>CM077014.1:16250000-17500000 GCA_039090855.1 Macrothele yani
ATGACACACATCTGCCTCCCCTGCGCAGAAAGGGCAGAGTGGGGAGGAAAGAAGGGTCATCCGGTGCAAGATTGAGGGTACGGGAAGACGGTTATGTAAGAAGAACCAGTGGGTGTTGATCTCTGGGGGTGTAGATAGAGGAGAGAGGGTGGCAGACCACACAGCAGAGAGAGCGGAAGACGGAATATCAGGGATAGGTGTAGGCGTAGAAGAGCGGGAGAGAGAGAGAAATCTGTAAAGAGCGGATGTGGAGAAGGAGAAAATCGGAAGATCTATGCCGTGAGCCGACAAGAAAAAGGGGAGGGGAGAGACGCGGATAGAACGGGAACGAGACCGGTGGGGGAAGCAAGATCGGGAAAGAGAGAAATAAGGGATGAGAGTAAGGAGGTGTGAACCTGAAGAGCATGGGGTAGAGCACGAATAGCAGGAGGAAAGTCGGAGAAGGAGCGCCAGAGAAAATCAGGGGTGACAAGGTCTCGGACTGTGACTACTCCGGCGCGGAGCCAGGTGGGGAAAGCAAAACAGGGGAGGTGCGGAGGATGAATGACGGAGGAGAAAAATAGAGGTTCTGAGAGTAGTTCGGAGGTTGTAGCTGGTGGAGAGCGAGACAGAGGGAAAGAGCGAAGCAAGGTGATAGCCTCCCGATAGACAGGAGGTAAGTTGGAAAGGAGGGGGCAGTGATCCATTAATAGATAGGAAAGAAAAGTAAGGTGGGGATTACGCGGGGAGACAGTGACGTCCCGGGTTGTCTCCGCAGGCAGAACAGGTGAAGCAAGAAGGCGAAGAAATGCAGACACTCGGAATGCCTGATAGTATAACCGCACGTCAAGCAGTCCAATACCGCCATTCTGAGGAGACAAGCTGAGAAGTGAAGCGTTAACCCAATGATGACCAGCCCACACGATATTGGTTTGGCACTGGGTGATTGCAAGAAGACGATAGACAGGTTGTTTGGACGCAAGCCAAGAGAACGTGCACATGGATAACAAATATGTTCGAGTGATCTGGGCACGCTGGTACAGAGAAGTGCAGAACTGTGCTTGTCTCCAGTTGGCAGCCGTACGCAGCAGGCGGGGGTGCAGTGCATTCCACGTTATCGTCGAGGCTGTAGGAGGTTTGCCCAGGTGCACTCCTAGAAAACGCTGTGAGGATGTGGACCATTCGGCTCCCCATGGAGAGTCGGTTCGACTAGCCCACGACCCACACCACAAGCCAGTGCTTTTTGACTCGTTTAGCGTGGCACTAGAACAAGAGGCATACCGAGCGTAGAGGTGGCGAAGTTCGCAGAATTGTGCATCTTGTCGAACACAAAAAGTCACGTCATCAGCACAGGCAACATAGGTGACAATATGATGGCGAGTGCTGGCGACCACTGGAGGCAGAGAAGCATAGAAGGATCTGTGAACGGAGCGGAGAAAAGGTGTTCTAAACTAAAACGGTAGACGGTTTTCAGAACGCGTCGGGGCAAGGGTGGTTACCCCCCCCCCTACACACAAACTTGCGTAAAATCTGTAGTTTTCAATTTAGAACCACCAAATTTTGTATATTATCTCATGGTACTCTAACTTAGACGGTAGAAGGTTTTTGGAACGGATCAAGGCCCGGCGGTAAGACCCCCCCCCACATACAAAATGTTCTTAAAATCTTTATTTTTCAATTCAGAACCACCACATTTTGTGTCATGAAACTCTAACTTAGCGGGAGACGGTAAGTGAAAGCGCAACATTATTAACTTGATTTGTTATGCAAACCTTATAAATACGACCACAGCGATTAAAAGTTACTAAAGAGTCCTTGTAAGTAATATGTTTTGACCGAGTGCAAGTACAATTTACGAAATGTCAACAGGTCAAAATATCTAAAGTAACAATGAAATTTGGAATATTTCTTTTTTCTTTCTTTTTATTTCAGTTTTGACACTTGTATTAAGTTTTAAAAACATATATTTCTCCTATCGTATACCTTCATTGTGCTTTCAACAGAATTTCTTACCATGTTTTGGGTATTTTTGTTTCGTGTGGTTGCAGTTTTTTTAATGTTTTGGGCATTTCATTTTGTGTGGTTACTTCTTTTTATGTTTTGGGCATTTTACTTTGTATGGGTGTTTTTGTTATGTTTTTGTTCTTTTCTTTTCTGTGGTGGTTGTAATGTCGACAGGATGAAAAAGGGGAAACTATGGACAGTCACGATGCCTACTTGCTTCTAATTTTTTTTCAAATACAGCACATGATTTTGTATTGAGTTATACCACTTACTCATTAAGCGACTACAGGTTTGTTTGAATATGAACGTTTTCTTAGAGCCTTTTGTTTCCTCTACCTAGCTTTTTCGGTTCCGCAATTTCTTTTTTTGGTTTTAGAATATTTTCCTTACTATTAATCTATTTTCTCATGCAAACTCTTTATGTAAGGTATGTTTATTCTATCGAAGTATTTTGCAATTATACGTGAAGCCCTGTTGCTGAAGTAAAAAAAATTTCCAACTGAAACAACGCAGTTCAGATATTTTCCCGCTGTTAACTCAAAGAATGAAAACAAAAACAACAAATCTGTGCAATGGTTGAGGCATGAGACAGTACTTACTGGTAACCAGGCAAAGTTTTAAGGAAGAATGAGCTTAAGAATTTCTAACTGCAACAAAAAAGAGCATCCGCACTGTATCCCTCCCCATCCCCTAGTGTAGGCCTTTGGACGTCTTGAAAGAGAAGTCTTAAGGACACATCTGTATCGTAATTGCCTGAGCATTCGCGACAATCTTCTGGTGTCGTAGTAGAAGAACACACTTCCTACTTCGCCTAAATTGCTTGGATGTAATGCCAACGAACAAAGTTTTGCTCTCGCATTGGATTTCTGTTGCTTTTGATGGAATACTTTTCCCCTGGGGTTCACCGCTTTCACTATAGTCTTCAGGACATGCGGCAATACACCCCAACGTAAAACACCAATTTCACGGCAATTAACTGCAATTAGCGAAAGAGAGGGGCGGTACAGGAAATAAGTCGAACGAGACAGATCTGAACTTAGAAAGTCGGGGGAAGGTGTTGCATGAAAAACTGTGTTTGGCTTACAAATCATTTGGCACGTAGGGACGTAGGTTTCGTTTAATATGTTACGGGGTAAACAAATTATCTTTTCAGTATAACAAATTTCTGTCATACGCATGGTGCAACACAAAAAATTTGAATTTATTTTTGAGAATTAGCATGACGCCTACCGGCCCAGAGTACAGCTGCCCAGTCCGCGCCTGCTGCCGCCTCCGGAACCTGGCTCCCGGGTTCTTCGCATCTGTTGATCCCCCGCCTGGAGCGTCCCAGCTGTAAAATACATGTACCTCTGCGTTTTGGAAAAACAAAAGATAAGATGCCGAACCTTAAAATTAACCACTTCTTGTGACCGCAGGTACGAAAATCTTGAACTTCGCTTAAACCCTAACTGGAGGAACAAGCTTCACGTGATTGTCTGTATTCTGAGTGTTTTATTGAATGGTTGCTCATTAGTTCGTAGTTGACTGGAGAACAGAGAACGTGCTTGTTAAAACCTTTGTTGTGCGTTGTCAAGGGATAATAGTGGAAATATATCATTCTAAATATTTTGGAAAGAGAAAGTGCATTGTTTTCCGAAGGCACTATGCAGATGAAGAATGCAACATAAATAGTTAACTCACAAAAAGAAAATGATTTGCTGAAATGGAAAGGGTATTTATTTTGCCATAACAGAGTGCGAGGTGATTTACGGTATTGCCACTGTATTGAAAGAAATTATGGAAATTGTACTGGCTTTGCTAGTACTATTCTTATTGGAGATGAACACAGGATGCACAATGAGAAACCACATAATCATGCTCCAAGACCGGATAAAAGTGATGTTGCTGCTGCAAGAGCGCAAATAAAAGAACGAGCGAGAAATACGGACGAAGCCTCTGCACAAATTATTCAAACCGTGACAACGTCAATGGCTACAGTAAATGCAGCTTACTGGCAAGTTGTAAAAAAGAGAAGACATGCCAAGACATGCCTGCGGAGCCTACGACTTCAGAACGGATCGATGCCCTAATAAATTTACAGGAGAAGATGGTGCAAAATTTCTTGGCAGAGGTAGCGCATTTGGACATCAAAGAATTATTTTATTTTTAACAGAGAATAATTTACGAAAGCTTAAAGAAGCACCCCTCTGGATTATGGATGGGACATTTGAAACTTGTCCAACCCTTTTTAGGCAATTATGTTCCATTCATGCTATGGTTGAAACGAATCCAGAGATGCATAGACTTGTCCCACTAGTTTATGGGTTACTTTCCAGCAAGTATAAATAATATAATACCATTATAAAGTATTTTTGTAGGATTTACAAGACTATGCATCAGACTATGATATTCAGCTTGCACCACAATATACGCATAATAATAGATTTTTAAATAGCTACCGTTATAATGCTGCTAAAAAGGAATTTGGAAGCAGCACACACAAATGTTGTTGGTTTCATCTCGGAAAAAAATGTGCTGAGGAATATCCATCCTCTGGCATAGCCTTGGAATATAAGGAAAACAGTGAGTTTGCTCTCAAAGTCAGACATTTGCAAGCACTCGCATTTTTTTCATCTGATGAAATTCCAGCTGCTTTTGAAGAAGTGAATGAATTTTACTAGAATATGCAGATTCTGTAGTTCAGTGGTTTGAGGAAAATTATGTTCTTGGAAAATTTCGTGGAAGCAGAAGAAACAATCCAAGCAGAAGCCCTCCGCTGTTCCCGCCAACAATTTGGTCAGTTAGTGAAAACAATTTATTTGGCTTTCCCAGAACACAAAACGAACTTGAAATATTAGACAGACGCTGGAATACAATTCTGGGAGAGAAAAAACTGTGACTATACGAAATAATCAGTGAAATTGCGAAAGAGCAGAGAACAACTATGGCTAAAATCGAAAGAGTGATAGCACAGATTCCAACAAATCCACCCAGAAGAGAAACGCTGGCAAGATAAAAAGGAATTCGAACTTCTTTGGTGCACAGAGACAATGTTAACATGCTGGACTTTTTAAGAGGAATTTCATATAATTCTACCCTTTACTAAAATGTGCTGGTATTTCTCACTAATTGAATTATACATTTTACTAACTTGTATTTGAATTTTTCAAGAATGTAATTCCGCCGAAGATGCAAGAATGTAAAACAACGCAAAATTAAAAAAGTCAAAATTTTCAAAATAGCATGTCAAAAACATAAAATGTCAAAAAGTAATCCAAAATGTGAAACATATAAAAATTCAAAATGCAATCCAAAATGTGAAACAAATAAAAATTCAAAATGCAATCACAAGTCACAAGCATTACAAAAATGCGAAACGCTATGTAACAAGTACAACATAAAATAAAACAAATGCCAAAAAAAAAAAATGCATACGCTTTGTAAAATGTACAAAATAAAATAAATGCCATATTCACAAGGATTTCATGACGAGTCAAGTTAAAAATGAGCTTTTACTTAGACTTCAAATAATAATTACTAGCCTCTACACCTTTTTAAGTCTTTAATAAGTGCAGCATCATTAACATGACTTGACATCAAACATTATCAATATGACCATAGCATACAATCACTTAAAAGCCTTGTTAATGGATGAATTGAGGAATCACCAAGTTCAGCTGGTGAAAGTTAATGGCTGTTTATAGTTTTGTACTCGAGTAAATGCGCAACACAGTAAACTTGACTTTCTCTGAAAATTTTATGTATATGAGCACGGTTGATTGAAAACTGATAAAAAGGCTTAAGGCCTGTTTATGAATTTTTGTGCCTCAGTCAAAACGCAGTACCATAACCTTGGCATGTTATCGAAACCTTATGAATACGTCGGACTAAAAATTCCTAAAAAAGTTTACGCCTAAGTTCTTGTAACTAAAGTTTTGTTACAGGGTAAAACTGCAACATTAATAACTTGACATGTTATGTTAACGTTGTTAATATGAGCACGGCGGATTAAAGATTTCAACAAATAGCCTTTGGGATTAATGTGTTGTAGCTGAGTAAAAATGTAACATTATCTTGATTTTCTATATAAACCAAACTACGTGCTGAAATGGCCCAACTATATATACGTATACTTCAACCATATACCGAAGCGCTGACAAGGTGAAAACAAAAGTGCAATTTTGTACGGTCCCCTAACATTTTATGGCCAGCCTACATGGAAGTGGACACCTTGATATCAAAAACATACTTTTTGTACGGTCCACAACAAATAGCAATGGACAAGTCGCAATCTTTGGGGGGGGGGGGGGGTTAACGACCACCGTGATCAATTCAGTGGGCTATAAGCAGTCGGACATTCCCAATTTTGGGCCACTGGTTCCAGGGAAGGGTGACAGCCAGTGCCAGAAGTCAAGCACAACGTCCATGATTCACCGGGATTTGAACCAGGATCCTTCTCGACAAGTGGTCAGAACCAGCGCCTAGATCACTCCGCCGCCGTAGCGGCACACATTGAAATGTATTTTTCATACGGCCCCAAACGCTCTTATGGACATACTAGATTGAACTGGACGCAAATGAATCATTAATATAATTTGTACTAGCAGGGATACCAGTTATTTGCCAGGTACATATTACTATTTGTGGAATCACCAAGTTCAGCGGGTGAAAGTTAATGAATGAAAAAGATATTCCTGCAATTTTCCAGTAAATTTATTTTAAATTTTTTGATTTAGTTAATTTAATTTTGCGAAACAAAAAAGAAAGAAAAAGGAATGGGAATACTTACCTTCTAGGAGACATCTATAGAACTGCCGTACATCTGGCGTGTGCTTCTGTGAATCCCGCGACACAGAAATGCAATGTACCTATGTGATGTCGCATGCATACGACTTCACATTGGCATTGATCATCTTTTTCTTACCGTTTTGAATTTTGAATATCTGGAACTCTCTGTTTACATTACATTATATTTCTTTCTGATAAGCCGTTCGTTTGTAGTGAAAGCTAAACTATATAGATTTGTGTTTTTAATACACCATTAAAAGCATATTTTTGCACTTTATTGTTATCTACAGTCCCTAACGTAGACCGTAGGTTGGCTAGTTGGTTGGTTGGTTAGTTCGTTGGTTGGTTGATGGTTTATGGTGCAAGGCCCTTAAAGGGCCAAAGAGCGCCTTAGAACGTAAATAGGGTATTCTTAAGAGTAAAAAACGGAACTTTTTACGAAAATTTTGCATGGGGCTACCTTGACCCGGGCCCCGACCCCTTCCAAAAACCGTCTACCGTCTAAGTTAGATAACCATAAGTAGTATACCAAATCTGGTTGTTCTAAATTGAAAACTGTAGATTTTACGAAATTTTTATGAGGAGGGGAGGGGCTCTCACCCCGGGGTTCCAGCCCCTTCCAAAAACCGTCTAGCGTCTAAGTTAGAGTTTCATGATACCAAATTTGGTGGTTCTGAATTGAAAACTGTAGTTTTTAAGAAAATGTTGTATGTCTGTGTGTGTGTGCTGGGCGGGGGGAGGGGCTCCGACCCCAGGGCCTTGACCCGTCGAAAAAACCGTCGACCGTCTAAGTTAAAGTACCATGAGATAGTATACCAAATTTGGTGGTTCTAAATTGAAAACTGTAGATTTTACGTGGCATTTTTATGGGAGGGGGCTCTTACCCCCGGGCTCCAACCCCTTCCAAAAACCGTCTAGCGTCTAAGTTAGAGTACCATGAGATAGTATACTAAACTTGGTGGTTCTAAGATGAAAACTGTAGCTTTTACGAAATTTTTTATGAGGGGGGGGATTCGACCCCGCGGGCTCCAACCCCTTCCAAAAACCGTCTAGCGTCTAAGTTAGAGTACCATGAGATAGTATACCAAATTTGGTGGTTCTAAATTGAAAACTGTAGATTTTGCGAATTTTTATAGGAGGGGGGCCTTACCCCCGGGCTGCAACCCCTTCAAAAAATCGTCTAGCGTCTAAGTTAGAGTACCATGAGATAGTATACCAGATTAGGTGGTTCTGAATTGAAAACTGTAGTTTTTAAGAAAATTTTGTATGTGGGGGCTCTGACCCCCGGGCCTTGACCCGTTCCAAAAACGGTCTGCCGTCTACGTTAGAGTACCATGAGATAGTACACCAAATTTGGTGGTTCTAAATTGAAAACTGTAGATTTTACGAAAAAGTGTTTATTCGGGGGGGGTCTGACCCCCGGCTCCAACCCGTTCCAAAAACCGTCTAGCATCTAAGTTAGAGTACCATGAGATAGTATACCAGATTAGGTGGTTCTGAATTGAAAACTGCAGTTTTTAAGAAAATTTTGTATGTGTGTGTGTGGGGGGGCTCTCACCCCCGGGCCTTGACCCGTTCCAAAAACGGTCTGCCGTCTAAGTTAGAGTACCATAAGATAGTATACCAAATTTGGTGGTTCTAAGATGAAAACTGTCGATTTTACGAATTTTTTTTATGAGGGGGGCTCCGACCCCGCGGGCTCCAACCCCTTCCCAAAACCGTCGAGCGTCTAAGTTAGAGTTTCATGATACCAAATTTGATGGTTCTGAAATGAAAATTAGATTTTACGAAAATTTTGTATGTAGGGGGGAGCTCTGACTCCCTGGCCTTGACCCGTTCCAAAAACCGACAACCGTCTAAGTTAGAGTACTATGAGATAGGATAACTGATTTGGTGGTTCTGAATTGAAAACTACTACCTTGAATGTTCTAGCTTCTTTCCGTGACCCATCCTTCACCTTCCTACTGTTTCTGAAGATGGATGCATACTCTCTTCTCCCGTCCCACCTCCCTCCTGTCCTGCGAGAGGGCCTTTCTCTCTTTCGTTCGCTTCCTCTTCTCCGTTCATTTCCTTCTTCAACTCTTGATCTCCTAGATGAACCTCTCTTCTTCTCTTCTCTTATTCACCCTCCTAACCTCCCTTACTTTTACTTTCCTCATTGGATCCGCTCTGGTGTGATAACTGTCCGTTCTCTCGTAACTTCTGATCTAACCTGGAGACCTCTTTCTTCATTGTTTCTATCTCCAACCATTACTCTTGCTAACGAATATCTTCTTCTTCGCACAGCGCTTTGGAGCCTCTTTCCACTAATCGCTTCACCTGATGGTCTCTTCTCAGTCCCCTCTGCTCCTCTTTCCCTACCGTTCTTTCTCCTCATTCGTAGCTCCCCGGTTCTAGTTACTTCTCTCTCCTCCTCTTCTCTTTATTGGCTTCTTCTTTCCCCTCCCGCACTTCCACTTTCTGTTCATTCTGCTCCTCCTTCTCTTCTCCCAGCCATCTGGACAGCATCTACCTCTGCCCTTTCCTCCCCTCTTGAACTCAATGTCCATTGGCAATTTCTTCACCTTCGTCTCCCCGCCCCATCAGTACTGTTTCGCATGACCCTTCTCACCTCTCCGCAGTGCTCCTTTTGCCCTGAAGTCAGCGACGTCCAACATCAATACCTATTCTGCCCCGTTCTCCTGCCAGTCCTAAACACAGCATTTCGTCTTGCTGATCGAATTTGTGCTCGATCGTTACCGTTTCTTGCATATGCTTGGCTACTCCAAACTAAGCATCCACCTACTCACTTGCCTCCTGTGTGCCGTTACATTTTTCTTCTTGTGAAGTTCACTGTCTATGCTTTCCATCTTCAACAACGCTTCCCCGCTCTTATTCCACCTCCTCAGGAGGCAAGTGCTATCATTCGGAGACGCTTCCTAGCACGGTTAACCACTCGCCTCCAAATGGAGCACTCTCGTGCTGCCTCAACAAACACCGATAGCGTTTTTCAATCCACTTGGGCCCAATCGGCTGGGTGGTTCCATATCCACAATTTGCAGTTACATCTCAACCTATAAGTGGGATTTTTGTTGTCGCCCACGTTCACTGTAACAAATCATGTTTTTACGTATTAATTTTGGTGCTTCGCTATATGTGATTTTTCTGTTTTAATGTGCCATTGAAGATAGCTCACCATGTTTCCCATGTTCTCTTCGATGATGTTGGGTTTTATGTTGTTGTATATAATTCTTCCTTCTGCACAGTTTACTGCCCACGCAATGTCCCCTTCATTATGTTGAATATTTTTTTAAAATATTAGTCACTGTGTGTATAATATAATGTAACAAGATGCCCTTCTGAGTACATTTAGCGTTATTTCCCCTTGTCACTGAATACTTCTGTACATATGTTGTAAATTTTGAATGTAGCATCACTGTTGCATTTCTGTGAATTAGTACCTAATGTTTAATCTTTAGTATGGTAGTAATGCTTAATTGGAATTTGTGCATAGTATAGAATCATGTCTTGCCCTGTCTACAATACTGTAGGTAAACATTTTCGTTTGTATCGCTCGTGCTTTATTGTCTGCCTCTTCTTCGCCCTACGTGGCGAAATAATTTTTTTTTATGATTTTAACAATATTTTGTTTTACGTTTCACTGGAACTTTCCAGCTGATGTATATACCGCTGTATTTATTGGCAGAATTCCATTGTCATGTACATAGAAATGTTATTTTACTGAAGAATAAAGGCAATTTTGAAATGTAGATCTCACGAATATTTTCTGTATGGGGGCTCTGACCAACCGGGCCCCTGACACGTTCCAAAAACCGTCTACCGTCTAAGTTAGAGTACCATGAGATAATATACCAAATTTGGTAGTTCTGAATGGAAAACTATATCTTACGGCAATTCTGTAGGGGGGGCTGTACCCCCCCCCCTCTCTGCAACCGCTTCCCAAAACCGTCTACAGTCTAAGTTAGAATACCACGATATAGTATACCAGATTTGGTGGTTCTGAATTGAAAACTGTAGATTTTACGAAAATTTTGTATATGGGGGGCTCTGTCCAACCGGGCCCTGCCCCGTTCCAAAAACCGTTTACCGTCTAATATTTTTAGTGCCAAAGAAAAACGTAATATTCCTATCCTGTCTGCGTGTCCAAACTTTATAAATTTGATCAGGGAGCAAGACGTTCGAAATCGTACGTTTTCCTGCATTCGTTTTGTATGTAACCAAAATCTGTGAACGCGACGAATTGACGTAGTCGACGAATTGACGTACTCGACGAATTTGTCCGCGACGAATTGACGCAGTCGACGAATTGACGCAGTCGACGAATTGACGCGCGACGAATTGACGCAGTCGACGAATTGACGCACGCGACGAATTGACGTAGAACCACTTTTCTGCGCCTCCCAAGCCTATATGTTCTCATAGAGGTCTGGATTACGAAAGCTGTGGCAAAACGATTCCTTTGTCTTTCTCATCTGAGAAGTAGCAACCACAAACCTGTCACTTTTCGTAAATTCTCTCTCTCTCTCTCTGACTCTGCCTTTCTGCTCTGTTTCTCTCTCTATCTCTATTCCCTTCTACCCTCTCTCTTTTTATGTCTTCCTGTCTCTCTCTTCCCTCTCCCTTTTTCTCTCTGTCTCTCCCCTCTCTCTCTTTTTCTGTCTGTCTGTATGTCTCTCTCCACTCTCCCTCTGTCTCCCTCTCTATCTCTTTTCCCCCTCTGCCTTCCCGTTTCTCTTTTCCCATCTCTTTTTTTCTATTTTCTCTTTCTATCTCCCTTCCCCTCTCCCTCTTTTTCTCTCTGTCTCTCTCTATCTCTCTTCTCCCTCTCTCTATCTCTCTTCTCCCTCTCTCTATCTCTCTTCCCCTCTCCCTCTTTTTCTCTCTGTCTCTCCCCTCTCTCTCTTTTTCTGTCTGTCCGTCTGTCTCTCTCTCTCTATCTCTCTTCCCCCTCTCTCTTCCCCCTCTCTCTTCCTCTCTCTCTCTTCCCCATCTCTCTTTTTCTATTTGTCTCTCTCTATCTCCCTTCCCCTCTCCTTCTTTTCTCTCTGTCTCTATCTATCTCTCTTCTCCCTCTCTCTATCTCTCTTCCCCTCTCCTTCTTTTTCCCTCTGTCTCTCTATATCTCTCTTCCCCTCTCTCTCTCTTTCTGTCTGCCTGTCTCTCTCTATATATATCTCTCATCCCCTCTCTCTCTTTTGCTGCCTGTCTGTCTCTCTCTCTCTGTCTCTCTTTCACTATCGTTCTCTTTGTTCTAGTGCCTTACTCACTACTTCGTAACTGATGTCCCGATGGGGAACGGCTAGTTTCTCTGGCGCAGACATCATGCCAATGGGTAGGAACAAGTGATTCAAACATGCAACGCTCTCTGATGGGTAAGATCACTCGTTTCAGTCGAGTTCGGTCCACTTTTAGACAGCGAATGCATTCGTTCGAGCTGATATAAACCCATTTTGCTAACACCGAGTAAATTCATTCCAATCGGTTAAGGGGTTAAAGCAAACGCCCAACATGTATATGGATAGAAGGTAACGCCATTGTTTAAAGATAATAACGTTTTAGACACATAATAATAAAGCTCAAATGAAGTTAACGATTCTTATTCATAAGGACAAAAATAATTATTCATTGTTTCCAAACAATTCAGACGAAGATGGTACGAGAAGGTGGGCCATTTCTCCAGTGGTCCATCGGGAAATATCCCGTTGTCCCGATGGGCCAATCCGTCCCTGGGTGTGCTAGAAATGAGGGTGCAATCATCTTTTCAGTCGCCAATCAGAAGTTTCAGGCGTCAAGAGGGGAATGATATGTGTATAAACACTCTGCGTATTGAGGTGCATAATATAAGTTATCATAAGAGAATGGCGGTGCGTAAGACTAACATCATAAGCCGGTCTCCCTTTCAGTAGAACAAATAATGACGCCATTATTTCCCCAATCTTGGATGTCATTCTTTCAATCTCAACTGTTTTATTTTGGCATCGTACTCCTGAGCTTCCACTACCATATCACCGCCGGTGCTCGACGTTCCACCAGGATATGCACTTTATAGCTTAAAACAGTCCCCTCTTACTCCTTGTTGCCTAATTTCATTCTCATGCGCCCTCGGAAGACATATTTAGCTGATGGGCCAGTGACAGAGTTTTCCCGATATAAAAATTCCCATCCTCTCCTTCTTCTGTTTGGACGTCGTCTAGGCCTTTTGCCCTAACCCGGACTGGGCTAAAAACGAAGCAGTTCAATCGTTTGTGCATTCGCCTCATGAAGATGGGAAGAACGTACACATTAATAAAAAAGCACGTGACTTAATGATGTGTACAATAATTCTCTTTAATAGCTGTATGAAGACAATGTCATGTTCTCTACAGAAAGCTTCGTGTTATTTCCGAAGCTACAGCACTGAACACTTCTCTTGTGTTACTCCTATAACAAAACAATTATTTCATTTTGCGTTATGAACTGGGAATTAGCAGAATGAACTTACTCTTTTAGAAAAAAACATTGATGAACATTTTCCCATTTTAATACCTTTTTGAAAAAAAGTACCTGCTTATAATACCACTATGCCCATCCATCACTGAGGACATAATATCTTTGCAACTATCAGTCCGATTTGAAAAAATTATTTTTGCATTGGAAAGCCTTATATGCGAAAACAAAAATGAATGCCTTTTCGACTTTTCAGATCCATTGCCTTGCCGCTAGGAGGTGTTAATGCAAATGCTACTGAGTATTGTACATTTTATTCCATATCAATGCTCCTGATAATGCGACTGTCCAATTGATTCGATATCTTTTACTACAAATACTATTTTGCTTATTTCTTCTTGGAATAGTTCAGAATTTTCCTGCTAGGAAGCGTAGAGTAATGTTGGGCTGCTACCGAGTTCTCTACTTCTAAAACTCGTATTTGAAAAATTCCTTCTGCGTCGGATAGCGATTTTGAATCTCGCCACTGAAGATCCTCTCGTCGCAAACAGCAAAGCTCCAACTGAAGATCCTCTCCTCCCATCCAGGGAAGCTCACTACTGAAGATCCTTTCGTCTCAAACAGGGATGCTCACTACTGAAGATCCTCTCGTCTCAAACAGAAAGGCCCTGAATTGAAGATCCTCTGCTCCCAAACCGGGAAGCACACTGCTGAAGATCCTCTCGTGTTTTAAGACAACAGGATCTTCACATTAATTTAGATCTCCCGTCCTCTTTAGATCCTCTATGTTGGGACGAGAGGATCAGTGTAGATCCTCTCATCCCAAACATAAGAGCTCAACACTGAAGATTCGCTTGTGCCAAACAGTGAAGCTCAAAACTGAAGATTCGCTCGTCCCAAGTAGTGAAGTCTACCACTGGAGACTCTGTCATCCCAAATGGTGAACCTCTCCACTGAAGATCATCTCGTCTCAAACAGGGAACATCTCAACTAAAGATCCTCCGCTCAAAACAGGGAAGCTCACTATTAACCCTTTAAGCGGCTGATGTGCATGAACTAAATGGTGTCCAACATTTTCTGCTCTCCTCAAACAGAAATGTTCATATAGCAGCTAGGTTCTACGACAGCTTCTGCGAAACAGTTTCTTTCATTTCCTCTCACATCAGCAGTAGCGACCATAAACCTGTTACTAGTGATAAGCGTGCCCTTCAAGCCTATTATTCTCTGCTCTACGACTCATCACATGATGGAAAATGACCTGATGTCCCTTTGTCTTGGTGTATGACGCACCCAGTGGCATGATGTCCCTCCCCTGTAATAATGAACGATGTGCCCAGTGGTATGGTGTCCCCCTGGCACGGTCATCATGCTATTCGATAGAAACAAGTGGCTCGAACATCTTCTCTCTCCTTTCTTAGGTTAGCCGGAATTTAATCAGAAAGGATTAGTGTCAATGATACCTCTAAATGGACAATTTGAATAACAAAGCTAAGAGGAAAGCAAAGCTTTCTGATGCGCAGCTTGATCGTCCCAGCCGTTTCCGGCTCACTTCTCAGACAGCTAATGTATTCGTCCGTGCTGATTTCAGCTCATTTTGCTAACCCCGAGTTAATTCGTTCCGACCGGTTAAAGGGTTAAAGGCCCTCTGGTACCAAACAGGGAAGCTCAACACTGAAGATCCTCTAATCCCAAACTCAGAAGCTGCCCACTGATGATCTATGTATATATCGATTTTGCATGTAACTCCTGATTTCCCGTAACGCACGATTTCGCCAGTTCTATCCGTAAGAGAATATTTTTGTGAGCATTGTACATATTTGCAACAGTTTCTAAGCTTTTAAAAACGGAATGGCAAAAAAATCAGCATTTGAGACTGTGGCACAGTGCATTGAAGTCTAGGAGACAAGGGATGAGCGACAGGTGGAATTGCGGAACCGATCTCTGATTGAATTTTTGACGAAGGTAGGTGAAAGGTCAGGCACTATTCATGAATGGATGGTCCGTGTGCACATCTATAGTTCACCTTCATATTCCACAGTGTTGGTCTGCTGTCTCTAAACGTGGAACAGGCTCGTTGGAAGAGGACTCTCTCGAAGAACTCTTAGTGAAGGTGACCACAGAAGAAATGTGCCAGAAAGCGTAGGAACTGGGGATGTCAAACCGGCGAATCAATGTCCTACAGATTGCTGAGGTACTGAAGTTTAGTATCGTAGTGTTTGGACCATTTTGCATGACAGGTTAGGGATAAGGTTATTATAAATACACCAGACTGTGAATATTGAAGAGACGCATATAGCGTATTAAATCCGTTTATTTTTGTGGAGTAGTAAACACAAAGATTCGCCAAGCTTTCGCATTGCACTCCACTGGGAGGTTTTCTCAAGGCAATGGTACACATAAAAATGTACGGAATTGGAACACGTAAGGAACAAAGATGATTTTTGAAAATAACGTGGGGGATATCACCAGCATATTACATGCATTTTTATCACGCAATTATACGGCGCGTCGCGATGTGTTTCCATCTTTTAATAACGCATGCCAAACACTTGGTAGTTCATCAGAAACTGTATCATTGCTCGCTAGTTTGCTGAATACGATTTCTACTTTTTCTCTGTTGACAGTCTCTTTAAAGTTCGTGAAAGGGGCAATTCTTCTAACACTATTCCATACAAGAGCGCCCGATGAAAGCATGACTTCTCAGGCAAGGGCTGTGTTCGGCATTTCCTGGTTGACACTTCGCACCTGTTCTTTACATCTAAATTCCAAGGATCTCTTTGTAATTCCGATATATGTTTTCCCTGTTGCCAGCATGTATCACCGGTATAGCGTACACATTCACCTTTTCTTTCTCACACTATACACATTTACGCTATAACTTTGATTTATCCTGAAAACACGGAAAAATTATATAACGGAATGACAAAGCGATTCTTGGACTCTATATGTAAAGAATGCCTGCGAACTGTCAACGGGGACATGCAGAACACAGCCCTCGCCAGAGAAGTTATTAATTCATTGGTCGCTCCTGTATGGAATAGTACAATGTCGAGTTACATTATGGCAACCACCAGCTACACTGCTGGCCACCCAAAATGCAACACCAAAAAAGAAGTATCCGATTGACCTGAAATTCGTAGCATGCGTACCCCGCGAGAGGACATGCAAACGATTAGCATTGCAGGGCATATGCAAATCATGTGCAGTCCGGCACGCCACCGAGAAGCACTATAAGCAGGGTGCACAGAAGGCGGGGTGTAAGTAGTAGAACTGTTTTGTGCTGCCGGACCTGTGCGTGGGAAGCTTCCTGATGCCTCGCCGCAGAATACGGCAATCATTCCAGCACGTTTCGGAGTTCGACAGAGGACGAATAGTGGCTTATCGCGACATCGGTTTATCGTACCGAGACATCGGCGCCCGTGTGTGACGACATCCAGCCACAGTGAAGCGAGTAAGTATTTGGTGGGTGCAGGAGGGACGGACGGCCCGACGTGAGCGATTGCCGCAGCCGCGGCACACAACCAAACGATAGGACCAGCATGTTGTGCGGCGGGCGTTGCCGGCTCGCACCGCCACATCACGAACGTTAGCGCAGGAATTTGGGTGTGTTGCGCAACAACCTGTGTCAGCACGTACCGTTCGACGTCATCTGCAGGAGCGGGGACTTGTCGCACGGCGCCATTGTTCCGATTACCATTGACGTTACACCACCGGCGAGTGCGGCGGTAGTGGGCCGTTGAACGCAGCAACTGGACTACGGAATGGCACGATATTGTCTTCTCCGACGAATCCCGCTTCTGCCTGAAAACACCACGATATTCGGATCCGCGTGTGACGGCAACGCCACGAGAGACTGTGTGACGTCTGCACTATTCATCGCCATACCGGTCCGTTGCCTGGCGTTATGGTTTGGGGCGCAATTGGATATGACACCCGCACCCCTCTGGTACGCATCACCGGTACATTCAACAGCCACCGCTACATCTCCGATGATTTGGAGCCTGTAGTCCTCCCTTACTTGCAGGACCTGTTAATGGCCACGTTTAAACAGGACAATGCGCGCCCGCACGTGGCACGCATCGTGCAACAATTCTTCACGGCCCACCAGGTGTCACTGCTGCCGTGGCCCGCTTGTTCTCCCGATATGTCGCCCATTGGACACGTCTGGTAGCTGATCGGCAACCGAGTGGCCCGGCGAGCACCAATCGTGGCTACGCCTGATGAACTGTGACAACGTGTGGAAGCAGCCTGGACAGACATACCCCAAGCCCACATCCAAAGCCTCTTTCGCTCGATGCCGCGACGTGTGGCGGCCGTTATTGCCAGCCATGAGGGCCACACGAACTACTGATGTCTGCGTGTTCCGCAAGTCGAACGGGCCTGTAAACTCAATCGTTTCATCTTTGTATCTGTTGTTATGTGTCCAGTAAATCTGACTTTGCTATCTCGTGTCCTTCTTGGTGTTGCATTTTGGTGGCCAGCAGTGTAATATCCAAAATGACAGCCGTGTGCAGCGCGGACAGCAGATAGACGGGCTGGCAGTGACTCAATAAGGTGCTTAAAGGTGTTCACAGGTATGTGGAGCATTGCTGACTGCAGTTCATTTGACAGCTGCTGGAGGGTGCGTGGTGGAAGATCCATAGAGCGAAAAACACGATCAAAGTCTGGGAAAATAGGGGGCTAGGGAAGTACTTTAAATTTTCATCGTGCTCTTCCAACAATTCTTGGACAATTCTAGCTGTGTGACACGTCGCATTGTCGTGATGGAAGATCCTTTCCGCCGCTGGGATGACAATCAGCATGTATGGGTGTACGTGGTATGCAAGAATGGATTCAAAGCGAATTCGGTCTATGATGCCTTCCACAGGTATAAGTCGACCCAGAGAATGTCACGAAAACATTCCCCAGACCATAACGCTCCGCCCACCAGTATGTGTTCTTCCAGCAGTGGTTGAAAAGTGTTTGTTATCTGATGTTTCTCGCCTTATACGCATACGTCTATCCGTTCGGTGAAGCAAAAACGTGACTCATCGGAGAAGGCAATCCATTGCCATTCAGTGGAGGTCCAATTCCGATACTGCCGTGCAAATATAAGTCTTTTCTGCCGATACACCTTCGTTAGCATAGGTGCAATGACCATCAATCTGCATCGAAGCAGCCCCATACCGAGCAGTGTTCGCTTAACTGTCGTTTTAGACACACTTCCGGTACCCACCTGGTTCATTTGGCCAGTGAGCTTCTCCACTGTAGCGTATCGATCGGCCCTCACGCACCTTCGAAGCCGACGTTCACCTCTCACATCAATGACCCGTGGTGCTCCACAGTTTGAAGGTCGCTTATTCGCAATGGTGTCATTTCTCCAATCACAATATACTTTAACCACAGCAGCACGCGAACAGTTCACAAACTGCACTGTTTCAGAAATACTGCCATCCTTGAACTGAAAGCCGATAATCATCCCTTTTTGCAAATCTGATAAATCGCTCCTTTTATCCATGACAGCAACAAGTGATATGTTTTCAGATTGCCTTCCGCACACCTTATATACCCTCCAAGCCAGCTCACAACAAGTGCCTTCTTTCATTTGCTACGCTCTGTTGACGTCAAAAGTAGAAGGTGGTCACAATAATGTGACTCGATTGTGTATTAGAAGAATTGACCATTACACGAACTTTAAAGAAATTGCCATCAAGAAAACAGTCAAAATCCTCTCCAGCAAACTAGCATGCAGTGATATGGTCTCTACTGAACACCAATGGTTTTGCGTGCGTTATTAAAAGACAGAAACACATCGTAGTGGGCCGAATAATTGCGAGATAAAATTTCGTGTAATATGCTCGTGATATAACCCACGGTATTTTCAAAAATCATCTTTGTTCCTTACGTGTTCCAATTCTATGCATTTTTATGTCTACCATTGTCTTGAGAAAATCTCCCTGTGGAGTGCAGTGCGAATGCTTGGCGAATCTTTGTGTTTACTACACCACAAAAATAAACGGATTTAATACGCTATATGCGTCTCTTGAGGTTAAGGATGTCAAAGATTTTTGCCAGAGGAGTTCCTTGGATGTTTACTCCTGAGATGAAGAATGATCGTGTTGAAGCAAGTCAGGTTCAACTTGACCGCATCAATCGCGATACAGATGATTTCAATTCCTGCAATGTGACTGGTTATGAGACGTGGCTTCACCATTTAGACCCCGATGTTAAACAAGAGAGCATTCAGTGGAAACATCATGGATCACCACCACCAAAAATGTTCAAAACACAGTCATCTTCAGGAAAGATTATGGTCACTATTTCTTTGGGACTCGTAAGGTCTGCTGCTGATTGATTACTTGCGCTTTATAAAAGACTATGAATGCTGCCTATTATGCCACGCTATTGCCACAATTGCGGTAAGCCATTAAGAGTAAATGGCGAGGAAAATTGCGACGGGATGTTCTGCTTCTCTAGGACAATTCTGCTATCCACACCACCGATTTTTCTATGCAAGATGTGACAGAAAGTGCATTTCAACTGCATTTTTACCCACCGTACTGACCTCAACTCTCCCCTAGTGATTTCTTCCTCTTCAAAAATCAGAAAAGAAATATGAGGGGTTGGCGTTTTTCGGATGATTCTGAACTGAATGACGCAACGATGTGTTAGTTTGAAGAAAAAAGATAAAACGTTTACCACAGCGAGGATTTCCTTCTCTATGATTGGTACAACCAGTGTAACGTAGCAGGGGAGATCGTTTGAAAAAATAAAGCAGCATTTTTGAAAAAGAAAACTGTCTTTATATGTTAGGCTTAGAACTTGTTTGACGCCCTATGTACGTACACGAAACAGTGCTGCCAGCTTTTGAAACTCTCGTATTCATGTAAAAGCTTTCAAGTAAGGCAGAGGAGTTTAAATAAGGATCTTAAAGTAATGAGGTTTGTTGCGACGGTCTTTCTCATTTACTACAATTAGCATTCCAGTTACACTGATAAAGACAGCACTGCAGTCCAAATGAGTATTTATATAAATGTTTCTACGCGCATGTAATTCGGATACTAGTGGAAAACTATTTCCAACAATAAATGGCAAGAACGACCAAGGCATTATTTAATTCGGGGTACCTAACACGTAACTAATAACCGCCAAATGCCAAAAGGATATCTTTCTGCCTTAATGATGGGTCAGTCTGCGACCCCAATATTTTCTTGCCAGATTTTAACCATCCTGTGAGTCTTCATTTCTCTGCTACGAGTCACGTATTCCAAAGACATCACTTCCTCAAATTTCTGACGTTGTAGGTACCATGCAATTCATCCTTCCAAGATTATGTTCCAAGTATCAGGAAGCGATTCCAATCAATCTTAATCTTTATAGCGCATCGTAATAGCTTAATATGCAGTACACTAGTAATTACGGTAATACATCGATCAACTCAGGCTTAATCGAGTTTATGGTTTATGTAAATTTGACGCAGCGGGTATCGTCCATTGTAAGGATGTGAGCATTAATGAAGCAAAGTTCGTTAACTGAAACTTATTCTTTAATTGTTTTCTGCATTAATCTGATATTGGCGTTTGAGTAGTTTCTAATTTCAACATTTCGCGAAAATGGGAAAATTATCATGCTTTTTGAAGGAAAATAAAAGCAAAATACGAAACGGAGAAATACAGGAAACATGACACCAAAGTATCGGTTGTGATGAGTATGTCTTTTGAATACTTTTCTACACGAAACGAATACTTCAAATCGGTGTTTTACGAGAAAAAGAAATATAAGCGAAAAATAGAATGCATTTACTCCATGCCTCACCAGGATTCGAACCAGAATCCTTCATGGACGATGAGCTAGCGCTTAGACCACTGCGCCTCCGGGGCTGCGCTGTGAGGGGATAAGTGTGCCCTTTAAAATTACTCTCACCCCAATATAATGAACATGGACACTCCCAAACCATGGGGATGTCGAACAGAACATTAATATTATGTTTCTGCCACCAAACATGACATCCCTTATCCCACCTAGATCTCATTAAAACTTTCAACTGTGACCATCTCTGGACGATTTTTATTTGAATATTTAAGGATATCAATGGCAAAGGTCATTAATATCGTAATAGCGTTTACCAACATTGACGATAAAACGGTAGAAACTTGACAGTCTTGCATGACTGGAGTTTTAAAGAAAGATTAGACTTGATATCACCGATACGCACGACTTTGATCCTGAATTTGATCCTTATAGTGCCAGGCGTGCCATCACTGACAATGCGAGACTAGTTTAATTGGAAGAAGTTCATCAGACCCCTATTGATGAGTGGTTTCGTTCCCAAACAGGAGAGATGAAAACTGAAGATATTCACGTCCTGTGCAGGAAAGCTCACAACAACAGATCATCATGTTACAAACAGGGAAGTTTATCACTGTTTTATTTTCCCAAACAGAGAAACTCCCAACTTAATATCATGTCTTCCCAAACAAGGAACCACACCACTGAAAAACTCCTCGTCCGAAGCAGAGAAAGTCACCGCTGAGGATCCTCTTACCCAAAACAGAGGAGCTCACAAATTTTGAACCTCTCGTCCCAAACAGGGAAGGCCACACTGAGGTTCCTTTCGTTAGAAACAAGAAAGCTCACAATTTTTGACCCTCTGATCCCAAACAGAGGAGCTCACAATTCAAGACCGTCTCGTCTCAAATAGAGAAGGTCATCACTGAAGGCCATCTCGTCTCAAACAAGGAAGTTTTTCACTATCCTCTCGTCCCAAAACATTGAATCTAATAACTGAAGATCATCTCGTCCCGAGGAGGGAACCTTGCCATTGAAGACCCATTCGTCCCAATAGAGGGAAGCTCACAACTGAAGGTCCTCTCATCCCAAACAGAGGTCACCATTGTAGACCCTCTCGCCTAAAAAACGGAAGCTCATTACTGATGATCGTCTCCTCCTAGAAAGGGAAGCTCGTTACTGAAGATTATCTTGCCTCAAGCAGGGAACATCACCACAAAACTTCCTGTCGTTAAAAACAGGGAAGCTCACAACTGAAGATGCTTCCGTCCCAAACACAGTAGCTCATCAGTAAAGATCCTGTTGACCTAGAAATAGGCTTACATAAAGAAAATAATGAACCCCCTGTTGCCGAATCAATTAAACCCTTTTGTATTCGCAGATGACTGAAACTTTAAGCATATTTCCATCCCCATTATTATCATTTGCGTAGATTATCCTAACATGGAGATAAACGAAACAGTTGCTAGAGCAATGTCCTCACAGAGCCTTTTCTAAGTAGCTCTTCGGCTACTTAGAAAAGGCTCTGTGAGGACAGGGAGGATCTGCTTATCAGCTCGTTTTGAACCATTTCTTCAATTGAGATGAAAATCGTCAGTCTGCCAAACCATGGATTTCAAGAGAGCAAGAACTTGAGTGAAATGATTGATCACGCTAAATTGATAAATTTTGTGTACTGTACATTGTTAGGCTACATTAATTAGAGTATGAATGTACAGATTATATGACATTCAAAAATAAGGTGCTACTCGAACAATAAATAGGGGGATAGGGGGAAAGTTTGTGAAGCGTTAAAGAGTTCCCCACAAAACTATACGAAATGAATACTATATTAATTACAGAAAGAAGAAAATATACAAGCACGAAAGGTCTCCGGTCTTCCCTACAACGGTTGCTCATTCAATTGAGGACATGAAATGGGACGGAGTTGCAGAAGAAGATGGAATCATTGTAGACATTGTACAGGAGCCCAGTGAAGAAATAAAATATACGCTCGCTCAAATTTTTACGAGATATCTCAACGAAGGGAAGATTCCTAATGAATGGAAAATGATACGTTGATCTCTCTACATAAAAAAGGAAACATTGAGACCTACTGGAATTACAGACCAAGCAGGATCCCATGAGTTGTTCAGAAGATCCTCAAGAAAGTACAGTCTCATCCCCTTAAAATCAAAACACTGGGCATGGATTAACCAAGAGAACAACCTAAATTCAAAAAGTATGTACAGCACTATAGATCGTATGTATGCACTGAGAGAACTGATTAAGAGAGCGAGTAAACATGAACTCTCACTATGCATAGCTTTCATTGATTATAAAAACGCTTTTGATTTCTGAAACCATTAGGGATTATGATGTCTTTGAATCCCGCGGAATTGATAATTCATGTTAATATTGTTACGCCCCATTGGATGGCCTAATCAAAATAAAATCACATTTAAAAAATATAGAATGGTAGCATGTTGGACGACGGCCACGCTCAGGAGGTAAACATTAGAATTCAGAAAAAGGGAATAAATTATTCCGGAATAATAATAATCTTTATCGTCGAAGTCTTATTGGGGCGAAAGAATTATTGACCGAAACTTATTAATTAATCAATATCGAATTTCACCTATACCCAGAATAACACATTCAATTTCAGGTATTGACACAAGAGACGGCAGACATATTTCATCAATTAAAACAACCAGTAAAAGGTAAAGAGGACGTCACTTACGAATACACTACGTAAACATACATCGAGTAGCCTCGATTTCAGCTGCAAACTGGCAGACTCAGTTTATCGCCATTTTCCCTGCAAACTGCATAACTACTTACTGCCAGCCTAATTCAGCTCCTTTTTAATTCAATTTAGTAAGTTCTCGTAGGCTTGAGTCCTACATTCTGAGTTATTTTTCTAACCGGTGACAGTAATTATTAGGAAACTAATAGAAATTTACAGTAATTAATGGAAATTTCTGTACCTACAGTTTGCACAGAGTTGAATAAATCGCAGTTTAATTTATAATCCAACAATGAAATGCGCGGGCAGGGGAGAGATTCAGGCGCACCGTTGATTTAAGCCAAAACACGAGCCACAACGCAAGCGCGCGCGCACACACACACACACACACGCACGACGGTGGGTGACGGTTTGTTTCTATACGATGACGCGCACGGGATGCGGACGCAGTTGTTTTATTAAGCTAGGCTAGTGTTGAACCTCCGGCTCTTTCTTCAAGATAGTTAGATGGTTGTTCCGTCCCTTTTTCCTTCCTTAACTCGGATGGGAAACGGGGTGGCCTCTCCTCTATTCCAAGACGGCTCGCTGAGAATGCAGTGATGGCCACCAGGAAACGTCTGAAAGTCAAAGCATATAAAGCCTACAGACCAGAAGTGTCGTGTGGGTACCCACCAATAATACTTTTTTCTTAACTTCTAAATGAGGGACAGGAATTCAACAAGAAAGATGACACCGAATTTTCTGTTGTAATGAGCACACCATTTGAATCTGTTCCGATGAGAATAAAATTTATCAAAGTTATTCAACGTCAATAGAACCGATTTAAAAATAAACAGGATTCCTAGCATACACCCGAACTGACCCGATTTCGGATGTATGCTCCGGTCTTTTGTCTGTTAACAGCGTTCGATAGCCACCGATTTCCTTCCCAGTTCGTCGTAATTTTTAGATAGTTTTAGTTCGTTTTGATAGCGGTCCACTAACACCTGCCTAAGTGGGCATGGAGAGGATTCGCCATCGATCTCCTACTTTCTGCGAGGAAGTCAAGCCTTTACGTTAACGTCGGGAGCTCGTTAGTCCCTTCTTAAAAGGTATTCAACTCATTATCGTAGCACAGGTCACATATTTCGGCCTCCGGGACACATTTTCCGTAGTCGGTGTGTCTTCAGCCGACTCTCGTCCGAAATCCGCGCAGGGTCCTTCAGACCTGTCAAAACGAGCCACTGCTCTCCGTTTCAGATTTACCACATTGCCACTTTTTAGCGCATTTTACTTGTGCTCGCTTCTATCATTTACACTTGCCTAATTTATTTACACTTGTCTAATTTATTTACCCTTGCCTAATTTATTTACCATTGCCTAATTTATTTACACTTGCCTAATTTATGTCAAAACGCTTTTAATTCGGACGAAATATGCAGAGACTAAGCACGACGTGTTTGGAACTCTTATTTCCCCTGTAGCCGGAATCACATAAACCAACTTCGAGATCTCTTTTGTCTCTCATTGATAAGTGCCTCGTTCTGGGCATAACTGAAAGTTAATAGCTTCTGTGTTCCTCCATTATTTATTTCACCCAGAGAGAATAGCTTTCTCCTCAGGTCTGAAAGCCACCTCCCGCACGCTTGACTTTTAGGGACAGTCCATCTTTCTCTTCCTTTTAGGTAAGACTCTGTCTCCCCTCTCCTCAAGAGTGTAGTTTTTTGCCTCGAAATGCTGGCTGCATTTACCATTCTCCATTACGCTGACACTTCTTTCCCCTTTATGTTTCCTTGGCTATTAGCTAACACTTTATTGTGATTTCCGAAATGTTCTAACAATTAATCATCTTAATCAGTTTAGCTCAATTTACACACATCCAATTTACATAATAAATTCTCTTTTATCAACTTGTCCATTTACTCTTATTTACATACCTGATTTGGAAACTACATCTTGGCCACCCCGGTGGCGCAGTGGTCTGAGCGATAGCCTCTGATCATTCGTCCGAAAGGGATTCGGTTTCGAATCACTCGTGAGGCATGGTTGTTGTGTTTGTCTTACGGCACTGGCTCTCTCCCTTCCTTGGAACCAGTGACCCTAAATTAGGGACGGGTGACTGCTTACAGCCCATTGAGTTGCTTACGGTGGTCGTTAAACCTCCAATAAAAAAACTCCATCTTGCGGCGAATTAATTATTATACATCGATATTATTCATAACGTCTATGGAAAGGCAAGTGCAAAGGTTCGACTGTTCGACGAAACAAACCTGTTAAAATTGGAAAGGGAATGAGACAAAATGATACGATATCTCCCAAGCTCTTCAACACAACATTGCAGAATATCTTTCAGTCACTGAACTGGAGAGACAGAGGATATTAAAGTTAGAGGAGGTAATTTAACTCATCTTCGTTTTGCTTCCAATGAGTCCATTAGCGCAGATACCGCCTCATAGCTGCCGTGTATGCTTTCCTACGATAGTGAAGAAGTGGAATTGAAAATGAACTTACAGAAAACAAATTGAAATGGGATGAAATCAACTTTCCCATTATTCTTCCGCTAGAAGGATTAGAATTATATCATGTTTACTCCTGTATTTCTCTTTTTAACTGTTCGTTTAGAAAATCGTTTTTTCTCTGATACCTTCCTTCTGCTATAAAAAACATTTTGTGCGCCATTTTTTAATTTTCGCAACATACGTTTTAGTCACTGGTGGAAATAAATAGCTGCTTCTATTTCTATATGTCTTATCGATCGTAGGAATCCTGTTTATTTTTAAATCGGTTCTATTGACGTTGAATAACTTTGATAAATTTTATTCTCATCGGAACAGATTCAAATGGCGTGCTCATTACAACAGAAAATTCGGTGTCATCTTTCTTGTTGAATTCCTGTCCCTCATTTAGCAGTTAAGGAAAAAGTATTATTGGTGGGTACCCACACGACACTTCTGGTCTGTAGGCTTTATATGCTTTGACTTTCAGACGTTTCCTGGTGGCCATCACTGCATTCTTCCACGGAGAAGGGATGCGATGTCATGAAAGCGATTGGTATCGTTCCGGAAGAAACCAACTCATGGTTCACTTCTTTGTTTACTGACAACAATGGTGACTGAGGTTGACTGATGCTAATCCCGCAAAATTCGTTCAAGTTCAAAGAACATGTACAGGAAATTGCACTTACTCAAGATGGGCTATTCTGGTGGCCGTGCTCGCGTGCACGTACGGGCGTTTTGGACTTATGGTCTTTGATGGTTTAATAAACGACACTCTCTCGTTTTCTGGAAGATGTGAGAAGCAAACACGGCAGGCGAATGTTGTCTGGGCACAGTGATATTGTGAGGTTTTGTCAGATGGAGTTGGTCTGTTGTTATACGTTACGACGCGTTCTGAAGTTGTGTTACTAACAGGAAGATTGTGACGTACTACAGAGGTGAAAACATGTGTAAAGACGACATATCTGCAGAGAGACATTCTGTCCGCGTACCTCAGTTGAGAGAGCAACTTACTCCGGAGTGAGGGGACACGGTTTCAACGTCCACTTACTCCGGAGTGAGGGGACACGGTTTCAACGTCCACTTACTCCGGAGTGAGGGGATACGGGTTCGATGTCCGTCGCGGACAAACTTGTGTTTACAGATTGGCACCCGATTGTGGGAAAAAAATCTACTGGCCGTTGGGTTCTTCGAAAAATGTATGATGTTTGTTCCACACATTGTTTGGAATTAATGAAAAATTCCTACTTCGCTTGAAAGACGAAAAAAAAATTAAGAGGGAGATGATGTATCGTACTACAGAGGTGAATACATGTGTCAAGACGACAAAACGGCAGCGAGACATTCTATCCGCGTAGCTCAGTTGGGAGAGCGACTTACTCGGGAGTGAGGGGATCCGATGTCCGTTGCGGACAAACTTGTGTTTTCAGAAGAGGTGAGTTTTCGATTTTATCATTAACTGGCTGCTAATAAAGACGCTTTGAATTTTTAGTAACTGCTCTTTCTCAGAGTTACGATTTCTGTACCCGTTAGGTAGTCGGTATGGTGAATGCAGTACGGAAATGGCTATGCGGACGGTTGGGTTTTTAAATGTTCGCGTACTTAGTAACGGAAATAAAGTACAGATAATGTTACGTTTTTTTTTTTTTTTTAAATTAAATATCTATATTTTCAAATCAATTATTCGTTAGTTATAAAAGTCAGTTAGTTTCTTCAGTCATAATTCATCTCACATCTGACAGTTGCCAGAGACGCTGGACTTTGGGTAGTCTTCCAAGCTGGGCCCGGACTAAAGTCCCAGATGACGCATGCGTGCTGTGTTTGCCCCGTACAGCACTAACTCTCTCCCACTCCTGGCACCAAATTAGAAACGGGAGACTGCTTTTAATTCTTTGACTCCCATGCTACATTCTGTTTGCTTCGGAAAACAAAACGCCACCATTTGCATATCTGCAACAATAAGCGTACAAAACCTCATCACCGATCAGCAACAATTAATTAGTACGTCACACTATCTGTAGCAATAAATGTTTCGTGTCACTGTCCATCTCTAGAGTCAACATTTTACCACTGTCCATCAGCTCTCATAAGAACTCCACATCACTGTCGATTTGCAGCAAAAAAACATCTTGTCATCTAATATTTGTAACCACAGATTTCCAACGTCTTTTCTATATGCAGGCAGTGGCAGGAAAGTCACTGCCTGTGAGCAGTAATAAACATCCCATCATACTGCCTAATTGCAACACTTAAGTTTTATGTGAAAATCTAACCTCAGAAATAAATTACCCGCTTCGATCCTCATCTTCGGCAATAATCTTTCTACGCGATCGAGTATTATCTGCAGCAATAGTCTATCCACTTCAAAGTCCATCTGTGCTCACCTGAATACCTACAAGAGTAATCAACCTACAATCAGGGACGTAGCTAGACTTTGAAATCAGGATGGGCGACGGGTGAGTGAGTCTTGTTTTATCTGAAACAAGTTTGATAGCAACTTTATTTACGAAGCACTGGAAGAAAAAAATTCCCTTTCTCTACAGGCTGAAAAGGCATTCATACAATCCCCTCCCCCTTCCTGAATACATACTCATTAGTTTTAGAACTGCCTTGAAGTTTCAGTACTTTTGTCAATGCAAAAGAATCTAAAGTTTGGAATAATTTTTTGCTAACGTTCCATCCATCCATTTTTAATAAAATTAGTAAAACCTAAGAAACATACTCGCATAATAAACATAACACCGTGCACCAGCACGAGTAACACGGCCCAATTCAAAGAAACTTTCATGCCATTTCATACCTAGGTGAAAGGTCTCTAAGCAAATGTTTTTGTGGATTACGTTTGATTGTAAATAAGGGTACACAGACAGTACGTGCCCCTTCTTAACCCCCTTCCTTCAAGCCAACAACCTTGTCTTGCACTCATCTTTTCCAAAGCAATCGTCAGTCACGTCCTGCTCCCTCCTAGCCGTTTTACAGGCTTAAGAGCGCTGTTGTAGCTGTAGACTTCAATTTCTGTGTTGGAATGCCCTACTTAGTAGCACAAACAAACAGCAGAGTAATTCGTAATTACCTCTTACAACATCAGAACAATTACGAATGAACTCTTACAACAGCAGAGTAATTACTATTGACCTCTTACAACAGCAGAGTAATCACTAATGACCTCTTACAACATCAGAACAATTACTAATGACCTCTTACAATAGCAGAGCAATTACAAATGATCTCAGTGAATTTGTATTCACCCTCTTCCTTCGCCCTTAATTATACTAACTTGCAAAAAAAGCTTAAATTGAGGATTTGGACGGGTGGAAGACAACGAAATTTTCATGGCTCTACGGATGCTATTTTGATAACCTTTCTACGGGGAAGGAAAACCGCACTTCCTAGGGAAAATACGCAGAGTTACAAGACGACGGGTGTCATTATTCCTTGGCAATTTTCAGATTATATTTTAAAGTTAAAAAAATATTGAAATATGGCACGTCTTAACGTGGGTAGGCGGTACGATGGACAATATAATTTTCGGAGTGGGCTAGATGGCACCCCTTGGCGACGTGCCTGCCTACGATGCTTCCCATTTGCAGCAATTGTAATTATCATACCACCGCCTTTCTACTGTAATAAATTTCTTAAATCTTTGCCGTAGAAAAACATTTTCATCGTCATTGCCTGAGTGGCTTCCTATATGCAACAATAAGCCAAGGGCGTGCGCGACCATCTGCAACAAAAAATATGCAAATATTTGTCTATCTTCCGCAATAAACTTCTCACGAGCTGCTCATGATACAGATGAAAAATATTTCTGCATTTAAAAGTTCTTATATTGTATAATTCCAAGCAGCAACATTTTTATAGATTGTGGAGATATTCACGATCTAAAGATTTTATTTCAAATTCATCAAAGATCCAACTGGTACGATGTGCGAACTTCCTTCTGATATTTGGATATCGGGTATGAGCTCCAGAAAAAGCACTGATGGTATGTTTGCCCTGCGAAACTGGTTCGGGTACTTACCTGCAATAAGTGGTAGCAAACTAAGGATGAGGGGGTGGTGGATGAGCATGAGTTGCAAAATGACTGTTACGATGAGTGTTTTGAAATGATTTGCTGAAGTATTTCAGGGAATGATGTATCACAACCTTGAAAGCCAGATGAATTGAATGAAGGTAATCAATTTGTTCCTTAGACAGATGCAGTGATTTATGTCATACTATTTGTTTGTAAACCAGATGAGATACTTTGTGTTACTCGATTTGTTGCTAAGCCAGATGAAATGATGTTATTTGATTTTCTCGTAAGCCAGATAAAGTGATGTATTTTACTTGCTTTGGTAGTAAGCCGGAGAGAGTCAATTATTTTATTCGATTTCCATATAAGCCAGATTGAGTGACGTATTTTATTCGATTTGCATGTAAGCCAGGTAGGGTAACGTATGTTATTCGATTTGTTTGTAAGCCAGATGAAATGATTTATATCATTCGATTTGTTCGTAATCCAGATGCAATAATTTATTTTACTTTATTTGCTGCTAAGGCAGTTGAATTGATAAAAATGAAATGATTATTTACTCTATTTGCTGCTAAGCCAGATGAATTAATATTATTTGACTTGCTCGTAAGCCAGATAGAGTGTTGTATTTTATTCGACTTGCGTGTAATCCAGAGAGAGTGACTTATTTTATTCGATTTGCTCTCATGCCAAACAGAATGAAGTATTTTATTCGATTTGTTCATAAGCAAGATGAATTTATTTATTATTCAATTTGCTGGTAAGCCAGACGAAATGATGCTATTCGATTTGCTCGTAAGCCAGGAAAAGTGATTTATTTTATTCCGTGTGTTCATAAGCAAGTTGAAGTGATTTATTTTATTCGACTGCATGTCAAGTCATCCAGAATAAATTTTCATATTTCACAGATTTTTTCATGGAGAAACTGCTGCACGTAAGTTATAGTGGATACATCGTTAGTTTAAACTGTGCTAGTGCAAATTTACAAACCTGATCCTATCACGTCGTACAATCTATTACATCTTAAAATATGGAGTTCATTTTTATACAGTCTGCAATTGCTTACAAAATCGATCAGTACCTTTATAGAAATATTTAAACGGATTAAGTCACATTATATTTTATTTTTGTTTTTAGTCCGAAGAAAATGGCTCAAATAATTTTACTTTGTCAAATTATTACAATTTTTCATGTAAGTAAGGGTAATTGCCAGTTTTAATTCCTTTTCAGCGCGCTTAAACCTATGCCTATAGAAGTAAACAAAGAAAGTTTCCTCACGGACTGAAACTCTAATATGACGCATTGCCTTATCTCACAGAAAAGTATCAAATAAAGGGGGAAAAGAGAAATATCATTCATTAAATTATAAGAAAGAAAAATAACAAAAAGCTGCAGAGGTCGAAGATGTACTTTTTTTTTTTTTTTTGCCTTTTCCGGCGAAGGAGAACGTTATTGCAGAAAAAAAAAGAAATTAAGAACATCGCGGAAACAGAGTTTACGCTAAAAGAAATACAAACACAAATTAAAAAAAAATATTGAAATTCCAGTGTTCCCAATGACACTATCTATTCAAAAGAAGAAAATAAAGAATATCTCTTCGTCAGAAATAAAAAAGCAAGGGACAGAACGAAAAGGGGGCGTTGAAAATGCTTTACTCGCTTACGATGCAAATTAGATTTATCTGCTTGTCAGGCATAGAAATGATTCTACCCAGATTTCTTCATAAAGAAAATGGAACTGTATCGTTATCGCCTAAATTATTTGAATTGCAAAATTCTTTGCACACAAAGTCCATTTATTTATCACAACAATTCACCCTTAACTTGAGCAAATCTTGATTTAAAAAAAGCAAGAACTCTTGTGAGCATAGCCATGTAAGCACATCTATCCTTTTGTTAAAAAACTAAAGAAATTTATTTGTGCGTTTCAATAGAAAAACGAAAGCGTAATACTCACAGCAGAAACAGAAGGGTTTGGAAATTGCACAATATCAAAAACAAACTTCGTCGACAAAATCAAAAGTTAAAACTTTACAAGATTTCAGAATTTATTACTGCTTTGTCGCAACCAACTTTCTAAAAATAATGTCGGCATAAAAGGAAAGAAAACACAACAGTAGTAAACCATGCTATGTAGCAGCTCGTTTTCATGCAAATGAATTCCGAAAATTGCAAGTGACACCTTTCAGCTTAAGTAGACAAATGCATGAAGTATGCGAGAAACAAAGAAAACACAAGAACGATTTCTGTGTATTATGTTTTCTATTTTCATTATGTGTAATTATGAATCCCAAGGGCTTTACCGTTTCAAATGATGCTCGAAGTTTGTTCGAAAGTTATATATTTACGTGGCGGTTTCTGAAAACCTATAAGGAGGCCATAGCGCCACGCACAAAAGCAAAATTAAAATTCAAGCAGGCAAAGAAAAGTTCCCATCTTTGGCTCGTCATTTTTCTTTGATCCTTCACAAGTGCCGATGCCTTAATGATGTTTTCTCACGACCGAAGTTAGTTGTTAAAGAGATGTGTCTTATTACCGTATCAAGTTGTTTAAGGGAATTTTCCCAAAATAATTGTATTTATGATGTATCATGCATGGCAGACAAAGAAAAAAAAGCAGATTTCAGAGTTCTTCGCCGATTCGTAGGGAAGAGTGTTCCAACAATTACGGGCAAAACTTTTGCAGCTTCAAACTTAATCACAGCAATGGCGGATAAAATATTTCGACAATTTTCTGTTCCGTACTTTGAAGAAGTTTTTTTTTTTTGCCGTTAACAAATAGTTCCGCAAAGGAAGGGGTATAACGTTTCCTCAAATAAAATACAGAGGAAAAAATTCTCTAGACCTGTTAAATTAAAACAAAAGCCTTTAGACAAGTTCTCTTTATTTTTGTTGCGACGCTCGTGAACTAAAAGTCTTTTCTTAACGTATTAGATTATAACATCCCAAGAAAACCACGTTTTCGTGCTATCCAAGGGTCGTTTTCAGGGAACAGCTGAAAACGAATCCTCAAAATATTTTACAACAAATTATTTTACACCTATCATAAATAAATGGCTTAAAAATACAATTTACTGAAGTTGTGACCGTTGCCTATGAAAGAAAACATTTCACTAACGATTGTCACATAGTAAAAATTCATTGGGTTTTTTTCAATTTCTAAAATCCAACAGAATATTTTTTTATTGTTCTTTTGAAACTGTAAAAAATATTACTGAAATAAAGTAACTATAAAAAGGTGGTAAAATGTATAACTTGAAAAAATTAATTCACATTTTATTGCGTTTAAGGTTTTTATAGTTGTATCAGGTGTACAAATAAGTTTTAAAGAGTTTTAAGAGAACGCAACATGTAATTTGAGAGAAAACAACAATACCTTTACGAATCAAAATATGCGCCGTCATTATCTATCTTCTTACGCTATCTATCGGGCAGCTGATGGATTCCACCCATGCAGAATACTTCGTCGGTGACGCGATGAAGTTGTTAACCCATTTTTGCACTTCGTCACATGTCCGTAACCGTACAGCAGACAAACCATATTGCATCGATCGGAACAAATGATAATCTGAAGTGGCTATGTCGGAACTATTAGCCGGGTGCTCCATAACTTCCCAGCCAAGCGCCAATAACGTTTCCTTGACCGATTTCGCGACATGCGGCCTAGCGTTGTCATGCAGTAATTTCACGGGACGCAATCCTTTGCCTGTAAATGGACGTTTCCGACAGATTTACTAGCAATTGTTGTTTGTAGCGAAAAGAAGTAACAGTTTGACCCTGTTCCAATAGTTCATAATACAGCACACCCTTTATATCCCACCAGATGCACAGCAGAACTTTCTTGGAGTGAATATTGCGTTTCAGTGTCGACGTCGTTGCTTCAGTGGGGTCTACCCAGTGTTTTTTTGCGTTTGAGTTTGTTGTACCAAATCCACTTTTCATCACCCGTAACAATTTTCCACAGGAAAGACTTTCTGTGTTGTTTATTCAACATATTCAAGAAACATCGTTACACGCTCATCCTTGTTGCTCTGGCTCAGGTCATGTGGTACCTATTTTCCTTCCTTCTGAATCGTTCCCATTGGGCGCAAACGATTGGAAATGGTTTGTTGAGTTAACTTCAGTCGCTAGTTCTTTTTGCGTTTTAGACGAATCTCCATCCAGCAATGATTGCAGTTCCTCGACTGCAACCTTCTGGCGAGGCGCCGCTATGTTCTCGATCACTAATATCAAAATCACCTGCTCACATGTGCTTTTTGATGCAATTTTCTCCCACAGAACGGAACAGATCGATGTACATGGATTTTCAGCACTTTTTGCTTGATGAAATTCGTAACGAATACAGTGCCGAATAAATGCAGTATCGCTTGCTATCTTTCACCTACCGATATGCAAGTGCGTTTGACTGTTGGGCAAACTTCCGTGTCACATTTTATACTGTGGACCAGTTACAGTAACATGACAACAACGCGGGGAATGTCAGTTATGTAAATTAGCGGCATGCGTCACACAAAAAACGCCTTAAAACTTATTTGCACACCTGATATTTCAAATGGTTAGCGAAGTATTGTATTACACTTGGGAAACACGTAACCAAACGGCCAGTTAGAGAGAATCAGATTTTGACTTACGTAAATCCAGTAGTTTTTTTATCCTACCACTTGCACTTCATGAAATCCATACTATCCACTGCCGGAATATTATCTCGCTGACTTCAACATGAATGTTATAAAAATTACACTTCTTCGTCGATCACATATATTTTAACAGATTTTAACGTTTCTCAATGCACTCTTTACTTTTCGATTTTTGTACAACAAACTCCATTGACTTTATATTACATTTACTCATTTTGTATTGCTCTGACTTGTTGACAAAATGTAAAAGCTGTTCGGAGAAGAAATGTGTCATTCGGTTATTAAGTTTACTCTTATTTAACTTTCATTTTTAGTTTCTCCCTCTGTGTAAAGTTTTGGTTCATCCTCTTTTAAGCGTTTCAATCTTAACGTTATATTTTTCCACTCAATGAAACGTTTTGTGGCAGCAGTCTTGAGGTCAGGGTAAATGACTTGGGCGTGCTGACATGATAAGAACGAGCTGTACAATGTATGGAGCAAGCAGCGAAATGTGTGGAGTAGTGTGGTTAGATTATCATTTCTTTACGTTGTCGCTGCACGACTAGCTATTGGGTTGGAAAGAAAATAATATCTGAAAATATAGAAAGGTTCTAATTACCGTATGTACATGTACAAATCAGTTCAAAATGTAGTCACCACCGTTTGCCACTACCTTCTCCCATCGTTTGGGCAGCTGTTGGGTGCCGTCCCTGTAGAATTGTGGAGCCTTGTACGCAATGAAGTGAGTAAGTGCTCGTTTGACATCGTCCCGGTTGGTGAACCACTGTCTGACCAGGAAATTCTGCAACGACCGGAAGAGCTGGTAGTTGCTTGGGGGGCAGTGTCCGGGGAACAGGCTGGGTGCGGAAGCAGCTACCAGCCCAGTTCCCTGATCTTGTGACAGATCACCCGTTCTGCGTGAGATCTCGCTCCATTCTACTGTTGGAAGACGACCTTGCGGTCCAGCAGTTTTGGTAGTTTCAACCTGAGCTATGCGTGCAGAGTTTCGAGCTGACGGCACTACACATCAGCGGTGATAGTGGTGTTCAGCAGCTCAAAAAACGCGACACCCCGCATTCCCACCAAACAGATAGCAGGACCTTACGTGGTTGTAAGCCGGCTTTGGGTTCGGTGCAAAAGAATCACTTGCGATGAAGACTATGTTGATTAGTGCCTTTGTATAGAGAAAGAGTTACTCTACCAACATGAGCAATTTGAACGACCTCTGTCAGTTAATAAAAAAGTTATTCCCACTTTTGCATTAATTTTGGTACAACCCTCGTAATTGGTGGAACATTTTATACAACATTGTCCCATGCATTCACACCTCCGCGTGACAGGGTTCATGGAAAGCCACAGAAAACGGATCAAATATTATTATAACGGAAACATTCTCTAACAGAAAGCTTGTTAAGTATTGAGCAACGTGTAACACTTTGGCCTATAACAGAAATTGAGTTTGGTTGCGTCCTGAAGGAATAAGTCTAAAATTGTCCAAATAGATGATAAAAAAAAGAAAACAAGAAAGCTGGTTTTCCACACAAAAATCCATAACAAAAGGTTTCAGGCGCTACACTGTAGAAAAACATTCTGAAATTCACGAGATACCTTCGGTCATTCCTTTCGTCGTTAATTAACGAAGCATATTCCTCATATAACCTTTTCAGTGAAATGACGGAAAGAAATCTGAATTTCACGGACTTTCCGTACCACGGGAAAATACTGAAATTTCAGAAACCTTTCCGCAATTTTTTTCTTATATTGACGGTAAATTAGCATTTTAGAGACATGTTAACGTGAAATTCTAAATTTTCAGAAACCTTTCCGAAATTTGTTCCTTATATTAACGGTAAATTAGCATTTTAGAGACGTGTTAACGGGAAATTCTGAATTTTTAGAAACCTTTCCGCAATTTGTTTCTTATATTAACGGTAAATTAGCATTTTAGAGACGTGTTAACGGAAAATTCTGAATTTTCAGAAACCTTTCCGCAATTTGTTTCTTATATCGACGGTAAATTAGCATTTTAGAGACGTGTTAACGGAAAATTCTTAATTTTCAGAAACCTTCCCGCAATTTGTTTCTTATATTGACGATAAATTACCATTTTAGAGACGTATTAACGGAAAATTCCTAATTTTCAGGAACCTTTCCGAAATTTGTTTCTTATAATAACGGTAAATTAGCACTTTAGAGACGTGTTAACGGAAAATTCTGAATTTTCAGAAACCTTTCCGCAATTTGTTTCTTATATTGACGATAAATTACCATTTTAGAGACGTATTAACGGAAAATTCCTAATTTTCAGGAACCTTTCCGAAATTTGCTTCTTATATTAACGATAAATTAGCACTTTAGAGACGTGTTAACAGAAAATTCTGAATTTTCAGAAACCTTTCCGCAATTTGTTTCTTATTTTGACGGTAAATTAGCATTTTAGAGACGTGTTAACGGAAAATTCTGAATTTTCAGAAACCTTTTCGCTGTTCCCTTCCTATATTAACGGAAAAACTCCGTTTTCACGTTTTTCTATATCATATGACGATAAATTACAGGTAATAGGTGCGATTATTGAGTATACTTCAGGTTTAATTAACTCCTAGATTTCAATCGTCTGTCGAAGGATCTGATTTTGAAGTTCCGTAGCGAGATCGGATACCGTGGGTAGCATATCGCACGATTTTATTTTGCTGTTGCACAGGATATTTCTTCTTCTTTTCCCCATTTTGTGCACCAGCTATTTGTTATATAATGTGTTACTGTAGGAAACGGGTATTTAATTTATTTTGATTAGACGATGTCTATGCGTTAGTCTTTAAACCTCTGAAGACAAAAGCCATTATACAGTAGCTATCAAGGGTAAATTTGTAAAGTGTTACATGTATGACCAGTCAGTGGTACAAGCAAATTCAGTTTGCTTTGCTTGAATATTCTGTTGTTTTTTTATGTACTATGAAGAATATTCCTTCCTTCATTTATTTATTTGTGGTATTGGTGACCTTTGACCTACATCCGTCCGAATGGGAATTGGGTCAAAGCTGAGGAAGCATGGATGCTTCAACTAACGAAAATCTGAGGACTTTCAGATTCCTATGTCTCGTTTGCTGGGAACTGCCATGTGATGGGTAGTGTAATGGTTATCATACTCGCCCGGTATTCGGGAGATGCGGGGTTCCGTCTCTGCTCCAGGACGATGAAGTTTTCTGAGAAGTGCTACATAGATGACTAGTAAAAGCTGCAAGCAAATTCAGTTTGCTTTGCTTTAATATTCGGTAAATTTTATAATATTTTATTTAGGAGTTTTGTGAAATAATACTACAAAAATATATTTCATTTTTTAAAGATCACTGAAAGCCATTGTCAATTAAAAAGACCAAGTTGCAAAGCATTTTATTGCCTCGAAAAATCAAGATGAAAAATGTTTAATATGTGAAAAGTTGTCCTACAGAAAAAAAATTATTACAAATATATTACAATTAAAAAATTATTAAATCATTTTTTCAGAAAAATAATAGGTTCCATCAGAAAATAAAATGACTAAATCATTCGCATTAATGAAAAAAAACTTTCATCGTTGCGCAATTTGTTTTATGATGTACGTGATCCTGGTTACCGAGTGTTTCTGGCTCAGAGGCGTGTTTTCTGTCAAACCAAGCCAAACGACAGGGGTTCGATCCCTACTACTGCGAAAGGATTATCTGATGTAGGTACAGAAAAATACTGGTTCTTCCATTTTACGAAATTTCAGTTTAAATGCGGAAAAACCTGGAATGCATTTTTCTGAAATAAACGGAATTTCTGACTACGGAAAATCTGTTAAAATACGGAAGTTAAAATAAACGGGCACTTTTAAAAACGGATATTTCATTAAAAGACGCAAACCTACCGGCAAATTTGCTGCACCTTATTTTCAGAAATTTTCTGTGAATTCACACCACTTAGTTTTTACAGTACATGCTACCCACCAGACATGCAAACGGGTCATGGGTTAACGGGTCGACAATTTCTTGCGGGTCCAACGGGTCAGGTCAAGGTTTTCCTAACCCGGTTTCATTACCGTTTTATTTTTTGAAAAGACAAAAATACACTGGCATGCAAAAATTAAGGACGAGACGGTTTTTCGAATGTAACGTCGTGCAGAAGTGCTCCACATCGACTCAAATCATACCATAAGATCCTCAAGATATAAGAATATGGGACAGGTGAGTAAAACCGTCCAAGCAAGGAATCCATAGGATACAAAGGCACTTTATTGAAAAGGTAGCTTCGAGCACAACTGGACAGAAAACAGGAACATCCATGGAACAGGCGGCTTCCAAGAAAAATCCAGTCTTTAGTAGGGGATATGATCACCCCTGACTGCGTTGCAGGATTTACAACGTCTTTCCATGCTGAGGACGAGGTTGTCAAGGAGCTGTTGTGGCATCGCGGCCCATTCCTTTTGTAGCGCCAATCGCTGCTGCAGAATCGTTGCTAGCGGCTGGTGACGTGCTGCTAAGCATATCCCGAGAAGGTCACACACGTGTTCGATTGGATTTAGGTCCGGGGACCTTGCGAGCCAATCCATGCGTTGAATATCTTCACTCTCCAACAGCTCTGCGACAGCCACTGTACGATGAGGTGTAGCGTTGTCGTCCATGAAGAGGAACTCAGGACCCACAGCACCTCTAAACAGACGCACGTGAGGCAGGAGAACCTCGGTACCACAGCGGACACCAGTGACTGAACCTCTTTGGAAGATGTGGAGGTCAGTACGGCTACCAAGCATGATACCGCCTCAAACGAGAACTCCGTGACCTCCAAACCGGTCACTTTCGACGATGTAGGGAGGTGTGATTGCGTGTTCTCTGCTCTCTCCAGATGTGTAATGTCCAGAATTGCTCGTCAGACTAAATCGGCTCTCATCCGTAAAGAGAACTCGACCCCATTGCTGATGTGTCTAGTTCTTGTGTTCCTGGTACCACAAAAACCGCTGTCTACGATGAGCAGTCGTTAATGGCACACACCGTACTGGTCGTCGTGCAAATAGGACACCTTTGTGCAGCCTCCTGGCCACGTTAAAACGCGATGACGGACGTCCAGTTGTCTGTTGCACGTGCCTTGCGATTTCTCCGGCTGTCTGCCGTCTGTTTCTTCACGCCTGTAGGACAATATATCGGTCGTCCGCCACCGTGGTTGCTCGTGGACGACCACTGCTAAACTCTCGGACAGCTGTTACTGTTGTTTGAAATGCTCTCCAAACTCGTGAAACGATGCTGTGAGCGATCCCGAACTCCTCGGCCACACTAGTCACATTTCGACCTTCTTCCAACTACCCAATGACGCGACCTCGGGTAAAGCCGTCCAGATGTCGTCTACTGGGTTGCCTGTTGACCATATCACACGGTGGCAGCAACTCGACGTCGTTCAAAACGATGTACACCGTGCAATAGCTTTCACCGAATTGCTGAGCGCACACCGCCCGCGTGTTTTATACCCTTCCGACACTACCCCCACCCCCTACGTCATGCTGCATATATGCGCATGCCCTACCGTACCGGACCGTAGTCCATCTCCTGAGTGGTTTTTCGGTCCGTTGTGCCTGCTCGTTCCGCTGTTATGGTAATTTCTCCTCTTCGTCCTTAATTTTTTCACACCAGTGTATATTCCAAAGAAAAATGCGCGTTGTATAGTCCTGCAGTCGACACTCACTGGTGCCCACGGAGTGAATAATGATTTTTCATGCAAAAGTATTGTTCTCTCTATCTTAAAGCAAATAAGATTTCCACCGACCGACGTTAAACACACCGACACTATATCGTAAAATGATACTTCCTTTACGTTACTTAACAGTGCGATTGTCCGGGGCAAGGTAGAGGCAAACGGCTGTACCTTGCATCGCCTGCTTCTCAGCTGATTTACTCTCTCTGTGCAAAGTTCATTGTATGACTAAGAGTTACTTTTCACATCGCATCTTTTATATTGAGCATTCAGAAGTTTTCGATTGATCTGCTAACATCCCGTTGCCATGACATGTCATGTCGAAATTAACTCCTTATTTGTTAATATGGATGGATTTAATATTAAGGAGTTTGAGAAAGGCGTCGAGGCCAACAAATACATGCTTGTTGAAAACCACAAGGGGAAGAATGAATACTGGAAATTGTTTTGTCTCATTTAGGAACCGGTGAATAATTCTGTGTTTTTTGGTCTTGCTTGTTGTTCAAAATGTAGAAAGTGTACAATTACAAAGAAAGATGTCGACGGTGTAATAAGAGATTATGAAACCAAAAATCTAATAGACCATATGAAAGTATGCGCACCTCTATCAAAGCATGGAAAGAGTGAACAATCTAAATACATTAAAAAAATGCATTTGTGTAATCGTAAATAGTGATTCCATTTGTAATACACAGTGTAAGGCTAACTCGCTCGGCTAGATATCGAGAGATCCTTGGATTCAATACCTCGGCGCTGAATGAATACTAATTTTTCGGTTGCTATGTGTTTCTGGAAAGTGGAAAAAGCGATGTATTTGTTTATTTACTGACGCCACGTATTTGGAGGATTTTCACTTTGGATCTCGCCCTTTGGATTTAACTGCTATAACTAATATATAGCCAGTGCCGTTAATGCCCACCAGATGGAGACGTCTCAGTAGCTGAGCCCATCTTACGGATTTATGATGTCAGAAGCTGACTTAAAAACACACATAGCACAGTGGATTGTTGGCCACCGTTGGTGTAAGGCTAACGCGCTCGGCTAGATATCGAGAGATCCGTGGTTTCAATTCCCCAGCGGTGACCGAATAACAATTTTTCGGTTACTATGTGTTTCTGGAACGTGGAAAGAGCGATGTATTTGTTTATTTATTTGCAATACACTCTATGGTCACCGCCTAGTCAGCCATTACTTCTGGATTACGCAAAATAGTTTCACTAAAAATGGCACTAAAATTTAGCAAGTAACCTATTTTATTATCAAAAAAGGATTTCAGTTATTAAATATCAAACAGTTATTGGGATGAATATATATATATATTACGTTTATTGTTATTCAAAGTGGTCATTTAGGGGAATGATTGACACTAATCCTTTCTGACTGATTATCTGCGAAAAGGGCTTTGAAAACTACCTTAAGAAAGGAGAGGGAACGTGTCCGCTTGTTTCAACCCAATTGCATGATGTTCATGTTAGGGTGACTAACCTATCTCGATCATGCCTTGGGCTATGTAGCAAAGAATAAAAGACCAGAAGGTAACGCACATCACTAATGACAGGTTTATGGTCGGTAATGCTGACATGAGAGGAGGAAAGGAATTGTTTTGCCATAGCTTTCCTAAAACCCGGCCGCTATGTAAACATTTCTTTAGGGAAGCGCCGAAGATTTTGGGCGCCATTTTGTTAAGGTACATCGACCTGGCTTAAAGAGTTAAATATGCATTCTTAAAACTTCTCGGTTTTTGATGCACGGAAGGACTGTTATTTTGAGAAAAAAATGCATGAATATATCCATTATGCAAGATAAGAGGAATTCAAAATTCGCTGTTTTTCAGTAATTATTGTTTCTTTTTCTTGCTTTTTCTTTTTTGACGAAGGACTACGTCTAACTCCGCGGATAGTATGGGGCAAATTACGGCCGACCGCATGAGACGAAAATTGGTTCCCATTGAAATCATTATAGCATTAAAAATACGGGGCGCACACTAATCGTGTTAGCATATTCGTAAACAGCATGGAGTCCAATTCGCGTACTGCGCAATACACCGTGCGCGAGAAGCTCCCCTTCCTCCCTGTGCGCAGGGGAGGTGATGCAATATTCCTCGGGGTGCCACAGCGTTTGACTCATTCTATCACGGCAACCGTGAGCGCAACGCGACTGTGCGTGTTATCGTATTAAAGCTCTCGACGATATCTATTCAAATATGTGAAGCACATTTCGCAGTGGTTTGAACTGAACATTTAAAAAATTGATTTCTTGTGAACCGGTTAACACTTTTGACAATATGGCGGTTTATCTGGACAACCGTGAGTGCAAAACGACTGTGTGTCGTATCGTTTCAAAGCTCTTGACGAGATCTATTCAAATATATAAAGAACACATAGCGGTGGTTTAAACTAAGATTTAAAAAAATCGTATGAACGGGTTAACATTTTCGACAATGCCGCGGAACTCGCAGAATGAACGCAAGCAAAAGTGGAGAAAATCAAAACGAGAGGGAGGAGCAAGTCATGATAAATGTAAAAAGCCCAAGAAGACTTCAGCCCAACGAACTAGAGAGCATCGAAATCGCCTGAAAACAGCCGCCGCCAAACAAAAATCCAACACACCGATCAAACCCGTACCCGGCTGATATCAAACTCTGCTTTTGTGCTCGCAATGTATCCAGAATTTTTTGAAAAAAATGATGTAAGCTGCTTTTCATATCATAGATATGTGTTGGCTATAACAAATTAAATAACCGCTTTGAAACCATACTCGACTAGCTAATTTCAACTCTATGATCTGCAAGTCGTAATCTTACGTTCCAAACTGGCGGCTTCAATCAGAACTGAGACTACTTGTATTTTTTTTTAATTTAAACAAGAAAGATGATACCCAATTCTCAGGTGTGGTGAACACACTTTCAAAGCCATTCCGATAACAAAATATAATGTTTCCAACTAGAGTTTCCGAAAAAGAAAAAAAAACCATGAAAAACAGAACTTGACATTTGTTAATATTAGAACTGCTCATTTATTAAAATACGCAATGAGACCAGTATTCTACGGAGTAGATGCAACTAGTTACAATAAATAAATAAACATGATTTCCAAACGGTAAAACATCCACAAATAGATATAGCGACTTACTGCCTTTAGTGGTAGAAATATTTCGGCGCAAGGTTACAGTTTAAAAAAAATTATATTTCTCATAGCGGAAAATATCCCTGTCTGAAAGAATTTTTCTGATCGAAAGATTAAAAGAAAGGATGTGGAGGACATATAACTTTACGTCATCGGGCTCGAAAGCTGCACTTTATTTTGAAACGCAAATGGGAATGAAATATTCTTCATCCGAAAAGGATTTTCCAATGCACCCAGGAAAAAAGAATCTTACCTAGAAACTATATTCCCAAGATATATCTAGAATGGGAGATAATCTTATAAATAACGGCTTATTCCTCTGGCGACATAATTCTGAAATACGAAAACAGTAGAAAATAGGAGCAAAATATTCTGCGACGTATACTACATTGCACTTTCCTTTTAAGTTTTTCTCTTTTACGCTTTCCAACCGTAGGTTGAAAAAGCGTATATGCTCCAGCTTTTTCCGTCCGTCTGTCTGTCGGCACGATAACTCAAGTAAAAATGGTTCGATTTCGATGAAATTTTATTTGTGGTAGGGGACCACCAGGGGACAAACCCTATTGAAAATGGGTGAAGTGGGGTCAAAGGTCACGCCATAAGAGCGGGATCCATTTCATTGCCTTTATGCGTCATAACATTCGTAAATATGGTTTGATTTCGATGAAATTCCAGTTAGTGCTAGGAAACTACCCGAGAACAAACCCTATTGAAAATTGGCAAATTGGAGTCAAAGGTCAGGCACGGCATAAGAACGGGATATATTCCATTGCCTTATGCATCATAACTTGCGTAAAAATGATTCAATTTCGATGAAATTTCGGTATGTGGTAAGGAACCAATTGGGAACGAAACCTATTGAAAATGGGTGGAATGGGGCCAAAAGTCAGGTCATAAAAGCGGGATTCATTTTATTGCCTTTATGCGTCATAACATGCGTAAATATGGTTCGATTTCGATGAAATTTTAGTATTTGGTAAGGAACCACCTGGGGACGAATCCTATTGAAAATGGGCGATATGGGGTCAAAGGTCAGGGCATAAAGGTGGAATCCATTCCATTGCCTTTATGCGTCATAACGTGCGTAAATATGGTTCGATTTCGATGAAATTTTAATATGTGGTAGGGGACCACCAGGGGACGAACTCTATTGAAAATGGGTGAAGTGGGGTCAAAGTTCACACCATAAGAGCAGGATCCATTCAATTGCCCTTATGCGTCATAACTTGCGTAAATATGGTTCGATTTCGATGAAATTTCAGTATGTGGTAGGAAACTACCTGGGCACAAACCCTATTGAAAATTGGCAAATTGGGGTCAAAGATCAGGCAGGGCATAAGAGCGGGATTTATTCCATTGCCTTATGCATCATAACTTGCGTAAAAATGGTTCGATTTCGATGAAATTTCGGTATGTGGTAAGGAACCACTGGGAACGAAACCTATTGAAAATGGGTGGAATGGGGCCCAAGGTCAGGACATAAAAGCGGGATCCATTTCATTGCCTTTATGCGTCATAACATGCGTAAATATGGTTCGATTTCGATGAAATTTCGGTATGTGGTAAGGAACCACTGGGAACGAAACCTATTGAAAATGGGTGGAATGGGGCCAAAGGTCAGGACATAAAAGTGGGATCCATTTCATTGCCTTTATGCGTCATAACATTCGTAAATATGGTTGGATTTTGATGAAATTTCAGTATGTGCTAGGAAACTACCTGGGCACAAACCCTATTGAGAATGGCAAATTGGGGTCAAAGGTCAGGCAGGGCATAAGAGCGGGATATATTCCATTGCCCTTATGCGTCATAACTTGCGTAAAAATGGTTCGATTTCGATGAAATTTTAGTATGTGGTAGGGAGCCACTGGGGACGTACGCTATTGAAAATGGGCGAAATGGGGTCAAAGGTCAGGACACTGGAATGGGATCCATTCCATTGCCCTTGTGCATTATAACTTACCAAAAAATGTTTCGATTGCGACAAAACGTTATCATGTTGTTCCGGAGGTATAGTGAACCGGTTCTGTTGAATATCAACGAAATGGGGTCAAAGGTCATTGCATAAAAGCAAGATTTATTCCAAAGCCATTATTCTCATAACTTACGTAAAACTGCTTCTATTGCAACAAAACTTTAGTATGTTATTCTTGAGATGTACTGAACCGGTTCTGTTGAATATCATCGAAATGGGGTCAAATGTTAGGACACAGGAGCGAGATTTATTCCACAGCCATTATCCTCATAACTTGAGTAATAATTTCAGATATGTTGGAAAGCGTGTCTTAGTCAATGCATTGCATGATTTTACTAACTTGTTCTTATGAAATTTTCGGTAGATGGTGGAAAGTTGATACGCGAAAGAGATCCAAGCCTATTATGCACCATCTAATCAAAGGTATCCGGATGCTTGCCTGTTTATATTACGCTATCAAGTAATTAAACGAAATCCGTGTAATATGAAAGTAATTTTTATTTAATTTATTTATTTGCCATGATTCACACAGTTTTGAACATACACTGTATTATCAAAAGTAGTTGGACACCACAACGTTTAGGGGAAAATGGCTTTATTATTGCAATTAATAATTAGTCGGTCCATCTTTTGCTTGCGTGACAGTGGCGACACATAGAGGCATACTATTCAACTAATTTCCGGTAGGTCTCTACAGGCTATTCGTCCTTCAAAGCTTCTGCCAGAGTGGAGACCGAATACGGTCGTTGTGGTCGATTTCGTATCCGTCGCTCCAGTTCATCGCAGAGGTGTTCTATCGGATTAAGATCAGGACTCTGAGCAGACCAGTCTATCAATTCAATTCCACCTCATTTTCAAGAAACCAGTACTACACACACACACACACACACACACACACACACACACACACACCCGTGCAGTGCCACATGGAGCTTCATCGTGATCGAAAAAACAACGGTCATTTCCATAATTCTGCCGCATTTTTGGCAGGGCAGAATTATCCAGAACGTCGAGCTACACTTCAGGGTTCGTGTTCTGTGGTATAATAAACAAAGGGCCAAGTTCCGTCCACGAAAAACAACCCCATTCCATGATGGAGCCTCCGCCGAACTTAACAGTTGGAAGAACTCAGTCCAACGAAAATCGTTCACCGGGCTGTCGCCAAATCCAAACATGCCCACTGGATTGGAAGAGTAACAAGCGTAACTTATCACTCCAAAGAAGAACTTTCCAGTCCCCCACAGTCCAGAAACAACGGGAGACACACCACTCCAAATGGCGCTTCGTATTCACGGTAGATAAATATGTGAGGCTGTGCTATGCAGCTGCTCTGCCATGATAACGCATATTGTGCAACTTTCTGCGGGTAGTTATGGTACTAAACGAGCCACTCACTACAAGCATTTCCTATTTCAGCAGCGATGGGATCGGTACAGGAAGAACGGGATTTCTAAACATTTCTTGCCATCGTTTTTGTGAAACGTTCCGTCAGTTTGTGTCGTAATCCTGAACATTTCTCCGCTGTAGTTATGACATAACGTACAACCGATTTTGGCATGTTTAGTTCAGCTGCAATGCCCCGTATGGAAACGTTACTCAAACGTCATCCTATGATCAGCCCACGCTGGAACACCGGAAGTCCACGTTCTCGCTGCATATCCGCTTCAAAGTTACTGATAACACGAGAGAACATCTCAGCTTCGTATACACGTTAAACGCTATTCACACACACACACACACAACACACACGCGCGCGCACACACACACAGGCCTATATGTATGTACACTATATTGACAAAAGTCACCGGACACCCCTTCAAAATCAAATGAACTGATCCGCTGCGTTGTTCAGTTCAGCGATAAAGCTCAAACGGTATAAAAACAAGCCAGCAGCTGACCACTATCATATCGCACTATGAGGTTAAGTGAAAATCTCGCGGCGGGATAGAGCTGACTTTGAGAAAGGAAAGATTGTTGGGTGTTATATTAGTGGAGTGTCCATAAGAGAAACCGAGAGGCGTTTAAACATATCCAAGTCAACAGTTTTAGAAGTACTGAATATGTGGAAGACACATGGAGTGCCTAAAGTAGCAAACTGTACCGACACCACCAAAGAAAATAAGTGATAGAGGACGTCAAAGCCTCCGGAGAGTCGTTACAGCTAATCGACGGAGTACTGCACAAGACCGTAGTGTACAGGTTAGTAAAAAAGCTGGAACCTCGGTGTGCACACGTACCATTCGCAAAGAACTTCATTCTATGGTCTACTGTGCTCGTGCGGCAGTTCGCAAGCCTTTCATCTCCACTCGGAATGCTACTCGTCGTTTACCGTGGTGTAAAGAACATTTTTCGTGGACCGTTGATCAATGATAACGGGTCCTATGAACTGATGAATTCAGATACACGATCCATCAGTTTGATGGCCGTGTGTGGGTACGGCGGTAGCCGGGGATCGCCATTTAACACAGTATACTGTTCCATGGTGAAATTTGGAGCTGACAGTGTACTCGTGTAGGTGGGTTTTTCGTGGTATGGTCCAGGTCCGTTGATTACCGTGGACAAATCTGTTAACCAGCGCGTCTACATCGATATTCTGGACAATTATGTCCTACCAACTCTGTGGCAATACTATGGAACCGAGTCTTGTTTGTACCAGCAGGATAATGCACCGAGCGATAAAGCAAGGACTGTTACCGCGTGGTTTGGCGATAATTCCGCATCGCGTGTGGACTGGCCAGCACAGAACCCTAACCTGAATCCCATAGAGCACCTATGGGAGGAATTAGAGCACCGCATAAGAAGTTTGGAACCAAGGTCTACTACTAAGCAACAGTCAGCGGCAGCATTATGTACTGAATGGAAGTGCATACCTATCGCTGTGTTCTAAAACCTTGTCGATCGCATGTCTCGAAGGGTCAGTGCATACATTAAGACCAGAGATGGACCGACACCGTACTAATGTATGTCGATAAATGCTATGTTGTGTTTCTCTTCTAGGTGTCTGGTGACTTTTGTCAATATAATGAATATAGTACCTGTGTTGGAACTCTCTGGATATTTCGTTTCGTCTCAAAATGAGAAAAACAAAGGTTGTATCTGACTTCGACGAAGACCAGATCGTTAAGGCAAGACGCCTTAACGATCTGGTAGGTAGCTCCGTCTTGCAGTAGTTAGTACCTATTAGAAATGGTCCGAAACAGGTGACACTTCGAGCCGTCGACAAGACGTGAGCAGGCGACGCCCCATTGATTCCAGAGGTCAGCGCAGGCTATTTCGTTTATTCCGCAATAACAAGGAAGGCTACCTTGGCTGACATTACCCATAATTTCAACTATGGTGAAGGGCTCAATGTGTCGGAACACGCGGTTCATCGTACGCTGTTTGTATTCATATGCCTAAATCACAGTCGTTGTCAAAACCAGCAGTGTGCACGTTATCATCGACATTGGACCATAGAAGTCTGGAAGAGGGTCTCATGGACAGACGAATTCCGTTTTCTGTTACACCATGTTGACGCTGTGTGATGTACAGCTTAGGATATATACGTATAATCAGTGATATAACAAACTGCAGTGCAACATCTTACAGTCTTATCTGCTGTTCCCATCTTCAAGTTGCCATAAAACCTTAAACCTATAACGTTTGAATCGTCAATATGAAACACATGAATGGAAAATGTTGATTTCACAACCCGGACACCGTGCCTTAGCTTTTGTCTTGTAACAGTGAGCTATATGCTTTTATACAACAAGGAAACATGGTTGTAAACCCGAGAGCACATTTTTTTACTTCGAAGTCTGCCTATAATCGCTTTCCGGAGTCACCACCACGTTGACGACTGATTTTTCTCGAACAACTAAACTCACAATGGTGGAGGCTGAAAACGTATGACTTAAATACGTATATACAATGACGGAAAAAATCCCAACACCAAGGCGGTGTTGTGTTAGATAAACGACAGTTGGTAGGCGATGAGAGTACATCTGTAAGATGACGTCTATACAAATTTTGCGCTCGGCGAATACGTGTGGCGCTAGTAGTGAGTGCCCCTCAGAACATGCAAAGCAGGTTTGCTGTAAATACGCGCTGTAACGTTCGTGAGCGTTAGTTATCGTTAAGATTCGGCGTAGTGTGTTGATGTTAGTCAAGAATGCCTTTAAGAAGACGAAGAAGCCATTATCAACAGCTCACGGAGCTTGAACGAGGTCGTGTAATAGAGCTACGAGAAGGTGGATCTTTGTTCGGCAATATTGCAGAACGACTTGGCAGGAATGTAGCCACTGTACATGATTGTTGGCAGCGGTGATCAATGGAAGGTACTTCCTCAAGAAGACCGGGTTCCGGCCGGCCACGTGGCACTACTGAGAGGGAAGACCGCCGTGTACGGCGTATGGCCGTGGCGCATCGTACTGCGTCTGCGGCAGCAATTCGAGCTGCAGTTGCCACCACAGTGACACAACGAACTGTTACAAATCGGTTACTTGAAGGACAGCTCCGAGCCCGACGCCCTGTAGCGTGCATTCCACTTACACCAAACCACTGCCGTTTGCGACGTCAGTGGTGTCAAGCTAGAGCTCATTGGAGGACGGAGTGGAGATCTGTTGTGTTTTCTGATGAAAGCCGGTTCTGCCTGGGTGCCAGAGATGGCCGTCTGTTGGTTAGAAGGAGGCCAGGTGAGCGCCTGCAACCAACCTGTCTGCGGCCGAGACACACTGGACCTACACCTGGAGTTATGGTCTATGGAGCAATTTCCTATAACAGCAGGAGAACTCTCGTGGTTATCCCACGCACCCCGACGGCACAGTTGTACGTCGGTCTGGTGATTCAACCTGTTGTGCTGCCATTCATGAACAGCATTCCAGGGGGTGTTTTCCAACAGGATAACGCTCGCCGGCATACCGCTGTTGTAACCCAACATGCTCTACAGAGTGTCGACATGTTGCCGTGGCCTGCTAGATCACCAGATCTTTCACAAATCGAGCACGTATGGAACATCATTGGACGACAACTCCAGCGTCACCCCCAATCAGCATTAACCGTCCCTGTATTGACCGACCAAGTGCAACAGGCATGGAACTCCATCCCACAAACTGACATCCAGCACCTGTACAACACAATGCATGAACGTTTGCGTGCTTGCATTCAACATTCTGGCGGTTACACCGGTTATTAATGTACCAGCATTTCACATTTAAAATGGCTATTCTCGCGCTTACATTAAGCTGTGATCTTGAAACCTTAATAGATTAAATATGTTACCTATACAAATGTATTGCCGCCATTTCATTCCTCTACAACTATTTTTTCTTGGTGTTGGGATTTTTTTCCGTCAGTGTATATTACTTCTGTTTTTCAAAGTGGGCGATACTTCCACATCGCCTTATTCTTGTGCTTTACAGATAACTATTATTCCTGTTTTTTTTTTGGCAACATGCAGAGGCCATAAATGTTTAAGCTGTCCTTCCTGTGAATAAGAAAAACGTTGTGTCCGGTTGCCGTATGCCAACTTCCTGTGATTTTCTTGTGTCTTAACATGCAATATTTCCCTATTTTACTTGTAAACGATCTCATAAATTTGCCGACTTTAATTTTCGGTGGGGGAGTTCATCACCCTCCCACACTCCTCTTCGGATCGGCCCTGACGGTGGATAGTTTATGTGCATAAACTTGTGGAAGCTCCATCATTAAATTCAACGTTATCTGCTCAGCGGCAGAAATTCGATTCCTTGTAGCAGTGAAGAATAGTCGGCACTCACACTGGGAGTCAACTGCAAGTTTACGACCGTACGAATTTCCAGTGCACAGGATCTTCTAAATTACACGAAATGCACTGCATGACTTTCCCTCTCTAATCGCCCTATGTGTACCACTGGCTGCGTTTCACGGCCTGGCCTCAGCTTGTTTCTATTGGTAAGATAACGTAGAAATAACGACTTTTTCGCTATATAATGGGACGCTCAAATCTCTCTTCCTATAGATTTGACACCAATCTGCGACACAGAGCGACACGTTGTGCGGTCTGCTGGAAGATCAGCGCATAGGGAAGCTTCCGATGGCACTTGGAGGAGAAACCATGCTGGTGTAGAGGACGAACGACGGTGCGTTGGGAAACCATGCTGGTGTAGGGGACGAACGACGGTGCATTGGGAAACCATGCTGGTGTAGAGGACGAACGACGGTGCATTGGGAAACCATGCTGGTGTAGAGGACGAACGACGGTGCATTGGGAAACCATGCTGGTGTAGGGGACGAACGACGGTGCGTTGGGAAACCATGCTGGTGTAGGGGACGAACGACGGTGCATTGGGAAACCATGCTGGTGTAGGGGACGAACGACGGTGCATTGGGAAACCATGCTGGTGTAGGGGACGAACGACGGTGCATTGGGAAACCATGCTGGTGTAGAGGACGAACGACGGTGCATTGGGAAACCATGCTGGTGTAGGGGACGAACGACGGTGCATTGGGAAACCATGCTGGTGTAGAGGACGAACGACGGTGCATTGGGAAACCATGCTGGTGTAGAGGACGAACGACGGTGCATTGGGAAACCATGCTGGTGTAGGGGACGAACGACGGTGCATTGGGAAACCATGCTGGTGTAGGGGACGAACGACGGTGCATTGGGAAACCATGCTGGTGTAGGGGACGAACGACGGTGCATTGGGAAACCATACTGGTGTAGGGGACGAACGACGGTGCATTGGGAAACCATGCTGGTGTAGAGGACGAACGACGGTGCACTGGGAAACCATGCTGGTGTAGGGGACGAACGACTGTGCATTGGGAAACCATGCTGGTAATGTTTTCTCGCTTTCAGCTGCACTGCTCCTGCTGCCTCTTTATTTAATTTTTTTCAATAATGACATACACTGAAGAGCAACTGAATTAGAGACAGCTGGCGTTATGCAAATGTTGTGCTATGGACGGCCCTGTAAATGGAAACGACATGCTGTATGCAGCGATCCGACAATATAAAGAGTGATGCGACGGGAATCAGTAAGAGTCGGACGCACAGTAAGTAAGACGAAGAATCTAAGCGCATTTCATCCTGGCCAAATCGTCGGGGCGGGACGAATGGGTCACTCCATATCGGAAGTCGTGCAGGGACTGGGATTTTTACGAGCCACTGTGTCACGGGTGCACCATGAGTACATCGGATCCGGTAAAACCATCCCTGCTAGGGCTAACTGCCGTGGACAACAGCGTGTGGATGAGCGGGGCCATCGTCGGCTAATTCGCATTGTAGCAGCGGATAGACGGGCCACAGTGCAAGAAATCACTCGGCAATTTAACGCTGGTGCACAAAAACGTGTAAGCAGCCACACCATTCAGAACCATCTCCTTGCTATGGGGTACAGAAGCCATCGTCCCACGAGAGTACCGCTGCTGACCGCACATCACAGGGTGCAAACATTAGCATGGGCGCGGGAACATCGCTACTGGACCCTAGACATGTGAGAAAATGTTGCCTGGACTGATGAGTTGAGATTCACGTTGGTACACGCGGATGGCAGGATACGAGTACGGTGCAAACCACGTGAAGCGATGGATCCTTCTTGCCAGCAGGGTACTCTTCAAACTGGTGGGGGAGGCATTCTCGTCTGTGGACTGTTTACGTGGACTGAAATAGGACCCATGGTACGTGTGACATCGTCCCTCACAGGTCAACGTTACCGGGATATCCTGGACGACCATTGTCTCCCGTTTGTGCGTCTTCAACATCCCATTGGGGACCTCATACTGCAACAAAACAATGCACCGTGTCTCGCTCTTTAATTGTAGCCGAATGGTTGGATAAACACTCCACCGACGTGACCTCGCTTCCTTGGCCAGCTAGGACACCTGTCCTGAATTCCATCGAGCACATCTGGGATGTCATCGAGAGAGATGTTCAAGGCTCTGACCCCCCTCCATCAAATTTTCGTGATCTGTGGGAGCTTGTTCAGGGGTCGTGGATCTGTATGGCTTCCCAACGCTTCCGGTGTATTGTCGAGTCCACGCCGAGACGGATTGCCGCCGTCATCAGGGCGAAAGTTGGTGCTACACGTTACTAGACAGGTATCTCTTATTCAATCGCTCTTCAGTGTAAATATCCCCCAATAGCGCATTTGTCGATCTCCATCTCTTGCTCTCCTGATAATGCAGTGTGGCTGTGCGAAACATACGTCATTAGCCTCAGGTGTTTCACTTAATCGCAGTACCACACCAACGCTGCTGTGTATTTCAAACAAGAATGGAATCCATTATTTGCAGCTCAAAACGGTGCAAACATATGACTCAACTTGGCGTAAATCAAAACTCTTGCCAACAGAAAAATCAAATTTTCAAGTCCATGCAGTGGTTCATAGTATTCAAAAACTATTTTTCGAAGAACTTACGAGAAGTCTCCAGAATGTCTGAATGAGCACCAAACCTTTCAGCGTCACCTATAAAATAAACGGGGATGCTCAAAAATTAGCGAAAGGAATATAAAGAAGTTAAAAGTATGAGTTAAACCTTTAATCTGTAAATCATTCTGAAATAGTTAAATCTTTTTTGTGTGAAATATTTATTCCAACATTTCCCAGATATAAGAACGTGACCTCATATGAAACATCCTGAGAATACTCATTAAGCTAGAAGTGACAGACCCGCTAACTGAGAAGTATCAGACGCTGGTTTATAACCACTCGTCTGAGATGGGCTCGGGTTCGAATCCCGGTACAGTGGTGTGGCTACCTGCTGGCTGTGCCTCCTTGGAACCATTGGCTCTAAATTAGGGATGGAGTACTTCTTATAGTCTGTGGAGTTGCTAGTGGTAGTGGGTAAACCGCGGAGTGAAAAAGAAACGGGTAAAGATGGTTAGACGTGTGGGTATTAATTTCTATCTTTAGGACCAATAACATTTGAAAACCCTACCATTTCATACACCGATTTTCATTCAGAAATGCCACGAGTACACGATGATGGACACACAAGCAGCTGAGACCTATTGCATAAGAATTTTGATAAACTAATTTCGGCATAATACACTCGCATACTGAAGCAATGCCATCTCCTACGAGACAATCGCAAAACCTAAAACAACAGACCAACGCCAGATGTAATGAAGTATAAATATCACAAACATACTTAAAAATGTTATCTGCATAAAAAGCGTCTTTAGTTTTGTGGCACGGGATCATGAGGGATGAAATTTCATTTGTTCAGTTCTTAAGGAAATTTTCAAAATAACTCTTCAAAAAACTTGAGGGGAAATCTGGAGTGAAAGTATGATTTTTCCACCAGATGAAACGAAACAAATACGGTGTTACTGCTTCCATATGGTGCAATGTTTACTGAGAAATGTACCTTTGGAATTAATTTGGTGGTCTGTGAGACTGTAACTATGATACAGGAACTACCTTTGGCATTACTGCAATGTGCTTTGAATTTGCGTATGTGTTACAACAAAGACATCATAAGCAATATAAGTGTTGTGGTTGTGAAGTATGAGTACCAGTGGCAGCAAGATAAGGACGAGTATGTCAGGTTTGATTATAACTTCTCTAACTTAACGGAAACCCGTATAGCCCTAAAACTCGAATTTTCCCGCACTTTTCTGTTCTTCTATCCCATCGGGGCACTTTGTTTCTGCTTCTATATTTTACCTATTTCCCTCTCAAAAAGTACATCGGACTGTAGGTAAGAAAGACTAAATATTGTGTGGTATCTCCGAACCTAACAGGCATTATTATAATGAGCTCCGAGTATTCAGATGACTACGCTGGCGAAAATCACACCAGTGTCGACTAGGTACCACGATGACGTAGAACACATGACGATGATGATGTGCATTTGGCAAGGAGCCAGCTTGCGTTTTCAGGAGAACAGGGGATGGAGGTCGATAAAGGTGTTATTCGGGTGCTCTTATACGCCGTAAATGAAGAAAAATAGTTAAACTCGGCAGCAGCAGCAGCGACATTGTACAGTTCAAGGCGAGAAAAAGGTGGACAGCAACTGCATGAAAATGGTTCCAGCGTTTCAATGCTTGAGACACCAGTCTCGAAGACAAGCCGGGGTCAGGACTTCCAACAACTGCCAACACTGGCAACCTGGTCGAAGCTGTTGCAACAAACAGCGGTGCTAGTACACGCCAGTTGACAACTGAGTTGGCGTTGTACGAGTCCACCGTCGTTCATCACCTGCACCATAATGGTTTCTCCTCCTGCCACCATCTAATACACAGTCGAGTCGCATTATTGTGACCACTTTCTACTTTTGACGTCAACAGTGCGTAGCCAGTGATAGAAAGCACGTGTCGTGAGCTGTCTTGGACGGTATATAAGGTGTGCTGTAGGCGTTCTGACAACATATCACTCGTTTCTGTCATGGATAAAAGAAACAATTTATCAGATTTACGAAAAAGGATGATTATCGGCTTTTGGGCCAAGGGTGGAAGTATTTCTGAAACAGCGCAGTTTGTGGACTGTTCGCGTGCTGCTGTGGTTAAAGTGTATCGTGATTGGAGAAATGGCACCATTTTGAATAAGCGACTTAGAAACTGAGGAGCACCATGGGTCATTAATGTGAGATGTGTAGTCGGCTGCTAAGGTGCGTGAGGGCCGATCGACACGCTACAGTGGAGCAACTCACTGGCTGGATTAACCAGAGGGCTACCGGAAGTGTGTCTAAAGCGACAGTTCAGCGAACCTTGCAACTTATGGGGCGCCGATGCAGACGATTGGTCACTAGACCTACACCCAGCAAAGGTAAATCAGAAAAAGGATATCCTTCTCCGAAGAGTCACGTTTTCTTCTTCATCGAACGAATAGTCGTTGCAGTATAAGGTGAGAAACATCGGAGAACAAACACTCTTCAACCATTTCTGAAATAACACAAGCGGTGGGGGCAGCGTTATGGTCTAAGGAATATTTTCTTGGCATTCCCTGGGCCCACTAATACCTCTGGAAGGCACTATGGACCGACTTCATTATGAATACAACCGTGCAGAACACGTACACCCTTACATGCTGATTGCCTTCCCTGGAGCGTATGAGCTGACAATGCGAAGTGTCATACAGCTAGAAATGTCTTGAGAGTGGTTGGAAGAGTACGATGAAGACTTCAAAGTACTTCCCTGGCCCGTAATTCCCCAGAATTAAACCCAATTGAGCATCTATGGGACCACCTCGACCGTGTTGTTTGCTCTATGGATCCTCCACCATGCAACCTCCAGCAGCTGTGAGATGCCCTGCAGTCAGCATGGTTCCACACACCTGTGAACACCTTCCAGCACCTTAATGAGTCACTCCCAGCCCATCTAGCTGCTGTCCGCGCTGCACACGGCGGTTACTGGGGATATTATCTGGCGGCCACGGTAATGTGACTCGACCGTGTAGTTCCTCATGAATTGACACCCCAATATGCGAGAAAACGTGCCCCTTTCTACTTCAGATTGACATCAAATCGACAGGAAGAAAAATTTGGCTTCGTGTCGTGAAAGTTGATGAAAAGTGGATATTCCTACATTGCCCTACCACTGGGAACCAGAGGTTGAGGCCACCCCAGAAATCACAGCCAGTGAGACAAACAGGGAAGTGTGAGAGGAAAGTCATACTGTGAATTTGGTGGAATTGTGAAGACCTTGTGAACCGGGAACTCTTGCCAGAAAATCAGGCCGTGGAATGGAACCTCTATGCTGAACAATTTAAACGGTCTATGATATTCTGCGCTAACGTTACCCAGCCTTCATCAAAAACATCCATTGCGGCTGAAATTAGATAATACACCATGCCACCCCTCCACATTGGTTCGCCAAAAACTACAGAAATTGAAAGGAGTTCAGGAAATATCCTCCGTACAACCGGGAGATTTCCCTATCAGACTGGTTCCTATTTTCTTCCATGACTCATTTCTTACACGGACGCAAGGAGGTTATATTACTGGAGACACCACTCCTATCCACGCAGCATTGGCAGCCATAAGTCACCGTCTGTGCTGCAAATGACGTCATGAGGAGGCACGACGCAGCCGCAGAAGAGAAGCTGCTTGGAAACCAATGGAACAAAAGCTTCTAAGCGTATAAACAGATAAAATGAGTAATTCAATAATCTTTATCAATGATACACAAGCTTACTGTTTCATCAACGGTATAATTTAGTTCGTTTTTGCCTGCTTGTGACGTCACACCACAGATTAGCTGTGATCTATGGCGGCAGAGCCAGTGGTGTCTCCAGTAATATAACCTCCTTGCACGGACGTCATCTCGATTCAGTAATGGATGTGGAATCTGGCATCGGAAAGTTTCTATTGTTGAAACCTGCCAATTTTTGCCGCAGAGAGATCGTAGCTAAGCAGGAACAATGGGATAGAGATGTAAGGAACAATGGCTTGCACTTTGCAAAACGAGGTGAGTGTTTATGACTTTCTTGCATTACGAAACGGTTTAGCTGCAATCTGGATGAAATTTTGACTCACCCTGTTATTACACAGACTACTTCTATATCCTATTCAATCATTTGCCGCTTGGTAACTAATGTCATCCACCTGACACCGATATGTAAAACAGAACAAATATCTTTTAAGAAGCGTAAACATAAAATGACTGCTGATATAGAAGATACCTTGACATGTGTTGGTGTTTGCATCCTAGCGGTTGTTTGTCTTCACAAATCCGTGTTTGTGTGTGTTAGTACAACTCTTTGGATGGATTCTCAGCTCTCGGCTGCAAAGAGTGCTGCTACGACTTCCGGTTGTCTGACGTCACCCTAGTTCACGAGGTACAAAAACATTGTGATTGCCCGGATTCTGTGTGAGAACATGTTTTTATATCCGAAAAATACGCAAATCGCCAACCATGGTGGAATTCATTGTTTGTTTATGCTTCAAGATAATTTAAGTAACTGTTAAAATGATTGGTTTGCCGTGACGCGTTGATGAGAGAGTAAAGCGAATTGGTGTCAATAGCTTTTTATTTATGAAAGGAATTATCCATTTTATGTGCATGTGGTGTGTAATCACCTTTGATTTTTTTCGTAGAAGAAAAACTTAATCATTTTTAAATGTGATAAAATCGCTGTTAATGTACTGTTTATTTTATTTTCTGTCACCGTATGAATGTTCAAGAATTAACACATAAAATGAAAAACTGAAACAGAAGAAACTGTAACATTATCTCTGAAGTAAGCCGATTATGAAGACTCATATAACGTCTTGGGTTTACGTTTTCATTTTTTCCCTTTAATGTACGATAATTCTAATATTGAAAAACGTAACATTCATCATTAGAATGTGACGTACTACAGAGGTGAATAACGTGTCAAGGCGACAAATCTGCAACGATACATTATGTGAGTGTTGTTTATCCCGTTACAGGAACTCACTCCGAAGAGAGGAGACGAGGCTTCCATCTCCTTTACAGAAAAAACCTTTTTCACAACTACATCAACAAAATGTTCTCTCTACTTGACCTGGAACGCTAGTACTGTGGTTCTAACAATGAGAGCCAATAAAACTGAATTCATAAAACGTAACGTTTGATGTTACAGAAACCAAGGCAAGCAACGACATATCATATAAATGACATAGCATATTAGGAATGACGTCGGATATAAAGAAAATACAAAAGACGTCATGCACTACAAATCCGAGCTACTGATATTTTGTGATTCCCCACCACGTTTGTACACTTGTTTAGTTCTCGTTTTTTTTTCTTGTATTTCATTCAGAACGTTGAATTTGTAACTGTTTGAACCATATGCAGAAGTTCTGCTATTGAACAATTCTTTTTTTTTTTTTTTTCGATTGGAGGTTTAACGACCACCGTGTGCAACTCAATGGGCTATAAGCAGTCGCCCGTCTCTAACTTACGGTCACTGGTTCCAGGGAAGGGAGAGAGCCAGTGCCGTAAGACAAACACAACATCCATGCCTCACCAGGATTCGAACCCGGACTCCCTTCGGACGAATGACCACAGGCCATCGCTTAGACCACTGCGGCAATTGAACAATTACACTTTAGTAAAGAGTTATAATACAAGCTCAGGGTTTGCATTTTATGACCAGTTATTCATAAATATTTCAAAGATAAGTGTATTACAGGGTGATTCATAAAGAAGTATACAGTTTCAACGCACTATAAAACAAGAACAATGTAAGATGTTTTATGTTACCTGTAACAGAATTGTAGGGGAATGTTTCAAATTTTTTTAGAGACAGTCATAGATGTTCTATGTGTGCACCCTTAGTCACACGACACACATCGAGCAGGTAATCCATTTCCGCCCAAACGCGAGGTAAGATATCTGAATCAAGTGCAGTGATAGTGGCTGTGATGCTCTGTTTCAGCTGCGTTGGATCAACAGGAAGGGGAGGGGCGAATACCTTGTCCTTTACGTACCCCCACAGGAAAAAGTCACAAGGTGTTAAGTCAGGACTTCTGGGTGGCCATTGGGTCAGTGGCATGTTGTAGACCGCGGCTCGTCCAATCCCTCGGGGAGGAAGATGTTCATCGAGTCATTAGTCACGTGACACGCGCGCTATCGCCTACATCATTTCCCCCAGTAGCGGGACACAAACATTATGAGTACATCTACCTAAGGGTTTGAAGTTGTGGTTCTTGTCTTCAACTGTTACTGTTTTACAGCATCTGGAAACTGTATACTTCTTTATAAATCACCCTGTACTTTCAGACCGGTATCTCTGCGAGAAAAATACAGACGCATTGTTTGATTCTAGATGGAGATGCAAATGGAATTTCAACTTTGTTTTCCCCTTTAGCCTTAAAACAAGCACTTCACTGCACGCACATCGTAAATACTAGCTCACACGTTCGTTCTGCAAGCTCCAAACGACCGTGTGCATAATTCAGAGATGAAGACATTATTTCCCCCGAATCGTCCTATTAAGTATAAACGAACGTACTGTTGCGTCAGCTATTGTTCTGTGAGATGCAGTTCCCAACAATGATTTACGGGCGATATTGGTGTTCCTTCATCTTTCGACGAAGATCACGCTTAGCGTAAATTTAACATCTTTCCCACTTGAGACTAATTAAACGGCGCAGTCGCCAAACTCAAACTATGAGAAAGAGCGTTCTCGAGGGGAACATTACTGAATGTATCATCACACAGGGCAGCAGTAAAACTCAACTGGTGTTAGGAAGCAGATTCTGTCGCTATGGTAACCAAATAATCGTCTCCTTGGAATCTCAGTAATGAAAGGGGACTTGTTAAGTGTTCAAATTCTTGAGAATAGCTCAATCGGTTGCAAAGCAGAAAAGAAAAAAAGGTTCGAATTGAAAGCTCTAGGAGAAATCCAGCCGGTTATGTTACACTCCTTATAATTGAATCAAAATTTTACGTTATATTTGAGAAAACCAACTAACCCGTATTTTAATGAAAATCGCATAACTCGTTCAATAAGAAAAAACTTATTAAACGAAAAGGGAAAGTTGATGCATTCATTCTGATCTCACAGTTTGCAAAACTACGTGCTTAGTTCGGAGAGAATTTTTCTTAATTTATAGAAACTGATTGGTACTAGGTCAGTAGAAATCGTTGACTACAAATATTGAGAATTAAAATTGGGATAAGTATGTGAAGGTTTAGTCGCAATAAATTTTTATTTTTATTCTGTATCTATCTATCTATCTTGTGTGTGTGTATATCATCATCATCTTCATCATTGTCAACCATTATCAATCCACTGCTGGACGAAGGTCTCCCCAAGTTTCTTCCACAACGATCTATCTTGTGCCAGTCTCCTCCATGTTACTACCACATACTTTCGAATTTAATCCACCCATCTCCCCTGTGGTCTTCTTCTGGGTCTTTTCGTGTCCCTTGGAATCTAATCTAAAATTTCGGGTGTCCATCGATGGTCTGTCCTTCTGGCAGTATGTCCAGCTCATTGCCATTTCAGGGATTTAATTCTGATCATGATGTCTTCCACTCTTGTCCTTTTTCGGATCGACAAGTTCCTCTTCTTATCTCTCCTGGTTACACCAAGCATGCGCCTCTCCATGCCTCTTTGTGTTGTCTGCAGCCTTTGTATGTCTCTTTTAGTTAAGGTCCACGTCTCTGCACCATATGTTAGCACTGGAAGGATGCATTGATCAAACACTTTTCTTTTAAGACATAATGGCATATTGCTCTTTAAAATTATGCTGTTTTTCCCAAAAGCTCTCCAGGCAAGTTTTATACGCCGAATAATTTCTTCATCAATGGGACCCTCACTTGATATCTGCTGTCCAAGATAAACATACGTATCTGTTATCTCCAAATCACGTGAAGCGATGTATCCTTCTTGCCAGCAGGGTATTCTTCAAGCTGGTGGGGGTGGCATTCTCGTCTGGGGACGTTTACGTGGACTGAAATGGGACCCTTGGTACATGTGACATCGTTTCTCACATGTCAGCGTTACCGAGATATCCTGGACGACCATTTGCTCCCGTTTGTGCGTCTTCAACATCTCATTGGGGACCTCATCCTGCAACAAGATAAAGCACCGTGCCATCGTTCCCGCATTGTATCTGGATGGTTGGATGAACGCTCCACCGACGTGACCTCGCTTCCTTGGCTAGCTAGGTCACCTGACCTCAATCCCATCGAGCACATCTGGGATACCATCGAGAGAGAGGTTCGACGCTCTGACCCCCTTCACCAAATCTTCGTAAACTGTGGCAGCTTGTTCAGGGGTCGTGGATCCGTATGGCTTCATAACGCTTCCGGTGTCTTGTCGAGTCCATGACGAGACAAATCGCCGCCGTCATCAGGGCGAAAGGCGGTGCTACACGTTACTAGACAGGTATCTCTAATTCAATTGCTCTTCAGTGTACAACAGGCCATCTGTATCGTCACTACTGACCTGGGAAATACTCGTGCAATAAAACGGCATGAACGTACGCATCAATCCAGTAATTAAATCTTCCTTTCTCAAAGATAAAATCAAATATATGTTGAAAATACTGTAACATTTTATGATAAGCTTCTTTCAACATTTGGTGTCCTTGTTATCCTATTTGTGGCATCATAAATTATACGGGTCGGGCCAGCTCGGCATGCTTGTAGTATTATTATGCTTATTTAAATGAAGTAATTTTTATTTTAAGAGTTACTCTAAAAGCTTTTCTGAAATTTCAAGTGTTGAATTTAACGGGTGAGGTGAATTTTTAATTTGCAGATATACAAGTATGACGTAGCAGAAACCCGTGTGTACTAAGTGTTTGCAGAAACGAATGAGTGTGAACCATGCTGGCACCTGATAACGCCATGGCTAACAGTCTTGAGTTTTCTTTTTTTTTTTTTGAATGCAGGTTTAACGACCACCGTGAGCAACTCAATGGGCTGTAAGCAGTCGCCCGTCCCTAATTTTGGGTCACTGGCTCCAGGGAAGGGAGAGAGCCAGTGCCGTAAGACAAACACAACATACATGCCTCACCGAGATTCGAACCCGGACCCCTATCGGACGAACGATCAGAAGCCATCGCTTAGACCACTGCGCCACCGGGGCGGCAGTCTTGAGTTTTCTGCATTCATTTCCTAATTTGTTCCCTACTTATTATCCTTCCTGCTCCATTTGTCTGTCCTTTAGTTAGGTTATGATACCTGCTGCTTTTCGTTTGCAAAAATGAACTTTCAGAAGACAAAACTGATGAACAATGCTTTTTATACGAAATAAACATTTATTGATTGATGACAAAATAGCTGGAGATAACTGATACCAACATTTACCTTGGACAGCAGATATCAAGCAAGGGTCACGTTGATGAAAAAATTAATAGGCATATAGAACTTGGTTGGAGAGCATTAGGAAGAAACAGTAAAATTTTTAAGAGCAATATGCCATTATGTCTTAAAAGAAAAGTTTTTAATATATGCATCCTTCCAGTGCTTACATGTGGAGCGAAGACATGAACCTTAACTGAAAAATACATCCAAAGACTGCAGACAACTGAAAAAGCATGGAAACACGCTTGCTTGGTTTAACCAGGAAAGATAAGAAGAGGAACTCATGGATAATGGAAATGACAAGAGTTGAATACGTCATGTTCAGGGTAAAATCCAGGAAATGGCAGGGGGCTGGACATGTTGCCAAAAGAACTGACCACCGATGCACAACCGAAATTTTAGACTGGATTTTAAGGGACAGAAAAATACCCAGAAGAAGACCACATGAGAGATGGGTAGACGAAATTCGAAAGCAGACAGGTGTGATATGGGGGAGATCGAGTCAAGACAGACCGTTGTGGAAGAAATTTGGGGTGAACTTCATCGAGCAGTGGATTGATAATGGTTGACAATGATACATACACATGTATATATGCATATTTTACATACAGTATTATAGTTTTATACATGTATATACACTGACGGAAAAAAATCCCAACACCACGAAAAAATAGTTGTATATTTTTTCAACACCACGAAAAATAGATAAGGAATGAAATGGCGGCAATACATTTGTACAGGTAACATATTTAATCGATTAAGGTTTCAAGATCACAGCTTATTGTAAGCGCGAGATTAGCCATTTCAAATGTGAAATGCTGGTACATTAATAACCGGTGTAACCGCCAGAATGTTGAATGCAAGCACGCAAACGTTCATGCATTGTGTCGTACAGGTGCTGGATGTCAGTTTGTGGGATGGAGTTCCATGCCTGTTGCACTTGGTCGGTCAATACAGGGACGGTTAATGCTTGTTGGGGGTGACGCTGGAGTTGTCGTCCAATGATGTCCCATACGTGCTCGATTGGTGAAAGATCTGGTGATCTAGCAGGCCACGGCAACATGTCGACACTCTGTAGAGCATGTTGGGTTACAACAGCGGTATGCGGGCGAGCGTTATCCTGTTGGAAAACACCCCTGGAATGCTGTTCATGAATGGCAGCACAACAGGTTAAATCACCAGACCGACGTACAACTGTGCCATCAGGGTGCGTGGGATAACCACGAGAGTGGTCCTGCTGTTATAGGAAATTGCTCCACAGACCATAACTCCAGGTGTAGGTCCAGTGTGTCTCGGCCGCAGACAGGTTGGTTGCAGGCGCTCACCTGGCCTCCTTCTAACCAACATACGGCCATCACTGGCACCCAGGCAGAACCGGCTTTCATCAGAAAACACAACAGATCTCCACTCCATCCTCCAATGAGCTCTAGCTTGACACCACTGACGTCGCAAACGGCAGTGGTTTTGAGTAAGTGGAATGCACGCTACAGGGCGTCTGGCTTCGGAGCTGTCCTTCAAGTAACCGATTTGTAATAGTTCGATGTGTCACTGTGGTGGCAACTGCAGATCGACTTGCTGCCGCAGACGCGGTACGATGCGCCACGGCCGTAAGCCGTACACGGCGGTCTTCCCTCTCAGTAGTACCACGTGGCCGGCCGGAACCGGGTTTTCTTGAGGCAGTACCTTCCCTTGACCACCGCTGCCAACCATCATGCACAGTGGCTACATTCCTGCCAAGTCGTTCTGCAATATTGCGGAAAGAAAATCCACCTTCTCGTATCCCTATTACACGACCTCGTTCAAACTCCGTTAGCTGTTGATAATGGCTTTTTCCTCTTCTTAAAGGCATTCTTGACTAACATCACACCCTACGTCGAATCTCAACGATAACTAACGCTCACGAACGTTACAGCGCGTATTTACAGCAAACCTGTTTGCATGTTCCGAGGGGCGCTACTAGCGCCACACGTATGCGCCGAGCGCGAAATTTGCATAGACGTCATCTTACAGATGTACTCTCACCGCCTACGAACTGTCGTTTATCTAACACAACCCCTTCTTGGTGTTGGGATTTTTTTTCCGTCGGTGTATGTATGATTTTGCTGTTAGCATGGTCTAGCTCCTCCGGGACGAATGTCCTGTAAATATCCAATCTGCTGTGACATCATGGTAGATGCTGACGGGCAAGGACTTTCGGCGGTTATTTCCGGGCGCTTCATGGAGTGAATGTTCTGTTGTTGACAAATCCTAAAGAATTTCGATATATATGGAAAATTTTTACAATATCAGGCTTGATGATTGAATCCGGCTTGTCAAAATGCTTAACCTCTTCAAAAATTTCTTCTTCTTCTCAAAACACAATGATGCACTACCTTTTTTTATTGTATGTATTTAACGACCATCGTGAGTAGTCTCCCGTTCGAGGGCAGCAATATATCTCCATAGGGCATCCTAAACATGCTCGAGCGGATTTCTTTTTATTTTTTGATTGAAATTTTAACGACCGCCGTGAGCAACTCAATGGGCTATTAGCAGTCTCCCGTTTCTAATTTAGGGTCACTGGTTCCAGGGACTGGAGAGAGCCAGTGCCGTAAGAAAAACACAACATCCATGCCTCACCGAGATTCGAACCCGGACCCTTAGCGGACGATAGATCACGAGCCAGAGCTTAGACCATTGCGCCACGGAGTGGCCTCGATCGGATTAAGGTCTGGAGACGTGGCTGCCCAATCCATACAGAGTGTGGTCTCCTCTTGAAGATATTGTTCTACCAGTCTCATTCGGTTGGGGCGAGCGTTATTATCTTGTAGGACAAATGCATCTCATATGGCACCTGCATAAGGGTGAATATATGAATCCAGGACATCATCCCTATAGCGTCGAACATTCATGGTTCCTCTTGGAAGTCTGCCTAATGAGGCACCATCCCAAACCAACACGATACCACCAACATAAGCGTCCCTTTCATGGGTCATTGGGGACGACAGCATATCCCTCATTCTCTTCAGATCAGAGGACTTCTGGAATCACTCTGAAAAGGTCAGAGCACTCTTGGAACGACTCTGAAAAGATCAGAGCTTACCTGATCGTTTCAGAATATTCACCACAAGTCTTGCCCAAATAAAACTTTCAGCCTAAGACGGAGTCTAAAGGGAACGCAGAGTGCTGATCATCTAGCATAAAGATCTCCTTCGTGAAGCCTTCTTTTCTCAGGGGAAGCAGTAACAGGCGCCAAGGTGGCCCAGTGGTCTAAGAGATGTCTTCTGATTATTCGTCCGAGATGGGTCCGGTCTCGAATTCCGGTGAAGCATGGATTTTGTGTTTGTCTTACGGTACTAGCTCCCACCCCTTTCCTGAAAGCAGTGACCCTAAATTAGGGACGGGCGACTGCTTATAGCTCATTGAGTTGCTCACGGTGGTCGTTTAACCTCCAATAAAAAAAGAAGCAGTTACCCTGTTCCTATAGCCGCAGCAAGGGCAGATCCCAGCTGTGTCGGGGTTACTGTCCTGCTCCTTCTCGCAGTGGACGGGAGGTAATAGGTGATTCGCGAATGTTGTAGCCTATGGTTATCCTTCGCTGTATCTCCAGGAAGCTCATGGCGTATACAGACATTGGTTCCACAGTCTGTTGATCACAGAAGGACTCAAGGACTCACGTGTAATCATCTTGCTAGGTCCACATGACTTTGACCTGCCTCTAGTCTTCCGATTGCTCCCCATCTCAGTTCATCGGTTAAATGATGTCTCTTAGCCATTACAACAAATCTACTATCTCAAAATCCTTTCTTTACATTCCTCAAACGGTGTGCCGCACACCTCCGCAGCAGCCTCCTTTTTTCAGCGGTTGATTTGCATAAAGCGATGCCATCGCCCCTAATTTGCATTCAATATCCTGACATCGCATTACATTTCACGTCCTATATCCAAGTTATGGGCATCTTTAACTCTTCTTTCACATGTGATGGGGCTTTTCCGTTTTTTCACCTAATTTCTGAAAACCAGTGTATTTGCTTAATGAATATGTAAATTAAAAGATTCGAATCTTCCGTTCAGCCTTATGCTCGCTGTTTACCTTGCATGCTTACCTACAGTAGTGGTTTTATCCGTAGGTACTTACACTATATTGACAAAAGTCACCGGACACATAGAACAGCAACACAACCTAGCATTTATTGACATACATACATTAGTACGGTGTCGGTCCACCGTTGGCCTTAATGAACGCACTGAACCTTCGAGACATGCTTTCGACAAGGTTTTGGACCACAGCGGTAGGTATACGCTTCCATTCAGTACATAATGCTGCCGCTAACTGTTGCTTAGTAATAGGCCTTGGTTCCAAACTTCTTATGCGGCGCTCTAATTCAATCCCATAGGTGCTCTATAGGATTAAGATCAGGGCTCTGTGCTAGCCAGTCTACACACGATACGGAATTATCGTCAAACCACGCGGTAACGGTTCTTGCTTTATGGCTCGGTGTATTATCCTGCTGGTACCAACAAGGCTCGGTTCGATAGTATTGCCACGGAGTTGGTAGGGTATAAGTGTCCAGAATATCGAGGTAGACGTGCTGTTTAACAGGTGTGTCCACTATAACCAACGGGCCGGGACCATACCACGACAAACACCCAACACGAGCACATTGCCAGCTCCAAACTTGACCGTAGGAAAGGTACACTTAGGTAAATGACGTTCCCCAGGCTGCAGCCATACCCCCACACGGCCATCGGACTGATGGATCGTGTATCTGGATTCATCAGTCCGTAAGACCCGTTTCCATTGATCTACAGTCCACGATAAATGTTCTTTACACGATAATAAAATGGCGAGTAGCGTTCCGAGTGGAGATGAAAAGCTTATGAGCAGCCGCACGACCACAGTAACCCATGGAATGAAGTTCTCTGTGAATGGTACGTGCACGTACCGAGGTTCCAGCATTTTTATTCACCTGTACACTAAGGTCTCGTGCAGTACTCCCTCGATTACCTGTAACGACTCTCCTGAGGTTTCGACGTTTTCTATCACTAATTTTCTTTGGTCTACCGGTACGTTTTGCTGCTATAGGCACGCCATGTGTCTTCCACTTAATCTGTATATCCAAAGCAGTTGACTTGGGTATGTTTAAATGCCTGTCGGTTTCTCTTATGGACAACTCACTAATATAACACCCAATAATCTTTCCTTTCTCAGGGTGAGTTCTCTCTCGCCGCAACATTTCCACTCAACCTCACAGTGCGATATGATTGCGGTCCGCTGCAAGCTTGTTTTTATACGTTTGCAGCTGTACCGCGCATCTTAACAACGCAGGGGATCCGTTCATTTGCTTTTGAAGGGGTGTTCTGTGACCTTTGTCGATATAGTGTATACCTGTGGTGCTGGTTTAATATCTGGTGAGATTATAATGTACGCTTTCTTAGGCTACAGCTAAAGTCAAAATTTGCTTGTCTTCATGATCAATATTTTCAATAGCTTTTCGATTTCGAACAATACAGAAAACACAAGGTCTCTTCGTCTTATATTCCACATGCAATGGTGATTGTACCGTGCTATATCACTACCTCCAAGTCTCTCTTTATCTGTTGCTACCCATCACATCCGCGTATTTAACAAATGGTCGTCTTGTCGCTATGTGGGGTTTCTACTTTCATCCTTTTGGGTCCGCAAGTCCCTGTAATTGGTTGTCTCCTCTTTTGGAGAAACGTTTAAACGTCTAGACAAGATAAATTCTGAATCATATCCCTCAATTAAATATTTAAAACTACTGCAAGTAATTCTGAGCAAATACATCATCGGCTTCATAAAAACATGCACGCGTTATGGCATGAAAGAGTGGCGTGTCTTAAAATCTTATTTATTCTTTGCGTTTTTTCTGTCAAAAAGAAATCCTATGATTACGCATTTCTATGCTAAAGAGATTTAAAATTTAGGAATTTACTTTTTATTTAGCTTTTATAATTCATTCTTCTAAAAGCTGGTTTTAATTGATGCGTTTCTTAGACATTTTTTCAACAAGTTTAAGCTTAATACGATAATGGGATTTCCAGCAAAATTAATTCTTGATTAATGCGTTTATTTGACGAGAGGGTAAATTAAATGCGGTATTTATTCTTCTGTGCACCAAAGGGATGTAAAGAATTGTACCTTCAGGGTAAGGAAATCGAGGTATTATGTAAACAAAGAGATAATAGAATTCACTTTAAAAAGATCATTTATTTCACAAACCTTTCTTCAGTTAATCTTTCAGTTTTCTCTGACTGATATTTTCGCTTATCTCTTTTCAGCGAGAATTAGATCAGCGAATACTCAAGTCAATATTTATAATTAAAACAATAGATATTTGTACGGAAACTGTCTTCTGTTTACAGATCGGCAATAAACCCGAAAAACATGCAATCTTATTACTCGTTCAGAGGAAAGGTTCTGAAATTTCTCAAAAGTGCTCTTTTCAGCATAGGATGTCTAACGTATTTTAAGAGAAGATGTACCATTGCAATGAGACATTATTTTGGTCAAATTACAGCTTAGCAAACTTCGTTTTGACGACTTTTATGAAAGTGGAAGAATGAAAACGGAAAAAGAACATGAAAGACAACTACCATAGAACGACTATTTGAAAATCTTCAGAGATCTAATGAGAGGTCTCTTGTCTGAACGGCTCCAGGATTACAAAATGAAGTTAGTTTTTATCTTCCAATGTTAAATCAAAAAGAAGAAAACATCTACTGCAGGAATGAGGTGTGGTCTACAACATAAAATGTCAGCAATGTGGGAAAGACAGGCAGGCAGCTTAAAACTAGATTGGCAGAACATAAAGCTACAATTAAAAATCATTATCATCATCATCATTGTCAACCATTATCAATCCACTGCTGGACGAAGGTCTCCCCAAGTTTCCTCCACAACGGTCTGTCTTGTGCCAGTCTCCTCCATGTCACCCCTGCATACTTTCGAATTTCATCCACCCATCTCCCATGTGGTCTTCTTCTGGGTCTTTTCCTGTCCCTTGGAATCCAATCTAAAATTTCGGCTGTCCATCGATGATCTGTCCTTCTGGCAGTATGTCCAGCCCATTGCCATTTCAGGGATTTAACTCTGATCATGATGTCTTCCACTCTTGTCATTTTTCGGATCCACGAGTTCCTCTTCTTATCTCTCCTGGTTACACCAAGCATGCACCTCTCCATGCTGCTTTGAGTTGTCTGCAGCCTTTGTATGTCTCTTTTAGTTAAGGTCCACGTCTCTGCACCATACGTAAGCACTGGAAGGATGCATTGATCAAACACTTTTCTTTTAAGACATAATGGCATATTGCTCTTGAAAATTATGCTGTTTCTTCCAAAAGCTCTCCAGGCAAGTTTTGTTCGCCGATTAATTTCTTCATCAATGTGACCCTCACTTGATATCTGCTGTCCAAGATAAACGTACGTGTCTGTTATCTCCAGCTTTTCTCCATCAATCGATAAATCTTCATTTCTTGTAAAAGCATTGAACATCACTTTTGTCTTCTGAAAGTTCATTTTTAATCCCACTTCTTTACTCTTGTCAGCAAGTTCCTGGATCATACTCTGCAGCTCTGATGGGGTAGTTGCAAAAATGACTACGTCATCAGCAAAACGAAGGTGGGTTAGATAATCTCCATTAATCTTTATCCCCTTGTTTTCCCAGCTCAGCGACTGAAAAACACCCTCCAATGTGGCATTAAAGAGCTTCGAAGATATGGTGTCACCTTGTCTCACTCCTTTCCAATTTTTATGTGTGTTGTATTTTCAAACAGCCTAATCTTTGCACTTGCATTTTCATAGATGTTATTAATAATATTAATGTATGCATCTTCAATACCGCAGGTTTTCAGAGCCATTGTAACTGCTGATGGTTTCACCGAATCAAAGGCTTTTTCATAATCGATAAAAGCCATGCACAATGGAAGTTCATATTCCCTCGCTCTTTCAATTAGTTCTCTCAGCACGTGGATATGATCTATTGTGCTGTAGCCACTCCTGAATCCAGCTTGTTCTCTCGGTTGAGCCATGTCCAGTGTTACCTTCAAGCGGTGTGAAAGAACTTTAGTGAAGATTTTATAAACTACTGATAGGAGGCTGATAGGTCTGTAGTTTCCGAGATCCTCAATGTCACCTTTATTATGTAGCAGGATCATTGTAGCGGTGTTCCAATCCTCAGGAATCTTTCCTTCATTAAGGCATCGAGTGAAAATTTGGGCGAATACTGTTTCGATTTCTCCACTTGCTTCTTGTATGATGTCTACAGTAATTCCATCTTCTCCTGGAGCTTTTCCCCCGCTTCATGTTCTTGATTGCATGTGCAACTTCTGCTGGAAGGACTGGAGGAACTCTGGTACTGGTATCTTTTCATGATGTCTATAGTGCATATATCATCCCTTTCATATAATTTGGAGTAGAAATCTTTCACTCTTGTCAAAATTTCGCCTCTATTTCTTGTTACAGAACCATCTTCTTTTCTCAGTGCTATAATCTGTTTTCTTCCCTTACTGAGATGTCCCTTTGCTATCTTTAGGCTTTGGTTGTTTTCAATTGCTTTCCTCACTAGTTCACAGTTGAATTTTCTTACGTCTTCAGTGATACTTTTTCTTACTGTCTTGCATAGCTCTATATATTCCACTTTGGAAGTTACATCTTCTTTAGTTGTCCTCATCTCTCTTCTTTTTTGCATCAACATTTTGGTTTTTCCTGATAATTTGTTCACATGCAACTTGTTCTTAGACCCAGCTAATTTTGTTGCTGTTTCCATAAGAGCTTTGGTTACTTTTCTGTTAACTTCAGAGATGTCCACTTCTTCCGATGTTAGGCCTTCTAAAGCAGAGAACCTGTTCTTCAGTTCTAACTTGAAGGTATTATGGTGTTTTTTAAGGTTGGTTATTTCAATAGATTTTGTTTGTGTTATGAGCTTGCCACGTTCGAGTTTAGTGTTGAGGTGCATCTTACATCTCACCAATCTATGGTCACTACCTGTGTTGAACTTGTTTAGCACACTGCAGTCTTCTACGACGAATTTTTTGTTACACATAATAAAATCAATTTCACTTGTCGTCCCATTTGGATGTCTCCATGTCCATTTCCTGTGTGGCTTTTTCTTGAAGAAGGAGTTCAAGATGAAAAACCCTTCTGCCTCTGCAAACTCAACGAGAGTATTTCCACGCTGGTTTCTGTTGCCGTGACCGAATTTACCTACTGAAGTTTCATTCTGTTGCCGTTGCCCTATTTTTGCATTGAAATCTCCCATAATTATTTTCAAGTGCTGCTTACCTTTATTATTTAGATGACAAATTTCCTCATAAAATTCTTCAATTTCTTCTTCAGGATGACTTGTGGTGGGTGCATAAGTTTGAATAATCTGAGCCTGGTATCTTTTCGAGAGTTGGATAACAAGTCGTGCAGCTCTGTCAGAGGAACTTTCAACTTCTACAACTTTATCCTTCAGTTTCTTGTTTATTATAAATCCAACACCACTAGTTCTGCCAGTATCTGTCCCACGATAGTAGAAGAGATGTCCACTTTTCAGTTCGATGAGATCTTCTCCTTTTCTCCTTACCTCACTTAGCCCCACGACGTCCCAGTTGATCCTTTGTAGTTCCTCTTCCAATTCAAGAAGCCTTGAATCAGAAGATAGGGAGCGTCCATTGTAAGTAGCCAAGGTATGACAAGCTAAATAGGTTTGGACACACATGTACAAAATACAGGACATAAACGGATTTGGGGTACTGTGGAACTTCTACAGTGCACCAAATCCTTCAAAAGAAGTCCTGCAATTTTTCGAAAGGAAATTAGCAGGAATATTAGAAATAAAGAGGAGAAGAAGTAGTACAGCATTAAATGATTTCAAAGGTTAGAATTTATCTCATGAATGGCAACATCTACTGTAGTCCCAAGGAAGAGTCGCGGTTTTACTCGAAAATATGATTTAAATAATATTCTTTTATTCCTTATTTAAAACATTTATAATTTTGTAAACTGTGTTGTTTATTAATTCTAGGAGTAGCCATGAAATCAGTTATTACCAAAATCAAAGACGAGAGAAATCGCGTAGTCTTCATTTTACGTTTGAGAGAGGGCTGTTTACGAAAACGATTTCTGTTTCTCTTGCGCATATTATGTGTAACCGCCTGTCATTTTCAAACTGTTGGATTTCTTACTACGCGTGAGCATGTTCTCAGTTATAGGTCCAAACTCACTTAAAATAAATGTCTATAACATTTATTTGATATTTTAAGTTAAGGAAAAATAATATGTTCTTCTGAACATCCAAAACAATAGTTGAAATTGCGTGATTGGTAGAAACGATATAGAAAAGCTTCCTTCAGTCAAAATTCGCACTCGAAATGTTTTAGATGAGTTATTTTCCATTTTTTTGAATTGTAGTCGCCTTGCATAAAACTGTTCAGTCCAATGTAAGTATTGTATTTGTGATTGCAACAGAAAGTGTAAGAAGCAAATCCGGAGAGGGTTTCCAACATAGCGAAAGTGTAAGAAGCAAATGCTAACGCTCCAAGGCGGCGAAAGCAAGGGCTTCATTCTAAGACTCACGCTTACGGCCACCGGAGTTTGACTTAATGATGGACCCCCGTTTCTTCAAATGTGCGATACCACCCAGCAAAAACACAAGTGTTGGGACAATGCTGGCCATCAGCTGGTAGTGCTGGATCAATGCTGGTTGAAATATGCCGCTCACGGCGCGGTGGCGGTCCGTTTGTGGCAGCGTCATCAGTTGGCAGTCACTGATGGCCCTGCAGCATCGCCGTGAATTGCGGGCGTCCAAGCAAGTACCACTAGTGGTCAGTAGATGGTAACCGAAGCAACCCCAACACGAGGTGGAAGAAACTGGGCTGCGCATGCGCAGATGCAACACGCGCTGTGTCGCTCGTGGCACCAGTTAGTTGAAGACGACACTATCGCCATCGGGTTATTTTATTGGATGTTAAGAAAAAAGCTATCTGTCGAGAGTAGACAGGCGAAATAATTTCCTAATGAAATGCTACGTCGACGAAGATTACTGTCAGAAGAAAAATCTATAAATAATTATTAATGAACTGTAAGAAATAGTGGCAGGTATGAGTCATTTTCTTGCAGGACTTCCGTCCACAGTGAGTAGATTTTAGGTCCCAGCCACCTACAGCGAGTTCGCCTTTTGGGCAGGACACAGAAACGGAAGTAATGAGAGCAAGTCTAGCAACTTTGACAGAACAGTTTGTAAGAAATGGCCAGTTACTCCCATGTATTTATAGAAACTCATTTCGTAGCAAAATTTCTGCGCTAACACCCAAAGAATCGAGAATACAGACAGTCACAAGATACATCCACTCTATTCCCATGAATAACAAAAAAAAATTCTACATAATCTTTTGTTTTAACATACACTAAACCGCTTCAAAAGAAAGTCCCGAAAAAATATTAAATAATCGTTATGTTGGAAAAAAATAAGAATTATACGCGTACAAAATTTATCAATTATGGATATAATGTACTCATCCATGAGTTGAACACACAAGATTGGAGGACATCGTTGCTAAAAATAACGACAAGTAAAATAAAATATCTTTCCTCTTTAGAACGAATGCAGCTTCGGACCGCGGAAAGGAAAGCTACAGCGTTAAAAATGTAGCAGAATGTGGCATGAACGGGTAAATATATTAATTAAACAATCAAGCGTTTGAAGACCACAAGAGCAGCACAAAAGTTTAAGTGCCTTTAATTTGATGCAGTCGTTCAAAATGAGTGAAGTTCCCTTAAGGTAAATAAAAACTATCGTTACCTTGAAAAAATAAATTTATGAATTACATGAAACGGACATTTATGAAAAATATTCCGCAATACTATAAAGTTAAAAAGAGAGGCATTCGTTTGACATCCCGCAGGAAAGAGGCTTAGCTTCAAGAAGAAACATGTGCTTGGCAAACCAGTGTATTTGCTAGAGCACCCGCTTCACAAGATGATTTTCGTTAGTTCATTTCCAACCAGATTAAAACGGGCGTTTTTCTGGACCTGTTGAGAAAATTTACCAGCGCAGTGCCGTCATGCAGAAGTTTCGCAGGAGGAAAAAAAGTAATTGTGCCTTTGGGAAACTACGGCAATCTTTTTTTTTTTAATGGCTGCAAATGGGAAATTGGCGGACAAGAATTGGCAAACTATCAGTCACGTCAGGTGTTAACGGCTGACACTGCCGGAAAACTAGCGGACCACATTAGGCTAGCCATCATCCACGGCACGTGCTCGCAGGGCCGCTTGTGGCAGCCACTTCCTGTGATGGATATTTGATAGCCCTGTTCTGGCATATGACAACTAATGGGGGGCCAACTGTTGGCCAGCTGCTGGCCTGAAGAAGTTTCGTAGGAGGAAAACGCTTTATTAGTGTTTGCACATAATTTCTAATTTTAGTAAAAAATGGTTTGGCAGCCAGGTGTCATAAGTCTTAATTTCCGCTTCTGATGTATTTGCAGCAAAAAATGAGCTTCTAAAATCTCGATTGAAAAAAAAGTCGTTTGTTGACCGATACTTCTCATGTCGACAAACCTTTTAGGAACATTTTCTTCTTGAAATAATGCATGGTTTCTACGCCAGGGGGCGTAGATGTATATCGTATTTTTGTCAATATCTCTACTTCTAAAAGTCCGATTTGAACGGTCGCTGCCATTTTCACTGCTGGCCCATGTGGTTGCCGCCGGAGCATTTTATTGACGGTTGGGCAAAGGCAACATGATGCTAGGCCACTGCTGGCTTGAGTGTTGGTTCAGCAACACTGTTTTTTCTGGGCAACGCATTATGCTCTTGTACTTAGGCGCCTTTCTGACCCCATAAACACGACGGAACTCTCGTTCAACAGCCGTATTACTCTCAAACTTTGCATACCACAGGACACACTTTTGCGCGTTGTTGAACGGTCGCTGCCATTTTCACTTTTGCCACGATGCTGTGGCGAAAGCGCGTGAACACTGGCTACAGCGCATCACACTCCCTTCTTTTCTCGCCATCCTAGCGCCTGCGCACTGACTACAGCGCATCAAACTCCCCTCTTTTCTCGCCGTCCTAGCGCGTGCGCACTGACTACAGCGCCTGAAACTCTCATCGTTCCTCGCACGTCGGGGCAAAATTTGTCCCCCGTACTGCAGTGTTTGCACAAATCACTCCGCAGATGTTAGAAAACACGTGGCGAGAATTGAGCACTCACTATGAACTCTGCCGAGTCAGCAAAAGGTGGTCATATAGTAGCCTAGACAAACTCCCATTCTTAAAGGAAATTTCTGCCAAGTATCGAATATCGATTTGTTATGTCTGTTACAAGCTGTACCTTTACATTTTTAAATTATCCCTAGCCAAACTGATCACCCTGTGTTCTCGATTGTATTCAGTATAGAAACAAAACTGATTTTTTTTCGCAAAACTAAACCTTTAAATAGTTTTATTAGTGTTTCATTTGCCTCTATGATTAAAATTAGAGGATCTGCTCCTTACAAATGCAGAAAATTATGTGTATGAAACAGCGATCTGTCTCGGTGCAGTAATTCCAGTGGGGATACAGTAATCTTAAGAACTTGAGACTACAGGTTAGAAGAGTTACTCTTGCAATGGGGTTTCTTTAATGGGTATTTTAAATCGGAAGTACTCTTGTTGGGTATAAGTGTTAAAACAGTTAGCTACAGAATAAACTATGCTCTTCACAGCTGTGAGAAAGCGAAACATATCGAAACCTGGGAGAGACATAATTTCTCTTGCCTATTGACTGAAAAACACCCTTTTTGGGCCTGAAAATGTTCAAGAAAGATCTTATGACGTATTTATTATTCATCTTGCAAATTATTCTCCATATTTGATGAGTTGAATCCCTTTTTGACATATTATTTGCGCAATTAGATTAGAAGAATATTCTGAGAGAGTCCTCTTAATGCAACACCAGACTGTACCAGACTTATCAGACAAAGTGGAATCGCAGATTCAGATGACATTCCTACGTAAGATTAAACTGATTAAAATTATTCTCATAAAGGAAAAACTCCTCGATGATACTAAATTCACTTTACACAATAATCTTCTACACTAATAATCAATAATCAGTGACGTCAAGTGAGAAACAGTTTCTTTGCATCTTGACATGGTGCGCCTGAATATTATTGTGTCTTTTATTCTTTCAGGATGCAAAATTTATACAAAGAGCTGTTTCTTTAATTTAATTACTCTTAGAAAATCATCTCGTATTCAACAGATGGAAGCCTAGATATCTCATAATGAAGACATGAATTCTAATATCTATTTTCCAGTTTTAAATATTCTAGATCAATGTCGGAAGAGAGTGCAATATACACATCGAACGTTTAGAACGCGATATTAAAATTACGCAACCCTTTAATTGCACATTTAAATCAGAAAGGTCATCTCACACACTTGGATGTTATAATAACATCAAATTCTTTGATGTTGTGCCAGAAAGATGAAATCGAATTGCAGGATGTTAGCTGGATATTTTGAATATTTTCAACACAAAAACTACAATGTATGGTGGGTTTTCCGAAACTGAGAAAATTAGCGAAAAGGTAAATGCATTTACCCCACTAACCGAAGAATTGGGCATTATTTTAAATAGGCAGTGTGGGCATTGTTCTGCGGAGTGAATAGAACCAGTAACAAAAATAGTTTTTTTTTTCCAACCGGATTCCTAAAATCGGCAAAACATCCGCAAGTAGATATATCTACTTACGCTCACTAAAGCAGAAATGCGCGTTATGAAAAATCAAATTCCGAAGCAAAATCAATCTTTCAAATCGAACAATTAGAAACAGAGATATTAAAGAAAACTTAACAAGGAACTGTACACCAACTGTACTTAAATAGTACACTGCTGGACAATTGCTAAGGACGGATCATAAACGGCTATATAGCGTATAAAAAAGTAAGTGTGGTTGGATGCCAAGTGAAATAAAATAATGTCAGAATGCCAGGACATTACAAGAAAGACAATTTATTGTGCTCTGAAATCCAGAAGGCCATTTGGAACGTGTTCAAGGGACAAACAGGCCATTTTGGGCAGAATAAGTAAACGTGAAAAAAATGCAATTACCGTCCGCAGGCGTTCCGGCGTAAGATGTCAATACAGGATATGGCCACCATGGAGGGCGATGCAAAATTTCACACGTCGTGTCATGCTTTGCACAACATTATCAAGCAGCTGTTGGGGTAATTTATCCCATTCCTCTGTCAGTGCACGGATGAGGGTGTCCTTGTTTATTGGAGGGCATTGGCGACCAGCAAGACTCCTCCCCAAAGCATCCCACATATTTTCAATGGGATTCAGATCTGGAGAACGTGCTGGCCATACGAGGCGTTGAATATCCTCGTTCTCAAGACACTCCTGGACAGCGACTGTTCGATGACATGTTGCGTTGTCGTCCATGAAAATGAATCTATCACAGACAGCACCACGGAACATGCGAACATGAGGTAGCAGAACATTATTAATGTATCGTTGGCCAGTCATAGTCCCAGTTGGAAGCACATAGAGGGACGTACGGCCATTGATCATGATGCCAGCCCATACCATGACGCTACATGTCGGATATCGGTCCCTTTCCTGTATGTTTGCTGGACAATATGCAGTACCACTATCACGCCAGATCAGTTGTCGTCGACAATCAGACGATAGACTCTATCTACTCTCATCTGAGAAGAGGACAGCAGACCAGTCGTTATCAGTCCAATTGCGATGTTGATAGCCCCATTGCAAATGGGCGGTACGGTGACGTCTGGACAATGGGATGCACACAACAGGACGGCGGGCGTATAGTCCTCCTTCATGCAAACGTCTGGCGACAGTTTTTCGGGAGATCCGCTTGCCAGTAGCAGCCATAAACTGATTTGCTACCTCACTAGCTGTGCTGCGCCGATGTCTTTTTGTTGATAGCACTATGTACCGATCTTCTGCAGGTGTCGTACTGCGAACACGACTTCCCCCGTGACGTTTGCAACACTCTCCATCTGTTTGAAATGATTTCCAAAGCCTTGAAACAACACTGTGGCTGACGTCGAACTCCCTGGCAACATCTGTTATTTTTCGCCCTTCTTCAATATTGCCAATAATACGGCCACGCGTAAAATCCTCTAGGTGATGTCGGGAAGACATACTGAAACTTGCAAGTTCGTCAATTGATTCTTTCCCTTTCAACTTTTCGTTTGAACAACAACGGTCAATACGCGTCAAATCCTTTATATCTCTTATCAGCGCTATGACGTCACGAACAAGTTCGGCAATCCAAAATTTATTTATTTTTTTTTTGATTGGTGGTTTAACGACTACCGTGAGCAACTCAATGGGCTATAAGCAGTCGCCCGTCCCTAATTTAGCGTCACTGGTTCCAGGGAAGGGAGAGAGCCAGTGCCGTAAGTAAACACAACATCCATGCCTCACTGGGATTCTAACCCGGACCCCTTGCGGACGAATGATCAGAGGCCAGCGCCTTAGACCACTGCGATCCAAAATTTGCATACGCACAACGCGTCTTACTGTATCCCGCACTTATGCTAATTTCCACATTTTCCTGCCTTCCATTTTATGGATGCTGATCCGAAATGTCTTGGTGTAGAACATAAATCAAAATTTTGAAGCTTCCACACATCAAGCAGATGGCTTTTTCAAGGAAGGTAGACAGCAGACTGCAAACTGAATAATAGAACGTTTCCAAAATTTGAACGCGGTGACTTGACTTGACAATAAATGAAGAAATGCGAACGCAATCAGGTATTCAAAGACACGAGGCATTATGCTATAGTTTAGCACGCTGGATCATGGAATGAAAACAAGAGGCATTCATTATTTGAAGAACTGGTTCCAAACTCGTGGCAACCCCAGCCAGACACTATCACTGCATGCCTTGCTGTTGGTTATTATCTCCAAAGTTTCGCGAATGACATTCTATTTCTATTCTACAACAAGAATTTTGGATCATTAGTATAGTTATACTATTTAACGAAACTTTGTGCTTCCTCAGTGAAAATCAAACGTCATTTGAAGAAGGCAATGAAGTGAAAAAGTGTTCTGCATAGTGAAAGGTATCTTACTAAGGGACAATTTCTTTAATGGGGTTTTTAAATCGTAAATACTCTTGCAAATGGAAATGCATAATCATTTAATTTCTCTTAGCGGAAGAAGTCTGCTAACAAAAAAAGTAGAAAATACTGCGCAAAATGTTATTCAAACTGGAATCCAGGCAGTGAAAATATAATTTTTCAAATGATCAACTTGAACGAATATGTTTGCTCTACAAGAAGTGAAGCGAACGCGGCAGCAACTAATGAACTTGAGCATCAGGAAACATTGCTTTCCCCTTAGTTTTATTCGAAGTCGTCATTTAGGAGAATGATTGACGCTAATCATCCTTTCTGACTGATTACCTTATGACATACTCTAATTTAACTCTCATTTTTAATTTCTTTCTCTATGTAAATTCGGAGTTAATTCTCTTTAATCGCTTTCTACCTTAATGTTATATTTTCTCACTCGTTGAATGTATGTTGGCAACAGTCTTGAGGTCAGAGCGCGTGACGCGTGCGTGTTGACAGATAAGAACGAGATATATATAATGTTGAAAAAAGCAGCGAAAAGAGTGGTGGGGTGTGGCAATGTTTTGTATAGATTAATGTTGCGCTACGTTGAATTTTGACGATTTTCTATATGTAAAGAAGTTGTGGTCATTTAAAAGTCGAGTTCTCGTTATTGTGCGGGTAATAATGATCGTAGATGCCTATTTGACTTTCCGATAATGAAGGACAGTGATTTTCGTAAGTTGAAATTGACTCTTTTCTGGCCGTTGGGTCGTCTAATTTAGCTCAGTGTATAATTAATGACTTTTGTCTGCTAGCTATCTGCCACTGTAACTTCGATGCTTAAGGCATCGAAGTTACAGTGGCAGATAGTACGATAGTAATAGTTCAACTGACAGATAGTACGATAGTAATAGTTCAACTGACAGATAGTACGATAGTAATAGTTCAACTGACAGATAGTACGATAGTAATAGTTCAACTGACAGATAGTACGATAGTAATAGTTCAACTGACAGATAGTACGATAGTAATAGTTCAACTGACAGATAGTACGATAGTAATAGTTCAACTGACAGATAGTACGATAGTAATAGTTCGTTCAACTGACAGATACTACGATAGTAATGTTTTAAGCAGTGACACTTTAAACGAAAAATATTGCAACCTGCTAAAATGAATATGAACCTAAGAAAGGAGACGGCAGATGTTTTACTGTGTTGTATCTACACAGTGGCATGACGTCCTTGTCACACGGACTAGTCATTTCCGTTCATGCCTTAGGTCATTGAGCAGAGAATAAACCCAGCAAAAGCAGTGTTGCTGGGCCACCACTCAAACCAGCACTGAAAGCCAGCAGTGGCCCAGCACTATGTTGCTGCTGCCCAACAGTCAATAAAGCGTCCCGGCGGCCACCACGTGGGCCAGCAGTTCAGGCCAGCAGCTGGCCAACCGTTGGCACCCCATTAGTTGTCTTATGCCAGAACAAGGCCATCAGTTATCCATCACTGGCAGTGGTGTTTTAAGCTGCCCTCCAAGCACGTGCCATAAATGATAGCTAGCCTAATGTGGTCCGCTAGTTTTCCGGCAGTGACAGCCGGTGATCATGTGACGTAACTGATGGCTTGCCAAATGTTGTCCGCCAATTTCCCAGTAGTAGCCATAAAAACAAAAACAAAAAAACCTAGTAACCGCAGTTTAACAAAGGCACGACTGCTCTTTTCCCCTCTGCGAAACTTCTGCACTACGTCGGGGAAATTTTCTCAACACGGCCTGAAAACCGCCTGCTCGTCTCTGACTGGAAACGAACCAAGGACTGTCTGCGTGAGAAGCGGTCACTCTAGCAACTAGACTGTTTTTCCACGCTCGAGCCTCTGCTTGGATCTGAGCTTTTCCGGCGAGAGGTGAAACGAATGGTTCTCTTTTTAATGTTACAATAGTTCAAGGTATTTTTCATAAATGTCCGTTATAATTCATAAATTTATTTTTTCAATGTGACGATTGTTTTTATTTACCTTAAGGGAACTTCACTCATTTTCAACGAGTGTGCCAACTTAAAGACGCTTTCCAAAGTTTTGTTCTGTCCTTGTGGTCTTCAAAGGCGATTGTTTGATTAATATATTTACCCGTTCATGTCACATTCTGTTACATTTTTAACGTTGTATCTTTCCTTTCCGCGATTCGAAGCTACATTTGTTCTAAAGAGGAAAGATACCGAGCCAGAAGTGACCCATGACTACCAGCTCGAGGCAAGCAGTTTCCCAACACTTGTGTTTCTGCCGGGAAAGACTAGGAGGATAAATCAATGAAGGAACATATATTCCTCATAATACATGAGAAATCGATAGAATATTCAAAACGAACAGAATATCAATTCTGAATTTGCTTGCAACACTTACTGGTCATCCATTCAACACCTCTCGGAAAACTTGAAATATCATCACCCTGGAGCGTTAATCGCTTACTTTGTCTCAGTTGTTTGAAACTTCACTGTCCTGGGTGGTATAACGGTTAGCATGCTCGAACGGAAATCGGGAGTTGCGGGTTCGATTCTCAAGTTTCCTTTGTCTCAGTTGCTTAAAACTTCACTCTCCTGGGTGGTTCAACGGTTAGCACACTAGAACGGAAATCGGGAGATGCGGGTTCGATTTCCGCTCCAGGGCGATGATATTTTCAAGTTTTCTGAGAGGTGTTACATGGATGACTAGAAGGTGTTGGAAGCATATTCGGAATTTATAATCTGTTTGCTTTGAATAGACTATAATGAAGGCGCTTATCCTGCGTGACAGGTTTATGATTAGCTTTACTGAGATGAGAGGGAAAAAAAGGATTGTTGGGTAGTAGCTTTCGTAAAACTCGGCAGCTATGTGAACATTTCTATTTAGGGATCGCAGAAAATTTTGAACTCCATTTAGTTCAGGTGCATCGGCTGCTTAAAAGGGTTAATTAGGGAAGAGAGACGGCTTATAGCCCATTGAGTTGTTCACAGTAATCGCTAAACCCCACAAAAAATAATAAACTGCCGTTATTACCACAGTTTTGCGGCATTATTTTCGAAAGCAGCGATCAAGCACAAGAGAACAACTGAAATAAAAATGTTCTATGCATCATAATTCTGATTCCCACATAAAGCATTTTCTACCCAACAGATGATTAAGAATGAGATTTTGGAAACTCATACAAACAAGAAGCTATCATGTCATGTGCGATGTACAATGGAAATTTTCATTTATGGAACTTTCTAAACGAAACAGGCAATTTTCTGATAATGACGATTTGTGAAAATTGCTAATGAATTATGTGCTACATGTTATTATAAATCCGTTCAGTTGCGCTTTAGTGCCACTGTGATAAAAATTTACATAGTTGAGTAACTTAAAACAACTAAAATTAGAATTGTCAATTTAAACGAGAATTTTCTGCAATTTTTTTTCGTCTAAGTAGCCATACTATTTTTTATTTCTTTTATTAAAAATACGAAACAGAACAAACTCAGAAGCTCGTGTGAACATGCTGCAAAGATATATACCATTTTACTAAGTCCTGTAGCACAACACGGGGTTGAAGTCTTGGTGTCTGCTCATATTTTCCACCGGAAAACTTTAAGAATCATCTTTTCGACGAATGTAAATTTCAGAAAATAGCATTTTCACCATGAATAAGGCAAATTCAAATTTCGGAGTCAGATTCATTGGTATGCTGCTTGATTCCTGACAGACGGAATCCGTAGCGAGGAAGGTTTCGTTGCATTACAAAGTAGGAAAGGAATATGAAATACTCTTCAAGTCAATCTTACGGCTTTTAAAATGTTTCTTGAAAACAATATGAACAATATTAGCAGATTAAATGAATCAGAGAGCTGCATTTCTAAACTGTGATTCATTGACCGTTGCATTAATATGTGTAAGATATTTTCATGTCTAAAATTTTACTTTTTAGAGCTGTAGCAACTTATTCCGTTGGTAGATTATATGTGAGGCATTGGACGGCAGAGAAATCTTTCCATGATATGGATAACTTAGTTATAATCACTCTAATTTACTTTCCACAAAAATGGAAACATGTGAAAAATTCCCTGCGAATATTTCAAAATAATCTAAAATGAACATTGTCCTATTATTAATTTCCGAACACCCCTACATTGTTAGTATATTCGATCCTACGCGAACATCACGTCGCAGATCCAAATACAAATATTCTCGTAGGGCTATGATGAGACAATAGCAGATCTGTGAATGCAAGATAACTCAGTAGACGGCTTTATAACTCGACTGATTCCCAACACGGAACAACCATGATATTTTTAGACGAAACCATAATTGGTACTGCTTAGATTTCCTAGACAATTACTAAGTACCGGTGTTGTGCAGTTACATTGCCGGTGTGGAATTTGAAGCACGTCTTCCTACTCTGGAGCGGCTGTTCTCGTAATTGAACTACTGCTCTTAGGTGTTCTATTCCAGCGCGACAGGATGACGTCCAGGGGTTCGGCAAAGCTGCAAGGCACTGCAGTGGACCGGCAAGTGTTTTTATTCCACTATGTCGCACAAATGTTCAATGGGATACAAATCGGGAGAATTTGGCCGTCAGGGAGCAGAGCACGCGAAATGTTAATGAATGATTCTTCAATAATTCCTACCCAATGTTAGCACTGTGACACACTACACGTTTTCGTTTCTTTCTTTTTTGTTGTTGGTTTTCCGAAAGAGTACACTGCCATCAGGATGCACGGTCACCATATATGGCAATACTTTGTCCGAAATAACGACTAAGAAAGATCTATCTGTATGGCTGTTCAACACGGATGAAAAGTCCCGTTCATGTCCTTCCTTCAAAAGGTAAGGAAGTATCCGGAACATCATAAAGATACTAGCAACACATTATCTGATCAGTGTCACACCATGGAAGACAAGTGGCTTGGAGGTCAGCGGAATGAGATGCAGAGGACAAATATACATCTCCTTCGATCTTGCACAACGCAGGTTGAGTCAGTATGATATACTGTATGTTCGAGCATAAAAGGTTGTAAACTTGTGTATAGACCTTATAGAATTCCAATTCAGAAAAAAAGAATGTCCGTTTTTGCATCATATATCTGTTTTCACGACAAACACGTGTATTCATTTTCAACTGCTACAGAGTTTTTCCGGTAGGAGAAATATATGTACAAACTGTTTTCCTGCAAATTCCCCCCGCACGGGGATAACTGGTTTTTCAGTTATTTGGGGAGCGGCGCCCCCACGGCCCGAGCTGACCTTGTGACGGTTTTTTGCTTTCTTGTTTTTGTGCTTTCACGTTTCCGCAGGGACAGCTGTTCATCCAGCTGATGGGGAGTAGCGACCCCACGGCCCCAGCCGACATGTTATGTTTGATTCTTCGCATTACAACTTTGTGTTGCCACCACCTTGACAGCACCCGCCTCAGTTGTTGGTTGCTGAGGTTGTGATTATGCGCCAGCCCTTTCCTTTCCTCTGGCTTTCCTCTCCCTTTCCTGTTTTTACTTTCTTCTCCACTACCTGTTCTTCTTTTCTACTCCATTTTCTACTCGACTTGCTTCTCCATTTTCTGTTCCTCTCTTGTTTTTCCGGGCTGGTTTGCTAGACCTACCTGCACGTTTGCCGTGTGCGGTGACCCGTAAGGTGGAAAAGGGGATGCTGGAGGCTGAGGTTACTGGGGACCAGGTTGTAGTTGTCACCAGTCGCCAACACTCCTCTTTGCCCCCTGCTTCACCCTAAACGGGCGGCTAGGAACTAACCCACTCCTAGTCAATCGGCTTGTCGCTACGTACGGCGGGGTGAGTTTGGGGATAGTGTAGGTATGCCAAAAGGGTGTTACCAAGACCTGGGAAGATCGCGGTACTCGCTGAGCGCATGCTTGCACTTTCAACCTGCTATATCCGCTGCTTAGCCCCAGAGCCGTGTCCTGCGTCCAAATGGGCTTGCGGACCTCCGGCTCTCCCCTGTTGGGCTCGGTTGTGGGCGGGGAATTCAGCGGATGAATTATCTTTTGCTCTTCATGGATTCAATAAACTCTTCCCCTTTGAAAAATAAAAATGCTTTGGACTCGGAGCCTAACTCCACAAATAAAAGAATGAGAACATTATCGGGACACAATGCACGATTTTTTATCATTCATGCCAGAGAGGATACCCACAAACTCAGTTTGAAGTCCCCTTTCTGGATTCAAAAAGCCATCCAGGGTGCTGTTGAGTCGCCAAAGAATGTCAAGAAATTGCCATCTGGAGATCTGTTGGTGGAGATGTCAACTCCCCGGCACGGTGCACTACTTTTGAATATTTCCAACTTAGGTGATGTGCAAGTGGACATAAAACCTCACCATTCTCTGAATTCATCCCGAGGTGTCATCTCTGATCGAGAACTCGTGGATGTCTCAGAGGATGAACTACTTAAAGAGCTTGCCGATCAAGATGTCACAGCAGTCCGACGAATCAAGTTTCGGAGGAATGGGGATCTGGTAAATTCCAGAACTATTATTCTTACATTTAATCGCCCGGCTATTCCATCCTCCATCTATGCAGGGTATTTAAGATGTGACGTGCGTCCCTACATTCCCAACCCACTTCGTTGCTTTAGATGCCAAAGGTATGGTCACTCTCAGCAGTCATGCCGTGGAGCTGCAACTTGCAGCCGCTGTGGCTCTCACGACCATCTTCAGAACGATTGCTCTGCCGCAGCCCCCCACTGTATTAACTGTAACGGAGACCACGCAGCCAATGCTAAAGACTGCCCGAAGTGGGTTGAGGAAAGAAAAATCCAGGAAGTGAAGACCCTTGAACACCTCTCCTACCCGGAAGCAAGGAGGAAGGTTGTTCCTGCTACTCCGGGAGGACGCACCTACTCTTCAGTCTTGTCTTCCAAAACGTCTGTTTCCACCCAGACGGATATAAGCATTCCAAAGAACTGTCCCTTTTCACTGCAAGAAATATATGCTGCTGGTCTAAAAGCCCTTAATGCTTCCACCACCGAACCTTTGCCTTCCCAACAGCAGCCCACCGTTGGAAAACCTTCTGCAGCCTCGCTTAGGCAGGTGGCTCCTGCACAGGCGAATCGTGCTGCACAGCCCGATTCTTTGACTAGTAAGAACAAAGGAAAGAACCAGACTCAAGCAGCCACTCAGACTCAAACCGGAACAAATCCATCCCAGCCCTCCTCTCGGAAACGTACACCAGTACTCCCCCAGACAACCCGCCGGCTAAAAGTGCTGCAGAGCCACCTGAGGAAATGATGGACTCCGACACCTTTTAAGTGTCCCATTTCCTTCTCCAAACTTCACATTCTCTCATCATGAATCTCATCATACAGTGGAATTGCCGTGGCCTCCGTTCACGATTTGACGATTTGAAGGGCTTGCTCTCTTCACACACCCCACTCTGCGTGTGCCTCCAAGAGACAAAGCTCCGCTTTACCGATACTTTTTCGGTGCGAAGATACAGTACATTTCGCAAAGACCATACGCGCGGAGCTATCGCATGTGGAGGAGTGGCCATTCTCGTTCCTCATGGTGTCCCAGTCACAGCGATTGTTCTGCGCACGAATCTGCAAGCAGTTGCAGCAAGACTATCCGCTAACACTCTGATCACAGTATGTTGCATTTACTTACCACCAGATGAAGCTGTTAGCCCTTCAGACTTGGAAGATTTGGTTGACCAGCTACCGCCTCCGTTTTTCCTTCTCGGAGATTTCAATGCACACAATCCGTTGTGGGGAGACCGCAGTCGTGATCCCAGGGGCCGCGTTATCGAGTCCCTGCTGTACAACACATCACTCTGCCTCCATAACACGGGAGCAAATACCTACTTCCACGAACCCAGCCGCTCGTACTCGGCCATTGATCTGTCGCTGTGTTCACCATCCTTATTTCCTGACTGGTCTTGGAGCGTGTCTGGTGATCCCCTTGGCAGCGATCACTTTCCAATTTTTCTTCGACTCGCTGGTGACGGCTACCGCCATCCTACCCGTCCCCCTAGATGGGATATTGATCGAGCCAAGTGGGACGCATTCAGTGCTACAGCGATAATTACTTCTACTATGGTGGCCACAGGTACGATCAACGATGCGGTTGCAGCGGTCACAGATTGTATTGTGCAAGCGGCAGAACTCACCATTCCTAAAACGTCAACTAAACTTCCAAGTTGCCCAAAGCCATGGTGGAATTCGAAATGCAAGGCAGCACGTCAGGCCCAGCATAGGGCTTGGGGCAAATTTCGTCGCTATCCCACCGACGCTAACCTTCTTGCTTTCAAGAAGGCCAAGGCTTATGCAAGACTGGTTCGTCGTCGCCATAAACGGGAATCCTGGATCCAATATGTATCGGGCATCAACACATCTGCAAACTCCAAAATGGTTTGGGACAGGATTCGCAAGATTCGGGGAAAGTACCCATCTGGCGAGATCTCCATCCTCGAGAGTGGTGGAGGAATGGTTGCCGACGCTCGGGGTATCGCTGACTGTCTTGGCACAGCGTTTGCTTCAGTTTCCAGCAACTGCAATTATCCTCCTTCTTTCCAAGAGCTTCAGTCACGGCTGGAGAGAAAACGAATGTCCTTTCGACCGTTTTCCTCGGAGGACTATAACAGCCCGTTGACAGCGGTGGAACTAAGGATTGCCCTAAATCGCTCTGGCCGAACATCTGCAGGACCTGATAACATCCTTTACGAAATGCTGAAGCACCTTTCTCCATCATCTCTCGACTGTCTGCTAATCCTGTTTAACAGGATTTGGCAAGAACACGTTTTCCCCGATTCTTGGCGCACAGCTATTGTGATACCTGTTCTCAAACCTGGTAAAGATCCGAAAAACCCGTTCAACTACCGACCAATTGCCATGACAAGCTGCCTCTGCAAGGTGCTTGAACGCATCATCAATTTCCGCTTGATCTTCCACTTGGAAACCCATCACCTTTTGTCACCCCATCAAAGTGGACACCGTCGTTTTCGCTCCACAACTGACCACCACCTTCGCCTTGAGACATCGATCAGAGAGGCGTTTGTTCGACGACAGCACATGGTCTCCGTGTTCTTTGATATGGAAAAAGCGTATGATCGGACTTGGAGATACGGCATTCTCCGTGATCTGCACGACTGTGGATTACGGGGAAATTTACCAACTTTCATTGCCGGTTTTCTCAAGAACCGGATGTTCCATGTGCGCGTCGGGTCGACATTCTCCGCGATGTACCCGCAGGAGCAGGGTGTCCCTCAGGGCTCCATCTTATCGGTCACTCTCTTCATCCTTCGGGTGAATCATATCTTCAAGTTACTTCCTCCGATGGTTCGCGGCACTATGTATGTGGACGATCTTCAGATTTCGTGTGCTTCCGTCAACATGCGCACCATTGAGAGACAGTTGCAATCGTCTATTAACAAGATCTCTTCCTGGGTCTCACGCAACGGCTTTGGCTTCTCGTCACAGAAGACTGTTTGCGTACATTTCTGCCGCAAACGCGGTCTTCATCCAGACCCCCACCTCCGTCTGGGGAACACCACCATTCCAGTTGTGACTGAGGTCAAATTCTTGGGATTGACTTTTGACCGCGCACTCACCTTCCGGCCTCACATTCATTCCTTAAAGGTGAAGTGCACAAAGTCATTGAGTATCCTGAAAGTCCTCTCCGGAACATCTTGGGGGGCCGACAGGTGCTCAATGCTTCGCATTCATCACTCCCTTGTCCGGTCAAAGTTAGAGTATGGCTGTATAACCTACGGATCTGCACGGCCTTCGGTATTAAAGCTCCTCGATCCAGTCCACCACCAAGCTTTACGCCTGTGCATCGGTGCTTTCCGTACGTCTCCTGTCCACAGCCTGTATGTCGAATCTCATGAGCCACCGTTATGCCTCCGCCGTAAGCAACTGTCTCTCCAGTTCTACATCAAGCTGAAATCTCTCCCTGATCACCCACTTCATGATTCCATCTTCACGCCACAATGTGCTCGCCTATTTTCCAACCGCCCTTCTTGTGTTCCCACCTTCGGAATTCGGATGTCAGACATAGTGCGAGATGCCGGCATAGACTTGTCGTTAATCGGTGTGACCCGTGCCTTTAACGATCCACCTTGGCAGCCAGTTCAGGCAGTGACTGACCTCTCTCTTTCTGGATGGCCTAAGTCCTCAACACCTGCACTGGTGTACCAGAAACTTTTTGCTGAACACCTTTCCCTCTATCCCGATTTCGTGCCTGTCTTCACCGATGGTTCGAAATCCGGTGATTTTGTGGGTTCCGCCTTTGTTTGTGCGGATGAGACTTATGCTGAGAGGATTCCGCCGGTTGCGACAGTCTTTACAGCAGAGATGCATGCGGTGCACCTCGCGTTGCGCCACATTCATTCCAAACAACTTCGTCGCACTATGATTTGTATTGATTCTCAATCCGTTATTAAAGCCTTATTCTCCCCGGAGAATAGTGACTCACCAATCACCAGAGATGTCCGTCGGCTCTTGGGAACTTTGACGGGTTCTGGGTACCTGGTCCGATTCTGTTGGATCCCCGGCCATGTTGGGATTCGGGGTAACGAGCTAGTCGACACCGCAGCCAGATCTGTTCCATCCTTGGCAATCACCCGACTGCCACTATTTTTTCGAGATTTTCACCCGTGCATCCGCAAATTTATCATGGAGGAGTGGCAGTCCCTGTGGACCCAACAGAGCAGCAACAAACTTCTTTCCATCAAACCGCAGATCGGACTATGGCAATCTGGGTTGCGGAAGAATCGTCGCGAGGAAGTGGTTCTTGCGCGTCTGCGCATTGGGCATTGTCATTTCACCCACCGCTTCTTGCTGTGCGGCGACACTGCCCCAATGTGCGAGACGTGTAACAGTCGTCTCAGTGTCCTTCATGTCTTGCGTACTTGTGTCCGCTTTCGTGACAACCGTTTTCAATATTTCCGAGCTTATTCTTTGGAAGACAATTCAGCTTCCCTTCAAAGAATCTTAGGTGACTGTTGTGATACGTTCGCAGTTTTTTCATTTTTCAGGCAAATTGACTTTCTTAAACTAATCTAAATTACCAAGCTTTTATCGTTCTTGTTTTTCAGTTGTCCTACTCCGCCGTGCTTCTTATTACTCTTCCTAGCTTTTAACTTGTTTTCTTTAATTGCTTCGTGTTTGGCGCTCTTTGGCCAGACCTGGCCCTTGCGCCATTAAAATACACCAACCAACCAACCAACCAACCTGCAAATTCCTCAAAAAATCGCATTTGAAGAATGGTTTTCTTCGTGTAGCTGCTACTACAAGAACATATTTTCTTATATATCATGACCAAAGATCTTGAAGTGTAAATATGCTTAGAAATATTGCTAGAACTGACCACCCTTGGAAAAATGAAGTACTATACTGAATACCAAGAGGCAGGAAAAGACCCAGAAAAAGATCTAGTGGTAGACAGATGGAAGAAATTCGAAAGCATGCAGAACAGAAACGGAAGAGAATTGTTCAAAACAGATTGTAGAAGAGACTTCGGAATACATTCAGGAAGCAGTGAACTGAGAATGATTTACGATTCTACTTTGCTATCATGCACAGCTGTGACGCTAGGGGTATCAGTGTACATTAAATTTGCAAGAGTATCTCCGCTTCCAAAACTCCATTAAAAATACTTCCTTGGTCGGACTCTCTTCACTATGGACGAATAATTTGATATAATTTTCTTCTTTGAATAATGTACATCTCAATAGGTGTTCAACGGTCATTACGTTTTATACAGTATATTAACATATACTGTATTTTTCTGATTTGTAATAGAAGTGCTCAGGAGGAGCACATCACCCTGTGTCTGCAATTTTAGTATGGAGACGATGGTTTTCTTTATTTCGAGTTTTATTTTACCAACAAATTATTTGTTTTGTCAGGATGTGGATATCCACGAGGAAAAACTAATTGTTTTGCGTTCTTCACGCACTATGTATAGAGCCACTCTTTCAAGAAACACGTTTCGTGAACTCGTGTACAGATTGTGAACTCATACCTTTTAACCGTATGGAACAAATTTACTCGGAGTTAGCAAAATGTGCCGAAATCAGCTCAAACGAATATATTCGCTGTCTAAGAAGTGGATGAAACGCGGCTGGAACGAAGGACCTGCGCATCAGAAAACTTTGCTTTCCCCTTAATTTTGTTATTCAAAGTAGTCATTAACGGGGATGATGAACACTGATCCTTCCCAACTGATTACTTTCTAAGATGACTATAAAAATGGCGACGAACGTTAGAAAGGAGAGAGAAGATGTTTTAGTCACTTGTTTCATCTCAGTGGCAAGATATTCGTGATGTGGATCTAGTTCCCCATCATGCCTTAGGTTATGGAACAGCCAATAAAGAAATAAAATCGAGCTCTTATCGCAAATGGCAAGTTCAGGGTCCGTACTGCTGAGATAGGAGAGAGAGAGAGAAAGGAATTGCTTTGTTTGTAGCTTTCGGAAAGTCGGCCGCTATGTGAAAATTTCGGTTTGGGAACCGCAGAAGATTTGGGGAACCGTTTGTTTGAGGTATATCAGCCCTTTAAAGGACTAAGCACGACTTCTGCTAGAGTCTGACAAAAGTATCTTCACCATTTTTCGAATTGAAATTTAAACATTTACTGCACAAGATATTACGTACAGCAACACGTATTCCTGGTACTTTTTGTTTAGAAAGGTGGTTATCGTAATATCTGACATCAAGAAAGTGAGTAACCCTTCGTAATATCTGACATCAAGAAAGTGAGTAACCCTTCGTAATATCTGACATCAAGAAAGTGACTAACGCACACGAGCGCTCGCGCACACACGCACACACACACACACAAGTCGGCAATAATTTTATACAAAATATTTCTCACAGGGATTGTATATGACGTAAAGGAATACAAGTATTAGGTGTGCAACTTAATTCTCGGCCCCTAACCGCAAGCGATCATAGAACATCGGCAAATGCAAATAGCTGTTTGCGATAATAGCTGATTGCAGCGCCATCCAACAGCTTTCCAGGCAATTGTAACCGCTCACTGCTGTAGTGACAGAAGATACGAAAGTTGACGGTGAAAGCAACGTCGTTCGAGAAGCAACATTTGAGGCTCTGCCTCCTTTTCGCGTTTCAGCTGAAGCAAAGTGCCGCGGAAGCCCAGAAAATGATCTGTGTTGCTTTGGATGAGGCTTCTGTGTCCTACAGTACGTGTAAGAAGTGGTTCCAGCGGTTTAAGCAGTGAAATTTCGATCTCCGTGGTGCAGAACGTCCGGGACAGCCACAGAAAGTTGACGATGAGAAACTTGAACGACTGTTGCACGCGGATCCGTGTCGCACGCAGTCAGAGCTCGCCCAGGAACTCGGAATAACACGGCAAGCCATTGCAGAGCGCTTGCATAAGAAGCTTGGACGAATTCACAAGGTAGGCCATTGGGTGCCCCACCAATTCACAGCTGCGAACAAGTCTTAGTGCTACGATGTTGCTGTGTCCTTGCTCTCTAGATTCAAGAAGGATTTTCTCCACAAGATTTTGACCTGTGATGAGAAGTGGATCCTCTACAATAATCCTAAGCGGCGGAAACCGTGGGTTTATCCAGATCAGCCTACCACCAGTACCGCCAAACCGAATATCCAAGCCAGGAAGTTGTTGCTGTGCATATGGTGGGATCAGCGCGGTGTCGTACACTACGAGTTGCTCAAACCTGGGGAAACAGTCAATGTTGAGCGTTATTATCAGTAACTCATTCGTGTGAGTGACGCAATGGAGACGAAAAGGCCATACACCGGCAAGGGCAGAAGGTCGGTCCTGTTGTTTCAGGATAACGCGCGTTCTCACACCGCAAAAGCGACTTTAAACACGCTCACCGACTTGGGATGGGAGATTTTGTCCCACCCGGCGTATTCTCCAGACTTCGCGTCGTCGGATTATCACCTCTTTCGCTCCCTGCAACATCACCTGAGTGATACGCACTTCCCTTCTGTCGAGGAGGTCCACACAAGTATTGATGACTTTATCAACTCGAAAGAGCCCTCTTTTTTTCCGCAGTGGCATTCGGCAGCTTCCTGACCGATGGCTCAAATGTATCCAACACGACGGGGATTATTTCCCTGATTAGGTACGTATTTGATTTGTTGTAATTTGCTGTCAACGTGTCGTGCCTGTGACCGAGAATAAAGTTGCACACCTAATAGTTTGAAGCTCTCACATTCAATATAATTAAGAACACAGAGCTTTATAGGGAGTGTGTGATTTCGCAGCGGGGTCCATTCATTTTAAAGTTAATTCCTATGAACTTGCTGATGAAGATAAAAAGATAGCAGCTTTCCTGGATTATAAAATGTGGCAACGACATCTGTAGCGCCACTGCGTCTTTTTGGTAACTTTGGCCTGTAATTTATTCTCTTTCTTATCCTATTTGGATTATGCATGGACTTTCCGAATACTTGAAGCAGGAGATCTCAAACCTGGAATGCTCTAAGTTAAGCCATGTACCGAAATTTAATTATTCAGAAAGTTTAATGTTCTCTCAGAATTCCGCACTCCGTTTCATCAAATTATTTACTGCTGCTATCCTTCATTCGATTCTCTAGAGACAGTCTGTTTTTACACCATTATTACTTTTCATTATTGTATAAGGCGTACAGTGCATTTCGTTTCAACACTGTATTTTAAAAATGTCTCAAGATTAGAAGCTTATATCATCTTGTTAGTCACAGCTGCCAGTTAATCCACTGAAAAGAAAAATGAGCCCTGCGCACTAATGTGTTAAAGTTTACTTCTGTAATGTTTGAGGTTCGAGCGAAAGAGATATTAAATTCCGTGCTCCTATGTCTATTGTGTCGATTTCTCTTTCCCTATATATTAAAAAAAGATATATAATGAAATTCAGAAATCGTGTGTGTGTGCTGAATTTCAAGTAGGAACTATGTAAATAACTGATTGAGAAACTAGTGGACCAACATTGTCATTCAAAATTATTAATACAAATATTTCCATGAGATTATCTTATAATAAGATACTTAACACATTAACATCGATGTATTCTGTTGATTAATTCTAATCCTATTTCTTTATTTCTTCCATACAATAAACAATGTACTGTGAAAAGTCCTTCTAAACATTTGAAGTATATCTTTCCTTCGTGGTATAGTACAAGAAGCATATGACAATTCAAAATTTAGAATAAAACGGTGTATTCCAGCAGCAAGTATTGGATCATCGGGAAAAAACTATTACAGTGAAGCCTCCGTTATAAGGTTTTCACATTTTTTGCGTTATTCTGCGTTACTCACGATATTTTAAAGTAGTTTCTATCACTTTCCCAATTTGGATGTACGTAATTCATTTATGTTTTTTTATACAATTAAACGTTAAATTTTGAATATCAAAAACACAATGTTCTTTGATTCTTTTTACGTAACCCGATATATTACAACTTTGAGAGAATTGAGACAGTTTTTTTCAACCATGAAATTGAGCTCAAATTTACTAAATAACGTTCAAAGTAATCTTTTTTTTCTCTCTGTTCCAGAAGTTTGAAACAAGCAAAGATTAATGAATATTTTACTCGGCACTAATGATAATCAACTGGTGAACAAACTGCATTGAAAAGATGCCTAAGTAAAGAAAGTGAAATAGGCATAATAAATATTAAAGAAAATCGTATTTTAATATACTACCTAGTATTTCAAAGGTAAGGGCATTGTTTTTTCGTGTACTGGAGATACGATATCCTACAAAATTTCTTAACCTTATTTTTACAATGAAATTAGAAAATGAAAATTTATACGAAAGAAAAATTAGACAAAGTCTTAAGATAACAAACCTTAAGACTTAGTCTATTAAAAATAATCAAAGTCTTAAAGTGTTTGTTACCTTAAGACTTTGTCTATTTTTTTAAGTATTAATGTACAAAGCGTTATCAAAAACTATCGATACTTTTTGATTAAAAAAACAGGACTTACAGATTTGAAACTTTATTGTCTTCCAAAAAGCCCTCTTCCGAAGCCAACCCCTTTGCCCAGCGCTATTTCCACTACTCGAAGGATATTTTGATGTCATCTTCAGAAATAGCAAACAGCTGCTTCGTCGCATTCTCTTGTATCTCCTGAGTGTCGTAAAATCTTTTTCTTTTCAAGTGGTATTAGATTTTTGGGAATAGAAAAAAAGTCATAGGAAGATAGGTCTGGTGACTGGGATGGCAGCTGGACCTGTTAAATGCGGTGCTTAGCAAGAAACTGCTGTACAAAATGCGTGAACGGGCCCGTTATCATGGTGGAGTTATCGTCGCCATTCTTGTACAATACATGCGACGACCTGCATCTCAAACGCCATAAAACTTGACAATAGTACTCTTTTTTGATTGTCTGGCCTGATAGAGCGTATTCACGATGTACGATTTCCTCATGATTGAAAAAAACAGTCACCATCGCCTTGACATTACTGCATCTCTGTCGTCCTCTTTTGGGTCCGGGAGAGTTTGAGGTCTCCCTCACTGAAGAATGGGCCTTAGTTTCGGAGGCATATCCATAAGCCCACGACTCATCACCTGTTATTATACTTTTCAAAATGTTTTCTTCGTTTTCGACGCACTCAAGCAGGTCACTAGCAGCGGAAAAACGGGCTTGTTTTCACTCTGCTCGGAGCAGGTTTTGGCTGAAATTTGGCTGATACACGTCGTGTACCCGAATCGTCTGTAACAATCGACTGACCGGGAGAGAAGCTAATGTTGAGGTCTTCAGATAAATCACGAAATGTGATTCGGCGATTTTCCTGCACAGCAGTGCGCATGGCATGGTTCTCCCTTTCGGTTGTTGCGGGTCTCCCAGACCGTTCATCACTCTCAACACTTTCACCACCATCTTTAAAAAGTTAATACCACTCATAAACTTGTGCACGACTCATGCAATCCTCCCCATAGGCTTTCTGTATGAGTCTTTGCAAATTTGGCCAAGTTTTTTTTTTTTTTTTTTTTTTTTTTTTTTGGTAAATTCTGATGCGAATTCTCTGATCATGTTTTATTCTGACAAAATGTGACGAACAGCTTCATACAAGTAAGACAAAAGCACTACTGAAAAAAAACTGGAGCACCAGAAGATACGTGACTTAAGTAGGTTCCATGGTAAGCCTGTGTTAAACCGTTTCCTGCTATGTCGCGCATCCCGAACTTATGCAAACAGTTTGGATACTTTTTTGATCGCGCCTCGTATGTATGTTTTACATTAAAAATCAGAATCTAAAATTTCAAGGGTTTTTTTCCACCACATTTTTTTGTTTTTAGAGGCATTCAAAATATTACAATAGTACACTCATTGTCATAAAAATCCGCGCATCAAGAAGGAGGCGATGGATTGAAATGAGATATTAGTAGTGAGATAGTACATACCACGGACAGAAGTGATTACAATATCCCAGCAGCAGGACGATTTCCCGCGGACATACGGTACACATTCCGCACAGATTTATTACCGCGTCGGACCGTCTCGTGCTGGGATACATGCGGTGATACGGTCCGGCATAGTGTCAAAGAGGCGCCCTATGTTAACCTAGGACAGATTGGACCATTCTTCTTGCAAACTAACGCTCTAAATCACGAACACTGGGACATGGAGAAAGCTGTAGTCCAATCTGGTCCACACGTATTCGATGGGCGAGAGATCGGGCGATCTGGAAGGAAATGGAAGCGTCGAAGCATGACGTAGACAGTCCTGGGAAACCCGAGCGGGTGTTATCTTGTCGGAAAATGGCTCCGGGCAGCCCTGCCAGGAAAGGCAGCACCTGGGGCTGCAGGATCTCCTGTACGTAGCGCTGAGCACTCAGAGTCCGTGGGATCACTGCGAGAGAAGACCGGCTATCATACGCGATATCTCCCCAGACCATCATGCCTGCAGTTCACGACGTGTGCTGCTGTACAGTGAGGTTGGGATTGGAGCGCTCATCTGTGATAATCCACACTTTGACACGGTGTTCGTCCGTTCCCATAGAGAAGCTGGATTTGTCGGTGAACCCTATAGGTTGCCAGTCCGTAGCATTCCACGTTGCTCGCTGCTGACACCATTGCAATCGACGCCAAAGATGATCAGGTATTAATGGCATAAAACGTAAAGCAAGAGCCGTCGAGAGTGCAGATTCGCCTCTTCCAGGCTTCTGGAAATGGTTCTGGTGGATACAGGAGTCCCTGGTACAGCCTCCACATGTCTCTGGATATTGGACAAGGACATCGTTGTATTTGTGCTTGCTAATCTCACGCTCCCACAGTCCTCTCTGCTGGTGGTGTGTCTGGGTCGTCCAGAGCCAGTCCGGCGTGTCTGGGTGCTTTCCCGTACCCATTGCTCCCAACACGATCGGACCGGACTGCCCGACCGGCCCAAATGGCAGCCGATTCGGCGCGACGGCCACCCTGCCTCTGCAATCCTGATAGTACGCCCTGTTTAAAACTCCGTCAGTTGCCCGTACGCACAGCTACGACGGCTCCTTGGCATGTCTATCGCTCAGGAATCTCACCTGACTCTTACTGTGCTCTTTGGAACGCACGTGGAGTCCCCTGAGCGGCGCCTTATAAGCCCCAAGGATTGCGATCGCAGCACCGGTCTTGGACGCGCGGGCGTCGCACAAATCTTTAATCATTTGCATGTCTGTCCTCCCCGCATTAATCGTAAGTTTTTTTTTTCTTAGTGCGCAGATTTTTATGACAATGAGTGTATTTAACATTTGCAGATTTTATTTTTACGGATTTTACATTTACGAGTTTTTAAGGCCATCTGTTACAAACCGTTGGTCCACAGTATTTCCTAAAACCAATTTAAAAACAGATTTCGAAAAAACAAGCAGTGAGAAATAAAGAGGTACCCGTGCACCGCTTTATTGCTTCTGCGACCTTGATTGGCTATCCTTAACAAAGTTTTTGCCGGAGAAACGTGCAAGATCCTCAATCGTTTACATGTAAATTTGCAATCTCGTTTGAACGACATATCCTTCATCAATGATAGCAAACCGAAATTTTTAAAAACGAATATGAATTTTATAATGTATAAACTGCTAACGAATGTGCTGATTTGTAAATTACCGCGTCGGACCGCGGTAATTTACAAATTTGTAGCTCCGCAGTATGATCCAGGAACTTGCTGACAAGAGTAAAGAAGTGGGATTAATAATGAGCTTTCAGAATGCAAAAGAGATGTGCAGTGCTTTTTCAAGGTATCAATTGATGGAGAAAAACTGGAGATAACCGATACCTACATTTATCTTGGACAGCAGATATCAAACGAGGGTCACATTTATGAAGAAATTAATCGGCGTATAAAACTTGGATGGAGAGCTTCTGGAAGAAGCAGTACAATTTTTAAAAGCAATATGCCATTATATCTTAAGAATTTAATCAATGTATCGTTCCAGTGCTTACGTACAGATCACGGACGTGAACCTCAACTAAAAAAGACATACAAAACCTGCAGACAACTGAAAGATGCATGGAGAGATACACACGTGGTGTAACCAGAAAAGATAAGAAGAGCAACTCTTAGGTAAGAAAAATGACAAAAGTGGAAGACATGTTCAGAATAAATTCCCTGAAATGGCAATGGGCTGGACGTACTGCCAGAAGAACGGACCACCGATGGACAACCGAAATTATAGACCGGATTTTAACGGACAGGAAAAGACCGAGAAGAGGATCACATGGGAGATGGGTGGACAAAATTCGACAGCATGGGGAGTGACATGGAGGAGACTGACTCAAGACAGACCGTTGTGGAAGAAACTGAAGGAGACCGTCATTCATTCAGTAGTGGATTGATAATGGCTGATGATGATGATATATAAATATATATTTCGTAACCGTTTCAGTACACAATGAAGAACACGCACATTTTGAAAAATGCGAAGTTGTTCTCTAGGTGGCATAAATGCATTCTCTTTGCCTCTGAATTGTTTCCTTTAAAAATGCGTTTTAAAATATTTTTTTCGTTCGTGTCGGAAAGGATTTAAGAGACGTGCTCATCATACCCAAGAATTGGGTGTCATCTTTCTTGTATTCTATCGGATATGTGCAAAGATTGATATGGAATAAGTGGAAAACAGCCATGTATATTTCGGCTACATTGCGGCAACATTTTGGATAGGGAGAAAAGTTGATGATGTGAATTATGATTTTGATAGTTTAATTTTTTTGTGGAAGAAAGAAGGGTTTTTATCAAATCGAATTGACAGAGATACAGTAGCAACTAATGGACAAATAAGTGATAATATAATATAATATTATATAATATAATATAATATAATATAATATTATATAATATAATATAATATAATATAATATAATATAATATAATTGGAAATTCCTTCAACAAAACAAGAGGGGTGATAGTACACATCAAGACGAACAATATTTGCAATGGAACCTAGGGCCGCATTCCACTCCTAGTGCCAGAAAAGAGCACGTTCGAAAAACGTCCAACAGGCACACGGAGTTTCAACCAGTGCGTGAGAAGCACAAGATGCAAATTAGTTGCGCTGAACAGTGCGTAAGCGATGAGGAGGAAACATTTAAAAACGCAGCCGAACCCGTTCAGCGATGTTACCATGCGAACATCACACTAGAATTGTCGTATACGTCTGACCGGCGCAGCGTACTGTGTGTTCCTGGAGTAAGTGCTTCCCGGTCCGTTGCAGGATGTTCGGCTCACCACACGGAGGGACATGTGGTTTATGCATGATGGGGCCCCAGCACACTTTTCCACCGAGGTCCGATACTTCCTAAGTGCGACATATCCCGGTCGGTGGATTGGACGCGGTGGACCCGTGGCTTGGCCTCCACGCTCCCCGGACCTTAATCCACTGAACTTCTTCTTCTGGGGGCACATGAAAACATTGGAGAACGAGACACCTGTGGACTCCCTGGAAGATCTCGTCGCGCGAATCGCTGTTGCTGTGGACAAGATCAACATCACACCGGGAGTCTACGGGAGGGTGCGACAGTCCTTCATTCGCCGGTGTGGGCTGTGCAACGATACCCTTGGACGCCAGTTTGAGCAACTCCTTTGAGTCTTTGTCTGATGCGATTGGAATTGTGCAACTCATAAATTAGGCATGTCTCTTTGATTTCACTGTTGAAGGCTCAACGTGGATGTGTAACTTTACTCTTTTCTGGCACCAGGAGTGGAATGCGGCCCTAGGTTCCATTGCAAATATTGTTCGTCTTAATGTGTACTATCACCCCTCTTGTTTTGTTGAAGGAGTTTTCAATCACCTTGTATAATATAATATAATATAATATAAGTTGTAATGCACTGAGTGACATGACGTAGATGACGTGCTACTGAGGTGACGCATGTGTCAAATAGACAATGAAACAACGATAAGCCTGCCGGCATGGTTCATTTGGGAGAACAGCCGCTGGGAAACAGAAAAACGTGTGTTCGTATCTCCCCACACTCAACAGATTATATGTTCTAAAGTGCATTCTACCTTTCCCTAAAAAAATTTGTTGAAAAGAATACAAATCATGCACTGTTATCATTTAGTATGAAATACTGACTCTTCGGCGTAAAAGAAGGTCTCAGCGTTATTTAAATGCCACGTGTTAGGTTTCAAATGCTTCCCGTAAAGAAAAAAAAACTTTAAGCCAAAATGCTACAAAAAAGGAAAGCTTTTTTTTTTTAAATATTTGCATAAACCATACTCCAAATGAGTTCTAATAAGAATGGCAGACTGCCTAAGAAAAGCTTAATTTCTTTTCTCCGTCACCTTATTCCGAAAAACGAAATCGCCTTGAGCTATGACTATTTTCACTAGATCTGTTGCTAAATCAGTTACCATAGCAGATGCGTAAAAGAATTAAGCTGGTTGATCCTTAAGTAAACAGCGAGGTTTTATTTTCCGATGGGAAACTTACGTCTTTCACACTCTAATCTTTATAACAAAAAGCCGAAAGAAATCAAATGGATGAAATGGAAGTTTTAAATAAATAGCCTTAAGCCATAGCCTGTATAGTGCACCTGATCTCTATGTTGCAATAGGTTCCTCTGGCAAATAAACAAAAAAAATGGATATTTTATTATTATTCCGTTCATCGTTCTTGCCATGTTTTTTCAGTATTTTACTTGATGCTAAGGCCGTATCGCTGTTTCTGTCCTTTTATGTAAAGGCGTTTGTTTCTGTCCTTTTATGTAAAGGCGTTTGTTTCTGACCTGCGTACGCAGTAGACAAAAAATACTGCATGTTTTTTTCATTAAATGTAGTATTATAACTATCTAGCGCACATCTACTTTTACATGAAAAAGAGAAAAAAAGAAATCAATTGGCGTATGAAACTTGACTGGAGAAACAGAAATATTTTCAAGAGTAATTTGCAATTATGCTTTAAAATTAAAGGGTTTAAACAAACCACATACCTCCAGTTCTCACTAATGGATCATAGATATGGACTTGAATGAAAACTAATATGAACCGATGAGCCGTTCCATTATGACCACCCCCAGCCTAGAGAAATGAACGCGCCTGGAGACCGAACGGTGCCGACGGTGAAGTTCACAGAGCAGTGCATAGTACGTTGTTCGGAGTCAGAATGGGAAAAGCTGCCGATTTAACGGTGTTTAAAAAGGACAAATTGTGATGGCACGACGCCTGGGATCTACGATCGCGGAAACGGCACGGCTTATGGGTTGTTCACGTGCCGCTGTAGTGAGTACGTATCAAAAGTGGTGCACACAGGGACAAACAACAAACCGTTGTCCAGCCGTGTGTCGTCTTTTGGGTCACTGGCTCCAGGGAAGGGAGAGAGCCAGAGCGGTAAGACAAACACAACATCCATGCCTCATGGTATTCGAACCCGGACCCCTTTCGGACGAACGATCAGAGGCCATCGCTTAGACCACTGCGCCACCGGGGCGGCCCAGGGCAATGTGTCACATAACACAGGTCATCGCAGCTTTCTGTGCATGGGCCTGCGTAGTCGAAGACCCAGCCGGGTTCCCGTGCTCACTGCATGTCATCGCCAACAACGCGTGAAATGGGCCCAAGATCATCGAGCAAGGGCCGCGGATCATTGGAAGAAAGTGACCTGGTCTGACGAGTCAAAATTCCTGGTGCATCACGTAGATGGCCAAGCGCGGCAACGCCGATTACCAATGGAGGCTATGGCACCTGGATGCAGTGTTGGGCGGAGACAGGCCGCAGGTGGCGGTGTTATGCTGTAGTCGATGCTTTTTTGGGACACTTTAGACCCCATTATCCCAATTGCACAATCCCTGACAGCTGTGAGGTATCTGAACATCGTTGTGGACCAAGTTCATCCATTCATGGCAACTGTGTTCCCTGCTGGAGATGGCCTTTACCAACAGGATAATGCGCCATGCCACACTCCCAGAATCGTCAAGGAGTGGTTCAAAGAACATGCTGGGGACTTTCTGTTAATGACCTGGCCTCCAAGTTCACCTGACATGAACCCAATCGAACATTTGTTTTTCGACTTGGAAAAGCGGATTCGCGCTAAATCACCACCACCCTGAAATGTACGGGAACTGCAGGACCTGCTGTTGACATTATGGTACCAGATAGCTCACAATACCTATCTTTATCTCGTCGAATCGATGCCTCTCCGAGTGTCTGCTGTATTACGGGCTAAAGAGGATCCTAGAGCTGATTATGTAGGTGGTCATAAGGTAATGGATCATCTGTGTATCTAGTCCGAATCACACACAATAGCATTCTCGAAACTCCCTTGATTGGACTTTTAACTACCACCATGAGCAACTGAAAGCGTTATAAGCTGTCGCCCGTCCCAGGGCCACTAATTCCACGTAAGGGAAAGAACCGGGGCCGTGAAACCAACACACCATGCATGTCTTACTCAAGATACGAACTCGGACCTATCTTTAACGAGCATTCAAAAGCCAGCGCAAAGACCACTGCTCCAGCGGAGTTGCTTCTGGGATAATATGTCAAAACTTGAGGCAGATGCTTGATGGTTTACAAACAAGACATTCGAGTGCTAGCGTGAACGATTGTTTGAGTATCATAAATATCCAGATAATTTATTTTCGAGGCGGTCTAAGCTAGAAGATCACGTAGGATATGTGCAGGTGAAATTCTAAAGCATGTTGCAACGACGAAGAAATCTGCTTGAGACAGAAAATGGTGCAATAGACTTCGAGGGATCTTCATCAAGAAGTGGATTAGGAATGTCTTATCAAAGGAAGAATGATAGTATATGCCATGGTGAGAGAGTGAGACAGAGAGAGAGAGAGAGAGAGAGAGAGAATGAGACAGAGAGAGAGAGAGAGAGAGAGAGAGAGAATGAGACAGAGAGAGAGAGATAGAGAGAGAGAGAGAGAGAGAGAGAGTAAACGGTTCGTCCCCGTTTTGAACTACATATAATTTTGGGGGTTCGTTCTTGCCTGTAGCACGCTTCACCGTCGACTGGGAACAGCAATGACGTCGAACACACGAGTCAGATGACGTGCATTTTAAGCGAGACACATTGAAATATCAGGTGAGCATAGGATGGACGTCGATAAACGTGCTTTTGGGTGCTTCTAGGTTATTATTGAAAACAAAAGGGTTAAACGCGGTAGTAGTAGCGAGATAAAAAAGTGCAGTTGAAGGCAGGGGAACAATGGACAGCAGCACTACAAGAAAACCGTTTCGGCATTCCAATACAGGGGCATCAGTCCTCAAGAGAAGATGAGGTAAAGACGTCCTACGACAACCAACACTGATACCCTGGTCAAATTTGTGACAGCGAACCACGGTACCAATCCACAATTGGCATCTTTGGCGGGGTCTATCCGATCCACCATTGTTCGTGCCCTGCTCCATCATGGTTTCTTCTCCAGGGCAATCGAATTGTTCTCCATGAATGGACATCTCAGCAGGCGAAACAACTTGTTATTCTCTGTCGCAGATTGCTGTCAAATCCTGATGACGATAAGTTTTAGCATCGTAGCGTCACAGTTGATAAAAAGTGGATATTCTTACATTATCCTTCGACTGGGAACCACTGGATACGGTCACACCAGGATACACAGTCATTGGAGCAAAAATGAGTGTTTCGAAAAGAAAATCGTGCTGTGCATTTGGTGGAATTGTGAGAATCGTGGGCACTGAGAGCACGTGCCAAATGATGAGGTTGTGGACGAAAATCTCTATTCCGGACAACTGCAGGGAATCCATGATACTTTGTACTAATGCTACCCAGCGCTCATCAGCAGAAAGCCGGCGTTGCTGTAAGCGGATAATACCCCAAGCGAGTGTGGTCCGTTGAAAACTACAAGGGTTGGAAGTGTTAAGATCCTATCCCATCCTCAGTACGGATCTTGCGCCATCTTCCATACAGTATGGAACTTGCCGCCATCCAACTGCTCCCTGTTTCTCTCCATGGCCCATTTCGTACAAGGAAGTCCCTTCGTTTCAGGGGAAGATGTTGAATCTGACATCAGAAAGTTTCTGTACTAGAAAACTGCCTTGTGATACCGCCGTGGGATAGTGGCTTTGTCGCAACGTTGGCCAAGTACTACAGAAAACAACGGACTATACTTTGCACAATGAGGTAAGCATATGTAACATGCATCGTTAAACTTTTTATGTGCTAACGATCTTGCATTGTTAAACTGTTTACGTGCTAACGATCTGGCATTTTTAAAATTTTTATGTGCTAACGATCTTGCATCGTTTAACTTTTACGTGTTAACGATCTTGTATCGTTAAACGTTTTAAGTGATAACGATCTTTCATAATTAAACGTTTTACGTGCTAACGATCTTTCATAGTTAAACGTTTTACGTGCTAACGATAAAACGTGCTAACGATCTTTCATAGTTAAACGTTTTACGTGCTAACGATAAAACGTGCATAACGATAAACGTTTTACGTGCTAACGATCTTTCATAGTTAAACGTTTTACGTGCTAACGATAAAACGTGCTAACGGGACGACCTCTTGACTCACCCTGGCATATATATCGCGTTCCCAATGTAACCATGGAACAAAATCCAAGCAGTAGTCAGTTATATTAAACTTCATAGCCTACAGATACCTATTAATTTTCTAACGCATTCTTCAGACCCCGAATTGTGATGGCCGTTTCGTATAAAAAATCTGTACGGGGATCCTAACAAAGTTCTGCGCACTGTCAATTTTTGAAAAAAGTGTGAAGTAACGGAGAAAGCGTACCTTATTGCTCTTCAACGTACTACCCTCCGCTGCTAATGACAGCTTGCCAGCGGTGAGGTAGGTCCTGGATGCCCCGTAGTACGCCATCTTTGTTCAGCTGTCGTATTACTCGGGCACGTTCAATTACAGCTCATCCAGCGATTCTTCGCGGATGCCACGGAACCGATTTATTAACACTGGGAAAAGATCAAAGTCGGATGGACTGAGATCAGGGCAGTATGGTGTGTGGGACAACGTTTCCCACCCATATTTCGAGAAAAGTCTTCGCACCGACGCTTCGTTGTCATGCGGCAAGATCGCTCCAGCTTCCAACACATTCGGGCGATTTTGACAAATTTTCGGTCTTAACGTTGTCCTCAGAAAGTCACGATACTATTGTGCGTTGACATTTTACCCTACCGGCACTCGATCAGAGACCAGAACACCCTTGGAATCGTACGCAAAAAGCATAATTTGCTTCACTTTGGATTGCTGCCGACGACACTTTAGGAACTTCAATGCCTCCATTCCGCCGATTGTAGCTTTAGTTCCTGCTCAAAATCACGAGTCCAAGTCTCATCAATTGCGACAATTATATCGCCCTCTTTTTCGAACCTGTGGAGGCGATCCTGTGCGATGCTCACTCTGGCTGCTTTCTGCTCGCGGGTGAGCTGATAGGGCACCCAGTGCCAGGCGAGTTTTCTTTCTCCCAGTGAAGCGGTCCAAACCCAATAAACAGACATGGATAAATTTGCCTGATGAGCAATCTCCTCGACTGTCAAACGGCGATTCTCTTCGAGAAGCGTTGCAACAATGGCGAGAGATGTTTTGTCTGTCGCCGTTTGAGGTCGTCCTGAGCGATGATCATCTTCGATGCTGCTTTGGCCCTCCCAAAAGCGCGATGTCCAGTGAGAAATTGTGTTTGGATCAAGAGTTCCTTGCTCACAAACATTTTGCAAGGCACTGTGGATCTGTGTCGGAGATTTTTCCAGCAGAGTTTCTACTTTCACCTAACAGTGCTGGTCTTACGTCGTGACTCGACCTGAGGAGCTGCATGCTTCTATTTCCAAACCCTTCCATGTCCACACAGCAAATGATATCGCGTCGTTCTGACACCACTGCGTTGCTGAGAGTCTGAACTTTACATGACACAATCTTTTTCCCGATTGCATTTTCCGCTTCCCTTTTAGATTAACGTGTGCAAAACTTTTGTTATGACCTTTGTAGTTAATATGGAATGTGATCCCATGCCGAAGTAATGCAGGCTTGGCACCGTTTTTGGTAATATCTCTGAGTTGATTCTTTGAACAGGAAGGCAACAATTCCCACTGGCGAATGAGAGCGGTTTTCAAATCTCGGAGGTATACTGAACCGGTTCTGTTAAATATAATCGAAATGGGATCAAACGTCAGGGCACAGGACCGATGTTTATTCCACAGCCATTATCCTCATAACTTGAGTATTGATTTCTGGTATGTTCGAAAGCGTATTATAATCTATGCATTGCATGATTTTTCTAACTTGTTATTTCTGCAGGAATATTTTATGCGCACATATAAAAGTTGTTTATTTCTGCGCTATAGCAGTCTAATGAAAAATTGTTGGGTTTTCGTTTTTTGTGCTGAGGTCACGCTTATTATTCATTAGGACAAATTTGTGTGTCGTAGCACAAATTCGTTGTGAAAAATGAAAGAAAAAGAGAAGGACAAAATTGATTGATCGCAGTTTAAGCGTAAATGACTGCGTGCCTGCCGTTCCGCAGAGATAACTTTGCTTTCATGTTTAAGAAGATTAACGAAGTTTTTATGGGAAAACATATGAGCTGTGTTAATGGTTTATATCTGTTAACAAAGCAAACGATTACTTTCTTATACTAAGATTAAGAGACAATAAGCTGATAGGATTTCCGTCATGTTAAGGCCTTAATCTTCTCAATGCTTTTATTAAATCTTGGCCGTTCTGCCATCGATCCATGAAGCCATTTTCGGGGGAATACTCCGTTTTCAACACTTTGTCAAGTAAGTTAAAAACTTGCAATTCAACTCTTCATACCCCAACATCTTTTTATGAAGCGAACTTATCGACAAAATCTTATACATTGTTACACTTATAATTTCATTTTTTAGTTATATTCATAATGCTTATTTTTAAACAGCAAATTATAATTGCACATAACCTTTATCGAAAATTACGTAGTAGACAGTGCGGCATTTAAATAATAAGGCTGAGTTTTTTTAAAAATCCCAAATAAAACACACGGGGGGGAGTATGTTTTGTTTTATAACTCGTTTATCAAATATGCGGTGGCAATAGCGTTTGCCTAAGAATTGCGCAGATCGCTGTACATGACGCCATTCGTGGAAGCACATTGTCACTGCTCTGTTATGGAGCAGAGAGCGAATACCCAGTTCTATTTGAAAATTGAGAAATCTGCATCTGGAACAGTTGAACTCTTGCGTGGTGTGTATGGGAGCTAAATGCTTATCTCGGGCACAATTTATGCCGATGGTACGCGCGTTTCAAGGATGGGCGGAAAGATTTGGAAAATGACGAAAGAGCCGGACGCCTGATTTCAGTGGGCACATCTGAACTCATTGTGAAAGTTCGCGAAAGGATAAAAAGTGATCATTGTACGACCTTGAGGATGCTGGAATCTGAACTCGATGTCAATAAAAAGATCATTCGTCAAATTTTCGTGCAACATTGGGGGGTGAGGGGACTTAGTGGTGCTCGTTTCGTTTCGTATGCTATGTCAGACTGCTAGAAACATCCACGGTAGTGGAATAATACGCAAAAGGCATTCTGGAGACTGCAGAAACAATGCAAAATGTTTTTCAAAGGATTGTTGCGCGTGATGTGAAACGATGTTTTCGTTATGATCCCGGAAGAATCTCGAATCTAGAGGTCAAACTTTGCACAAGTTGCTGTAGTGAAAGAGAGAACGACTAAGTTTCTCAAAAGCATCACAATGTTTGAGCAACCTGCCTGCTCGGCAGGTTTAGTTCCATGGGATCTTCTTCTTTTCCCTAAAGTCCAATCTCGGATCAAGAGTAAATTTTGGTGAAAGAGAAAACGGCTAAGTTTCTCAAAAGCATCACAGTGCTTGAGCATCCTGCCTGCTCGCCAGGTTTAGCTACATGGGACTTTCTTCTTTTCCGTAAAGACAATTCTCGGTTCAAGAGGAGAAGCTTTGCGCAAGTTACTTTGGTGAAAGAGAGATCGACTAGGTTTCTAAAAAGCATCACAGTGCTAGAGCATTCTGCCTACTCGCCGGGTTTAGCTGCATGGGATTTTCTTCTGTTCTCTAAAGTCGGATGATGAGGACAAATTTGGGTGAAAGAGAGAACGACTAAGTTTCTCAAAAATATCATAGTGGTTGAGCATCCTGCCTGCTCTCCAGGCTTAACTTTATGAAGCTTTCATCTTTTTGGTGAAGTCAATTCTCGGATCAAGAGGAGAAACTTTGCGCAAGTTACTTTGGTGAAAAAGAGAACGACGAAGTTTCTCAAAAGCATCACAGTGCTTGAGCATCCTGCCTACTCGCCAGGTTTAGTTCCATGGGACTTTTTTCTTTTCCGTAAAGCGAAATCGGGACAAACTTTCAGCAAGTTACTTTGATGAAAAAGAGAACAACTAATCTTCTCCAAGAGATTACACAAGATGATCTTCAGCGGTGCTTTGCCCAGTGGGAGAATAGAAAACAGCTGTGTGTTCATGCGGAAGGGGAGTGCATTACGAAGGCAATAAGAGTTAAACATATAGTGTTGTTATTTAACCAAATTTAAAGCACGTCAGTATCTTTGTTTGATATCCATGCTTTGCATATTTCCCATTTCGATCATACACTATCTACCAACAAGTAATTGAACACCTGTGATAGCAAACGAAAACGAAGTTTATTCACCTTCAATAGTTGGTGGAGCCTCTACGAGCGGCGATTACAGCTGCGACCCTCCGGGGCATACTCTCAACCAGGCGTTGTACGACGGCTAGCGATATTTTCTTCCACTCGGCTTAGAGAAGACAGGTGAGTTCCTTCACCGATTTCGGATGGTGGGGGCACCCCTTAAGTCGACGCTCCAACTCGTCCCAGAGGTGCTCGATAGGGTTACGGTCCGGGCTCTGCGCAGACCAGTTCATTCGATTATCCCCATTGTCACCGTACCAAGCCATGGTGGACCTCGCAACATGACAGGTGGCATTGTCATCCTGAAAGTAACATGGGTCCACCCCGTAAAACTGCCACAACGTAGGAAGTGCATGGTCATCCAAAATGGTGCAGTAGGTCTCGTTGTTAAGTCTACCAGGAATTGCGACCAATGGTCCCGTGTCTTACAAGGAGAACCACCCCCATAGCATAATTCCACCTCCGCCGAACTTCACAGTTGGAAAAATACATTCCGGCAGGAGGCGTTCTCCAGGCAGACGCCAAACCCAGACCCTGCAGTCCAAACGGTAGAAGGCGAATCTTGATTCGTCGCTCCAGAGAACCTGCTTCCACTGATCAACGGTCCACTGTCGACGTTCTTTGCACCACGTTAGCCGAGCAGCGCTATTGGACTTGGTGATCAAAGGCTTGTGGGCGGCAGCACGTCCATGATAACCGAGCAGTTGGGCTTCCTTACGGATGGTATTCATCGAAAGAACACTCCCGGATGCATGTTGAAACACCTCACGGATGTGGCCCATCGATTTGGAGCGGTTCTTCCGAATTTCTTTGGCCAGCACCCGTCGGTCTCTAACTCCCAGTTTTGTGGTCTGCCGGGTCGGAGCACATTCCGACAGTCACCTCTCATCTTCCACTTGCCAATCACGTAGGCCACTGTCGATTTTGGGTACTTCAACTCGCTGGATATGTCACGTATGGATCGGCAGTTTCTATGATACCCGGCGATTACACCTTTCTCGAAATCAGAGAGCTCCGAACTGCGTGGCGTCTTGCATACGACTGGTTGCGTTGTTGTTTCCTACACGATATTTAACAGCGGCGGCCGTGACGTGTATCAGGACCGCAGATGTCGTCGATTGCAGGGATGTCCAATTACTTGTTGGTAGATAGTGTATATCTGCTTCTAAGGGATAGATGGACAATGTTTTCCCGCATGGGATTTCATTCTCTGTGGTGAATAACTTGCTGTTTCTAGCAATTCAGCCATCACTTATGAGATTTTACATGTCAGTAAATGCGTGATTGCCATGTTTCAAATTCTCACACTACTTGAGACGTGCTCATGAACAAGAAGAAGGCTCCATCCTTAGTTTTAATAATGACGTAACTCTTCATTGCAACAGATAATCAGCTTATCAAAGCATTTCGTTATATTTTGAAACGCTAAAATTTCACTTTGTGGGGATTTCTGTTTCTTTCGTCATAAGTATATTACTGCGTACCTGTCAAACTTCGCATTTGCATCTCCTAACATTTAACAATGACTTACCTCGTGCGGAAACAAGGATTTAGATAACACAAAATCCCTAATGATGGAGAACCAGCAGCAACGGAGAATTTAATATTCATGTTGTCTCGAAGATAAGGACGAAGAGTGACTTTCGCAACAGCAGAAATTTATTTTCTGCGATCAATAATTTTCCCCGTAATACAAGGCTGAGAGATTAAAAGAGGACTCAAATGTTTGTATGCATTGCTCTTATGTGCACGTAATGAAACTCTTGGAATCCGAGCTATACTTTGAAACCTCAGGCAGCGTTCTTTTTCCGAAACGTAAACAAGGTGTCGACTTTTCCTTTGGTATGCTGGAAATTATGCTCGCTTTAACGTGAATTCTGAGAATAAAAAAAAATTCTCGAATTGAAATTAGGAGGCAATGTGCCGTTTAAAGCTATGCTGCGTTAAACCCGTTTGATTTTTTGGTTTTGAAAATTAAGGCCTTCATGTCTAAATGCGCGCTCTGCAAAGCGACATGAACTCAACTCTTGGTGCTCGTAAATTCTTTTCTGCGAATCCTTTGTTAATGCATCAGAAAACTCTACTTCCATAACTGCATATCTCATATTTCAGGCAACCAAGAGGAATTAAAGATTTTAACAAAATTTTGCAAATGTGGTCACGTTACAGGAAACTGATTTTCGCATTCTTTTCAAAAGAAATAAATCTCCCATAAGATTTTAAAGTCTCCGTAGCGTATTAATTGTGTGATTGAATACCTTGAAAGTATCAGAGATGGATTTCTCTTATAAAACTGGTGATATAATTTTCAAACCATGGTTTCCAGTAAATTTTACGTCGTTCACTCGTTGAAAAATCTCTTTAGATTACAGGAATTCTTATATTTGTACGTATCTAAAGTATGTTTTTAATTTATTTTGGACTCAATTGCACTGTTGGTAAAAATTATCATAACGTACAAGTTTTGGCCGCACCGGGTATTGAACCCAGATACCTTCACTCCGGAGTAAGTCGCTCTCCCAACTAAGCTACACGCACATGCGCCCTCATTGCTATCTGCCTTTATCTCATGTGCGTCCTGCGGTGCAGGCACGCCACAGTATTAAATGATGGAAGGTAAGCAGTGATTGCAGAGATGGTCTCTGTGCAGTTGAGTGCGTATTCAATTGATGCTATGATTCCCAATAAAACATATATGATTGCGTACTCATAAAACATAATACCGTACCCGCCCTGTACAGCTTTTAATTTCAATAGCTGTCGTTTATATAATTACCTAAATACACTGACGGAAAAAAATTCCAACACCAAGAAGGGTTTTGTTAGATAAACGACAGTTGGTAGGCGGTGAGAGTACATCTGTAAGATGACGTCTATGCAAATTTCGCACTCAGCGCATACGTGTGGCGCTAGTAGCGCCCCTCGGAACATGCAAAGCAGGTTTGCTGTAAATACGCGCTGTAACGTTCGTGAGCGTTAGTTATCGTTGAGATTCGACGTAGCGTGTTGATGTTAGTCAAGAATGCCTTTAAGAAGACGAAGAAGCCATTATCAACAGCTCACGGAGTTTGAACGAGGTCGTGTAATAGGGCTACGAGAAGGTGGATTTTCTTTCCGCAATATTGCAGAACGACTTGGCAGGAATGTAGCCACTGTGCATGATTGTTGGCAGCGGTGGTCAAGGGAAGGTACTGCCTCAAGAAGACCGGGTTCCGGACGGCCACGTGGCACTACTGAGATGAAAGACCGCCGTGTACGGCGTATGGCCGTGGCGCATCGTACCGCATCTGCGGCAGCAATTCCAGCTGCAGTTGCCACCACAGTAACACAACGAACTGTTACAAGTCGGTTATTTGAAGGACAGCTCCGAGCCAGACGCCCTGTAGCGTGCATTCCACTTACTCCAAATTCCTGCCGTTTGCGACGTCAGTGGTGTCAAGCTAGAGCTCATTGGAGGACGGAGTGGAGATCTGTTGTGTTTTCTGAAGAAAGCCGGTTCTGCCTGGGTGGCAGTGATGGCCGTGTGTTGGTTAGAAGGAGGCCAGGTGAGCGCCTGCAACCAACCTGTCTGCGGCCGAGACACACTGGACCTACACCTGGAGTTATGGTCTGGGGAGCAATTTCCTATGACAGCAGGTGCAGTCTCGCGGTTATCCCACGCACCCTGACGGCACAGTTGTACGTCGGTCTGGTGATTCAACCTGTTGTGCTGCCATTCATGAACAGCATTCCAGGGGTGTTTTCCAACAGGATAACGCTCGCCCGCATACCGCTGTTGTAACCCAACATGTTCTACAGAGTGTTGACATGTTGCCGTGGCCTGCTAGATCACCAGATCTTTCACCAATCGAGCACGCATGAGACATCATTGGACGACAACTCCAGCGTCACCCCCAACCAGCATTAACCGTCCCTGTATCGACCGACCAAGTGCAACAGGCATGGAACTCCATCCCACAAACTGACATCCAGCACCAGTACGACACAATGCATGAACGTTTGCGTGCTTGCATTCAACATTCTGGCGGTTACACCGGTTATTAGTGTACCAGCATTTCACATTTAAAATGGCTCTTCTCGCGCTTTCAATAAGCTGTGATCTTGAAACCTTAATCAATTAAATATGTTACCTATACAAAAGTATTGCCACCATTTCATTCCTCTACAACTATTTTGTAGTGGTGTTGGGATTTTTTTCCGTCAGTGTAGGTAGGTAATGTTCGCACAGAACTTCGTAGAACATGTACTCATTGTAATAAAAACCGCGCACCGCGGAAGAAGTGTTGGATTAAAATGAGCTTTTATTAGTGAGATGGTACATGTCAAGGACAGAAGTTATTACAATGTCACCGCTGCAGAACGACTTCCCGCGGACATGCGGTTCACATTTCGGTCAGCATTAGTACCTCGTCGTGCTCGGATACATGCTCCGATACATGAGGGGATACGGTCCGGAATGGAGTCAAAGAGACGCCGTATGTTACCCTGCGATAGACTGGCTCACACCTCTTGCAACTGACGCTCTAAATCACGAAGACTGGGACTTGGAGAAAGCTGGAGTCCCATCTGGTCCCACACGTGCTCTTTGAAGCATGACGTAGACAGTCCCGGGAGACAGTCGCAAAACGAGACAGTCACGAAACGTCGAAGCATGACGTAGACAGTCCTGGGAGACAGTTACGAAACGTCGAAGCATGACGTAAACAGTACTGGGAGACAGTCACGAAACGAGCCAGTCACCAAATGTCGAAGCATGACGTAGGCATTACTGGGAGACAGTCACGAAATGTCGAAGCATGACGTAGCAGTTCTGGGAGCTAGTCACGAAACGTCGAAGCATGACGTAGACAGTCCTGGGAGACACTCACGAAACGTCGAAGCATGACGTAGACAGTCCTGGGAGACAGTCACGAAACGAGCCAGTCACGAAACGTCGAAGCATGACGTAGACAGTACTGGGAGACAGTCACGAAACGAGCCAGTCACGAAACGTCGAAGCATGACGTAAACAGTACTGGGAGCCAGTCACGAAACGTCGAAGCATGACGTAAACAGTACTGGGTGCCAGTCACGAAACGTCGAAGCATGACGTAGACAATCCTGGGAGACAGTCACGAAACGAGCCAGTCACGAAACGTCGAAGCATGACGTAGACAGTCCTGGGAGACAGTCACGAAACGAGCCAGTCACGAAACGTCGAAGCATGACGTAAACAGTACTGGGAGCCAGTAACGAAACGTCGAAGCATGACGTAGACAGTCCTGGGAGACAGTCGCGAAACGAGACAGTCACGAAACGTCGAAGCATGACGTAGACAGCTTTGGGAGACCTGAGCGGATGGGCCTTATCTTGTTGGAAAATGACTCCGGGCCGTCCCGCCAAGAAAGGCACATGAGGCCGCAGGATCTTCTGTACGTACCGTTGGGCAGTCAGCGACCCTAGAATGACTGCGAGGAAAGTCCGGCTGTCATACGCGATGGCTCCCCAGACCATCACGCCTGTAGTTCGGGATGTGTGCTGCTGTACAGTGAGGTTGGTATTGTAGCGCTCACCTGTTGTCCTCCACACTCTGGCACGGTGGCCGTGCGTTCTCATACAAAAGTGGGATTCGTTGTTGAACACTATACGTCGCCAGTCCGTAGCATTCCACCCTGCTCGCTGATGACACCATTGTAATCGACGACGAAGATGGTCCGGTGTTAATGGCAGAAACTGTAACGGCCGTCGAAATTGTAGATTCGCCCCTTTCAGGCTTCAGGAAATGGTTCTGGCGGACACAGGAGTCCCTTGAGTAGCTGTCACATGTCTCTGGATATTGGACAAGGACGCTGTTCCATCTGTGCGTGACGCTCTCACGATCCCACGGCCCTCTCTGCTGGTGGTGTGTCTGTGTCGCCCACAGCCAGTCCGCCGTGTCTTGGTACTTTCCCGTGTCCATTGCTCCCAACAATATCGAACCGTACTGTCCGACCGGCACAAATGGCGGCCGATTCGGCGCGCAGACCACCCTGCCTCTCCCATCACGACGATACGGCCTCGTTCAAACTCCGTCAGTTGCCCGTACGCACATTTACGACAGTTCCACGGCATGTCTATCGCTCAGGGATTTCACGTGACTCTTACTGTGCTCTTCGGCACTCATGAGGAATCCCAGCGCCTTATAAGCCCCAAGGATTGCGATTGCAGTGCCGGTCTTGGACGCTCACGCATGCGGAATCGCGCGGAACTTTAATCATTTGCATGTCTTCTCTCCCCGTGGCTATTCGCCGAGTTTCGCCTTAATTGCACGCTTTTTTCTTGGTACGCGAATTTTTATGACGATGAGTGTATTTGTACACTTCGTGAATGTCTAAGCGAACACTACCGTCCAGGTAGAAAAAAACAGCAAAAAGACGCACGAATTATTTTAACTTCTTTATTCTATCACTCATGGGAAGTTCCAAGGGGCATCAATACAATACACTGACAATATATAACTCTGGTATCAACATGGGTCCTAATTGCACAACAACAATACTTATTTGTGGATCACACATATACAATGGTTTCCATATATTAAGAGGGAAATCCGCGATAACTCAAAAACCAAATTATGAAATATGAAATTTGGCGAAAACCTGTATTATGTCGTACATCAAAGAAATACCCTAAAGCATGTCATAAGAAACCCTTCATTCCGACAAAAGTCACAACTTACAGAACTTGCTCAAAAATAATACCTCAATAGCGAGTGTGGTCACCCCTCACAGAAATGCAGTCTTTTCAGCAATGTTTCATACTGTCTTGATGATGGTATCTTGGAGCTCAGTAGTTAGCAATTGCAAAGGTTGCTTAAGCCCCTATAAATCTTCCGGAGGTGGATTGAGGGAAGCAACACGTCTCCGGAGAGCATTCCAGACAGGCTCAATCAGGTTATGGACGGGAGACTTTGCTGGCCAGGACATACGGAGAATGTCCTTCCTTTGAAGATATTGTTATACCAGCCTCCCTTGGAGGAGACGAGCGTTCTCATATCGTAGGAGAAAAGCAGTTCCCATGACGCCTGCATAAGGGCGAACATAGGCGTCCGGGACATCACCCCTATAGTTTCGAGCATCTATAGTGCCTCTTGGAAGCACATAGAGGTCTATGTGAGCACTCCAAACCAGCATGCTATACAACCATAAGTGTCCCTTTCACGGCTCAAAGAGAGGAGATAGCATATCCCTCTTTCTATCCAGATTAGAGCACTCATAGAATAGCTCTCTGAACCAAACCTAGACTGGTCGCCTAGCATAGAACTCCTTCGTGAAATCTTCTGCGCACAGTGGAAGCAGATACTACCGTTGCCGTAAGACACCCAGAGTGCTGGTCGCCTAGCATAAAGACTTTCGTGAAGCCTTGTGGGCACAGTGGAAGCAAATACCACCCTTCTTATGAGGCAGTCCTCTGTGCACGGTGGAAGCAGATACCACCGTTCCTATAAGACACGAAGAGTGCTAGTCACCTAGGAGAAAGACCTCCGTCGCGAAACCTTCTGCTCACAGTGGAAGCACATACCACCGTTCCTACACGACACGTAGAGTGCTAGTCAACTAGAATAAAACTCTCCTTCGTGAAGCACTTCTGGGAACAGTGGAATCAGACACCACCTTTCCTATAAGACACTCAGAGTGCTGGTCACCTAGCATAATGACCTCCTTCGTGAAACTTTCTGCACACAGTTGAAGCAGATAAAAACGTTGCTGTAAGACACGCAGACTGCTAGTCGCGTGGCATAAAGACCTTCTTCATGCCTTGAGCGCACAGTAGAAGCAGATACCACCGTTCTTGTAGCGGCACTAAGAGTAGATCGCAGCTGTATCGGCGTAGTCGTACTGTTCCTCCGGGTAGTTAATCTTACATTCTGGCTATCAACGGATGTTATAGCCCTAGGCCTTCCTTTGCTGTACCTTCAGCAAGCTGATTACGCATTTTGAAATTGAAACTGGATCTACAGTCTCTGGACCACGGAGGAGGACTTATATGCTGCCATCTTACAAATTCCATCTGATTTTGGCCGGCCTGTAGTCTTCTGATTGCTCGCCACCTCACTTCATCTGTTAAATGTCTCACAGACATTAGTACAAATCTATTATCTCAAAATTACAAATCTATTATCTCAAAATCTTTTTTACACGTGATACCTTGACTCCACATTGCAGTTTATGCCATTTAACAAACTTTCCAGCATTTCCAACTCTTCTTTCACAAATAAATTGCGATTTTTTAGTTTTTATCTAAATTTATGTAAACCAGCGCATACCAAATAGGCTTTAACCTCATTATATCAACGCTTCACGATCTACTCCCAATATCTCCACATCTCCAGAAATCTCCACTACATACAATCCACATCGTCATTTTATGCCGCTCTGACTCACTGTGAGCGTTGTCAAAATGTACAAGCTGTTGGAGTAAGAAATGTGTCGTTCAATGAGTTTCCAAAAAGTAATGAGAGTTTCGTAATAAAACAGAAATTCAAAAGGAAGGTTAATTAGAGACATCCATTATAACCTACCTAACAGTGTCCTGGGACTTCTTCGGCCTCGATAACCTCTTGTACCTGAAATGGAATCAACCCCACTAAACTGAGGAAGTTGCGTTCAGGTATTCTGTACCAGCTCGATAAGATGAAGTCCTGGTTTCTGGTAAGGAGGAAAGCATTCCCATGCACTTGCGAATGCTACGTTCCACTTCATCACACAAATGTTCGATGGGATTAAAATGGAAGGTATTCAGCGGTCATTAGGACACACGAAATACCAGGCTGTGATCTTCGAATCATTTCTACTCAGTGAGGGGGATTGTGAAACTAAGCTGCGTACGGTCCCGAAATCCTGAAGCATCTTGATACACGATCACTATGAAATTCTTGGTTCGCAACAATGTACAGGTAAGATCTGGCGGTGAAGATGTTCTAAAATGTGATGAGGTACCTCAGTACTGGCCATAAAAACAATATTCATACAATTATATCAAACTGTTGGTTTCTAATCAGACAGTCTAGTTGTAGCTGTTCACTCGTGCCACGTCGAATAAAATCTTGAGGAATGAATCTTGGTCAAAGAATCTAGACTCGTCGGAAAATGCAACTCTCTTCCAATGTCCAATGTCTAGTTACTGTGCTAACTGCAGCCAGAGCTGTCGATGACGGTCAGTCAACAAGGGAACATGAACGTTAGACAACATTTTAGTAACATCTGCTAGATTTTCTACTCAGGAACTTTTCTCCGTGCAGCATATTTTTAATCTGTTGTTAACAGGGGAATCGCGAACCGTCTGATTACCCGGACAGCATGTGTCAACGGCCGATCGTCTGTTTTCCCGGACAGCACGTGTCAACGAGCAATCGTCTGTTTACCCGGACAGCACGTGTCAACGGGCGATCGTCTCGACTGTCAACCAGTGGTGGTCTCTCGTTTCCGGCACGCTAAATTGGAGCGTTCTACTTCGGATCATTTATGCTACACCATCACACAACACTACGATTGTTGAGATGCTAGCTCCCGGCTTCCTAAAGCCGCTAATACTTCACTATTAAAACTCCGAAAATCATTCCCTTTACCCACCGCACAGACTTTATAGTGAGGAGATGTTATATCCTGTCCGTGCCGTCTTGGGTATTAAACATAATAGCTATTAAACACCGGTCAATGACATAACTGGTACGTGCTGTGGGATATGTCCACTCGGAGATAGGATTTAAAATAATAATCTCTCCTATGGGTGTAATTTTGATCTGCTATAGAATACTTATAATTTGTAACTGTCTCTCAATCAGCTCTAATGATGAATTTATCATCAACATGCCAGAGTGATGTTACCGAAGAGGGTATACTGTGCTCAGAGAAAGGCTATAAAATTTGATTTGATTTATATTTATTGAATATTCTGCCATTTACCACAACAATACCATACATGACCGAGTTTAACACAACAATACATTACTACAGTAAAACTGTGCTAAGTAGTTAAACAAAACAAAATACAGTTTCAGTAATACACTGCCGGACAATTGCTAAGGACGGATGACAATAGCAACGAAAGCAACCATAAAATGGAAGGCAGGAAAATGTGGAAATTAGCATAAGTGCGGGATACAGTAAGACGTGTTGTGCGTATGCAAATTTTGGATTGCCGAACTTGTTCGAGACGTCATAGCGCTGATAAGAGATATAAAGGATTTGACGCGTATTGACCGTTGTTGTTCAAACGCAAAGTTGAAAGGGAAAGAATCAATTGACGAACTTGCAATTTTCAGTATGTCTTCCCGACATCACCTAGATGATTTTACGCGTGGCCGTATTATTGGCAAGTTTGAAGAAGGGCGAAAAATAACAGATGTTGCCAGGGAGTTCGACGTCCGCCACAGTGTTGTTTCAAGGCTTTGGAAATCATTTCAAACAAATTGAGAGTGTAGCAAACGTCACGGGGGAGGTCGTGTTCGCAGTACGACACCTGCAAAAGATCGGTACATTGTGCTATCAACAAAAAGACACCGGCACAGCACAGCTAGTGAGGTAGCAAATCAGTTTATGGCTGCTACTGGCAAGCGGATCTCCCGAAAATTTGTCGCCAGACGTTTGCATGAAGGAGGAATATACGCCCGCCGTCCTGTTGTGTGCATCCCATTGTCCAGACGTCACCGTACCGCCCGTTTGCAATGGTGCCATCAACATCGCAATTGGACTGATAACGACTGGTCTGCTGTCTTCTTCTCAGATGATAGTAGATACAGCCTATCGTCTGATTGTCGACGACAACTGATCTGGCGTGATAGTGGTACTGCATATTGTCCAGCAAACATACAGGAAAGGGACCGATATCCGACATGTAGTGTCATGGTATGGACTGGCATCATGATCAATGGCCGTACGTCCCTCTATGTGCTTCCAACTGGGACTATGATTGGCCAACGATACATTAATGATGTTCTGCTACCTCATGTTCGCATGTTCCGTGGTGCTGTCGGTGATAGATTCATTTTCATGGACGACAACGCAACATGTCATCGAACAGTCGCTGTCCAGGAGTGTCTTGAGAGCGAGGATATTCAACGCCTCGTATGGCCAGCACGTTCTCCAGATCTGAATCCCATTGAAACTATGTGGGGTGCTTTGGGGAGGAGTCTTGATGGTCGCCAATGCCCTCCAATAAACAAGGACACCCTCATCCGTGGACTGACAAAGGAATGGGATAAATTACCCCAAGAGCTGCTTGATAATGTTGTGCAAAGGATGACACAACGTGTGGAATCCTGCATCACCCTCCATGGTGGCCATATCCCGTATTGACATCTTAAGCCGGAACGCCTGCGGACGGTAATTGCATTTTTTCCACGTTTACGTATTCTGCACAAAATGGCCTGTTTGTCCCTTTAACACGTTCCAAAGCCTTCTGGATTTTACAGCACAATAAATTGTCTTTCTTGTAATGTCCTGGCATTCTGACATTATTTTATTTTACTTGGCATCCAACCACACTTACTTTTTTATGCGCTATATAGCCGTTTATGATCCGTCCTTAGCAATTGTCCAGCAGTGTATATCCTTAGTATGTTATAACTCAATTACAATAAACATGGCATTAATTACAATGAAAGAACTTGCACAATTAAACCAAAATGTATAAAGTAGATGTTAAGAAATTTAAAAGAATAAACTATGTCTACATATAGCACTGTAAGTGGATGACATGGAGCCGGGGGAAAAGGCTTTAATGAAAAAGCCTGACGAGCCCCCGATCCCCAAGAGGATGAGTTGCGATTCAATAATATCACATATTATTTAAAATTCTGTGATTTCATGTTGTAAGATCATTTTTACCGAACTTCCAGATATGAATTCGTTGATGTTGCCGAGTGAAGAATAAACAGCGATAAATATCTAATTGCTTTAGCTGTCCCAGCCAACATCCACGACGTTTAAAGGTACAAAAAAGCGATATTTGTGATTTCCCCTTTTCATTCCTTTTTTTGCTTTCGAGGCTTAGTGCTCACCTGAGCAATTCTAAATACTATAGGCAAACATACGTCTCTAATTTAGGGACACTTGATCCAGGCAAGGGAGAAAGTCAGCGCCGAAGACAAACACATTAGCCAAGTCTCATCTGCTAGTTTAAAGACAAGCCCAACTCGGACGACTAGCCAGAAAAGTACGACTTTGGTTAGTTAGCCACCGGAGGGGGATTTTCCTTTATCTTCGGCAAGTAACGTATCAGTTCAGAATTGTCACACACACAATAAAACCTTTCCTCATTTTCTTTAAAGGCATGCAAATGTAATTATGTCTTCCTTATGAACACCTAGTAAATTCTTTTTTTCCCCACCAGCTTTTCCCCATTTTTGTTTAATCCCAAAGAACGTCTTGCACAACCCATCATTTATTTAAAATCGCCAATAATAGCAAATGCTCTAACTTGGGACAACTCCCACTTGTGATAGAATGATTTTTCGGCGCCGTTTTCTGATGTTCGTGTGCGTCTGAAACACATGTAAACATGAGATACGCCGATTCTGCCGTTTTCTGACCTGTAACAGTGGTTCTAAATTAAGAATGGGCAAGTCCTTATAGCTTTGGACGTTAACGGTGGTCGTAGAACCACAAACAAAACAAAGAAAGGTAATTGCGTCTTTTCTTCCCCCATTGTACACTTGATATTAATACTGCCAAAATTTATTGCGTTTTTTACACATAGATGGCGAAACATGTCTTGAAGTGTAACTAACGTCATTTGAAGCCGCAAGTTTATTATGTAATGTGAGAGCTGGCATTTCAAGCTTGTTTTAGGAGCAGAAAGTGCCCGATTTGGTTAACAAGTGTTTGTTTGGCGTCGATTTCAAGTTGGAAAATCAAAAAGAACATTTTCGCCATGTTCTGCTGTCTTACTTCCGAAAAGGAAATAATGCTGTGCAAGCTCGTAAAAAGTTATGTGATGTGTATGGTGAAGATCTCTTAAAACTACGGCAGGGTCAGAATTGGTTTGGGAAATTTCGGTCTGGAGATTTTGATGAGAAACATGCACCACAATCAAGAATACCAATCGAAGTTGATGACGACAAAATAAAGGCATTGATCGAATCCAATCGGCGTTTAACGACACGACAGATTACTGAGAATCTGAACATATTGAAATTGAGCGTTGAAAATAATTTACAACAACTGGGATACGTGAGAATCTCGATATGTGGGTACCACATGACCTCAAAGAAATTCATCTCACTACGCGCGTTGATGTCTGCGATTCTCTCTTGAAACGTGAAGAAAATATTCCATTTTTGAAACGTACGATAACAGGCGATGCAAATGGATCTCTACAACAACGTCGAACGAAAACGATCGTGGAGCAAGCTTGATGAACCTACTCAAAGCGCTTCAAAAGCAGATATGCACCAAAGGAATGTTATGCCGTCAGTATGGTGAGATTTCAGAGGTATTGTATATTTTGAATTGCTTCCAAGGAACCAAACCATTAATTCGGACGTGTACTGCCGTCAGCTGGTTAATTAAGTGAAGCAGTCAAACAGAAGATTGGCGAATCGTAAAGGGGCTGTGTTTCACCATAATAATGTAAGATCACACACAGCTTTGGGCACTCGTCAAAAATTGTTGCAGCTTGGATGAGATGTGTTACCACATCCACCCTATTCGCCAGACCTGGCACCATCAGACTATCATTTATTTCGTTCGTTGCAAAACGCCTTGATTAGTGACATTTTCACTGCTGCTGGGGCTATCAAACCGTTCTTGGAACTGTTTTTTTGCCGAAAAAACAAAAACGTTTTTAAGCGCGGAATCATGAACTTCCCTGCGAGATGGCAAAGGGTCATCGAACAAATTGGACAATAAAACAGAAGTCAACGCTCTTTCCACGTTTATAGGTAAGTCACGGAAAAATTCTAATCGGCCGCTACTGGGAATCGAACCCAGGATCTTCCAATCTCACATACGACTAACTGTCAAACCACATGGTAGATTGCTTCTTGGAGCCCCGCACAATGCTGGGGATTCACCAAAGATTAAGCTGACCAGAAGTCTCCAATTCTTGAGGACAGTCCTCGAATTTAGTTTACTGTCCCTAAAAGCGTCTAATGCCTTTGGGGACGCAAATTGTCCTCAAATGTTTATGTTTGTCCTGAAATGTCCCCGAATTTACACTTCCTCATTAGCTCGTTAGATTTCTAATGAAACATGTTCTTAAAAGTAGTTTTCGTTGTACTAATTTTCCTTCATGCTTTTTGCGAAAAGAAATTTTGACTTTTTTTCTCTTCTCTCCGAGTTTAACGACTACCGCGAGCAGCTCTAAGAACTATAAGCAGTCACCTGTCTTTAATTTGGAGACAATCGTTCTAGGGAAGGGAGAGGTGTCTCAGTCGGGATTCGAACCCGTACCCACTTGTACGAATGGTCAGTGGCCAGCACTAGGACACTGAACTACTGGCGCGGTCAAATTTCCACTGTACTTCATCTAAGTTTGTCCAAAACCTTTGGAAAAATTTGCCATGCAATTAGTTTGGTCTGCAGCTTGATTTTAATTCGGCACATACACAAGGTAAAGCATTTCACATTTGCTAATATGTTCTCGCCATCATAATTCTACTTTGTCAATACAAATTACCAACATTCTACAAGATATATCATTTTAAGACATACATTTTTATATGCAATGTCGCACTTTTTGAAGCAATGCACTTTTGTGACAAAAAGATTTGCATATTTATTTTGAGTACGTATATGTCAGCAAACGAACTGCCGATTTGAGGACGCCACGCCCTTTTGTCCTCAAAGCAGGGTTCCAATATGTGGTCAATTTACCTAAGATGGAAAGCAGCAACTGAACAAATAACTAGGAGGCGAATAAATAATTAATACACACAATTGACGTAGATTAGGAACATCAAGCAGAAGTCATCGCTCTTTCCACGTTTATAAGTGAGTCACGGAAAAATTCTCATCGGTGTGTATTTTATTCATTCGCCTCTTAGATATTTGTTCCGCTATATCAAACAAAGATCTTCGCTCTTTCCACGTTTTATAAGTGAGTCACGGAAAAATTCTCATTGGCCGTCACCGGGAGGTGGCGGCCAATGAGAATTGACTCACTTGTAAAACGTGGAAAAAGCAAAGATCTTTGTTTGATATTCCTGGTCCACGTTAAATGTCTGTATTAATTTGTTCTGCTGCTGCTTACCATCTTTGGTGAATCCTCATCATTGTGGGGGCTCCAAGAAGCAACCGGCCATGTGGTTTGGCAGTTAGTCGTTTCTGAGTCTGGAGAATTCGAGGCAGCTGTGGTGCAGTGGTAGCACGTCCGGCGCGTAACTGGAAGACCCTGGGTTCGATTCCCAGTGGAGGCCACTGAGAATGTTTCCGTGACTCACTTATAAACGTGGAAAGAGCGATGAATTCTGCTTGATGTTCCTAATCCAGATCACTTGCGTGTATTAAAATGGACAATATGTTGTTGACTAATATTTTTGTTTCCCATTCAAAATTCGCCTTTCATTTACATAGGAAAAAAACGCAATTACTTTTTGGCCAACCCAACGAATAGTGTTTCATCTGAGTTCCAAAACATATCCTCAGTTGGTTGGAGGTTCCTTGTTCTGGGTGGTGTAACGGTAACACACTCGAACGTAAATCGGGAGATGCGGATTCGATTCCCGTTCTAGGACGAAGTAATTTTCGAGTAGTTTTCTGGGGCATGTCTACTTGCTTGATTAATTTGGCACCCATTTGCTCGTAACATCTGTTTGACTAACTAAATACTCTGTTTGAAAACAGGAACATTCCATTTGTGTTCACTCTTACAAATAAATACATCACTCTACGATGATTCTCTCAAATAAGAAAATTACTTTTATGAGGGATTTGCCACCACTAAGCAACCAATGGTATTTTCGAAATGCAGGCATTCAGCTTTGCAATAACACTGAAAGTATTTTCATTTAAAACACATTACCTTGGTGTCTTTACATTGAAAGACACCGGAAACTCGTTTAATGCAAATAGAAAATACCATGGGTTGCAAAGATAAGAATTTTTCTTGTGCTTCTGCTGAATTCCTCTGGTGTCTGGAGATAAATGTGCGAGCATCAAATTTCCATCAGTGATACAGCAATGTTGCCGAAGAGAATGTTCCTGAGCACAACGCGCTGTCCTGCAATTTTCCGCTAATTAAGCTGCCTACTTCAATTTCAGGTGACAATGGATCACTCTCAGAAGGAAATTAGTTTGTTGCTGGGATGATTGTTCAGATACTTGCAGCATGCTCAACTCAGAGAAAAAGCATAGTGGTATGGAACTGGTATTTCGAGTAACAAGCCTAACGCCGTTAAAGCAGGAGCACTTATTTTGCGCCGTTTGTAGAACTTAAACGAGGATGTAATAAACGTAGATGTCAGACAAAAAAACAAAAAAGATTTTGGTCATCAGGGATAGGAATAGCTTCTTTTCGATATTTAAAATATTTCTCGGCATAGAAAATATCAAGCATTTTCAGATCACTTCTGTGTTATCTGAAATATCTTGATATTTATTGAGGAAAAAATTGTGTTTCTCTTTCGTTGATTTCTGTGTCACGCATTAAACGTCAACCGAAAATGAACTGTCCTTTTTGATACATTAAACAATGTCTCTGTGATGCCCTCAAAGGCAAACTGTATTTCTACCAACTGCAGTTCCATAAAAACATCACACAAAATGAAGAAATATAGGTAAAGCAAAATATATGTTATTATTTCTCAAAGTATCTTCCCTCGGATGATATGCAACAGTTTCATCGTTTAGTCTACTTTTCAAAGCATGTGGCGAAGGCATGTTGTGGAAGCTGCTTTAGCGACCCCTGTACAGCTTGAATAACAGGACATGATAGGGAAGATCTGGTGTGGTAAACGCTCCGTTCCAATCTTTTTATTCTCTGCTCAGTGATCCAAGGCATGCTGGGGAAGATCTGGTGTGGTTGGCGCTCCCTTCTACCATATTCATTCTGTGCTCCATGCTCCAAGGCATGATGTGAATGATCTGGTGTGGTAGGCACTTCCTTTTAGTCTCTTTAATTTCTCTGCTCCATGATCCAAGGCATGGTGTTATTGATCTGGTGTAATAGGTACTTCCTTCTACTCTTTTTATTCTTTGCTCCATGCTCCAAGGCATGATGTAAATGATTTGGTGTGGTAGGCACTTCCTTCTAGTACTTTGAAATTTTCTGCTCTATGATCCAAGGCATGATGTGAATGATCTGGTGTGATAGCCACTTCCTTCTACTCTTTTTATTCTTTGCTCCATGATCCTAGGCATGATGGGGAAGATCTGAGGTGGTAGGCTCTCCCTTCTACTCTTTTTACTCTTTGCTCCATAATCCAAGGCATGATGGGGAAGATCAGGGGTGGTAGGCGCAACTATTAATTTTATTCTCTGCTCCGTGATCCAAGGCATGATGGGGAAGATCTGGTGTGGTAGACGCTCCCTTCTATTATTTTTAATCTTTGCTCCATGATCCAAGGCATGATGGAAAAATCAGAGTTGAAGAAATACTCTTCTCATAACACGTGGTAAATACGTCATAATAATTAATACAGCAATCGGACATCGCCGAATTGACTGTAATTACTGTTTGACACGTGAATTCGGCGATGTAGTGATTACAGTCAATTCGGCGATGTTCGATTGCTCTGTTAATTATCTTGATGAGGAAGATCTGGTGTGTTGGGCGCTCCCTTCTACACTTTTTATTCCCTGCTCCATGATCCAAGGCATGATGTGAATGATCTGATGTGTTATGCGCTCCCTTCTATTCTTTTTATTCTCTGCTCCATGATACAAGGCATGATGGGAAAGATCTGGTGGGGTATGCGCTCCCTTCTACTATTTTCATTCTCTGCTCCATGCTCCAAGGCATGATGTGAATGATCTGGTGTGGTAGGCACTTCCTTCTAGTCTTTGTATTCTCTGCTCCATGATACAAGACATGATGGGGAAGATCTGCTGTGGTAGGCGCTTCCTTCTACTCTATTTATTCTCTGCTGCATGACACAAGGCTTGATGGGGAAGGGTTAGTCCCTTAACACGGACATCATGCCACTGCGTAGAAACAAGTTACTCAAACATCTCTCCTTTCTTAGGTTCGTTGTCATTGTTACAGCCCTTTTAGAGTTCATTCAGTCGGAAAGGATTAGTGTCCCTCACTCCCTAAATTATAATTTTAAAAAGCAAAACTAAGGATGAAAATAACGATTTTTGATGAACAAGTTCACTCTTTCCAGCCACGTTTGGCTCACATCTTAGACAGTGAATATTTTCGTTCGAGCTGATTTCAACTCCTTTTTCTAAGCCCGAGTCAATTCGTTCCAGCCAGTAAAAGGGGTAAGTCGTCTGCTAATGACTCCCCACCGGCTGTATTAGGGAGAAGTCTGGGTACCGCGCTGTTCAGGGCACCACTTAGACACCTTATAAACGTTATCTACTGAGGTAATAGTGTGGGGACGAGCGTTACGATGTTTGAAGTGGATATTTTGGATTACACGGAGATACTGCTACCAATCTGGCTACAGCTCTTGGTCGTACGTATCGTCGTGCTGTTATTACATCCAATATGCGTACGGGCGATGAACTTCTGTTGAAACTGCTGCCATCCCTACCAGGATTAGGAACTGTTTGACGCACATGAATGGAAAACAATCACCGCGATGATCACATCTTTAGACTCTCAATCGGAGATTCTCGGTGCTGGGACGCAAGCCAGATTCGTCACTTAATACCACGTGGTTCCATTTGTCACGCCACACATGTCAGTCACTGCTGTCTTACGCGACGATGTATCTGCTGTCAGTGGCCCTCGTCGCAATGGGTAGTTAGATCGCAAACTTGTCCCTGCCAATCTGTGATACGCAATACGTGTCGATACGATGATGTCCATTCCTGCCTGTACACGTCGTCCAATGTCGTCTGCTATGGACTTCTACGGTTTGCAGTCAAATTTCGCGATCGAGGAACTCATACTTACGCTTTCGTCTACCAGTCCTAGCAAAGTGACATACTTTATTTTATTTTAATCACTTGCGGAACATTCGATTGGGCGGTTGTTGAATGCCGATGTTCCTCTACCTTGATGCGATACAGGGACCAATCAGTCGTACCTATCCTATGATGAAGTCTTTGGTAAAGGACCTTGAGATGGGAGGATTTCCCGATTACGTCACCAAGGTATTCTCGCCCCTGCTTTGACGGAATTATGCGCTTTTACCTACCTCTCATCTCACGTGATTGATTCGCAACTCCAATTATTTGTATCAACTAACTGTCGATAAATACCAATCAATTTGCATGGCGAAATGATTGGCATGTGTCGACAGTTAATCCAATCAATTTGCATGGCGAAACCTACATGCGCTGGTTTGAAAACAAAATTTGAAAGTCGTGAAATTTGGCTTATGGATACAATATGTAGACGATACATTCGTTCTAAGGAAAGGAAAAAATTCTGAAATTCAGGAATTAGTCTAACTTACTTTCATTGATCCCCATATTAAATTCAGCAACGAGACTGAAAATGACAGGTGCCCACCATTCCTTGCCGTCCTACCAGGACCTTCCCAAATGAATCTCTCGCAACTACAATTTATCGGAAACCTTTCGCTGTTTTCTCACCATCACATGCCAAGTTCAATCGCCCTCTGGAAAAAGCAAACTCAGCACCTCTTACAATTGCGCATATAGCGAGACACATATACGCTATATTGACAAAAGTCATCGGACACCCCTTCAAAAATAAAGGAACGGATTTGATGCCTTGTTAAGAACTGCGTATAACACAAGCCTGTAGATGACTGCGATCATATCGCACAGTGAGGTTGAATGAAAATGTCGATGCGGGACTGACTTTGATAACGGGAAGATAGTTGGGTGTTATATTAGTGGGTGGGCCATAAGAGAAACCGAGAGGCGTTTAAACATACCCAAGTCTACTGTTTTAGATGTACTGAATAAGTGGAAGACACGTGGCGTACCTGAAGCAGCAAAACATGCAGCCAGACCAAAAAAATCAGTGATAGAGGACGTCGAAGCCTCAGAGAGTTGTTACAGCTAATCGGCGGAGTACTGCAAAAGACCTCAGTATACAGGTGAGTAAAAATTCTGAAACCTCGGTATGTACACGTATCATTCGCAGAGCACTTCATTCCGTGGTTTACCGTGGTTGTGCGGCTGCTCATGAGACTTTCATCGCCACTTGGAATACTACTCGTCGTTTAGTTTATCAAACGAACATTTATCGTGGACCGTAGATCAACGGAAACGGGTCCTATGGACTGATGAATCCAGATACACGATCATTCAGTCTGATGGCCGTGTGTGGGTATGGCGGCAGCCGGGGGAACGCTAATGTATATCAATAAATGCTATGCTGTGTTTCTCTTCCAGGTGTCCGGTGACTTTTGTCAATATAGTGTATGTTTGGATGAAGACAGTTTGAAAAGAAGAACTTGATTTCTTTAAAGGTGCTGCAGTACAGCGAGGGTACAACCCTTCATTATAGACAAAGCTGTAACGAAATTCCGGAAACGGAGGCCTGTCTCTACGTTAACTCCTGTGATACGGCCATTACGAAATAATTTAGCCATTATTCCGTTTCCTTGTGACGTTGCCTTCAAAATTTCAAAAATTATCAAAACCTTTAATTTAAAATTGATTTTTAAACCCATAAACATAATGAAATTTTCAAGGTGAAAAGACTATGTTGAAGATTAAAACATGTAGGGAACTTATCGAACTCCGTGTGAATGTGGCGCTTCGTACATAGGAAATACCCGTAGAGCCTTGCGTTTTTGATTGGAGTACAAAATCTGTATTCGGAACTGTGACCCAAAGAAGTTATCGATGGCTAAACAGTGTTAGGAAAAGGAGTGAAAATCCTCTAAAAACGTGGCGTCAGTGAAAATACTAAGACATAGCTCTTTCCACGTTCAGCAACACACAGGAACCGAAAAATAGTTATTCGGTCACCGCCAGGGAATAGAATCCCAGATCTCTCGATATCCAGCCGATATGTGTATGGCTAAACCCTCGGCTAGATATCGAGAGATCCGGGATTCCATTTCCCAGTCGGTGACCGCGTAACAAGTTTTCAGTTGCTGTGTATTGCTGAACGTGGATAGAGCGATGTCATAGTTTATTTGTTACGAAAAGGGCCATAAATTTCTCTTTGAAGAAGCAAAACTAATCGACAAGCCAGATTCAACTACCAAATTTGATATTTTGGAAGCTTTCCATGTGTATCAGAAACCTTCGCAACTTATTAATGACATGATATCTACACCATTTCTATCAAACGCGTGGAAGCAACTAAACAAACCCCGTGACTGTATACACCATTTATGACGTCATGTACAATTTGAATATATACGTGTAATTCCTTCTGATGAAGCTAGGTCAACACCCAGTGAAATATTAGTCGACTTAAAAAAAAATATTTCTGACAAACGTAGTATTTTTGTAATATACACTATTTTGACAAAAGTCACCGGACACCTAAGAGAGAAACACAATATAGCATTTATTGACATACGTTAGTACGGTGTCGGTCCACCTTTGGACTTCATGCATGCACTAACCCTTCGAGACATGCTTTCGACAAGGTTTTGGAACACAGCGATAGGTATGCGCTTCCATTCAGTACGTAATTCTGCCGCCAACTGTTACTTTAGTAGTAGGCCTTGGTTCCAAACTTCTTTTGCGGCGCTCTAATTCGTTCCATAGGTGCTCTTAATACCAGGGCTCTGTGCTGGCCAGTCCACACACGATACGGAATTATCGTCGAACCACGCAGTAACAGTTCTTGCTTCATGGCTAGGTGCATTATCCTGCTCGTACCAAAAAGGCTCGGTTCCATAGTATTGCCACAGAGTTGGTAGGGCATAATTGTCCAGAATATCAAAGTAGACGTGCTGGTTAATAGGCTTGTCCATGATAACCAATGAGCCAGGACCATGCCACGAAAAATATCAGCGCACGAGTACATTACCAGCTCCAAACGTGACCGTAGGAACAGTACACTGTGCTGAATAGCATTCCCCTGGGTGCCGCCATACCTTCACACGGCCATCAGACTGATGGATTGTGTATCTGGATTCATCAGTCCATAGGACTCGTTTCCATTGATCTACGGTCCACGATAAATGTTCTTTACACCATGCAAAACGACAAGTAGCATTCCGAGTGGAGATGAAAGGCTTTTGAGCAGCTGCACGACCACGTTAACCCATGAAATGAAGTTCTCTACGAATGGTACGTGTACATACCGAGGTTCCAGCACTTTTACTCACCTGTACACTGAGGTCTTGTGCAGCACTCCGTCGATTTGCTGTAACGAGTCTCCTGAGGTTTCGAAGTCCTCTATCACTGATTTTCTTTGGTCTACCGATACGTTTTGTTACTTCAGGCATGCCATATGTCTTCTACTTATTCAGTGCATCCATAACAGTTGACCTTCGGTATGTTTAAACGCCCTTAAGTTTCTTTTATGGCCAACCCCAATCTTTCCTTTCTCAAAGTCAGTTCTCTCCCACAGCAACATTTTCGCTCTACCTCACAGGGAAATATACATGATCGCGGTCAGCTCAAGGCTTGTACCGTTTGCAGCTGAACCGTGCAGTTTAACAACGCAGCGGATTCGTGCATTTGCTTTTGAAGGATAGTAATTAGTTAGATTCGGTGACTTTTGTTAATATAGTGTATATGATATAAAATTGTTTAATACTTCTAAATGGAAGACACATCTTTTAAAATGTTATGGTATTTTCTATCAACGCATAATTGTTGGGTAGCTATCTTATTTTAGTTTCTTTTTTTTTTTTCAGTTTAGATGAAAATTAGCCGTCCAGTCATCATAACAGTTTTTTTCTGCAGTTGGTGAAACATTCTGCTCAAAACTGTGGAACGTGTTCTTTAGAATGGGTGGAAGAGAAACAGGCTCGGTTTGCCTAACTATTTACCCTTAGAGTGGCTAATGAGCTTCTTCATAAAACTGGGTGAGCTGAAGCACATTCCTCAAATTTACTTGAGAAATTTCTTTAACTACATGCAAAGTTTCTTTCAAATTGGCTGAATCATTCTTTTCGAAAAGAACAAATAGCTCCTTTGAGACTGCTTAAAAACTTTCCATATTCTAAAAGCATTTTTAGAATCTGACTGATTACCCTCATTAAATGTGTTGAATGCTTTCTTAGACATCACCGGAATGCTTTCATTCATATCGGCTGCACAGTGTTTTAAAAATTGACTAAATTATATTTGAGAAATACTGTAGAACAGGTAGCATCATTTACCCATGCAATGAAAGTTCGGTTTAATATCAGTGAATATTACTCTTATGAAGTTTGAATTTTCAATCCATGAAATTAATGGCATCAGACACGATGGCGCTATTATGGTCTCAGTGCTGGATTATGATCATTCGTCTGAGATGTGTCTAGGTTCGATTCCCAAGTGAGGCATGGATAGTGTGTTTGCCTTACGGCACTGGCAAAAACCCTCCCTGAAGCCACTGAACCCAAATTCCGGACGGACAATAAATTATAGCCGCTTGAGCTTCTCGTGGTGGTAGCTACACACCAAAGAAAATGAAAGAAATAATGGTAACTCTGTTGTTTGTTCTACCAAATATACTTTTCTCCGGAATACAATGTCTTTAAAAAGCTTCCTCAGCTATTATATCTACCTCGATTTAATACTGGCCTGGCTCTAAGAGCTTTGTTTACACATTTTGCAGTGAAGTTGCGAATTTAGGACAAATTGTCTGGAATTTCTCAAATGCACGTTCTTCATGGGATGACTGCCTACAGCGACACATGGTCTCGGCTGACCCGTGGGCCATGCCCCCGGCCCTCTTTCCCGGGAGGGGGAGGGGGAGATGTGACGTGCCTTCACCGCAGGACGCACATGAGATAAAGGCCGATAGCAGTGAGAGCACATGTCCGCGTAGCATCAATTGGGAGAGCGACTTACTCCGGAGTGAGGGAACCTGGTTCCGATGCCCGGCGAGAAAAAACTTGTATGTCATACAGTTTTAGGAACAATGCAATTCCCCGACAGATACGACGTTCTTAATGTTAAAAGTCTTAGGTATAGAATAAATTTGATTTTAATGGCAATTTGAGAAATGTGGAAAAATTAATGCACATCACTCATAATACAATATAATTTTGTGTATAAATTGCAATTATCTGAAAATGTAAGCATCTGCACTGAAGTTAGTTACATACATTTTTTGAGTACTGTTAAAAGTAAATTAATTTCTGTTAATTTTAATAAGTTCAAAATTTCATGTACAACGAATTGAATTAGTACATGCGTTTTACATACGGCAAATGCATTCTTGGAAATTCGATAGGGCAAAGGAGTCACCCATTTTCATCCAGAAAGTCTGTAAACAGTGAGGCAAAATCCACAAAATTCACATGTATATGTTCAATGTTATTAATGCCCAAAATAGAAATGCAAAAGTTCGCAGTGTATTATTTAAAATTATACATCCCGATATTGGAAATAGCTTATTTATGTATGATGTTACTAAATTCATTTGTATTCTAACATTTATACTTAAATTTGATTTTGTATATTTTAAATACATTTTACTTAAAATTGCTTTAAATTTTCTAAAATCCTATATCTAAAATCAGCTTAATGAATTCTCTTAAACTAAATTAATCAGATATGTCAAAATATCCTGACCTTTTTCTTCAAATATCTGAACAGTGTATTTAAATCATTGTCATCGTAGATTTATTAAACTTTCCATAAAATAAGTTTAAAAAATAAGCTGCTGACTAGGTTCCTTAAAACTAGCTTAACTGAACCTTGTAAATTGGCTTAGTAAGTTTCTAAAGATTAGCTTTAATATTTTACGTAAAATTGACGGAAATGTTTTTAAATGTTTTTATAAAAATTTGCTTAATATTTATGGTAAAGTAAGTTTAAATGGTATTTCTAAATTTATGTTATACTTATTTTAAATATTCTCAGCCATCCCTGAAAAAGGAGCTGAAAAATCTCCTTAAAGTATGTTTAATAAGCTCACATAGACTGGATGCATGACTTCTATCGAAATACTTTAGCTCTTTTTCATAAATTATCCCAAAAGTTTATTTAATGGGTTCTTATAAATTGGCTTAATAACTTCTTTAAAATTTGCTTAACGGATCCTTAAAACTACCTGAACAGTTTCTTTTGAATTAGTTTTAAATATTGTACATAAAGTAACAGAATAATTTATTTAAGATAAGCTTAATAGGTCTTCATATACTGACTTAATAGTTCCTTAAAATTAGATTAGTAGATAATAGCAAACGCTGAATAACTTATTTCGTATCAGTTTAAATAGTGCACATAAATTGACTGAATAATTGTTTTAAATTTCGCTTAACAAATCTTTATAAATGTGATGAATCATTTCCTGTGGATTGGTTTATTTTTGCCGTGTAAAATGGCTACAAAGCTAAACATTTTTTTTCTAGAATTTTTCGTAGTAAAATCAATTGTTACTTTATGGTTGGATGAATTATTCCTTTGAAATTTTGTTAAATTGTTATGTTAAATGTGACTAAAAAAAACATCCCTGGATTTGATTTCATTTCGTATTATAGTTAGTTCCTTTCCGGAAGAATAATTATTTTTTAATGAGAATTTTTCGATTTTTCTAAATTTTACTTCTACCTTTTTTTAGGTGAGGACTATTCCCCCCCCCCCCTTGATGAACATTTTAATTGTTCTGCGTTTATGATGGGGCACCCGAATTACCTCAAAAACGTAAGTAAAGTCTGAATCCTTTCACTAGAAGTGACATTTTCCTTACAGGATTTTCATATATATTTGAGTGAGAAAAAGGGTGTCTTGCTACGTGTTTGCTGATAGAATAAGTCACACATGTCTAACAGCACGAGGAATGGTGGTAAATTTGCATTTCTGCCTTTAAACTTTATCTTCTGTTTGGTGGAACTGATCATCATGCAGTGACACTACCATTTGTAAGCGATAAATTCTTGGCAGCATTCGTGTTTACAAACACAACATTTGGTTTCTACTGACATGTTTGTCTAACCCTTGTTAGCGATCCAGAAGGAAAAGCCAATATCCTTTCAAGTGTTTTTATATGTAATTAACAACGCGCACCAGAAGTTCCCACATATATATTAAATATTTACCTACGCGTCGTTTCTGTTTGCTTTTTCATTTTCCTCACCGTTTCTTATTCTCTCGAATTCGTGTAAATATCACTAAGGGATGAATAAAAGGACCCCTTTGAAATACATAATATTTATTTGTTTTCTCCCGCAATGTAGGAATTTGGAAATTCGATTTTTGTCTAAGTCTGAGGAAATGCACTTCACCTAAATATCTTTTGAGCATAGTCTTAGCAAATCAAACTTAAGTTACTTACATTCAGAGCAGGTTCAGGAATCCAAAGCAAGACACAAAACCTTTTATATTTCACAATCTGAAGCATTCGTTTCGTTTTCTTCCTCGTACCACCGCGGAACAAATTATTTTCATCACATTTATGCTGGAAGTACTGCAAGAACCTTCTTAGGAAACGCAGAAGTACACTCATTTACAAAACTAACTTGCTCATGAAGGGTTCTTCATTACCCAATATCGTTGTAAATCGATAGAAGGAAAACCGATATACCTACAATACAAATTTGAAGATTCATGGTATTCATAGCGATATACTTACAGTTCCGCACACTGCTATGAGGCTTTTCTTTTTGCGTTGGTACAGCACAACTGTCGTCAAAATTGTAGTATATTTTATTTAAAGAAAGATGTTATGGTCAAATTTTAAAGACACTGGAAATACCTTACTACTATAAACATAATAAACCAGTTTCAATATTCTCACAATAAGACAGTAACACTACTTTGAAATTTTCGAGAATAACGTTTTGCTTCTGCCTCATCATTCCACTAAAAGTTAGATGAGGTTATCGCTGCATATTTTTTTCTCGATCACTTCTGTTTACCACCTCATTCAGTTTTTTTGTCGATTTCGCTTTAACACAGTTCCTCTCTTTCATCTTACGTTTCCTACTGGACAGCAGTTCTGATAAGACGCTCCAGTGGCGCACTGGCGCAAGATCTGGATGTATTATTGGCGTGAGCTTGTCTTACGTCGCCATCCGTCCCCCATCCTACGCTGCTTACGGACCTTAGAGTTGCTCACAATAGTTATTAGATCCCTCGCTCCCCACCCCGTCAAAAAACAACAGTCACTGGTAGCTCCACTTTGGGTGTCCTTCGCTCAACGTGATCTGACTTCCATCCCAATGCGCTGAATAAATGCCCATGGAAACCCTCTCTTACATCTAAATCTTTCTTAAGATATTTTTAGGTTTAGCTGTTATTCTGATCATTCATTTCTTTTGTAGGCCAATCCATAAATGATACTAATACATTACATGGCAAAAAAAAAAAAAGAAAAAAGAAACGCAAATGTTATTTAATCTCCAATGCTTGCTCGATCGGAATCGATAACATTTTCCACCTTACCTAAAATGTAATCTTTCGACACTGGTGTCAAATATCTGTAACGTATATTCTATTTTAACTTTCCTTTTGAGTTTCTTTTTTCTATGTAAACTTGTGTTTTTGTCGCCCCGGTGGCGCAGTGGTCTAAGCGATGGTCTCTGATCATTCGTCCGAAAGGGGTCCGGGTTCGAATCCCGGTGAGGCATGGATGTTGTGTTTGTCATACGGCACTGGCTCTCTCCCTTCCCTGAAACCAGTGACCCTAAATTAGGGACGGGCGACTGCTTATATCTCATTGAGTTGCTCACGGTGGTCGTTAAACTTTCAATAAAAAAAAAACAAAAAAAACTTGAGTTTGTTCTCATAGATATTTTCAAACCTTAACGTTCATGTTTTTTCCCTCAAACGAGAATGAAGTTGGCAACACACTGAGTTCGGAACTAGTGACGTGTGTGTAGCTGGACAAGAACGATAGATAAAAAGGCAATGCAGCGGTTTTTTACGGGATTGATGTTGCTGATGATAGACGTGCTGTTATAATGTGACTGGTTATTAAATCACTAATACTGTATTGAATACGCCAATACACCGGATGTGAGTGTGGAGTACAAACTATGCAAGCAAAATAAATGTATTTGTAAGTACTACATTTGACCTCTTTGTTGTAATGCGTATGAGTACCTTCTAATATAACATTGACTTTAGCACATACAACGTAATTACTGACGTAAGGACTAAGTTACAGCGGAAAGACAATTACGTTATATATCACATTAAACCCCCAAAACACGCACGGATTTAAACAATACAGTGCCCTAGACCAATAAAGATCATACTCCCCCAAGTAAACGAATTTTAAAGCAAAATATTTACTTCCAATTTCAATTTCATATTTAAATTTTATATAAATTTTTTATCACTAAAAAAATCAGCATATTCTCAAGCGCAACTCTTTATAATTTATATATATATATATATATATATATATATATATTCTTGGGAATATGTCTTTCTATGGGTTTATTACTTTGCACAGCTTTGTTATTTTTTTCTTCAGTTTTTATATTCAGAAATGATTTTTTTATTTGGGCATGCCAAAGAAAGTATGTCCAAGTCGCTTAGATCGCCACGTTTACTAAGGTTCGTCTATTGCGATGTACTGCTGGGAAGCCCTATTGTCCGCCTATTTATCGCCTGCTTTTGGATTGGGTCTGTTCCACTCTGCGCAGGGTACGCCCATACTAACTGCTGATCTCTCCTACCTCTAATATTTTGTCTTCTGAGTATATACGTTTCAGGAAAATTGTACTACAGCACAACTATTGATTTGTGATGAATTAACTATATCATGCAAAAAGAAACCGCGGTTTCAAAACAAACTTTTTCCAGTACTTTCATGTGGCACATAGAACCACCATGTGTTGGCGTCCATAAAAAAAATGCCATTTATTATCATATTTTGTTTCGTTTTGTCACATTTTTGAACAGACGGCCCACACACACACACACACTCACACACACACACAAAATAATGATTACACTAGTCAACATTTTTAAACTTTGTTTTCATAACATGGGTGAAATAAGGTGTTTTTAAAGTAATGACACTAAAAACTCTCCATCACGAACAGTTTTTTTGTGTACGAACATTTGCTATATTTTCAGATACATAAAATGCAAGATATACACATTACAGCTTCACATTGTAATGTATTACAGCTTTGCATTTTAATGTATTATAGCTTTGCATTTTAATGTATTACAGCATTTATGTGTCTTGTTAGCTATGGAATTAGTGTTACAAAGTACAAATACCATATTCATATATCGTTGCATATGAGACAGCACAAGAAAAAAATAGAGTAAACAATATTAACACAAATGTAAATGTATACCCACATAGTCGTATACCCGTACAAGTAGCTCTTTTGTTTTCTCTTATGTGTCGTGCATGAATAATTATTCATTAGAAGCAAGCGAACTCTTTCATTAAAAATTACGCAGTCGAGTCACATTATTGTGAACACCTCCTACTTTTGACGTCAACAGCGCGTAGCCAATGAAATAAGGCATGTGGCGTGAGCTGGCGTGGAGGGTATATAAGGTGTGCTGTAGGCAATCTGAAAACATATCACTCGTTGCTGTCATGGATAAAAGGAGCGATTTATCAGATTTGCAAAAAGGGATGATTGTCGGCTTTCGGGCCAAGGATGGCAATATTAAACAGAGCGGTTCGTGAACTGTTCGCGTGCTGCTGTGGTTAAAGTATATCTTGATATGAGAAATGGCACCATTGCGAATGAGCGATGTGAAAACTGCGAAGCACCACGTGCCATTGATGTGAGAGGAGAACGTCGGCTGCGAAAGTGCGTGAGGGCCGATCGACACGTTACAGTGGAGCAATTCACTGGCCGAATGTACTAGGGGGCTACCGGAAATGTATCTAAAACGACAGTTCATGCTGCGGAAGGGGCGCCGATGCAGACGGATGGTCACTCCACCTATGCTAACGAAGGTGCATCAGCAGAAAAGGCTTTTATTTGCACGGCAGTATCGGAATTGGACCTCCGCTGCTTGGCAAAGGATTGCCTTTTCCGATGAGTCAGGTTTTCTGCTTCATGGAACGCATGGACGTTGGGGTATAAGGCGAGAAACATCGGAGAACAAACACTCTTCAACCATTGCTGGAAGAACACGAGCTGGTGGGGGCAGCGTTATGAGCTGGGAAACGTTTTCGTGGCATTCCCTGGATCCACTCATACCTGCGGAATGCGCTATGGACCGACTTCTTTATGAATCCATCCTTGCAGACCACGTACACACATGCATGCTGATTGACTTCCCTGGGGGCGGATAGGATCTTCCAGAACGACAATGCGACGTGTCACACAGCTAGTCCGAGAGCGGTTGAAAGAGCAAGGTAAAGACTTTGAAATACTTCCCTGGCCTCGTAATTCCCTAGGTTTACACCCAATTGAGCATCTGTGGTACCACCTCGATCGTGTTGTTCGCTCTATGAATCCTCCACCACGCAACCTCCAGCAGCTGTCAGATGCACTGCAGTCAGCATGGCTTCACATACCTGTTGTCCGCGCTGCACACCGCGGTTACTCTGGATATTCGCGCTGGTGATCACAATAATGTAACTCGACCGTATATATTTCTGTGAAGATATATAATACGGCATTTGACGTCATATAAAGAGCGGATTATCTGTTAAAAAGTTACAAATCTGGGTTTGTTTAAGTTCGGGGGATTATACACCGTTAAAATAAAATAGCTGGGGGTTTTTTTGTGGCACTCTGTTTTTTTGAAAATTCCGCGCCTTAATTTTCTGAAGTCATATACACTCAGTTGACAGAGCATTAGGGATAGGCATGACGTGCAGCTGGCATGAGCATCTACCGGCGCAGAGTGTGCATTGGACCCAAACCGAACACGAACGATAAAGAGGCGGACACTAGAGCTTCCCAGCAGTGTATCACAATCGACGAACATGGGCAAACGTGGAGATCTGAACGACTTTGATATTGACCGCTTTGTCGGCGCAAGACAGATGGAACATTCATCCACCTAAGTGGTAAGGACCTAGGGTACCTGAGGGCGTAACAAGGGTGTACCACGAGTATACCATCGAAAGACGTATTCACGCCCAGAGAGCAAGCGGTGGCCGACCACAGGTCTTTGATGACCGGGATTGACGTAGACTACCCAGAATCGTGCGGACCAACCGCTTCCCAACGGGGTCACAAATCACATCAAATTAAAATGTCGGAAGCAAGAGAACGGTAAGGCGTACTGTTTATACCCAGAGCTACGGGAGACGACGCCCTACTCGTGTGTCACTATTGATCGCTCGTCATCAGACATTATGCCCCGCTTCCTGCCCGGAACATCAAAACTGGACCTTTCCAGAGTAGTGCCTCGTCATCTGGTTAGAACATCAAAACTGGACCTCTGCAGAGTGGCGCCTCTTTATCTGTTCAGAACATCAAAACTGGAACTCTGCAGAGTGCCGCCTCGTCATCTGGTTAGAACATCAAAACTGGACCCATGCAGAGTGCCGCCTCGTCATCTGTTCAGAACATCAAAACTGGAACTCTGCAGAGTGCCGCCTCGTTATCTGGTTAGAACATCAAAACTGAACCTATGCAGAGTGCCGCCTCGTCATCTGTTCAGAACATCAAAACCGGAACTCTGCAGAGTGCCGCCTCGTCATCTGGTTAGAACATCAAAATTGGACCTATGCAGAGTGCCGCCTCGTCATCTGTTCAGAACATCAAAACTGGACCTCTGCGGAGTGGCGCCTCGTTATCTGGTTAGGAAATCAAAACTGGATCTCTGCAGAGTGGCGCCTCGTCATCTGGTTAAAACATCAAAACTGGACCTCTGCAGAGTGACGCCTCGTCATCTGGTTAGAACATCAAAACTGGACCTCTGCAGAGTGGCGCCTCGTCATCTGGTTAAAACATCAAAACTGGACCTCTGCAGAGTGACGCCTCGTCATCTGGTTAGAACATCAAAACTGGACCTCTGCAGAGTGCCGCCTCGTCATCTGGTTAGAACATCAAAACTGGACCTCTGCAGAGTGGCGCCTCGCCATCTGGTTAGAACATCAAAACTGGACCTCTGCAGAGTGGCCGCCTCGTCATCTGTTCAAAACATCAAAACTGGACCTCTGCAGAGTGGCGCCTCGTCATCTGGTTAGAACATCAAAACTGGACCTATGCAGAGTGCCGCCTCGTCATCTGTTCAGAACATCAAAACTGGACCTCTGCAGAGTGGCGCCTCGTTATCTGGTTAGAACATCAAAACTGGATCTCTGCAGAGTGACGCCTCGTCATCTGGTTAGAACATCAAAACTAGACATCTGCAGAGTGCCGCCTCGTCATCTGATTGGATGAATCCCGTTTTCAGGTGTGCCGAGCTGACAGGAGGGGTGCGGGTGTGACTTCGACAACATGAGGCCATGGACCCGTAGTGCCAATTCGGTTCTTTTCAAGGTGTTGGTGATGGCTCTGTGATAGTTTGGGGAGCTTTTTCATGGGGACATATTAAGTCCATTAGTGTGTCCCTGGAGAGGTCCTTAACCGCTGTACGCTACCAACATGTGCAGGCTGATCATCCACACGCTTTCGTAGCCTTCGAGTGGTCTGTTCAAGCAGGACAATGCGCTCTTCCACCAAGACGCAGCTATCCAGCCATGGCTACAGGAACACTCATCTGAATTTATAACCATCCAGTGGCCCCCAATGTGCCTGGATTTAAACCCTGTGGAAGCTATCTGGGATGAGCGGAACATCAGATCATGGATCGTGGACAGAGTTCCGAGCAGGAGTTGTTGACAATGCTGCAAAAGGCATGGCTGACATCGCCCTCCAACATCTCGTGGAGTCGTTGCCTTGGCGTGTACAGGCTATTATTCGTTCTAGAGAAGGGCTAATACACTATTAGGTACGCATCTCTAATGCTTTGTACATTGAGTGTATTTGAAATAGTATAAAATAAAGTCCCCGATAGGCGTCTGTATGTTTGTTCTGGCTAATCTCGAGAATCGCTGGACGGATTATAATGCGGTTTTCACCATTCCATAGAGAATTTGTCGAGAAAGGTTTAGGTGTATGAAACATTAATCTGTGACAAAAGGGAACCGAGCAGTAATAATTTTAATGACAAGTCAAAGAAAAAACCGCCGTTTTCATTCTTTCGTGGCTTCCACTGCCTAAACAACGATGTCCGAAGACCGGTTTAAGAAACTTTTTGTTCATTAAGAAAAAGACGCGAGGCGCATGCGCGGCGGTCGGTGTGATAGCATGTAAGGCCACAGACTAAATGTGTAGTTACATCGGACGCTGAAAGAACTGGTTTATCGGCACTTGCACAGACTAAATGGGTAGTTGCTTTTGTCCACACGTATGTATCTCTTTGAGTAGCTCTTTAATTAAAATTTAAGTATTGTATTAGCATTATGCCGAGACGAAAATCGAATATAGGTCGTAGTACATCGGACGCTAAAAGAATTTGTTTATCTCGTCATAATGAAACTTTCCAAGAAACAGAATCTCGATTGGCAAATGACAGACAAAGAAGGGAATTTACAAAGGGAAAGACAATCGCCTGTTAAACGTAATAATTGTCTCTCTTTAGATTGAAGTAGACATAATTCTCAGAGAGAAAGAGAATCGTATGTTCAGCGCAACAACCGTCTATCTGCTGTCAGGACCAGACATGTTAATCTAAGAGAGAGTAGACGAGTAAGTCGAACTGAGAGCAAATGTTCGTGGTCTGTGGCCCGATAAAGAGTATTCCGCTATGAATTATGATTCATCCATAAATTATAAAAATGATAGTTCTGTTTCTATAGGTACTATATCTACTACACTGCCCAAAACTTATTTTGGTGCTTGAAAGTTAAACCTATTCTTGGATATATTTGGGACGCTGATTCCAAAAATGGCATCAGTTTTGCCCTATCAGCTCTAGTATTACCAAAAGTGAAGTTACAAGACAAAACCGTTATGCAATATGAAGTTAGAAGTGCGCAAACATTTTACGATCATTTTGACAGAAAATACGATGCAGCAAAGACGATATTATTTTTTCTCGCGGACTATCGCGTGTTGCGGGAAGTCAGCGTCACATACGTTCCTGAGTGACGATTGGTTTAAAAATGGAACTGCATAATACAGAATCCGGAACTTTCAGGTCTAACTACTGAACAACGATAACGCTGGAAGAAAGTCAAGATATTTCCTGTTTATTCACTTGGAAGTAATGGAAAAGAATTTAAAAATGATAATTATGTTTTAATAAGAAGATCACTTGCTTTTCCTGTTTCTTTGGACTGTTGAGTCAGCCCGTGTGTTACGACTTCTCCATACAAAATAACGGATCGGGATCAACATCGCGGGTACGGATTATTCAGCGAATTTTTTCATGAATCTTAAGGCCTGCTGATTATATGAAGGAATTGTTTTTCCTTTGCTGGATTTCACGGTGTAAAGATTATGCGAATAAAAATGCGTTACTTGGATGCATGGAATAGTCATGCTGTACACATTGTTTAAAATGAGTAAATTTGTTTCATAATTACTAGGGAAAATTCCTGATGTGCGTTCGCAGTGTCAAGTACACAGCATGTCATAAAATGCCAGAAACAAAAATATTTACATAGTTTACAGTGTTTGCATCAACTTCTGACTCTGTTATCTAGGTCCGAATTTTAGACTTTTGGAGAACGCGAAACTACTTAGACTCACTTATGTACAAAAGACTAAGCACGCCTTAGCGGCGCTCAGGCACTATATTTCTAGGCTCAGTGGCTGTAAGGAACTTCATGTATTTAGATGGTTGCATAAGCTGGGCAGAATACTTCTTTTGAATAATCAGATATTCGAAAAATAAGGATTACTAAGCACACCGAACAGAACATTAGTCACCACTGGCAGAACTTACCTAATAACTGGTGACGGCGCCTTGATGAACCCGGTTCTGTAGAGAGACTGCAAGGTTGAACATCGACTTGTAGCCCTCGTGCGCCAATTCGTCCCGAAGTTCCGCCATGTCTATTCCGGCGTTTCACTTTCTGTTCCAAATGATCCCACAGATTTTAAATAGAATATAAATCTGGGGATTCGGCGGGCCAGTGGAGGTGACACAGTGTTGCTGATTGTTCGTCGCGCCACTCAGTCACAGTTTTAGCCCTGTGCACACAGCAATTGTCGTCTTGGAAGACAGGAGTGGCAATGTGATGCTGTTCCTGGAGATGTAGGGCAAAGGGTAACACTTCGTCATTCAGAATGCGGAACTATGAACTATTTGTATTTGTCATTTTCTTGTAGGACTTCCGTCCACAGTGAGTAGAGTTTAGGTCCCAGCCACCTACAGCGAGATTGACTTTTGGGCAGGACACAGAAACAGAAGGAATGAGAGCACGTCTAGCGACTTTGACAGAACAGTTTGTAGTGAGATTAGAGTACAGTAGATGGCGCCACCGTACAAGTACGATGTTGCACATAGAGGGGTGAGAGAATTTCAGGGGGCATAGGAAAGGATACCCATTTAACCAGTGGGTCCAGCCTGCAGGCCGTCACTTAACGTGCTCGTCCGATGCACGGCGGATATTCAGCGATTGTTAGTAAATCACACCATCTCTGAAAGATCAGCCCAGGTTCGAACCTGAGGACCTTCCATCGATAGTCTGACTCGCTAACTACTAAGCCATCCGCGGCTTCAGAATGCGGAGGTACGCATCCTGGTTCAAATTCATCCTCACTGCAGCGAGAGGGCCCACTTCGTGGTACGAAAAACATCCCAAAAAATCACAGAACCCCCCTCGAGCTTGAACAACGCCTTCGACATAATCAGTATTAAAGGCTTCATTGTGCCTGCGATGCACTCGCCGTCTCCCATCATTGGAATACAAACAAAAATCGAGACTCATCAGACCGAATTACTCGTTTCCAATTCCCCACAGTAACGTTTTGGTGAATATGCTCCCCTTTGACAACGTGCGACTTTGTGACTTGCTGTTAAAAGAAGCCTCTTCCGTGGTATTCTGCTCCAGATGTCCATCGTATGCAGTTCTCGTCGCAATGTCCTTTCGGAAATTGGTGGGACTTTCATTGACTGTTTGATTTGAAGCAATTGTTGCCTGGTTTGAAACCGATTTGCAGTTACTAGGCGTGAAACGTGGTGCCGGTCCCTGTTGTCGAGAATCGTTTTCCGGCCACAATTACGTCGCCGATTTCTGGTTGTCTGCGAACTACACCACTGTTTAATAAACCCGCTGGAGAGTACGCTTCGATACACTAACAAATTGGGCGACTTCATTAACTTTGTGTCCGCGGGCACGGCCAAACACGATGGCTCCTTTTTGCCACCCAGAACGTCTGTCTTACGACCCATATTGCAGACTAAATTCAACGCACACGTTGCTCTTCACCACTGCACGAGACAGAAATGATCCTTTAGATTACGTGAGTGCGATTTATGTCCTAACAATGCTATCATGGCGGTCTCTGTACAACCGGTAACTTCCTACTGTCATTTGACTATTTTTTGTCTGGTGTTCTTATGTTTTATATGCTAAAATACTCCAATCTTAATCAAATATTTGTATTGTAATGATGAGACTAAATAGTTAGATCCCAGGCAGTGTGGCATCTGATGCATAACTAGGGTTCTATAGTATGATGACAACTCCTTTGTGCAGATGGCAGTCCTCAGAATAAAGTTAATGCAAATGGCTTCTCCTTGGGCTATGATTACATAGTTCAGAGGGATAACAGATAAAACTCTTACAGGCAGAGAAACAACGAGTTTTTTCATTTGTTTTTTTCGAATATTATTTATACTAAAAGTAATCACCGTACTTCATTCTCTTATTCCTTACGGACAACACACAAAAGAAATTTCTAAATCCACCTCGGAATCTTTGGAAAAAAGGCGCGTTATTCACACTGAATAGATGAGAATGTATTAAACGCATCTGTTCAGTATGATTAATAACCGTTTTTCACCCTACATATTTGGAATCATGTGGAATGTGTGACAGAGTAGTATTTAAGCAAAAACGTTATGATCTCAGCATGTATGTCGCACCCTCGTAACATTTTCTTTTTTTTTTTAATTACGCAAATTGAACAATTTTACTAAAAACTGATAAAAATACTAGTAATGAAAATTCTTGACAATGAAGTAACAAATCAGATTACACATTGCACTTAAACATTTTCAAAGCCATCTCTCCGGGCTGTTTTTATCTAACCCGTTTGTCAGTAAAGCTCTTGTTCATTTAGATTTGCATCGTTAGAAATAGCATGGAGCTCAAAGGCAACTCAGATGTTTGTGGGAAAGAGAATTCTCCTTAGATGCTCCTGGAGATTGAAGGCTCCTTACACGTTGAGGGAGAAACAGAGAACTTGGGTGCTCATGTGGTGATGGAAGATATGCTCCTTAAATCTTCATTTGTTACGAGTATCTTCTTAGGTGTTCTTTAGCTGCTTGCTACTTCGTAGAACCTGATTGCAAAACGCAGCCTCCTCGAAATTTCATGGAGAGTGGAAGGCTCCTTAGAAGTCCATCAGGGAGGATAAAACTCTTTATGAGTTTACGGTAAAGGACTACCTTTTACATTTTAATAGCAAATAGGATAGTCCTTCGGAGCTTATGCGGAAAGCGGAACTCCGTTAACTTTGAGGAAATGGGAAAATGCTTAGACGATTATGGGGAAAGGCTACGTACATTTCTTTGCAAATGGCAGGCTTCTTAGGTGCTGCTGGTGAACGAGACTCCTCAGAAGTTCATTAACGGAAAGAAAACTGCCTTCACACTCATAAGAAAGGTTCATATGTTCACGGCAAAGTGGCGATTACATGTTTTTTGTATATGTTCACGGCAAAGGGGAGAGTCCTTTGGCATTTATGGCGAACGGGTAACTCCTTAGATTTTGACAGGTGAACGGAACACGGGCAACACCTTAAAAATACGTGTTATGAACATTTAATTCCCCAAGTGATCGCGTAGTGTCTCTCTTGTGGCTATACGGGCAGAATCACGTGCCTATGTGTGTCTGTATAGGTTTTAAGTAGTGTATGCGTTAACAGAAAACCGATAGGGCCATCTGAGAGTGAGCAGTTTTGAAGGCAATGCAAACAGTCTTTGTGTGTGAGTTTTGAGGTCAAAATGAGTGATAGAAATTTAGAGCAGCGCGTTAACATCAAATTCTGGGTGAAGATCGGTAAAACTAATACTGAAATATTAAAAGCTGTTAAAAGTATCGTATGACGAGGATGCAATTTAAAAAGTCAATGTCTTTGAGTGGCATAAGAGCCGAAAACAGCAGGCATGTCATGCTCTCAATTCCAAGACCAAGACTGCTTGTGTGTTTTCTTGCGATCACATGGGGATAGTTTTTCACTAATTCATTGAACAGAAACAAACGGTCAACCAACAATGCTATTTTGATGTTTTTAAAATGTTACGGCAATAATTGTGACCTGACAAGCGGATCATCCATCATTGCAATGCCTCCAGAAATGGTGATCTCAGTGTTTGCTACATCCTGGTTTTTTCCAAAAACAAAAACTGCCATAAAATGACGAAGATATTCAGACATATCTGATATCCACACAAAGGAACTCAAGAGCTTTCCAGAAACAGCGTTCCAGGTATATTTCCAGCAATAGCAACAGCGTCTAGCTAAACTCATGGCTGTGGAAGGGGATTAATTCAAAGATACAAAGGAACTCAAGAGTTTTCCAGAAACAGAGTTCCGGGTATGTTTCCAGCAATAGCAACAGCGTCTAACTAAACTCATGGCTGTGGTAACTCATGGCTGTGGAAAGGGATTACTTCGAAGATACAAAAGAACTCAAGAGTTTCCCAGAAGCAGAGTTCCAGGTATGTTTCCAACAATAGCAACAGCGTCTAACTAGCTGTGGTAACGCATGGCTGTGGTAACTCGTGGCTGAGGTAACTCATTGCTGTGGAAGGGGATTACTTCGAAGATGCAAAAGAACTCAAGAGTTTTCCGGAAACAGAATTTTGGGTATGGTTCGAGCAATCGCAACAGCGTATAACTCAATGCATTGCTGTGGAAGGGGATTATTTCGAAAATACAAAGAAACTCCAGAGTTTCCCAGAAACAGCGTTCCAGGTATGTTTCCGGCAATGACAACAGCGTCTAACTAAATGCATAGCTGCGGAAGAGGATTACTTCAAAAGTGACAAAGGAACTGAACAGTATTCCTGAAACAGTGTTTCTAAGCACGTTTTCAGCAATGGCAACATTTAACTAAATGCATAGCTCCTGAAGATGATTACTTCGAAGCTGACAGTAGCCTCTAATGCACACAATTTTTTCTACAGGTGCATTCCGGGAATTAATTTGTTACACCTCGTACATTCATGAGAAGTGGATTAATTTCGTCACATGAGTACAAAGGCTTTGCAAATGCTTCAACTAACAAGAAACAAAATACTGTAATGAAAGTCTCACATGTAAGGTAAATAAAATAAGTTACATATAGAAAAATACACCGTCTTTAGATATCTATTTCGTTTTTCTATTTCTACGCCCTATGAAAATGCAACTGGATACTAACCTTGCGCTTTTCATTTGTCAGGAATCAGAGGACTATGAATATTTCATATCAAAAAGCGTCATTGTATTTTAACATAAGCATATTGAGAGGTAGTGACAAGGGGTGAATATTTCAAACGAAACAGTACTCGAATAACTGTATCAGTCACTCCGCCCCGTTTTGATGGAAAACAAAAGTGTAATGGATCCTAATCCGCTAATGCATTTATTTCAGACTGTCTTTTTATTAACCTGTACATTTGAGTTCTGTCCTCAGCTAACTGAACAGAGTTTGTCTAATTAAACAAGTAGTTTGCTTTCCTAATAAATTAATAATTCATTTAATTAATATTTTGTCCGTAATCAATAAAAACAATGTTTCTATTTTCCTGGACATTCCCGGTCGTATCAGAATAAAATGATCACCTATCTGATAATGGGAATAACCACTCCTTGGCCCTGATGACAGCGGTGAGATGGCGTGGCATGGAAGCAATTGGATCCTGGAAGGTGGCCCGAGGCACACGTACCCATTCGGAATGCAGCAGGACACGGAGGTCCCGGAGATGGATGGCGTTGATGTGGGTCAGCACGTCGAACCTGTCGATCCAAATAGCCCCACAAGTGCTTTATAGGATTGAGGTCGGGCGATTTTGTCAGCCAAGGGAGAATGGAGACATCGCTGTCGTGTTCCTGGAACCAGTCACGTACCTCCTTAGTGACGTGGCACGGCACATTGTTCTGTTGGTAGACACCATCACCACCATAGTAAACGTCCAATATGAAGGGATGCATGTGGTCAGCGGGAATAAACAGGTAGCCATTGGCATTCAGAGACCCATCCAGTGATACCAGCGTTCCCAGGTCATACCAGGAAAATATCCCCTAAACATGCACATTGACACCGCCGTCGTGTACTTGACTGACAAGCGTGTCCGTGTGTTTGTTCTTGTGTGTCTGACGTCATATCCGCCACTGCTCGTCACTTCTGTGGAGTAGAAACCTTGATGTGTCGGAGAAGGCAACCTTTTTCCGCTCCTCCACTATCCAATGACGGTAGTCCCATGCGAAGTGTAGGTGTCGTTGCCGATGAGCCTGGGTTAACATGGACGCCTTGACGCAGCTAAAATTCCGGAGACCCATGTGTAACAGGGTTCGCCCTACTTATCCGGGACACATACCTGGGTGCCCCATTATTAATTTGCATGGTTAATTGCTGCCCTGTTACGCGTCGATTGCCTTTTACCCAATCGACGGAGGCGACGTTCTCCTTTATTGTCGATGGTCTTTGGGTCTCCACAGTTATACGTTGGTAGCTACTCGGTGTGCCAGCGGTCCATTCTTAGTATGCCCTTACTACAGCAGCTCGTGAACAGCCCACGGAGTCTGCTGTTACTGAGATGCTTCCACCCTTGGCGCGGTAGATGATGATCGCTCCTTTTTGCACGTCCGTCAAATTACTACCGCTGCTCATTGTGCTCAATTGGCGCACTATGTAGCCGGCCGCTTATATTTCCGTGTGGTCGACCTTATCACGTGACGTCTGTGACGCGCCTGGGCGGGTACACTGTGATTCCGCGGGTGGTTATATTATTCTGATACGACTGTGTACATGCCACTAAATGGTTATTGACAATGCATTTCATTGTACACAGTAGGTGCAGATTTGAAGTTACTCATTTAAAAATTAATGGTTCTTTCCAAATAAACTGTCGCTTGTTTTATTTTCGCGGAGAAAGAAATTAAATCGGAAAACCACTTCGCTTATCCAACTGCAGTTCAATGTTATTATGTCAGATTTTCGTGTCATGACACTTACAAAAAAGCTTATACACGTTAGTTTTTCACAAAGCTAGAGTAATCTGGTTAACGATTCACCATTTCATTTTCACGTTCAATTAACCATTGTCATTCACACTGCATCTCTCGCTCTTTCATGCGCGTGCATATATCTTAATACCTCAGACAAGGATGCTACGGATAATGAAACTATATTTTAATTCACTTTTCAGTAATTATGAACGCCTTTAACAATGAAACACCTAGTTGCTTTTGAAAAAAACAAAGAAGTAAATTAAATTAAATTAATGAGATATCATAAAAAATGTTTGGCACAGAAAAAAGTCTTTGTAGTTTATGTGTTAAATTGGAAGACGTGGTAGCTTTGCACGATTTTTATTCCACTGTCTCTCATCCATCCAAATTCGAAGTTATTTTCTTCATCGTCTTCAAAAGATAATCAAATAATTTTAGCTCCCGGGCTCATTTCCGGTGCCTTTTTTTGTTACCTTCTCCTTTTTATTCACGATGAAGAATAAACACTAAAAATATTGCGAAGACACATTCAATTTCAAATTCTCGAGACTAAAAACGAAACCGAATCGTGTAATTAATTTTCAATCAATGCTTCAGAAGGGAATTATTTTTTTTTAATTGCCGAAAGTAATTTTAAATCAAAGAATGCACCTTCCTCTTTCGTTAATCTCACATTTTGTAATGAAAGGAAAGCATGTGTAAAGAGTTTCGATAAATACTTTTTTAGACACGTTTCATATGTGATATAGTTTCACATCGTGGGTTTTATGAAAAAAGATTTCGCCATTTTTCATGCTTCCTGACTTCTTACCTGGGAGAAATAAAAACAAACACAATTTATTGTTAGAAAAGACAATTTTTTCCACCAATAGTTTCAGTGAGGGCCAAGAGCGCGGTCTCGTTTCTACTGCGGTGTAACATATTTTGCGAGGCATATCACTGGTGAGATGGACCTAACTACATCAAAAGCAACCGAAAGAAGATAAAAAGGATAAAAGCCGGTGTAAGTGTGCGTGCGCCTTGGCGTTTATAGGTGTGCGTTCTACCAGCGTTAATGTAGCCAATACTATTACGATTTTCCTACAAGATACACTTTTCATATCTCAATGACCTTGGCTGCAAGAAGTTTCATTTCTTAATTGCAGTCGAATTATTTCTTCCGGTTTGAATAGATCTAAATGCTTTGCTACAAAATATATTCAGCTCAGATTACGGCCAGAGAACTATTTTGCCTTTTGGTTGTCACGTGCACCGAGGAATATTAAGTAAAGATGCACAAACCTATTCGTTTGAAAGAATCGTTTCTTTCGATTCAATTTACTAAAAGATTCATTCGGACAGATTTGTTCGTTTCATTAGGGGATACTTTCTATTTTGACTACGATTTGTATTGGGGCAATCTATTGTGAGTCGAATCCTTGGGTCCGCGAAATCGATTCTGAGTTGGATTCTGAGAACTCTGGCGAGTTTCACTAGACATAAGTTCGAAGAAATAATATCGATAATATAGGTTAATTGCGACTATATATATATATACACACTATATTGACAAAAGCCCCCAGACACCCCTTCAAAAGAAAATGAAATGATCCGCTGCGTTGTTAAGATGTGCGATACAGCTGCAAACAGTATAAAAACAAGCCTGGACCTTACCGCGATCATATCGCACTGTGAGGTTGAGTGAAACTGTCGTGGCGGGAGAGAACTGACTTTTAGAAAGGAAAGATTGTTAGATGTTATACTAGTGCGTTTTCCATAAGAGAAACCGAGAAGCGTTTAAACATACCCAATGTTTAAATGCATCTCGGTCTCTTTGGATGGAAGACACATAACGTTCCTGAAGCATCAAAACATACCGACAGACCAGACAAATCAGTGGTAGAGGACGTCGAAGTCTCAGGAGAGTCGTTACAGCTAATCGACGGAGTTCTGCAGAAGACTTCAGTATACAGGCGTGTAAAAATGCTGATACCTCGGTATGTACACGTAGCATTCGCAGAGAACTTCATTTCATGAGTTACCGTGGTCGTGCGTCTGCTCATAAGCCTTTCATCTCCATTCGGAATGCTACTCGTCGTTTAGCATGGTGAAAAAATCATTTATCGTGGGCCGTAGATCAACGGAAATGGGTCCTATGGATTCATAAATCCAGATATACGATCCATCAGTCTGATGGCCGTGTGTGGGTATGGCGGCAGCCGGGGGAACGCTGGTTACCACAGAGTACTGTTCCTACGGTCAAATTTGGAGCTGGCAGTGTGCTTCAGTAGGGGTGTTTTTCGTGGTATGATCCCAGTCCATTGGTTATCGTGCACAAATTTCTTAAACAGCACGTCTACCTCGATATCGTGGACAATTATGCCCTACAAACTCTGTGGCAATACTATGGAAACATGCCTTGTTGGTACCAGCTGAATAATGCACCGAGCCATAAAGCAAGGACTGTTACAGCGTGGTTTGATGATAATTCCGAATCGTGTGTGGACTGACCAGCACAGAGCCCTGATCTTAATCCCATAGCCTACCTATGGGATGAAGTAGAGCGCCGCATAAAACGCTTGGAACCAAGGCCTGCTACTAAGCAACAGTTAGCGGCAGCATTATGTACTAAATGGAAGCGCATACCTATCGCTGTGTTCCAAAATCTTGTCGAAAGCATGTCTCGAAGGGTCAGTGCATGCATTAAGGCCAAAGGTGGACCGACACCGTATTAATGTATGCCAATAAATGCTATGTAGTGTTTCTCTTCTAGGTGTGCGATGACGTTTGTCAATATATTGTGTATACACTGGCGGAAAGTTAAAAAGAACGCTAAGAAGGAATTGGCGGACGATCATGAAATTTACATATGTTAATGGGGTAGAGTTTACGTAGGTGTGATGTTAATTTCGAGACCAACCGGTGAGCGCTTACGCCACAGCACGGCATAATATGTAAATTATCGTCGGTGGTATTTAAGGAGTACGGCGAAGTGAATGTAATCAGTCGTCGGCAAACGGAGACGTGCGAAGACCCTGAAGAAGCTGCAATTCCTGGACATGGGAGACGTGTACGATTTCAGCAGTTATCGGACTTTGAGCGAGGTCGTCTAGTCGGACTCCGCGAGGCCGGGTGGTCGTATTGTCGTATTGCGGAGCGAATTAGACGGGAAGTATCGGTCGTAGTACGATGGTGGCGTAGATGGTCCGAGGAACATTCCCACACGAGAAGACGTGGAACCGGGAGTCACAGACGGACTGATTAGCGAACCGATCAACGCAGCAGAAGAGCGGCGTTGTCAAGCAGAACATCCACTGCGACGCAAATCCGAGCTGCCGTTGCACCTGAGGTGACTGTGCGAACAATCAACAACCGCCTACTGGATGCAGGACTACGTGCACGTGTGCCTCTGGCATGTGTACCTCTGACACCAGCACACCGTCAGGAACGGCTGCAGTGGTGTCGCCAACGTCTGCACTGGAGAACGCAATGGCGATCTGTCGTGTTCAGCGGTGAAAGCAGATTCTGCTTGGGAAGCCTCCGATGGCCGTATGCGTGTTCGCAAACGCACAGGGGAGCGTCTCCACCCTTCTTTCATCCTCCAGCGACACACAGGGCCTACACCTGGTCTCCTGGTGTGGGGAGAGATCAGCTATTACTCCCTTACACAACTAGTGTTTGTACCGGGTACGTTAAACAGCACCTCCTACATCAGCAACATTATTGAGCCCGTCGCTGTGCCATTTGTAAGGTCGGTCCATCGTGGTGTTTTCCAGCAAGATAAAGCACGCCCACACACGGCACGTGCAACGCTACATGCACTTCAGGGTGTGAGACAACTTCCATGGCCTGCACGTTCACCGTATTTGTCCCCCATTGAGCAAGTGTGGGATTTTATGGGACAACGACTTATCCGGTCTCCACGGCCAGCCACGACCATCCCCGATTTACGCGTCCAGGTTGAGGATGCTTGAAACTGAATACCCCAAACTTACATCCAACATCTGTACGACAGACTCCATGCCAGAATTGCACAGTGTGACGCAGTTCATGGCGGTTCAACCTCGTACTAACCATGTTACATGGAAATGTTATTTTTCAGTTTACCAGCAAATACAGCGGTATTTTGCCATAATGTTTTGATCACGTTATCCTCTGTATTCCGTTTTTATGCTGTATAAATCTCGTTGGTATCAGGCGTCTCCTTCTTGGTGTTATTTTTTCACTTTCCTCCAGTGTATAATTAAATCCATCATTTCATCAGTCTATACGCTTCGAAACTTTTGTTCCATTGATTTCAGTAGTTTCAAAGCTCCTTTCTGCCTGGATATGACGTTTTTTTTTGTTTTTTTGACTGGAGGTTTAACGACCACCGTGAGCAACTCAATGGGCTATAAGCAGTCGCCCGTCCCTAATTTAGGGTCACTGGTTCCAGGGAAGGGAGAGAGCCAGTGCCGTAAGACAAACACAACATCCATGCCTTACCGGGATTCGAACCCGGACCCCTTACGGACAAATGATCAGAGGCCAACGCCTTAGACCACTGCGCCACCGGGGCGGCGGATATGACGTGACGTACAGCACTGGTAGTGACTTATGGCAGCCAGTGCTGGGTGGGTAGGAGTGGTGACTCCACCTTTATAAGCTCGATGGCAAGAACACACGAACAACCTGAGGCCGTGGGTGGCTTAGTGGTCAGGGTTCGTGACTGCCATGGGGATAACCTCAGGTTCGATCTTGGGCAGGTACGAACGTTCGAACCACTAAATACCTGCCGTGCATCGGATGAGCACGTTAAGCCGTCGGACCCCGGGTACTGGTCCCCCCCCGTTTATAAATAAGGGCGTCTTACTCCTTCTTTCTACCTAGCTTCTGTGTCACTTTCCTATCGGGCACTCTAGCCCAAATCTCCTAGCTTCCTATTTCTAAGGGTTGTGTTAAGACCCGGGATCAGACACTCCCTTCCTAAAATCCTCTATATATGATCTGATCTGATCTCATGAACAACCTAGTGCGAAGTATGGACAACTGTGCAAATCGTTCATCGCCTGAGGTGATCGTGTTGCCTACTGAGGACCTCCTCTTCCCTCCTTACCGTCGTTAGAAGTGATGCATCTGTATCATGACACCCAATGGTTCGTTGCCAGTTCTGAATAAAGTTCCACTATATCCTTTAGTATCGGCAGCTGTGTCAGTGTTGTTTCCGTCCTCATTTCTGTAAATAATGGAATTTCTGTGGTTTGAATTTCGCATATCCAAGCTGTTTCCGTGCAACGCTGAAAACCTACAAGGAGTGTTCAAATGAAAAGGTACGAAACGACACTGTGGGTATAAATGAAGACTTTATTCAAAGTATACATAATAGGCCGTAGCACAACGATCCCATTGATTAACGAGCCGAAGGATTCCTTTTTCCCAAAATTCCTGTGGCCGTGACGAGACCCATTCCTGCACAGCGTCCTTGAGTTCGTCGTCCGAGTGGAAGCGCTTCCCTTTCAGATGTTTTTTCAGGGTACAAAACACATGGAAATCGCAGGGCGACACGTCCGGGCTGTAGGGCAAATGGTCAAGCTGCTCCCACTAGAACTTGGCCAGTTCCACGTGTGTGACCCTGGAGACGTGTAGACGCGCGTTATCATGGAGCAGAACCACACCCTCCGCGATGAATAGCGGCCGGTTTAACACCTTCCGCTGTCAGAAATCGGATAACGCCTCGCTGCTCCTCAATCGTCGAATTTTGCAATGTGAACGCCATCCTGTCCTCACACGCACTGCCGCGTCAATTGGACGGCGCTCTTTATAAGAGCCTCTGCTCTCTCCTGCGCATGCGGACGCCCGCGCTTGCTCCGATCCACGCCGGCGACTCGAATCGCATCCCTAGATGTGTCGCTACGTTCTCCCATAGCGGCATAGGCAAATATGTTAACAGTTACGTTCTTATGATGTTTCGTACCTTTTCATTTGAACACCCCTAGTAGTTCGTCGTTAAGTTTTGCACACGAGTGCATTATAATTTCTCAGTTGTAACACACAGATAGCATCAAAAGTAATCTAAACCTACTCATCAAAAAATAGATTCATAACTACTGCCCTCTGATTTTTTTTTTGTAAATAAGTTACATCAGACAGTATCTTCGTAAATATTGTTCAGAAAATGTCCTTGATCTAATTGATATTAACACATTTTACTAAGCTAGGACCCACAAAGATAAAATGGTAAGCTTGCACTAAATACCTCTGGATGGATTTCTTGTGATTAGACATATTTTTCACTGTTTACACCTAGATGCCTCTTACTATATTTTGAATAGATTCCTCAATTTCCTCTAATGCAGTGGTGATTAACCATACCTATCTTTTATCGCGTATCTTAGCCGGTGTCGTAAAGGGAGTGGTTGATTTGTTCGGTTTAATTTCAGGGTTAAAATTGCATGGTGCATGATCTATATTACACTTGTGGTTTGTGCTGCTGGTTTTATTCTTGGAATAGAGCTATTCGAATAGTGTGTCAAAGTATTCTGTATTCGCTATTTCGTTGTATATTTGTCGGTTCCTGCATTGTAATTCAAGAGTTCTTGTAGCGTCAGGAGCTTCGATAGACGAAGTTGGAATTTCTGGTCGTTAATGTTTGACATCAAATACGCCACTGCCTATATTGAACTGAGCTCCCTTGATAAAGGGGGTTCAACATACTGGCCACTTAGCTTGGTTGTTCGGAATGCTGCTGCTTTGCGCAACCCACATGTCAGTATTGATTTGTCTATTTTGTTTCCTGATATTATATAAATATACATACATATATATCATCATCATCATCATTGTCAACCATTATCAATCCACTGCTGGACGAAGGTCTCCCCAAGTTTCCTCCACAACGGTCTGTCTTGTGCCAGTCTCCTCCATGTCACTCCCGCATACTTTCGAATTTCATCCACCCATCTTCCATGTGGTCTTCTTCTGGGTCTTTTCCTGTCCCTTGGAATCCAATCTAAAATTTCGGCTGTCCATCGATGGTCTGTTCTTCTGGCAGTATGTCCAGCCCATTGCCATTTCAGGGATTTAACTCTAATCATGATGTCTTCCACTCTTGTCATTTTTCGGATCCACGTGTTCCTCTTCTTATCTCTCCTGGTTATACCAAGCATGCACCTCTCCATGCTTTTTTGAGTTGTCTGCAGCCTTTGTATGTCTCTTTTAGCTAAGGTCCACGTCTCTGCACCATACGTAAGCACTGGAAGGATGCATTGATCAAACACTTTTATTTTAAGCCATAATGGCATATTGCTCTTGAAAATTATGCTGTTTCTTCCAAAAGCTCTCCAAGCAAGTTTTGTACGCCGATTAATTTCTTCACCAATGTGACATTCACTTGATATCTGCTGTCCAAGACAAACGTACGTGTCTGTTATCTCCAGCTTTTCTCCATTAATCGATAAATCTTCATTTCTTGTAAAAGCATTGTACATCACTTTTGTCTTCTGAAAGTTCATTTTTAATCCCACTTCTTTACTCTTGTCAGCAAGTTCCTGGATCATACTCTGTAGCTCTGATGGGGTAGTTGCAAAAATGACTATGTCATCAGCAAAACGAAGGTGGGTTAGATAATCTCCATTAACCTTTATCCCTTTGTTTTCCCAGTTCAGTGATTGAAAGACATTTTCCAATGTGGCATTAAAGAGCTTCGGAGATATGATATCACCTTGTCTCACTCCTTTTCCAATTTTTATGTGTGTTGTATTTTCAAACAGCCGAATCTTTGCACTTGCATTTTCATAGATGTTATTAATAACACTAATGTATGCATCTTCAATACCGCAGGATTTCAGAGCCATTGCAACTGCTGATGGTTTCACCGAATCAAAGGCTTTTTCATAATCGATAAAAGCCATGCACAATGGAAGCTCATATTCCCTCGCTCTTTCAATTAGTTCTCTCAGTACGTGGATATGATCTATTGTGCTGTAGCCACTCCTGAATCCAGCTTGTTCTCTCGGTTGAGCCACGTCCAGTGTCACCTTCAAGCGGTGTGAAAGAACTTTAGTGAAGATTTTATAAACCACTGATAGGAGGCTGATAGGTCTGTAGTTCCTGAGATCCTCAATGTCACCTTTTTTATGCAGCAAGATCATTGTAGCGTTGTTCCAATCCTCAGGAATTTTCCCTTCATTAAGGCATCGAGTGAAAATTTGGGCGAGTACTGTTTCGATTTCTCCACTTGCTTCTTGTATGATGTCTACAGTAATTCCATCTTCTCATGGAGCTCTTCCCCGCTTCATGTTCTTGATTGCATGTGCAACTTCTGCTGGAAGGACTGGAAGAACTCTGGTACTGGTACCTTTCATGATGTCTGTAGTACATGTATCATCCCTTTCATATAATTTGGAGTAGAAATCTTTCACTCTTGTCAAAATTTCGCCTCTATTTCTTGTTACAGAACCATCTTCTTTTCTCAGTGCCATAATCTGTTTTTCCCCTTACTGAGATGTCCCTTTGCTATCTTTAGGCTTTGGTTGTTTTCAATTGCTTTCCTTACTAGTTCACAGTTGAATTTCCTTACGTCTTCAGTGATACATTTTCGTACTGTCTTGCAAAGCTCTATATATTCCACTTTGGAAGTCACATCTTCTTTAGTTGTCCTCATCACTCTTCTTTTTGCATCAACATTTTGGTTTTTCCTGATAATTTGTTCACATGCAATTTGTTCTTAGACCCAGCTAATTTTGTTGTTGTTTCCATAAGAGCTTTGGTTACTTTTCTGTTAACTTCAGAAATATCCACTTCTTCCGATGGTAGGCCTTCTAAAGCAGAGAATCTGTTCTTGAGTTTCAATTTGAAGGTATTATGGTGTTTTTTAAGGTTGGTTATGTCAATACATTTTGTTTGTCTTATGAGCTTGCTACGTTCGAGTTTATTGTTGAGGTGCATCTTACATCTCACCAATCTATGGTCACTGCCTGTGTTGAACTTGTTTAGCACACTGCAGTCTTCTATGACGAATTTTTTGTTACACATAATAAAATCAATTTCACTTGTCGTCCCATTTGGATGTCTCCATGTCCATTTCCTGTGTGGCTTTTTCTTGAAGAAGGAGTTAAAGATGAAAAACCCTTCTGCCTCTGCAAACTCTTCGAGAGTATTTCCACGCTGGTTTCTGTTGCCGTGACCGAATTTACCTACTGAAGTTTCATTCTGTTGCCGTTGCCCTATTTTTGCATTGAAATCTCCCATAATTATCTTCAAGTGCTGCTTACCTTTATTATTTAGATGACAAATTTCCTCATAAAATTCTTCAATTTCTTCTTCAGCATGACTCGGGGTGGGTGCATAAGTTTGAATAATCTGAGCCTGGTATCTTCTCGAGAGTTGGATAACGAGTCGTGCAGCTCTGTCAGAGGAACTTTCAACTTCTACAACTTTATCCTTCAGTTTCTTATTTATTATAAATCCAACACCACTAGTTCTGCCAGTATCTGTCCCACGATAGTAGAAGAGATGTCCACTTTTCAGTTCAATGAGATCTTCTCCTTTTCTCCTTACCTCACTTAGCCCGACGATGTCCCACTTGATCCTTTGTAGTTCCTCTTCCAATTCAAGAAGCCTTGAATCAGAAGATAGGGAGCGTCCGTTATACGTAGCCAAGGTCAGCATCAGATGGCTGCCTTGTCCGGTCCTCCGGGGATTCTTAGCACCCTCTGCCTTCATGTCGCACTGGCCGTTGCCTTGGCCACGTACATTCCAGCTGCCGGAGACTGAGAGCCAAGATTTAAGTTGTGGAGTCATTTTGGAGGGGTTTGGCCATAACTCACCACGCTGGCCAAGCGGGTTGGTGAGTGTGGGATAGCATTTCCTCTAATCCCGATGGTATAGTTATACCGCTATTGGCAGTCGTCAGAGCTCCTTTAGTGGGAACAGGATGTACCACGAGAAGGCGGGGTTGACATTTGTCAAGGAGATGCTGTGATGTTACGCATCACCTGACCTTACATCCCCATATATATATATATATATATATATATTTGATTCGGTGAAACCATCAGCAGTTACCACGGCTCTGAAATCCTGCGGTATTGAAGATGCATACATTAATATTATTAATAACATCTATGAAAATGCAAGTGCAAAGATTCGGCTGATTGAAAATACAACACACATAAAAATTAGAAAGGGAGTGAGACCAGGTGACACCATATCTCCGAAGCTCTTTAATGCCACATTGGAAAATGTCTTTCAATCACTGAACTGGGAAAACAAAGGGATAAAGATTAATGGAGATTATCTAACCCACCTTCGTTTTGCTGATCACGTAGTCATTTTTGCAACTACCCCATCAGAGCTGCAGAGTATGATCCAGGAACTTGCTGACCAGAGTAAAGAAGTGGGATTAAAAATGAACTTTCAGAAGACAAAAGTGATGTTCAATGCTTTTACAAGAAATGAAGATTTATCGATTGATGGAGGAAAACTGGAGATAACAGATAAGTATGTTTATCTTGGACAGCAGATATCAAGTGGGGGTCACATTGATGAAGAAATTAATCGGCGTACAAAACTTGCCTGGAGAGCTTTTGGAAGAAACAGCATAATTTTCAAGAGCAATATGCCATTATGTCTTAAAAGAAAAGTGTTTGATCAATGCATCCTTCCAGTGCTTACGTATGGTGCAGAGACGTGGACCTTAACTAAAAGAGACATACAAAGGCTGCAGACAACTCAAAGAAGCATGGAGAGGTGCATGCTTGGTGTAACCAGGAGAGATAAGAAGAGGAACTCGTCAATCCGAAAAATGACAAGAGTGGAAGACATCATGATCAGAGTTAAATCCCTGAAATGGCAATGGGCTGGACATACTGCCAGAAGGACAGACCATCGATGGACAGCCGAAATTTTAGATTGGATTCCAAGGGACAGGAAAAGACCCAGAAAAAGACCACATGGGAGATGGGTGGATGAAATTCGTAAATATGCGGGAGTGACATGGAGGAGACTGGCACAAGACAGACCGTTGAGGAGGAAACTTAGGGAGACCTTCGTCCAGCAGTGGATTGATAATGGTTGACAATGATGATATATACGTTTCTCTTGGACAGCAGTTATCAAGTGAGGGTCACATTGATGAAGAAATTAATCGGCGTACAAAACTTGCCTGGAGAGCTTTTGGAAGAAACAGCATAATTTTCAAGAGCAATATGCCATTATGTCTTAAAAGAAAAGTGTTTGATTAATGCATCCTTCCAGTGCTTACGTATGGTGCAGAGACGTGGACCTTAACTAAAAGAGACATACAAAGTCTGCAGACAACTCAAAGAAGCATGGAGAGGTGCATGCTTGGTGTAACCAGGAGAGATAAGAAGAGGAACTCGTCAATCCGAAAAATGACAAGTGTGGAAGACATCCTGATCAGAGTTAAATCCCTGAAATGGCAATGGGCTGGACATACTGCCAGAAGGACAAACCATCGATGGACAGCCGACATTTTAGATTGGATTCCAAGGGACAGGAAAAGACCCAGAAAAAGACCACGTGGGAGATGGGTGGATGAAATTCGAAAGTATGTGGGTGTGACATGGAGGAGACTGGCACAAGACAGACCGTTGTGGAGGAAACTTGGGGAGACCTTCGTGCATCAGTGGATTGATAATGGTTGACAATGATGATGATGATGATGATGATATATATATATAGTATATAACGCTGAAGCCGAAAGAGTTTATATGAAGTCGGATTACTAAAAATCCTGTTACCGACACACACTTCTCTTTTAGGAGAGCTTAACTTTTAAGTAGAACCGATTTTTCACGTGGTGTCCAGTCGACGTTGATTTTGGTTAAACTTCTCTTTTAATATCAAACATTAGGGAAATGATTTTCTATTGAAATTCCATAAATAGAATAATCTGTGATTTGGAATTTAAGGTATTTTCTTCAACGAATGTGTAATGAATAAACTCCGTTTTGGAAAACCTTTGGAAATCCTTCTAGTGATTTATTAAAGCTAGAAATAATTGGAACTTTCAGTAAGGAAATAATTGTAAAAGCTTCTTTTAATATTTTATTTAAAGTATCCTAAATTCGACTGAGAATTTGTATAGCATGGAAAATAAAATACGTGAGTTTATCCGATCTTTAACAGAACCAGAACTGGATTAAAAATAGGCAAAAAATGTATTCCACAACAAAATAACACTAGTAACCGTTCGAAAGGAAAAATAGAACAGAAGTACTATTCAGCGATACTCACAATAATACCAATAGCTGTGAGGGTAGAAGGCGAACGAAGATATTGATATAGTAAATTATTTATCTGGAAAACTAATTGCACTTAACAAAGATGGTTGAAAAAATGATGAGATCCAGAGACAGCTAGTTTGAATAGCAATCAGAAAAGAAATATAAAAAACGCATTTAAATGAAAAGTCCGACTTTGATTGAAAATGATGAAAATAATCAGTGAATATTTCCTGTGATGAATTGCAGAGGTAAGATGTGTGACTGAAAAAATTATATTGCACGTTCCCCGTAAGGACTCATAAAAGTGCGACCTGGAGTATGATTGTAGAAATGATGGTATACGTTTTCTGAAATGACTTATGTATGTGATACCTGGAATATCACTGAAGAAATGATAATATACCCTTCCTGTGATGATTTACGTGAGTGATATCTGGAGTATAAACTGAAGAAATCGCAGTATATATTTTCTGTGAAAACTCATACTGTAGAAGTGATACATGGAGTGTGACTGAAAAAATGATTTTGTATCTTTCCTGTGATGTCTTACGGAGGGGAGACAAGAAGTATGACCGAAGAAATTATAGTGTACGTTTCCTCTCATAACTTGCAAAAGTGAGATGTGGAGTGTGACTGAAGTAATACCGAATGTTATGCGAGTCACATAAAAAACAATGCAAAAAGTATGAGTGTATTTCATTTAAACAAAGAATGTAAGAAATCCAAATGAAGATGAACTGCCCATATTAAGCGACACATGGACGGATCCCAGTGGTAGAGAAAAGCAGAAAATGTGACGGTGGGATGAAATGGCACTGAAGAGGGTGAAATATTTTGCTGCTGGCGGGGTTTAATTTAATTAACCAAGTTTATTTTGCGCCACATTTTGTGTGTTCGAATTTTCCACCAATATTCCGACACTTCACCTTCAACGAACTGATTACATGGTTTTGTTTGACATTACATCTGGCTTTATAAATTTTAAACTTCTACAAGTTTTCTGATGCCGAATTTGCCTCTACTGGGTAGCGTTAAATTCTGCTGTTTATTAGAAAACTTCTAACTGAAATTTTGAAATAGAAGTAAAGTACTTGGATCCGATTTCAGGATGCTAAATTCCCGTTTTATATCATGCTCACTATATCCGGATTTTTATGTTATCCAGTGAACCAAACCATCTGCATCCCAGTGGGTGTTAAGTATGAAGATGTTGAATGGACAAGCAACGTCATTGGACAATTAAGAAATGTCTCGAAAATATCCAGGGAAAGGTAGAATTGGGTATCGCTATTTTCTCTACAGCTGAAAGGAGAGAAAAGCTTAAAAGGAGTGTAACGTATACTCTATATTCACTTTCCTTTTGATTTTACTATCTCTGGTTATTTTATTTTACTATGTAAATTATCTTCTTACTGAACGAAATATTATTTCACCCGATGAATGAGATCTGGCAATGAGTGTAAGTCATGACGTGGTGGTAGCTAGTATATAGGCGCGTTCATCGAGACTTAGGGAGAGCTTTTGTTGTTGTTATGAGAGAGCGTTGTTGTTTACGGAGAGCGTTTGTAATACGAGGAGAGATTGTGTTGTTATGAGGAGAGATTCTTCATTAGTGTAAAACAAGTTGTGTGTGTGCCTTAGTTGACCAAGAGTCTTATAATAAAGAAGTTGACCGTAAGTTAGTCTTTCTCAATTCATAGTTTTTGTCAGACCTCTGTCTGGCTGTTAGGTTTATAACATTTATTTACCATAAATAACCAGCGTTAAGACTTTGTTTACGTTCGTAATTAACTAGTAGCAACACCCTTTTGAATTCACTATTTTGAAGCTTAGTACAAGTATATCATTAGCTAGCTGGTAGGAAGAGAATCATTCATATGAATTAGCTTAGCGGAAAGAAAATAAAGCTAATTCATTATAGGAGAGATGAAAACAATTCACTAATTTTCATCAAAGAGTGCGAAAATCATAATGTGCAAAGTACTAACAAGTCAGTGCTTCATCAAAGGAGATTTCCAAGTGCCGAAGGAAATTTCAATTTCACAAGAAAATCGTTGCACTCAGAATTTGTTCAAGTAGAAGGGGAGTCAGTTGGATAATCTTTACCGCACGAAAGACGGGAAGCGTTTCCCTCGCATCACCTCAGTTACCAATGAAGAATCTTTTCCTCGTTATAACACCTTACCCTAGAACCAGAGCGCAAACCTTGTTGAGAAATTTAAGTGCGGCAGCTGTTCTGTCCGAAGGAGGAATCAAGGAAGGCACGAGAGATGCAGGAGAAAGTGATCGAATGCTCATCCGCCCATACAATCTCACGAAGTTGGAGCAGCCTAATCGGATCAATGAGATCCTGAGAAGCAGACAACGGATGTTCCACCTCTCGTCATCTCTACTTTCTCTTCCCTCTTAGTCAAGCAGATGATGTTGGACGGTGGAAGTGTGAAGATGATCTCTCTTCATGGATCCTCTAGTGTGGTGTGCCAGATGGTAGTAATCCGGTGTCCCGAACGAAGCGCACACATACATATACACACCCACCAGCCTGAGAGAAACACACCCGGAATGAAGTCCGAAAAGCAAAAAGAACGATTTCATTGATTAACTTACGCATTTCATGTTCCCTTCCAATTGGTAAAACCAGACACAAGACTAATTTCGCAACCTTTCCTCTTTTCTCTTTGTTTTGTGTCTGATTCTTCAGAAAGACGCAGATAACTTTCACGAAATTAAATTCCACCTAGCCGTACCATAAGTTATATCACGGAGATAAAAATGGATTGTGGAAATACAAGAAAACATTGGGACTTACTTTTTACGTAATTTATTTGGATACTCTGTGAATACGTATGAAAACCATAATCTTCCAAGACATCATATCTTATTCTTCACACAAGTCTTCAAAAGACCTAGAGTATCACCTGCAGCAGCACGAATGGCACTTAAGTGCAAATTTGCAGTTACTATTCTCAAATATAAATTCAGTGTTAGAACATCTATAGCACATGCACGGTTGTTCGTAATTTACGTGCATACACTTATAATTATAACAGGTTGTTTACCTTTTACACATTCCCCTGCACGTTTTATATGTAAAAGGTAAGCAACCTGTTGTAATTATAATTGTATGCACGTAAATTACGAACAGCCGTGACCTGTGCTATAGATGTTCTAACACTGAATTTACTTTGGAATACATGCAGATTTCCCCGAGTAGGGCGAACGTATGGCTGAAACGACCCAGTCTCCAAATAGTCAGTAAGAATTACCGTGGCCTTTTTCAAAAACAGGAATTGGATATATTGAAATAATTAAAAAAAAGAAAATCAAATTAACAAAATTCGAAATCCAAGTGCAATTTCTGATTGCATGTAGAGATTTTGACCTAACCCCGAAATATATAAGAATAACAAACTCCTCAATGAATAAGAAAGATGAGATAATATTAAAAACTTGCCAAAAGAAAAGATTAAGTTCAGAGATTGTGAATAAAAGAAGAAGAATTTTTCGTTTACAAACCACCTGTTTGAAATTATGGAAAAATATATGTAATACAACATATAGAAATTTTAGGGGATCATGGAAGAATTAAAATTTGGACACTACTTTAAGAGAAATTACTGAAATAGTTAAAAAAGAAAGTAGGCCAGCCAAACAAAGTGTTACAGCTAAATTACATCGACTACTGGACCAATATACAGGACATGAACAAAAAGAAAATAACTATGAGGTTAAAAAAAATAATAAAACGTGCAGGTAAATGTGTAAAAGGTAAGCAACCTGTTATAACTATTCTCAAATAGATTCACAGCGGCAGTATTCGTATATCTAAAAGAACATTCCCTTTTAAAAATGCCCCGCAATTTGTCTTTGAGATCTGGTCGCGAGGATGATCAATCATTACACGAAGTGCACACGTTAACCTGGAGTCCCATTTTGGTCTGATGCGCGGCTGCCCATTCCTGCTGGAAGTTATAGTGTTTGTTGAATACAGACCAATTAAAGAAGCTGCACGCGTTTCTTTAAAGCTGCTTCTTTCAAGCCTATGACGGCGTGTAGACTAGTGTATCCCAACACCTCCACATATTCAAATAAACGTGAATTTGCAAAACCAGACGTGCAAACACGGTGTGTGGCGGATACTGCATGTAAATGGGAGCGTCGGTACACCTTTCAGATCGCATTGGAAACAACTACGACGCATGGAGCTGAACTGAAGGAATTTGAAAGGAGCATGTTGGATGGATACCACTTGAGTATGCCCCCATTGCCGCTCTTCTGAGCCTCCCCAAATCCACTTTCGCTGATATTCTTCACCGACGGAAGTAGATGGTGACCCTACACAGCAGTCGCGCTCTGTAGGACTACATCGAAGATATTTAGATTATTTTATTATCATAAATTTTCTGTATTTTCAGAAATGCGTGTTCAGAACATATCTAGGTCTTCAATAACGTTTTATGGCGCCTCAGTGGCGTAGAAGTCTACGCTATGGCTTCTAATCATTCGTCCAAGATGGGCCCGGGTTTGAATCCCTGTGACACGTGGATATCATGTTTGTCTTACGGCGCTGGCTCTCTCACTTCCCTGGAACCAGTGGCCCAAAATTGGGGACAGGTAACTGCTTTTAGCCCACTGAGTTGCTCACGGTGGTTGTTAAACCTCCAATTAAAAAAAACGCTTTATCGGAAGATTAGGATTCGTCTCCTCTCGAGGATGATAAAATTTCTACGTTTTCTATGGAGCTGCCTACCTGCAGAGCTAGGTATTAACGGAGAGGTTTGTATGCCGTAAGAAAACAAGAAAAATGGCATCGAATTTTCGGTTGTAACAAGCACGTCTTTGTAATCCCTTCCGATACGAATGAAATTTTAGTCATTCATAGTCAATAGAGGCAGTAAGAAAAAGACAACCGCATTTCTACAGTCGATAAAACATCCAGAAATGGAAAACGCAGCTCACTCTCATTGGCTGCTGAAAAGTATTTTATAAAATTGACAAATTATGCACAAAACGTTACTTATATATGGGAGGCATCACAGGCAAAAGGATTTTCCAACTGAACACTTTACGCCCCCAGTGAAAACTTTTGCATTATAGAAAAGCAGAAAATATGCGAAAAGTATTCTTCATAGTAAAAGCTATGTCAAGGTAAAAGGATCTTTAAACATTTCCCCTCGAAACAGAGATACCAAGAAAGTGGGTTTGACAGCACGGAAACTGTGCATCATTTGAAGAGGATATAATTTTCTACAGAATTTTTAGAAGCGGAGATAGAGCTCCAAACAAAAATTCAAACATAGCACAAAGCGACAGGGCTGTGAACTACAAAGCATCTTCAAGTTCCGCCAAATTGAGCGACAAGATAAATGGTGTCCGGAGCTAAAAGAAATATTCAAATCGAACATTTAGATGCAGAGATACCGAGAAAAACAGATGAGATACTTGCGCCCCCTAGATGGCACGTTTTACAATATTTTCAGCAAGAAATGAACAGACATTTTTCACAGATAGTAATATCTCACCGAAAAGGTATTTTCTCAATCAAATGTTCAGGCGCGCAGATAATGCTCTAAGTATGCTGCAAAAGGAAACGTCAACTTACGCCCTCTGGTGGTACATTTGTGTTTCAACAAAAATTTGAAATTATATACAGGGTGTCCGAGAATTATTGGACACATTACAAAATTATGTACAAAAAAAAAACTATGAGCATTGTCTGTTTTCCTATGTCACGTATTACTAACACGGTTTCTATATTTTTGTTTTGCAGAATTCTTATTCCCAGAATCCGATTGATGGCGCTAGGTGTGGCTTGATGAGGAATGTATGAGAAATGCGCAATCAGTAGTCATGTCATCCGTACAGCAGAAGGCGATGTGTATGTTATGGCTTGCGGAATTAAAGTCTGTCATTAAAGTTAAAAGACGGTACCGTTTAGAGTATGGTTGTAATCCTCCGTCAGCGAATTCAATTAAACGGTGGATGAAAAAGTTTAAAGAAACTGGCAATGTGGAACATCGTGGAGGAGCCGGTAGTCCTAGCGTCAGCTGTGAGACGGTTGAGCAAGTTAATGAAAGTTTCCGACGAAGCCCCAGTAAATCCGTTCGTAAAGCAAGCAGAGAACTGTGCATTCCGAAATCGACAGTTCATGATATCTTGCACAAGAAATTAAAGTTTCATGCTTATAAAATTCAAATAGTGCAAAAGATGCATCTAAATGATCGCACTCTGCGATACGATTTCGATGTGGATATGCTTAATCAAGTGGAAAACGACGAAAACTTCCTCAGAACTGTAAGGTTTAGTGATGAATCCACATTTCATGTATCAGGTATTGTGAATCGTCACAACTGTAGGACTGGAACGTGATTTTCCAAAAGTTAATGTATGGTGCGCCCTATCAAAAAGAGAAGTGATTGGCCCTTTCTTCTTCTGCAAAAAAACCATAAATGGTGACATTTACTTGGATATGCTAGAAAATTTCGCTATACCCCAGATCAAAAGATATGACAACGTCGTTTTTGCAACAAGAATGCGCGCCTCCGCATTGTGCAACGTGTGTACGTAAATGCCTAAATGGGCATTTCTCCAACAGATGGATTGGGCGTGGTGGTCGCGTTCCGTGGCCTCCTCGCTCTCCAGATCTAACTCCATTGGATTATTTCATGCGGGGTTATGTGAAGGATCGTGTCTATCAGACGTCTTGTACTGATTTGCAGGAACTGAAGCAGCGTATCACAGCTGCTATTAATTCAATAACTCCTCAGATGCTTGGCAAAGTTTCATGCTTATAATATTGTACATGGCATGACGAGTATCGCTTGGACGTACTACGAGCAACCAAGGGATCTCACATCGAAATTTATTAACTTGTGTAGTCGCATTGTAAGTTAGTACAGTCAGTTTCTTTCTATCTGTTTAATGTTTTGTTTTATATAATTTTGTAATGTGTCAAATAATTCTCGGACACCCTGTAGAAAACACTTTGCGCCACAAATTGTCTTCAACAAAGAAAGAAGGTTTCAAATCGAACTGTGTGAAGCAGAAATATCGACAGAAATACGATATTATATTTAAATATAATAAGATTTGATAATAAGATTTTAATAAGATTTTATATTATATTAGACACCCTTGGCGAGAAAATTAGTCTTTGCTTTAAGCAAAATGTGTTCTAAACGTTTTTTTCGTGGTGCTCTGTATTTAACCACAAATAAATTTTTTAATCAAGTATTCAACAACGCAGATATTGCTGCAAGTACGTAAGAAACAGATATACACACTTATACCCCCTTGTAGCAAAACCATTTTTTACCAAAAATTAGAAATTATATGCAGAACATTTCCTATCAAGAGCTATATCCGATGAAAAAATAATTTTATATCGTGCTTTTAGAAGTAGAGATAACGAGGAAATTGCAATTTACCCTTGCCTCCCCTAGCGGAAAAACCAGACACTACCAAGCAAAATCAGTCTTTCTGAGCCAGCAATTAAGCCAGCAGTGGCCCAGCACTATTTTGCCGCTACCCAACAGTCAAAACAATATCCCGGCGGCCACCACAAGGGGTCTTTAGCAGTCCTGCAAGTACGTGCCATAAATGATGGCTAGCCTAATGTGGTCCACCAGTTTCCCGGCAGTGGCAGTCGGAAATCACCTCACGTAAAGGATAGCTTACCGAATCTTGTCCGCCAATTTCCTAGTAGGAGCAGACAAAAAAAAAATAAAAAAAATAGAAAAAACTGACACCCACAGCTCCCCAAAGACACAACTTATCTTTTTTTCCCAACGAAACTTATGTGCATGACGTCACGAAGCTGGGAAAATCTCCTCAATGAGTCCAGAAAAAAGGCCTGGTGGATCCATCTGGCATCAAACCAAAGACTGCTTGCTTGCGAAGCGGACGCTTTGGCCACTACACTAGTTTAGCACGTGCGTGCGCTTGCTTGAAGCTGATTCTCTTTCCTGCATGATCATTTTCATTAATGTCCGTTTCATAGATTTCATAAATTTATTTTTTCAACGTAACGATTTGATTTTATCTACCTTAAGCGAACTTCACTCTCAACGAGTGTACCAACTTAAAAACGTTTTCCAAAGTTTTTTTTTGCTGTCCTTGTGGTCTTGAAAGCCGATTGTTTGATTAATATATTTACCCATTCATTTCACATTCCGTTATATTTTTAACGTTGTATCTTTTTTCTCCATGGTCCGAAGCTAAAAGTTGTTCTAAATAGGAAAGATATTTTATTTTACTTTCAGTTATTTTTAGCAGCAAATTCCTCCCCTCTTGTGTATTCAATTCATGGAGGATGAGTACATTATATTAGCATAGCACTGGGGTTTTTTTTCAAACACTTAATCATTTCGTAATGAAATACTCACTTTTTACGCTTATAATTCTTTTTTTTTTCAACATAACAATTTTTCGATGTCTTTTATTTTTCAATTCCTCTTTGAAGTCCAGATTTTCTTGAATGGAGTTGGTGTGTTTGATTGCTGTTTATATCCTTGATTCTTCGTGTGTTAATTCAGGTATTTTGGACGAAATAAGTTTCTATAAATACATGACAGTGATTGAACATTTCTTGCAGTTCATTAATTATTTATATAATTTTCATCGGTAATCTTCACCGAAGCGGCATTTCATTAGGAAATTAATTCGTCTTTCTATATATGGCTTTTCTTTTCTTAACATCCACTGAAATAACACGACGGCGATGACGTCGTCTTCAACAAACTGGTACCAAAAGAGACCACGCACGTGTTGCTTTTGCGCATTTGCTGGCCTGTTGCTTTCACCTCATGTTGGGGTTGCTTGGGTTGCCAGCTACGGGCCACTAGTGGCGCTTGCTTGGAGGCCCGTAATTCACTGCGATGCTGCAGGGCCATCAATGGCTGCCAACTGATGGCGCTGTCTCCAGCGGACCGCTACCGTACCGTCAGCGGCAGATTTCAGCCAGCAGTGACCCATCATCTTTAGCTGATGGCCAGATGTTTCTCAGCCCTTGTGTTTTTGCTGGGTACTCAAAAAGGGAACTGAACTGAATATAATCTTCGATATAAATGATATCGAATGCAAGGAAGAATATTTTTAATCAGATATTTTTGCGCAATCATGGAATAAAATGTATTTTAATTCCATAGCATCTGCATTTACGCCATCTAACGGCAAAGTTATGCATCCCAAAAAACACGGAGAGCAAGGATCATCACTCTCATATTTCATCGTTCCAAGGCAAAATAATTTTTCCAAATATGACTAATAGCTGCAGAAATATGTTGTCCACAGACAGACGGACAGACAGTGGGATACCATGAGCATGCTCTCTCTTTACAAAAGACGTGTTAAAAATTAAAAGCTTCTGTGCCAGCCACGATTAACTTTTGCTTAATAAGTTTTGCTGCATTTCTAAATTTGGAGAAGGCTTATGATAGAGCCTTCAGCGATTCCATGGAAGGCCTTAAAAATTATGCTGTAATTACAAATTGACTTGCGTGCCAGAAACAGTGAATGCTGGTTGCAGTATAGCATGAAGACTTGTAAATTATGCTATATCGAACTGGAGTTTCATCGGTGAAGGAGTAAGGCTAAGTTACGTAATTCGCTGGGGCTGTTCAACATATTTATGGATGAGTGTGTGCGTAATGTCAAAATAGATAGCAGTGAAAGAAATATCATGAAAGAAATACGGGATTACGCCATATAATACAAATTTTTGAAGATGACAATCCGAATTTTGGCGTAAATGTGACAAGGATGCTAAGTCAGATAATATCCGAAAACTTGAAAATTTTCATCGTCCTGTAGCGGGACTCGAACCCGCGTCTCCCAGAAAACGCCCGGGTATGCTAACCACTACACCACCCAGAATGACCAAGTTTCAAGTTTCCGATTGGAAATTTGAAACTTGGTCATTCTGGGTGGTGTAGTGGTTAGCATACCCGGGCGTTTTCTGGGAGACGCGGGTTCGAGTCCCGCTCCAGGACGTTGAAAATTTTCAAGTTTTCGGATATTATTTGACTTACCATCCTTGTCACATTTACGCCAAAAATCGGATTGTCATCTTCAAAAATTATGTAGTAGTGGTTTATTTCTTACAAAACAGTTTGTTTGTTTGGAGGTTTAAAAAGGTCACTGTGAGCAATTCAATGGTCTATAAGCAGTAGCATGTCCGTAATTTGGACCCATTCATTCTAGAAAAGGAAGTGGACTATTGGCAAAAGACATACATACCATCAATAACTCACCCGGTATTCGAAACCGTACCCATCTCTGACCAATCGTTAGAAGTCAACGCTTCCATCCACTCCTTCATCGAGCTTAGGAGTTATCGAGTGTGCAGATTGTTGTATGATGATGACACAAGCTTATTTTCTGAGACCAAAAGTGGGTTGCAGAGTATGTTGCCCAGAACGAATGAAATGTTTTGTGCAAAGAACTGTTACGACTAAATGTGATATTAATCTAAACTATACAGGTTTAGATAACGGCAATGTGTTTGTGTATCTAGGAAGCATATTTGAAAGAGTAAACGAATTGATTAGTGAAATTGGCATGCGAGTCGTTTAAGCTTGAAAACCCACAACAGCCTTAAGAGGACTGCACAGGATTGATGAGCTGACAAAATCTTAAATGGTTGTTCTACAATGTTGCTGTAGAAAACAACCATTCAAGACTGATGAGCAAATGGTTGTTGTTCATTGTGAAACCTAGGTATTATAGAAAATACACTAGTGGTTTCTGCACAGTGGAAAGACATTACTTACAGGAATGTTGTTGCAAAACGCGTTTCGATCATGTGAGGACCGTAGATGAGAAATGTGAAGTAAAGTGTTTTTAGTAGGGCGGAGGTAAATATGTTGAGGTGAGTTTGGCCATGCTGAATAGATAAGTGAGAAGGCAGAGATTGAAAGTATGCATTTAAGTAAATTGGAAAAAAGAGTTGATGAAGCTCGCGAAAGTAGTGGGATGAGCAGGTTCAGTAATACCTGCGAAAGAAAAAGACAAATTAATATGAAGTGTATATGATGTCGTGTAGACATGTGACGGATGTCAATGAAACACGAGTTGTACTACAGATCGCTGCAAATGAATACTATTGTAAAACCACAATCAGTAAAAGCTGACACCACTGGACTCTGGCCTAGCTTCATCGTCCTGATGAAGCTAGGCCAAAGTCCACAAAGATCTCGCTGGGCTCTGGCCGAGCTTCATCAGGACGAATGACACGTAAATATTCAAACTGTACATGATATCATTAATGGTGTTTAGAGTCACGGGTTTTGGTTATTTGCTTCCACGCGCATGATAGAAATGGTGTGGATATCATGTCATTAAAAAGTTGCGAAGAATTCTAATATATATGGAAAGACTTCAAAATATCAAATTTGGTGGTTGAATCTGGCTTGTCGATTAGTTTTGCTCCTTCAAAGAGAAGTTTAGAATCCTATTCGTAACAGTGTTTAGCCATCGAGGACATTTTTAGATCACAGTTTCGAATATAGGTCTTGTGTTTCTTCAATCGAAAACGCAAGTCTCTACGAAGCGCTACATTCGCATGGAATTTGATAGATTCCTTAAGAATGTTTATCTTCAACAGTCATTTGATCATGAAAAGTTCATTTTGTTAATGGGTTTAAAAAGCTAATTGACAAGCCAGATTCAACTACCAAACTTGATATTTTGGAGGCTTCCCATATACAGTATTTGAGGACCTGGTTAACCCTGGTTATTCGTATCAGCTGCCAAACAGATCTTAGATTGGATCTGTTTGGTAGCTGATACGAGGAGTGAGTGGATGTCTCACTCACGCAATTTAAAGTTTTGTTGTTGTTGTGTTTTGATTTTTTCAGGTTGCTGTACTTCCGTTGCATGGGTGGTGTAATGACAATTTTCTAGCCCCAAAATTGAGAGATATGGGCTCTTTTTGGTCTTCATTAAGATAAAAATTTCATGCATTCTGTGAAGTTGCCTAAAAATAGAATTAAATTGCGTCATTTCAGTGCATAAAATAATGAACGTGTTTGTCACTGAAATCATTGCGAGGATTAAATACTCATCGTCTTCCGTATTAAAACGCAGCTTACAAGAGTTATATTCAAAGAGAAAGTGTAAGTATTTTCTCGGAAATTACGTTTCTGTAATCTGGAATAATTAAAATTTCCTTATTCACTACGGGGGCCTACTGATGAGCTACAGAAGCGGCACTTAAAGAACTTGAATCTTCGAGAGCCATGCTTGAAGAATTTCTTGATGGTGCATTGCCCTAAAGGCGAATTAAACTTGAATAATTCTTCGCAGAGCATTTTGGAGATCAAAGTTCTTTAAAAGTTGTCGAACTCGATAAAATGAGCAGAAAGCGTATGAAATAACTTTAAACATAAACTTGACTCTAAGAACTTGGCTTCTGTTCCAAAGAAATCTTAATGGTAATCACGTTAAGTTCTCCAGAATTCCTTGTTTTTCTCAGCGCATTTATCATACACGTATTCCTGACTTCTCCACATTGATTTTAAGAGTTTTCTCTTCTACCGACACACCGACGCTACCTAAAGGTATTTTCAGACATAATTTCCTGAGCGGTACATTTCATCCAAAAGCCTTTCCGGTTCATTTTCATTAGTTTTCATGCGCCACTATCAAAATAGAGGTAAGGGAGCGTCTGACCCCAGGTCTAAATCTGCCTTTTAGAAAACAAAGCTAGAAGTGTTTTGTGTAAGTGAATTCGATCGGAAAGAAAGGTAGAAATGTTTAGAGACAGGGAGAGGCCTTACTTGAAGGCTTTTCACTTGAGCATGCCCAACCGTATGGAGGTAAAGCATTCAGCAGTTAGGAAACTAAAACATCCTGAAATTTCGAAACCGGTCACGCCCGGGGACAGAGTGAAACTACTGAAATTTATGGGACAGCCATCTGAATCTAGACATATGTCTGGTTTTCTGACTATCGCCCAACCTGTTACTTCATACGGACGTACTTTCTGTTCTAAATCGAACTTTAACTCAAGCACAGAGCTCTACAGAACCACTTTATTTGCTGCTATGGTGGGTGGCACCCCTAAGTCTCGGATACAGTCCCCTTAAGTTGCATTGTCCCTGTATTTATATTTGCCAGGGGGACTTTACTGATCACTAGTCGTAGTGCAAAAAATGAAACACTCATGTGAGTTCATAATTTTAGGGGTTTAGCGATCTCCATGAACAACTCAATGTCCCATTAGCACTCACCCGCCGCTAATTCCGATCATTTGGTTCCATGGAAGGGAAAGACCCAGTGTCGTAAAGCGAGCACTCCGGCCAGCACATGCCTGCAGCCCGGTTGGCTCAGTGGTACAAGCGCTGACCTCGGACCGAGCGGTCCGAGCTCAAGTCCCGGAGGAGGCATCGGTCGGGCACTTGCCTTAAGGTCGTTCCACTTTAAAGTTATGCCCTGTGTTTCCGATGGTAAAATCATCTGTAGACATTCTTTTCTTTGCACATCGATGAAAATAACTTTAAATTATAGTATGGTATACTTGATATTTGCTAAAACTTAACCATAACCATATTAAAAATCAAAAATTTTTTCCTTGGGTAATATTGAGACCTGTTAATAGATAGCGCCACATGTACATTGATTACGTCAGTCAACAAACAAATGTTTAATGGCTTATTTCGGAAATAATGCTGATTTTTTTCAATAAGTTTATTACTCATTTTCGGAATGGAATAAAAATTTGAGTCTATCCATGCGATAGACAAGAATGTTTAAAATAATTCCAGCCTCTTTGGTTAAATGTTCTGACAGTAATTTACCAGAAAATATCAATAAAACTAGAGGTACTGTTGATTTCTAATTTCGAAATAAGCCATCAAGCATTGCTGTACACTGACGTAATCTATGCACAGGTCGCGGCATCTATTAGGAGTTCTCAACAGTACCCAAAAAAATATTATTCATTTTTAATGTAATTATGGTTAGGTTTTAGCAAACATTAAGTATGTCATCCTATGATTCAAAGCTATTTCTCTCAATGTGAGAATTTTCGTCTATGGGAATACATTCGTTGCGACGAAAATTTCTGCAGAGGTTTTTGCTATTGGAAACATAGGAAAGAGTTTTTAGATAGGGCCATCATAAGGGACTGGCCCTCTCCATTCAATGGAGCCAGTGTCCCCAAATTAGGATCGGGCGAATGCTTATGGCTCGATGTGCTAAATCCCAAAATCCAATCCATCCACTCTCGGTAATCGACAAATCTCAAAATCCGATCTATCCACCTCATCCAAATCTCAAATTCCAATCCATCCACCTGATCCCACAATCTCAAAATCCATTCCATCCACTCTCGAAATACAATCTCATTAAATTTTAACATCTAAGCCCTCTACGCTCGGTGGTCGCTAAATCCCAAAATCCAATCCATGCACGTCATCCCTAAATCTCAAAATCCAATCCATCCACGGCCGTAATACAATCTCATCCAAATCTTAACATCGAATACATCCACTCTCGGTGGTCATTAAATCTCAAAATCCAATCCAACAACCTTATCCAAATCTCCAAAATCCAATCCATCCACCTTATCCAAATCTCAAAATCCAATCCATCCACTCACGAAATGCAATATCATCCAAATCTCAAAATCCAATCCATCCACTCACGAAATGCAATATCATCCAAATCTCAAAATCCAATCCATCCACTCACGAAATGCAATATCATCCAAATCTCAAAATCCAATCCATCCACTCTCGATGGTGGCTAAATCTAAAAATCCAATCCACCCACCTCATCCCTAAATTTTTAAATCCAATCCATCCACTTTATCCAAATCTCAAAATCCAATCCATCTACTCACGAAATACAATCTCATCTAAATCTCAAATTCCAATCCATCCACACTCGGTGGTGGCTAAATCTCAAAGTCCAATCCACCCACCTCATCCCTAAATTTCTAAATTCAATCCATCCACTCTTGGTGGTCGTTAAATCTCAAAATCCAATCCATCCACTCTCGAAATACTACAATATCATCCAAATCTCAAATTCCCATCCATCCACTCTCGGTGGTCGCTGAATCTCAAAATACAATCCATCCACTCTCGGTGGTCGCTGAATCTCAAAATACAATCCATCCACTCTCGGTGGTCGCTAAATCTCAAAATCCAATCCAGCCACTCTCGGTGATCGCTAAATCACAAATTCTAATCTATCCACCTTATCCCAAATCTCAAAATCCAATCCATCCACATTCGGTGGTCGCTAAATCTCAAACTCCAATCCATCCACTCTCGAAATACAATCTCATTCAAATCTCAAAATCCAATCCATCCTCTCTCGGTGGTGGCTAAATCTCAAAATCTAATCCACCTACCTCATCCCTAAATTTCTAAATCCAATCCATCCACTCTTGGTGGTCGTTAAATCTCAAAACCCAATCAATCCACTCTCGAAATACAATCTCATCCAAATCTCAAAATCCCATCCATCCACTCTCGGTGGTCGCTAAATCTCGAAATACAACCCATCCTATCTCGGTGGTCGCTAAATCTGAAAATCCAATTCATCCACTCTCGGTGGTGGCTAAATCTCAAAATCCAATCCGCCCACCTCATCCCGAAATTTCTAAATCCAATCCATCCACTCTCGAAATATAATCTCATCCAAACTTCAAAATCCAATTTATCCACTCTCGGTGATCGCTAAATCTCAAAATCCAATCCATCCACTCTCGGTGGTGGCTAAATCTCAAAATCTAATCCACCCACCTCATCCCTAAATTTCTAAATCCAATCCATCCACTCTTGGTGGTCACTAAATCTCAAAATCTAATCCATCCAGTCTCGAAGTACAATATCTTCCAAATATCAAAATCCCATCCATCCACTCTCGGTGGTCGCTAAATCTTAAAATACAGTCCATCCACTCTCGGTGGTCGCTAAATCTCAAAATCCAATCCAACCACCTCATCCCTAAATCTCTAAATCCAATCCATTTGCCTCATCCCTAAATCTGAAGATCCAATCCATCCACTCTCGGTATTTGCTAAATCTTAAAATCCAATCCATCCACCTCAACCATCACCCGAACACGGGACCCACCTGAGCCAAAGATCCGTAGCCAGAGCTTAAACCACGAAGCACCTGGGACAGTCATAGGAGCTCATGCGCAACGTGCTGTAGGAAAATGAAAAAAAAAAAGAAAAAAAGAATGGTTAATACAGCAATCAGCCATCTCTGAATTGCCTGTTCTTCACGTAGCAATATAAGCACATCTGAAAACTTTAAAATTACATTGTTCTGGACCAGAGCCCGCATCTTCCGATTTCTAGGCGAGCATGCTATCCGTTCCATCACCCAGGACGATCAAGTCCTAGCTATCTGAGTGTCAAATATCAAAACATTCTCTGGGTTTTGCCAGTCGAATCAAATTTTGCTTCCTCGTAGCGCTAAGTAAGTTATCAGTGTATCGAGTAAATTCTGGGGAAGAAATATTCTCACAGTACGTGGAAATATGTCAGAATCGTTAATACATCAATCAGGCATCTCGGAATTACCTGACATTAAACATATCAGGAAACTTGAAAATTCCATGGTCATGTAGCGAGAATTAAACCAGCATCTCCTGATTTCTTATTTCTGTATAAACAATTCTGACGTATCTCCACGTATTGTGAGAAGAATATTTCATCCACATAATTTACCTGACAGGCTGGCGATTTACTTAACGCTACGAGAAAGCTGAATTTGATTCGACTGAAGAAACCTAGAGAATGTTTTGATACTTAACACTTAGGACTTGATCGCCCTTGGTCGAGTAACGGATAGCATGCTTCAGCGAAAATCGGGACAGGCTAGTTCTGGTCCAGGACGATGAAATTTTGGAGTTTTTTGATGTGATCAGTGTTATGTAAAGAACAGTAAATGCAGGCAATTCAGAGACAGGTGATTGCTATATTAACGACTCTGACATATCGCCACGTATTGGGAGAAGAATATTTCTTCCATAGAATTTAAAAAGACGAAATTTCGCATAAGTGAAATGTCAACAAAAGTAAAACGTTAAAAAAGAAATATACGTCACAAATGTAAATAATTTTTGAATAACACTAATAGGAGCAGAGATATTGCCCCACAAACTGACGAATGAATTATATGACGTAGAAGTCCTGTCTTACTTCTACGTTAATTTAAAACATCAAAATACTAAGAAATAGTTCCTAAATGAAAGAAACCTTAACGGCCAGACGAAACATGTAAACAACAGAAGTCAAACTTACGGAAAAGATGCTTTATTCAGGATGTAGCAAACACATCGTAGCATAGCATATTGCACTAAACTCTCCACACACCACACAACTCTTAACAACGCTCTTTTCACAACGCTCCTTTCAATAATCAGTTTACAACTCAACGCTCTTTTCACAACGCTCCTTTCAATAATCAGTTTACAACCCAACGCTCTTTTCACAACGCTCCTTTCAATAATCAGTTTACAACCCAACGCTCCTTAAGCAACAATTTAGTCGTCCCTTTTATCTCTTGTTCTTATAAATATCAGGCATACGTCACGTGCATTCAGCCTCAATTGTGTTGCAAACATATTCGTTTGAGAGAAAAGATATTACGTTAAGAGTGAAGAATAACCGAATAAACTCAAGATTTACATAGGGAAAGAAACTAAAAAGGAAAGTTAATTTAGAATATACGTCACAATGACGAAAGTTACACTATAAGCATTTACCATTTTATCCCAAAACGCGTGCTCACAAAAAAATATGTTAAAAACAAAATTACTAATATATTCAGAGCTTCCACGGATATTTTGTAACACAATATGCCATTATTATGTAATGCCCCTCTCCTTACATACGAATAACAGCAGTTCTTTCTCTTTATCAGGTCATTTATCATTTTTTCATCTGAAAGATATGAAAAATATGGTGGAAATATTCATAAAAAAGCTTTCAATAGCTGTTAGAATAGTTTTTCGCAATTTGAACTTTTTATCACCGCGACTGTGTGATCAAAGAGGCAGTGATCATTTATAGCAGCTAAAGGAACGATGAGTTAAGATAAAACACTTTCCTCTTTTTGCAAACCAAATTTGTTCGGAGACAAATGGCATAAAAATATTTTCGCCGAAGTTTGATTACATGTCGGCACACATTCAGGTTCACGCGCGACTACGAAAAAGTACTTTATCCACAGTTTGGGAAGAAAAAAAAAGCAAAGGTGGTAATTATTCAATTGAAATTCATTGCGTAAACAGAACCGCTTTCTTTTCCTGCCTTACCTCTTCAGAGGGAATTTGGCATTTCGGCAATACTAAGAGTTTCTTAATTTTGTTTTTAATTTAGAAATGTGTTTAACGACCAGTGCGCAAATAAACCAGGCTCAGCTAAATTTAAGATTACATGTGTGCTTGGATTATTTATTACTTTACACTGTAACTTTAGTTCCTTTTCCTTCCTTGAATAATTGCGGTGTTTGTGTTTAACTGTCATTGTCATAAAATTTAGCTTTTTCTTTTTGTGTGAGAATAAGTTTCTTGCAAACCTAGAGAAGTTTTTATTGAAAGTTTCATTCATTTGCGGGAATTGCTTCTTGTTAAATTTAAGATAACGGCAAATTAAGAGTAGAAATTCATAATATTCAATTTTAATCACAGTTTCAGAATTTCTACATGCTCTACTTTTGAAAGTTTTATTTACTTAATGAAGAAATGCGCAGTTTCCCAAACCAAATTACATGTTTCCTGTAACAATCGTATCTAAGCCAGAGGTGGGGAACCTTTTCATGTTGGATGGCCACATTAAATTAGCTGTTAACTCATAAGAACGCATTCAAGAAATTTCAATTAGATATACTTCGAAATGTAACCTGCAAGTATCCTAGACCAAAGGTGAGGAATCTTTTCATGTTGGAAGGCCGCATTAAGTTAGCTGTAATCTAACAAGGCCGCATTCAAGAAACTTCAATTAGATATACTTCAAAATGTAACCTGCAGGTTTCCTAGACTAGAGGTGGGGAACCTTTTTATGTTGGAAGGCCCCATTAAATAAGCTGTAACCTCATAAGAACGCATTCAAGAAATTTCAATTAGATATATTTCGATATGTACATTATTTTTTTAAAATATTACTATGTGTTAACTTCAGAAAAAAATGTTAATTCTAAAGTTAGCTGACCTTTTAATGGCTTTGTTGTGACTTCCTTTTATTTTGGAAAGCATTTGAGTATTTGGTTGCAACATGGAGGTCCACACTTTTAGCTGATCCTGTAGATGGGTATCCGTCATTTTTAAACTTAAAGGCTTCTTGCTCTGGGTTAGGAGAATGCAGTTTCGCAGCAATAAATAGTTGAAAAGCAAGAAAGCATTTTTCGTGCATGTTGACAAACGCGTGTGCATTTTTCCATATTTCAAATCAAATGAGGACCCTAAAATGTCATATTCTGAGAGCTCACTAAAATCCTTCTGTAGTTCTTTAGGAGCCATAAAACGAAATCATGAGGGTAACAGGTATTAAAATAATAATATTGTTTTAATTGTGCGCGCTAGTCTTACTAATGTTTAAATTGTGGCCGCCAGTCGTACTAATGTTTTAATTGTGGCCGTCAGTAGGGGAGCATTGTTTCGTTGAATCTTCTTTTACTCTTTCGTATTTTAAATACGGTCAGTTTAAGATTACAATAAAAATAATGAATGACGAACAAATACATATTAATAAAAATAAAAGGATTTGTTCTGCAAAATTTGGATTCACTCAAAAGGCCACACTTGATGGCCTAGAAGGCCGCAGGTTCCCCACTCCTGATCAAAGCAACTGATGTTTATTTTTATAGTTCAATGTACATATAGGGGCCACTGAATTACACGTTTTTATTTAATACCGGGTTGGGCCTCGTTTATCCCAAATTTCAGCACATATGCAGTTTGGCATAGATTCCACAAGGTGCTGCAGTGCATCTACGTCTACCCAACAAAAACACAAGTGTTGGGAACCTGCTGGTCATCAGCTGGCAGTGATGGGTCACTGCTGGCTGAAATATGCCGCTGACGGGACGGTAGCGGTCCGTAGGTGGCAGTGCCATCTGTTGGCAGACGTTGATGGCCTTGCAGCATCGCCGTGAATTGCGGGACAACAAGCAAGTGCTACTAGTGGCCCGTTGGTGGCAACCGACTACCCCAACACGAGATGGAAGCAACGGGTCTGCCCATGCGCAGAAGCAACACGTGGTATGTCTCTCGTGGTACCAGTGAGTTGAAGACGACGATATCGCCATCGTGTTATTTCAGTGGATGTTTAGAAAAAAATGCCATATGGAGAGAGGCGAATTGATTTCCTAATAAAATGCCACGTCGACGAAGATTTCCGTCGGAAGAAAATTATATAAATAATTATTAATGAACTGTAAGAAATAGTCAATACTCTCGTGTATTTATAGAAACTCATTTCGTAGCAAAATTCCTGCACTAACACACAACGAATCGAGAATATAGACAGCCACGAAATACACCCACTCCATTCCCATGAATAACAAGAAATAATTTCTGTGTAATCTTTCCTTTTAACATACACAGAACCACTTCGAACAAAAGTCCTGGAAAAACATTAAAAAAAAACGTTATGTTGAAAAAAAATAAGGATTATAGATGTTCAAAATTTATCAATTATGTGAAAAAAAACAAAAAAAAACCCCAGCAAAGTTATGTGGATATAATGTGCTCATCCATGGGTTGAATACACAAGACTGGAGGAATTCGCTGCTAAAAATAACGAGAAGTAAAATAAACTATCTTACCTCTTTAAAGCAAATGCAGCTTCGGTCCGCGGAAAGGAAAGATACAATGTAACAGAATGGGATATGAATGGGTAAATATATTAATTAAACAATCGCATTTGAAGACCACAAGGACAGCACAAAACTTTGGAAAGCGCCTTTAAGTTGGCACACTCGTTGAAAATGAGTGAAGTTCCTTTAAGGTAAATAAAAACAATCGCTACGTTGAAAAATAAATTTATGAATTATATGAAACTGACACTTATGAAAAATATCTCGCAACATTGTAAAATTGAAAAGAAAACCGTTAGTTTCACATCGCGATGGAAAGATGCTCAGCTTTAAGGGAGAGCTCGCGCATGGCAAATCAGCGTCGTCGGCAGAGCGCTCGGTTCGCACGCAGACGGTCCTTGGTTCGTTTCCAGTCAGATCCAAACGATTGTTTTTCAGGACCTGTTGAGAAAATCTCCCCAGAGCGGTGCCGTCATGCAGACGTTTCGTAAGGGGAAAAAAGTAGTTGTGGCCTCGGGAAACTGCTTATCTTTCTTTTTTAAGGCTACTACTGGAAAGTTGGCGGACAAGATTCGGCAAGCCATCAGTTACGTCACGTGATTGTCGGCTGCACTGCCGGGAAACTAGCGGACCACATTAGGATAGCCATCATTTATGGCACGTGCTTGCAGGGCCGCTGAAGGGCCACTTGTGGCAGCCACTGTCTGTGATGGATAACTGATGGCCCTGTTCTGGCATATAACAACTGATGGTGTGCCAGCTGCTGGCCAGAACTGCTGGCCCATGTGGTGGCCGCCCGGACATTTTATTGACGGTTGGGCGGCGACAACATAGTGCTAGGCCACTGTTGGCACTGCTGGCTGCCAATGCTGGCTTGAGTGCTGGCCAAGCAACACGGTTTTTGTTGGGTACAGCTTACCAGGCGTGCACCAGACAAACCTTAATTGTCTCGGAAGTAAAGTTGGACTGGGTTGTGGGGAATTCTTTCAGTGAGGGGTGCTTTCGAAATGTTAACTTCGCCAACGAAAATCATCCCCTCAGATGCCTGTTCCTCTAAAGCTCAGGAAAATGCAGAAACATTTCAAGGTATGCGGGAAAACTAATTTTTATTGTAAATATGTTATAGCCAATAGAACACAGCCCAAACTTTGAGAGCTATTGGAAATTTTCAGCCAGAAAAAGACCACTTGAGAAATGGGTGGATGAAATTCCAAAGCATGCTGGAGTGACATGCAGGAGACAGGCTCAAAACAGACCGTTGTGGCAGAAGCTTCGAAAACTTTCATCCAGCAATGTATTGGTAATGCTTGACAATGATGATCATTTCGTAAGTACTTCAGTGAGACTCATTTTGATCGCCACTGATTTCTTTTTTCCAGCGTTTCAATTGAAATTTGAAGGAACTGCCATTTCTTTTCATGGATGTGAACATTTGCCATGTGACTTGAAAAAATAAAGTTATGTGACTATCTCATGAACAAGTAGCAGGTGTGAATAATGGCAGCGTTTTGCTGGCAGGGAATGGAATAGAGGCACGTAAGTTAAACATAATAAAAATGAAAGAAATGTATGCAAGCAGGCTCCTGTCATTTTCAGGAACAGATGCTTGGTTTGCTGTGTTGTTCGACGAGAAGACATAGGAAGGAGGAAAATGACACCTGCGACCCTTGTTGACTGTGTGCTCTTTCCTGACGGGAATATAAAGCAGAAGCTTATGTGATTATGTTTTCAGTTTCGTATCACGTACTTCAACAGAATTACCCTTTCAGCATACATTGACTCCCTCGTCAAGCTGGTGATTCAAAATAAGTTTCAGGATGAGCATTAATAAAATAACTAATATTTTGGTCTTTTTTCCTCAAGGAGTTTATTGTGTCTCCCTTTCTTTATCAAACGCAGCTTGTCTCGTTTTCTCGATTTTCAGTTTTTATGTAAATCACGTGATTCCCATTTCGCTTTGAATTTATTTTACTCAAGAGTTTAGTCTTACGATTTCGCATTGAGCGTGAAAGTGGAACCGTAGACACTCGCACCTCTGTTGGAAATATTCTTATCCGACAGAAACTTCAATACAACAAATCATCAGGTAAAACAATATCAAAGGATTTTTTCGTATTAGATATTATTTTTATTCGGGAGATATTTATAAATTGTCGAACTACATATATAAGACGCTGACTGAAGTCCTATGTCACCCAAATAACTTTGGGAAGAAGATAGCTAGAAAGTTAGGTATAGGTACAGTAATATGACCATACCCTGTCCGATTAGATTGACAGAAGCGACCTGAGTGGCATATTTAGGAAGTTCGCCCACTTATCTCGGAATCTATGAGAGATACAGGAACTAAGTAAAACAGAAACTTGTAGAGCATCATCAAATTAGTAAGAAATGACATATTATAGAAACGTAGGAGGTGATTAGAAGATTGTAAGCCTAATTCTTCAGGCGCCAATTTTAGTCATTGTCGCAGCAAAAATTTAACCGGCAAGCCTCGGACGGTTTGAATGCAGCGATTAGAGACGCAAACACACATGCGCGCGCGCAGCGCAAGAGAAATGCAAGATTTATTTTACGCGGCAATGAATGCAGCTTCAGTACCGTGTAAGCATTAATGTAAAAACGGTACTTACATAACTTTGAGTTTGACGTAGAAAGTTTGTCGCCAGGGTTTATCCGGCAGGAGAAGTGTTATGTCACAACCATACTTCTTGCATACGACACTCAAAGGCGTGCGATCGACGACGTTTTCCATTCTCTCCTGTTTGTTGTCTACATTTTTGCTGCGACAAAGACAAGAATCGGCGTTTGAAGAGTTAGCTTTTACAGTTTTCTGATCATCTCCTTTTCTACAATGTGTCATTTGGTACTAATTCGTTGATTCTCTACAAGTTTTTAATTTATCTTTTCCTGTAAATTTCATCGTTTCCAAGATAGGTGGGCCCTAATTTTGCAACTAGGGTCACTGCAGTCAGTCTCACTGGATAACGCATGGTCATTGTAGTATACGAATACTTAATTTCCATAGCTCTAGCTGTTTTTCGTTCAAAATGTTTCAATATACACTGAAGAGCAATTGAATTAGAGATAGCTGGCGTTATGCAAATGTGGCGCTGTGGGCGGCCCTGTAAATGGAAACGACATGACGTATGCTGCAATCCGACCATATAAGGAGGGATGCGACAGGAATTAGTAAAAGTCAAACGCAGTCTGGGTAAGACGAAGGATCTAAGCGCATTTGTTCGTGGGCAAATTATCGGGGCCAGACGAATGGCTCACTCCATCTCCGAAGTCGTGCAGGCACTGGGATTTTCACGAGCCACTGTGTCACAGGTGCACCGTGAGTACATCGAATCCGGTAAAACCATCCCTGCAAGGACCAACTGCCGTGGACAACAGCGTGTGGATGAGCAGGGTCATCGTCGGCTAGCTCGCATTGTAACAGTGGATAGACGGACCACAGAGCAAGAAATCACTCGGCAATTTAACGCTGGTGCAGAAAAACGTGTAAGCAGCCACACCATCCAGAACCATCTCCTCGCTATGGGTACAGAAACCATCGTTCCACGAGGGTATCGCTGCTGAACGCACATCACAGGGTGCAAAGATTAGCATGGTGCGGGAACATCGTCACTGGACCCTAAACATGTGGAAAAGTGTTGCCTGTACTGATGGGTCGAGATTCACGTTGGTGCATGCGGATGGCAGGATACGAGTACGAAGCAAACCACATGAAGCGATGGATCCTTCTTGCCAGCAGGGTACTCTTCAAGTTGGTGTGGGTGGCATTCTCGTCTGGAGACTGTTTACGTGGACTGAAATGGAACCCCTGGTACGCGTGACATCGTCCCTCACTGGTAAACGTTACCGGGATGTCCTGGATGACCATTTGCTTCCGTTTGTGTGTCTTCAACATCCCACTGAGAACCTCATTCTGCAACAAGACAATGCACCGTGCCATCGCTACCGAATTGCACCTGAATGGTTGGATGAACACTCCACCGACGTGACCTCGCTTCTTTGGCCAGCTAGGTCACCTGAACTCAATCCCATCAAGCACATCTGGGATGCCATCGAGAGAGATGTTCGAGGCTCTGACCTCCTCCATCAAATCTTCATGAACTGTAGGAGCTTGTAAAGGGGTCGTGGATCCGTATGGCTTTCCAACGCTTTCGGTGTCTTGCCGAGTCCATGCCGAGACGAATTGCCGCCGTCATCAGGGCGAAAGGTGGTCCTACACGTTACTAGACAGGTATCTCTAATTCAATTGCTCTTCAGTGTATATATATATATATATATATATATATATATATCCACCCATCTCCCATGTGTGGATGAAATTCGTAAATATGCGGGAGTGACATGGAGGAGACTGGCACAAGACAGACCGTTGTGGAGGAAACTTGGGGAGACCTTCGTCCAGCAGTGGATTGATAATGGTTGACAATGATGATGATGATGATGATATATATATATATATATATATTTATATATATACACTATATTGACAAAAGTCACCGGACACCTAGAAGAGAAACACAACATAGCATTTTTGACATACATTAGTACGGTGTCGGTCCACCTTTGGCCGTAAATTGGACCCTTCGAGACATGCTTTCCACAAGGTTTTGGAACTACAGGTTACGCTTCCATTCAGTACATAATGCTGCCGCTAACTGTTGCTTAGTAGTAGACCTTGGTTCCAAACTTCTTATGCGGCGCTCTAATTCATCCCATAGGTACTCTATGGGATTACGATCAGGGCTCTGTGCTGGCCAGTTCACACTCGATACGGAATTATTGTCAAACTACACCGTAACAGTCCTTGCTTTATGGCTCGGTGCATTATCCTGCTGGTAGCAAGAAGACTTGTATCCATGGTATTGCCACAGAGTTGGTGGGGCATAATTGTCGAGAATATCGAGGTAGACGTGCTGGTTAACAGGTTTGTCCACGATAACCAATGGGCCGGGACCATGCCATGAAAAACACCCCCACATGACTACACTGTCAGCTCCAAACATGACCATGAGAACAATATACTGTAGTAAATAGCGTTACACTGGCTGCCGCTACACCCACACACAGCAATCAGACTGATGGATCGTGTATCTGGATTCATCAGTCCATAGGACCCGTTTCCATTGATCTACGGTCCACGATAAATGTTATTTACACCATGCTAAACGACGAGTAGCATTCCAAATAGATATGAACGGCTTATGAGCAGCCGCACGACCACGGTAACCCATGGAATGAAATTCTTTGCGAATGGTACACGTACAAACCGAATTTCCAGCATGTTTTGCGCTGAGTTCTTGTGCAGTACTCCGTCGATTGGCTGTAACGACTCTCCTGAGGTTTCGACATCCTCTATCACTGATTTTCTTTGGTCTGCCGGTGCGTTTTGCTGCTTCATGTACGCCATGTGTCTTCCAGTTATTCGGTACATCCAAAACAGTTGTGTTGGATATGTTTAAACGCCTCTCGGTTTCTCTAATAGACAACCCACTAATATAACACCCAACAATCTTTCCTTTCTCAGCTGTCAAGTTCTGTGGAAACCAATCATCATAGCAAGGCCACTGAGATTGCAGATTAGCTCCAAGTGAGTTCCAGAACTGCTCAAAGCTAACTTCGTTGACTTGGCTATCATGGAAGAGCGGCTGTACATACACCTCTTTTGCGAGAAGCAAATATTCGTCGCAGATTGTCATGGGCGACAGACATGATTAAGAGACTCTTAGCATTTTGACACACTATTATATTCTCTGATGTATATTCGCAAAGATACGTTTTTAACTTTTTTTATCCCAGAGACCCTCAAAGACGTCTGAAACTGAAAGCACGTGATGCATTTGATCGTCGATAACAAATTGTTAACGAATTTTGTTCAGTCAGTGTTCAGGAGACACAATATTGTGTCTCCTGGACGCGTATTAAATAATTCGTAACGCTTTTGGTCCGTTTGATTCTATAGATTCCATACATTCTGTACCGGGCAAAGCCGGGTAGTAAAGCTAGTAATACATAAAAATTTCTGCAATGAAAAATCGCCGAGAGCTGCTTTCGTTGACCTGCTGATCAGTAGTTGCGTGCCCCCACCTTTCTCAAGGGGTGGGAGGAAACTAAAAAACAAGAGATGTGGGCTCGAATCCCACCACCGGCGAATAGGTTATACGTTATATACTGAGAGCAGAAAAAATTTTGCTATTAATAACAGAACAAATTTTGTCGTTAATAGCAGAACAAATTTTGTTATTACGAGGGGATGCTGAAAAGTTCTCGGCCTAATTCCCCTTTCCTGTAATTGTAGCATCATTTTGTCACTGTAGCTCGAAAGAGTGGGGTTTTTTTTTATTGTAAAATGCCAATTTTCAGACTAATAGGTCTTTTTTTTTTTTTTGCAGATGTTTGACATCCTGAACTGAATCATGTCAATGCAAAGTGCTGAATTTTCGAATGTGGAACTCTGGGCTGTCATGAAATTTCTGTTCCTGCAGAAAAAAACTGCAAAGGAAATCTATGAATGTATAACGCAAACATTAAGTGACAAGTGCCCTTCATATTCCACTGTGAACAAATGGTGTGCCAACTTTTAGCGTGGACACATTGAGACCGAAGATGCAACTAGATCCGGGAGGCCATCAATAGTGACAACACCCTAAATTGTTGATGGTGTTCATGACTTGATTTTGTCAAATCGGCAAATCTTGGCTAGAAAATAGCTGAGACAGTGGAGACATCCAGGGAATGTGTTGGGTTCATAATTCATGAGCACTTGGATATGCAGAAGATGTCAGCGAAGTGGATGCTTAAATGTTTGAACGCCGATGAGAAACTAAAACGGGTGGACACTTCCAAAACGGTTTTGTAGCATTTTGAGCGATCTGGTGATAATTTTAATGCAGCGATTTATTACTGTTGACGAAACAAGGCTACATCACTACGATCTAGAGACGAAACAACAGTCCCTGCAGTGGCGGCACTCCGGTTCTCCACGGCCAAAGAAATTCAAGACTCAAAAGGTCTGCAGGAAAGGTGAAGGCAAGAGGGTAAAAATCATGAATCACTACGATCCAGAGACGAAACAACAGTCCCTGCAGTGGCGGCACTCGGGTTCTCCACGGCCAAAGAAATTCAAGGGTCGAAGGTCAGCAAGAAAGGTCATGGTAAGAGAGTACAAATCATGAATCACTACGATCCGTAGACGAAACAACAGTCCCTGCAGTGGCGGCACTCTGGTTCTCCACAGCCAAAGAAATTCAAGACTCAAAGGTATGCAGGAAAGGTCATGGCAAAAGAATACAAATCATCAATCACTACGATCCGTAGACGAAACAACAGTCCCTGCAGTGGCGGCACTCTGGTTCTCCACAGCCAAAGAAATTCAAGACTCAAAGGTATGCAGGAAAGGTCATGGCAAGAGAGTACAAATCATGAATCAGTACGATCCAAAGACGAAACAACAGTCCCTGCAGTGGCCGCACTCCGGTTCTCCACGGCCAAATAAATTCAAGATTCAAAGATCTGCAGGAAAGGTCATGGCAACGATTTTGGGATTCGGAAGGTGTTTTACTGATTGATTATCTTCCGACGAGTCAAACAATAAGTGCTGAATACTATTCCAAATTGCTGTGCCGATTAAAGGAGGCGTTGAAAGAAAAAAGGTGATTGAAACTGCGGAAAGGTGTTCTCTTTTTGCAGGACAATGCGCCGGCTCAAAAGGCTGGAAAGACAATTTATGTTTTGGGGGATCTGGGATTTAAGTGCATAGGCTATCCACCCTACTCACCAGACCTGCTCCAACGGACTATTTCCTGATCCCAAACCTTAAAAAAAGTTTAACACGGAAGCATTTTTCGAATGATTCGGGGATATCAGCAGCAGAGCTGTATTTGATTGATCAAACTTCAGAACGTTTTTTTTTTTTTTTTTTTTTTTTGGGAAGGGTTAAAAGAAACTACTTCAGAAACGCTGTGCTAAGTGTGTTGAACTTCGGGATGAATATGTGGAATAGTCTGTAAGTTTCATGGTTTTAGCTCATTTCATTCTTGGTGAGGCCGAGAACTTATCAGTATCCCCTCGTGATTAAGAATATGGATTTCTTTTTCTAAGAAATTACCAACATGAAATACTACCGCTTTCTCTTTCATTATTTTTGTCTTACTCTCACTTCTGTTCTCTCTGTGTTCTCTCTCTCTCTCTCTCTCATTTTATTACTTTGTCTGCATTTTTCTCTTCAGTATATAATGTTTTTTTTCTTTCCCTCTTTCTCTCTCTCAGTCACTATCGATATCTTTCCTCCTTCCACTCTCACTTTCTCTCTTTCAGTTTGTGTCTATATATATACACTTCTCTCCGTTTTCTGCTTTGCTGTTTGTCCTTCGCTCTCCATTTTTCTGTTGCAATTTCTTTTTCTCTCCACTTCTCGTTTTTGTTTTTACCCATTCACTATCTCTTTCTTTCTCTTCCTGTCTTTTGGCCCATCATTTTTCCTCATCGTATGAATATTTGGAACATTTTGTATTATTTATTTGGTTAAAGCAAACACGTCATGTAACGGCTGAAGCTACTTTTAAGTTCCATTGTTTGTTTCTCAAGAATATAAAATTCATCGCTTTCATACCAGCAGCATCTCTTCTTCTTCTTGTATCACGGCAAGGTTTCCCATAAATGTGCAATGTGCGTGTGTGATTTTTTTTTCTTTTCGCTTTCCTTCTTTAAATCGGATGAAGTTTTTTGTTCACAATCGATTAGCCTGATTTTATAGGATTCGTATTTTCCCCCCTCTTCTCTTGATCTCTCATGAGCGAGGATAAGATATCAGATACAAGACAACTTGCTTTTGATCCACCTTCCATACTTCAACGGAAATGCATCAATAACTTAAATTTCGTATTCGTAGGAGAAATATTGCAGATACTTTGAAAGTATATTATGTTTGCTTTTTTAACAGCGGTCGGGTTTGGTGTTACACTTCAGTAGAAAAAAGATTTTTTTTTTCTTTTTTTCTTCGGCATCTTTAAAAGTGCGTGTGTGTGTGTAACGTGGAAGGACATTTTTGAAATGAAACTTTATCTTCATAACATTTTGTGGCGAATTTACATTTGTAGCAAATACACCTGGATCTTTCGATCTCACAACTCTTTATACCACATTTTCCACGCAGAAAATATTGTGTGGAGCGAAATATTTTCAAACAGATGCATGAAAAGATGTTACGTAAACCTTCCGGCATGAATACCAGAACAAATTCCTAACTGGAATTACCGAATCTTCCGAAATATAAGGCGTACTTTTTTCTAAAAAAAGTTTGGTGCCAAAATTCCCCTGCGTCTTATATATCAAAGGTAATTGTTATTGCAATAAATGTATATACAGGTATAACGGCTGCTTAAAAATCTTATCGCCTTTTTCTTCGGTAGAGTAACTGATATTCTTCTGCACATTTTTTACGATTTTCTTATGTCGTGAATGTTTGTATGTACTATACGTTTACGATAATCCTCTGTTAAATACGAGTGTTATTTTTATGGGTAAGGCCTGCTGTTGTGCTAGACAGGGTCTGATCTAGGGGTAGGCCCGAAATGCCCGGAACGAGGGCCCCACATTTTACAGGGCCAGAAAATCGCAATGCAAAAAAAAACTGATTTCTATGGAGTTCATTTAATTTCAATGTGAGTAATGGATAAGGCAGAAACATTGCAGTGCTTTTCATCCGAAACCTACAGATGAAATATAAATAAACTATATTCCTATGTACATATACTATACATCTCTTGAGAGAGATTTTGCATTGCTATGATACTTTCTAGAAGCTTTGTGTATTTCGTATTGTGAAGTATCAAATTTCAAAATTACTTTGGTTTAAATTAAGTGAATTTGTGAGCTGAATAATGTACTTTTTTGAGCGTGAGAATTATCCAGTTACGCATATTTACTGAAATCTAAGTATCATTCCTCTGTTAATAGAATTATTCTACTATAATATTGAACACATCACAGGTGATTAATCAGCTACATGGGAGTTCACCTTGCTCCCAAAAAAATCAATCTGTACCAAGTCTAAATAATGTTCGTCAGTTAAAAAGAAATTAAAAGGGGTATAATAACTTACCATCTGTGGATATTTGAATTATTAAATAATTTAATAAAAATACCAATACTAAACTATTAAGTAGTGTTTTACTTATTTAAACTTCTAAGTGCGAATTATCTTACTGATATTAAGATTTAATAAGAGTAAATAGTATTTCCTATTTAAATTAATTGGTAATATTTAGTGGCGACAAATGTACTTACTCTTTCAAGAATGTGAACGTGTAGGGGGCCTTATCTTGTGCTGTGCCTAAGTCCCAATAATGTGTAAATTTGGCCCTAGCGCTAGATAAGTGTATTTGTGCCCGTGTGCATATCTGCGCGTTCGGAAGTTAATGATGTAAACCGCAGTTTAACCACATATCTCACACGAGGGTCGTACCTAAAGTAATGCAAAAGTGGGCATAACATTTTTATTAACTGATAGAGGGCGTTCAAATTGCAAAATACGGTAGAGCAACTATTTCCGTATACAAAAGTATTACTCAACATAGTCTCCATCACAAGCGATGCGTCTGCCACATCATTGAACTTAACTCTCGAATCCTCTTTGAAAAAATCCAGGTGTGGACTGTTGTACGAACTTCTTCACATCCACTTCGACCTCGTCTGTGTCAACAAATCCTCCTCGGAGACTGTCCTTTTTTAACCGAATAGTAAGTCGGAGGGCGACAAATCTGGGCTGTACGGTGGATGGGGACCACCGACCAACCTAATTTGCTGATCGCATAATTTGTTGCCAAAGATGTGTGTGGTCTCGTATTGTCATGGTGGATGTGGACACTTTTCAGATTCTTGTTCGGTTCTTTCCCTCTTATGGCTTCTCTAAGCTTCTTGAGTGTCTCAGTGGACGGTTCGCTGGTCACGGTACAGACACGGTCTAGAAAATCAAGGAGAATGACACCCCTGTGATCCAAAAAACAGTCACCATGACTTTCTGTGCTGATCGCTGGCTCTTGAACTTCTTCGGCCTTGGTGAAGACGTGTGACGCCATTTCATGAACTGATTCTTCGTTTCGGATCGTAATGATACGCCCGCGTTCATCTTCTGTCACCAGATCGAAAAAACCCTGTCTCCATTGGTTTGAAACGCTCCCAGCAGATCAGAGTAGACTTCCACCTTTCTCTCCTTCAAATTGGGTGTCAACTGTCGAGGTACCCACTTTTCACACACACTTTCTGATACCCTAAGTCTTCGGCATGGTGACCACAGTCCAGTTGTGCAACAAGCTCACGGGTTGCGGTTCGTCTCTCAGCGCGAATCAATTTATCCACTCGCTGACGATTCATGTCACATGTCGAAGATGAACATCTCCCACTGCATGGTTTGTCTTCAATGCTGGTTTCCCCTTCTTTAAACTTCTTCACCCGTCTGTGCACGTTGCTCTTGTCAATGGTGTCATCTCCGTAAACATTCTGTAGCCTTCTGTGGATGTCGGACAACCTGCACCCTTCCTTCGCCAAGAATTCAATGACGGCAAGTTGCTTCTGCTTGGAATGCATTATTTACCTGCAATGTGCAATGAAGAAGAAATGTTCCTATAGAGAAAGAGTTACTGTACCAACATACACAACGTGAACGACCTCTGTGAGTTAATAAAAAAAGTAATGCCCACTTTTGCATTACTTTCGGTACAACCATCGTATATTATTGTAAATAGCGTTCTGAAACGGGCATACCAGGACTATCATAATTCTTTTAAAAAGCAAAGTGATAGAAAATGGAGAGGGAAAATCCCATCGCAGGACGAAACATAACAACAGATGCTTAATACATCTAATAGCAAACTGAAAGTCCATTATTACTGCTGCAAAATATTCGAAGAAGTTTCGTAGACAAACACAAAAGTTTTATTCATTCATAGTAACATAAATACTGTGGAGTTGTAATTTTGGAATAATTTTTGGAAAAATACGCTTGTGAAACGTGCACTTGAACTAGGAGAACGTACTATTATTTGCAGTTTACGACGAAAGATGTCGTTATATCCGACCGTCTGGCCTCCTTGCTGTTTTCCAACAATGTGAAGATGTTATCTCGTTCGCTTTTAGCACGTCTTTTATAAAAAAAGATCGTGCTTATGTTATCGGTTTGTCCGACCGCCTGTGGAGACCATATCTCTGCAACTATTAGTTCGATTTGAAAATATCTTCTTGCCTTAAGAAGCTTCAAATATGTGAATGATGATCCTTTATTTCGTCTTTTTTGTTTCACAATGTACAATTTCGCTGCTAGAGGGCAGGGCGTAAATGCAGAAGATATCTAATTCAAAATGCATTTAATTCTATATATTGGATTCCAAGGGACAGGAAAAGACCCAGAAAAAGACCACATGGGAGATGGGTGGATGAAATTCGTAAATATGCGGGAGTTACATGGAGGAGACTGGCACAAGACAGACCGTTGTGGAGGAAACTTGGGGAGACCTTCGTCCAGCAGTGGATTGATAATGGTTGACAATGATGATGATGATGATGATTGGCTTCTAAGCATCCCACTGAGAAAATTGTTTTACCTTTCGATTCCATTTATGTCGAAAAGTATTTTAGGTATACTCATTTTTTTCCAGTTACTCATAGATTTTACGATAGGTGGCATAAAAGTAAAATGCGTTTTCCCCAATATCTCTACTTCTAAAACTCCGATTTTTTTTTCTTCAACTGATACACCTCCTGATGGGAAATCTTTTGTATATAAATTCTAATTTTTTGTAAAGAACGGTATGGCCACCATAAGGCGTAAGTGTTAATTTCTGCTTCCGAAGTATTTGCCACAAAATCTGATCTTCTGTAATCTCCATTGAAAAAAATCGTCCGTGGACCGATGCCACTCACGTCGATAAACCTTTTCAGAATATTTTCTTCTTAAAATATTGCATGGTTTCTCCGCCAGAGGGCGCAGATATATATCATATTTTTGCCAATATCTCTGCTTCTAATGGTCCGATTTGAAAAATTCCTTCTTTATTGGATAGAGTTTCCGGCACGAAATGTTTTTCATATAATTTCTAATATTTGATAAATAATGGTTTGGCCACCAGTGGGCATAAGGGTTAATTTCTGCTTCTGATGAATTTACAGCAAAATCTGAGCTCCTGAAAACTGGATTGAAGAAATTCTTTTCTGGGCCGATACCGCTCACTTTGAAAAACCTTTTGAGAATACTTTCTTGTTAAAATAATGCATGTTTTTCCCACCAGATGGCGTAGATACATATCTTACATTTGTCGATATCTCTGCTTCTAAGAGTCAGATTTGAAAAATTCTTTCTTTTTTGGAGGGCGTTTCCGCTGCGAAATGATTCTTATAAAATTTCAAGTTTTTTCTTAAAGAGAAAGTCTGCCACGAGAAGGCGTAAGTTCAGAATTCCCTTTAGAGCAATATCTGCAGGATTAAGAACCCGACTGAAGAAGTTCTTTCTTCGGTTAGATACTACTGTGTTCCATACCGGTACCATTGACTTTGAATAGCTATGATAAATTTAATTTGCGTCAGAACGGATTCAAAAGACTTGCTCATTACACTCGAACTTCGGTGTCATCTTTCTTCTTTTTTTTTTTTTGTTGTTTTTTTAAGACATTTTTTTTTCGAACGGTTCTTGGCAAACTTCAGATTCAAAAATAAAAATTCCCCGGTCTCAGGAAATTGTTAGTACACCACAAAACGTAGATAGACTTCGATCAAGGCCATCTTACTGTAACACATCAGTCATACAGAGAAGATAACCAATAAACAAGGCCATTGACTCTTCCACAGTATGACATCACGGACAAATCTTGCAGCGCACGTACGCCATTGGCTATTGGGCTGAGTTGCGTTTCATCAACCGTATCACACACTGCGAATTTCGCTAATCAAAGGGATTCCACGATTCATAAGCTGCTGCTTTTACGCATACAATCCGAGTTTTTTTACTTAATAAAAATCTTTAAAATGACATTTTTATTTTTCTTCAAATGTTTCTTAAAAAACACGGCTGCGTCTGATATTCGAAAAACATGGTGTATCCCAGGCAGGATAACGCAAACTTACGGAGGTAATTCCATGCATCAGAATGCGTCATTATCTATCCCCTTCCACCATCGGTCGGGCAGCTGACGGATTCCAGCAGTGAAGAATACTTAGTCGTGTGACGCTGTAGTGAATATTGCGTTTCGGTGTCGACGTCATTGCTTCACCTCTATTCGGTGTTTTTTTTTTTTGCGTTCGGAATTGTCGTACCGTATCCACTTTTCATCACCCGTAATGATTTTCCACAAGAAAGTCTTTCTGTGTTATTTATTCAACAGATTCAAGCACTTCATGACACGCTCATCCTTGTTCCTCTGGCTCAGGTTATGTGGCACCCGTTTCCCTTCCTTCTGAAACCTTCCCATTGCCTGTAAACGATTGGAAATGGTTTGTTGAGTTACCCCAGTTGTTCAACTAGTCTTTTTTGCGTTTGAGACGAATCTTCATCCAGCAATGTTTGCAGTTCCTCATGTGCAACTTTCTGCGGAGCGCCGCTACGTTCTCGACCGCTAATATCAAAATCACCTGCTTTAAACCGTCTAAACCAAAACTCACACGTGCTTTCCGATACAATATTCTCTTCCAGAACATAAAAGATCGATTAACATGTTTTTGCAGCACTTTTTCCTCGATGAAATTCGTAACGAATGCAGTGTCGAATGAATGCAATATTGAATGAATGTAAATTTCATCGTTTCCAAGATAGGTTTCCAAGTGTCGAATGAATGTAAATTTCATCGTTTCCAAGATAGGTGGGCCCTAATTTTGCAACTAGGGTCACTGCAGTCAGTCTCACTGGATAACGCATGGTCATTGTAGTATACGAATACTTAATTTCCATAGCTCTAGCTGTTTTCGTTCAAAATGTTTCAATATACACTGAAGAGCAATTGAATTAGAGACAGCTGGCGTTATGCAAATGTGGCGCTGTGGGCGGCCCTGTAAATGGAAACGACATGACGTATGCTGCAATCCGACCATATAAGGAGGGATGCGACAGGAATTAGTAAAAGTCAAACGCAGTCTGGGTAAGACGAAGGATCTAAGCGCATTTGTTCGTGGGCAAATTATCGGGGCCAGACGAATGGCTCACTCCATCTCCGAAGTCGTGCAGGCACTGGGATTTTCACGAGCCACTGTGTCACAGGTGCACCGTGAGTACATCGAATCCGGTAAAACCATCCCTGCAAGGACCAACTGCCGTGGACAACAGCGTGTGGATGAGCAGGGTCATCGTCGGCTAGCTCGCATTGTAACAGTGGATAGACGGACCACAGTGCAAGAAATCACTCGGCAATTTAACGCTGGTGCAGAAAAACGTGTAAGCAGCCACACCATCCAGAACCATCTCCTCGCTATGGGTACAGAAACCATCGTTCCACGAGGGTATCGCTGCTGAACGCACATCACAGGGTGCAAAGATTAGCATGGTGCGGGAACATCGTCACTGGACCCTAAACATGTGGAAAAGTGTTGCCTGTACTGATGGGTCGAGATTCACGTTGGTGCATGCGGATGGCAGGATACGAGTACGAAGCAAACCACATGAAGCGATGGATCCTTCTTGCCAGCAGGGTACTCTTCAAGTTGGTGTGGGTGGCATTCTCGTCTGGAGACTGTTTACGTGGACTGAAATGGAACCCCTGGTACGCGTGACATCGTCCCTCACTGGTAAACGTTACCGGGATGTCCTGGATGACCATTTGCTTCCGTTTGTGTGTCTTCAACATCCCACTGAGAACCTCATTCTGCAACAAGACAATGCACCGTGCCATCGCTACCGAATTGCACCTGAATGGTTGGATGAACACTCCACCGACGTGACCTCGCTTCTTTGGCCAGCTAGGTCACCTGAACTCAATCCCATCAAGCACATCTGGGATGCCATCGAGAGAGATGTTCGAGGCTCTGACCTCCTCCATCAAATCTTCATGAACTGTAGGAGCTTGTAAAGGGGTCGTGGATCCGTATGGCTTTCCAACGCTTTCGGTGTCTTGCCGAGTCCATGCCGAGACGAATTGCCGCCGTCATCAGGGTGAAAGGTGGTCCTACACGTTACTAGACAGGTATCTCTAATTCAATTGCTCTTCAGTGTATATATATATATATATATATATATATATATATATATATATATACACTATATTGACAAAAGTCACCGGACACCTAGAAGAGAAACACAACATAGCATTTTTGACATACATTAGTACGGTGTCGGTCCACCTTTGGCCGTAAATTGGACCCTTCGAGACATGCTTTCCACAAGGTTTTGGAACTACAGGTTACGCTTCCATTCAGTACATAATGCTGCCGCTAACTGTTGCTTAGTAGTAGACCTTGGTTCCAAACTTCTTATGCGGCGCTCTAATTCATCCCATAGGTACTCTATGGGATTACGATCAGGGCTCTGTGCTGGCCAGTTCACACTCGATACGGAATTATTGTCAAACTACACCGTAACAGTCCTTGCTTTATGGCTCGGTGCATTATCCTGCTGGTAGCAAGAAGACTTGTATCCATGGTATTGCCACAGAGTTGGTGGGGCATAATTGTCGAGAATATCGAGGTAGACGTGCTGGTTAACAGGTTTGTCCACGATAACCAATGGGCCGGGACCATGCCATGAAAAACACCCCCACATGACTACACTGTCAGCTCCAAACATGACCATGAGAACAATATACTGTAGTAAATAGCGTTACACTGGCTGCCGCTACACCCACACACAGCAATCAGACTGATGGATCGTGTATCTGGATTCATCAGTCCATAGGACCCGTTTCCATTGATCTACGGTCCACGATAAATGTTATTTACACCATGCTAAACGACGAGTAGCATTCCAAATAGATATGAACGGCTTATGAGCAGCCGCACGACCACGGTAACCCATGGAATGAAATTCTTTGCGAATGGTACACGTACAAACCGAGGTTCCAGCATGTTTTGCGCTGAGTTCTTGTGCAGTACTCCGTCGATTGGCTGTAACGACTCTCCTGAGGTTTCGACATCCTCTATCACTGATTTTCTTTGGTCTGCCGGTGCGTTTTGCTGCTTCATGTACGCCATGTGTCTTCCAGTTATTCGGTACATCCAAAACAGTTGTGTTGGATATGTTTAAACGCCTCTCGGTTTCTCTAATAGACAACCCACTAATATAACACCCAACAATCTTTCCTTTCTCAGCTGTCAAGTTCTGTGGAAACCAATCATCATAGCAAGGCCACTGAGATTGCAGATTAGCTCCAAGTGAGTTCCAGAACTGCTCAAAGCTAACTTCGTTGACTTGGCTATCATGGAAGAGCGGCTGTACATACACCTCTTTTGCGAGAAGCAAATATTCGTCGCAGATTGTCATGGGCGACAGACATGATTAAGAGACTCTTAGCATTTTGACACACTATTATATTCTCTGATGTATATTCGCAAAGATACGTTTTTAACTTTTTTTTATCCCAGAGCCCCTCAAAGACGTCTGAAACTGAAAGCACGTGATGCATTTGATCGTCGATAACAAATTGTTAACGAATTTTGTTCAGTCAGTGTTCTAATACTGTGTCTCCTGGACGCGTATTAAATAATTCGTAACGCTTTTGGTCCGTTTGATTCTATAGATTCCATACATTCTGTACCGGGCAAAGCCGGGTAGTAAAGCTAGTAATACATAAAAACTTCTGCAATGAAAAATCGCCGAGAGCTGCTTTCGTTGACCTGCTGAGTAGTTGCGTGCCCCCAACTTTCTCAAGGGGTGGGGAAATTAAAAACAAGAGATGTGGGCTCGAATCCCACCACCGGCGAATAGGTTATACGTTATATACTGAGAGCAGAAGAAATTTTGCTATTAATAACAGAACAAATTTTGTCGTTAATAGCAGAACAAATTTTGTTATTACGAGGGGATGCTGAAAGGTTCTCGGCCTAATTCCCCTTTCCTGTAATTGTAGCATCATTTTGTCACTGTAGCTCTAAAGAGTGGGGTTTTTATTGTAAAATGTCAATTTTCAGACTAATAGGTCTTTTTGTTTTGCAGATGTTTGACATCCTGAACTGAATCATATCAATGCAAAGTGCTGAATTTTCGAATGTGGAACTCTGGGCTGTCATTAAATTTCTGTTCCTGCAGAAAAAAACTGCAAAGGAAATCTATGAATGTATAACGCAAACATTAAGTGACAAGTGCCCTTCATATTCCACTGTGAACAAATGGTGTGCCAACTTTTAGCGTGGACACATTGAGACCGAAGATGCAACTAGATCCGGGAGGCCATCAATAGTGACAACACCCTAAATTGTTGATGGTGTTCATGACTTGATTTTGTCAAATCGGCAAATCTTGGCTAGAAAATAGCTGAGACAGTGGAGACATCCAGGGAATGTGTTGGGTTCATAATTCATGAGCACTTTGATATGCAGAAGATGTCAGCGAAGTGGATGCTTAAATGTTTGAACGCCGATGAGAAACTAAAACGGGTGGACACTTCCAAAACGGTTTTGTAGCATTTTGAGCGATCTGGTGATAATTTTAATGCAGCGATTTATTACTGTTGACGAAACAAGGCTACATCACTACGATCTAGAGACGAAACAACAGTCCCTGCAGTGGCGGCACTCCGGTTCTCCACGGCCAAAGAAATTCAAGACTCAAAAGGTCTGCAGGAAAGGTGAAGGCAAGAGGGTAAAAATCATGAATCACTACGATCCAGAGACGAAACAACAGTCCCTGCAGTGACGGCACTCGGGTTCTCCACGGCCAAAGAAATTCAAGGGTCGAAGGTCAGCAAGAAAGGTCATGGTAAGAGAGTACAAATCATGAATCACTACGATCCGTAGACGAAACAACAGTCCCTGCAGTGGCGGCACTCTGGTTCTCCACAGCCAAAGAAATTCAAGACTCAAAGGTATGCAGGAAAGGTCATGGCAAAAGAATACAAATCATCAATCACTACGATCCGTAGACGAAACAACAGTCCCTGCAGTGGCGGCACTCTGGTTCTCCACAGCCAAAGAAATTCAAGACTCAAAGGTATGCAGGAAAGGTCATGGCAAGAGAGTACAAATCATGAATCAGTACGATCCAGAGACGAAACAACAGTCCCTGCAGTGGCCGCACTCCGGTTCTCCACGGCCAAATAAATTCAAGATTCAAAGATCTGCAGGAAAGGTCATGGCAACGATTTTGGGATTCGGAAGGTGTTTTACTGATTGATTATCTTCCGACGAGTCAAACAATAAGTGCTGAATACTATTCCAAATTGCTGTGCCGATTAAAGGAGGCGTTGAAAGAAAAAGGTGATTGAAACTGCGGAAAGGTGTTCTCTTTTTGCAGGACAATGCGCCGGCTCAAAAGGCTGGAAAGACAATTTATGTTTTGGGGGATCTGGGATTTAAGTGCATAGGCTATCCACCCTACTCACCAGACCTGCTCCAACGGACTATTTCCTGATCCCAAACCTTAAAAAAGTTTAACACGGAAGCATTTTTCGAATGATTCGGGGGATATCAGCAGCAGAGCTGTATTTGATTGATCAAACTTCAGAACGTTTTTTTTTTTTTTTTTTTTTTTTTTTTTGGGAAGGGTTAAAAGAAACTACTTCAGAAACGCTGTGCTAAGTGTGTTGAACTTCGGGATGAATATGTGGAATAGTCTGTAAGTTTCATGGTTTTAGCTCATTTCATTCTTGGTGAGGCCGAGAACTTATCAGTATCCCCTCGTGATTAAGAATATGGATTTCTTTTTCTAAGAAATTACCAACATGAAATACTACCGCTTTCTCTTTCATTATTTTTTGTCTTACTCTCACTTCTTTTCTCTCTGTGTTCTCTCTCTCTCTCTCTCTCTCTCATTTTATTACTTTGTCTGCATTTTTCTCTTCAGTATATAATGTTTTTTTCTTTCCCTCTTTCTCTCTCTCAGTCACTATCGATATCTTTCCTCCTTCCACTCTCACTTTCTCTCTTTCAGTTTGTGTCTATATATATACACTTCTCTCCGTTTTCTGCTTTGCTGTTTGTCCTTCGCTCTCCATTTTTCTGTTGCAATTTCTTTTTCTCTCCACTTCTCGTTTTTGTTTTTACCCATTCACTATCTCTTTCTTTCTCTTCCTGTCTTTTGGCCCATCATTTTTCCTCATCGTATGAATATTTGGAACATTTTGTATTATTTATTTGGTTAAAGCAAACACGTCATGTAACGGCTGAAGCTACTTTTAAGTTCCATTGTTTGTTTCTCAATAATATAAAATTCATCGCTTTCATACCAGCAGCATCTCTTCTTCTTCTTGTATCACGGCAAGGTTTCCCATAAATGTGCAATGTGCGTGTGTGATTTTTTTTTCTTTTCGCTTTCCTTCTTTAAATCGGATGAAGTTTTTGTTCACAATCGATTAGCCTGATTTTATAGGATTCGTATTTTCCCCCCTCTTCTCTTGATCTCTCATGAGCGAGGATAAGATATCAGATACAAGACAACTTGCTTTTGATCCACCTTCCATACTTCAACGGAAATGCATCAATAACTTAAATTTCGTATTCGTAGGAGAAATATTGCAGATACTTTGAAAGTATATTATGTTTGCTTTTTTAACAGCGGTCGGGTTTGGTGTTACACTTCAGTAGAAAAAAGATTTTTTTTTCTTTTTTTCTTCGGCATCTTTAAAAGTGCGTGTGTGTGTGTAACGTGGAAGGACATTTTTGAAATGAAACTTTATCTTCATAACATTTTGTGGCGAATTTACATTTGTAGCAAATACACCTGGATCTTTCGATCTCACAACTCTTTATACCACATTTTCCACGCAGAAAATATTGTGTGGAGCGAAATATTTTCAAACAGATGCATGAAAAGATGTTACGTAAACCTTCCGGCATGAATACCAGAACAAATTCCTAACTGGAATTACCGAATCTTCCGAAATATAAGGCGTACTTTTTTCTAAAAAAGTTTGGTGCCAAAATTCCCCTGCGTCTTATATATCAAAGGTAATTGTTATTGCAATAAATGTATATACAGGTATAACGGCTGCTTAAAAATCTTATCGCCTTTTTCTTCGGTAGAGTAACTGATATTCTTCTGCACATTTTTTACGATTTTCTTATGTCGTGAATGTTTGTATGTACTATACGTTTACGATAATCCTCTGTTAAATACGAGTGTTATTTTTATGGGTAAGGCCTGCTGTTGTGCTAGACAGGGTCTGATCTAGGGGTAGGCCCGAAATGCCCGGAACGAGGGCCCCACATTTTACAGGGCCAGAAAATCGCAATGCAAAAAAAAACTGATTTCTATGGAGTTCATTTAATTTCAATGTGAGTAATGGATAAGGCAGAAACATTGCAGTGCTTTTCATCCGAAACCTACAGATGAAATATAAATAAACTATATTCCTATGTACATATACTATACATCTCTTGAGAGAGATTTTGCATTGCTATGATACTTTCTAGAAGCTTTGTGTATTTCGTATTGTGAAGTATCAAATTTCAAAATTACTTTGGTTTAAATTAAGTGAATTTGTGAGCTGAATAATGTACTTTTTTGAGCGTGAGAATTATCCAGTTACGCATATTTACTGAAATCTAAGTATCATTCCTCTGTTAATAGAATTATTCTACTATAATATTGAACACATCACAGGTGATTAATCAGCTACATGGGAGTTCACCTTGCTCCCAAAAAAATCAATCTGTACCAAGTCTAAATAATGTTCGTCAGTTAAAAAGAAATTAAAAGGGGTATAATAACTTACCATCTGTGGATATTTGAATTATTAAATAATTTAATGAAAAAATACCAATACTAAACTATTAAGTAGTGTTTTACTTATTTAAACTTCTAAGTGCGAATTATCTTACTGATATTAAGATTTAATAAGAGTAAATAGTATTTCCTATTTAAATTAATTGGTAATATTTAGTGGCGACAAATGTACTTACTCTTTCAAGAATGTGAACGTGTAGGGGGCCTTATCTTGTGCTATGCCTAAGGCCTAATAATGTGTAAATTTGGCCCTAGCGCTAGATAAGTGTATTTGTGCCCGTGTGCATATCTGCGCGTTCGGAAGTTAATGATGTAAAACGCAGTTTAACCACATATCTCACACGAGGGTCGTACCTAAAGTAATGCAAAAGTGGGCATAACATTTTTATTAACTGATAGAGGGCGTTCAAATTGCAAAATACGGTAGAGCAACTATTTCCGTATACAAAAGTATTACTCAACATAGTCTCCATCACAAGCGATGCGTCTGCCACATCATTGAACTTAACTCTCGAATCCTCTTTGAAAAAATCCAGGTGTGGACTGTTGTACGAACTTCTTCACATCCACTTCGACCTCGTCTGTGTCAACAAATCCTCCTCGGAGACTGTCCTTTTTTTAACCGAATAGTAAGTCGGAGGGCGACAAATCTGGGCTGTACGGTGGATGGGGACGACCGACCAACCTAATTTGCTGATCGCATAATTTGTTGCCAAAGATGTGTGTGGTCTCGTATTGTCATGGTGGATGTGGACACTTTTCTGATTCTTGTTCGGTTCTTTCCCTCTTATGGCTTCTCTAAGCTTCTTGAGTGTCTCAGTGGACGGTTCGCTGGTCACGGTACAGACACGGTCTAGAAAATCAAGGAGAATGACACCCCTGTGATCCAAAAACAGTCACCATGACTTTCTGTGCTGATCGCTGGCTCTTGAACTTCTTCGGCCTTGGTGAAGACGTGTGACGCCATCTCATGAACTGATTCTTCGTTTCGGATCGTAATGATACGCCCGCGTTCATCTTCTGTCACCAGATCGAAAAAACCCTGTCTCCATTGGTTTGAAACGCTCCCAGCAGATCAGAGTAGACTTCCACCTTTCTCTCCTTCAAATTGGGTGTCAACTGTCGAGGTACCCACTTTTCACACACACTTTCTGATACCCTAAGTCTTCGGCATGGTGACCACAGTCCAGTTGTGCAACAAGCTCACGGGTTGCGGTTCGTCTCTCAGCGCGAATCAATTTATCCACTCGCTGACGATTCATGTCACATGTCGAAGATGAACATCTCCCACTGCATGGTTTGTCTTCAATGCTGGTTTCCCCTTCTTTAAACTTCTTCACCCGTCTGTGCACGTTGCTCTTGTCAATGGTGTCATCTCCGTAAACATTCTGTAGCCTTCTGTGGATGTCGGACAACCTGCACCCTTCCTTCGCCAAGAATTCAATGACGGCAAGTTGCTTCTGCTTGGAATGCATTATTTACCTGCAATGTGCAATGAAGAAGAAGGGTTCCTATAGAGAAAGAGTTACTGTACCAACATACACAACGTGAACGACCTCTGTGAGTTAATAAAAAAGTAATGCCCACTTTTGCATTACTTTCGGTACAACCATCGTATATTATTGTAAATAGCGTTCTGAAACGGGCATACCAGGACTATCATAATTCTTTTAAAAAGCAAAGTGATAGAAAATGGAGAGGGAAAATCCCATCGCAGGACGAAACATAACAACAGATGCTTAATACATCTACCAGCAAACTGAAAGTCCATTATTACTGCTGCAAAATATTCGAAGAAGTTTCGTAGACAAACACAAAAGTTTTATTCATTCATAGTAACATAAATACTGTGGAGTTGTAATTTTGGAATAATTTTTGGAAAAATACGCTTGTGAAACGTGCACTTGAACTAGGAGAACGTACTATTATTTGCAGTTTACGACGAAAGATGTCGTTATATCCGACCGTCTGGCCTCCTTGCTGTTTTCCAACAATGTGAAGATGTTATCTCGTTCGCTTTTAGCACGTCTTTTATAAAAAAAAAAGATCGTGCTTATGTTATCGGTTTGTCCGACCGCCTGTGGAGACCATATCTCTGCAACTATTAGTTCGATTTGAAAATATCTTCTTGCCTTAAGAAGCTTCAAATATGTGAATGATGATCCTTTATTTCGTCTTTTTTGTTTCACAATGTACAATTTCGCTGCTAGAGGGCAGGGCGTAAATGCAGAAGATATCTAATTCAAAATGCATTTAATTCTATATATTGGCTTCTAAGCATCCCACTGAGAAAATTGTTTTACCTTTCGATTCCATTTATGTCGAAAAGTATTTTAGGTATACTCATTTTTTTCCAGTTACTCATAGATTTTACGATAGGTGGCATAAAAGTAAAATGCGTTTTCCCCAATATCTCTACTTCTAAAACTCCGATTTTTTTTTCTTCAACTGATACACCTCCTGATGGGAAATCTTTTGTATATAAATTCTAATTTTTTGTAAAGAACGGTATGGCCACCATAAGGCGTAAGTGTTAATTTCTGCTTCCGAAGTATTTGCCACAAAATCTGATCTTCTGTAATCTCCATTGAAAAAATCGTCCGTGGACCGATGCCACTCACGTCGATAAACCTTTTCAGAATATTTTCTTCTTAAAATATTGCATGGTTTCTCCGCCAGAGGGCGCAGATATATATCATATTTTTGCCAATATCTCTGCTTCTAATGGTCCGATTTGAAAAATTCCTTCTTTATTGGATAGAGTTTCCGGCACGAAATGTTTTTCATATAATTTCTAATATTTGATAAATAATGGTTTGGCCACCAGTGGGCATAAGGGTTAATTTCTGCTTCTGATGAATTTACAACAAAATCTGAGCTCCTGAAAACTGGATTGAAGAAATTCTTTTCTGGGCCGATACCGCTCACTTTGAAAAACCTTTTGAGAATACTTTCTTGTTAAAATAATGCATGTTTTTCCCACCAGATGGCGTAGATACATATCTTACATTTGTCGATATCTCTGCTTCTAAGAGTCAGATTTGAAAAATTCTTTCTTTTTTTGGAGGGCGTTTCCGCTGCGAAATGATTCTTATAAAATTTCAAGTTTTTTCTTAAAGAGAAAGTCTGCCACTAGAAGGCGTAAGTTCAGAATTCCCTTTACAGCAGTATCTGCATTATTAAGAACCCGACTGAAGAAGTTCTTTCTTCGGTTAGATACTACTGTGTTCCATACCGGTACCATTGACTTTGAATAGCTATGACAAATTTAATTTGCGTCAGAACGGATTCAAAGGACTTGCTCATTACACTCGAACTTCGGTGTCATCTTTCTTCTTCTTTTTTTTTTTTTGTTGTTTTTTTAAGACATTTTTTTTTCGAACGGTTCTTGGCAAATTTCAGATTCAAAAATAAAAATTCCCCGGTCTCAGGAAATTGTTACTACACCACAAAACGTAGATAGACTTCGATCAACGCAAACTTACGGAGGCAATTCCATGCATCAGAATGCGTCATTATCTATCCCCTTCCACCATCGGTCGGGCAGCTGAAGGATTCCAGCCATGAAGAATACTTAGTCGTGTGACGCTGTAGTGAATATTGCGTTTCGGTGTCGACGTCATTGCTTCACCTCTATTCGGTGTTTTTTTCTGCGTTCGGAATTGTCGTACCGTATTCACTTTTCATCACCCGTAATGATTTTCCACAGGAAAGTCTTTCTGTGTTGTTTATTCAACAGATTCAAACACTTCATGACACGCTCATCCTTGTTCCTCTGGCTCAGGTTATGTGGCACCCGTTTCCCTTCCTTCTGAAACCTTCCCATTGCCTGTAAACGATTGGAAATGGTTTGTTGAGTTACCCCCAATTGTTCAGCTAGTCTTTTTTGCGTTTGAGACGAATCTTCATCCAGCAATGTTTGCAGTTCCTCATGTGCAACTTTCTGCGGAGCGCCGCTACGTTCTCGACCGCTAATATCAAAATCACCTGCTTTAAACCGTCTAAACCAAAACTCACACGTGCTTTCCAATACAATATTCTCTTCCAGAACATAAAAGATCGATTAACATGTTTTTGCAGCCCTTTTTCCTCCATGAAATTCGTAACGAATGCAGTGTCGAATGAATGCAATATCGCTTGCCATCTTTCACGTACCGATGTGCAACTACGTTTGACAGTTGGGCAAACTTCTGTGTCACATTTTATACTCTGGACCAGTTACGGTCACATGACAACAATGCGGGGGAATGTCGGACATGTACTATACTGTGCAAACTAATTGGGACAAAAGTAAAAAATCACTCTCTTTTCCAAAACTATGCCTTTACATCATTCTATGCCTTGATATACACTGATAAATACCTCTATTAGTATACAGTATGTCCTCCTTTAGCAAAAATGACCTCTGGAATTTTTTGGCATTGACTCCTCTAATTAAGTGCACAAATTTTCGACTTCATAATCGTGGAACCACACTTTTATAGCATTCGTTATCATGCGTTCTTTGGTTGTACAGTCCATTTTACCTAAACGTCTCTTCAAAATATTCCACAAGTTTTCTATGGGATTTAAGTCTGGTGAATTTGCAGGCCAATCAAGCAAATGAATCTGATTTTCCAGCATGAAATTCTTGACCAATTTCGAATTGTGACATGAGGCCAAGTCATGTTGAAATGTCCCGTCAAAAGTTTGCAAGAATGGAACAGTCCTACGTTGTAATATTTCTACGTACTTGGCTGAATTCATCATACCTTGAACACGAACTAAGCTTCCGGTAACATTTGATGTGAAAAAACCCCAAAACATCTGTTTCAGAGGGTGTTTCACAGTTTGTTTGACATGCTCAGGTCTTAAGGCTTCACAGTTGATTCGTCTAACGACATTTGCTTGGTAACCCTGCACAAATAAATGAGTTTCATCACTGAAAATGACATTTTTCCAGTCGTCACCAGTCCATGATTTATATTGTTTTGGCCCATGCTAAACGTTTAATCTTCATTTTCACATTCAAATATTGTTTTTTAGTTGGTCTTCTTGCCTTCCGGCCAACTTCCAGAAGCCTACGGCGTACAGTTGAATCACTAACATCACAACCACTAGCCAATAAATCTCTTTGAAAGTCGGTGCTCGTTTTTATTTTATTTTTTTTGGATTCATTTTACTATTTGGGATTAGATATTTATCAGTTCGTGGAGTTGTTTTCCGTTTTCTTCCACATTTACCTCTCCTTTTTGGAGACGATGATCCAGATGCGTTATATCGCTTAAGCAGTCTTGATACACTTGATTTGCCTACACCAAATGCAGAAGCGATATCTCTCTCTGTCACAGAAGTGTGATCCTTCAGAGCAATTAATTTTGTACGCTTCTCTGGGGAAATTTCCATTTTTCGGTACACGAAAGCAACACGTACTCACAAAGAGCAAAACCTAACATCCACCTGTCACACACGAAAGCTTACAACTGAAGCTGAAGTGCCTATTTCCTGTTTAAACCGGTTAAACCACATTCTTACTATCAAGTTCTAATAGTCACACCACCTCACAGCTGATAAAACGGGTTTACGTGGGTTTCCGACATCAACTGGTGATCACATTACAATTCTGAGAATAAAATAGCTTGTCCCAATTAATTTGCACGGTATAGTAAATTAGCAGTATACGTCACACAAAAACGCTTTACAACTTATTTGTACACTAAGTAGTTGTATCAAAAAATAAGTTTCACATGTTTGGCATAACTTTTGTTAAACAATGAGAAACCAAAAATTATAGTTTCTGGGACATATAGCTTTGCTTTATGTCTCCATGTAATCGCCAAGTTTTGGTAAACACTTATCGGAACGAGAAACCAGGTTTTCAATACCGTAAAAGTAAAAGTTCACTCCGAGTTCATGGAGACAGCTTCTTTGACTTAAACATCATTTGCGAAATGCTTGCCACAAGTTCTTTTTTAATTTTTCGGAAACAAGTGGTAATTGGAGGGTGCTGAATCGGGACTGTATGAGAGATGCGGCCATACTTCCTGCTTGAAACTGCGAAGAAGTGGCGGCACCTTTGTGAGCGGTGGCAGAAATTGATAATGACTGTATTTTTATATTGGCTCGACTGCAAGAAGGTTAAAAACTAGGCTCTCTGAACATAGGTAAAGTGTGAAATCTGTTCACAGCCTACAGCCCGCTCCTGCCTGGTCAATAAGGGTTCACAATTCGGAACATTCTCGCCAGAGTTGAAAAAGATAGAGTTGAAGCCGATGTGCTTCACAGATATGATGTATATTGTATTCCCCTTAAGGCGAGAGAGGAATTTGATAACGACTGTATTTATATTAGCTCGACCTCAAGAAGTTTAAAAATTAGGCTCTCTGAACATAGGTACAGTGTGAAATCTGTTCACAGCCTACAGCCCGCTTCGGCCTGGTCAATAAGGGTTCACAACTCGGAACATTCTCGGCAGAGTTAAAAATGATAGAGATGAAGCCGATGTGCTTCTCAGATATGATGTATACTGTATTCCCCTTAAGGCGAGAGAGGAGGTTGATAATGGCTGTTTTTATATTGGCTCGACCTCAAGAAGGATAAAAACCTAGACTCTCTGAACATAGGTACAGTGTGAAATCTGTTCACGGGTGGGAGCGGGCTGTGGTCAATAAATGTTCACACTCTCCCATTTGGAGCGAGACTACCGTCCTTGCAGTACCAGCCGCCAGAACTTCATTGCTACTCACTGAAAGTATGTCTTTTTCATAAATACTGTATAATATTAGTTGTAATGATGAAGTTCCAACCTTCCTACATCAACCATGGACATTATTATTTAACAACAGATATCATTGAACTTTAAATTATGTATCCTACTTCATACTTGTAGCCTTACTCGGATGGCGTCATTCTGTTTGTAATCAGGTATTTATTCAGATTGAGTGGCAACGACTTGTTATGTATTTTGTATTTAACTGTCAGATTTCGAGCACTCAGATGTTTCCAGCTGGTGATGGGGCTGTTGCATCCACGAAAGATCTCATGGTGTTTTTAACTAGTGATTATAATTAAATATCTTATTTTCTCCTGCAACCTTGAACCTCTCTTATGGTACACCCACGGCAGAATACTTGTACTTCATTTCAACAGTGGAGATATCTTGCAAAATCAAAACCGAGATTTATCCCCACGATGTAAGAAATCTGTAAAAAGTACGCAATATAGAGATCGTCGAATACAAATAAGCATTTTCGAATCCGATGTTGTACTATTTTTTCTACAGACGGTCAGACGAACGGAAGGAAAAAAAGTGTTTAACGTAGTTTTTTTTATTTTTCGAAAGGTATACGCTTGTCTTTTTTTTTCTTTTTTCTTTTTTTTTCGAAATGCACAACGTGTGCGTAGCCTTCGGTTAATAAAATGATGTATTTTGTTTCAGGTAAGAGCATTACATTAATACCAGAAGATATTTAAATCCGAACATATTTTTAATCCATCAGGCGGCTGGGGATCAGCCAATATCAAAATACCAAGAACGCTGCAATGTGAACAATGTCCACGAGTTATTAAATTTCTTTTCTCCAAAAGAGTTTCGCGATAATAAAAGGAGATTAAAATTCGCTGCTGCAGTAATTGGAGTCAAACTCTGTTTCTTGTAAAGAACGAAAGTCTCTTAATTTATTCCACTGAGGTTAAGAATAAATCCTGTTGCTTTGAATTACGGAACTTTATAGTTTGCTTAGAAGAGGTTCACTGGCTAGCCTGTTGCCGGAGGCTTTTGCGAGTGATTTTACTGCAGTAAGTTCGTCTATAAATATTACAAAAGATACAAACAAAAACGAAAGAAAGAATAGTAGTTGTACGTAGGACGATTGCGACCTTTGCATTATTCAGTTTATTTGGTACTTCAACTGAAATGCGTTTCCATTAAAATTAATCCCAGGATGCCATTAATCTCAAGAACGTGCTTAAGGTTGCTGTCTTTAGTAAACAAATCATTAATTCATATATTTAGGAATTGAAAATGGATTTTATAAGGTAGGAGACATTAATTAATGGAACAATAACTTGTTTATATTCAGGGGTTCTGTGTACAACCGATCAATACACACAAATTTTGGATGGATGCAGGTTTTAGGGGATGCACCAATTTTTGGTGCAAGGTCTCCGGACCTAAATCCAATCGAACACGTGTGGGACCTTCAGGAAGACGCTTGGCAGCGCGTCACCAGCCGCCAGCTGCGATTGGCGCTACAAGAGGAATGGGCCGCGATGCCTCAACAGCTCCTTGACAACCTGGTCCTCAGCATGGAGAGACGTTGTAAATCCTGCAACGCAGTCAGGGGTGATCATATCTCCTACTAGAGACTGGATGTTTCTTGGCAGCCGCCTGTCACATGGACGTTTCTGTCTTCTGTCCAGTTGTGCTCGAAGCTACCTTTTCAATAAAGTGCCTTTGTATCCTTTGGATTCCTTGTTTGGACGGTTTTGCTCATTTGTCCCATATTCTTACATCTTGGGTATCTTATGGTATGATTTGAGTCGATGTGGAGCACTTCTGTACGACGTTGGATTCGAAAAACCGTCTCGTCCTTAATTTTTGCACGCCAGTGTATTAATTATTATCATTAGCATATTACTACAGTTTCGTGTTTTAACGGACTTCATAGTGATTTGCCGTATAAGTTCTATGGCCTTTATCCGACCCAGCTGAGGTGTTTAATGAGTCAAAGGGACAATGAGGCAACGCTTAGCCTACTGCATTACTTCATTTCGGAGAACGGCCGAGGAAAACGAGGTTTCGAATTCACCACTGGCAAAAAGTTGTGCGTTACAAGACAGAATGTTATATTTAAACTACTGCTTCCGATAATATGGATTATTTTACTCACATAGGAAGTTCTCGTGACAAAAGTATGTGTTAAAAAAAGAAAATAGGACCTGTAAACGTAGTTGCTATTAAAAATTACCCACATTCGTACATCGTTGAGGGATGATCAATCAACTCACCGAATCTAAGCATATGTCGTGTCATAGGCCTTCTTTTAACGAATCTAATCTAAGCATAAGTCGTATCATAGGTCTAGGTTTAACGTGAGCAACTCAATATGCTGCGCGCAGTCGCACATCTCTAATTCAGTGTCGCTGGTTCCAGGGAAGGGAGATACCGAAGACCGTAAGGCAAATCCAACATCTACGCCTCACTGGGATTCGAACCCGGACCCAACTGGGAAGAAATATCATAAACCAAAGCTCAGACCACTGCGCTACTGAGGCGCCATCACAGATCTGCGTTGTGATGCCAGTTTATTAGGTTCACATGCCCTCTTTAGTTAAATAGCTCACTCCGCCATTTAAGACAAAATGTGTGCACAGTGTAGTGTAAAAACCAGGCAGACCAGCTCTTCAAGCATTAGTAAGCCTTAAAATGTGAGTTACAATGAGTAAAACGAGTGATCTGAGTGACTTTGAGCGATGCATTATAATTTGAGCCAAGCGTGACGGTTTGAGCATCTCATAAACGGACGTTTTCCTGAGCTTTTCACGACGAACCGCAGCAAAGTCTTACCGTAAATGGGACGATATGCAAAAAACGTCCACAATTCTTCGATTTTGTGAGCGAAACTGCCTAGTGTATCCGTGGGATCCGAGGAAACTGGAAATAATCTTACAAGCGAACAGTTAGGCCACAACCCGGCAAACCTCTGCGAAATTCAACAGCAGTGTGCCGAGGGTCATGTCTGAAAGCACCACTCTTTTGACTATGTCCAGAGTGGGTTACAACAGCCGACGCTCAAGTTTCCAGTCTCGTTTGACCCCTCTGATCTTCCAGATGTTTTCGTCCTCAACATCTCCAATTGCTGTAAGTTTTCTGTTTATCGCTCCTTTTGTTGTGTACCTTTGCTACAATTGTGCGAGAAATGCCCAGAAGGACAGCCACTTGAGAAATGCTCAAAATGGCATGCCTGGTGTCAACTATAATGCTGCGTTCAACATCTCTCAGATCACTTGTTTTGCCAATTCCGGCACTTTGTCGAATGATCACTGATGCTAGACGAACTGGCTTGCCTGTTTTGAGCCACACACGGCGGTCATGTGACGTCTTATGTGTTGGAGTGAGACACTTATGTTACTAGGTCAGGTATACCAAATAAATTGATATCTTAGTGTACGTGAAGCTGGATGGTTTACACTGGGGTTGAGCACTCTTGAGACGTGGTGGAAGAACAATTCACCGCTGCTGGCAGCAATACATGCGCGAAGATGTTTCATGTGGTTTTTCAATATTTGGTTGTCCTCGAGTGAATACGGATCGGGATGATCGTTAGTTTTTCCGAATAGTCATCAGCCCCTGAAAAGCAACTGCTCTATACATACCCACCAGAGGCAAATGGAACCAGAAAAATCACAACGCCAGTGTCTATAGGCTGTACGGAATCACTGTACGTTTCGGCGCTTACTCAAAGCTATAGCCGAGCCCGATTTCTGTGGTGCTGCGAACGAGCTGATTAGTTTAACAAAAGAGAAAATACCGTGTTCAGTGATGAGACCCTCTTCTTTGTGGGACAACAAGGCGCGCTCATTTGTGTGTGGCTATGTGCCGGCGAAAGATATCAACGTTGTATATCGTTGTGTTCCTTACAATGCTCACTGCCTGGAAGTCGTCTCTTACGACAGTGGGTTGTCTGTCATAGTCATCGAGGAGGATTTTACTATCCGATTGTATGTAGATACTATTCCTCATTCCATCACGATAATGCCAGACCACATATTGCACTCCTTTTCCGACAACGTCTGAAAGCCCTTTCATACTGAATGAGCCCAAGTGGGAAATCCTAAAAGGACGTCTGAGAAGAGAACTGTCTTCAACGCGAATAATGTAACGTTTTACCAGGTGCAAGTGCAGACGAACTGGAGAACCGTAGACCAGGATATCACAAGAAGCATTTTTGACATACCGTATTTTTGTTAATATAACCCGCGACGCCCATTTACAGATTGTAGTGGCTTAAGTTGTGTGAATAAGTGATCCGTTAATTTTGTATCCTCGTAGAAAGAATAATAAGGGGATGATGCTTATAGCTAAAAGTAATAGAGGATCAAATAATTAACGATGAAGTAATGAGGTAAATCATCATTTTGCTCCAACTCTGGCAGTAAACCTAGATGCATCCTTATACTTTCTAGTAGTATACGTGTATAAACAGATCTTGTAATACAGTGATCCAATAAACTGTCGTTAGCCAATTACATGATTCATTTTAAAGCAAAGGGTGTTTTTGTTCACGACACCACCAACCACAGATATATAAAGAAATATATATAGAGAGAGTATTACAGTATTTAGTGACTGACGTTTGATGAATTATTTCTAATGGATATACTGCTAAGGACGGATCATGAACGGCTATATAGCGCATAAAAAGGTAAGTGTGGTTGGATGCCAAGTGAAATAAAATAATGTCAGAATGCCAGGACATTACAAGAAAGACAATTTATTATGCTCTGATATCCAGAAGTCTTTGGAACGTGTTCAAGGGACAAACAGGCCATTTTGTGCAGAATACGTAAACGTGAAAAAAATGCAATTACTGTCCGCAGGCGTTCCGGCGTAAGATGTCAATACGGGATATGGCCACCATGGAGGGCGATGCAAGATTCCACACGTCGTGTCATGCTTTGCACAACATTATCAAGCAGCTGTTGGGGTAATTTATCCCATTCCTCTGTCAGTGCACAGATGAGGGTGTCCTTGTTTATTGGAGGGCATTGGCGACCAGCAAGACTCCTTCCCAAAGCATCCCACACATTTTCAATGGGATTCAGATCTGGAGAACGTGCTGGCCATACGAGGCGTTGAATATCCTCGCTCTCAAGACACTCCTGGAGAGCGACTGTTCGATGACATGTAGCGTTGTCGTCCATAAAAATGAATCTATCACCGACAGCACCACGGAACATGCGAACATGAGGTAGCAGAACATCATTAATGTATCGTTGGCCAGTCATAGTCCCAGTTGGAAGCACATAGAGGGACGTACGACCATTGATCATGATGCCAGCCCATACCATGACACTACATGTCGGATATCGGTCCCTTTCCTGTATGTTTGCTGGACAATATGCAGTACCACTATCACGCCAGATCAGTTGTCGTCGACAATCAGACGATAGACTGTATCTACTGTCATCTGAGAAGAAGACAGCAGACCAGTCGTCATCAGTACAATTGCGATGTTGATGGTACCATTGCAAACGGGCGGTACGGTGACGTCTGGACAATGGGATGCACACAACAGGACGGCGGGCGTATAGTTCTCCTTCATGCAAACGTCTGGCGACAGTTTTTCGGGAGATCCGCTTGCCAGTAGCAGCCACAAACTGATTTGCTACCTCACTAGCTGTGCTGCGCCGGTGTCTTTTTGTTGATAGCACTATGTACCGATCTTCTGCAGGTGTCGTACTGCGAACACGACCTCCCCCGTGACGTTTGCTACACTCTCCATTTGTTTGAAATGATTTCCAAAGCCTTGAAGCAACACTGTGGCTGACGTCGAACTCCCTGGAAACATCTGTTATTTTTTCGTCCTTCTTCAATCTTGCCAATAATACGGCCACGCGTAAAATCATCTAGGTGATGTCGGGAAGACATACTAAAAATTGCAAGTTCGTCAATTGATTCTTTCCCTTTCAACTTTGCGTTTGAACAACAACGGTCAATACGCGTCAAATCCTCTATATCTCTTATCAGCGCTATGACGTCACGAACAAGTTCGGCAATCCAAAATTTGCATACGCACAACACGTCTTACTGTATCCCGCACTTACGCTAATTTCCACATTTTCCTGCCTTCCATTTTATGGTTGCTATCGTTGCTATTGTCATCCGTCCTTAGCAATTGTCCGGCAGTGTATTTCTAATGGATATACCACTAAATTAATTTCTTTAATTACTCTTTTGAGTTTCTGTGTCATATACATTTGGTTTCATCTCTTTAAACGTTTTTCTGACTTAACGACACATTATTTCTCCACATGAGTTCTGAAATTTGACAATGACTGGCATTGCGTCAAAGGTAAAGAACGGAGTGCTGTCTGCTAAGTGCTGAGATAGATGAAAGCGTTAAGCAATGTACGAGCGAGATATGAGTTGACGATAAGATTGTAAGGATTGATTAACGAGTAGATATATGTGGATTTCGCTTCGTTATAGCGAGCTAACGTTAACGTATTGACCATTGTAGCTCGTCGAGTTAACGTACTGACAATTGAAGCTTGTCGAGTTAACCTACTGACAGTTGTAACTTATCGAATTAACGTATTGGAAATTGTAGCTTGTCGAGTTAACGTACTGACACTTGCAGCTTGTCGAGTTAACGTATTGACAATTGTAGCTTGTAGAATTAACGTATTGATAATTGTAACTCGTCGAGTTAACGTATGAGCAATTGTAGCTTCGTTTGAAGTGCGTAATTCTTGTTATTGTGAAGTGAGGTAACTTCAACTTTGTTCATCCTTGACGTGCCTATCTACTGCATAAGCTTACACATATTAATTGAGCCGTTCCGGTGGGCACCGGAATGGCTCAATTTATTCTTTTGTGATGGGTCAAGGTTCGAATTCCGGTGAGGCATGGATGTTGTGTTTGTCTTACGGCACTGGCTCTCTCCCTTCAATGGAACCAGTGGCCCTAGATTAGGGATAGGCTACTGCTTATAGCCCATTGATTTGCTCACGGTGGTCGTTAAACCTCCAATCAAAAATAAAAATAAAAAAATAAAAAAGCTTCTTCAAGCAACCATTCAATTCAAAACTTAAGGGTTAAACTAGTAGATTTCTTTCATAGTAGATTGAAGTCGAAGTGACGTAACCCATATTGTTTTACAGTGAAATACCTTTATAGTTTTACTTATTGATATATTCCTAGCAGTGCGAATTTCGCTTGCATAACGAATTGCAGTCGAAGTGACGTAACCCATATTGTTTTACAGTGAAATACCTTTATAGTTTTACTTATTGATATATTCCTAGCAGTGCGAATTTCGCTTGCATAACGAATTGCATACGTATATTCTAATTTTACAAGGGTGATTGTTGTGCAAAATAGAAGGAAGCAAGAAAAATTTCACTGAATTTTCTGTTCGATAAGCACGTCTTTTGTATGTTTTCCAACAAAATTCAGAGAATCAGAGAATCGTATTTTTAGAAACGCAAAACATTTGCAAACAGGAAAACACAGTTTCATCACTTTCGGGAAATGTGCGCGTTATACGTTGTGAATGGAAAAAAGTTACAAGAAGATTTTTTTCAACCGGATTCCCAGAGTCGGTGAAATATTTGCAAATTGAAATAGTTACTTTCGCCCACGAATGGCAGAAATGTCTGTTTAAAAAATAAAAAAATCCAACGAAATGGTACGGAAAATATTTCATAAAAGCCAGAGGAATTTTTGTAATTAAGCAATTAGCAGCAGACATTTGGAGAAAAACACAGCATGCGACCAAGCGCGAAAACTGTTTCTTTATTTGAAGATGAAAATGTCCTTCATAGCAAAGGTTTATCCCACTGAGGAAAGATTTCATCAGACGGAATTTTAAAATGGTAGATGCTGTTTCACAGAAAAATATATACACGAAGGCACCCTAGGGGAGAAACATTCCTCTAGCGGTAATTAAGGAAAAAGAGATCTCAAACGTGAATTGAAGAAGCACAGAGAGAAAGAAAAATGTTTATGCATATATACAAGGTTTGATAAAAACTTATCCGACCGCAATGTTTTTCTGCTAAACGAGGGAGAGCACAGAGGCACGCGAACTTGGACTTAAGTGCGCATGCGTGAATTTTTGCCACAATGTCGCCTGCTTACTTTCTGAAGCATCGTCACTTTAAGGGATCGCCAACAGATGCTACGTCGTATTCTTCTTAATGTCTTCTTTGACTTCCAATTTTCTGCTCTTCAAAGACATTTACAACTTCAGGAACAGCCCGAACTCGCAAGGAGTTACATCTGGAGAGTATGGGGCTTGCCTCATTTGTGGAAAGCGAAAGAACGAGCCAATTTCCCTGAGCTTAGGTTTAGTTTCGATGCATCGGAACTAAGCCTAACTTTAGGAAAGGTGTAGCCCTCAAGAGTCTGCTAGATGTCTGATTGTAGTGTTGCAAACTGCTCATACTGCACGGTGCAGGAAGGATGTCTTTGCAGGACAGGGGACACCTAAAGGGATGAACAATTAGAGATGGATCAGTACAAACGGAAGCGTCAAGAGAGGAAATTGTAAGCTCCTACAGGGGGCATCGGCAAGTGATCTTGGCGCTATTAATAGCGCTATAACGACGTAGAGGTCTTGTCTTACTTCTACGTTGTTTTATCACATCAACATACTAAGAAATAGTTCCTAAATGAAAGAAACCTTAACGGCCAGACGAAACATGTAAATAACAGAAGTCAACTTACGGAATTCATAGCTTTATTCAGGCTGTAGTAGCACTTCCATAACTGAACGATAACATCACAATGTACTCCACACACCACACATTATCACAACACTCCTATTAATAATAATCAGTTTACAATCCAACGCTCGTAGTAATCGCTCTCTTACAACGCTCTCGATGGTACAACGCTCTCTCTCACAACGCTCTCAAGCAATAGATCAGTCGTCGCTTTTATCTCTTGTTCTTATCAAGATCAGACATACGTCACGTGCATTCAACCTCAATTGTGTTGCCAAACGTATTCGTTTGAGAGAAAAGATCTCACGTTAAGAGTGAAGAATACTGAGAATAAACTCAAGATTTACATAGGGAAATAAACTAAAAAGGAAAGTTAATCTAGAATATACGTCACACCGCACTGAAGGTGCGTTGCTGCAAGATAGTGAGCACAGGCCGTTCAAAAATGCGAGAAAATTTACGTTTGCAGGGGTCGAGTCCGGCACTGCAAATATCTTTAATTAGTGGACTAGCTAACTACCTTCTCATAACTGTGTAAATTGTACGTTGGATAAGGTTTAATTAGGTTCTCTAGATTAATATTATGTGTTGGTTAATGTTTAATGTACATATGGGCGGCAGTTGCTGAAGAGAGTTTTTTAGTTGCTGTTTGGGGGTATGTTTCATTATATTTATACAATGGCATTGGGATCCGTGCCATCTTTCAACAGCACAACGCACCGTGCCATTAGGCTCGCTTAACTAATGAGTGGTTGGAGGAACACGACAACGAATTCGTCACCTCGCCCTGGGCCCCCAAAGTCTCCAGATTGTAACCCAATTGAACATTTGTGGGATATGCTAGAACGGGGTGTGAGAACTTCTGATCCTTCTTCACGGAATGACCGGGAACTGACAGAGATGCTTCAGCTGATAGAGGTCAAGTTACGCATGGGGGATCTTCGACACCTTGCAGAAACTATTCCTAGGCATGTGCGAGGCATGATTGCACAGAAAGGTCGACCAATGCTTTATTAGGTAGGGGTGTTCCTAATGCAAAGCTAACTCAGGGTATGTGTGATGGCCTATATTAAGAGAGTAGAGACCTAAGATTTGTATTTAATGAGCTTTCACATTTGTTGTGATTCAGTTGCTGTTAAAAATCCTTGTTGTGATTAAGAACGAGATTGTAAATGATTTGGTATCAACATGCTGACTGAGGCTAATGAAATATTTGAGCTAGGAGGTAACTATATCTTCTCTAAACCCTTGGCCGTATTGTGAAACAACATACACAGAAGAGCCAAAACTTTATAACCTCCTAACAAATATGATGTTAGTCCCCCACGTGCTCCTAAAACAGCTCTTACCCTGTAAGGCATTGATACACAATATCTCGAAACGTGTCTTGTGGTATCTGGTACCGGCACGTTACCAGTAAATTATTTAACTCTTGTAAGTTAAATAAATAAATCCATCGCCCTTTCCACGTTAAGCAGCACACAGCAACCGAAAAATTGTTATTCGGCCGCCGTCGGGGAATCGAATCCCGAATCTCTCGATATCCCTTGGATAATCTTGAATCTCGCCCTTTGGATTATTGCTATAATTATAAATAACCAGTGCCGTGTGACGTGCCTGCCCCGCAGGACGCACACGACATAAAGGCAGATAGCAGCGAGGACGAACGTCTGCGTAGCTCAGTTGGTAGTGCGACTTGTTCCGGAATAAGTAGACTCGGGTTCGATCCCCGGCGTGGACCAAAAAGGACGGTAAAATTTACTTCGTTATAATGGCGCCCGAGCTTCCCGGATGACCCGGCCGTTCAAGATCTCGCAATGGTGTGATGTTCTTTCCACACTGCGAGACAAGAAAAATAAGAGAATCCCTTCTTCAGCGCTTCGAAAAATAAATGTGTGTGACGTTGCATTCCACACACCAGATTGACTGGGAGTTCTCAAGTGCATGTTCTTCAGCGGATGGCTGCCTGCAACGATTCATGGTCACGGCTGACCCGTGCGCCATGGCCCGACCCTCTTTCGGGGAGGGAGGGGAGATGTGATATGCCTGCCCCGCAGGACGCAAACGACATAAAGGCTGATGCTCAGTTGGTAGAGCGATTTGTTTTGGAATAAATGGACTCGGGTTCGATCCCCGGCGTGGACAAAAATGACGGAGAAATTTACTTCGTTATAGCCGTTAATGCCCAGCAGATGTAGACGTCTCAGTAGCTGAGCCAATTTTACGGATTTATGATGTGAGATGCTGACTGAAAGAGAAAAAAACCGCATGGCGCCGTGAAATGTTGGCCGCTGAGGTGTAAGGCTAACACGCTCGGCTATATATAGAGCGATTCGGAATTCGATTCCCCTACGGCGGCCGAATAACAATTTTTCCGGTGCTGTGCGCTGCTTCACGTGGAAAGAGCGAGTAATTGATTTATTCAACTGACGCCACGTATTTAGATGATTTTCATCTTGTAAGTTATGTGGTTGAGCCGCCGCAAATCAGATCTGCTGTTCCATTGCAAACCACAGATGCTCGATTGGGTTGATATCTGGGGAATTTGGAGGCCAGGGCAATACCTAGAAGTCTTCCTCATGTTCCACCAACCATTTTCAAACATTTCGGGAAGTTTGGAGTGGCACATTATCCTTCTAAAATAAGGAACTACCAGAGAGAGAATACCATTCCCATGAAAGGATGTACCTGGTCTGATATGATGTTTAGGTAGTTGGTAGACATCATAGCTTTCTGCACGTGAATGACTGGACCCAGAGGTTCCCGGAAAAACAATGCCCGAAGAGTAACACTCCTTCCACCGGTTTATTTTCTTCCCACGGTGCGTCCTGGTGCCAACAGTTCTTCAGGGTAAACGATGCACACGTACCTGGACGTCCACTTTGTGCAATAGGAAACAAGATTTAACGGACCAGACGACCTTCTTCCAATCATTCAAGGCACATTGTTCCGTCCCGGTGGAGCAATGATTTAAGCAATGGCTTCTGATAATTCGTCTGGAATTTCGAATCACGGTAAGGCATGATGTTGTGTTTGTCTTACGGCATTGGCTCTCTCCTTTCCCTGGGACCAGTAGTCCTAAATTAGGGACGGGCGACTGCTTATAGCCCATTGAGTTGCTCACGGTGGTCGTTAAACCTTTAATCAAAAAAAAAAAAAAAAAAAGAAGAAACCCATTGTAGGCGATTCGATGGTGAACCGAGGATAACATGGACACTAGGGGTACCCTGCGTCTACTCAACCCCATTTGCAGCAGGGTTCGATGTGCTTAGTATTGTGACGCATATATCGTATTGTGACACATTACTCCCGTGGCATGCAGTCACAGTGCCGGAGAGTTGCGCCGGAGTATCACTTCTGTTGTCTCGTATCATACGCTCACCTCCAGAATCGGTGAGCCATGGTCGGTACACACCTCGCCGGTGGTTCGAGGTTGACCCTCCTTTGACCACTTTTTGAAGGTACTAACCACGGCTAATCGTAAGCACCTTACAAGCCTGGCCGACTCGGAAATACTCTAACACAGCCTTTCGCCCATTGACATTTTGCCTGTGTCAAGCTCGGTTCACTCTGCTGCCTTTCCCATTTTAAAACCAAGAATACCACTGATTTAACAGAGCTCAGTATCAGGTGTTATTTATACCGTTTCATGATTTTATCACACGCCGTCGTTTAGCTGCAGTGGCTTCGCTATCCATCAAGATGCGCTGGTTATAATATTTTGGATCTTCGGAGTACACTATATTGACAAAAGTCACCAAACACCTAAAAGAGAAACACAACATAGCAGGTATTGACATACATTAGTACGGTGTCGGTCCACCTTTGGCCTTAATGCATGCACTGACCCTTTATACTCTATAGTGCTCATCATTCTGGATTGATTTTACTCTCTGTATTACCAGAGATTCATATTGCCTCGCCAGATTTCTACTGCACTTAACTGTAGTCATGCAAACGTTGCACCGAATCCTGTAATTAGCGTTGCGCAAGCTGCACATTCTGTTAATTTCTCATCACCTGTCTTTTGAATCTATGTCTGCAAGCTCGAATTCTGTATTATTCCTTGCATCAATACTGTGCAAAATTAATATTGTATAACGCTCTTCAAGCTGAATTGTTCCTATTCTTTGCTTTGTCAGAGACTTTTGTTGCCTCACCAGACACTCGAGTGTAATTAACTGTTTTTTTTACTATCATCAATGTACAGAACCGTGTAAATAAGCAGTAGCGTAAGCTACAAGCATCTGTAAATATATTTTTTTTGTCATACATCGTTTGAGATGATTTATTCAAGCACATCTCCTGTATCTTTCTTCTAATAAATACTGTGTGAAAACTGACCCTTCGAGACATGCTTTCGACAAGGTTTTGGAACACAACAATATGTATGCGCTTCCATTTAGTATATAACGCTACCACTAACTGTTGCTTAGTAGTAGGCCTTGGCTCCAAACTTCTCATGCGGAGCTCGAATTCATCCCATACGTGCTGTATGGGATTAAGATCAAGGCTCTGTGATGGCCAGTCCACACACGATACGGAATTATCATCAAACCACGCCGTAACAGTTCTTGCTTCATGGCTCGGTGCATTATCCTGCTGGTACCAACAAGGCTCGGTTCCATAGTATTGCCACAGAGTTGGTAAGGCATAATTGTCCAGAATATCGAGGTAGACGTGGTGGTTAACAGGTTTGTCCACGATAACCAATGAGCAGGGACCAGACCACAAAAACACCCCCACACGACTACACATTGCCAGCTCCAAGCTTGACCATAGGAACAGTAAGCACACTGTGGTAAATGCGCTCCCTGGCTGCCGCCGTACCCACACACGGATCGTGTATTTGGATTCATCAGTCCATAGGACCCGTTTCTATTGATCTACGGTCCACGATAAATGTTCTTTACACCATGCTAAACGACGAGTAGCATTCCGAGTGGAGATGAATGGCTTATGAGCAGCCGCACGACCACGGTAACCCATGGAATGAAATTCTCTGCGAATGGTACGTTTACATATCGAGGTTCCAGGATTTTTACTCACCTGTACACTGCGGTCTTGGGCATTATTTCGTCGATTAGCTGTATCGACTGTCCTGAGGCTTCGATGTTCTCTATCACTGATTTTCTTTGGTCTGTCAGCATGTTTTTCTGCTTCAGGCACGCCATGTGTCTTCCACTTGTTAAGTACATCCAAAACATTTGACTTGGGTATGTTTAAACACCACTCGGTTTCTCTTATAGACAACCCACAAATATAATACCCAACAATCTTTCCTTTCTCAAAGTCAGTTCTCTCCCGCCGCGACATTTTCACTCAACCTCACAGGGCGATATGATCGCGATCAGCTGCAGGCTTGTTTTATACCGTTTGCAGCTGTACTGCGCATCTTAACAACGCAGCAGACCCGTTCATTTGCTTTTGTATGGGAGTCCGGAGACTTTTGTCAATATAGTGTATATGTTAATAAATAATTTCAGCTACTACGAATGAGAAGAAATCTTAGGTGTCACAGTGAAGCCAATTTACTACGTCAAGTTAAGATTTACGTGAAATAAGCTGTTTGCCGCCCCGGTGGCGCAGTGGTCTAAGGCGCTGGTCTCTGATCATTCGTCCGAACGGGGTCCGGGTTCGAATCCCGGTGAGGCATGGATGTTGTGTTTGTCTTACGGCACTGGCTCTCTCCCTTCCCTGGAACCAGTGACCCTAAATTAGGGACGGGCGACTGCTTATAGCCCATTGAGTTGCTCACGATGGTCGTTAAACCTCCACACAAAAAAAAAAAAAAAAAAATAAGCTGTTTAGTGTTTTACACTAAAGCTGAAGTAAAAGTTAAAGCTAACAACCTCAAAGCTTTTCGTATTCTACAATGAAATATCATTTTAACAATTAACATCCAAATTTTATTTTACACCATGTTGTATTTCCTGTCCAGAAAAAAGCGAATAATTTCACTGAGCAATCCTCTATCTGTGAAAGCGTAAACTGCATTGTGACGTAAATAACTTGCTTCGAAAAATAAGGGATTAAAATTGCCTCTCTGTTTTCTTTCACTCGAATATCTTCATTTTTTTCCTAGTTTTGTTTTTTGGCCGATGTTAGAAATTTTTATTTTAGAGCAAGCGAGCTTCAAGAAAAAATAACGTACGGTAGAAAAACTTGAACGTAGGAGGACTTAAAGTGATATCCGTTCAAAACTGTCAAATGGATTAAATGCGGCACATCCAATAAGAAGGCATTTTTGATTCTGCGGAATATATGGCACCTAACAACGATATTCGCTCTGGTGGCGAAGGCTGTCAGTTATGGCAGCCTTGGCGCTAATGCTGAAGCGTCTGTAAACCTCATACTTTCAACCGGGGGAAAAAGAATGACGTGTGACATATAAGAGGAAATCTGGAAATATTTAGCCATCTTTATAAATACTGTATTTATAAATTTGGAACTATGTATCCATCTTTAGAATTCTGTAGCGTCTGTATCTGACGACCACGGACTCTTAGACCTTGTGACGTACCTGCCAGCAGGACGCATACGACATAAAGGCAGATAGCGGAGATAATGAACGTCCGCGTAGCTCAATTGGTAGAGTGACTTATTCCGGAATGAGTGGGGGTTTGAGCCCCGGCGCGGATAAAAATGACGGAGAAATTTACTTCGTTATAATGGCGCCAGAACTTTCCGGATGACCCGGCCGTTCAAAATCTCGCAATGGTGTGATGTTCTTTCAACACCGCGAGGTAGGAAAAATCAGAGAATCCCTTCTCCATCGCTTCGAAAAATAAAAATGTGTGATGTTGCATTCCACACACTAGATTGACTGGGAATTCTCAAGAGCACGTTCTACAGTGGATGGCTGCCTACGACGATTCCTGGTCACAGCTGACCCGTGGGCCATGTCCCCGGCCCTCTTTCGAGGGGGAGATGTGACGTACCTGCCAGTAGGACGCACACGACATAAAGGCAGATAGCAGTCAGAACGAACGTCCGCGCTGCTCAACTGGTAGAGTCACTTATTCCGGAATGAGGGGACCCGGGTTCGAGCCCCGGCGCGGATAAAAATGACGGAGAAATTTACTTCGTTATAATGGCGCCAGAACTTTCCGGATGACCCGGCCGTTCAAAATCTCGCAATGGTGTGATGTTCTTTCCACACCGCGAGATAGGAAAAATCAGAGAATCCCTTCTCCATCGCTTTGAAAAAAAAATGTGTGATGTTGCATTCCACACACTAGATTGACTGGGAGTTCTCAAGAGCACGTTCTACAGTGGATGGCTGCCTACGACGATTCCTGGTCAAGGCTGACCCGTGGGCCATGCCCCAGGCCCTCTTTCGGGGGGGGAGCTGTGACGTACCTGCCAGCAGGACGCACACGACATAAAGGCAGATAGCAGTCAGAACGAACGTCCGCGCTGCTCAACTGGTAGAGTCACTTATTCCGGAATGAGGGGACCCGGGTTCGAGCCCCGGCGCGGATAAAAATGACTGAGAAAGTTGCTTCGTTATAACCTCTGAAGTCTGTTAATTACGTTTGTAACAGTAACCTACAAAACACAGCCAGAATTGGGTCCATTTTTCTCTTTTAAACATAGCACAAATACAGTAGGATGATCAAATGCATGCATGCTTATTATGAAATCCTCAAGTTTAAAAGTAACTTCACTTTCTCTAGTTGCCTCACTGTTCTACCTGGTGTTACGATAATTAAAAACTTTTTTGGTATTAGCCCAGGATCCATCCGACAGTGTATTCCAAATAGTACTTGTCTTATGCTTTAAAACAAGTGGTATTACATTTCTGTATCTACATTAGTTCTGGAAATAGCCCATGGTGTCAACTCATTTGCAAACACTGACCCCTCGTTTTTCTCATTTGGAGTGCCCCTCGTTTTCAAGTTTCACAGCTGCTTGGAACAAGTTGTGCCATCAAATGCGCATTGCAGATTGAGGCATCCTGATCCAAACAGTTGTGAAGATAGAAAACGAGTGACAGCCCAAATGAGAAAACCAAGAGGTCAGTTTTTGCAAATGAGCTGACACCATGGGCTATCTCCTGAACTAAGGGAGATATAGAAATATAATTCCACTTGGTTTAAAGCTTAGAACAAATGGTATCTGAAGTATAATGTTGTAACCAACTCTGGTCTAATATCAAAAAAGTTGTAAGATGTTGTTACTCTGACATTAGATAAAACAGTGAGGCAACTAGTGAAAATAAAGCTACTGCTGAAATTAAAGTTTTTGTAAAGTAACATCAGCACCTGGAAGCTCAGAAAACGTAATACATAGATAGGTACTAGTGCAAGCAACAGTGACCATTTTAGTAGTTTGTACCAGGGACCACTTAGTAATAGTTAGCACCAGGAACCATTTTAGTAGTTCCCTGAGTCGACGATTGTCAGAAAATGAAGCTAACGGCTCTGCCAGCTATTTACGCCATGAGACTCCGCTGCATCACCCGATGGATTTCAAAGAGTTCTGTATTAGGACACTACCGAGAAAATATACAAATGCACTCATTGTCATTAAAATTCGTGCACTAAGAAGAGGACGTCGGACTGAAATGAAATTTTAGTAGTGAGATGGTAAATACCAAGGACAGAAGTGATTAAAATATCACAGCAGCAAAACGATTTCCCGCTGACATACGGTACACATTCCGGTCAGGGTCATTATCGCGTCGGACTGCCTCGTGCTCATATACATGCGGTGATACTGTCCGACATGGAGTCAAAGAGACGCCATATGTTATCCTGGGAGAAACTGAGCCTCACTTCTTGCAACTAACGTTCTAAATCACGAACATTGGGACACGGAGCGAGATGGAGTCCCATCTGGTTCTACACGTGCTCGATGGGCGAGACATCAGGAGATCTGGCAGGCCACAGAAGCGTCGAAGCAGACGTAGGCAGTCCTGGGAAACCCGAGCGGACATTATCTTGTTGAAAAATGGCTCCGGGCCACCACGCCAGGAAAGGCAGCACATGGGGCCACAGAAATTCTTCTACGTTACGCTGGGCTGTTAACGTTCCTCGGATCACTGTGAGGGAAGTACGGCTGTCATACGCGATGGCTCCCCAGACCATCATGCCTGCAGTTCGGGACGTGAGCCGCTGTACAGTGAGGTTGGGATTGTAACGCTCACCAACGGTCCTCTACACTCTGACACGGTGGTCGTCCGTTCCTATACGGAAGCGCGATTCGTCGCAGAAAACTATACGTCGCCAGTCCGTAGCATTCCACGTTGCTCGCTGCTGACACCACTGCAAGCGACGCCGATGATGGTCAGGTATCAATGGCAGAAAACGTAAGGGCCGTCGATAGTGCAGATTCGCCTCTGCCAGGCGTTTGAAAACGGTTCTGGCGGACAAAGGAGTACCATGTACAGCCGCCACATGTCTCTGGGTCTCTGGATATGGATATGGATGTCGTTGCATCTGTGCGTGCCGCTCTCACAATTCCATGGTCCTCTCTGCTGGTGGTGTGTCTGTGTCATCCAGACCTAGTCCGTCGTATCTGGGTGTTTTCCCGCGTCCATCACAACCAACACGATCACACCGTACTGTCCGACAGGCACAAATGACAGCCGATTTGGTGCGCCAGGCACCCTGCCTTTCTCTCATTCCTACGATACGGGCTCATTAAAACTCCGTCAGTTACCCAACGCACATCAACGGCAGCTCCTCGGCATGTCTATCGCTCAGGGATTTCACCTGACTCTTACCGTGCACTTCGGCACGAATGTGGAGTCCCCTGCTCGGCGCTTTGTAAGACCCAAGGATTGAGATTGCAGCGCCGGTCTTGGACCCCCTGGCATGCGGAATCGCTCGAAACTAATCATTTGCATGTTTGCCCTCCCCGTAGCTATTCGCCGAGTTTTGCGTGCGTTAATCGCACCGTTTTCTTCTTGGTGCGCGGATTTTTATGACAATGAGTGTATTTGCCCTTCTCTTTGAAAAATACGAAAAAATGCGTTTAAAAGTAAAACAAAGCCTTACTGAAGCAATAAGTTTTTACAAAACAAATATCGTTGCATAAATCTTTTCTCAACATGAAAATATTTTCACATAGATCAAACCTGGAAATCGTACGAGTCAAAGAGATGGCGAAGACATGTGAGCCGCCCCGGTGGCGCAGTGGTCTAAGCGATGGCCTCTGATCATTCGTCCGTAAGGGGTCCGGGTTCGAATCCCGATGAGGCATGGATGTTGTGTTTGTCTTACGGCACTGGCTCTCTCCCTTCCCTGGAACCAGTTACCTTAAATTAGAGACGGGCGACTGCTTATAGCCCATTGAGTTGCTCACGGTGGTTGATAAACCTCAAATAAAAAAATAAAAGACATGTGTACGATGAAAAAAAAACATAATAAAAAAATTAAAAAATAGTTTACCTGCCCTTCTTCAGTAATGTTCACTACGGAGTTTTTTCACCTCTAGTAGCAAGCATGTATAGTATGAGGCGTACCGTCAGTGAGATTACGAATGGTGCTGGCTGTATCGTATAATATTCTAAGAAGCACACGATGTTGACGAAATCGGTCGTCCATAAGATCCCAACACATACCGGATGGACGATAGGTCGGGTGGATTTGAAGATCATGGGAGAATGTCCACGCATTGGAGATTGTCCCTTGCAAAACTAACAGGGTGTGGACGAGCATTGTTCTGCTGTAGAATTGTTATGGGCATCACGTGAAGGTCATATCGTGTGACTTGGCTGAAGATAACATCGACGTAACGTCTCGTCATCACTGTGCCAGGAATATGAACCAGAGATGTCTTTCTGCCGTATCGATTTCCGGCACCAGTATAACACGCAGGAGCCTTTTTTGCAACTGCTGATTCTAGTCCTCCTGAACTTATCATTGATAAAGATGACAAAATGCAGATGTTTGGTAATCTGAAACGCAGGAACTGGAGCTGAAATGCTGCATGCATAGAACTCTTCTCCATTCCACTGCGCAGTCTATCTCTCTCTCTCTCTCTCTCTCTAATTTCTTGATGACAGGATACGTTGTGTTGTTGCTGTGGAGCTTAGTTCCCTGTAGTCCCACGTCATTCAAATGCCGTCGTTCAATTTGGTGAAAACTTCAGTTACCGTTCCCGGTCACACGTCACGTTGTAACACGGTCTCGGGTGTGAAAGTAGTACAGTATTGCTGACAAAGAGCTTCTCTACGGAGCAGGTGTTCTTCACGTGATGTTACCTGCTTTTTACTCAACGTCCTCTCCCTCGCGCCCTTCTTCACTAGGATGGGCCGAAAAAAACTTTTTTTAATTTGCATATCGCCTAATGCGAAAAACTTGCCATTTGAGTCAACAAGAAAAACAAAAGATTTTTTTTTTTAAATCGACTAATATCTTACGTCTCCGCACGGCCACACTAAGTTCGCGTTTTTCCGACAGCGTTGGGCCGTAAGCAAAAATGGATGGAATTTTTTTGCAATTGAAATCGAATAACCCCTACTACGGAAAAGTGTCCTTTAGTGTTCCCAATAACAGTGAGAAAAAAAAGTTTTGAAATTGATCAATATGCTATGTCTCCGCACTGCACGCGAAGTTCACCATTTTCTTCCTACATTTGGCCCGTAGGTCTAGGCTAGGTAAAGGCATCCTGGCATGTAGGGCATCGGAAAATTCCGAAGGAAATTGCACTGTTCTGAGTGCACCATGCGTGTCCATGTGTAGTACACTCAGTTTGCTTTGCAATGTTTAGCGTGTAGCTCTTCGCTTGCTTCCAATGTCACATATGGAAACCAACCAGAACTCATCACGAGGAGATGGCTACACTTCGAGTTCCGCCCACCCTCCCTCCAGCTCAGAATTTTCTTTCTACGTGGCACATCTTGTTCGGTGATCCTGTTTACTCCAAAAATGTGGCATTAATGGCCGTGATGTACTATTTGCTCTTATGAACGAATTTTGGTTATTTCTTCGCCAGCTGCGGCAGAAGCTGCGATTAGTCGATCCAAATCTACGTCTGAGATATGTTTTGTCAGGGGTGGTTCGGTAAGAAGCGTTTTAGTTCAATCGATCATCTGATAATATCCATTAGCATCAAAATTTAATTGCGGCACTTCGAATTAACTTATGACATCATTCATTTCTTGTTGTCTAGCTTTCTTTTTCCTTCTCCATCCAAGAGAGACGTTGCAACTGAAGTTCCAGTTGACGTATAGCACTGTTTTTCCTGCCGGTATTTATAACAATTCCATCGCATACTAAAGCAATGAGAAAACTTCAGTCAATGCCATTAGCTTCTAAAAAATTTGTGATGCTCTTTACGATGCTTCTGTTATGACCAGAAGAGGGGTTCACATGGCCGAGGTACTTCGATCCAGGCTCCTTCAAGAGAGTAATGTGCTCTTCTTTCTTCTCGCAACGATAATATTTATCATCTTTCTTATCTAGGAACATAATTGAGTTATTCTTTCCATCAAAATAGAGTCCGCGAACGACTTTTCGGTCTGTCTGGGCTTTTTCCTTTACATCCTTATATACACTGCTGTCCATTCAAAATGCAACACCAAGAAAGACACGAGATAGCAAAGCCAGATTAACTGGACACAAAACAACAGATAGAAAGATGAAACGATTGAGCTTACAGGCCCGTGCGACTTGCGGAACACGCAGACATCAATAGTTCGTGTGGCCCCAATGGCTGATAATAACGGCCGCTACACGCCGCGGCATCGGGCGATAGAAGGCTTTGGATGTGGACTTGGTGTATGTCGGTCCAGGCTGCTTCCACACGTTGCCACAGTTCATCAGGCGTAGCCGCGGGCGGTGCTTGCCGGGCCACTCGGTTGCCGATCAGCGACCAGACGTGTGCGATGGGCAACATAACAGGAGAACAGGTGGGCCACGGCAGCAGTGACACCTGGTGTGCCGTAAAGAATTGTTGCATGATGCGTGTCACATGCGGGCGCGCATTGTCCTGTTGAAACGTGGCCGCTGGCAGGTCCTGCAGGTAAGGGAGGACTACAGGCTCCAAAACGTCGAAGATGTAGCGGTGGCTGTTGAGTGTACCGGCGATGCGTACCAGAAGGGTGCGGGTCGCCGGTACACTCAACATCCAATTGCGTACACTCAACAACCAATTGCGCCCCAAACCCTAACGCCAGGTGACGGACTGGTATGGCGATGCATAATGCAGGCGTCGTACAGTCCCTCGCCGCGGTGCCGCCACACGCGGATCCGACCCCCGTGGTGTTGCAGGAAGAAGCGGGATTCGTCGGAGAAGACAATATTGTGCCATTCCGTAGTACAGGTGCGGCGTTCAACGGCCCACTGCCGCCGCGCTCACCGGTGGTGTAACGTCAATGGTAATGGGAGCAATGGGAGCCGTGCAATATGTCCCCGCTCCTGCAGACGACGTCGAGCGGTACGTGCTGACACAGGTTGTTGCGCAACACACCCTAATTCCTGCGCTAACGTTCGTGATGTGGTAGTGCGAGCTGTCAATGCCCGCCGCACAACATGCCGGTCCTCTCGTTTGGTGGCGTGCCGCGGCTGCGGCAATCACTCAGGCACGGTCCGTCCGACCCTCCTGCACCCACCGAATATATACTTGCCTCACTGTGGCTGGATGTCGTCCCACACGGGCGCCGATGTCTCGATACGATAAACCGCTGTCGCGATAAGCCACTATTAGTCCTCTGTCGAACTCCGAAACGTGCTGTAATGACTGCCGTATTCTGCGACGAGGCATCAGGAAGCTTCCCACGCACAGGTCCGGCAGCACAACACATTTTCACTACTAACACCCCCGCCTTCCGTGCACCCTTCTTATACTGCTTCTCGGTGGCGTGCCGGGTGCACATGATTTGTATATGTCCTGCAATGCTAATCGTTTGCATGTCCTCTCGCGGGCGACGAATGCTGCGAATTTCAGGCCAATCGGATGTTTCCTTCTTGGTGTTGAATTTTGGGTGGCCAGCAATGTAGCTTAATTTTTCACGGATAATTTGTTTTTATCAGTGACCTTCTCGAGACTATGGACTGTAATGATGCCCAGTAGAAATTCCTTCATAAGAACAACAATGGCGTCATGGTCATTAATGCCACATGTTTCGAGTATAGCGGATTGCCGAACAAGATATACCACGTAGAAATAACATTCTGAGCTGGAGAGAGGGTGGGCGGAAGTCGAAGTGTAGCCATCTCCTCGAGGAGAGTTCTGGTTTTTTTACATGTGTGACATTGGAAGCAAGCGAAGAGCTACACGCTGCACACTGCAAAGCAAACTGAGTGTACTACACATGCACACGCGTGCTGCACTCATAACAGTGTAATTTCCTACGGAATCTTCCGCTTCCTTACATGCCAGGATGCCTTTACCTAGTCTAGGCCTACTGGCCAAATGTGGGAAGAAAATGGTGAACTTCGCGTGCAGTGCGGAAACATTGCATATTAATCAAATTCAAAACTTTTTTTTTCACTGTTATTGGGAACACTAAAGGACACTTTTCCGCAGTAATGGTTACCGATTTCAAGTGCAAAAAAAAATCCATCCGTTTTTGTTTACGATCCAACGCGGTCGGAAAAACGTGATCTTAGTGTGCCGTGCGGAGACGTAAGAAATTAATCGATTGCAAAGAAAAATTCTCTTGTTATTCTTGTTAATCTAAATGGCAACTTTTCCGCACTAGGTAATATTCAAATTAAAAAAAGTGTTTTTCGGCCCACCCTATTGTGCACCCTGTAACATAGCAAAACCCGTAGAGCTGCATTAGGCTCACATTATCGATCATCTTCCACTTTGTACGAGTCAGTTGAACATAATGGTTACCGATGTATGGTTCCTTCGGCGTATCCTCACCTTAATGGTTCCTTCGGCGTATCCTCACCTTAATCAGAAATGCGTTCTAGAAGAACACTCGACCGTAAACGTCTACCTTATTATAAGACGAGCCCTTACATGCAGTTTCTTTAACCTTTACTCAATCAGCGTCCACAAGACAGCTCGCTACGTAACTCCAATAATTTTCATATCTCAGGCAGCTCATTGCCTCATGAGATTTGCATATCTCTGCGTCTATTGCTTCTCGTTATTGGCGTGTTCAAGCTGTGTAATGAAGATAAAGTCTTTTCTCTTTGTGCGAAATACAATCTACGTCAAAAACATAGTTGCACCAAGAAGGACGCGACGGATTGCAATGCTATTCCGGAGGAAGGTAACGGTTAACAGGAACAATAAATGATGAAACACCGAGACTGATTTCGGCAATATTGCATATCCCTGAGCTGCACGCCAATAAGTAGTGTCTAACTGTATGGCGTCGGGCCGCCATGTTTGGTCACACAGCATGCCAGACGACTCGGCATGGAGTTGTACAGGCTCCTGTTGGTGTCCTGTGATACGCGAACCCATGCAGCTTGAATCTTCTCACTCAGTTTCTGCAGATTGTGCGGTAGGGGTGGAGTGTATACACGGACGGAAAAACAATCCCAACACCACGAAAAAATAGTTGTAGAGTAATGAAATGGCGGCAATACATTTGTATAGGCAACATATTTAATCGATTAAGGCTTCAAGATCACAGCTTAATGTAAGCGCAATAAGAGCCATTTTAAATGTGAAATGCTGGTACATTAATAACCGGTGTAACCGCCAGAATGTTGAATGCAAGCACGCAAAACGTTCATTCATTGTGTCGTACAGGTGCTGGATGTCAGTTTGTGGGATGGAGTTCCATGCCTGTTGCACTTGGTCGGTCAATACATTGACGGTTAATGCTGGTTGGAGGTGACGCTGGAGTTGTAGTTCAATGATGTCCTATACGTGCTCGATTGGTGAAAGATCTTGTGATCTAGCAGGCCACGGCAACATGTCGACACTCTGTAGAGCATGTTGGGTTACAAATGCGGTATGCGGGCGAGCGTTATCCTGTTGGAAAACATCCACTGGAATGCTGTTCATGAATGGAAGCACAACAGGTTGAACCACCAGACCGACGTACAACTGTGCCGTCAGGGTGCGTGGGATAACCACGAGAGTGCTCCTGCTGTCATAGGAAATTGCTCCCCAGACCATAACTCCAGGTGTAGGTCCAGTGTGTCTCAGCCGCAGACAGGTTGGTTGCAGGCGCTCACCTGGCCTCCTTCTAACCAACACACGGCCATCAACTGGCACCCAGACAGAACCTGCTTTCATCAAAAAACACAACAGATCTCCACTCCGTCCTCCAATGTGCTCTAGCTTGACACCACTGACGTCGCAAACGGCAGTGATTTGGAGTAAATGGAATGCACGCTACAGGGCGTCCGGCTCGGAGCTGTCCTTCAAGTAACCGATTTGTAGCAGTTCGTTGTGTTACTGTGATGGCAACTGCAGCTCGAATTGCTGCCGCAGACTCGGTACGATGCTCCACAGCCACACGCCGTACACGGCGGTCTTCCCTCTCAGTAGTGCCACGTGGCCGGCTGGAACCCGGTCTTCTTGAGGCAGTACCTTCCTTTGACCACCGCTGCCAACAATCATGCACAGTGGCTACATTCCTGCCAAGTCGTTCTGCAATATTGCGGAAAGAAAATCCACCTTCTCGTAGCTCTATTACACGACCTCGTTCAAACTCCGTGAGCTGTTGATAATGGCTTTTTCGTCTTCTTAAAGGCATTCTTGACTAACATCAACACACTACGTCGAATCGCAACGATAACCAACGCTCACGAACGTTACAGCGCGTATTTACAGCAAACCTGCTTTGCATGTTCCGAGGGGCGCTACTAGCGTCACACGTATGCGCCGAGCGTGAAATTTGCATAGACGTCATCTTACAGGTGTACTCTCACGCCTACCAACTGTCGTTTATCTAACACAACCCCTTCTTGGTGTTGGGATTTTTTTTCCGTCAGTGTATAACGCCACCAACAGTATCCCACACATTTTCAATCGGCGATAGGCCTGGCAATGCGGCTGGCCATGGCAGAGCGTCAATGCCTTCAAGACAAGCTTTCGAGAAAGCAGCAGTATGCAGACGAGCGTTGTCCTGTTGGAAAATCGCACCGGAGGGAGCGTTTAGAAAATGTATGGCCACTCATTGCAGGACCTCATTAACGTAACGCTGGGATGTCAAAGTGCATGTAATGAACACCAAAGGTGATCTCGTATCGTAGGCAATTGCACCCAACAGATGACACCTGGCCTTCTGGTTTGTGACGCTCGACAACAAACCGTTCATCTTGGTTGCGCTGACAACGGTGCCTTCGCACAAGAATTCGTTGGTTGTATCCTCCACGACAAAAGCGGGACTCGTCACTGAAGATCTTTCGCTGCCATTCTGAGTGGTTCCATGACAGTCTGGCACGACACCATTGTAGACTTTAGCGTTGCTGCAATGGTGTTAAGGGCAGTCGTCGTAACGGTCTGTGTGCGTGTAGTCCTACGACGTGCAGCCATCTGCCAATGGTGCTGACACTAATCGCACGATAAATGGAAAGCACAACTGCTCGCTGAATAACCGCAGTAGTGTCTGTTGGGTCACTCCGCGCATGTCGGCAACCCGTCGGCCCTCTCTCTCCGTGGTTCGTTTAGGTCTCCCAGACCCTTACTGTCGCTGCTGCGTGCCTTGTTCTATCCACTGCCGCCAACAGCATGCTATGGTGATATCCGCACGACCGGTATGGCGTGCAATACGGCGATAAAACCATCCTCCTTTCCGGAGCCCGACGATGCGGTCCCTCTCGAACTCCTCGAACTGCTCGAATTGCTTCCGAACTTTTCTCTGAGGCATACTTCACTTGCAAATTATGCAACCAACACAACACCACGAGACAGAATGGCAAGCACGCGCAACGGTATGAACTTATATAGCCGGTCAGGCACAGCACTACGATCGCTCCTTGCTTGCGTCACATGCGCGGCCGAGCGTGATACTTGAATCATTTTCATTTCTCACGATGTGAATCTTGCCCACCACGGTTTCTTGGTGTAGGTTGCTTCCTTCTAGGTGCAACTATATATTTTTTTGTCGTAGATCGTATTTGATATCCAGCCGCATAAGATACGTGGCAGGATTCCTATTCCTCATGCTGCAACAAATATTTAAAATCGCTTTAAGCTTTCGCATTCTTCTTTCGACTTCGGATAATTTTATTTTCGTTTCATCAAACTTTCGTGTTTCTTTTTCCGAAACCGTTAGGGTATTTTGAGCAACCATGTGACCCTGACCAAAAAAGACATGTCAGTTCTACATATATGAAATTAGTTCACTCCAAGCAGCAAAAATGAAAATATGGAAAAGCATTTCCCATAATTGCTTTTTACTGTTTTTTGATGCTCAGCAGACTTGTCAGCAAATAATGACTCCGGGTCATAAAATTTTGTTTGCTCCGTACATTAGAGAGACAGATTTGAGTAAGTCTTCAGAAATTGAATGCCTGACTGTAGCTAAAACCAGGAAGCATTTTTCAGAATGGCAACTTCTTAATTACAGGGTTTTGTTAAATATAGAGTTGGTATTGTGTGCAAATTTTGTTTTCTGATGAAAATCCGAAAATAATGATGTAGCAAAATGTAAGGAAAGAAATATTTCATCTGGAATTTTCGATTTAATTACTAACTTAGTTTGGGGATTAAGTAAATCCTGTATCTTTTACGAACGGACTTTTTAAAAATTGTCGCGTTAAAGTTTGTTTGTACTAAATAAGAAATGTAACCTGTACTTTTCTCAAATGGCTTTGTAATTTATTTTTGCAATAGCGTCCATTTCGTGAAGATCACGTCATAAATGCGCATTTGATGTTCTTCTGCACCTAGGCATATAGGAAAAAATGGATAGCAAGTACTTTTAATGGAAACCCTATCGCAATCGCTTCTTACAGTGACGCATCACACAATTTAAGAAATTGCATCATCATCATCATCATCATCACTAAACTGTTCTCTGAGATTCAGATGTTAGGTCCACAAAGAAATACAAACTACCAGATAATTTTTACTTACTGTTGCTGTATCAAACTTATCCATTTACAGCGATCTTAACATACAACACGGGCTTCACTGACATCCGTCACCCGTCGAACAGAAGATCTTCTATACTTCCTACTCGTAATCTTTTTCTCATGCAGACCCTCCTGAATCTGATCCTTCCATGACTTCATTTGCCTTCCTCTGACTTTCCTTCCTGCCAATTGAGCTATAAAGGTTTTCGTAGTAAGCATCTCATCACTCATTCTTTCAACATGGCCAAACCACTGAAGCATAATAGTATCCACCTTGCTCTCGCATCGTCTTGGCCTTCCTCTGAGTTTCCTTTCTGCCACTTGGTTTAAAAAGATTTTCTTAGTAAGCATCTCATCACTCATTCTTTCAATGTGGCCAAACCACTGAAGAATATTAGTCTCCACCTTGCTAACAACATTTTGCTTCACATTACACAACTGCAACACATCTTCATTTTAGAAATTGCAACACATCTTCATTTTAGAAATTGCAACAGCAAAAAATCAGTTATGCAAACTGTGAGCTGGTACTTTCAGGACTGAAGGCAAAAATATTCTGAACGTTATTCTGCACCTAGCCCTTTAAACGGCCGATGAATGTGAAGTAAATGTTGCCCAAAACTCACCGCGTTTTCCAAACAGAAAAATTATCATATAGCGTTCGGGTTTCACGAAAGCTGCCTCGCAATAATTTCTTTTCCCCTCGCACGTAATCAGTACTGACCATGAACTTGTCACCGTTGATTGCCATCCCACTACTGCTCCTTGGTGATTGGTATTATAGTAGCCCTTGCTTAGTGATAGGCACTTAAAGTTCTTTATTCCCAAGAAATGGTGGGGAAATCGTACCACAGGGTAGCAACAGGTGTCTCAAACAACTGTCTTCCTTCTTAGGTTCCTCGCCATTGTTAGAGCCCTTTAACGGGTAATCAGTCAGGAGGATTAGTGCAATCATCCTCTTAAATAACCACTTTGAATGACATAGCTAAAGAGGGAAGCAAAGCTTTCTCATGCGCATGTTGACTCGTTACGACCACACTCGGTCCACTGTTTCGACAATGAATTTACCCGTCCGCGTTGATTTCAGCCCATTTCCCTAACCCCGAGTTAATTCGTTCCAGCCGGTTAAAAGGCTAGAGAACAGGCTTCCAGTCTCTACCTACCTATGATACGGGTATTTCAACGACGAAATACTCTTTCACTGTAAAGACTAAGTGGTGTTTCACGGAAAATTTCTGAAAATAACGTGCAGCAACGTTGCAAGTAAGTGTTCGTCTTTTAACGAAATTTCCTTTCGTTTTTAAGAGTTCCAGTTTTTTTTTAACTTCCATATTTTCACAGATTTTCCGTATCCAGCAACTCCGTTTATTTCTGAAAAGTTCGTTTCAAGATTTTCCGTATTTAGGTAGTCATTCCACAAAATCCAATGTGATGAACATTTCAGCCCTTACGCGAGAGAATACTTTGGCACCGGTGATCGAGTCTAGGGCCTTTGGATTAAAGCCGCGCATTCTTAACCACTGAGTCAGAAAGTCACAGGAATCAGACTCACGTTCAAGGTAAAACTAATTGGACGATGATGAATATTTTTTTAAGCTGCGTCGGGGGCGCAGTGGTCTAAGCGATGGCTTCTGACAATTCGTCCGAAAGGGGTCCAGGTTCGAATTCCGAAGAGGCATGGATGCTGTGTTTGTCTTACGGCGCTGGCTCTCACCCTTCCCTGGAACCAGTGGCCCTAAATTAGGGACGGGCGACTGCTTATGACCCATTGAGTTGCTCAAGGTGGTCGTTAAACTTTCAATCAAAAAAAAAAAAAGAAGGAATATTTTTTCATTAATGCAAGATATTTAGCCATTTTTCGCTATTGAAGCTTATTATTTTTTTGAATACTTTTGTAACAAAATTACTTTTTCTGTAGGAGGTCTATTACAAACCACATATTTTTCTCATTGTGGTCTTTCGAAGAAACAGAAGTACTTGGAGTTTAAGATTTTTTTCAATCGACAATAGCTTTCAATTACCTTTAAGAGAAAGTGTAATGCTCTGTTTTATTGAATTATTTCACAAAACATCTCAATATAAAATTTACTCTAAAAAGAGCTATATAGCTTTTGTCTTAAGCAATCCACAAACTGATACATAGACATCGTACAATCACATGTACTATAAAACACCTCCTGTACAGTTTCCTACGCTAACACAATATATGCACTGGCGTGCAAAAATTAAGGACGAGACGGTTTTTCGAATGTAACGTCGTGTAGAAGTGCTCCACATCGACTCAAATCATACCATAAGATCCCCAAGATGTAAGAATATGGGACAAGTGAGCCAAACCGTCTGAACAAGGAACACAAAGGATACAAAGGCACTTTATAGAAACGGTAGCTTCGAGCACAACTGGACAGAAGACAGAAACGTCCATGTGACAGGCGGCTGCCAAGAAAAATCCAGTCTTTAGTAGGGGATATGATCACCCCTGACTGCGTTACAGGATTTACAACCTCTGTTCATGCTGAGGACGAGGTTGTCAAGGAGCTGTTGATGCATTGCTGTCCATTCCTCTTGTAGCACCAATCGCAGCTGCGGAATCGTTGCTGGCGGCTGGTGCAGTGCTGCCAAGCGTCTCCCGAGAAGGTCCCACACGTGTTCGATTGGATTTAGGTCTAGGGACCTTGCGGGCGAATTCAAGCGTTGAATATCTTCACTCTCCAACAGCTCTGCGTCAGCCAATGTACGGTCAGGTGTAGTGTTTTCATCCATGAAGAGGAACTCAGGACCCACAGCACCTGCAAACAGACGCATGTGAGGCAGGAGAACCTCGGTACAATAGCGGACACCAGTGACTGAAACTCCTTGGAAGATGTGGAGGTCAGTACGACTACCAAGCATGATACCGCCCCAAACGAGAACTCCGCCACCCCCAAACTGGTCCCTTTCGATGATGTTGGATTTGTGATTGCGTGTTCCCTGCTCTCTCCAGATGTGTATACGTCCAGAATCGCTCGTCACACTATATCGGCTCTCATCCGTAAAGAGAACTCGACCCCATTGCTGATGTGTCCAGTTCTTGTGTTCCTGGCACCACAGAACCGCCGTCTCCGACGAGCAGGCGTTAATGGCACACACCGTACTGGTCGTCCTGCAAATAGACCACCTTTGTGCAGCCTCCTGGCCACGGTAAAACGCGATAACGGACGTCCAGTTGTCTGTTGCATGTGCCTTGCGATTTCTCGCCTGTAGGACAATATACCGGTCGTCCACCGCCGTGGCTGCTCGTGGACGATCACTGGTAAACTCTCGAACAGCTGTTCCTGTCTTTTGAAATGCTCTCTAAGCTCGTGAAACGATTCTGTGATCGATCCCGAACTCCTCGACCACACTAATCACACTTCGAATTTCTTCCAACTTCCCAATGACGCGACCTCGGGTAAAGTCATCCAGATGTCATCTACTGGATTGTCTGTTGGGCATATCACATGGTGACAGCAACTCGACGTCGTTCAAACCGATGTACACCGTGCAATAGCTTTCACCGAATTGCTGAGCGTACACCTTCCGTGTGCTTTATACCCTTCCGACACTCCCCCACCCTACGTCATGCTGCATATATGCGCATGCCCTACCGTACCTTAACCTAGTCTATCTCCGGAGTGGTCTTTCGGTCCGTTCCGCCTGCTTGTTCCGCTGTTATGCTAATTTCTCCCCTTCGTCCTTAATTTTTGCACGCCAGTGTATAATATATAACAGCTGGTCCAGAAAATGGGGAGGAGAAAATGAGGTATTATATATGATACTAACACAATATACACAGTCGAGTCACGTTATTGTGAGCACCACTTACTTTGACGTCAACAGCACGTAGCCAATGAAAGAAGGCACGTAGGTGAGCTGGCTTGTAGGGTATATTAGGAGTGATGTAGGCAATCTGAAAACATATCAGTCATTTCTGTCATGGATAAAAAGAGTGGTTTCTCAGATTTTAAAAAAGGGATGATTTTCGGCTTTCGGGCCAAAGGTGGAAGTATTTCTGAAACAGAGCAGTTTGTGAACTTTTCGCCTGCTGCTGTGGTTAAAGTGTATAGCGATTGGAGAAATGCCCCATTGCGAATAAGCGACGTGGAAACGGCTGAACACCACGGGTCATTAATGTGAGAAGTGAACGTCGGCTGCGAAGGTGCGTTAGGGCTGATCGTCTCGCTACAGTGCAGCAGCTCACTGGCCGTATGAACTATGGGGTTACCGGGAGTGTGTCTAAAACGACAGTTCAGCGAATCCTGCTGCGTATGGGGCTCCGATGCAGACGAATGGTCACTGCACCTAAGAAGGTGCATCGGCATAAAAGACTTATATTTGCCCGGCAGTATCCGAATTGGACCTCCGCTGATTGGTAAAGCTTTGCTTTCTCCGATGAGTCACGGTTTCTGCTTCGTCGAACGGATGGACGTTGTCGTAAAAGGCGAGAAACATCAGAGAACAAACACTCTTCAACCATTGCTGGAAGAACACAAGTTGGTGGGGGCAGCGTTATGGTCTGGGGGTCTGGGCAATGTTTTTGTGGCGTTCCCTGGGTCCACTCAAAGCGGTGGAAGGCACTATGGACCGAATTCGTTATGAATCCATCCTTGCAGACCACGTAAACCTATACATGCTGATTGTCTTCCCTGGGGCGGATGCGATCTTCCAGCACGACAATGCGACATGTGACACAGCTAGAAATGTCCGCGAGTGGTTGGAAGAGTGCGATGACGACTTCAAAATACTTCCCTGGCCCCGTAATTCGCCAAACGTAAACCCAATTTAGCATCTGCTGGACCACCTCGATCGTGTTGTTCACTCTATTTATTCTCCACCACGCACCCTCCAGCAGCTATTAGATGCACTGCAATTCAGCATGTCTCCACCTTCCAGCACCTTATTGAGTCACTCCCAACCCGTCTAGCTGCTGCCAGCCCTGCACACGGCGGTTACTCTGGATATTATCTGGTGGTCACAATAATGTGACTCGACCGTGTATGGTGCACAAAATGGGGAAGCGAAGATAAATATCCGGTGCCATAGTAACCAAAATTCATGCGATATACTATCTACAATATCCGATCTCGCTACAGAAAAAATTCAAGATGAAATACTTCGACAGACTATGGAAATTTAACAGTTAATTAAACCTCCAAGTATTCCCGTGAATCTCTCCTATAACCGGAAATGTTTTAGTCGTGTGGATACGGAAAAACTGAAAACGGAGTTTTTCCGCTGATATAAGAAAGAAATTGGGGAAAGGTTTGTGAAAATTCAGAATTTTTCTGGCATACGAAAAATCAGTGAAATTCAGAGAGGTTTTTTTTTCGTCATTTCATGGAAAATGTTGTATCAGAAATGTGCTTCGTTAATTCACGAAAGAAATCACGGGCTCGTGAATTTCAGAAATTTTTTTAGTGTTGCAACAATTCTTTAATCGTCTCATAAAATAAGTTCTTCTTGGACACATATACACCGATGATCCATTACATTACGACCACCCCCAGCATAGAGAAGTGATCGCGCCTGGAGAAGGAACGGTGGTGCAGGTAAAGTTGGAGAAGTGAGTGCGCCTTGAGATGTATATATATATATAACCATAACCCGAAGACCGGCTTTCGGTTAGTAGAGTGTTCGGAGTCAGAATGGGAAAAGCTGCCGATTTATCGGTGTTTGACAAAGGACAAATTGTGTGTGATGGCAGAGCGCCTCGAAACTAAGATCTCCTAAACGGCGCGGCTTTTCTCGTTTGTTCACGTGCTGCTGTACTGAGTACGTATCAAAAGTGGTGCACAGATGGCCAAACGACGAACCGTCATACAACCTCTTCCCGTCCACAGCTCATTGATGCCAAGGGGAGAGCGGAGACTGTAGCGCATTGTTCACATTGACCGCACGGGCGCAGTACCACAAATCACCCGCACATACAACAGTGTTGATCAGGGCAATGTGTCACAGCACACAGTTCATCGCAGCCTTCTGCGCATGGGCCTGCGTAGCCGAAAACTCAGCTGGGTCCCCACGCTCACTGCACTTCCTGGCCAATAACGCATGAAATAGGCCCAAAGTAATCGAGATTGGACCGGGGGTGGTTGAAAGAAAGCGGACTGGTCTGACGAATCAAGATTCCTCCTGCATCACGTAGACGGCCGAGCGCGGATATGCCGACAATGAAGGCTATGGCACATGAGTTTACTGTTGGGAAGAAACAGGCCAGCGGCGGCGGTGTTACATTGTGGATGATGTTTTCTTGAGACACTTTAGGCCCCATTATCCCAATAGCATAATCCCTGACAGCTGTCAGATATCTGAACATCGTTGCGGCTCAAGTTCACTCATTCATGGCAACTGTGTTCCCTGCTGGTGATGGCCATTACCAACAGGATGATGCGACATGTCACACTGCCAAGATCGTCAAGGAGTGGTTCGAGGAGCAAACTGGTGTCTTTTTGTTAATGCTCTGTGCTTTGAATTCACCTGACATGAATCTAATCGAAAATTTGTGGTTCGACTTGCAAAAGCGGGTTCGCGCTAAATCACCAGCATCCCGAAATTCACGGGAACTGGAGGACCTGCTGTTGACATTATGGTACCAGACACCCCAGGATAGCTATCGCCACCTCTTCGAATCGATGCCTCCCCGAGTGGCCGCTATTTTGTGGTTACTAAATGTGGTCCTACAGCATATAAGGTTGGTGGTCATAATGTAATGGCTCACCCGTGGATAGATATGTGAACAAATACATCGAACTTCCTCAGCTCCATTGCATCAACGAATCGCGCCAAGACCTTTGTCATATGGTTCAGTTAAGTCGAAAGGTCAGTTTCTCTAAACATGTCTCGGAAAGCCAATAAGCCTCGTTAGTCGCCAATACCAACGAATAGAAAACGGAATTTCATTTCAATCTTTAAAGAATAAAGCCTATCCATTTCAGGCTCTCGCAGTTTGTCTTTCTCTTTCAGCTGTAATTAATCAATGTATGCGGAGGCGGATGTGCGAGTTCGATACCTTTCGTTTCATTCGGTGATCTTCCCCATCTGATTATTTAAGAAATCGATCTTCGTCTTGTGAATCACAACATTTCTTTTAATCAAGGAGCAGAATAGCAAAACTTTTGAGTATAGGTCCGGTACGAGCACAAATGTTTTCACTTAACTGATGAGTAAATCCCGGTTTAGCCCGTGCAGAGGTCTTTGATTAGTTCCTGGTTTGGTTTGCATGAAATATAGTATTAGCATGCCTGATACTGCCAGGTATCGCCACGAGAAAAGAAAAAGAAATTTAGGTATGGCGTCCAAAACAGAGTCATAACAAGGAGCAACACAAATTTAAATAAGAACAAAAAAGTAAATTTGTCTGTAATGTTAGAAAAGCCCCGTATGCATCACAGCATTCAAGCGCCTGTTACGTTACGAGATAGCGTTCAAAATTCCGATCATCTGAGATTATCCTGCCAATAACTGCAAACAAGTTTTCGAACGACATGTACCAGACATGAGACACGAACACATCATTTGGCACGGAGCACATTCACTGGACGAACAAATGGCAGAAAGCAATTTACATCTTCTCATGGCAATATGAATGCAGTAATTAAAGATGTAAGCGGGGCAGAAATTATTGTAGCTCAGAAATTGTGCAGAGTGCAATTATCGTTATGTTATGTTCATGATCCGAAGTCCGGGAAAGTGAGTGCAGCCTATTGAGAATTCCCGAAATGGAAGTCAAATTCAGAACAAGAGGTAATTGCTTTACGCGAAACTTCGATATAACATGCCTCGTTCTCGGGTTGCCTTTGCATGCGTTGTTTACAAACCTGCTTCTGAGACGTATTTCTTTTTCTCGATCTTCTTTTCAGTAAGGAAGTGAGGCTTATAAGCCGCAATTTCAGGTACTAACACACATCACGTTGTTTTTTATTAATTAAATATTTTACTTTAACCTATCAAACGCAAATAACTAATTGTGTTACATAATTCATAGATATACACCGATGAGCTATTACATTATGACTATCTACCTAATAAGTTATAGGACCCCCTTTAGCCAGAAGAATGCAGCGGCCACTCGGCGAGGCATCGATTCGATGAGGTGGCGATAGGTACGCTGGGGTATTTAGTACCATAATGTCAGCAGCAGGTCCGTACATTTTGGGGTGGTGGTGATTTAGCGCGAACCCGCCCGCTTTTCCAAGCCGAACCACAAATATTCGATTGGGTTCATGCCAGATGAATTTGGAGGCCAGGGCATTAACTGAAAGTCACCTGCATGTTCCTCGAACCAATCCTTGACGATTCTGACAGTGTGACATGGCGCATTATGCTGCTGGTAATGGCCATCATCAGCAGGGAATACAGTGGCCATGAATAGGTTAACTTCGTCCGCAACGATGTTCAGATACATGACAGCTATTAGGGATTGTGCTATTAGAATATTGGGGCCTAAACTCTCCCAGGAAAATATCACCCACAATATAACACCACCGCAGACGGCCTGTTTCCCCCCCCCACAGTGAGTCCAGATGCCATAGCCTTCGTTGGTAATCGGCGTATCCGAGCTCGGCCGTCTACGTGACGCACCAGGAATTTTAATTCGTCAGACTAGTCTACTTTCTTCAAATCATCCACGGTCCCATCTCGATGACTTTGGGCCCATTTCATGCGTTATTGGCGATGACGTGCAGTGAGCATGGGGACCCGTCTGGGCCTTCGGCTACTCAGATCCATGCGATGAACCGTGTACCTTGACACATTGCCCTGATCACCACTGTTGTAGATGCGTGTGAATTTTCGCACTAGGTCCTGCGATCTCTGTGAATAATGCGCGAGTCTCCGCTCCCCTATGGCATCAATGAGCTGCGGATGACACACGACTGGACGACGGTTCATCGTTTGGCGACATCTGCACTACTTTTGGTGAGTACTTAGACTCCACTGGCTTCTGGAAGTATGATGTAGGTAATGCACACCATACTTCCTGCAGAGCGTTCCACAATTCGGGTGTATTCCGCGGTCTCGGATTCCTGTGTTCGATAGCGCGTTGCATGACATCCCAAATGTGTTCTATCACGTTCAGATCTGGGGACTTCGGTGGTAATGGCAACCCCTCAAACTCAGATGAATACTCCTCTAAAAATAATGTAGTGTCCTGACACTTATGTGGTGGTGCATTGTCCTGTTGGAACAGGCCCAACCCATCAGCATGAATGCACGACATGAACGGGTGTGCCTCGTCAAAAAGGATGCGCACACAGCGTTGGCCTGTCACAGACGTTTGTAGACATACCAGAGGTCCCAGTGAAGTCCAGCTGAACACACCCCATACCATTACGGACCCGTCCCCCCACACACCCACACCAGTCGGTACAGTTCTTTGTTGACAGGAAGGATCCATGGCTTCATGGAGTGTGCGTCACACACGAATCCTTCCATCTACCGATACAGTTGGAAACGCGACTCGTCAGACCAGACTACTTGTTTCCAGACATCAAATGTCCAGTGGCGGTGTTGCCGTGCCCAGGCGAGGCGCATAGCTCTGTGTCGTGCACCCATCAAGAAGACTCGAGTTAGGCATCGGCTCCCAAAGCCCATATCGTGCAGGGTACGTTGCACAGTCCGGACGCTGATGCTTATTGAGGCTCCAGCATTGAATGCCGATGATACCTGCGAGAGTGTTGCACGCCTATCGCGTGAAACGATTCTTGACAGCCGACGATGGTCACATTCTTTTTTTTTTTTTGATTGGAGGTTTAACGACCACCGTGAGCAACTCAATGGGCTATAAGCAGTCGCCCGTCCCTAAGTTAGGGTCACTGGTTCCAGGGAAGGGAGAGAGCCAGTGCCGTAAGACAAACACAACATCCATGCCTCACCGGGATTCGAACCCGGACCCCGTTCGGACGAATGATCACAGGCCATCGCTTAGACCACTGCGCCACCGGGGCGGCACGCGTTTAGTCTTGACTTATATTCCTTGTGGATGATAATACGGTATGATGTCACATCCACCTTAATAGTTTTTACAGAAAACACGTAACAGCATGTTTGTTACTTTTGTTGGGAGAATCCATTTTCAATCGCCTAAATCGTTATTACTTGTCATTCTCATGCCTAAAACAGCACTGAAAGCTGGCAAGGATGTGTATCGCTTTATATACGCTCTGTCGGACGCGACCGAGTACGGGCATAGGTGACGTTGCTATGTATTCTGCATAAGTTCGTTTGTACCAGTTTTTCTGGCACTTCAGTGTATACACTGAAGACGAGCTTATGCAAAATACATAGCAACGTCACCTATGCGCGTACTCTATTACGTCCGCCAGTGCGTATGTAAAACGATAGACATCCCTGCCAACTGTCCGAGCTGTGTTCGGCATGGGAATGACAAGTAATAACGATTTAAGCGATTTTCAACGCGATGTCATAGTTGGCGCTCGTGAGATGTGCCATAGAATATCGGAGGTAGAAACGAAGTTCGGATTTTCACGAACGACCATTGCCAGGGTGTACCGTGACTACTAGAATTCCGGCAAAACCTCCAACCTACGATACCAGTGTGGCCTTAAAAAAACATTGGGTGAACGTGGCCATCGTCGGCTGTCAAGAATCGTTTCGCGCGATAAGCGTGCATCACTCTCGCAGGTATCATCGGAATTCAATGCTGAAGCCTCAACAAGCATCAGCGACCGAACTGTGCAACGTACCCTGGGAGCTTACGCCCAACTCGAGTCCCCTTGATGGGTGCACGACACAGAGCTATTCGCCTCGCTTGGGCACGGCAACACCACCACTGGACACTTGATGACTGAAAACAAGTAGCCTGGTCTGACGAGTCGCGTTTCCAACTGTATCGGGCAGATGGAAGGATTCATGTGTGACACAAACCTCATGACGCCATGGATCCCGCCTGTCAACAGGGAACTGTACCGGCTGGTGGGGGTCTGTAATGGTATGGATAGTATTTAGCTGGACTTCACTGGGTATCTGGTACGTCTACAAACTTCTGTGACCGGCCAACGCTATGTGCGCATCTTTTCTGACGAGGTACACCCGTTCATGTCGTGCATTCATGCTGATGGGTGGGCCTGTTCCAACAGTACAATGCACCTCCACACAAGTGTCGGGACGCCACATTATGGTTAGAGAAGCATTCATCTGAGTTTTGGGTGTTGCCATTCCCACCCAATTCCCCAGATCTGAACGTGATAGATCACATTTGGAATGCCATGCAACGCTCTATCGAACACAGGAATCCGAGACCTTGGAATGCACCCGAATAGTGGAACGCTCTGCAGGAAGTATGGTTTGCGTTGCCTACAGCATATTTTCATAAGCGAGTGGAGCCCATGCCCCGTCGTATTTCTGCAGTCCTGTGCTCCCGTGGGGGCCTACCAAGTATTAGACTGGTGTACCAATTTTTCTGGTACTTCAGTATATGTACTGCTCTGTTAACTTCACCTGCCCCACCGTTTGGTCTCCAGGCGCGCTTATTTCTCTAAGTTGTGAGTGGTCATAATGTAATGAAATTTTTCAAGTTTTCTGAAAGAAGGGCTTACATGGAGTACAGAGAAAACATAAAATAATTAAATCCCTACCATGTATTTATGAAGAGTTATTTCTTCAGGGAAATTCGTTTACCAATCAGTTCATTTCCATCGAACAGAAGAAATAATTTGTATATGACCTAATTTGTTTCTTTAGATACAAAGTGCTGTACTCCATCAAAAATTTGATTCAGCTTCGTCGTGCTTTAATAAGTACGCATGGAGCTTTTCAGTTTCTCGCACAACAGGAATTACGCAAATTGTATTTGCATATGAATTAAATCACATCTTTTTACTTCAACTCCGGTTGTGTACTCGTTCTATAGTTAATTGCTCATTTCTTATTGCATTTTGTATGGATGTTTAGGTAATATCATCATCATCATCATTGTCAACCATTATCAATCCACTGCTGGACGAAGGTCTCCCCAAGTTTCCTCCACAACGGTCTGTCTTGTGCCAGTCTCCTCCATGTCACTCTCGCATACTTTCGAATTTCATCCACCCATCTTCCATGTGGTCTTCTTCTGGGTCTTTTCCTGTCCCTTGAAATCCAATCTAAAATTTCGGCTGTCCATCGATGGTCTGTTCTTCTGGCAGTATGTCCCGCCCATTGCCATTTCAGGGATTTAACTCTGATCATGAAGTCTTCCACTCTTGTCATTTTTCGGATCCACGTGTTCCTCTTCTTATCTCTCCTGGTTACACCAAGCATGCACTTCTCCATGATTCTTTGAGTTGTTTGCAGCCTTTGTATGTCTCTTTTAGTTAAGGTCCACGTCTCTGCACCATACGTAAGCACTGGAAGGATGCATTGATCAAACACTTTTCTTTTAAGACATAATGGCATATTGCTTTTGAAAATTATGCTGTTTCTTCCAAAAGCTCTCCAGGCAAGTTTTGTACGCCGATTAATTTCTTCACCAATGTGACCCTCACTTGATATCTGCTGTCCAAGATAAACGTACGTGTCTGTTATCTCCAGCTTTTCTCCATCAATCGATAAATCTTCATTTCTTGTAAAAGCATTGTACATCACTTTTGTCTTCTGAAAGTTCATTTTTAATCCCACTTCTTTACTCTTGTCAGCAAGTTCCTGGATCATACTCTGTAGCTCTGATGGGGTAGTTGCAAAAAGGACTACGTCATCAGCAAAACGAAGGTGGGCTAGATAATCTCCATTAATCTTTATCCCTTTGTTTTCCCAGTTCAGTGATTGAAAGACATTTTCCAATGTGGCATTAAAGAGCTTCGGAGATATGGTGTCACCTTGTCTCACTCCTTTTCCAATTTTTATGTGTGTTGTATTTTCAAACAGCTGAATCTTTGCACTTGCATTTTCATAGATGTTATTAATAATATTAATGTATGCATCTTCAATACCGCAGGATTTCAGAGCCATTGCAACTGCTGATGGTTTCACCGAATCAAAGGCTTTTTCATAATCGATAAAAGCCATGCACAATGGAAGTTCATATTCCCTCGCTCTTTCAATTAGTTCTCTCAGTACGAGGATATGATCTATTGTGCTGTAGCCACTCCTGAATCCAGCTTGTTCTCTCGGTTGAGCCATGTCCAGTGTCACCTTAAAGCGGTGTGAAAGAACTTTAGTGAAGATTTTATAAACCACTGATAGGAGGCTGATAGGTCTGTAGTTCCTGAGATCCTCAATGTCACCTTTTTTATGTAGCAAGATCATTGTAGCGTTGTTCCAATCCTCAGGAATTTTCCCTTCATTAAGGCATCGAGTGAAAATTTGGGCGAGTACTGTTTCGATTTCTCCACTTGCTTCTTGTATGATGTCTACAGTAATTCCATCTTCTCCTGGAGCTTTTCCCCGCTTCATGTTCTTGATTGCATGTGTAGCTTCTGCTGGAAGGACTGGAAGAACTCTGGTACTGGTACTTTTCATGATTTCTGGAGTACATGTATCATCCCTTTCATATAATTTGGAGTAGAAATCTTTCACTCTTGTCAAAATTTCGCCTCTATTTCGTGTTACAGAACCATCTTCTTTTCTCAGTGCCATAATCTGTTTTCTTCCCTTACTGAGATGTTCCTTTGCTATCTTTAGGCTTTGGTTGTTTTCAATTGCTTTCCTTACTAGTTCACAGTTGAATTCCCTTACGTCTTCAGTGATACTTTTTCGTACGGTCTTGCATAGCTCTATATATTCCACTTTGGAAGTCACATCTTTTTTAGTTGTCCTCATCACTCTTCTTTTTGGCATCAACATTTTGGTTTTTCCTGATAATTTGTTCACATGCAATTTGTTCTTAGACCCAGCTAATTTTGTTGCTGTTTCCATAAGGTAATATATATAAACATATATACAAGACATAATAATAAATCCTAGACATTTTAAATATTCTATGCAGATCATGCAGTTTCATTCCATATATAATTAATCATAGAATTTGTCAAAAATAGGAACTTCATAAATCTAATCTGTAACGTATACACAGGTTCAGGTATTAACAGATGCCATGGAAAATGGTGAACAGGTTATTATTCAGTATCTCTAACCTCATTTAAATGTGATGATAAAATATCTTCGGGCAATAGCTCGGATATTGTAATAACCGAACATCAACAACAAAATTATGGATCAATCCGGATCAAGCATTCAAAGATGAAGAAGTCATAGATCTTCCAAAAGATCTCAGATGATCCAAGGTGGTGCTATAAACTATGAAAATGTCTGTCATTTGGAAAAGACTCAAAGGATTTCTTGGCTCTGTTTAACGAAATGCCAAATGAAATACACCAAGTGATTATTGAATTCTGACCACCCTTATAAAACGTGGATGGGTTTGACCCCGTTGTTTCTGAGAGGGCGCGATTAGTCAACTCACGTAGCATATAAAAGGTGTGTGTGGAGCAGTAGGTAATAAAATTCGGAGCGTGATATGTTAAGGTGGACGTCAAGTAATTTTGCTTCCTATACTTCCAATGGAAAAAGTTTTGCACACATTTCCTTCACAATTAGTGTGTTCCCAAGGATGAAAATTTGAACATCGATTAAAATAACTTCATATTATAACTTGGAATACTTAATATTTTCTAAAACATAACCATAATTATATTAAAAATCAATAACTTTTCCTTTGGTGGTGTTGAAACCAGAGAAAAGATGGCGCCACCTGTACTTTGATGACGTCAGTAAACAAACAAATGCTGGGTTATATAATTATGGTTCTGTTTTAGAAAATATTAAGTATTTCAAGTTATAAAATGAAGCTATTTTAATCGATGTTGAAATTTTTATCCTTAGGAACGCACTTATTGTGAAGAAAATGTGTACAGAAGTTTCTCCATTGGAAGTATAGGAAGCAAAATTACTTGACGTCCACCTTAATGGAAGGATTTATCGGATTTTGATGAAAGACAGATTGTAGAAGCGCGGAAAGCCGGTGCCACGATTTCCAAAACGGCTTGCCGGGTAAGAGCTGTGTTTTGCGGAATGTGCAGGACCTACATCATATTACACAAGTGGGCATAATATTTTGGCTCTTCGGGGTATATTACCGCTGCTTATGGCAAATAAGGTAATGTGAAAGTAAACTTTGCCCTACGCTGAACTCCTTTTGGAAAATCGGTTAGGAACACTGGAATGATGGCAAGAAAAAAGACACACCAATAGAGAAGAGGCTTAAAGATGTATTATGTGCGCAAATTATCTACATTGCCGTTTTTATGTCATTTCATGCCGTTACACATACAACTATATATGTACATAAAATTTTATGACATGTGTTTTCGCAAGTATCTCAAGAAAATTAAATGTCGTCATGCGTTTCAACAGAAATCGGGAACTTGTAACGTTGTTTAGCTATTAGAAAGTTAAGTTCCCTAGCAAAGTGCCTGAAATTTAGGCCTGAGAAACAAACCTAGGTTCGGAATGATAATGCATTCTTAAATTCATTATTCAAACGTTTCGTCAATAAAGAAAGAAAAAAAAAAAGAAAAGACACACCAATAAAGAAGAGGCTTAAAGATTTAGTACGTGCGCAAAATATCTATGTTGCTGTTTTTATGCCATTTCATGCCGTTACACTTACAACCGTATATACACAAACTTTTATGACATGTGTTTAGAAACTCAACTAAGATTCACAAATGAACACGAAAAGCAACCTCATTGTTTTTAGGTCCTTCCCATTTTTCAGTTCAAAGAAACATCAAATCGTTTTAATGGAGGAGCAAGAGACTTACCTTGAGTGAAATCTATTGTTCTTTTAATTCCGGCTACGTGGACTTTCACGGTAATCTCGATTCATTTATTTCGCTGCTGACCGCGGTGGCATTCATAGACCTAGAGAAACATAAATTTACATTAAAGAAAACACCTCATTTAAGTTCAAAAACACTATTAAAGAGTTTAGTCTTGCGTTTACAAGCACTAAACTTCGTAAATAATTCTTGTAAACTCATCAATAACTGCACACATTTATTAGCAACAAGCTTGTGCGCAAATAAAAATACCTTATTTATATGACCGCTATAGTAAAGGTATTATTTCGGACAAAACACAGGAGCTGCCTTCAAGATTAAGTATGATAACATACATATCTCTTTTATCCAAGGAATTTTGAATTTCGCACTGATACCTTCGACATGGTACTAGTAAATGACTAGTAAATGTAGCTATACTAGTAAATGTAGCATAAGCGTCTACCCGAGATCTTAACCCTTTAACCTGGGAAAATCATTATAACAACCCCTTTTTCCACGAGTTAACGCCTAACTGACTGCATGCAATTGTTTTATATACACTAGTGCTCAAAATTAAAGGATGGTTTTTGACATAACTTGAAGTATTTAAGAGGCAATGCAGTGAAATTCCGTAAAGAGGTTTATTTTTTATTACTTATGTAACTCAAACAAAGGAAAATCTTTACCTTAAAATTTGGATGTGTGTGAAAACACAGATTTGTCTGTGACGTTGATAGAAACCGCGCCCCCTCACTCTGGAGTACATTGCTCTCCCAACTAAGCTACACGGACGGAATATATCGATGCAGATATGTAGTCTTTACATATGTTTTACCACTGTAGTACGTCACATCATCTCCCTCTTAATTTTTTTTTCGAAGAACGAACTTTCATTAATTCTAATCGATGTATAAACAAAACTTTCATTAATTCTAATCGATGAACAAACATGACACATTTTTCGAAGAACCCAACGGCCAGTGCAACCATTTTTACGTTCGGGCGCCAATGTGAAAACACAAGTTTGTCCACGCCCCTCACTCCGGAGTACGTTGCTCTCCCAACTGAGCTACACGGAATTCCAGACGATGTGTGGAACAAACATCACACATTTTTCGAAGAACCAAACGACCAGTACACCCATTTTTACGTTCGGGCGCCAATGTGAAAAAACGAATTTGTCCGCGCCCCCTCACTCCGGAGTAAGTTACTCTGCCAACTGAGCTACACGGAATTCCAGACGATGTGTGGAACAAACATCACACATTTTTCGAAGAACCCAATGGCCAGTACACCCATTTTTACGTTCGGGCGCCAATGTGAAAACACAAGTTTGTCCACGCCCTTTCACTCCGGAGTAAGTTGCTCTCCCAACTGAGCTACACGTAATTCCAAACGATGTGTGGAACAAACGTCACACATTTTTCGAAGAACCCAAACGGCCAGTACACCCATTTTTACGTTCGGGCGCCAATGTGAAAACGCAAGTTTGACCGCGCCCCCTCACTCCGGAGTAAGTTGCTCTTCCGAACTGAGCTACACGGAATTCCAGACGATGTGTGGAACAAACATCACACATTTTTCGAAGGACCCATCGGCCAGTACACCCATTTTTACGTTCGGGCGCCAATGTGAAAACACAAGTTTGTCCACGCCCTTTCACTCCGGAGTAAGTTGCTCTCCCAACTGAGCTACACGTAATTCCAAACGATGTGTGGAGCAAACGTCACACATTTTTCGAAGAACCCAACGGCCAGTACACCCATTTTTACGTGCGGGCGTAATGTGAAAATGCAAATTTTTCGCGCCCCCTCAGTCCGGAGTAAGTTGCTCTCCCAACTGAGCTACACGGAATTCCAAACGATGTGTGGAACAAACATCACACATTTTTCGAAGAACCCAACGGCCAGTACACCCATTTTTATGTTCGGGCGCCAATGTGAAAACACAAGTTTGTCCGCACCCTCACTCCTGAGTAAGTTGCTATCCCAACTGAGCTACACGGAATTCCAAACGATGTGTGGAACAAACATCTCACATTTTTCGAAGAACCCAACGGCCAGTAAACACATTTTTACGTTCAGGCGCCAAAGTGAAAACACAAGTTTGGCCGCACCCCCCCCCCCCTCACTCCGGAGTAAGTTGCTCTCCCAACTGAGCTACACGGAATTCCAGACGATGTGTGGAACAATAATCACACATTTTTGGAAAATCCCAACGGCCAGTACACCCATCTTTACGTTCGGGCGCCAATGTGAAAACACAAGTTTGTCCACGCCCTTTCACTCCGGAGTAAGTTGCTCTCCTAACTGGGCTACACGTAATTCCAAACGATGTGTGGAACAAACATCACACATTTTTCGAAGAACCCAACGGCAAGTACACCCATTTTTACGTTCGGGCGCCAATGTGAAAACACAAGTTTTCCACGCCCCCTTACTCCGGAGTAAGTTGCTCTCCCAACTGAGCTACACGTAATTCCAAACGATGTGTGGAACAAACATCACACATTTTTCGAAGAACCCAACCACCAGTACACCCATTTTTACATTCGGGCGTAATGTGAAAACACAAGTTTGTCCACTCCCCCTCACTCCGGAGTAAGTGGCTCTCCCAACTGAGCTACACGGAATTCCAAAGGATGTGTGGAACAAACATCCCACATTTTTCAAAGAACCCAACGGCCAGTACACCCATTTTTACGTTCGGGCGCCAATGTGAAAACACAAGTTTTTCCACCACCCCCTCACTCCGGAGTAAGTTGCTCTCCCAACTGAGCTACACGGAATTCCAAACGATGTGTGGAACAATAATCACACATTGTTTGAAGAACCCAACTGCCAGTACACCCGTTTTTACGTTCGGGCGCCAATGTGAAAACGCAAATTTTTCCGCGCCCCCTCACTCCGGAGTAAGTTGCTCTCCCAACTGAGCTACACGGAATTCCAGACGATGTGTGGAACAAACATCACACATTTTTCGAATATCCCAACGGCCAGTACACCCATTTTTTTACGTTCGGGCGCCAATGCGAAAACACAAGTTTGTCCATACCCCCTCACTCCAGAGTAAATTGCTCTCCCAACTGAGCTACACGGAATTCCAAACGATGTTTGTATAACAAACATCACACATTTTTCGAAGAACCCAACAGCCAGTACACCCATTTTTACGCTCGGGCGTAATGTGAAAATACAAGTTTGTCCGCGCCCCTTCACTCCGTAGTAAGTTGCTCTCCGAACTGAGCTACACGGAATTCCAGACGATCTGTGGAACAAACATCACACATTTTTCGAAGAACCCAACGGCCAGTACACCCATTTTTACGTTCGGGCGCCAATGTGAAAACGCAAGTTTGACCGCGCCCCCTCACTCCGGAGTAAGTTGCTCTCCGAACTGAGCTACACGGAATTCCAGACGATGTGTGGAACAAACATCACACATTTTTCGAAGGACCCATCTGCCAGTAAACCCACTTTTACGTTCGGGCGCCAATGTGAAAACACAAGTTTGTGCGCGCCCCCTCACTTTGGAGTAAGTTACTCTCCCAACTGAGCTACACGGACGATGTGCATCGCTGCAGATTTGTCGTCTTGACACGTGTTTTACCTCTGTAGTACATCACATGTGTTAATATCATAATCTTGCAATTTTAATTATATAGCGATCCAATGAATGATACAGGATGATTAAAGCACCTCTATTCAACAATATCCATAGATATATATAACAGTCCAAATGCAACCAAATTTGGAACGATGACATTTCAGGGCATGAGAAAGACAGAAAAACAATGGTACCAAAACTCGCCACTATAGCTCTGATGGCGATTGAAGCAACAAATATTTTGTTTGTACAAGACACGCATGCTATACAGAGATACTGACCTCAGCGATGCAAGGGATACTGTTTAATGTGGGCCCCAATCTGTAGTTGTAAATCCCGAAGGCGATGAACACTGTGTTCAACGGCTGACCGTAACTGCTCCTCTGTGATGATTCTCAGATGCAATGTGATACTTCCTTTCAAGGCTGCCAAATTTGCAATCCCACATCCAGATATCACAAGGATTAAGAACCGCAGAACAAGATGGCCGCACTGTGCCATAGGATCCATTCAACTGCCGTCACACTGCACGTGCACTACTCGACCCTGCAACATTATTCATTGAATGTTCAACAACTGCTGTGGAGGCATCTCCTATGACTTATGGAGTGATACGTTTGCTCCCTTGCCCGGGTTTAACTCATAGATGTCCGATTTCCTCGAATTGAGGGATCATTCTCCTGAGAGCTTGTGGAGTCAGTGGTCATTGGCGTAATTTCTAACGACGGCGAAATTTCCGAAGTGCAGCTGCAGCGTTGCCATTGTTTTAATAAAACAGTTTCACAAGAAATGCGCGTTCCGGCAGGGTAATGGCCATCGTAGCTAAGAAGAATGACATTCAGATCAGATCAGATCATACGTAGAGCATTTTAGGAAGGGATTGTCTGACCCGTGGTCTTAACCCTTTAACCTGCTGGAACGATTTAACTTAGGGTTAGCAAAATGGGCTGAATTGAGTTACAGCGAGTACAATCGCTGTCTAAAAAGAGACTGCAACAAGACAAACTGCAATTAAGAGAACGCTAATTTCCCTTTAGCTTTGTTTTTCAAAGAAAATGGTCATTTATGCGAATGTTTCGCGGTTTGAGCGATTACACTGGTAAACCCATGTTTTATACAAGACAATATTTTTTTTATTATTTAGCATTTTCATACGAGGAATCCAGATTTGCTATCACGAATAGTTTTAGAGATATAATAACATGTTTTTTTCAATTTTTTTCGTTAAAAATAGATTTTTTTTTAGAGAGAGAAATAATTCCAGTGTTGATTTGGAGCACGTAGCATCGTTTATTCATATGAGAAAATAAAAGACAAAAAGCAGCAGGTGACATACAGACTGTTGTGTTCATGTTTTATCAAAGCGGGAAAGGGGGGGGGGGTTCCTGTCCGCACGTGCGAGTGAGCCATAGACATGGCGCCACCTGCACCCTTCCCGGCTGCTCACTCGATTGCTCGACTACGTCTTATGTCTCAGTTCTCTGTAGCCACCGAAGTGAACGCTGTGCTATTGTTCTTTATTAGTAACTTTTGTTTGTGTGTGGAAACTGAAAAATGCCACGCAGGTACCCACGGGCGGATTTATGGGGTCGCGCAAGTCGCAATCGCAAAGCGCCCCCGATTCACTGTGAGAAGATAAATAAAGCGAGGAGGAAACAAAGAAAAGGAAAAAAAGAGGGGGAAAGTTATGTTGTGTGTGATGACTATAATATTTTGCGGATTCAATGAAAAGCAGTCGTGGTTCAAACCTTATATAGCATTTGTCATCTGTTCTTTACTTAAGAAATGTAAATTTGTCTATCCTGCTTGACAAGTGGCAACATTTTGCTAAAGAGGAATTTCATGTGTGCGTGGTGGCGACACTGACTACTGGTAACGTCGCAAAATAACCTAAAATACCGTCTGTAATCTGCATTTTTGTGTTGCCAGTCGATCTCTACGTTGTGGTATTATGCAGTGTTACTTACTTAATATTATTTTTAACACCTAATCGTGCCCTTAAAATCGGCATCGTTACAGCTGTTGTTTGTGTTTCGTTTACATATTGTTTATGTGACTGATTTTCCTGAAAATGAAGCCAGTGAAACGAAGTTATGAGTCACGTTATGAAAAGCGACAATGGTAAGGTTAGTTTAATAAATCCAAATCTTGACTGCAGCCACTTCGATTCACGTGAGAAACCATCTCCTTTGCCACTGAATGATTTCAATTGTCAGCCCTGGGAGCCAGACCAAATAATCAATCAAGAGCATGAAACAACAAATCAAGAGGAAGAGCGTAGGCCTACTTGTTCAAGGAATTCATAGTACCTTACACATATAACTTTGTGGCCTTCTAACCCCACCTCTGATGTGACAGATTACTTTATTATAAACAAACCAGAAAATAAAGGACTAAAAAACCTGAGGAAAATATTTTCTGATTCTGGGAGAACATATTTCAGGAACATAAATGAAAATTCCTTTTATAGGTTATGGACAAATGGAACAAAAAGAAACGAAACTGGTTCATTTTTTTAAACCTCTAAGTCTGTTTACTGCTATGTGTGTAAACTTTTTCCCGACTATAAGCAATCACATTGTGTTCTTGTTGATGGATTTTCTGATTCGTCCCATACAGGAAACGTTTTAAGAAATCTTGAAATATCGAAGCCTCACTTGACAGCCATGGTCAATATGCTTACAAGGAGCCAATTATCCGGGAGAGTTGATTCTCAACTAATGACTCAGATTGTAAACGAGAAGGGCTATTGGAAGCAAGTACTATTGTATATTGAGTAGTGGCCACTGTGAAACTAATTGCAAGACTAGGACATCCCCTCAGAGGTCGCAGAGAAACTGAGTGCTCTGAAAATGTAAATAATTTTTAACTTGTATAAAGTATCTTGAGGACTTTGACGACTTTCTGAAAGAACATTTTGAAAACTATGAGCACTGAGTTTCAGGCAGAACAGACTATTTGTCTCACCAAAGGCACGATGAGATATTAACTCTAATGGTGGAAAAACTTGAGAAGGTTTTTTGTGGGGAGGTTACAAATCCACAGAACTTTTCAATCATCGCCGATTCTACTCCTGACTTACGTAATGAGGTGTGGACCAAATAACTTTTGTTGTGAGGTATGTAAACGCTGATGAAAAAACTGTTTTTTTCTTGCCCATAAAATCTCCTTTGAAAGATAGTGTCTTGTAAAATATTTCAGATCTCGGGCTAGATATAAAAAACTGTAGATGTCAATGCTACTATGACAATGCCTTGAACATGTCAGGTAGTATATGCTGGCCTTCAAGCAGAAATAATTGAAAGAAGTCTCGCAGCATTTTATGTGCCATGCTCAAGCCATTCTTTGAATTTAGTTTGCAATAATGCTGCTGAATCCTGCAGATATGCTGTAGCTTACTTTGAATTTGTTCGAAAAGTATATACTTATTTTTCGGCTTCCACTCGTCATTGGGGAATACTTAAATCCCACCTTCAACAACATCAACACATTGTGAAACAATTGAGTGATACTCGATGGTCAGCAAGAGCTGATGCTGTTGTTGACCATCGAGCATCACACAACTGTTAAGCCTTACGAGGAACTTACAGTGAGATTAGAAAAGCATTAATTAAACTTTCTGAATGTGAAACTGAAAAGACTTTAGACATAAACTTTTGACAAATATGAAACTGCCTTCATGACTGTCCCGTAGGACCGACTGTTGCAACGAATCGACAAAATCAGCAAATCGTTGCAGAAGGAAGATGGAAACATGAAGATGGCAATAGATGTATTTGTCTCTGAAACTCTTTGATGGCGTACGTAACGACTATTCTGGCTTTGACATGGAAGTGGAGCAACAAAACAATGATGAGAGTTACAAAAGGAGAATAAATACAGAGCTTTGCTGATGAGAAAGCACAGACAATGAAGTTCATCTGGAGGGAAAAGAAAAGAATCGAGTGGAGATACTGAATGCTATCTGTGACAACCTGATAGTTCAACTGGAGCAAAGAAACGCAAAGTTAGGATATATATTGGATCTATTAAAAGGAGTTTTTGCTGATGAAATGAAAACTCTACAAAATGTGACCTCAGCAATATTTCCAAGGTATATTCAAATGACAGATGGAAAACTGTTTTGGGATGAACTTGTCGTTTTATTTCCGTTGTTTTGTTAATCTCATGGAACAAGATCAATCCTCAGTTCGGCCGGAAGATTGCTACAAACTGCTTGTGCACAGTGACGGTTTGAAAGAGACGTTTCTAAATGTGTGTAAAACATTCTTAAAATTTTCCTTACTTTACCAATATCTAATGCAAATGGTATAAAATCACTTAGTGCTCTTAAAAGAGATAAAAACTATCTACCATCAACGCTTTCTCAAGAGCACTTGAATAGTTTTCCAATATTGTACATAGAGACTAATGCGCTGAATCATGTCAATTATGATGAAGGCACAGACACTTTTGCTGCGAATAAAGCCAGGAGAATTTCTTATAAACATGATTCTGTGTTTGTAAGTAAATGAAACAGCTTTTCTGTTTGTTGCAATATAAAATAATAACAGAATTATTTGATGATGATGAAATTGATTATAGTCCATTTCAAAATTGTAGTAAATATACACTGATGTGTGTCTCAAAAAAGAGGGGGTCCCAAAAGGTTCAGTGAGACGGGCCCCCTACAGCATAAATCCGCCCCTGCAGGTACCTCAACCACCCGGATACGTTTTGTCATGTGTGCGGTGAATTGACATTCAAACCTCAAAGGCGGAACTTTACCCCGTTAATACGAAACCGTTATCAGCTTTCGTATTAACGGGGTAAAGTTCTTGATTGTGAAGTAGGAGATCAGGACAAGAGTTGGGCCCCACATATTTTCTTGTGTTACATGTTCAAGACTTTTAACGTTGTGGGCAAACGGTTCTCGGCGTGTGCCATTTGCAGTTCTCATGGTGTGCAGAGAGCCGAAAGATCATTCTGCGGACTGTTATTTTTGTATAACAAATACAAAGGGAATCACAAATAAGTCGAAACAAAGTTTAAAATATCTCAACTTAACTTCAGCGATGCCACCTATTCCCCACAGTGATGATATGCCAATACCATCTCACCCGGTATCAACCGATATAAATGAAAATTAAAGCTTGTGACGTACCTGCCAGCAGGACATAAAGGCAGATAGCAATCAGAATGAATGTTTGCGTAGGTCAGTTGGTAGAGCGACTTGTTCTGGAATAAGCGAATTCGGGTTTGATTCCCGTCGTAGACCAAAAATGACGGAAAGATTTACTTCGTTATAATAGCGCCCGAACTTTCCGGATGACTCGGCCGTTCAAAATCTCGCATTGGTGTGATGTTCTTTGCACACCGCGAGATAGGAAAACTCAGAGAATCCCTTCTCCAGCGCTTCGAAAAATGAAAATGTGTGATGTTGCATTCCACACACTAGATTGACTGGGAGTTCTCGAGTGCACGTTCTACAGCGGATGGCTGGCTGCAACGATTTAAGGTCGCGGCTGACCCGTCGGCCATGCTCCCGGCCCTCTTTCGGGGGGGAGATGTGACATACCTGCCAGCAGGACGCACACGACATAAAGGCAGATAGCAATCAGAATGAATGTTTGCGTAGCTCAGTTGGTAGAGCGACTTGTTCCGGAATAAGCGGATTCGGGTTCGATTCCCGGCGTAGACCAAAAGTGACGGAGAAATTTACTTCGTTATAAGCTCTGAAGAAGATCAGAATGGAGATCACGCTGATCGACATGATGCATGTTTCGACATTTCTAATGAGCCTCATTTATTGACACAAGGAGACCTAAATCATTTAGTGCGTCATTTCAATTTATCTAAAAAACAGGCAGAACGTTTGGGATCACGACTAAAAGGGTGGATGGAACCTCCCTGATAGCAGAACTAGGGTATGCTACTTTCGAAATTGTCAAGAAGATTCCAAGGCGTTTTTCTCGCAAGAAGGAGGCATAATGTATTGTAATGTTATTTCATCAGTGATGGACACTATAGGACATGCACATAACGCACAAGAATGGCGTTTGTTTATAGATTCGTCAAAAGTTAGCCTAAAAGCTGTCGTTTTGCATAACGGAAACAAATTCCTATTAATTCCACTAGCACATGCTATTAATATGAAATAAACCTATGAAAATATGAAGATTATTCTAAACAAGTTACAGTATGAAAAATTCATTTGGAACATATGTGGAGACCTCAAGGTGATCGCTATGCCGCACGGGTTACAGTCTGGACACACAAAATGTTGCTGTAATTTGTACGAGTGGGACAGCCGGGATCGTGAAAGTCATTTCAACAGGAAGACATGGCCTTCACGTAAATCTCTTACACCTGGTGAAAAAAATGTAATGAATGCTACTTTAGTTGATCCCAAAAACGTCTATCTCCCACCTCTTCATATAAAATTAGGTTTGATGAAAAATTTTGTGAAAGCCATGGACAGAAATGGAAATGGTGTTTTGTACTTGAAGGAGAAATTCCTCAGAATTAACTATGCAAAAAGTAAAGAAGAAAATTTCGTAGGACCACAAATTAGAGAACTAATGAAAGATGAAACTTTTGAAAGACGTTTGAATGACGTAAAAAAACGTGCGTGAGTTTATTTCAAGAATTTAGTGAAAAACCTTTTAGGCAACAAAAAGTCTGACAACTGTACGGATGTAGTATATGAGATGCTGAAAGCATATGAAGACTTAGGCTGCAATATGTCTCTGAAGATTCACTTCCTTCACTCTCACTTGGATTTCTTTCCCGAAAACCTGGACGCCGTAAGTGATGAACACGGTGAACGCTTTTTTCATCACGACATTTCAAGCATCGAAAAAAGATATAAAGGAAAGTGGAGTTCAAATATGTTAGCAGATCACTGCTGGACTCTCAAAATGCACCTTCCTGAGGCAAAGTATTCCAGGAAATCTTCAACTAAGACATTTTAGGTGCGTTGAAGATTAATAAATTTCCTTAGTGTACATGTTATTTATTAATGTAAAATATTTACGTAACTGTCACACAAAAACCTTACGCGATAGAGAAAAATGGTTTTTCATTATTGAATTCAGCGGAACAAATACTATAAAGATTCGCCAATGACATCTTTGGGAGAAAAAAAAAAGTTTTTGTTTTGTAGACCAGTGTTACCTACTAAAAGGGTTATAACGGATGGCGCAGAACCTTCGAAAGGAGAGAGATGTTTCAGTCACTTGTTTCTGCCCAGTGGCATGACATCTGTGGCAGAGGGACTATTCCTTCCCTATGGAGCAGAGAATATACGACTAAAGGGGATATCTTCTCACGAATGACAGGTCTATGGCCCGTACCGCTGAGATCAGTGTGAAGAAAGAAACCGCATTTTGCCGTAGTTTTCGTAAAACCCGTTCGTTTTGTGAACATTTCTGTTTGGAAAGTGCAGAAAATTTTGGGTACTATATGGTTTAGATACTTCGGTCGCTTAAAGGATTAAACAACCCATAGGAAGTAGGAAGCTAACAGATCTAGGCTAGAGTATCAACAGCAAAGTCATACGGAAGCAAGTTAGAAATGGGGAGGAAAACGCACTTATTTATAACAGAGGAGCCAGTACTTGGGGTCCGACAACTTAAAGTACCTATCTGACGCACGGCGGATATTTGTGGTTCTGGTGTTCGTGCCTGCTTTGGATCGAACCTGAAACTTTTCTGTATCAGTCACGAACGTTGACCATTAAGAATGACATTCAGCTGGTATGGCCTCTTTTATACCCAGAACTTGACTGCAACACGTGTATTTATTCAAATTAACCTTTTGTTTTGTTGGTTGCTTAGAGCGCCACAAGTGCCATAGAGGTGAATTTCGGTACCATTTTTTTTTTTTTTTACGGAAATGTCTTCCGCATGTCCTGAAATATCACCGTAACAGATTTGGTTACATTTGGACTGCTAAATATCTCTCTAGACAGCGTTGCGTTGGGGAACTTCAATTGCGATCACCCGCCATTTAGAATGTTGAGATAAGACATGTGGTATTTTACTATAGAGTATAATCACCCTTGAGAGCCATGCAGCTCAAGCAACGACACCTCATACTGTACATGAAGGTACAGATGAAGTCTTATTATTGTACATGAAGGTACTGATGAGGTCCATGTCGAAGGTATACGTTAAATAATTTTATCGTTATCGGGAGTTATCTTTAATTGCGGCTTGAGCAGTTTGTTTGTTTTTCCATAAACGGATATGATAAAGAAACTTAATGCTTTGCCGATAAAGGAAATATCTGTAAAGGTAAAAGGAAACAATGTGACGCTATGCAGGATTTCAAAGGAAATATTGCGCTGTTGCCACATATGGTTAAATTTCATGCTTATACAAATTTTGAAGATTCATGCTTATAATTTGCAAAGAAAAGTTTCGGTCTGTTGCGTGATGCATAATGGATGATTCACGCAATTTCTTATGGACACTTTTTTTACGCTTTCCAACCGTAGGTTGAAGAAGCGTATATGCTTCAGCTTTTTCCGTTTGTCCGTCCGTCCGTCCGCACGATAACTCGCGTAAAAATTGTTCGATTACGATGAAATTTTAGTATATAATAGGGGATCACCTAAGGACGAACCCTATTGAAAATGGGCGAAATGGGTCAAAGGTCACGACATATGAGCGGGGTCCATTCCATAGCCCTTATGCGTCATAACTTGCGTAAATATGTTTCGATTTCAATGAACTTTTAGCATATGATAGGGGACCACCTGGGGACAAACCCTATCGAAAATGGGCGAAATTGGGTCAAAGGTGACGACATAAGAGTGGGATCCATTCTATTGCCTTTATGCGTCATAACTTCCGTGAATATGTTTCAATTTCAATGAAAGTTTAATAAATGATAGGGGACCACCTGGGGACAAACCCTATTGAAAATGGGCGAAATGGGGTCAAAGGTGACGACATAAGAGTGGGATCCATTCTATTGCCTTTATGCGTCATAACTTCCGTGAATATGGTTCAATTTCAATGAAAGTTTAGTATGTGGTAGGGGACCACCTGGGGACGAACCCTATTGAAAATGGGCGAAATGGGGGTCAAAGGTCAGGACACAGGATCGGGATCCATTCCGTCGCACTTATGCGTTATAACACACGTAAAAATGCTTCGACTGAGACAAAACTTTATCATGTTGTTCCAGAAGTATACTTTACCGGTTCTGTTGAATATAATCGAAATGGGGTGAAAGGTCAGGTCATAGGAGCGAGATTTATTCTACAGCCGTTATTCTCATCTCATAACTTGAGTAATGATTTCTGGTATGTTGGAAAGCGTATCATAATCAGTGCATGGCATGATTTTACTAACTTGTTATTTGTTTAATTTATGAAAAGACGAGAATCAAGTAAAACTGCAAAAGTCTGAGTTGAGGATTTTTTTATATTATACATACGCTACTGTTTTTGAAAATTTCAACACAAAGAAATAATCGCGCTATTCAGATGAAATTTATATCGGAGATTACTGATTACAATTTGTAGAACTATATTCCTCATGATACAGGAGATAACTGATTACATTTGTAGAACTATACAAGAGTTTTTTCTCTTCTAAACTGAGTACGATGTGAAACCACATCGAGCAACAAAAACAGCCTCTGCACGGTGTGACATTGAATGGAAGAGGATTTTGATATCGTCCTGGGAAATAGCCTGCCAGACTGCTTCTATACGAGACCAAAGTTCATTTGTGATGTCTGGAGGAAGCTATTGACGGTCCAGTCGCTTAGTTACTATGTCCCAGACTTGTTCGATCGGAGACATATCCGTCGAACGTGCAGGCCAGGAATAAAGCGGTATCTGCCGTGCATGGAAGAGATCTTGGACCTTCCAGTCCACATGTGGCCGAGCGCTGTCCTGCTGGAATATAGCGCCAGGGCAACTCTGAAGGAAGGGTATAACCTCTGCCTCTAAAACATCCGCGATGTAGTACTGGCTGTTAAAGGTACCCCCCAATTCGTTTCAGGCGAGACCGCGAGTTGAACCCAATGGCACCCCAAACCATGATGCTTGGCGTTGGCCCGGCATTACGCTGCAAGGTGTCGTTCACCACGATGTCTTCGAAGGTGTATGCGACCGGTCTGGTTCACTTCGTCGACAACTCATTTCGTCGACAGGTACATTTCTTCGACACTCACTTCGTCGACACTATACAGTATATGCAAACAATCGATTCCCAAAAAAACGAAAAAGTTCAGAACCACCAAATTTGGTATACTATCTCATGGTACTGTAACTTAAATCGTAGACGGTTTTTGGAAGAGGTTGGGCCCGGGGTAAAGGGGGCCCCATACAACATTTTTCGTAAAATCTACAGCCATCGAGTCCGTGTACCCTCACTCCGGAGTAAGTCGCTCTCCCAACTGAGCTACGCGGACAGAATGTCTCGCTGCAGATTTGTCGTTTTGACACATGATTTCGCCTCTGTAGTACGTCATATCATCTCTCTCTTAATTTGTTTTCCTTTGAAGCGAAGTAGGAATTTTTCTTTAATTCCAAACATTGCGTGGAACAAACATCACACATTTTTCGAAGAACCCAACGGCCAGTGAGTCCATTTTCCACAATTGGGCGCCAATGTTAAAACACAAGTTTGTCCGCGACGGCATCGAATCCGTGTCCCCCTCACTCCAGAATGAGTCCCTGTCCCAATTGAGTTGCGCGTACAGAATGTCTATCGGCAGATTTGTCGCCTTGACACATGTTTTCACATCTGTAGTGCGTCACAAGGTATTAATCACCGACGAAAATGATAAAGAAGGCTTGCTACTACAGAGCAGAATCCAAAAGTTCCCGAACTGCGCCTGTACGGCAAAGTACGTATATCGCGTACCCACAGTAATTATTGAAGTACGACATATACCCTTACGACATTATATCCGCCACCCCACAAGGGAAATTGGTTTCGTCCGTTTAGGCCACATGCTTACTGCGGTACATGTACGTTACGACATTATACTTCCGCCCCTCCTAAGGAAATTGGTTTCGTCCATCTACGTCACGTGCTCACTCCGGTACATCAGGGTATTGTGAGCAACTTAAACGATTTATCAAAAAAATGGCGTTTTTTGTGCAGCGTGTTAACGTTAACATTAAGTTTTGCGTTCGTTTGGGCAAAGGTCTAACAGAAACTTACGAAATGTTGAAGCAAGTGTATGGTGGAAACACCCTGTTGCTGTCAAAAACATTCGACTAGCATCGACGCTTCATAGAAGACGGTTAGGAGGTCGAAGACGACGAACGAAGCGGGAGGCGAGTGACAACTAGCACGGGTGAAAATATTTCGAAGGTTATGGTCATCGTACGCGTCAACAGACACCAGACGATCGAGTAAATAGTAGAGGCTGCTGCGATATCGGAAACTACGTGTCAACGGATACTGGCAGATGATGTGAAGAAGCACTGGGTGTGTCAACACATCGTTTCACACATGTTAACTGACAAACAGTTAGACATACGGATGGAAATAGCGGGGCGGGGCGACCCCGTAACAGCCGCCGATCAAGACCCATGATTTTTTAGAAGAATCATAACGGGGTATGAAAAAATGATGCTTCCTCCTCTTCAACTCGCAGACTAAACGTATCGTAGGAAATACCAAGGGTGACAGGATATCGTAGGAAATGGATCCCTAGTCAGTCATACCCGGTGTGCAATCCATGTGCCGTTCCACGGTAAAGGCAAGATCCCTGCGCTGGCCGTTCTTGTCTTTAACGTGGAAAGACACATGGCTTGTAAAGGCAAGATCTCTGCGCGCTAACTGTGACTCATCACTGAAGACAACACGACGCCACTGGACACTATCACACGTTGCCCGGGTCCGACACCACTGAAACCGGTTCCGGCGATGCTCGCTGGTCAATGGTAGGTGGCGGAGAGGCCTCTTTGAATGCAGTCCCCGCGCAGCAAAGTCGTTTAGCAACGGTCCGAATGGCACCTTCCGTACTTCTTGTAGATGGCGCAACATAACCACTTATGGTTGAGAGCAACGAATTAGGTTCTATTCATGCGATTCTCAGAATCGCTCGATCCTCGCTTTCTCAGCCATCCAATACCCGCGTGTAGCTGGGTTCTGCCCTCTTCGACTCATTGGCGCCAACATCGTCAGATTGCTGCGTCGTTCGACCCAAATATCTGGTGATGCAACGACTTGACCAACCGGCCTTTCAAGGCGGTTGTGCCAGTAGGATTTAAGGAGCGTTCTCATGGGCAACATTAGGTCATTTACTGAATGTGGAATGGTCCTTAACCGCTGCGCCCCACCTGTATGTGCCGCTGATTACTTACACGCTTCCATGGCCACCGCCTATTTTTCGGCCGATGGTCTGTTCCAGCAGAATAATGGGCCACATTAACGGGCCGAAATCATCCAGGTATAGCTTAGCTAGAGGAAAACAAATCGGAATTTCGGACTATCCACTGGTCCCCAAGGTCCATGGATTGAAAAACTAGAAGCTCTCCGGGATGCCGTGGACCGGAAAATGAGATCCATGGATCCTGGACCGACGTCTGCGGCGGAGTTGTGGACAATTCTGCATCAAGCATGGCTGGCATTACCTTCGGAAACATTTCGGCAACTGGTGAAGTGGATACCACGTCGTGGCGGGCTGTTATTCGCGGAAGAGGAGGACTAACACCCTATTAGGTAGCCATATTTAACGGTTTGTTCATTGAGTGTACTTGAATACTGTCTCAGCCCTGTTCGACGTGAACTATAGTTATTTTTTATGTTATAAAAGCCTGGAAGACTCGCAGACTCAACATTTCGAATAAAACCATCCACATTGGAGTGCATAGCAAATGAATTCACGAAAAACTTCCCGGTTTGTACAAAGCAGCTAAATTTCAGGCACACTAGTGTTTATGCGCCTGTTATTGGGAAAGTGATAACATTTTTGTCAGGACAAAGCCTACCAACATAACGTATGGTTGCTACAAAGGAGACAGTGTCCGTAGGTACGGTTAACAGCATAATACACCGAGATTTAAATCTACAGAAACGTCAAACGAGCCAAAGTCCTCGCTCTTTCTGCCATTTCTCTCGTCCTTTGTATTTATTAGCTATAATTAAATAGCTGGTGCCGTTAAGACCCAACAGATGGAGAAGTCTCAGTTGCTGAGCCCATCCCTACGGATTTGTGATGTCAGATGCTGACAGATAAACACACATAGCGCCGTGGATTGTTGGCACCGTAGCGTATGGTGACATCTCGGTTGCTGAGCCCATCCCTACGGATTTGTGAAGTCAGATGCTGACAGATAAACACACATAGCGCCGTGGATTGTTGGCACCGTAGCGTAGGGTTACGTCTCAGTTATTGAGCCCATCACTACGGACTTGTAAAGTCAGATGCTGACAGACAAACATACATAGCGCCGTGAATTGTTGGCACCGTAGCGTATGGTGACGTCTCAGTTGCTGAACCCATCACTACGGATTTGTGTAAAGTCAGATGCTGACAGATAAACATACATAGCGCCGTGGATTGTTGGCACCGTAGCGTATGGTGACATCTCGGTTGCTGAGCCCATCCCTAAGGATTTGTGATGTCAGATGCTGACAGATAAACACACATAGCGCCGTGGATTGTTGGCACCGTAGTGTATGGTGACGTCTCAGTTGCTGAGCCCATCACGACAGATTTGCAAAGTCAGATGCTGACAGATAAACACATATTGCGCCGTGGATTGTTGGCACCGTAGCGTATGGTGACGTCTCAGTTGCTGAACCCAACCCTACGGATTTGTAAAGTCAGATGCTAACAGATAAACACACACAGCACCGTTAATTGTTGGCACCGTAGTGTAAAGCGAACGCATTCGGCTTGTTATCGAGAGATTTGGTATTCGATCCCAGCTATGTCGAAATACAATTTTTCGGTTGCTGTGTGTTGCTTAAAGCGAAAACGTGGAAAGAAGGATGACTTTGTCTATTTACATTGAATCCACGTATTTGAAAGATTTTCCCCGTCAAAAACAGTCACTTGACAAGCTTCTCCCAAGAGACACTCCCAGGGAAGAACCGCCTGCAGAAAGCTCTTTGAGAAACATCTAGCTGGCGAGAGTTGGAAGTTGTTGTCGCTTTAGACGAAGTGTACAGATGCCCAGCTCTAATTCTGCTACAGGATTTATCGATTTGTGTACTTACATATGTTTCACACCGCGGGCGTCTAAATTACATCATATATCTACAGAATATCGCAGATCCAAATCTATTTGTTTGTCCTTTCAAGTTCGATGTTTGCCAAAGCATTCATAGATATAAATTTAACTCAAAAAAAAAAAAGAAAAAGAAAAGAAACGGAAAAAGGAAGCACCCTGAGAAAATCGTTCGATCCGGATGAAACTCCGCAAGCAAGTACCTCAGTGACGAATATGCAAATGTTCAAAGTATAACGACCAATGACTAAATAGTGGCCTTCCACAGCGTATGGGAACAGCACATCAAGGAGGATATATTAAGAGCAAAGCTCGTAAATGACAATTGTGACAGAAGCTTGCGGTTGCATTTACCTCCACGACTCTAAGCATGCCTCGACGTCGGATCCATGCGATGCATCAGCTGATGAGCGAATTTGAGAGAGGAGGTATGATTGGGCTGAGAGAGTCCGGTTGGTCAAGTCGTCGCATCGCCAGACATTTGGGTCGAACGACGCAGCAATCGGACGATGTTGGCGCCAATGAGTCGAAGAGGGCAGAACCCTGCTGCACGCGGGTATTGGATGGCTGAGAAAGCGAGGATCGAGCGATTCTGAGAATCGCACGAATAGAACCTAATTCGTTGCTCTCAACCATAAGTGGTTATGTTGCGCCATCTACAAGTACGGAAGTTGCCATTCGGACCGTTGCTAAACGACTTTGCTGCGCGGGGACTGCATTCAAAGAGGCCTTTCCCCGCCACCTACCATTGACCAGCGAGCATCGCCGGAACCGGTTTCAGTGGTGTCGGACCCGAGCAACGTGTGATAGTGTCCAGTGGCGTCGTGTTGTCTTGAGTGATGAGTCACAGTTAGTGCGCAGAGATCTTGCCTTTACAAGCCATGTGCCTTTCCACGTTAAAGACAAGAACGGCCAGCGCAGGGATCTTGCTTTCACCGTGGAACGGTACATGACTTGCACACCGGGAGTGATTGGCTAGGGATCCATTTCCTACGATAACCTGTTACCCTTGGTATTTCCTACGATAGCCGGCCACCCTTGGTTAAGCATGTGCAAGCCATGTGCCGTTCCTCCGTAAAGGCAAGATCGGCCGGCGAAGGGATCTTGCCTTTACCGTGGAATGGCACATGACTTGCACACCGAGAGGGACTGACTGGGGAGCCATTTCCTACGATAGCCGGTCACCCTTGGTAGTAGTCCTCAGTACCACCCTCATAACTCAAAGGTTCGTCTACGGCATTTTTTTAGCTGTTGTGTTGCTATTACTGCCTCAGCAACACCGAGTGATTTTTTAACAGGATAATGCCCGGCCACACACGACACGGCTCTCCCAGGCCTGCTTCCGTAATGTCGACACCCATACGTGGCCTGCCCGATCTTCCGACCTCTCGCCGATTGAACATTTCTGGTACACTATTGGACGTCACTTACGCCCATCCCGGTATGTCGGCGAACTGGCCCGCAATTTGGACACCATCTGGCATGCTATACCTCAAAACAGTATCCGTCAATTATATGGGTGTTTTTTTTTTTTTTTTGTTTTTTTTTGATTGGAGGTTTAACGACCACCGTGAGCAACTCAATGGGCTATAAGCAGTCGCCCGTCCCTAATTTAGGGTCACTGGCTCCAGGGAAGGGAAAGAGCCAGTGCCGTAAGACAAACACAACATCCATGCCTCACCGGGATTCGAACCCGGACCCCGTTCGGACGAATGATCAGAGGCCATCGCTTAGACCACTGCGCCACCGGGGCGGCATTATATGGGTGTATGCCTCGACGGGTAACCGCTTGTATCCGATCCAGAGGTGGCGCTACAACGTATTGACTTGTTCCACTCATATCGCAGTTTTATCCGAATAAATTGCCCAACTGTTCTGGAATTGCAATCATTTCCTTTCCTGTGCATGTACAATGACCATACCAATTTTCATCTTGATTGATTCATTCCTTTCTGGGTGCTTCGTTCTTTACTTTCTTGGCAAAGATTGTTATAAGCTGTTTGGTAATCCACACATACCTATGAAACGGAAATCTCCCTCACATGCTGTGGAAAAGGCAAAGAGGTGCAACCGCATTTCTTGTGCGTGTGCGTGTCGAGTATCTGCTTGACGTTTTTTGAAACCACCCAAGAAGACTACTTGCGCAAAATAAATCAGAATGTTTTCATTCTGCATTCTGAAAAATAGTATTAAGAATAGATTCTTCTAAGTGCTTTGATCGAAAATGATCTGAAAGTCATCAATAACGTTAAAGAAGAAGTGAGTATGTTTGCTGTTTTATTAAATTTATGAATATTAATAAAAGAAGATTGCTAGGTGTGTGACACGTTTAAAACAGCAGTGATTAAACTAATATTTCTTCACGATTTTTTCTCTTTGTTTCTTAAATGAATTTCAGGAGAGATTAGCGCGTAAGAAGTCAGTCTTGAAGTATTTTTCTAAAAGAAAAAACTATGTATATTTCTTTTCTTTTTAAAACATATACAGATTTTCAAAAGCACAGTGACAATGAACAAATATTTTTGGCAAATAATAAGCGTCATACTGTAAAATAAATCTCCTTTACACTACCCCACTTTAAATGCTAACTAGCTTTTAAAGAAAAGCACTTACTTGAAAAGCAGAAATAAAAAACATTCCTTTTACGGAAACCTTTTCGACTTAGAAACCATCAAAAAAATAAACTGAGAAGAAAAGTTTGTTCAATCGATTTTATTCCAGAAGAGGGAATTTGTATACGTTATGTATTTGCCGTTAAAATTTCAAAGAAACACGTATGTTGTTTTGTACATGGCTTATCAAGAAAACAAAGCGTCTTTCATACATCACACGGCGATGATTCTTTTTGTCCTGCAGAAATGCCATAAAAGTAAGAAAGATAACAAGAAAACCATGCAAGATCCCTATTTTCTATTTTTTGGCTACCCATAAAACCTCTTCCGGGTTGTAATGACTTCTACCATTCCTCCGCCTGAAGAGATTTTCGGCCTTTGTCGGGGAAGTAACGAAACAAAAACGAAAGTGGACGGAAAAACTAAATCGTGTTAAAGGAGACAGGAATGGGGCACTAAAATTGACCTACGAAGAGCGCGTTGCACGTAACTCTAAGGAGTTTATCGATTGTACGTATATAGTGCCATGTATCAAGCTCGAAAGTCTCACCTTTCGAACTGGCAGTATATCAGCGCGGTGTCTGTCTGTTCTGTAAACAACATTTCCTGCACCACAGGGTTTCCAATAATTGATACACAAAGGCTGTTTGACTTTATCTCAAGAGTTTCCAAATCCTCATAAGATACAAGAGAAGTGAAAACGTAGCTGCATGATAATCTATCTATAGATTAAATACTGAAGAGAATAAACCAACATTCAATAACTTGCAGTGCTTTCAGAAATACAGTAAGTCATCAAGTATTTCCTCAACAATCTGAGCAAATATTCTATTATTTCCTTCAAAATTTCAATTGCTTTGGAATATTATCATATAATGCTTTTTCTTGTATCTCAATAAGATACCCAGAGTTTTGTTGTGTTTTCTTATACCGGACAATTGTGTTTTTCAATGCATTTCTTAAGTTTCCCAATGCCTTTCATAACGACGATGGTTTCAGGAATATTTTTGTCACTTCAGCTGCAATAGCTCTATTTTCAGTCACAACCAGAAGTTTTCAACATTATTTTTTAATCCCTTTACAGTTTTATTAAAAAACTAAGTTACTTAAGAATATATTCTTTTACATGTACCTAAATAGCAAATGCAATCTCTCATTATGCTTTCTCACACTTGATAATTATATTTTCCGATGCATTAATTTAGTTTCTCAATATCTTTCATAAGCATGAGTATTTCAAGACATTTTCCCCATATTTTTATGTATTCGCACTGTTTTTAGCAGGCTTCCCAATAATTTGTTTCTAATGTTCCTCAACAAATTTAGAAAATTTTAGGAACGTTTGAAAGGTATATTCTAGTTTAACTTTCCTTTTTTGTTTCTTTCTCCATGTAAATTTGAGTTCGTTCTCCTTAGCATTTCTCAAACTTAACGTGATGTCTTCTCTCTCGCAAGAGTATAGTTGGCAACACCCCTGAGGTCGGAACGAATGACGTGTTGATGTCTGAGGCGAGAACTAAACGATAAAAATGTATAATGTTTTGAGAAGCAGCAGTGGTGGAGATGGTGGAAGTCATTATACTAATTGAGAGACGTATGCTAAATTGAAGCTTGAGTTATTTGACGACTGTGTGTTCTACTTTAGTGTTGGTGTTGTGTTTATCTTAACAAAGAGTTACATTCGTTGGATTATATTTAGTAGTTTTGTTGAAGGCTCAGTCGAGCTAAAGACGCTTTTGCTGAATAAGGACGAATAATAAGTAACTTTTTCTGAAGTTATTTGAATGACTCATGATTCGCTTAAAAGCGAAGTCATTAAAAACTGATTTGTCGGGTGTTCAGACAGCTATATTCCACGAACATTCTATATTACATTTTGTATTTGAAATAACTAAACGTTTCCGAATTCTTTTGGTAAGAGTTTCAAATGTTTCAGTAAGTTTATAACACCTTCTCCATTATTTTGTTAATATCTGAAATTTTAGTCAGCTTTGAAACATTTTTGAAGGTATTCCTATCATGGTATTTAGTTAGACTTTCTGATATTTATACTAAGCTTCTAATAGTTTAAATTCATATCTATTCTTTATTAGTATTTTCCAATTCTATTTCACAATGATTTTAATATACTGAACATTTCTTTTATTTCTCTTAAACAATGTAGAAAACAGCAATAAGAGTAATTTTAAAGGATGGGAAATATCATCTTGAGCTTCTTCCTCAAAATAAAAACCCACAGGAGCGAATGCGTTTATTACAAGGATCTTACAAACTTTGGAAAAACTTGAAATATTCTTCTTTTGTTAGGGTACTTTATTCTTCTAATTCATACTTCTGTTAAATGAGGGGAGAAAAGACAGGTTAAAAAGTGCAACCTCTTTTGGGTGCACCTTGATCTCCGTGTTAAGTAGTGTATTCTCAAGCAACAATTGTCAGACGTAGTTTGTATCTGTTACGGGCATTTCCGATTCACATTTTACAATGTGCTACCGTTCTCAGTTTTTACCAGTAAACATTTGCTAGTATAATGAACCCTTTCTTCTCCATTTGGAGACTACAAAGTCGAAGATGACGACGTTAGTCCCGATACAAAAAGGACGCCCATGTAAAGAAGTAGCTGAACAGTTTTGGATTGGCACAACAGCCAAGGGCACACATCTGTGATCCCTATAGTAACCGTCACTCAAAACGATACTTAAGAGATACACTCTTTACGAAAAACAAAAAATCGAAGCATCCAAGAAGGGATCATCCAGTCGAGATGAAAATTGGTATGTGCAATATTCACGTAAAGGAAAGGTAATAGCACAATTCCAGAGCATTTGCGGCAGTTGTTCAGAGAAAACAGCTACACGAGTGGAACAGGCCATTGCAGCGCCACATCTGGCTCAGGTACAAGCGGTTACTCTAGGTAGCATAGACGGATACCGTTCACGGATATTGTCCTGAGGTATAGCATGCTAGATGGTGACCAAAATGTCGGCCAGTTCGTCGGCGTTCCGGAATGGGCGTGGTGGCATACTATCATGTCCCAAATATGTTCGATCGGCGAGAGGTCAGGGAATCGGGCTGGTCATAGATGGGCAGCTACATTACAGAGGCAGGCCTTGGAGACTCGTGCTTTGTATGGCCGGGCATTATCTTGTTGAAAAGTTGCTCGGTGACGCTGCGGCAAGGATGGCAAAACAACAGGAGGTAGAATGTCGCCGACCTACCGCTGAGTCGTCAGGGTGGTACAGAAGATTACCGTGGGTGTCCGGCTGTCGTAGGAATGGCTACCCAGACCTCCACTCCCGGTGTGCAAGCAGTGTGCCGTTCCTAGGTAAAGGCGGGCCTCGTGTGCTGGACGGCTCGTCTTCAGACACGTATGGGCTGGTCATCGGCACCAAGTGTAAACCGTAACTGATTACTAAAAACAACAAGACGCCGCTGGACACTGCCCTAAGTTGATCGGGCCCAACACCACCTCAATCGGTCGCAGCGATGCTCACTGGTCAGTGCTAGGCAGCGGGGTGGCCTCCTTGAAAGTAGTCTCCGTCCTGCAAATCGTCTGTCTGGCAACGGTACGGATGGCCACTTCCGTACCTGTAGACTACGCAACATGGTCACGGATTGTTGAGAGCGGCAAATTTGGTTCCTTACTTGCAGGTCTCACAATCGCTAGTTCCTCCCGTCCTGTCGTTAAACTCGGCCGTCCACTGCAGGCGTACCGCAGGGTTGTGCTCTCCTCGTCCCATTGGCGCCAACATCGTGCTATTGCCGTGTCGCTCCGACCCAAATGTCTGGCGATACGGTCACTTGAGCAACCTGTTTCCCTCACCAAGAAAATTTTGTTTTCTCTCAAACTCGCTCAACTGCTCTTAGTTTACACGTATCCGACGTCGAAGCATCCTCACAGCCTGTGGAGGTGTACGCAATCTCACAATTTTCCCTGCGTATGAGCTTTGCTCTTGATATAACTTTCCTTAATGCGCAATTCCCATGCTCTGCGGCGGTCCACTATCTAGTCATTGGTCGTTTTTTACACTTTCCAACCGTAGGTTGAAGAAGCGTATATGTTCCAGCTTTGTCCGTCTGTCTGTCAGTTCGCACGATACCTCGCGTAAAAATGATTCGATTTCGATGAAATCTTAGTATGTGGTAGGAGCCAACATGGGAACGAACCTTATTGAAAATGGACGAAATGGGGTCAAAGGTCAGGACACAGGAGCGGGATCCATTCCATCGCCCTTATGCGTCATAACATACGCAAAAATGCTTCGATTGCGATAAACTTGATCACGTTGTTCCGGAGATATATCGAACCGGTTCTGTTGAATATCATCAAAATGGGGTCCAAGGTCAGGGAACAGGAGCAAGATTTATTCCACAGCCATTATCCTCATAACTTGACTAGAAATGCTTCGATTGCGACACAACTTTAGTATGTTACTCAGGACGTACACTGAACCAATTCTGTTTAGTATCATCGGAATGGGGTCAAAAGTCAGGGCACAGGTGCGAGATTTATTCCACAGCCATTATCCTTATAACTTGACTAAGAATGCTTCGATTGCGATACAACTTTCGTATATTGTTCCGGAGGTATACTTGAACCAATTCTGTTTAATATCATTGAAATGAGGTCAAAGGTCAAGTTCGCAGGAGCGAGATTTATTCCACAGCCATTATCCTCATAACTTGACTAAGAATGCTTCTATTGCGATAAAACTTTAGGTTGTTCCGGAGGTATACTGAATCGGTTCTGTTGAATATCATCGAAATGGGGTCAAAGTTCAGGGCAGAGGAGCGAGATTTATTCCACAGCCATTATCTTCATTACTTGAGTAATAACTTGAGTAATGATCCCTGGTATGTTGGAAAGCGTATCATAAACTATGCATTGCATAATTTTACTAACTTGTTTGTTTAAGTCATTTGAATATTCTGCCCTGCGGTACTTGCATGCGGAGTTTCAACAACTTTCTCAGGGTGCTCCTTTATTTTTGGCAACGAGTGTATTTTTGTAAGTCTTTAAAAATGAGAACGATCGCTTTATCCGTATGACCTCCTGTGGGTAGCATACTTGATTACGCATGTTGAAATTGCGAAGTCAAATAGAGGTTTTTGATGCGAACTACTACACAACTGAAATCCCTTTGACCTCGCGCTTTTAACACGCGTTTTCATCCGGCGCACAGCGGTCGTAACACGGCTGCTCCATGGGTGTGTGGTCTGAGGCATTGTTTCCTGACCAATTGTCTGAGATGAACCTGGGTGAGACATGATATCTATGCTTGACTGATAGCGTTTGCTCTGCTTCTTTTCTGGAACCAGTGGGCCCAAGTTGTGGCCTGACGTCTTATATCCTTAAGAGTAATCATAGTGTTCGTTGAACCTCAAAACAAATACAAAAGGTGCGTCAAACAGAGGAGCAATTTCAGAAAGAACCTCCGAATAAATTTAAATCGATGAAATACGATAAAAGGAAGTATTTGGAACAAAATATACAAAACTAACGAAAGAAATTTTGTAACACGAATACAGTCATTTGCAAACGTTTAAGACCACCTGTTGGTATTAGGAGATTTCTTCCGATTACGTCAGCTACTGTCTTTATTACTCAACTTCCCGTAGGTAAATCCTACAGCTGTTGATAGAGTTGGGGGAATCGTGCCAGCGTCAGTTTGCTTCTGGTTTTCATGCTGAGTGGTTTTGTACGTATTTTCTATATAGCAAAAAATGGGCAAAAAGCGTCATTAAGTGTTATTCAGAGGGCACACATACTGACTTCATATCATGAAGTATACTAAAAACGTGACATAAGCAGAAAGGTGAATGTGAGCAAGACTATTATTCATAATACGATCATGAAATATCGAGATACACGTGAATTTAGTGACCGAAAGACAAGTGGACGTCCAAGGAAAACAAACCCACGTTATGACAGTGCCATAAGGCTAATAGTTATGCGTCCTCCCAGGAGTTCGAGCATGAAAATCAAAGCCTTTCTTCATTCAAAAGGGTCTGCTTTATGATCAGCACTGTTTCCCCACGTCTTAGCAAAGATTCTGGATTAAAGTCTTATAGACTTGCACATAAACGTAGACTTACCTCTGTCATGAAAAAGAAGATAATCCAATTTGTAAAGTGTCATCCATCGTGGACTGCTGAAAATTGGAGCCAAGTTCTTTTTTTCCGATGAATCAACTGTGCTTCATTTTAAAGCACATGTTCGACGACCAAAAGTCAAAAGCTTTGATGAAAAATAGATCAGTAGCACCGTGAGACACCCGCCTAGTCAGATGATATGGGGTGCTATATCATCATCTGGTACAGCTTCATTATACTTTTTTCCGACAGGCACTACCATAACTGGTCCTTTTTATGTAGAAATGTTACGTGAGGATCCGTTAAGTCATATTTAAGTGCACAGATGCAAAATCTTTATGTATGATGGTGCTCCATGTCGCAGATCAAAGATAGTAAAGGACTACCTGCAGAAGGAAAACATAACTGTCCTTGACTGGCCCGGTACTGGAACCGACCTTAACCCCATCAAAAATGTGTGGACCATTTTAAAAGACATCCGTCCGACATAGGTGTGGATTCGAATCCCAGTGAGTCATGGATGTTGTGTTTACCTTACGGCACTGGTTCTCTCCCTTCCCTGGAACCAGTTGCCTTAAATTAGAGACAGGCGACTGCTTATAGCCCACTGAGTTGCTCATTGTGGTTGTTAAACCTCAAAATAAAAAAATGGACATAAAAAACGATACGAATCATGTGAACTCAGGTAAGAAGTGTATTTCGTTCTAATTTGTGGAAACCCACAATTGCCCGGTGCGGATGCTCGAACCCAACCCTTCTGCTCCGCAGCTGAATGCTTTCCGAATTAGGCTGCATTGACGAAGTTTGTCCTGCAACTTTGCTATGTTGACAACTGCGTCACCTCTGTAGTTCGTCGTATATATCCCCTTCCCCTTGGGAAAGAAGGGTCAGCCGGCTAACTACGCTTGAAAGAGATCTCACTGTAGAAGAAGGCATTCTGACTAATTTCAGACGCTGTGTGGAATGAACATCATGTATGTTTCGAAGAGCCCCACGGCCAGTAGATTCATTTTACAATCGGGCGCCAATATAGCGTAAAACCCATTTGCTGGTGGCAGGATTCAAATTCTCATCCTTCTGCTCCGGAGTCGAACACTTTCCCAATTAAGCTACACTCAAGTTTTTTGTCGCAGCAACTTGTCTGTTTTGACAGGTCCGTCACCTCTGTAGTACGTCACAAAGTGCTGCCTCAAAAGCATGTTAACGCATAGATTGATTGAAACTTCTCTGACCCTGTGCAGTACTACTATTCATGTAGACTCCAATTACGTAGTATGCGTCAAAGCTTTTTTCTTTGTAATTGATGTTTGTTTTTCTAACAAACCACGCTAAGAGCTGATCTGTAAAGAAATAAAAGAACTGTGAAATTTGTCTTCAGCCGTAAACTGAGACAAACTACTCGTAAACTTTTAAAGATGCTTGGATGACTCGTTACAGCGAAATAAAGAAGACTGGAAGGCATTTTCGCAAGACAGACACCATCTGTACCTCAAAGAAAGAGAGATAAAAAAATCTAATTTCTTTAAGAAAAAGTTACCAACTTATTTTCAATGCCAGGAAACATTTTACCGGAGGAACAACACGCTAATCCAATTATTCTCTGAAAGAACGCAGTTTCTTACGCTAATTTGCAATCTGCTGCATCTTACAAAGCATTGCTTTTCTTAACTGGGAATCCGTAAAAAGAAATATTTGTTTTTTCTCTTTCAATGTCCGCTGAACCCAATAGGAAAGATTTCGTTTTTGAAATAGCAGCAATTTTTGCCGATCATCAGTTTATTTGAAATTTTCTGTTACACCTAATGTAGGAGAGGAAATATTTTCAAGAGGAGGTCTTACGCTGTGAGGGTAAACAATGGGCAAGGAACTCCTCCGTGAAATTATGCAAAACACCTTTTTATTGAGCCGGAGTCTTACTTTTGCACATTGAATTCATTAAGCTTACGAGGCATCAAGGAAGCCAGCTGCTGCGCAGGGAATTTTTGTAATATTCTTAGGCACTGTTAAAATTTATTTACTTTGTGAAAAGGAATCTAAATGGATATGGAACCAAAATATAGCTTTAACATAATAACAGCGAAGATTTCCGGCTTTTAACCAATTCCGTTTCTCTAGTGTCAGATGTTATTTTTTTTCTTGCTTGATGTCCCAGGTTCATCCCTGATGGCCCTAGTTTGAGTCCCGGATAACGCGTGGGTAGTGTGCTCTTCTTACGGCGCTAGTTATCCCCCTTCCCTGGGACCAGTGGCCCTAATTTAGGGATGGGCAACAATTATTTGGTGGCGTTAAGCACTGATACATGAAATATATAGATATATATTTCTTGATTCATCCAGCAGCTTCTCAGAAAGTACGTTCCAGCTCATTACGTGTGAGCCGCCTTGGTTTCAGAATGGTCAAGAGCAGAGCCGTCTGTATTGCGTCTGAGTAGAAACTAAGCTTGAGGAATGGGTGATGCCCCAAGGCGATGCCCTTCCCTCAAACCAATGACCCAAAATTAGGAACGCGCCACTGGTTCTATATTTACAACAGCTTCCGATGCTCATTTAGGCCTGAAACAAACACGTTAGTAAACTCATGCAATGCATTAATTATGATACGCTTTCCAACATAACAGAAATCATTACTCAAGTTATGATGATAATGGCTGTGGAACAAATCTCGCTCCTGTGCCATGAGCTTTGACCCCATTTCAATGATATTCAACGGAGCCGGTTCGATATACCTCCGGAACAACATACTAAAGTTTTGTCGTAATAGAAGCTCTTTTACGTAAGTTATGATGCATAAGGGCAATGGAATTGATCCCGCTCCTATGTCCTTACCTTTCACCCCATTTCACCCATTTTCAATAGAGTTTGTCCCTACCAGATACCAAGTTTTAATCGAAATCGAACCTTATTTACGCAAGTTATGACGCATAAGGACAATGGAATGCATCCCGCTCCTATGTCCTGACCTTTGACCCAATTTCGCCTATTTTCAATGAGGTTCATCCCCTGGTTGTCCTCTACCACATATTAAAATTTCATCGAAATCGAGCCAGTTTTACGCGAGTTATCATGCGGAAAGGCGGACAAAGCTGGAGCATATACGCTTCTTCAAGCTACGGTTGGAAAGCGTAAAAAATAAAAAAATAAACTACTGTTTGTGAAAATTGCAACACCATGAAAGAATGATGGTAATCATGTGAAACTTACAGGATGTGCAGAGCAGAGGAGGGTAGAACATGCAAATGATTAGGAGTGCAGTGTCATTGCGCATGTTTGGGCCCGACAGCGCCCTGTGAACTGCCGAGTGAGGGTTATAAAGAGAGGGCTGTTTAGGATACACGCCAGTAATGCATCGCGGACAGGGTCTTCAGGATTCAATACTGTAAAAGAGTCTTCAGAATTCAATACTGTAAAAGAGTCTTCAGGATTCAATACTGCTTCGGCGACGACGAAGAGCTGAGTATCACCATACGACAGAGTTTAAACGGAGACAAATGGTTGGTCTGCGTGAAGGTGAACTTTCATACCGCGACGTTGAGGCTCGGACGAGACATGACGCTGCGACAACGATGCGCGTGTGGCGCGGCAGTGGACCGAGAAATGTGGCTACACCACGTGATGCCCGACCCTAATTCCTTAAACAGAGAAATAACTTTTGAACGTAATATGCTAGAGTTGTAGAAGTAGTGTGTACATATAGTAAAGTGACTATGTTCTATTAGATGAGACCAATTGCAGTATCCCTAGCGGCGAATTTTGGAAGTTAGCTATCCTATCGCGAGAACCGAGAGAGATAGCGAAAAAAGTCAATAGCAAACGTGTAGAGCGTCACCGTTTTAGTATGAAATGACGCCCTACATTCACCAAAAACTCCAATAGAAGTCCGGAAATGCAGATTTCTCGGTATCCGATCTCCGGCATAAATACGTCACTCATCGCGTGCAGAAGTGTGACATTATAAGGTGATGCAAATTTACTAATAAAACTAATACATGTACATGTCAGCATGGTACAATTTATTATGTACTGTACCGTAAAGTAGTAGGGAATTCATACAGCAGTAGGACATTATAAAGAAGAAAAATACAAAATAATGTTCTAGAAATACAAAATGTCAGTACTAATACTTACGCATTCGCGATGTGTCCACCATCAGCAGCAATACACATCTGTATTCGAGCTAGAACTTCATGTTGGACGTTCTGCAACATTTCAGGTGTTACGTTACTGCATGCTTGGATAATACGGGGTTGTAGAAATTTGCCACACACGACCAAATGTAAGGCCACGCGTCGCACTGATGTCTCTCGTACTGCAGTGTGGGTGGGCTAGCGCATAGGCCAGGACGTCTACTAGCTGCACGTGCACACCTGCAAGTGTCGGCCTACCTGAACGGAAACGACTTGTAATGCCCCCGGTTTCTCTCAACCGGCGAACGACATTGATGATAGTAGCCGCAGTAGGATGAGAACGATATGGGAACTTAGTGCATATTGGCGTGCTGCCTCTCTTGCCCGACGACCGCATTCCCCGTGCAACATAACCATCTCGCATTACTCCTCGTTAGAATAACTAGCCATGTGTAGACTCGAAGATCCAGTCCACGCGCTGTCTGACAGACCTTCCCTGACCGCCAATTTATGCTTCCCGATGTGGTATGACGTAGCGTTTCCATTTGCATACTTTCATCCATCCTTCGCTGTTTTGCAGACAAAATTCGTTTACAGATTTTACGTTTTGCGATGTCATTCGTGACGTATTTATGCCGGTGATCGGATACCGAGAGATCTGCATTTCCTGACTTCTATTGGAGTTTTTGGTGAATGTAGGGCGTCATTTCATACTAAATCGGTGACGCTCTACCGTTTGCTATTGACTTTTTTTCGCTATCTCTCTTGGTTCTCGCGATAGGATCGCTAACTTCTAAAATTCGCCGCTAGGGGTGCTGCAATCGGTCTCATCTGATAGAACATAGTCACTTTATTATATGTACACACTACTTCCACAATTCTAGCATTTTGCGTTCAAAAGTTATTTCCCTGTTTAAGGACTTTCCTATACACCCTGTATATGGATGCATGCATTCGTGATGCCAAGATGGACAATACTGGTTTATGTCTTGGTATTATCCGTGTGTGCAGATTGTTGTATGCTGATCTCACAGTCGTTTTGGCATAGAGCAAGAGTGAGTTGCAGAGTATTTTGTCCCGGATGTACGAAGTTTGTATGAAATTCAAACTGAATGTTAATAAGGGAAAACCCAAAGCTATGGTTTTTCAGCGAGGAACTGTTAGTGCTGAATGCCAGATAAGTCTAAATGGCACAGTGATACGATTGACCAGGTGAATTAATTTGTGTATTTAGGAAGCATGTTTGACGGAGATAATAAATTAGATAGTGAAATTAGTAGGCGATTGAGTTCTTTATTGAAAGTCATAGATGCTTTAGGAGGTTTTCACAGGAATGATGGGTTCTCAAGAGAATCCCAAATAGATGTGTATGAAAGTGTTATTGTTCCTACTCTGTTTTATGGCATTGAAACCTGGGTATTGCAGAAGAGACCTAGAAGTCGTTTGTGTGCCGGGAAGATGATTTGATCATGGTGGGGGGCGAGGTTATGGCAAGATATGCTCTGTACGTGTGAGGAATGAAAATGTTCTGCAGTTGTGTAATGTGAGGAACAATATACTTAGGTGAGGACTAATATCCTTAGGTGGTTTAGCCATGTTGAAAGAATGAGTGATAAGATTTTTTTCAACCCAAGTGGCAGAAAAAAAAGGCAGAGGAAGGCCAATGAAGTCAAGGGAGGATCAGATTGAGACGTGTCTACGTGAGAAAAAGATTATGAGTATGAAGTATAGAAGGTCTTGTGTACGTCGTAGGATGAATGTCAGTGAAGCCCGAGTTGTGTGTCAAGATCGCTGTAAATGGAGAAATTAGATACGACATCAGTAAGTATTTCTTTGTAGAGCTAACCTCTGAATCTGAGAAAAAAGCTTAGTGAAATGTATGTATCATCATCATTATTGTCAACCATTATCAATCCACTGATGGACGAAAATCTCCCCAAGTTTCCTCCACAACGGTCTGTCTTCTGCCAGTCTCCTCCATGTCACTCCCGCATACTTTCGAATTTCATCCACCCATCGCCCATGTGGTCTTTTTCTGGGTCTTTTCCTGTCCCTTGGAATCCAATCTAAAATTTCGGCTGTCCATCGATGGTTTGTCCTTCTGGCAGTATGTCCAGCCCATTGCCATTTCAGGGATTTAACTCTGATCATGATGTCTTCCACTCTTGTCATTTTTCGGATCTACGAGTTCCTCTTCTTATCTCTCCTGGTTACACCAAGCATGCACCTCTCCATGCTGTTTTGAGTTGTCTGCAGCCTTTGTATGTCTCTTTTAGTTAAGGTCCACGTCTCTGCATCATACGTAAGCACTGGAAGGATGCATTGATCAAACACTTTTCTTTTAAGACATAATGGCATATTGCTCTTGAAAATTATGCTGTTTCTTCCAAAAGCTCTCCAGGCAAGTTTTGTACGCCGATTAATTTCTTCATCAATGTGACCCTCACTTGATATCTGCTGTCCAAGATAAACGTACGTGTCTGTTATCTCCAGCTTTTCTCCATCAATCGATAAATCTTCATTTCTTGTAAAAGCATTGAACATCACTTTTGTCTTCTGAAAGTTCATTTTTAATCCCACTTCTTTACTCTTGTCAGCAAGTTCCTGGATCATACTCTGCAGCTCCGATGGGGTAGTTGCAAAAATGACTACGGCATCAGCAAAACGACGGTGGGTTAGATAATCTCCATTAATCTTTATCCCCTTCTTCTCCCAGCTCAGCGACTGAAAGACACCCTCCAATGTAGCATTAAAGAGCTTCGGAGATATGGTGTCACCTTGTCTCACTCCCTTTCCAATTTTTATGTGTGTTGTATTCTCAAACAGCCGAATCTTTGCACTAGCATTTTCATTGATGTTATTAATAATATTAATGTATGCATCTTCAATACCGCAAAATTTCAGAGCCATTGTAACAGCTGATAGTTTCACCGAATCAAAGGCTTTTTCATAATCGATAAAAGCCATGCACAGTGGAAGTTCATATTTCCTCGCTCTTTCAATTATTTCTCTCAGTACGTGGATATGATCTATTGTGTGTAGCCACTCCTGAATCCAGCTTGTTCTCTCGGTTGAGCCATGTCCAGTGTCACCTTCAAGCGGTGTGAAAGAACTTAAGTGAAGATTTTATAAACCACTGATAGGAGGCTGATAGGTCTGTAGTTCCTGAGATCCTCAGTGTCACCTTTTTTATGTAGCAGGATCATTGTAGCGTTGTTCCAATCCTCAGGAATCTTCCCTTCATTAAGGCATCGAGTGTAAATTTGGGCGATTACTGTTTCGATTTATTCACTTGCTTCTTGTATGATGTCTACAGTAATTCCATCTTCTCCTGGAGCTTTTCCCCGCTTCATGTTCTTGATTGCATGTGCAACTTCTGCTGTGAGGACTGGAAGAACTCTGGTACTGGTACCTTTCATGATGTCTGGAGTACATGTATCATCCCTTTCATATAATTTGGAGTAGAAATCTTTCACTCTTGTCAAAATTTCGCCTCTATTTCGTGTTACAGAACCATCTTATTTTCTCAGTGCCATAATCTGTTTTCTTCCCTTACTGAGATGTCCCTTTGCTATCTTTAGGCTTTAGTTGTTTTCAATTGCTTTCCTCACTAGTTCACAGTTGAATTTCCTTACGTCTTCAGTGATACTTTTTCGTACTGTCTTGCATAGCTCTATATATTCCACTTTGGAAGTCACATCTTCTTTAGTTGTCCTCATCTCTCTTCTTTTTTGCATCAACATTTTGGTTTTCCCTGATAATTTGTTTCCATTCAACTTGTTCTTAGACCCACCCAATTTTGTTGCTGTTTCCATAAGAGCTTTGGTTGCTTTTCTGTTAACTTCAGAAATATCCACTTCTTCCGATGTTAGGCCTTCTAACGCAGAGAATCTGTTCTTCAGTTTCAATTTGAAGGTATTATGGTGTTTTTTAAGGTTGGTTATGTCAATACATTTTGTTTGTCTTATGAGCTTGCCACGTTCGAGTTTAGTGTTGAGGTGCATCTTACATCTCATCAATCTATGGTCACTACCTGTGTTGAACTTGTTTAGCACACTGCAGTCTTCTATGACGAAGTTTTTGTTACACATAATAAAATCAATTTCACTTGTCATCACATTTGGATGTCTCCATGTCCATTTCCTGTGTGGCTTTCTCTTGAAAAAGGAGTTCAAGATGAAAAACCCTTCTGCCTCTTCAAACTCAACGAGAGTATTTCCACGCTGGTTTCTGTTGCTGTGACCGAATTTACCTACGGAAGTTTCATTCTGTTGCCGTTGCCCTATTTTTGCATTGAAATCTCCCATAATTATCTTCAAGTGCAACTTACCTTTATTATTTAGATGACGAATTTCCTCATAAAATTCTTCGATTTCTTCTTCAGGATTACTTGTGGTGGGTGCATAAGTTTGAATAATCTGAGCCTGGTATCTTCTCGAGAGTTGGATAACGAGTCGTGCAGCTCTGTCAGATGAACTTTCAACTTCTACAACCTTATCCTTCAGTTTCTTGTTTATTATAAATCCAACACCACTAGTTCTGCCAGTATCTGTCCCACGATAGTAGAAGAGATGTCCACTTTTCATTCAATGAGATCTTCTCCTTTTCTCCTTACCTCACTTAGCCCGACGATGTCCCACTTGATCCTTTGTAGTTCCTCTTCCAATTCAAGAAGCCTTGAATCAGAAGATAGGGAGCGTCCATTATACGTTGTAACGTACCAGGAGATGTGACGTACCTGCCAGCAGGACGCACACGACATAAAGGCACATAGCAATCATATAAAATGTCCGCGTAGCTTAATTGGTAGAGCAACTTATTCCGGAATGAGGGGACCCGAGTTCGAACCCCGGCGCGGATAAAAATGACGGAGAAATTTACTTCGATATAACGTAGCCAAGGTCAGCATCAGATGGCAGCCTAGTCCGGTCCTCCGAGGATACTTAGCACCCTCTGCCTTCATGTCGCACTGGCCGCTGCTTTGGCCAGGTACATTCCAGCTGCCGGAGACTGAGGGCCAAGATTTAAGTTGTGGAGTCATTTTGGAGGGGTTTGGCCATAACTCACCACGCTGGCCAAGCGGGTTGGTGAGTGTGGGATAGCATTTCCTCTAATCCCGATGGTATAGTTATACCGCTATTGGCGGTCGTCAGAGCCCCTTTAGTGGGAACAGGATGCACCACGAGAAGGCGGGGTGACAGTTATCAAGGAGAGGCTGTGATGTTACGCATCACCTGACCTTACATCCCATGTATGTATATATTTATGTATGTATATATTTATTTTCGAAATACGCAAATGAATAGTCAGATCTCACGGCCGTGGTGGTCGAATTATTAGATGCGCGTAATTGTGTCTAATTATAAGAACTGGGACTGGGCTCGAACCCGAAAGATGCACGACTACTATGGTTGTCCCCCGCGGCTGATATGCTGCCCCAAATCAGGAACAAACGACTTCTTAGAGTCTTAAATGCTCACAGGGATTTTTAAAACCTAAAAACAATGATAATAACTGGCTGGGTCTGGTGAATTAACACAAGCAGTTCGTCACTTTATTTTTAAGTTAACATTTCATTTTGTTATTACTGTGACGTTCCACTTCGAAATTTATACACAAGAAAACAAATTTCCTGTAGTCCTGTACAAGATTTACCCTGTCAACTTTTATCTATGTAGTTTTGTTGCCGTACTTACGGGGTCCGATGAAATAATTTATATCGATTGAGGAATAATCGTGAATGAGCAAAGTAATAAAAGGGTATCTTGTCAGCTTTCTAAACGTAACTCGATTGAACTTACATGTGTTCGCAATGAAATGCAAGATAAGAAAGAGGAAATAAGATGTAAGTCGCCGTAAAACGTTGCACCTGATGACGCAGAGAAAAGCTTCCTTGTATGTTGGCAAGATGATAAAAGAAATCCATAGCCTGCGGCGAAAGGCGCGTTTGCCATTGATGCACAATAAGTCTCCTGCGGATAGCAGATGATAACACTGCTCAAATGTGATATTCCGTGAATCCTTCTTTAGAACCTCGACGAAAATCTTGTCAGGGTTGACGGAAGCGTGATAACGCTAGAACTTCATGCGAACTATGAACGTACAGGTCACAGATATCCAAAGAATTCTGACGAGATTCAGCTTTTGCTTACAATTTCTTTTTTCATTTATTACTTGTTTCTTTTCCAACAACAGCAACACAAAACAGGTCTCACTTCTTCGAGATCAGGAAAAAGAATGTTTGGATATAGTTCAGTCTTTCTCTCTCTCTCTCTCTCTCTCTCTCTCAATATATCTGTGCGAATGTCTTCTTAAATTGCATGTATCTCAAAAACCACTGAAAACAATGACCCTGGAAGATGAAAAACGTGAATGATGCCAACAAAATCTGAGTTCCGATAAACCCTTGTTTTTATTTTTTTAAATCAGCTCATATCTGCATCCGGATACATCTTTCAACTGCAGTGCATTCGAAGAATTTTAAACGATCACAGTTGTATATCTTTCGAGCTATCTGATCTTACGTTATGTTGATGTCTTTCAATTTGTGCAGTTCGTTGTTTTTGTATAGGTCCATTACAATATTCCATGCCGTGTTCTCTCTTCCGCCTTTTCCTTTTGTGCACGTTCTTTACAACATTTGACGCTATGTTCTCTCTTCCATCTTTTTCTTTTGTGCACGTTCCTTACGACATTTCATGCCGTGTCCTCTCTTTTATTTTTTCCATTTGTCCACGTCCGTTTCAGCATTCCATGCCGCGATCTCCTTTCCATCTTTTCCTTTTGTGCTCGTCCTTTACGACATTCCATGCCGCGCTCTCCCTTCCATCCTTTCGTTTTGTGCTCGTCCTTTACAACATTCCATGCCGCGCTCTCCCTTCCACCTTTTCTTTTGTGCTCGTCCTTTACGACATTCGATGCCGTGTTCTCTCTTCCATCGTTTCTTTTTGTGTTCGTCCTTTACGACATTTCATTCCGTGTTCTCTATTCTACCTTTGCCTTTTGCAGAAGTCCTTTACAGTATTTCATGCAGCGCTCTGCCCTACATCTTTTCCTTTGTGCTCGTCCTTTACGACATTCCGTGCCGCGCTCTCCCTTCCATCATTTCGTTTTGTGCTCTCCCTTCCACCTCTTCTTTTTGTGCTCGTCTTTTACGGTATTCCATGCAGCACTCTCATTTCTACCTTTCTCTGTCGTGCTCGTCCTTTACGACATTCCGCGCTGCGCTCTCCCTTCCACCTCTTCCTTTTGTGCTCGTCCTTTGCGGCATTTTATGCCGCACTCTCATTTTTAACTTTTTTACGCTTTCCAACCGTAGGTTGAAGACGCCCATGTTCGCCTCCTGAACCCAACCTTATTAATAAAATTGTGTTGACCTGAAGAAGCGTATATGCTCCAGCTTTGTCCGTCCGTCCGCACGATAACTGGCGTAGAAATGGTTCGATTTCGATGAAATTTTAGTATGTGGTAGGGAACCACCTGGGAACGAACCCTATTGAAAATGGGACAAATAGGGTCAAAGGTCCCGACGTAGGAGACGGATCCATTCCATTGCATTTATGCGTCATACCTCGCATAAATATGGTTCGATTTCAATGAAATTTTACTATGTGGTAGGTGACCGCCTGGGGACGAACCCTATTTAAAATGGGTGAATTGGGATCAAAGGTCAGGACATAAGAGCGTAATGCATTCCATTACCCTTATGCGTCATAACGTGCGTAAAAATGGTTCGATTTCGATGAAATTTCGGTATGTGGTAGGGGACCACGTCGGGACGAACCCTATTGAAAATGGACGAAATGAGGTCAAAGGTCAGGACATAGGATTGCGATCCATTCCATCGCCCTTATCCCATATTATTAAGGTGGACGTCAAGTAATTTTGCTTCCTATACTTCCAATGGAAAAACTTTTGTACGCATATCCTTCAAAATTAATGTGTTCTCAAGGATGAAAATTTGAGCATCGATTAAAATAACTTCATATTATAAATTGGAATACTTAATATTTTCTAAAACATAACCATAATTATATTAAAAATCAATAACTTTTTCTTTGGTGGTGTTGAAACCAGAAAAGGATGGCGCAACCTGTACTTTGATGACGTCAGTAGACAAACAAATGTTGGATTGCATAATTATGGTTATGTTTTAGAAAATATTAGGTATTCAAAGTTATAAAATGTAGTTAGTTTAATGGATGTTCAAATTTTCATCCTTGTGAACGCATAAATTGTCCAGAAAAAAGATGGCGCTACCTGTATTTTCATGACGTCAGTAGACAACAAATGTTGGATTGCATAATTATGGTTATGTTTTAGAAAATATTAAGTATTGCAAGTTATAAAATTAAGATATTTTAATCGATGTTCAAATTTTCATCCTTGGGAACGCATTAATTGGGAAGAAAATGTGTACAGAAACTTTTCCATTCGAAGTACCGGAAGCAAAATTACTTGACGTTCACCTTAAAAGAGCGATTCTTGTGTGTATGTAAATTTTATTTTGAAAACGGCTCTAAGGATTTAGATGAAAGTCGTTAACCTACCGTTTTCTGGTACTAGAAATCGATTTAGCTTGATCTCGACTTTAGGATTATTCGTTTAGTGGATTAAATAACCACCCCGAATTACCACGTTAATGTCATAGCGTCGTCCCATTAGGTGTCGGCGCGCGGTCACGCCATCTGTCTCATTACGTCACGCATTATGTGGGGAGCCCATTAAAGTTTTATGACGTCCCACTCTTGCGAGCTGATGGTCGCGATTCCCATCTGCCTCATTACGTCACGCGTTGTGTGCATATGTTCGTCCGCACGATAACTTGCGTAAACATCGTTCGATTTCGATGAAATTTTAGTATGTGGGAGATGAAAACCTGGGAAGGAACCCTATTGAAAGTGAACGAAATGGGGTCAAAGGTCAGGACATAGGAGCAGGATCCATTCCACTGCTCTTATTCGTCATAACTAACGTAGAAAAGGTTCGATTTCGATTAAATTTTAGTATGTGGTAGGGGACCACCTGGGGACAAACCCTATTAAAAATTTGCCAAATGGGGATCCAAGGTCAGGACATAGGAACGGAATCACTTCCATCGCCATTATGCGTCATAACTTACGTAAAAATGTTTCGATTTAGATGAAATGTTAGTATGTTGTAGGGACCTGCCTGGGTGCAAATCCTATTGAAAATGGGCGAAATGGGGTGAAAGGTTAGGACACAGAAGCGGCATCTGTTCCATAGCCCTTATGCATCATAACTTACGTAAAATTGCTTCGATTACGACAAAACTTTGTCATGTTATTTCGGAGGTATACTGAATCAGTTCTATTGAATATCATCGAAATGGGATCAAAGTTCAGGGCACAAGACCGAGATTTATTCCACAGCCATTATCCTCATTACTTGAGTGATAACTTGAGTAATGATTTCTGGTATGTTGGAAAGCGTATTATAATTAATGCATTGCATGATTTTACTAACTTGTTCTTTTGTGTTCGTCCTTTACGACATTTAATGCCATGTTGTCTTTTCCATGTCTTCCTTTGTGCACGTTTTTTATAAATTGCATGTCGTGTTCTATCTCATCCTTTTCTTTTGTACTTTGCATTTTTTTCTTTTTGTGAGCAGCTGTTTATTTGGCTGTCTTTGCTTTGGATGAGGTGAACCCTTTCTCTACAAAATTCATATTATGGTCCAACTAATAAACGATGTATGGTGAGGTATCAGTGTTGTGTTTGTCTTACGGCACTAGCTGTCCCCCTTCCCTGGAAACAGTATTTGTAAATTAGGAACGGGCGACAGCCTATCGAGTTGCTCACGGTGGACGTTCAACCCTAAAACAAAACAAATAAAACACGAAATAAGACACCGAATTTTCGGTTATAACGAGCGCATCTTTTTAATCCGTTCTGACCTGAATTAAATTTATCAGAGCTATTCAAAATCAATGGATCGGGTTAGGAAAACTATCAACCGGTTCTTACAATCGATAAAGCATCCACAAGTATAAACCTCTACTTAGTTCCACCAGCCGCTGAAAAGCAGAGTACGAAAATTAAGAAATGGCCCATAAAAAGTTTCTCATGGCACAAGGAAGATATCAGAGACAAAGATATTTTCAAAATGAACAGTTAAAAGAAAAAAATATAGAAAAGGAAACATAATATGAGTCTGCATATGCTAGAAACAACCTTGACACCGATGAAATGTGATGTACCTACGAAAGTCCTTCGGCGTATTCGCAAACTAAAATCTGACATCAAAATAGAAAGAAAAGCTGAATCGGATGTGCGTTGGTGAGGGAGATCGGCAACTTTAGGACTGGGATATCTACACGTTACATACGCTGCATCGTGTTATACATTATTTTAAATCTCTCGGCAATACAGCAGGTAACGCCACTCTTCTTCTTCGGAGGGGCGTTTAGAGGAAGTCAAATTTCCCCTCGACGCATACTTGACAACCATCGGGAAAGATGTATAGTATCAAAAAGCATTTTTGCAATGGCTTTCACCACATTTGGCATCAGGTTCTCGTAACTTATGAAGACTGCCATGAGATAGTCTTACGTTTTGTAAAACGTGATGGCCTAATGTTCGGCCGTAATTTAGTTATACACTGCCGGACAATTTCTAAGGACGGATGACAATAGCAACGATAGCAACCATAAAATGGTAGGCAGGAAAATGTGGAAATTAGCATAAGTGCGGGATACAGTAAGACTGGTTGTGCGTATGCAAATTTTGGATTGCCGAACTTGTTCGTGACGTCATAGCGCTGATAAGAGATATTAAGGATTTGACGCGTATTGACCGTTGTTGTTCAAACGCAAAGATGAAAGGGAAAGAATCAATTGACGAACTTGCAATTTTCAGTATGTCTTCCCGACATCCCTTAGATGCTTTTACGCGTGGCCGTATTATTGGCAAGATTGAAGAAAGGCGAAAAATAACAGATGTTGCCAGGGAGTTCGACGTCAGCCACAGTGTTGTTTCAAGGCTTTGGAAATCATTTCAAACAAATGGAGAGTGTTGCAAACGTCACGGGGGAGGTCGTGTTCGCAGTACGACACCTGCAGAAGATCGGTACATAGTGCTATCAACAAAAAGACATCGGCGCAGCACAGCTAGTGAGGTAGCAAATCAGTTTATGGCTGCTACTGGCAAGCGGATCTCCCGAAAAACTGTCGCCAGACGTTTGCATGAAGGAGGACGATACGCCCGCCGTCCTGTTGTGTGCATCCCATTGTCCAGACGTCACCGTACCGCCCGTTTGCAATGGTGCCGTCAACATCGCAATTGGACTGATAACGACTGGTCTGCTGTCCTCTTCTCAGATGAGAGTAGATACAGTCTATCGTCTGATTGTCGACGACAACTGATCTGGCGTGATAGTGGTACTGCATATTGTCCAGCAAACATACAGGAAAGAGACCGATATCCGACATGTAGTGTCATGGTATGGGCTGGCATCATTATCAATGGCCGTACGTCCCTCTATGTGTTTCCAAGTGGGACTATGACTGGCCAACGATACATTAATGATGTTCTGCTACCTCATGTTCGCATGTTCCGTGGTGCTGTCGGTGATAGATTAATATTCATGGACGACAACGCAACATGTCATCGAACAGTCGCTGTCCAGGAGTGTCTTGAGAGCAAGGATATTCAACGCTTCGTATGGACAGCGCGTTCTCCAGATCTGAATCCCATTGAAAATGTGTGGGATGCTTTGGGGAGGAGTCTTGCTGGTCGCCAATGCCCTCCAATAAACAAGGACACCCTCATCCGTGCACTGACAGAGGAATGGGATAAATTACCCCAACAGCTGCTTGATAATGTTGTGCAAAGCATGACACGACGTGTGGAATCTTGCATCGCCCTCCATGGTGGCCATATCCCGTATTGACATCTTACGTCGGAACGCCTGCGGACGGTAATTGCCTTTTTTCACGTTTACGTATTCTGCACAAAATGGCCTGTTTGTCCCTTGAACACGTTCCAAAGCCTTCTGGATTTCAGAGCACAATAAATTGTCTTTCTTGTAATATCCTGGCACTCTGACATTACTTTGTTTCACTTGGCATCCAACCACACTTATTTTTTTATGCGCTATATAGCCGTTTATGATCCGTCGTTAGCAATTGTCCAGCAGTGTATTACAGGATGGGCGAGACAATTAAGTGTCCGGTACTATCATGACTTCTGACGCCAACATTTTTTTATCCGAAATAAATACGGGCGTAGGAATGAATCTCTGGATTAGGGTATCGGGCCTTATCTTCAAGGCAACTGTACAACCGAATGTTGCTCGGTCTCCGACCACCCAAACTAAAGTAATGCGTCTTTTAAGAATGCATCTCTGTCTTCATGCCAGTGAAAGCGTTTGGCTTGAATTTGTGCACCCCAAAATCCGCAACTATAAAATACACGGTCGAGTCACATTATTGTGGCCACTTGCTGATATCCAGAGTAACCACCGTGTGCAGCACGGGCATCAGCTAGGCTGGCTAGGAGTGACTCAATAAGTTGCTGAAAGGTGTTCGCAGGCATGTGGAGCCATGCTGACTCAAGTGCATCTGACAGCTGCTGGAGGGTGCGTGATGGAGAATCCATAGAGCGAACAACACGATCGATGTGGTCCCACAGATTATCAATTGTGTTTTAGTATGGGGAATTAGAGGCCCAGGGAAGTACTTTGAAGTCTTCATCGTGCGCTTCCAACCACTCTCGGGCATCCCTAGCTGTGTGACACGTCGCATTGTCGTGCTGAAAGATCTCATTCTTCCCAGGGTAGACAATCAGCATGTGTGAGTGTACGTGGTCTGCAAGGATGGATTCATAATGAAATTGCTCCATAGTTCCTTCCACAGGTATGCGTGGACCCAGAGAATGCCACGAAAACATTCCCCAGACCATAAGGATGTTCCCACCAGCTTGTGTTCTGGTTGAAGAGTATTTGTTCTCCTATGTTTCTCACCTTATACGCCAATCTCCATCCGTTTGATGAAGCAGAAAACGTGACTCATCGGAGAAGGCAATCCTTTGCCAATCGGTAGAGATCCAATTCGGATACTGCCGTTCAAATGTAAACCTTTTCTGCCGATGCACCTTCTTAGGTGCAGTGACCATCCGTCTGCACCGGAGCTCCGTACGAAGCAGGAACTCGCTGAACTGTCACTTTACACACATTTTCGGTAGCCCCCTGGTTCATTTGGCCAGTGAGTTGCTGTACTCTAGCGTGCCGATTGGCCCTCGCGCACCTTCGAAGCCGACGTTCACCTCTCACACCAGCGGCACGTAGTGCCCCACAGTTCCCACATCGCATATTCGCAATGGTGCCATTTCTCCAATCACGATACACTTTAACAACAGCAACACGCGAACAATTCGCAAACTGCACTGTTTCAGAAATAGTGCCATCCTTGGCCCGAAAGCCCATAACTATCCCTTCTTGCAAATCTGACAAATCACTCCTTTTATTTATGACAGCAACGAGTGATATGTTTTCAGAATGCCTACAGCACACCTTATAACCCTGTAAGCCAACTCACGACAAGTGCCTTCTTTCATTGGCTACGCGCTGTTGACGTCAAAAGTAGAAGGTGGTCACAGTAATGTGACTCGACTGCGTATATTGCTGAGTAGCAATGAATTTAACTATTATTGTGTCAAGATGGCAGTTAAAGATTAGATTTCAACAATGGGTCCGTTACCTATTTTCATTACATCGAATTTTTTTTTCTGCATTGGATTTACTTTACTGCTATCGAGAAAGATGCATAGGATCAAAAAAAGCTTTTTTCATGATCTTCTTCAAGTCAAATGGGTCCCATAAAAACGCCTCCGCCACAGTGGTCTAGTGTGGTGGGTCTGGTACGATTCGTCCAACGACTATTGGTCCAATGCCGATTCGTCCAATGGACGATTGGTCCAATTCCGTCCTTTCTGTCCGAAGTGCTACTCGTGCTATAAAAGTCTCATCTGTTCCGATTCTATCTCCGCTGTTATACGAAAGTACCGGTAGTCCAAAGGATGTAAAATAATGTTACATTTCATGCGTAATGTTGTCGTTACAGATTTTTTTTTTTTTTTTTTTGGAATCTCGCGTTTTCTTGTTACACTGTCCTTGCTGCCGTATGATGTTACTGATGTACGAGCCGTTTTATCAACTTCAATGTTTATCTTTTGCATGAAATAATATAAAATAGTAGTGTTCCGTTTCTGTTTGTAGAATGCAGTGGGGTTTTCCGCCAACTGCCCAATGGAAACAACTGTTCGGGTTTGGACAGAGGCCTTTTCAACAGTTTTTATTCCAGCAATGTCATATTCATAACGTTTACATATTAAATCAAGTTAATAATATTGCGCTTTCACTTAAGCACGAAATATTAATTCATAGGCCAGCGGCCTAGATACCTTGCAAAGACCTCAGAAATGATACGATGCATGCCTTTTATAAAGTTTTATAAAATGTTTACAAATACCAAATATCTAGGTTGTAACTTAAAATCTTCTAAAAAGGCCCGCGACCTAGGTGCCTGGTAGATAGCTGAGAAATGATTCGTTGAGTGCCTTTTATAAGGTTTTATAAAATGTTTACAAATACCAAATACCTATGTTGTGACTTAAAATCTTTTAAAAAGACCCGGGACCTAGGTGCCTCGTAAAAACCTGAGGAATGATACGATGAGTGCCTTTTATAAGGTTTTATAGAATGTTTACAAATACCAAATATCTAGGTTGTAAATCAAAATCTTCAAAAAATGCCCGCGGCCTAGGTGCTTTGCAAACAGCTCAGAAATGTTCCACTGAGTGCCTTTTACCAGGTTTATGTAAAATGTTTACAATTACCAAATATACGGAATTATCTTTCTAAAGGATATAAAGAGGAGAATAATTAAAATTATTATTAATTTCTGGAAAATGATAAAGTTTACCGTTGGTACGATGATACCATTGGACGAATCGGCGTTGGATCAATCGTACCATTGGATGAATCGGCATTGGACCAATCGTACCATTGGACGAATTGGCATTGGACGAATCGGACATTCGACCAATCGTCCCTTTGGACGAATCGTCCGGGACCAAGTGTGATGAGGCACTGAATCCAAGCTAGTAGTCGGATGTGGGCCTTGGTTCGAGTCCCGATGTAGCATGGGTTGTGTGCTTGTCAATGGTACGCTTATGTCTCTCTCTCCCTTTCCTGAAAGCAGTGAACCCATTTTAGAGACGAGCTACAGCGTATATCCCTCAGAACGGTTCGTGACAGTCCTTAAACCTTCAAAGTGAAAAAACTAAAGACCATTTTTTTTTTCATTTTCCGTCACCTTTGTGCGCATGAGGTGTTTTGGATTTTAACAACTCCTTTTGAAGATATAGGGCTCAGAAGAGAGCAAGCGTCGTTGAACTAACACACCGCTCACGCATCATCTTAGACTCGAACCCGGGTCCAGATCGGACGACTAGACAAATATGTGTCATTTACAGGTAATACAACGGCGTTAGAGAGAAGGGGTAAAGGATTAAATGGTTGTTACGAAACGATCGAACACCGGATGAAACAGAATGGTTTTGATTGGCTTGTAAATTAAAGCATGTACACAATATTGAAAAAAGTCACCAGACACCCCTTGAAGAGCAAATGAACGGATACGGTGCGTTGTTAGGATGCGCCGTACAGTTGAAAATGGTATACAAACAAGCCTGCAGTTGACCACGATCATATCGCACTCTGAGGTTGAGTGAAAACGTCGCGGCGGTAGAGAGCAGACTTTGAGAAAAGAAAGATTTCTCATTTCTTATTTTCTCGATTAATGGGTTGTCCGTAACAGAAACCGAGAGGCGTTTAAACATACCAAAGTCAACTATTTTGGATGTACTGAGTACATGGAGGACACATGGTGTGTCTGCAGCAGCAAAACGTACTGGCAGACCAAAGAAAATCAGTGACAGAGGACGTCAAAGTCTCAAGAGAGTCGTTACAGCTAATCGACGGAGTTCTGTACAAGACCTAAATGTACAGGTGAGTAAAAATGCTGGAGCCTGGTATGAACACGTACCATTCGCATAGAACTTCATTCCATAAGTTACAGTGGTCGTGCGGCTGCTCATAAGCCTTTCATCTCCACTCGGAATGCTACTCGTCGTTTAGCATGGTGTACAGAACATTTCTCGTTTACAGTAGATCAATGGAAACGGGTCCATTGATCTACTGCCATCACACTGATCAATCCTGTATCTGATGAATCTAGATACAGGATCCATCAGTGTGATGGCAGTGTGTGGGTATGGCGGCAGCCGGGGGAACGCTATTTACTACAGTGTACTGTTTCTACGGTCAAGTTTAGAGCTGGCAGTGTACTCGTGTGGAAGTGTTTTTCGTGGTATGATCCCGGTCCATTGGTTATTGGTGACACACCTGTTAACCAGCACGTCTACCTCGATATTCTAGACAATTATGCTCTACCAAGTCTATGGCGATACTATGGAACCGAGCCTTGTTTGTATCAGCAGGATAATGCACCGAGCCATAAAGCAAAGACTGTAACGGCGTGGTTTGGCGATAATTCCGTATCGTGTGTGGACTGGCCAGCACAGAGCCATGATCTTAATCCCATAGAGCACATATGAGATGAATTAGAGCGCCGTATAAGAAATTTGGAACCAAGGTCTACTACTAAATTACAGTTAGAGGCAGCATTATGTACTGAATGGAAGCGAATACCTATCGGTGTGTTCCAAAACCTTGTCGAAAGCATGTCTCGAACGTTCAGTGCATGCATTATTAAAGCAAAAGGTGGACGGACACCGTACTAATGTATGTCAATAAATGCTATTTTGTGTTTCTCTTCTAGGTGTCCGGTGATTTTGTCAATGTAGTGTATAAGTTTGGAACAGTTCTGCAAGATTTGAACTCCCGTTGTGTCTTAACAGTTTAGTGAAGTTACTCGTGGCTGGAATAAAGTGGGACATTGAACCATTGAATATATGAGGATTTTTGGCATTCCATTGAACTCTTTATCAAAGATACGAAAATATTAGAATGTTTGTACTTTCAGGTACGAAAAAATGTATTAAAGCAGAAACGAAGAGCTGTGGAATTATGCTTGGTGTCAAACAAACTATACGAAATCGCTGCACATCTTTTTTTTTTTTTTTTTTTTTTTTGAGTTTGTAGACGCAAACTATTGTCTAAGAAAGGAGAAAACTATCTATGACACAATCTGCTGGAGAAACGTGTAGGAGCTGAGCTTATTGTTAAAAATTACTCAAATTTTCTTTGGTGTTTATTATACAGATATATGTGAAAATCCATTGTTTCACCAGAACTTTAGCATTACGTGAAGATATTCATTGCTTTACTTAACTTTTCCGTAGAGTTACGCCGTGCTCCGGATAGTTAAATAAAATAGAAATCTCTGATTAAATATTTAATACCTCTAACGGCCAGTAAACCAACAAGTTTTGTATTTATGGTTCGAAAGTCTTTATGAGATTCCTTTAGGTATTTTAAATGTCGGTACACAGAAATGAATATCCTTTACTATGCCCCTGAATACAACCAATTCTCGAATACGCTGAATACTTTTCTGTGCCTTTCAAACAGTCAACGTGATATGATTAATCAAAAAACATGCACACCGATAAGCCATTAGATTACGGCCACCCCGAGTCTAGAGAAATGAGCGTGCCTGGAGACCGAACGGTGGCGCAGGTGAAGTTCACAGAGCAGTATATAAATACGGCACTTACAACCCGAGGGCAGGCTATCGGTTAGTAGAGTGTTCGGAGTCAGAATGGGAAAAGTTGTCGATTTACCGGAGTTTGTAAATTGTGATAAAAGTTATCGATTTACCGGAGTTTGCAAATTGTGATAAAAGTTGTCAACTTACAAATTGTGATAAAAGTTGTCAACTTACAAATTGTGATAAAAGTTGTCGACTTACAAATCGTGATAACAACGCACCTCGGAACTACGATCACGGAAACGGCCTGGCTTGTGGGTTGTTAACATGCCACTGTGGTGAGTACGTATCAAAAGTGGTGCACAGATGGCTAAATGAAGAACCGTCGTTTAGCAGTGTGTCGTCCGCAGCTCATTGATGCTTGAGGGGAGCGAACACTGTCGCGCATTGTTAACAGAGACCTCAGAGCTACAGTGCGACAAATCATCCGCAGCTACAACAGGAGTGATCAGAGCAATGTGTCAAAGCACACAGTTCATCGCAACCTTCTGCGCATGGGCCTGCGTAGCCGAAGACCCAGCAGGGTCCCCATGCTCAATGGACGTCATCACCAACAACGCATGAAATGGGCCCAGGATCATCGAGATTTTACCATGGATGATTAAAAGAAAGTGGCCTGGTCTGACGAATCAAGATTACTGGTGCATCACGTAGACGGCCGAGCGCAAATACGCAGATTACCAACGGAGGCTACGGCACTTGGATGCATAGTTGGGCGGAAACAGGCCGACGGCGGCGGTATTATGCTGTGGGCGATGTTTTCTTGGGCACCTTAGGACCTATTGTCCCAATAGCACTCTCCCTGACAGCTGTCAGGTATCTGAACATCGTTGCGGACCAAGTTCCCCCATTCATGACAACTGTGTTGCCTGCTGGTGACGGCTATTGCCAACAGAATAATGCGCTATGCCACACTGCCAGAATCGTTAAGGAGTTGTTCGAGGAATATGCTGGTGACTTTCTGTTAATGTCCTGGCTTCCAAATTCATCTGACATGAACCCAATCGAACATCTGTGGTTCCACTTGGAAAAGCGAGTTCGCGCAAACTCACCACCTCCCCGAAATGTACGGGAACTGGAGGACCTGCTGCTGACATTAAGGTACCAGATACCTCAGCATACCTATCGCTACCGCATCGAATCGATTCCTCGCCGAGTGGCAGCTGTTTTGCTAGCTAAAGAGGGCCCTACAGCTTATTAAGAAGGTGGTGATAAAGTAACGGCTCATCAGTGTATGTTAAACTTTAACTTCTACCTCCAATATAGAATATCAATCCAATGAACTTCTAACAATGGCGAGCCTCCTAACAGAAAGCTCAAAACATCTAACGTAATCGTAAATACGTTTGAGACGAAACATCAGAATACATCTGAAAAGACACAGTCAGTCAGTCCAGCGGTTCTGACGGTACTCAGTTGTCTGGCAGAAGTCAGCCTCAGACAATTGTAAATATCATTCTTATCTCTGATGAATGCATACGTCACTCAACTTTGTACCACAACTCAGATTGCCACAAACATTCATCTGGAGAGAAATGTAGCGTTAAGTTAGAAACTGCTTAAAGAGAAATGAACCAAAATTTACGTACGCATGAGAACCCAAATGGAAAGTTAAATTAGAATATACTTCATATTACTTTAAAGGTGATGACCTTGCTTTGACTGAGCGACAGGATACGGATGATGAAGTGGTATCCAATACGTATGGGAAAAAACTCTTAACTCCCAGAAAGAGACACATAGCATTGCTACACAGATTGAAATATGTTAATTATTTAGTAACATATTGCATATGCATTTTAAAACTTTAAGCACTCGTTTTTGCAGCTAATTACAAAGGAAACAAAACACTCTACTCTGGCAATTGTAAGCATACTTTATAGTATGTGTAATTCCCGAAACTATTAAAATACTTTTCTTTATCGAAAAATAAAATAATGACAAATTTAAATCATAAGTTTAAAAAAAGTGGCAGTATTCGTATCCATAGTATAATAAAGTAATTGATATTTGGTAATTTTGCTTCACTCAAAATTATTCTGGAAGATAGACGCATTCAACTTTAAAACGCATACACATTTTCAGAAATATTGTATATTTTATATTCATGCAAAATTTTAAAATGATATAGAAGTTTTTTTCTCAATGATTGAAAATTGGAAAAGCAAAATAAAATGCAGTTCTCTTTCTATTGTTTTATATCGAATAATTTTTGTGACAAAGAAATTTCATTTATATGGTATTTACTCTTTGAGCTATATATATTGGGTTGTGCGGAAAGTACGTGCCGAATTTGCATAGTTTTTCATGATTGGCCACAACATGACACTATATGTCAATATGTACATAAAACAATGTGTATGAATTCCGTGTGCGCTGGAAGCTGCGGAAAAGAAGACAGGAAAGTGGCTGTAAAGTCTTAGGACGATGGACAATAATTTTTGCACTTGCGATACGTCATGCTTAACCTCTACCGTAAGGGACTAAACGCAACGGAAGCTGCACGGAAGACATGTGATGTGTACATGGAAGATGAAGGGCGCCCGGAAAGGCCTTGTGCTACTTATGAGGACCAGCTCCGAGCACAGCTGGAGTCAAACCCCTGTCAAACAACATGGGATCTAGAAGAGGTACTCAACTTAACAAAAATCTACCATCCACAAACACCCTTCGAAGTTTGACTTCGCCAGTCGGTATGATGTATGGGTCCCACAGAATACTCAACTTATCGAAATCCGCCATCCACGAAAACATTTAGAAGTTTGGTTTCGCCAGTCGGTATGATGTATGGGTCCCACAGAATTTGTCCGAGAGCAACTTGCGTGATCTGGTTTCCATCTGTGACAAGCTTCTGAAACGCAATAAAAACATTCTGTTTTTGAGAAGATTGGTGACTGGTGATGAAAAATGGATCGTTTACAACAATGGAATGAGGAAAAGATAATGGTTGCAGATTGGTGATACACTCTTAGTGACCACTATAGCGGGGCTACACCCAAAGAGGCTTTTGCTCAGTGTTTGGTGGGAATGTAAACGTGTACTGCACTATGAACTTCAACCGAACAACAAGACGATATATAGCGTTAAGTACTGCTCACAGCTGGAAGTTCTGCAGGAGCCAATCAAGAAAAAGAGTCCAAGGACTGGCGTTGTTTTCCAACAGGACAATGCAAGACTTCATGTCTTTTTGAGGAGACGAAAGAAGTTGCTGGAGTTTGGGCGGATGTTCTACCTCACCCGTCATATTCTTCGGACTATGTTCTCTCAGACTAGCCCACCTTTTCAGATCGCTTCAGAATTCCTTTAATGGCACGAGGTTTGATTCTTTGGACCCGGTCAGAGGTCACCTATACTAGTTTTTGCACTGAAACCTGTTAAATTCTGCGAGGACGGAGTCTACAGTCTGCATAACTGACGGCAAATGGTTGTACAACAAAAAACCTCGCTCGTCCTTAAGTATGGTTTGAATTTCACATATACAGGTAAACACACCTCGATCGTCCTTAAGTTTTATCCAGATAAAAACCTCGCTCGTCCTTAAGTTTTATCCAGATAACCTCGCTCGTCCTTAAGTTTTATCCAGATAAAAACCTCGCTCGTCCTTAAGTTTTATCCAGATAAAAACCTCGCTCGTCCTTAAGTATGGTTTGAATTTCACATATGCAGGTAAAAACTCGCTCGTCCTTAAGTTTTGCACAATAGCGTATAATATGCAACAGTTTGAATCTTTCAGTTAGGTGGCTCGACTTATCATGCGTAGGTGCTATTTTAGAATAAAGATACATGGAAAAATTTGTTTTTCCAGATTGGCAGGGTTGCCTTCAGTCGCATAAAGGGCTGAATTTCAAAAAACATATATTATTTATAATCAGAAGTAGGGTTTATTTAATGCCCTTTTTGATTAATGCGTATACGTTTTCTAGCTGTGCGTGCTATCAACACGTTCTTTTTTGGGTATTTTAGCAATTAAAAACCAAATAAAAAAAACACATATTCAAAACATACAACATATTTTTAGATGTAGTTACCCTTAATTAAAATGTATATTCTATGATAAATCTCGCTGCATGTAAACCGGCAGTTAATAGGCCATATCAGGGAATGTTTAAGACAACATCCCTGAAACAAATAAATAATGAAAATCGCAAAGAAGCATCAGTCTGGTATTAAAATTCCCTTTGTTTCCAATCAAAGGAAAAGCTAATCGCAAAGAAACGTCAGTCTGGTGTTAAATTCCCTTTGTTTTCAATAAAAGGAAAAGCTCATTAACACATTCATGAAAACAAAAATAACAAGAAAATGTGTTTAAATTTGAGAAATTTTTGTTTAAGTTCATTCACTGCGTTTCTTTCAGTTTGTAGAGATTTCACATCACAGGCATTTTTTAAATGCTCTATCTTATAATTATTTCAGATTTTGTTTTTTGTTATTGAAATCATTTAGCTACTCAGTGTTTCCTTTATTTGGATTAAAAGACACAACTTTTGTAAATATTGATTCTCCTAACAGGAAAAAGGTAAAAAAGTGCGAAGCACAATTAAAATGTTTTACGTTCCTCGTGTAAATACAGTAACGCGTAGGCTATTCCAAGCTGATTAAAAATAAATAACAAATGTGATTGCGATCAATGGACCTTATTCATATGACGTCAGTAGTGGATTTCTGCGGCCCAATATGGCTACTGGTTCAACGTTGTCGCTATTAGATTATTCCTTGCTGTTGGCCGCTTTTTTAAGTTCTATTAATTCGTCGGCATACTCCAACGTCTTGGAGCATGCCAACGAATTAGTAGAACTAGAGGGTGAGGAAGATGAAATTGATTTCTTAGAACAAATCAAGGTTGCAAAATATAGCAGAAAATTTTGTGTTCGATGTTTATTTCAAATGATGCTGGACAACTTCGCCGTTAGTCATGGGGAAATATTTAATGAAGCATTTCTCAGACACAGTTTATTAAATTCCCCGTTCTTACTGTAAGACATTGTCGAAACATCTGAAACATAAACGTGGATTTTTTTTTTTTTTTTTTTTTGCAAAACGAAATATTTAGAAGACCAGACAAATAAGCAATATGGAAACAAACTAGTGTTTAAAAAAACAGTAAAACCTTCCCATTGTCACCCTCTAGGCAATCTACAAAATAAAATGAATGGGTAACATTAAATAAAAGAAAAATTATAGATATGTTTCACTCTTTGGGGAACCAACGTAGACGTTATTGGGTTGTCGGAAAAGTCATGACGTACTTTAGCCAAGTTTTGCAAAGGTCATTTATTGATAGAAAGAACAAAGATCAATCAATGATATAATGCGCGTTTTATTCAATAACCTTTTTCCATCTTTCAGTGAGCTGCAGAATGCCTCGTTCATAGAAGGACCTGTCTTTCGTGGCGAAAAACTATACAAGGTGCTGATTTACAGCCTCATCTGAATTGAACGTTATACCACGCAAAGACTGTTGAAGAGAGCGAAACAAGTGGAAGTCTGACGGCGCAAGGTCAGGCGAGTATGCTGGGCGTGGCAACACATCCCACCCAAGCTCCAATAATTTTTGGCGGGTGATCAAACTTGTGTGTGGTCTCGCGTTGTCGTGATGGAACGCAACACTTTTACGATGAACGAGCTCTGGATGGGTTTCTGGATGATGGATTCGTTCAAACTGTCCGATTGCCGACAATACATGTTCGAATTGATTGTTTGGTTTCGTGGTAGGAGCTCGAAAAACACGATACCTTTAAAATCCCACCACACCGAGACCAGAACATTCCGCTGATGAATGTCTGCTTTGGATGTCGTTTGAGGCAAAGCAGCACGTCGGGACCAAGACCGTTTGCGCAGCACATTGTTGTACACAATCACTTTTCGTCACCAGTTATCAGTCGCTTCAAAAAAGAATCGTTTTCCTTACGTTTAATGAGCATATCGCACATGTTTGTACGCGCCGTCAATTGAGCTTCTTTGAGTTCATGAGGAACCCACACATCGAGCTTGCTTACGTATCCCAGCTTCTTCAGGTGATCGTGAACGCTTGAATAATGGATGTGTAATATGTCTGCAATCTCTCGTGTCGTGTAACGTGGGTTTGATTCGATCAATTAATTGATTTGGTCGTCATCATCCTCGGTTGGCCTCCCGGACCGAGGAGCATCGTTGAGGTTAAAATCACCAGCACGGAGTTTTGCGAACCACCGCTGGCGCTGACGTTCTTGTAGAGCATTATCACCGTACGCTTTACGCAACTTTTCACAAGCTTGACGCGGTCTTCCCTTTACGGAAGTAAAACAGTAAAATATGGCGAAAATGCACAGTTTTGTTTTCCAACTACAATTTGATTTCAAATCTCCGCAAATCAACCAACTCGCTCACTATTACTTTTAGACTGCAGCTAGAACTGGCACCTGTCGAATGCAATAGCAATAACAGAGCTGCGCATGACTCTAGTACTTCCAAAATCGCCCAACCGCCATTGGGTGCCAAAATACGTCATGACTTTTCCGACAACCCAATAATTCGTAACATCGATTTAGATATGCAATTCGTTTTCCCTTTTACACATTTTTTTTGGAAAATTAATATCGATGGAATACTACCAGGTTTCAATCGCCTTCTATTCTCAGTGCCATGATATTCAAAATCTTCCTCATCAAAGTGGGCGGAACATATTCGAGAAAACCGCACATTGGGATGGAAATTATCGCGTTTTATTTTACACAGCCATTCCTTTAACAGTTTAGGACTTTTTAGAAGAAAAATTATGGGGAAATATTCCTTCTTCTGCACCTTTTAAGTGACAGGATTTATTAGCACAACCATACGGTGAGAAAAAGTTAGGCATGTTGTTAATAAATTTACGAAAATCGCGATTATCCTGAACACTTGCAAAGTAATGCCTTATTACGCAATGGGAAACACATGTAAGCAATCTATTGGGGATCAGCAGACACGGAGAAGTTTTCCCACGATGCAATGTGAGATGAATAAGGTCCATTCTTAAATATTTTTTTTAAATTTATTTATAGTCCAGCAACATCTCCGTGTCACGAAATGAACGCACGTTTTGATAATATGATATTTATCTTTCAGTAATAGAACTTTGACCTAGAGTTTTGCGTATTTCATGTTCGTTGCTAGAATGTTAAACATTTTCAGACAAAGACATTGGAGCCACCCCGATGGCGCAGTGGTCTAAGGCGTTGGCCTCTGATCATTCGTCCGTAAGGGGTCCGGGTTCGAATCCCGGTCAGGCATGGATGGTGTGTTTGTCTTACGGCACTGGCTCTCTCCCTTCCCTGGAACCACTGACCCTAAATTAGGGACGGGAGACTGCTTATAGCCCATTGAGTTGCTCACGGTGGTCGTTAAACCTCCAATAAAAAAAAAAAAAAAAAAAAAAGACATTGGAAGAGAATGCACAGACCACGGTGTAAGATAGTCAAGTGGCTCGATCTGGAAACAAAAATCACCCGTTAATGTCACTTGTCACCAGAGGGCGCCACCAATATTTGAGTCTGTGACGGGACGCAAACTATGGTTTAATTACGGGAGGATGGGGCATAAGTAGCCGTGTTTTAAGACTGCTGTTTTGCTTAGAATTGAAAAAGCAAAACCTGAAGCGCTTCGTAAACACGCACTTTTGTGCCTACCAGATGGATGTCGTCAATTATAGCGATATGTATGCATATTTATCTTTGATAATCGCATAGATTTGTAGGCACGCATTGTTTGTTTTTAGACTAAATGGCAATAACTTCTTTCCTAACGTAAACCCAAAGTTTCTACTACTCTCAGTGGTAGGTTGCTGTAACATGTAAAGTATTACATCGAAACAATATTTTGAGTAAACATATTTTACCCGTAAAATATCGGAATAACAATAACGTGAAACGTACTTTCCTAAGGGCCGCCCCGGTGGCGCAATGGTCTCTGATCATTCGTCCGCAAGGGGTACGGGTTCGAATCCCGGTCAGGCATGGATGTTGTGCTTGTCTTACGGCACTGGCTCTCTCCCTTCCCTGGAACCAGTGACCCTAAATTAGAGACGGGCGACTACTTATAGCCCATTGTGTTGCTCACGGTGGTCGTCAAAAAAAAAAAAAACTTTCCTAAGAAGCAAGAACATATGAAAATAATTATTTCCACTAGTTCTTTCGTAGTAACATATAGCGCATAACTAAAACTACAAATGAAGAATGATTCACCTGTTTCTATATGGCCGGCCACGATCAAAGAATTCACGAGTACTAGGCTGTAGTCCCCGATTTATGACATCACTAACAATGTCATAACAAACGCTGCCGTGTAAGCCTTCTTAGCAAGCAGCGGGGTTCCAGTGAGGCGATAGCAGTATTATAATTTTTCGTAACTTCACAACATCAATGGAAAAAAGTTATAAATTTCAGTAAATGCAAAACATTTGGTAAAAATCAAAACTCAAACACTTTATTGGTCATGGGAGCGATGAATTCAGTCATAATTTCTTAACTGAAAACTACAGAGGGTAAGTCGAAAGTTTTGCAATATTTGGATCACTTTATGTCTTCATACCTAACATTTACGACGAAAGCTGACTAGCACTCAAAGTATAGGCCATCGTATTGCACCATCTTTAGCCATCTGTCTGCTAGTAGTTCGATTCCGCGGCGGTGACAGTTTTTGTCCTTCGAGGCGAAGAACTCCTTCACCCCAGCTGTCACCTCCTCCTGCTTGTTGAAATGCCACCCACGAAGGAAGTGGGCTATGGACCGGAACAAATATTAGGTGTACAAATAAGTTTAAAGCGTTTTTATTTTTTGTGACTTATACCACTAATTTACATATCCCACATTTCCCCGCGTTCTCATGTGACACTAACTAGTCCAGAGTATAAAATGTGACACAGAAGTTTGCCTAACAGTGAAACCTACTTGCACATCTGTAGGTGAAAGACGGCCATCGATACTTCATTTATTCAACACTGCATTCTTTACGATTTTCATCAAGAAAAAGAGCTGCAAAAGCCTGTGCATCGATTTGTTCCGTTCTGGGGGAGAATATTGTATCGAAAAGCACGTGTGCATTTTGGTTTAGACGGTTTAAAGCAAATGATTTTGATGTTATCGATCTAGAACGTTGCGGCGTCCCGCAGAAGATTACAATGAGGAACTGCAAGCATTGCTGGATGAGGATTGGTCTCAAACGCAAAAAGAACTAGCTGGACAACTGGGAGTAACTCAACAAACCATTTCGTTTATGCGCAATGGGAAAAATTCAGAAGGATGGAAAATGGATGACACATGACCTGAGCCAGAGGAACAAGGATGAGCGTGTTATGAAGTGTTTGCATCTGTTGAATAAACAACACAGAAAGTCTTTCTTGTGGAAAATCGTTACGGGTGATTACAAGTGGAAATGGTACGACAATCCGAAACGAGAAAAACACTGGGTAAACCCCGGGGAAGCAACGACTTCGACACCGAAACGCAATATTCACTCCAAGAAAGTTCTGCTGTGCATCTGGTTGGATAGGAAGGGTGTGCTCTATTATGAACTGTTGGAACAGTGTCAAACTGTTACCGCTGATCGCTACAAGCAACAATTGCTGCTATCGAACAAAGAAATATGTCAGAGACGTCTATTCACAGGCAAAGGATTGCGTCTCGTGAAATTACTTCATGACAACGTTAGGCCGCATATCACAAAATCGGTCAGGGAAACGTATTGACGCTTGGCTGGGAAGTTTTGGAGCACCCGGCGTATAGTCCCGACATAGCCCCTTCAGGCTATCAATTGTTCCGATCGATGCAACATGGTTTGTCTGCTGTACGGTTCCGGACATGCGACAAAGTGCAAAAATTAGTTGACGATTTCATCGCGTCACACGACGAAATATTCTTCATGGCTGGAATCCGTCAGCTGCCCGACCGATGGCGGAAGGTGATAGATAATGACGGCTCATGTTTTGATTCGCAAAGGTATTGTTGTTTTCTCTCAAATTACATGTTGCGTTGTCTTAAAACGCTTCGAAACTTATTTGTACACCTAATAATAATAATCTGACGGAGCAAGGTCCGGACCATATGCTGGGTGTGGCATCAGTTCGATGCCCTCACGTTCCTGGAGTTTTTCCCTGGTCGTTCACGCGGTGTGAGGCCGATCGTTGTCCTGATGTAGGAGAGCGCACTTTCTGTTCACCAATGCCGGGTACTTCTCCTCCGAAACGGCTAACATTCGCTCCAGCTGCTCAGAGTAAAGACTGGCGTTGATGGTCCGACCGTGTGAAACAAATTCGTACTGAGTATCTCCTCGAAATTCCACCAGATGCAGATAATTACCTTCTCGAAAATGCTACAGAATGAATCGACTCAGCTCAGGCTCAGTCCTTGACGCGCCGAGTTCTGCGCGAGAAACTTCTGTAGAATTCAGAAGCAACTGTAAACGGTTGTGAAGTGTTCTCGTCCCAATCGTCAGCCGAACTCAAAATTTCTAAATCCGTCTTGTTTTTCTAACTGCGAAAACTCGGAAAGATGTACAGAACATGGCACAGCATGAATCGACATCAGCTCAGGCCCAATCACTGACGCGTCGAATTCTGCAAATAACTCCTCTAGAACCCTCAAGAAACTGTAAGTGGGTGTCCAGTGTTCTTCATCTTGAAACTGAAGATATTGTACCGTAAGTGAATTGAACAGTTTGAAGAAAGATGGTTTCAAATTTTTAAACACGATAGTGCCATATACTGAAATACAAGCACTGATTGTTACGAAGCTCTGATTAAATTATGTGCATTTCTACATGCGAAACACATTTTTTCCTGACAACACAATATTTGTTTTGTCATTCCTTTTTAAATAAAATTATTCTTCAAAAGCTTCTACTGCAGTTTCATGTGAGGCTCTTCCGTCTTTACTTAGTTCATTTCTTTCTCATCTCACTTTAAATTTTTTAATCCGGTTATCATGTACTACAGGGTCATGTCGGACGTGTGTCTCGAAACTAATCTTCTTTTCCGAGGTTTTCTTCTTATGTAAATTATTAGTTTGTTGTTATACAGAGGGTGTTCATACATTTTAGAAAATTTTTGATAAGAAATTACAGAAAATAAAAGAAGTTCAAAGACTTGAAACTGGCAACAGCGTGTTGGATGAACACAAAAGAAACATCTGCTGAGAAAATGGCGGGCGTTAACAAGCTGTGAAAAGAAGGCTTTGGTTTTCCTCTTTACCAAGATAAATTTTCTCAGTCTGTAATTAAAAAACGCTGTGAAAATCATGGATTTAGCATTTCCAAGAGTAAAATAAGCAATATTATTATTAATAGAGGGAAAATCGTCAAGCATAGCTTTTAACAGTAAAAAGAACACCAAAAATATATCCAAAGAAGGTATGTATAATTACGACTATTTCAAAAGTAAGGTATCTGGTCTTGAAACAAAATCCATCGAACCAAAGAGAAATCGTTAAAATGCTCAATATCAACTGTAAACAAGGTAATAAAAAAAATTTGAATCTGAAGAAAAACAAGACACTTATGCTAACCGCCTTTTGCCTAGGCAAGTGGTAAAATGAGGACTTCGTTATGAAAAAGCACTTAACCGAAGATCTACCTACTATCGCAAAAAGAGAAAAAAAAAAGACTTACAAACTTGGTTCCAAGAATCCAAAGAGAGTTTCAGTAAAGGATTGATGATTATTTCTGGTTTCTCGTACAGTGGGAAATTAAAGTCAAGAAAAGTTGAAAAGAATGTTTATATCAATTCTACATGTTACCAAAATAATGTTTTAACACAAATTTTGAAGATGACAATCCGTTTTTTGGTGTAAATATGACGAGGATGGCAAGTCAGATAATATCCGAAAACTTCGTCCTCGTACAGCTGGAAGCAAACCCGCGGCTCCCAGATAGCGCCCTGGAATGCTAACCACTACACCACTCAGAACGACCGAGTCCCAAGTTTCCGATTAATTTGAATATAACCATCACAGGATTCGCCAGTCGAAGCAACCGGCATTTATGTTTAGCGAATCTGGAGGTTAAGAATCCTACCCCGTGATTGCCTGGAGGAGCGGATAAATCACGAAAAAAATACGGGATCATACCATTTTAGTACAAATTTTGAAGATGACAATCCGTTTTTGGTGTAAATATGCAAGGATGGTAATTCAGATTAAATCAGAAAACTTGAAAATTTCGTCGTCGTGGAGCGGGAATCGAATCCGCGTCTCCCAGATAGCGCTCGGGTATGCTAACCACTACACCACCCAGAACGGCCAAGTCTCAAGTTTCCGATTACTTTGAATATAACCATCACAGGATTCGCTAGTCGAAGCAACCGGCATTCATCTTCAAAATTGTATTATTAATTATTATTCTTCAAAATTTGTATTATATGTGGTGTAATCCCGTATTTCATTCATGATAATGTTTTAACTCTTATGTTTAAAGAAAAAAATACCATTCAATTATCCACAGATCCTTCAAAGAGTAGAACTCCATCACGATAAGGCTACCGGTCATACATCCAAATCTACAACTGTTTCTTAAAAAAATGAAAAAATAGACGAGCATCAAGACTGTACATTTTGTTTATATTCCTTCAAAGCCGGTTGATGTGTCACCAATGGACTATTGTGCCTTCGGACTGCTAAAAACAGCGCTTTCTAAATGCAGACCTAAAACAATGATTGGACTATGATAAGCAGTGGAAGAAAATACCACTACCAGTTATTTTAAGAAACGCCTTGCTATCTTGGAAGTCTAGATGTAGCTTCTAACCAGAGAAAGAGCTATCAGATAGAATATTTAAGAAAGATAATCGTTTCATTTTAAACATTTATTATATTGCTGGAAAATTGTAGTAAAAATGTGGTGTGAATATCCTTTGCATTTCTTTCTTAATAACCCATCAAAGCGTCCTGTGATGTACCTGCCAGCAGGACGCACACGACATAAAGGCAGATAGCAGTCAGAACGTACGTCCGCGTAGCTCAATTGGTAGAGCGACTTATTCCGGAATGAGGGAACACGGGTTCAAGCCCCGGCGTGGATAAAAATGACGGAGAAATTTACTTCGTTATAATGGCGCCCGAACTTTCCGGATGACCCGGCCCCGTTCAAAATCTCGCAATGGTGTGATATTCTTTCCACACCGCGAGATAGGAAAAAATCAGAGAATCCTCTTCGCCAGCGCTGCGCTTCGAAAGAATATAATGTGTGTGACGTTGCATTCCACACACTAGATTGACTGGGAGTTCTCAAGTGCACGTTCTACAGCGGATGGCTGCCTGCAACGCTTCATGGTCACGGCTGACCCGTGGGCCATGACCCCGGCCCTCTTTCGGGGGGAGATGTGACGTACCTGCCAGCAGGCCGCACACGACATAAAGGCAGATAACAGTCAGAACGAACGTCCGCGTAGCTCAATTGGTAGAGTGACTTATTCCGGAATAAGGGGGCCCGAGTTCGAACCCCGGCGCGGATAAAAATGACGGAGAAATTTACTTCGTTATAGTCCAAATTTCCTTGTACATTTTGGCAATGGCTGTGGAGAGTCAGAGGCGAATGTAGAGCTATGTCAGTGAAAAGTGTGGTGTGTGTATGCTTGCACGGATGACGATATACTGCTTAATATAGAACTTTATATTATCTTGATGATTTGCATTCTTAAATCGCTCTAAACCTTTACTTACGAAATTAATAATATGATTCAGTCAACGAGACTGTTATGGTTGTTCAATGAAGTGTTTGTGAAGAAACTACGTCGTATCTGCGCGAAGTTGAGCTGAATAAATGGCTTCTTTAGATAATGTGAAAGTTCCATTTCTTCTTGTATCCGTCCTTGTTACCGTTAGAAATCATTTAAGTATAAGTGTTAAGCATTTAGTATTTAGGTAATCGGTGTTCCGGCAAATGATATGCCAACGCATGAGCTAAATTCTTAAGGCATTATACACTCCATATACTTCTTAAGTCTTTTTATATTTTTACTCTTTTTTTGTCAGTATTATACTCCATAACACTCCCGTATTTGTTACAGCTTCTTGGTTATAGCTCAACGTATCCTTGATGCATTCAAAGAACATTCCCATACAGTGCAACCTTGCTCTATGGACTTTCTTTGAATATTGGTCATTTTAAATAAACAAAATATCACAAAAAAAAATCGGTCTTTTTTTATGTTTCATCTCTTTTTTAATTACATAGTTTCTAGTGAGCATATAGTCACGATTCTTAAAATATTAATTATTAGATACTAACGTCCAGGTAGAAAGAAACAGCAAACAGACGTGCGTATAATGGTAACGTCATCAATCATTGTTCCACACACAGGAAATTCAAAGGGCCATTAATATAACCTACTGACACAATATTATCTTCATATCAGCATAGATCAGAATGGTATGACTACAAAGCTTATTCGTTGATCCCATATACACTATAATGAAAAATGTCACCTGTCACCTAGATGAGAAACACAACATAGCATTTATTGACATACTTTAGTACGGTGTCGGTCCACCTTTAGCCTTAATGCATGCACTGACCCTTAGCTTTCGACAAGGTTTTGGAACACAACGATAGCTATGCGCTTCCATTCAGTACATAATGCTGCCGCTAACTATTGCTTAGTAGTAGGCCTTGGTTCGAAACTTCTTATGCGGCACTATAATTCATCCATAGGTGCTCTATGGGATTAAGATCAGGGCACTGTGCCGGCCAGTCCACACAGGATAAGAAATTCTCGTCAAACCACGCAGTAACAGTCCTTGCTTTATGGCTCGGTACCTTATATTGCTGGTACCAACAAGGCTCGGTTTCATAGTATTGCCACAGAGTTGGTAGGACATAATAGTCCAGAATATCGAGGTAGACGTGCTGGTTAACAGGTTTGTCCAAGACAACCAATGGGCCGAGACCATACCATGAAAAACACCCCCGCACGAGTACACTGCGAGCTCCAAACTTGACCGCAGGAAGAGTACACTCTGGTAAATAGCGTTCTCCCGGCTGCCGCTATACAAACAGACTTCTATCAGACTGATGGATCGTGCATCTGGATTCATCAGTCCATAGGACCAGTTTCCATTGATCTACGGTCCACGATAAATGTACTTTACACCATGCTAAACGACGAGTAGCATTCCGAGTGGACATAAAGGGCTTATGAGTAGCCGCTCGACCACGGTAACTCATAGAATAAAGTTCTCTTGGAATGGTACCTGTACATACCTAGGTTCCAGAATTTTTACTCACCTGCACACTGAGGTCTTGTGCAGTATTCTGTCGATTAGCTGTAAAGACTCTCCTGAGAATTCGTCGTCCTCTTTCACTGATTTTCTTTGGTCTGCCGGTACGTTTTGCTGCTTCAGGCACGCCATGTGTCTTCCACGTATTCCGTACATCCAAAAGTGTTGACTTGGGTATGTTTAAACGCCTCTCGGGGTCTATTATGGACAGCCCACTAATATAACACCCAACAATCTTTCCTTTCTTAAAGTCAGTTCTCTCCGCCGCGATATTTTCACTTAACCGCACAGTGCGATATGGCCGCGGTCAGCTGCAGGCTTGTTTTTATAGCGTTTGCAGCTCTACTGCGCATCTTAACAACGCAGAGGATTCGTTCATTTGCTTTTGAAGGGGTGTCCGGTGACTTTTGTCAATATAGTGTATATCAACAGGCTTAGCATAAATACTGTTACAAACGTTCGACAGATGGCGCGCAAGCAGTGCGCAACGTCACCGACCAGCCGGGAGGCACGAAGCAGCTAGTGAATCATTGTGCGTTCAGTCACAGAGGAGACAACGTGCCATAGTGTATGGCGCTTATGAGAATCTTGTTGCTGTAATACCGCTGCACAAAGTTGAGAAATCAGCTTCCGAGATTCTCAACGTGTTGAAGAACCTGAAAATCAGTCGAATGTTTGTCTACCGGACCACAAAAAGATTTCTTGAGACAGGAACTGTCGCTGACCGTCCCAGAAAGGATCGTCCACCTACTGTGAGGACTGCTCGCCTGGTGAAAGTAGTGGCAGCCCGTATTTGACGAAGTCCTACCAGAAAACAGTCAGTGATGGCTCGTAAGCTGAACATTACAAGAATGTCGATGCCACGCGTACTGCCGAGTGACCTATGGGGAGAGCTTACCGGTGGCGTACAGGGCACTTCCTCACACCACAACTGAAGCAGAAGAGAGTGCTAAAAGCGAAACGTTTGTTGCAAACATTACGCAGACAATCACCATAGACAGATCCTTTTTGCTGATGAAAACATTTTCTCTATTGAAGAGGCTTTCAACCACCAACATGACAGAGTGTAATCGTCAACCTCACGAGAAGCTCAGGAGAAAGCCCCAAGGATCATGTAGGACCATCATCCTGCTTCTGTCATGGTTTGGTGGGGAGTCTCCTACGAGGGCACCACGGAGCTCCATTTCTGTGAGAAAGGAGTGAAAACATCCGCAAAAGTCTACCAGGACAGGGGTTTGGAGCCAGTGGTCAACATTTGAGACACACCTTGTTCCAAAACCGACAGTGGAGCTTTCAGCAGGATTCCGCACCTTCCCACAAGTACAAGTCAACCCAGGAGTGGCTTCAGGCGAAGTTGCCAGACTTCATTTCTTCAGCTGATCGGACTTCAAGCATCCCAGACCTCATCCCATTGGACTACAAGTTGTAGCCCACATTGGAGGACATGGCCTGTAGAAAGAGGCACCTCAATATTGACAGCCTCAAACGCTCTATGGTGCGGACAGTAGCAGCTTTCTCTGTGAAAACCCTGTGTAAAGCTATTAGTGAGTGGCCACAGAGACTGAGGGACTGTGTGAAGGCAAAAAGATGCTATTTTGAAAAGTAATTGGTGCCATGTATTCGAGAGTGTGCTACTCACGTCATATCACAGGTATACTAAAATAACTTTAAATTTATTTTGTTATTTCATTGAATACTTAGCAACAGTATTTATGGTTTTATTGTAAGAATAAATAGGCTTTAATTACTTGCGCAATATAAGCGCTTCACAAACTACTCGCAGTCTATTTCTATATCTCCAGAAATATCTACACTAGTCTGTACCAGTCCGTTCCGGCGGCACAGTAGTCAAGGCGCAACCATGCGTCCACGATGGGTACATGTTCAGATCCCGGTGAGGCATGGACGTTGGGTTTGTCTTACAGCTCTGGCTCTTTCACTTCTCTGGAACCAGTGGCCCTGGGACGGGATCCTGCTTATGGCCCATTGTGTTACTTGTAGTTGCCGTTAAACCCCCAAAACAAGAAAAACAATCTGTACATCCTCTACACATTCAATGTCGTTAGTTTACGTAGTCCTGACTCACTGCCAGCGTTGCCAAAATGTAAAGCTGTTCGGGGAATTCAGTGAGAATTTCATTTGAGCCATTCAGTGAGAAAATGGTTACTCGAGAAATAACGAAATTTACGAGTACATAAAAAAACAGGAACTCAAAAGGAACGTTAAATAGAGGTGTGTGTCACAGACTTCGGTCGGTTTTTTATACACTCATCGTCAAAAAAATAGTTGCACCCAGAAGGAAGCAACTGACAGGAAAGAAACTTGGTGGGTAGGTTTGGCATCGTGAGACATGTAAATGATTCAAGTATCACGTTCAGCCGCGCATGTGACTCAAGTAAGAAGGAGTTGAAGCCCTATGTCTGACGGCTATATAAGGTCGTCCCGTTGCACGCGCTTACCATTCTGATTCATGCTGTTGTGTTGGTTGCATCCTTTGCAAGTGAAGTATGCCTCAGAGAACAGTTCGGAAGCAATTCGAACAGCTGGAGGAGTTCGAGAGGGGCCGCTTCGTCGGGTTTAGGGAAGCGGGATGGTTTTATTGCCGTATCACCATAGCATGCTGTTGGCGGCAGTGGATAGAACAAGACACGCAGCAGCGACAGGAAGGGTCTGGGAGACCTAGACGAACCACGAAGAGAGAAGACCGACGGGTTGTCCGACATTCGTGTAGTGACCTAACAGCCACGATTGCGGATATTCAGCAAAGAGTGCTGCCCTCTATGCATCGTCCGATTAGTGCCAGCACTATTGGCAGACGGCTGCACAACGCAGGACTACAGTCACACAGACAGTCACAACGACTGCGCTTAACACCATTGCATCGTCGCCAAAGACTGTAATAGTGTCGTTCCATACTGCCAGAGAGCCACTCAGAATGGCAGCTGGTGATCTTCTGTGACGAGTCCCGCTTTCGTCTCGGGGGAGACGACCAAGGAATCCGTGTGTGGAGGCACCGTGATAAGCGTCAAGATGAACGGTTTGTTGTCGAGTGTCAGATGTCCAGAAGGCCTGATGTCATGGTGTGGGGTGCAATTGCCTACGATGCCAGATCCCCCTTTGGTGTTCATTACAGGCACTTTGACAGCCCAACGTTACGTAAATGAAGTCCTGCAATTAATGTCCCTACCTTTTTTGAATGCTCACTCCGCTGCGATTTTCCAAGAGAGCAACGCTCGTCCGCAAACTGCTGCTGTCACGAGCGCTTACCCTCAAGGCACTGACACTCTGCCATGTCCAGCCGCATCACCAGACCTATCGCTGATTGAAAATGTGTGGGATGCTATTGGACGTGCTATCCACACTCCACCCTACCGCACAATCTGCAGGAACTGCGTGAGAAGATTCAAGCTGCACTGGTTGGCTTATCGCAGGACACCATTAGGAACCTGTACAATTTCATTTCAAGACGTCTGGCATGCTGTGTGAGTAAACATGGCTGCCCGACGCCATACCGAGAGACACTACTTCTTGGCGTGTAGCTCAAAAAATATTGCCCACATCAGTCTCAATGTTTAATCATTTATTATTCCTGGTAACCTTTACCTTCCTCTCCGAATAGCGTTACAATCCGACACGTCCTTCTGGGTGCAACTATTTTTTTTGACGTTGAGTGTATTTTGTTACTAGTAATGCTGTAGATTTTTATGAATTCAGAGGACACACGTTGTGAAACACTTCGGTCGAAAGCCGGACACATACCTAAAGTAAATTTTACTACCATGAGGGAAATCTGTGGGTTTCCTACTTATTCTTAGTTCAACACGCAGAAAAATGCGATTTTCGCAAGACGTCGTATGAACGTGCCATTTTTTCAAAAAAAAAAAAAATACCTATGAATGGTTCTACTAGTACATGGCATAAGTCGCAAAAGCTCTTCTGCTATTTTTACTTCTTCCCTGTCCTTTTACCCATATTCTTTTCAACATGCTCATTGTATATGAAATTACTTTTACTCCCACGTAGTTGTTGAAGCACTGGACAACCTAACACCGCTGTTCAATTCTGCCGAGAAACTTCCAGATCAAATATATTTTTATAAGATTCCATATATCTCAATACCAAAAAGCTTGCCACACCTCCGCAGATATTTTCAGCTTCAGCTGATATTGAAAGAATACGACGAAACAACCTTAACACACTGTCGGGACCAATATTTCGAAATTTTACTTCAAGGGACTAGGCCTCATTGAATGGAGTATGAGTTCGTTTCCGTGTATTCCACCGGAAGAAAAAAATACCGGTTACTTCATGACAAAATATCTTCTCGTGCTTGTATGGGACAAATCGCTACGACCACCTCCCTCTCAACGTGTGGAGTCATTTCGCGGGTGACGTCACCGGCTGGCGCGTAATATGCACTGCTCTTCTTAAAAATTGCGTCATCACGACAGACACCAGGTAAGAAAATGGAATTTATATCGTATATCACTTACGTGACGAGCAGTGACTTATCTTGGGTCCGAGGCCTGGGTATCCTCCCCCCCCTCCCCCAGTACCGTTTTTTTTTATTTGCGAAGTTTATTTTTTAACTGTTAAGTAATAGAAGCAACTATTTTCCTAAATTTTAGGTACATGCTATTGCCAAAATGATACCACATAATTATGAAAATTAGGATTTGAACACTTATTTGTACATGAACACCATTCTTCTTTCTTTCTGTGTGAACTTGACTGTTATGTTTTCACAAAATTGTTTCTTCCGAGTACTTTTTCATATTTAAAAATAATGTTTTTCTCTATTGACAAATCAGCCAAGTTGCTCGAATGTGCATGTCCCTGTGTGGCTCTTTTTTTTTTTTTTAATTGGAGGTTTAACGACCACCGTGAGCAACTCAATGGGCTATAAGCAGTCGCCCGTCCCTAAATAAGGGTCACTGGTTCCAGGGAAGGGAGAGAGCCAGTGCCGTAAGACAAACACAACATCCATGCCTCACCGGGATTCGAACCCGGACCCCTTCGGACGAATGATCAGAGGTCAACGCCTTAGACCACTGCGCCACCGGGGCGGCTTGTGTGGCTCTAAGATATATCTTGATTCTTTTTAATACAGAGAAACTTCTTTCGGCAGTTGCAGTTGTTGATGGAAAGTTTAACATTAGGTCTGCTAATTTGTACACCTCAATAAACACTATTTCCAATTTATTCAACTTTATGTAACAAGTCATGTCTCTTACTGATTAGTTTTTCTATTCATGAAGGGAATAAAACACCTTCAGTTCATTTTTCAGTCGAGCTACATCAAAATCTGAAGATTTTTAAGTTATGACAGTAGATGTTCAGGGGAGCTTTCACAAAATTTATCAAAACATCCAACAGATCCACGAATTCAAGTTAAAATATCTCTGATTTTAATTTATTGGCACTTCACACAAACTGAAACAACTCTCGCGAAACACGCGCTGTTACGCGCGGAAGCATGCGAGTGATTGAGATAGTCCAAGGCTCTGAGCGAACCGTTGCATTCACCTCCATACGCGAATTCATGTTGTCATGGAAACGCTAGCAGGCGATTGCATGGAAGCTCTTCGCATCAGAACAGCGAACACTCTGGAAAGCACGCTTGCGTTATGCAGTTGGCCATCGCTCGCCACACTGATTCTCATAGTCGAAAGAAGCGAATCCGCTCGTGGTTTTTTTTTTTTTTTCGCACAGAAAGCATCGACATATCTTAATACCGTTGATAATTGACTTTTATTTGTGTATATTTAATTGAATTTTTTTGTGCATTCTCTGGGCTTCGCATATATGTCTCTTCACCAGTGGCGTAAGTTGCTAGCTAGCCTAGAATATACGCCACTGGAGACGAGACATGTATGTATTCGGTGTACAAATTAATTCGCAGCCATTTTCCTATAAAGTCAGTGTTTATTTCATAATGATTAACTTACATTTAAACACGCGAAATAATCTTCATCGACATCGATACACTTCTGCCAACGATTGGTAAGCTGAGGAATCTCATCACGGTAAAAGAGCGGCGGTTTGGAGTCTATGAATTCGGCAATGATTTGAGCGAAATCATCTGGTGTTTTGAAGTGCAAATCCGGCCGCCCCGGTGGCGCAGTGGTCTAAGGCGCTGGACTCTGATCATTCGTCCGTAAGGGGTCCGGGTTCGAATCCCGGTGAGGCATGGATGTTGTGTTTGTCTTACGGCACTGGCTCTCTCCCTTCCCTGGAACCAGTGACCCTAAATTAGGGACGGGCGACTGCTTACAGCCCATTGAGTTGCTCACGGTGGTCGTTAAACTTCCAATAAAAAAAGTGCAAATCCACTAGGTGGTGTTAGAGGGACTACAACAAATGGTATTCCGATGGGGCTAAGTCTGGAAAATACGCAGGGTGCTGAAGAACTTCCCCACCGAATGCAGTTAGGGTGTCATTGGTGGTTTCCACCGTGTGAGGCCCTTCGTCGTCCTGCAGCATTATCTCTTGCCGAGTCCCATGTCCGGTAAATGGTCGTTTCTGCTCGATTGCGTCCCTCAGACAATGAAGTTGCCGTTGATAACGCTCGGCATTGACGGTTTTACCTCGTTTAGACAGCTCATAAGACAATACACCCTTCATGTCCCACCAAATGCAGAGTAAAAATTATTTTTTTGTCATCAATATTATGTTTCGTAGTCGATACTGATGCTTCACCAGGGTTGACCCTCGATTTTCGCCTTTTAGGATTGTCGTACAACACCTACTTTTCATCGCCAGTCACTATTCTGTATAAAAGATATTTTCAGTTGAACGTGTACAGCAGGGAAACAGATGTGTCGTAGCGTCACTCTTTGTTGTCAGGAAAAAGCGCGTGAGGGACCCAACGGCCAGCCTTGTGAAATTTCCCCAGCTTTTGTAGGCGAATAGAGATTGCGTGAGCAAGCTCTGACTACTTCGGACACGGATTTTTGGCGAAAATCCCTTCAAAATCATCGTCATCCATCTTTTTGGGTTGGCCTGGACGTGAATTATCCACGAGATTGAAATTTCCTTCCCGAAACATCTGGAACCACTTTTTACACGTGCTGTAGGGCACAGCAGCTTCCCTTGAGGATGAACAAATAATTTCCTTAGCCTCTCTAGCATTTTTGTTTTGAGCTGGAACGCGAAAGGCATGCCATGCTTCACATGCTACTCATCGGGCGTCGTTGTGCTTACTCCAGTTTTCACGTGCTTCGTGAGGTTCTGTCAGCTGCAGCGTCGGGTTTTATGGTGTCGTCCGTTGATCTTGCACAACCGTCACATGGCGGCGCCACACGTCCAATTTGCACCAGTGCTACGGTGGATTGTACTTAGGGGCTGAGGATTAATTTGTACACCTTATATACGATCATAAGTACAGTGCTGTAGATACAGAAGAAGGCACGATATTCAGTATTAAGTGAATCCTTCACGAGCACCTATTATGTCATGTACTCGTCGTGGCATTAAACTGAAGAGTACCTAAATGTTTGTTTGTTGAATCTCCCATTATGGTGCCTCGATTCGGACCTAAAGGTCAAGTTTGGTGGATGCCGGTATGGCCTAATGTACCACCCACAAAGCGATCGTATTCCAACTAAGTTTAATGGGAGATTAATCTGGCTATCGTGCAGTTCAAGAAAAGAACAGCACACGTCGGGCATCCAGACGATCTAATAAACCCATACACCATAAAACTGGGCAGTAAGACGCACCGACATGCACGCCTCCAGCAACCGTTTACTAGAACGTCTTCGCACAACATTCGTTCATTAGGACGCATCAATGTACATGCATACAGGGGTTGGACAGAATAATGTGAACACCACGCTCAAAGACTTGACTTTTAATGCAGATGCCTACGTCGCAATACGCAAACATGTTCACCACTTTTTGGTTGTAATATTATATCCTGTTTAAATGCATATAAAGTGTCTTGGTTTTTCAGCAATGGTTCAGGCAGCATGAAAGTGGCTTTATAACGTACAAGTTTGTCCGTGCCGAGCATCGAATCCGTGTCCCACTCACTCCGGAGTAAGTCGCTCTCCGAACTGAGCTAGGCGGACATGTGCTGTCACTACTATCTGCATTTATCTCATGTGCGACCTGCGGGACAGGCACGTCCCAACTTTTACAATATTTCCTGGTCACAACAGTGCCCGGATCTGAATTGAAAATGTATGAAACGCGTTAGAAGAACAGATCCGAGAACAACGTCCTGTCCCGTAAATATGAGCCTGTTAAAGGACTGTCTGGTGGCGCCTGGTATACCGTAGACGTAGACTCACTACAAGACCTTGTGAAATCGTTGCCAAATTGTACACGTTTTGTAATTAGGGCTAAAAGAGGTGTGACGTACCTGCCAGCAGGACGCACACGACATAAAGGCAGGTAGCAGTCAGAACGAACGTCCGCTTAGCTCAATTGGTAGAGCGACTTATTCCGGAATGAGGGGACCCGGGTTCGGGCCCCGGCGTGGATAAAAATGACGGAGAAATTGACTTCGTTATAGAGGTCCAACCCAGTATCGAATAAAAGTTTCTAATTCAGTGGCCAGTATGTGTACAATATGTGGTATAATTTATCTTTATCTATGGCAGTTCCTCCAGACCTTCACATCACGTCTGTTACGGATGCAACACAGGTTTTTCAGGATTCTCAAATTTTCTAATATGTTTTCCAAAGTTACGTAGTGATATCGATGAACACAGCGGGAATTTTCTTGATGTGCATACACAATGTTCTGGACTCCCATATAAAAAAAATCAGGGAGCACCAGTTTAGAAGAATTCGCAGGCCAAACTTTGGGCCCAGCGTGAGAGCTCCAGTTGTTATTGAATGTCTTACTCAAGAATACTGCTGACGCCAAGTGCGGTTGCGTTTCATAGTGCTTAAGAGAGAAGCCTGGTGGAGATGAAGTAAGAAAAAATCTGTAGCATGTTTGGATATGGTGCCTAGTGCACTCTGTTCTTAGGAAAGTAGAAAGGACAGTAGTCCTTGTGACCAGTGGCACTACCTCTGGTATTCGTCATAGGGTTTTCCCTTTTCAGTTCTTAGCTCCCATACTGATGTACCTTAGTCTAAATGGGTTTGTTATGCGTATTAACTCTGCACCTCACGTCAAATGTTGCCTTATCGGCGAATAGCCACTTTGCATACCAAAGAACACATTTCCCACCCTCTCGTGAATGATGTCAGACTTTCTTCATAGGGCTTGCTCGCCCTTTTAAGTTCGGAGCTCGCATTCGGGACTCTGGTATCCCAAAGACTGCGTTACTCACATTCACTCTGCCACTAACGTGAACTGTTGAGTCTCTTGTGAATAACAATTTCACATACTAAAGGACACACACGTTTCGAACGTCCTGGGGCTCCGGCACCATTTTGCTTCATCATTAATAATGGCACATCTTCTTGCATGCGCATGCGTTATGACAACCGCTCACGAAAATTCTATTATTTCTAACGGCATTTGCAAGATACAACAACCGTATCAGTTTTGGAAATAGTGCACACGGTTGTTGTTGTCTTTTTTCCCCTTGCCAAACAGATCAACTTGCACTATGACTGCCGTAAAAAAAACGGTTGCGGAGGTAAAAATTGGAACAAAGTTTCACTGGTGTGTAGCTTCAAACGGGCACATTAATTTGGTGAATCAGCACGAAGGTAAATACCTTGGAAGTAATACCTTACATCAAGAACAGCTGAATGCATAAGTTTAGGCAGTATTGTTAATTGTTGAAAATGAGTACAGCTACCAAAAAGGCAGTGGCAATCGGTTTCGACGGGACTTATGTGAACACTGGACGTAAGAGTGAGATTATTAGACAGTGTGAATTAAATTTTAAAATATGTGACAGCATACACCGAGCGATCACTGAATTACGACCATCCCCAACAAAAGTGGATGCGGCCCGTTGGCCACGTGATTACTGAGTGTGCATGATTACTCGACCGCCATACCAGGAATAAGGTGTGAGTGGAGCAGTTGGTAATAAATTCCGGAGCGTGATGGGTAAACGGAAGGATTTATCGCACTTTGAAGAAGGATAGATAGTGGAAGCTCGGAGAGCGGGTGCCTCGATTTCCCAAATGGCTGAATTGATGGGTTGTTCGGAGCGTGATGGGTAAACGGAAGGATTTATCGCAGTTTGAGGAAGGATAGATAGTGGGAGCTCGGAGAGCGGGTGTCTCGATTTCCCAAACGGCTGAACTTCTGAGTTGTTGGAGAGCTGGGATACTTAAAGTGCATCAGAACTGGCGTGAAAATGGCCAAACAACAATCAGGAGACAAAACTGCACAGGACAGCGAAAGGTTGATGTCAGGCCTTCAGACGCTGCACTGTTCAACAGTCGACTGCCCAATACAACAGAAGCCAACCCGAAACAGTATCTGTCATGATCATGCGTATATGGGCTAAAATTACAGACGGTCCCGACGACATCCTCTCCTAACTACAGCGCAAAAGACTCGCTTGTTGCAAAGACCATGCAAGTTGGTAGTCGGATGAGTGGAAAAAGAGTGCTGGTGTGATGTGCCGCGTTTTTTCGTTCACTCCGTGGATGGTGGAGTACAAGTTTGGCGCTAACAGCACGAGAAACTCGATTCATCATGCATGGTGTCCACAGTTCAAGTCGGTAGAGGCGGTTGTATGCTTTGGAGCATATTTATCTGTTAGGAACTTGTACCCTGGTGCACATGGAACAACGCATGTTTGATTCCCACTATCGTGAATTGCTTGCTGATTCTGTACATCCAGCACTGTTGCAGTTTTTCCCCAGTGGCTACGGTGTCATCCAAGATGACATTGCGCCGACGCAAAGTCCAATGTTGTGCAAGAAGGGTTTGAGAAACACAGTTCAGACTTCCAGCATATCGATTAGCCTCTGAAATCCCGCGATATCAATCCCATAGAGCACTTGTGATACACTATGAAATGGCATAGCAGGCGTCTAGATCACCTCCATACATGCACTGGCCATATCTCCTAACTACTTTCGACATCTTATTGAATCGATGCCACGTCGGATAGCTGCTGTACTGAAGATGAAAGGAGGATTTACGAAGTATTTGGTAGGCGGTCATAATTCAGTGATCACTCAGTATATCCTTCATTGGTAGCCATCCACGTTTTGTTGACTTTTCACTGACACTGCGCCGTCCCGGTAGTGCATTGGTCAAATCGATGGCTTCTGTTCATTCGTCCGAAAGGGGTCCGGGTTCGAATCCCGTTAGGCATGGATGTTGTGTTCGTCTTGCGGCACTGGCTCTCTCCCTTCCGTGGAACCAGTGGCCCTAAATTATGGACGGGTTACTGCTTATAGCCCATTGAGTTTGTGACGTACCTGCCAGCAGGACGCACACGACATAAAGGCAGATAGGAATCAGAACAAATGTCTGCGTAGCTCAGTTGGTAGAGCGACTTGTTCCGGAATAAGCGGCCTCGGGTTCGAATCCCGGCGTAGACCAAAAATGACGGAGAAATTTACTTCGTTATAAGTTGCTCACGGTGGTCGTTAAACCTGCATTTAAAAATAATATATATTTGGTGTGCAACTTAATTCTGGGCCACAAGCACGACACTTTGATAGCAAATTATAGTAAATCGAATACGTACCTAATCAGGGAAATAATCCCCGTCGTGTTGGATACATTTGCGCCGTCGGTCAGGGAGCTGCCGAATCTCACAGCGGAAAAAAGAGGGCTCTTTCGAGTTGATAAAGTCATCAATACTTGGGTGGATCTCCTCGACAGAAGGGAAGTGGTATCACTCAGGTGATGTTTCAGGGAGCGAAAAAGGTGATAATCTGACTGGGCGAAGTCTGGAGAAGACGCCGGATGGGACAAAATCTCCCATCCCAGGTCGGTGATCGTGTTTAAAGTCGTTTTCGCGGTGTGAGGACGCGCGTTATCCTGAAGCAACAGGACCGACCTTCTGCCCTTGCCGGTGTATGGCCTTTTCGCCTCCACTGCGTCACTCACACGAATGAGTTGCTGACAATAACGCTCAGCATTGAGCGTTTCACCAGGTTTGAGCAACTCGTAGTGTACGACACCGGGCTGATCCTACCATATGCACGGCAACAACTTGCTGGCATGGGTATTCAGTTTGGCGGTACTGGTGGTAGACTGACCTGGATAAACCCACGATTTGCGCCGTTTAGGATTGTCGTAGGGGATCCACTTCTCATCACAGGTCAATATCTTGTGGCGGAAATACTTGTTCTTGAATCTGGAGGGCAAGGACACAGCAACATCGTAGCGCCTAGACTTGTTCGCAGCTGTGAGTCGGTGGGGCACCCAACGGTCCTCCTTGTGAATCCGTCAAAGCTAGTGCAGACGCTGTGCAATGGCTTGCCGTGTTACTCCGAGTTCCTGGGCGAGCTCTGACTGTGTGCGACAGGTATCCGCGTCCAACAGTTGTTCCAGTTCCTCATCGTCAACTTTTTGTGGCTGTCCTGGACGTTCTGCATCATGGAGATCGACATTTCCCTGCTTAAACCGCTGGAACCACTTTTTACACGTACTGTAGGACACAAAAGCGTCACCCAAAGCAATACAGATCATTTGCTGGGCTTCCGCGGCACTTTTTTAGCTAAACGCGAACAGAAGGCAGTGCCTTAAATGTTGCTACTCGAACGACATTCCTTTCACCGTCAACTTTCGTCTCTTATGTCACTACAGCTGTGAGCGGTTACGGTTACCTCGAAAGCTGTTGGATGACGGTGCAATCAGTCATTATCTCACACAGCTATTTGCATTTGCCGACGTTCTATGATCGCTTGCGGTTAGGGGCCGAGAATTAAGTTGCACACCTAATATATATATATATCAATTTTGATTGCTTCTAGTTACGTTTTTCATCCAAAACGTTACGTCGCAACTCACATGGATTTTTTTCTCCAGGCTATGTATGGCAGTTATTGTAATTTACAAAAATATATTGACCAAGCAACTTGAATGTCTCTACTGGTTAAGAACTTCGATCACGCAAGTACTTTACCGGCCTAGGAATGTGTACCCCAACGTGTAAGCTAATTCATTCTCCCACTTCATTATTTCTGTCTGTGGTATTTAATAGGATATATTAAGTCACAAATTGCCTAAAATTGATTTAATACGAATCATTTAAAAAGTTTAACCCTAAGTTGTCTAAAACTTATAAACTTAAACGTTTATTAAAAAAATTAATTATGAACTTTAACGTTTATAATAAAACATTTTTTTAATTATAAACTTTAACGTTTATAATTTTAGACAACTTAAGGTTAAACGTTTTAAATGATTCGTATTAAATCAATTTTAGGTAATTTGGGACTTAATATATCCTATTAAATACCACAGACAGAAATAATGAAGTAGAAGAATGAATTAGCTAACACATTTGTGATATCTCAAATTTATAATTTACAGGATGTCTGAATTGCAAAATATAGATCGGCCGAACTAATAAAATACATTCTCTCTGGAGTGATAATAAAATGTAAAATAGTAGGTTTCCAAAATGAGGAACTACGATTCAATTACTGATGAACATTTGAAGGTATTAAATGTAAAATAGTAGATTTCCAAAATGAGGAACTACGATTCAATTGCTGATGAACATTTGAAGGTATTTAAATCGTGCTAAGTCAATTTTCGCGAATGTTTCCCAGGCTGTCTCTTGCTGCGAGAGGCATTTCTAATAAGCCCTTCCTTTTTTACGACGTTAGACTGATAGAATTCTCATATACGTTCCTGCTATTTTCTGTAAATGTCTTTCTTGGGGAACCCCGTAGCAGTCGCTGCGACGGCCAACGTACATCGCAAATATTATTTTGGTCACGCAGACGAAAACGATATTACAAAATATTTTTAATTCTCTCTTGTGCAGATTGTCAAACACTTGTGAAGATTTTCCGCCTAGGGACAGAATTCTGTCTTTCCAAACTTTCCGGAAAAGTTAGTTAGACGGAGTACAAATTTCTTCCGGAATCGTAAAAGTTGTGTTTCTTTTTCTTTCGATGTTACCTCTGTCTACATTATTGTTAAATATCATTTAATTCTATAATTGTTTGTGTTTTAGCTTGATAATGGAGCTAACAATCTCGGAAAACGGAAGTTAAACGGTGCGCTGTAACCTGAAATCCTTTTTTTCCTTTTTTTTTTTCTGCTCTAATTCTTTTTAAATAGCATTTTATTCCATAAAAATGGGTGTTTCAGTCGAAAAAACGAAGAAAAAAATTCAGAAAGCGGAAATTGGACGAAGCGAAGATTTCTCCCGTAATCGTAATTGTTTTTGGACGAAGCGAAGATTTCTCCCGTTACCGTAATTTCTTTTGAACGAAGCGAAGATTTCCCACATAATCGCGATTTTTTTTTAAACGAAGCGAAGATTTCTCCCATACACGTAATTCTTTTGGAGGAAGCGAAGATTTCTCACGTAATCGTAATTGTTTTTGGACGAAGCGAAGATTTCTCCCGTTACCGTAATTTCTTTTGAACGAAGCGAAGATTTCCCCCATAATCGCGATTTTTTTTAAAACGAAGCGAAGATTTCTCCCATACACGTAATTCTTTTGGAGGAAGCGAAGATTTCTCAGGTAATCGTAATTTCTTTTGAACGAAGTGAAGATTTGTTCCTTAATCGTGATTTCTTTTGAACGAAGCGAATTCTCCCGTAATCGCGATTTCTTTTGGAAGAAGCCAAGATTTCTCCCGTAATCGTAATTTAGTTTGGACGAAGCGAAGATTTCTCCCGTAATCGTAATTTCTTTTGAACGAAGTGAAGATTTGTTCCTTAATCGTTATTTCTTTTGAACGAAGCGAATTCTCCCTTAATCGCGATTTCTTTTGGAAGAAGCCAAGATTTCTCCCGTAATCGTAATTTAGTTTGGACGAAGCGAAGATTTCTCCCGTAATCGTAATTTCTTTTGAACGAAGTGAAGATTTGTTCCTTAATCGTGATTTCTTTTGAACGAAGATAAGATTTCTCCTCCCGTAATCGTAATTTCTTTTCCCACGATGATCCCTCTGTCCAGTATTATTGTATTGTTAAATAGCGTTTTGTGGCAGAAATGTTTGTGTTTCAGTTTGAAAATGGAGGCAAACATTTCGGATAGCCGAAGCTGAAGAGAGCGAAAACCTTTCTCGTGATTTTTTGAGGGTGTTTTCCCTGTCATCTATTGTTAAATATAATTTTATTTTATAAATCGTTGTGTTTCAGCTTGAAAATGGTGGAAAAGAATTCCGACAGCGGAAGTCAGACGGAGCGATAATTTCTCCCGAAATCGTAATACTATTTCTTCGTGATGTTTCCTCTATAGTTTATTGTTAAACATTATTTTATTATATAAATAATAATCTTGACAAGACGATAAGTCGAAATGTCTTACTTAGAGCATTTAAAAGTGCATCAAAGCATGCACATTCATAGGACGGAATCTTTTTGATCATTGAAATGCTATAGTACCTAGTCTTCGCTTTATTTTTTATTTTTGTAGGTAGAGCAAATATAATGAGTTCCTTTTCTATCTTTCTATATGTTTTTTATTTCTAGTTTAAATTACTTTTCGCATCCAGTACATGTTCTACCCTGTCATCACTTTGCAGATTATTTTGTATCACCAAAATATCAGTCGCAAACTGTTCAGAAACTTTCTTTTATGGGGCTTGCACATAACTTTAAACTAAACTAATGTCAGCGTAACATACTGATGTTTCTCTAGAGATTCGAAATAAATGGTTGCAATATTTGTTAAATCAAAAGTAAATTTATATCTTAACCGTTGCACCTGTTTTTCTAAGATAAACCGAGACTGCTTGGTAGCTGTAAAGAAATCTCTCAAACTTATCGCATCCGGAGAGAACGTCGTTGCCCGTTTTCCTTTCTTAAAAAAAGCCGCTTGTGTTCGATGATAATTTTTCAACATTTTCTTTCTTCAAACAGAAAAAGAAACTGAACTGGATTTTCCTTTCTCGGGCGATTAAGCATTTCCTAAAAATGCCTCTGGGTGTTTGTTTGAGCTAAGTCTTGTGCAAATAACATCTCTTAGGTTCCCTTTCCTTATCCAGTGAAAGCTGCATGATTGGAGAGACTTTCTTCCTGCCCGACGTTATTCTTTTCGCATTTCTTTATAGATTTGAAGCTATAAAAACATATCACCCGTGATCCTCTACAAGATGAAAAAGAACAGCGAATCTCTTCCTTATTTATTTCTCTTACACCATTTAAAACTTCGGTGATATATCGTTGTCTGAATCTTTAACTAGGGCATAAATACGGATTTTCCGAGAATACTGTACACAAAGAAGATTATTACAAGATATTTTCAAAGTTTATGCAGTGGCTAATCCGGAACACACAAAATAGTGTCAGCGTGCTCTTCTTCAAGAAATATAGCTCTCGTACAGCACAACTGCTTGAACGCAGATGATCGCACAGGTTTACAGCAGCTTTATTCCACAAATTGGAGACTACAATCTTTGTGATGATTATGTATTTATCTGTTAGGAAAATACATTACTTGCAAACATTTTCTTTTTTGAGACCATGATTTCGCTTGCCTCTGGCTCAGCTTCATCGAAACGAATGGCACGGAAGTATTCAAATCGCCATTACTGCGACACACACCAATGTCGCACAGCACGTTTGACTCTTCTCCGTGAATGGTGAATGGTTCGCTCTCACCGCTGTGAATGATGATTCAATCCGCCATTACTGCGACACACACTGAAGTCCCACAGCACGTTTGACTCTTCACCCTCCATGGTGAATGGTCTCTTCACCCTGAATGGTGAATCCCACATCACGTTTGACTCTTCACCATGAATGGTGAATGGTTCGCTCTCACAGCTGTGAATGGTCATTCAATCCGCCATTATAGTAAAACTTCCGAATAGCGGACATCGAAGGGGAAAGAAAAACTGTCTGTTATTTAGAAGTGTCCACTGTTGGGAAAATCAGGCTTTATGACAGTATGCTATGTTTATAACGTAAAAGCAGTTTGAAAGGTAAGTAAATTAAATACACTGGCGGTAAGTGAAAAAAGAACCCCATGAAGGAATTGGCGGACGATCATGAAGTTTACATATGTTAATGGGGTTGAGTTTACATAGGTGTGATGTTGATTTCGGGACCAACTGGTGAGCACTTACTCCACAGCACAGCATAATATGCAAATTATCGTCGGTGGTATTTAAGGAGTACGGTGAAGTGAATGTAATCAGTCGTCGGCGTACGGACACATGCGAAGAACCTGAAGAAGCTGCAATGCCTGGACATGGAAGAAGTGTACAATTTCAGTAGTTATCGTACTTTGAGCGAGGTCGTCTAGTCGGACTCCGCAAGGCCGGGTGGTCGTATCGTCGTATTGCGGAGCGAATTGGACGGGAAGTATCGGTGGTGGTACGATGGTGGTGTAGATGGTCCGAGGAACATTCCCACCCGAGAAGACGTGGAACCGGGAGTCACAGACGGACTGATGAGCGGAGCGATCGACGCATAAGAAATCCACTGCGACGCAAATCCGGAACATCCACTGCGACGCAAATCCGACCTGCCGTTGCACCTAAGGTGCCTGTGCGAACAATCCGCACCCGTCTACTGGATGCAGCACTACGTGCACGTGTGCTTCTGGCATGTGTACCTCTGACTCCAGCCCACCGTCAGGAACGGCTGCAGCGGTGTCGCCAACGTCTCCACTGGAGAACGCAATGACGATCTGTCGTGTTCAGCGATGAAAGCAGATTCTGTTTGGGAGCCTCCGATGGCCGTATGCGTGTTCGCAGACGTACAGCGGAGCGTCTCCACCCTTCCTGCTTTCGCCAGCGACACACAGGGCCTACACATGGTCTCCTGGTGTGGGGAACGATCATCTATCACTCCCGTACACAACTAGTGTTTGTACCGGGTACGTTAAACAGCACCTCCTACATCAACATCATTCAGCCCGTTGTTGTGCCATTTGTAAGGTCGGTCCATCGTGGTGTTTTCCAGCAAGATAACGCACGTCCACACACGGCACGTGCAACGCAACATACAGTTCAGGGTGTGAGACAACTTCCATGGCCTGCGCGTTCACCGGATTTGCCCCCATTGAGCACGTGTGGGATTTTATGGGCTAACGACTTATCCGGTCTCCACGGCCAGCCACGACCATCCCCGATTTACGCGTCCAGGTTGAGGATGCTTGGAACTCAAAACCCCAAACTTACATCCAACATCTATACGACAGACTCCATGCCAGAATTGCATAGTGTGACGCAGTTCATGGCGGTTCAACCTCGTACTAACCATGTTACATGGAAATGTTATTTTTCAGTTTACCAGCAAATACAGCTGTATTTTGCCATAATGTTTTGATCTCGTTATCCTTTGTATTTCGTTATTATGCTGTATAAATTTCGTTGGTATCAGACGTCTCCTTCTTGGTTTTGTTTTTTCACTTTCCGCCAGTGTATATAAATGCAATTCATGGGACTAACTTGTACTAACCTCTATTAAAAATATCCATCAAAACCTAAGAAGTAGCAAAATAATCAAGTATTATACAAATTTGGAAGATGTGAAACCGTTTATTGGTGTAAATATGACATGGATGTTAAGTCAAATAATATTCGAAAATTTGAAAATTTTCGTCGTCGTGGAGCGGGAAAATTTTCAAGTTTACGACGAAAAAGTTTTCTATATTATCTGACTTAACATCCATGTCATATTTAGATCAATAAACGGATTCACATCTTCCAAATTTGTATTGTACAATGGTGTATACCCGTATTTCATTCATTGATAACCAAGCATTGCTGTTTGTCTACTACGTTCTTGTGAAATTTCGTCTTCTAAATGAATCCCTAGGCAGCCGCCAACAGCTATGAATTCTGTGCATCCTAAAACATTCGGGTTTCCTAAAACTTCTTCACGAATTAAAGTCCCTGATGAAGGAATGTTTTTGGCTCTAGCGCGGCAAAACCATTTATAGATAAGAGTGTCCACAGCTAAATTATCAGTTTTAGAGAACGCTCTCTTAAACTTCTGTTTGCCGTTACAATCTCGCCAAGATTTCAAGATTTCACTCTCTTACGTTTTTCCAATGTCCAGTTTATCTCCTAAAACGCGCACACTTAATCTTTCCTTTTCACTCAGCTCCACTATTTCAACTTTTTCTTTTAGAGTCAAGCGCTTACGTTCGTGCGACCTTTTAAAATCGATGTTTGAGAAATCTTTGCTTCACAGCTCGCTTACTATACTGTAAAAATTAACTGGGACAAAGTAAAAAATCACTCTTTTTTCCAAAACTTTGCCTTTATATCATTCTATGTCTTCATATACACTGATAAATGCCTGTATTAGTATGAAGTATGTCCTCCTTTAGCAGAAATGACCTCTTGAATTCGTTTTGGCATTGACTCCACTAATTGAGTGCACATATTTTTGACTTCATAATCGTGGAACCACACTTTTATAGCATCATGCGTTCTTTGGTTGTACAGTTCATTTTACCTAAACGTCTCTTCAAAATAGTCCACAAGTTTTCTATGGGATTTAAGTCTGGTGAATTTGCAGGCCAATCAAGCAAATGAATTTGATTTTCCAGCATGAAATTCTTGACCAATTTCGAATTGTGACATGGGGCCAAGTCATGTTGAAATGTCCCGTCAAAAGTTTGCAAGAATGGAACAATCCTACGTTGTAATATTTCTACGTACTTGGCTGAATTCCTCATACCTTGAACAGAAAGTAAGCTTCCAGTGCCATTTGATGTGAAAAATCCCCAAAACATCTGTTTCAGAGGGTGTTTTACAGTTTGTTTGACATGCTCAGGTCTTATGGGTTCACAGTTGCTTCGTCTAACGACATTTGCTTGGTAACCCTGCACAAATAAAAGATTTCCATCACTGAAAATTACCTTTTTCCAGTCGTCAGCAGCCCATGATTTATATTTTTTGGCCCATGCTAAACGTTTTATTTTCATTTTAGCATTTAAATATTGTTTTTTCGTTGGTCTTCTTGCCTTCCGGCCAACTTCCAGAAGCCTACGGCGCACAGTTGAATCACTAACATCTCAACTACTAGCCAATAAGTATCTTTGAAGGTCGGTGCTTGTTTTTTTTTTTTTTTTTTTTTTTTTTTTTGATTCATTATACTATTTTTGATTAGATATTTATCGGTTCATGGAGTTGTTTCTCGTTTTCTTCCACATTTACCTTTCCTTTTCGGAGACGATTATCCTGATGCATTGTATCGCGTAAGCAGTCTTGATACACTTGATTTGCCTACACCAACTGCAGAGGCGATATCTCTCACTGTCATAGAAGTGTGATCCTTCAGAGCAATTATGTTTGCACGCTTCCTTGGGGAAATATCCATTTTTCAATACACGAAAGCAACACGTACTCACAGAGAGCAAAAACTAACATCCACCTGTCTCACACGAAAGCTCACAACTGAAGCTGAAGGGCCTATTTCCTGTATAAAACTGATGAAACCACATTCTTACTATCAAGTTCTAACACTCACACCACCTCACAGCTGATAAAACCTGTTTACGTGGGTTTCCGACATCAACTGGCGATCAGATTACAATTCTGAGAATAAAATAGTTTGTCCCAATTAATCTGCACGGTATAGTAACAAGAAAAACCTACATGATTGTTGCAAACAAATGTGATATCTAGTAATCTGGACTTGAAATTGATCTCTGTCCACTGACCTTGGCTTTACCAAACAACAAAAGGCGAGTCCCTTCCACGCATAAAGTAAACCTTACTTTATGCTTCCACCCAAACCTGAATTGTGTTCCCATGTGTTTCAATCCGATTACCATTCCCGAGTTAGCATGCCTCGAGCGCTGGTCCCCGTTTCTGAGGTCTCACCCCGTTGGGAGCATGAAGAGCTAGAAGGCAGTTTCTCCTGGTTAGATATACCTATGCAAAGAGGGGGTTGGACTGTCTGGTGAGCACGAACGCTAATCCCTTTTCTAGAGATTTCGACCACTTACTCGGGGTACATAGCACTTAGCACCTTAGAATTTACTAGGACAGGCCGCTGGTGGCCGAGTGGACAACGTTCGTGACTGCCACGGGAAGGGCCTCAGGTTCGATACCAGGCAGGTACGAACGCTAGATCCACTAAATACCCACCGTGCGTCAGATGGGCACGTTAAGCCGTTGGATCCCGGGTACTGGCCCCCCGGTAATAAATAAGGGCGTCTCCCTCCCCTTTCTACTTCGCTTCCGTGTCACTTTCCTATCGGGCGCTCTAGCCCAAATCTCCTAGTTTCCTATTTCTAAGGGTTGTTTTAGACCTGGGGTCAGACACTCCCTTCCTAAAATCCTCTACATATGATCATCATGATCAATTCACTACGCCTCGGGAACAAAACGGTTAAGATAGAGAATGAGGAAGAGTAAAATAACAAAAAGGAAACGTTTGCGAGTTTGGGCGAATCACACCCTTAGGTATTCCTCGAATCGAAAGCGAATTGTCCGTTATATTGTACTTTAAGTGTGTCCGCGTCCGTTATTTAGAATGCCCGCTATTAAGAAGTATAACGAAGTAAATTTCTCCGTCATTTTTGGTCTACGCCAGGAATCGAACCCGAGTACGCTTATTCCGGAACAAGTCGCTCTACCAACTGAGCTACGCAGACATTTATTCTGATTCCTATCTGCCTTTATGTCATGTGCGTCCTGCTGGCAGGTACGTCACATTCATAAAGGGTCAAGTCATGTTAAATGGCCAAGTCATACAGTGTGGGTGCATCAGTCATTTTCATCACATTCCTTCTGAAAGAGGCAATTCATGGTTGCAATGGAAACAGGAAAAGGGAAATCGGGGAGAAAAGTAATACACTGGCGTGCAAAACTTAAGGACGAGACGGTTTTTTTAATGTAACGTCATGCAGAAGTGATCCACATCGACTCAAATCATACCGTAAGATCCCCAAGATGTAAGAATATGGGACAAGTGAGCGAAATTGTCCAAACAAGGAATCCAAAGGATACAAATGCACTTTATTGAAAAGGTAGCTTCGAGCACAATTCGACAGCAGACAGAAACGTCCATGTGACAGGCGGCTGCCAAGAAGAATTCAGTCTGTAGTAAGATATATGATCACCTCTGACTACGTTGCAGGTTTTACAACGTCTGTCCATGCTGAGGACAAAGTTGTCAAGGAGCTGTTGAGGCATCGCGGCCGATTCCTTATGTAGCGCCAATCGCAGCTGCGGAATCGTTGCTGGTGGCTGGGGACGTGCTGCCAAGTGTCTCCCGAGAAGATCCCACACGTGTTCGTTTGGATTTAGGTCCGGGGACCTTGCGGGATAATCCATGCGTTCAATATATTCACTCTCCAACAGCTCTGCGACAGCCACTGTATGATGAGGTGTAGCGTTGTCGTCCATGAAGAGGAACTCAGGACCCACAGCACCTCTAAACAGACGCACGTTAGGCAGGAGAACCTCGGTACAATAGCGGACACCAGTGATTGAACCTCCTTGGAAGATGTGGAGGACAGTACGGCTACCAAGCATGATGCCGCCCCAAACGAGAACTCCGCCACCTCCAAACCGGTCCCTTCCGATGATGTTGGAGGTGTGATTGCGTGTTTCCTGCTCTCTCCAGATGTGTATACGTCCAGAATCGCTCATCAGACTAAATCGGCTCTCATCCGTAAAGAGAACTCGACCCCATTGCTGATGTGTCCAGTTTTTGTGTTCTTGGCACCACAGAAACCGCCGTCTCCGATGAGCAGGCGTTAATGGTACACACCGTACTGGTCGTCGTGCAAATGGACCACCTTTGTGCAGCCTCCTGGCCACGCTAAAACGCGATAACGGACGTCCAGCTGTCTGTTGCATGTGCCTTGCGATTTCTCCCGCTGTCTGCCGTCTCGCCTGTAGGACAATATACCTGTCGTCCGCCGCCGTTGTTGCTCGTGGACGACCACTGCTAAACTCTCGGACAGCTGTTCCTGTCGTTTGAAATGCTCTTCAAGCTCGTGAAACAATGCTGTGAGCGATTCCGAACTCCTCGGCTACACTAGTCACACTTCGACCTTCTTCCAACTTCCCAATGACGCGACCTAGGGTAAAGTCATCCAGATGTCGTCTACTGGATTGCCTGTTGGTCATATCACACGGTGGCAGCAACTCGACGTCGTTCAAACCGATGTACACCGTACAATAGCTTTCACCGAATTGTTGAGCGTACACCACCCGTGTGTTTTACACCCTTTCGGCACCCCCTCCCCTACATCATGCTGCACATATGCGCATGCCCTACCGTACCGGACCCTAGTCTATCTCCTGAGTGGTCTTTCGGTCCGTTCTGCCAGCTCGTTCCGCTGTTATGCTAATTTCTCCTCTTCGTCCTTAATTTTTGCACACCAGTGCATTTCAACATCTGATGTAAATACTTGTGACGTAGTTTATCAAAATTTATTACAACTGACAAAATTGCACACATACAGTACCTAAAAGACGAATAGTTTTCGTGGTGAGTAGGTTCACGACAGGATATTTAACATTCTTCGCTTTAATGAAACTCAGAATATGCAGATTCTATCTTCAACGTTATACCCGGGAAGCGCCGTGAACAGTGCATACATTATTTCGCAAAAAACAATGATTTATTTATCCATTTACTTTATTAAATTGACACGTATATTACTTTGGTGTTGTTGCCAAATTAGTTATTATATTATTTTTCAGGAAAATCGTAGGATCACCGAAATTATGTTTCAGAGTTTGAAATGTGTTTAACCACCATATAGGTATTAGTTCTTCTTGTATCCGTAAAACATCTAAGCCGCCCCAGTGGCTCAGTGGTCTTAGCGATGGCTTCTGATTAATCCGGGTTCGAATCCCGTGAGGCATCGATGTTGTGTTTATCTTACGGTGCTGGCTCTCTTCCGTCCCTAGAGCTAGTGACCCTAAATTAGGGACGGAGAACTGCTGCTTATGGCCTACTAAATTGCTCACGATGGTCGCTAAACTGCCAATCACCCCCCCCCCCCAAAAAAAGCACTTAGTTCTTTGTTTCACATTCTATTCTTCACTGAAAGAATCTTTTCGTCCACAACACTTGCAAATATTTTTCGAAACACTGTTCAGCAATGAAGATTAAGCTTAGCCTGACTTCATTTCATGCAGTATCCTTCAGTGATTGTTTTTCCTTTAACCGGCAAGAACGAATTCACTCAGGGTTTAAACAATGGGTGGGAATCAGCTCGAAAGGTTATATTCGCTGTCAAAGAAGTGGGTTGCACGTGGTGGGAACGCGTGAACCTGCGCATCAGAAAGTGTTGCTTTCACCTTATCTTTATCATTCGGAGTGAACATTTAGGATTAGAATATATTCACGGTCTAAGTGGGTCGCACGCAGTTAGAATGCGTGAACCTGCAGATCAGAAAGCGTTGCTTTCCACTTGGGTTTACTATTCGGTGTGGACATTTAGGATTAGAATATATTTGCTTTCAAAGAAGTGGGTTGTCCGCGGTTGGAATGAGTGAATCTGCGCATCAGAAAGTGTTATTTTCACCTTCGATTTATTATTCAAAATGGACATTTAGGATTAAAGTATAATTGTCGTCCAAGAAGTGGGTCGTACGCGTCTGGGATGCGTGAACCTGCGCGTCAGAAAGAGTTTCCCTTTAGCTTCATTAGTGGACATTTAGGGGGAATAATTGAGACTAATACTTTCTGGCTTATTACCTGTTAAATAATGGCGAAGAAACTAAAAAAAGAGGGAAATGCGTGAGTTTCTTTTTTGTTTCTACCCAATGGTAGGACCCCCATATTAGGGGACTAGCTTTTTCTCATCACGCCTTGGGCATCAAGCAGGGAACAAAATGACAATAAGAGAGAGCTTATTGTGAAAACAGGTTTATGGGAGGTTCAGCTGATTTTAGTAATAAAAAAAATAATAAAGGAATTGCTTTGTTGAAACTTTCGTTAACCCTTAAAACGAAGTAAATTTCTCCGTCATTTTTGTACATGCTGGGAATCGAACCCGAGTCCACTTATTCCGGAACAAGTCGCTCTACCAACTGAGCTACGCAGACGTTCGTTCTCACTGGTATCTGCCTTTATGTCGTGTGCGTCCTGCGAGGCAGGCACGTCGTATCTCCCCCCGAAAGAGGGCCGGGGGCATGGCCCACGGTTCAGCCGTGACCATGAATCGTTGCAGGCAGTCATCCGCTGTAGAACGCGCACTTGAGAACTCTCAGTCGATCAGGTGTGTGGAATGCAACGTTACACACATTCATTTTTCAAAGCGCTGGAGAAGGGATTCTCTTATTTTTCTTATCTCGCGGTGTGAAAAGAACATCACACCATTGCGAGATATTTAAAGGCTGGGTCATCCGGAAAGTTCGGGCGCCATCATAGCGAAATAAATTTCTCCGTCATTTTTGGTCTACGCCGCCGGGAATCGAACCCGAGTCCACTTATTCCGGGACAAGTCTCTCTACCAACTGAGCTACGCAGATGTTTGTTCTCGCTGCTATCTGCCTTTATGTCGTGTGCGTCCTGCGAGGCAGACACGTCACACCCTTTAATGACAACTGCTCTCAAATGGACTGTCGTCTAGAGCACCATGATGCCTGTGGTGCTGTAGACGACAGTATTTCGAAAAGCAGTAACTCTCTGTTACTGCTTTTCGAAATTTTTCCTCTTTTTACAGATCAACAAAAAAAAAACGTTTTGGTGCTGAATCACCATACGGAACTTCCGATCTGTAAGTTTGATATGCACTGACCTGAATACGTTTCCCGGGGAGAATCGCTGCAATCTTCCAATGAGAAGAGACACGATTTCACTGAGTGAATGATATCATCCCGGGAAAACCAACTCCTGGTTTAATTCTTTGTTTAGCGACAAAAGTGACGACTGAGGGTGACTTCTGTTGATCTCTCAGAGGCCGTTCAAAATTAAAGAACATGTGGGGGTAAGGAACTCTGTTCATCCTAGACGGGTGACTCGAGTTGCGGTGGTGGTCTATAAGTATGGGCGTTTTGGGCTGTATGGTCGTCAAAGGATTAAATCTGTCCGATAGATGAACACTTCTGTACGGGAGCTCCGAACATTTGGGGCATCATTTAGATCACATACATCGACCACATAAAAAAGTTAAAACACGATATTCAAATTGAACTCTTGTTTTTAATTTAATCCCTTCAGATGCATAAATTACTAACGGGTGTTTCGTGTGTAAACTGCGATTGGTTCCACCAGGAGCAATATGTCCTGTTTTCAACTTCTTTTCAAACTGTATCGGAGCGGTAGTGTTTTTCCTGCACCTTGGTGCTATTTACTACATTCCTTTAAAAATGTATGTTTTCCGATTAAGAAGTGTTTTTTTTATTTAGTTAAAAAAATTCAAACTGTTGGTAATTCCTCTCTTTCTGTAGTATTGGGATTTTGGTTACTTCAATGGCAATGCTCCTGCTAAGCGCTTTTTGCTTTCAAATTAATCTTAACAGTGAAGTTTCATTTCTTCGACCTTGGTAAGTGTTTTATTATATTCGCAACATGTTATTACAGCGCTTGTTTTTGCTTTGTTCTCTCAGTAGGCTACACGTGGCTGAACTTCATGATTCAAACATTGCTTTCAGCTTCCGATGTGTCTCATTGTTCGAACTTGATTATATAGCCTTAAAAATTCTTTATAAACCAAATGTTTGGAAATGAATTGTTTCTTCTCGATTTATTAAGGCTTTTTTTTAAGTTACCACAATGTGTTCAACATCAAAAATAAAAGGCTTGCGTTTTAAACCATATTTTTTTTAAAACACCAGTTTTATATAAGCGAAACTAACCACACAAATTTTGTCTGCTTTTTTGTAATTTGTGTAGGTAAATCCTAGTACTTTTGTTGAAATTATTAAATAGTTTACTATCTTATTAGCTTTCAACGCAAAGTTTTGTCTTTAATCTACGTTATTTTTTTTATTTTTTTGTATTTTCTGTTCGAAGTATGTGTATAAACTTGATTTATTAAATTCCTGAAGCTGCTTAATTTATATGTAAAAAAATTGCGAAGAATTGTTTGAAATCTTTATTACATCACATCACATTTTTCTGTTAATTTTGAAGTCGATGTGATTATTTTTCTTTATATCCAAGATATATGAAGACATTAATCTTCTGATTTTTCATTTGATTTTTCTGTGAAAGACTGTCACTAACACAGAAAACATATCGGATGCAAAATGTTAATAAAATTTGATACCATATCTTATTTCTTTTACAAATTATGTAAACAATGCAAATAATTTAAATGTTTTCAATGACTTTGATCCTAGTGTTCCATAAGATATTTCTTATCTTTTAAATGATAAGTATTATTATGTTCCTATTTAAATGTAATCACAGTTCAGTTGCTATCACCAAAAACGTACTAAGATTATCAACACAGTAGACATTCAAATCAGGATACCGATCTTATTATTATCTAAATGATAAGTATTTAAGTGCTTATGTAAATGTAGTCACAGTTTAGTTGTTATTATTAAAAACGTATTAAAATTTAAGTGTTTCTCAAGAAGACATATTCGCACAAGTAACTTATGAATTAGAATGTTTTCGAATTATTTTTGTTTACTTTTACTTCCCTCCCCACAATATTGTACTTGGCCTGCCAATTTTCTTTATTGTCTTCTATAGCTCTGACATTTTCCCCAATAGTTATTTTAATTTAACGCGCATTTACTTTTTTATATGTGGTGAAGATTACTGAAATTCGGTAGAAGTATCTTCTCGGCAAAGTAGGTTTTAATTAGTCATTAATATCCCATTTTTCAGGAGGAGAAATTCTCCTGGGAGGAAATAGCAAAAACATTTTCTGTTATATCACCTTTCCTTTTCTCAAGTTACCCTAACTTTACTATTTTTTTTATCTTACATGTGCATATCCTCATATCACATGACGACACAGTTTCGAAAAGCTATGTTAATCATAAAGAAAACAGAGTGAAGTTCGAAAGAGTTTGATTGATCTTAATTTCCATTTTTTTTTTGTCTTTGAGTGACAGCCGATAAAGATGTTTTTGTTTCCGAAGTATTTTTTTTTCATTTTTGTGACTAATATGGAAATGAATTATCTCTGCCCGAGGGGAATTTTCAACTTTAAAAATAAATTTGAGCCATTTCAAAAGAAGTGGCTAGTGGAGTGGAAACATTTTAAATGAAAATCTAATCAAATTCTCTCTTTCCTATGTCTTTAATAAGTGTGCATCTAGTTTAATTGCAATTGCCTGCCATACTTAACACCTTAGATCCAATTGCAACTTCATTCAATATGTCTGTTGGGGAGCATGTTTATTAACTGAATCTCTTTTGCACACATTTCTCGGGATAGAACTGGTGTTGGTGTTAAAAACCTTTCGTCCGCACAGAATATAGGAGAACGTCTTGATTGCCATTTCTCTTTCCTGCATCTTACACGTTTTAGCTTGTAGAACACAGTCTCCCAAAAATTATTTCTTTCATTTCCTTTACTCCTGCTTTGTATTGGCTCATGAAAAAAATGCTGGGTTCGTATAACTTGCCGCTTCTCCTTTTTTCTCCCCAACTTAAAATGTTTTGATTGATTGCAGGTTTAAAGACCACCGTGACCAACTCAATGGGCTACAAGCAATCGTCCATCCCAAATTTAGGGCCACTGGTTCCAGGGAATGGAGGCAGGCAGTGCCATAAAACAAACGCAATATCTATGCCTCAGCGTGATTCGAACCCGGACCAATCACAGACGAATGGTCATAAGCCAGCGCTTAGACCATTGCGTCATTGAGGCGGCTAATTTCTTTTTTCTGTTTAGAAATGCTCCAATGCAAAGATATGAGGTAGAGACACGGTGTCATATGTCGTTGCAAACAATTTCGTTATTCCATATAAACGGTCGTACATTTAACATCCGAATAGCTCCCAAATGATAGTAAATTCGACTTTACGCAAGCACTACGTCATAGACCTGACTATAGGAATGCTTTTATGATGAGATAATAGCACGAATGTGAATGCATGATGTCTCAGTCGACAGAGTTAACGGATCGGATTTTCAGTTTGAAATGATAATAGCGTACCACGTAAGCAGTCGCTTCGTACGTGTCATTTCAAATGCCTTGATGATCCCTGTGTTAATGACTCGTGATGTGATATGCGAATTGAGGAGAACTGGTATTGAATCCGATAGGATAATTACCCGGTAAATATTCAGAAGCTTTGCATTGTTCCTCAATGTTTAAAACGTGTATATGTTGATTAGGGAACACTAGTTAAAGTTTGTTCTTATTCACTCATTTTAAGTGAAACAGGAGTCAATCAAATAAAGTTCAAGAAAGAGTTTCTTACAGTTCGTATTTTGTTCAGCCGGAACTCTCTAGCAGAGTTGGGCAGGAATGCTTTACAAAGTACGGGAAGTACATATCACAATTAATGTGTAATGCATTATGCAGTAACAGGCAATGCATTACAACGTAATCCCAAGTATGGTTTGCACAAGGTATTAGAATTAATCTGTAATGCATTACAATGAAGAGGATATAATTCATTTATTTAATAGTGCCGTTCAAACGCAATGGAATTATTTGGTAATGAAATTACACAATTTGCAAGTAATAATTACATACTAATAGTTTATAAAAATATACGTGTGCCAAAAGCTATGTCTAGAAAAGTCGACCATGTAACATAGCAGACAGAGATCGAAGTGTCGTGTAGAATGTTCTAGAAGCGGCAAGAATGGGTTAGACGTTATGTTCTTGTTCTTTGTTGAAGACTAAGATGAATTGTTCTTTGTTGAAGACTGAGATGAATTGTTCTTCGTTGAAGACTAAGATGAATTGTTCTTTGTTGAAGACTAAGATCCCATGCAACGGCATTAATCTTTCTTTCATTTTTGTACTATTCTCTAACCGAAATAAACATCCCATTCATTCATACTTACTTCATACATATTGTTTCGTTCGGCGAAGACGGGGCAACTACTCATGTGATACACGTACAATCTCCAATACCTACATACACGCATTTGAGGTCCGAGGGTGGAACAATTGTCAAATAACCTGCACAACGTGTAAGGGGGTACTGGTTGCTAGTTTATTCACGTTGTATCGTTACCCATAAGTTATTGGTTAATTACCAACATATACTTAAACATTAACCATTGCTATTGTAATGGTAACTGCTACATGTCATTACAATTACCATGTAATTCTAATGACCAGTTCACCATTACGATGTAATGGTAACGCTAAGTTCTTGTCCCCATTACCATTACGCTGTAATACATTACCGATTAATTCAATTACCATTTTGCCCCACTCTGCTCTCTAGGCACTTCACTAATGAATAACTTTTACGTAATTATCCCAACAACCGCTTATTAGCTTACGTTAGTAAACACAATAGTAAGTAATTAACTCTAACACGGGATTTATAACATCTCTCGAACAGGTACACTTCAAGAACAGAGAGCTTCAGCGTAAGATAGTTTCCACGAAATACTACACCACACTTTGTCTGCTTGCTGCCTACTTCATATCTCATTCTTAGCCTGTAAAACATGTACACGTCATTCACTCCCTTCAAGACTACCGCGATCATAACGTTCAGTGAGTGAAAAAATATAACGTTAAGTTTGAAACGCTAAAAGAGAAGACACTCAAAATTTACATAAATAAAGGCAACTAAAGATAAAAGTTTGATTAGAGTATACGTCGTAGCTTACAGAATGTGACATGAAAGCTCTGCAAAAAGTATTGTCCTCTCAGAACACAAATTAGCATTGTCCAAATTCTGCAAACCCTATGTAAGACTATTTGAACTGATGTTAGCATTAGTACAATACGCTGTACAACATGCGTTGCCTCGATCGAGCAGCGGCCACCCGCAAGCAGCTAATTATCTCGACTAATATCACACGTTGATTAGCGTGACGTAAAGAACGTATGTCTTTGACTTTTGACCAACGGAAAATTGTGCAACGGACTGCCCAGCTACTGGAAATTGCCTACACTGCTACAATTTTGCGGTAGATTGCCCCAAAAGGTGGTGCTACAACAACTGCACCACTTTCTGAGAAAAGATACACCTCTGTGTGGTGCAAACAAAACCCAACAACATGGAGGAACCTTGCAACCTAATGTGTAACAACCTTGTACAATGTTGTGGTTCAAAGTTGGGTTTTGTTGCACCCCACAATGGTGTATCTTTTGTCCGAATTGGTGCAGCTGGTGTAGCACCAATTTTGGAGCAACCTGCCATAAAATTTTGAACAGTGTACAACTGTGATAGTCGTTTCTGGGTGTGGCAGTTGTTGGGAGAAATGTACGTTACGGACTGTATCTACCAGATAATAAATCTTGGTTGAGGCAGTGTGATGATATGAAGCAGGTTTTCGTATTTCGGTTTGGTCGCTTTAGTCATTTTGGACAAAACCAGAAATATTCAGCTCTTCCTAAATGCAGTAGACAATTATGCACTACCAACGTTGCAGATACTTTGAGAAATGCCCATATCTCTGTGAGCAAAAGAACGCACTATATCATACTGCTCGCGTTATTAGAGATTTTGTTTGTGGACATGTGCATCGAAATGGTGGATTGACCATATAAGAAGTTTGCCCTGAACTCTACAGAGAATCTCAGGGACAAGTTGGACAGTTGAATGCGTGATGATAGGATCGTCCGGTATACACTCACATACAATGACATTTGCGCACCGAGAAGGAAGCATCGGATTGAACTGAAATTTTATAGACGTAATGATACAGATGAATGATACAAATGATGGCCAAAACAGAACTGCAAGAACATTACAGAGGGGTCTATGGCGCGCAGTCCGCTCATCTTCAATAGCGCGTCACACCGCCTCGTGCGGCGATACATGCTGCAATACGGTCCGGAACGGAGGCGAACAGACTGAGGTTGTCATGTGGCAGACTGGCCCACAAGTTTTAGACGGTGTGCTCCAAATGCCGGATAGTGCGGCACGGCGGCAGCTGGCGTTTTAACTGGTCCCACACATGCCCGATAGGGTAATATCCGAGGACCGGGCAAGCCATGAAAGTGTCTGGACATGACGTAGGAAGTCTTGGGTAACCCGAGCTGTGCGCGGGTGGGCATTATGCTGCTGGTATAACGCACCTGGAATCCCGGCCTGGAATGTAAGCGCATGGAGCCGTAGGATCTCATTCACATACCACTGGCCTGTTAATGATCCTTGTACCACTACTAGAACTGATCGGCTAACAACGTAAGCAATGGCTCCCCAGAATATAATGCCTGCAGTGGGGGCGGTGTGGCGCTCGATAGCGAGGTTGAGATTGTGCCGTTGACCCGGAAGCCTCCACACCCGGACACGATGATCATCTGTCCCCAAAACGAAGCGGTATTCATCGCTAAACACCACACGTTGCCAGTCTTCGGCGTACCACGTCGCTCTGGCCTAGCACCACTGCACACGGAGCCGGCTATGTTCCAGTGTTAATGGCAGCACACGTAAGGGGCGCTGGAATCGCAGATTCGCTTCCACGAGGCTTCTGGAAATGGTTCGTGGGTACACAGGAGCCTCTACATCTGCCTGTATAGTGGACCGGGTCTCCGTGGGATCCGTTCGTGCCTGGTGAACGATCGGTCGATCCTCTACACAGATGGTCCTCCTCGTCCGTCCGGAGGCGCTGCAGCATGTGGCAGTGAGGTCACGTGTCCATTGCTGGGAACACAGTCGGAAGGTATGATCAGAACAATCCACGTGGCGGAATATACGTCACTCCGCCTACCCTGTGGTTTTCAGCCCGATGATCAGGCCTCTCTCAACGTCCGTAAGTTGCGTAAATTGACGTTTCTGGCGTCTACCCTGCATCCTTGTCACGCTGTATCCTTGCTTGTGTCGGCCGGTGCTTTTCGTTACAATGGGGCATCGACTATACGCCGATTTATAAGACTGCCGGTTCGCGCTTGCAGCGCCACCACAGAATGTGGTGCAGCGGCTATGAAACTGTAGAAAAACCGGTGGCTTCCAAGGCTATTGGAATGCGTTTTGTGTTGGCGGTACGGCATTATTTCATCGTAAATGTTTTATAACGTAATGTCTTTTTCGTGAGCAAGTTTGGTTCTACGTTATGTCTAAACCATGACTAAGGAATGTTGAAACTAAATAAAATACGATGCAATAGTTCGTCATTAAGTTTTTACGGCCAGACGAAACATAAAACAGAAGGCAGACTTACTGTGATTCACTCTTTACTCCAGCACTAATTCAAAGAAACTGCACAACATCGCACTTCAAAATATAACGTAATTTCACATTTAACTTAACAGTCGAACGTCTACACACACATCCGCCACACCAGCTACTGTTATCTCGTCTTTTTATCTATCGTTCTTATCACACACATTAATACGTCACTTTCACTTTGACCTCAATTGTGTTGCCAACAGTTTTCTCGTTTGAGGGAAAAGACATAACGTTAAGTTTGGAAGTATAAGGAGAACAAATTCAAATTTACATAGGAAAAGGAACTAAAATTGAAAGTTAATTTAGAATATACGTCACAGTTTCTAATTTTGCATCGTAATCTGCTGCTGATGTGTGAGAAAATTCTGAATTTAAAACATTCTTCATTATATTGAGGCACCTTCCCATTTATAGGTACACTGTATTGACAAAAGTCACCGGACACCTAGAAGGGAAACTCGACATATCATTTATTGACATACATTAGTACGGTGTCGGTCCACCTTTGGCCTTAATGCATGCACTGACCCTTCGAGACATGCTTTCGACAAGGTTTTGGAACACAGGGATTGGTATGCGCTTCCATTCAGTACATAACGCTGCCGCTAACTGTTGCTTAGTAGAAAGCCTTGGTTCCAAACTTCTTATGCGGTGCTCTAATTTATCCCATAAGTGATCTACGGTAAGATCAGGACTATGTGCTGGCCAGTACACACACGATACGGAATTATCGTCAAACCACGCCGTAACAGTCCTTGCTTTATGGCTCGGTGCATTATTCTCCTGGTACCAACAAGGTTCGGTTCCATAGTATTGCCACCCAGTTGATAGGGCGTAATTGTCCGGAATATCGAGGTAGACGTGCTGGTTAAACGGTTTGTCTACGATAACTAATGGGACGACACCATACCACGAAAAACTCCCCCACACAAGTACACTGCCAGCTCCTAACTTGAACGTAGGAACAGTACACTGTGGTAAATATGGTACCCTCGGTCAGCCGCTATACCCACAGACTACCTTCAGACTGAAGGATTGTGTATCTGGATTCACCAGTCCATAGGACCCGTTTCCATTGAACTACAGTCCACGATAAATGTCCTTTACACCATGCTAAACGTCGAGTAGCATTCCGAGTGGAGATGAAAGGCTTATGAGCAGCCGCACGACCATGGTAACCCATGGAACGGAGTTCTCGGCGAATAGTACGTGTACATTTTGAGGTTCCAGAATTTTTACTCACCTGTACGCTGAGGTCTTGTGCAGTACTCCGTCGATCAATTCTAGCGACTCTCCTGAGGCTTCGACGTCCTCTATCGCTGATTTTCTTTGGTCTGCTGGTACGTTTTGCTGCTTCAGGCACACCATGTGTCTTCCACTTATTCAGTACATCCAAAACAGTTTACTTGGGCATGTTTAAACGACTCTCGCTTTCTCTTATGGACAACCTGTTAATATAACACCCAACAATGTTTCCTTTCTTAAAGACGGTTCTCTCCCGCCACGACATTTTCACTCAACCTCACATTGCGATATGATCGCGGTCAGCTGCAAGCTTTATTTTTTATACCGTTTGCAGCTGTACCGGGCATCTTAACGACGCAGCGGATCCGCGCATTTGCTTTTGAAAGGGGGTCCGGTGACTTTTGTCAATATAGTGTTTATTGTACTAAAATACATCAAAAGTTAGTGAATGTTCAAAACAAAACAAAACGTTAAAGTGAAAATTTTACTCCTCTGTGGAGCGTAACGCTCACCGGTTTGGTATTAACATGGTTTCTACAAACCCAAACCATGGAATTCAGAAATATCACATATAATAAATGAAACGCGTGAAACTCTTTAGGTGTCATATAAACAATATCAATCAAAGCTCCCACAATTTGTAACTTCACGATTAAGAGAACCAGGGCGTCTCCAGAAGTCTTATTCTAACCGCCTTCATCATTGCAAGAATAACTGATGTTAATGATCTCCAAGGTTTCTCAAATAGCTGTAGATTTAAGGGTGGAGTAGTAAGCTAGTTTCTTTTATCATTCCACATAAGAGTGATGGCCTTGAATTTTGACTTCTCTTGATAGGACCATGGTTACATTCCTGTCCTTTTTGTCACTTTTGTGCTTCGTGATTCTAATTTGAAACGAACATTTGGTCATTATAATGTAATATCGTTTGAAGACACCTGGATATTGTGGAGTGACCAACCAAACACCTGCCTCTTTGGGAAGAGGGATTTGTCAGTAAGTATGAGATATAAAGATGCAGGAGACCGTATTCTGACACCGTAGTTAATATTCTTGAGCGCATTCTTGAGCTGTTAAAAACATTTGGTATAGCGAATTGAGCCCAAATAGCGTAGTGGCGGCATTGAAAGATTAAAACGTTTGATTTTGGCTTTTTCGACAAAGTTACGTATCTGATTCGAGGTCTGAACTTCATGAGTGATTAATTCGATGACACTCTTTAGTTTTCGTTGTATGGGCATCCAAAGAAGCAGTCTTTGCGCCAATAAATCGGATAATTAATACAGTTTTTTCTACGTAATTTGTGCACAGTTGGTATACAGTTTCTCGTTATTAACTTGAAGCAGAAAAGCATGCGTTTCATGAAATTTTTTATTAAAATTTAACGACCACCGTGAGCAACATCAATTGTTTGTAAGCCGTCCCCGTCCCAAATTTAGGACCAGTGGTTCCAGGAATGGGAAAGAGCTAGTGCCGCAATACAAACACAATATCCGTGCCTCTCCGAGATTCAGACCACTGCCCTTCTTGAACGAATGGTCAGAAGACAACGCTTTGGTCATTGCGCCACTGGGGCGGCGAAATTTAATTTGTAAAACTCAGAATCTGCCAAGTTAGCATTATGTCCGAGCTCGACTTTGTAATTTATTTTCGCACGACATAGGACTCTTCCTTCCAGAAAATAAGTCACCTAGTAAACAGTATTATTCTCTAATTTTACAGAATTATTCGCCAATTGTGATTCAGTTATTTCTCTTCGCGGGAATGAACTCTTATTTAGGAGAGCCCTGTCTTACAGCGCTACCTTCAGAAACAATTTAACATGACATAACTAAAACATTATCAGAACATTTTTGTGTGAAGGTTTTTCTGCGGAAAAGAGTTCTTATGAGTGAGCAAAAGAGCGAATTCCTTGCAAAGCAAACCAAAGATGTTGATCATCGTGTTTGTTAGTGAACAAAATCAAAGTGTGAAGTAAAAAAATACGGAAGAAAAAGAAACGAATGGGAGTACCTTAAAAGTGGACTCCATTTTCGTTCAGAATAAAACCACCCTCCTTTTCCAAGAAAGGGTAGAAAGCCGTAACCGAGGCGGCATTTATTTTTTTACGGTTAATGTTTCTTCCCTTCGAACTGTGATAAAAAAAAACGTGAAAGGCATCGCCGTTTGCAGTCACGGCCATAATGACGTCATTTCTCACAGTTGCCGATGGAGGAGGAGTGTAATAACTCCGGCCCTTTTGGAGGTCAGACTGAAATGGAAAATCGCATTCCGCAAAATAATGAGATTTCTCTTCTTCTCTCTTTTTCTTTTCCTATCTGCAGAAAACAAATTTATTATTCTCAACCCAGCCACTTGTTATCAAGACGACATTTGCATTAACGTTATTTCAAGTTTAGTACAAACTTTTGGGACGCGTAGAAGTAACATTGCTCTGCATAACGGGGTTAAAACGTGTTAATAATTCGTAAATGCAGAGTTTTAAGCTAAAAAAGAAAGATTCAACTATAATGAAGAAAAAAATATTGGCCGGAATTTTGCGTGTGCACTTGAAAGTCGTTCTCAGTTAATCTCAGTAGAAAGAACAGATTGCAAATACAAATCATTTGCCATCCTAATGGCCGAGTGGTATAATGAGCTAGCTTCTAATCACATGACCTAGACAGGTCTGGGTTCGAATTTTGTGAGAGACAGGGATTGCTTGTTTATCCATGAAACGTATATAGTGTATTACATCGGTTTGTTTTTTGTGGTGTAGTAAGCTGAAAGATTCAGTAAGCTTTCGCACTCTACCGGAAAGCCTTTTCAAGGCAATGTTATACGTAAATATTCTTTTCACGTCTACTATTGCCTTAAAAAAGTATTTTTATGTCTACCATTGCCTTAAAAAAGTATTTTTATGTCTACCATTGCCTTAAAAAAGTATTTTGATGTCTGCCATTGCCTTGAAAAAGCCTTCCAGTGGTGTGCGAAAGCTTGGTGAATCTTTGCGCTTACTATACAACAAAAATAAACGGATTCCATACGCTATATGGGCTTCATTATGCTTTATTTATGCCGAAGTTATGATTAATCAGGCCTTGGAGAGAGCCAGTGAAGGAGTTTGGTTTAATGAAGAGCGAATTAAGGCCATTAAGTTTGCTGATGACCAGGCAATAGTATCAGGATCAGCGAAATCATTACAGCGCACGATATCAAAAATACACAAAAATGCGCATATCTATGGAATGAAGATAAATAAAAATAAGACAAAACTAACGGTAATAGGTAAAGGTCCAAAACAGGCTTTCCTTAAAATTGAAGAACAATGCATCGAACAAGTTAAATCATTTCGCTATTTGGGTCAAATTATTACTGAAGATGCGAGATGTGAAAATAAATCAGAATGAGACTGGGGATTGCAAAAACGGCTTTTACAGAGAATCAAAGACTACTGACAGCCAAAAATATAGATCTAAAACTGAGGAAGGGAATTTTAAAGGCGTATGTTTGGCCGGTAGCTCTCTACGAGATATGGAAATTGACACGGAGGGAAGTGAAAAGGCTGGAGGCATTTGATATGTGGAGCTATAGAAGAATGGAGAGAAAAAGCTGGCTCGATAGAAAGACTAATGACGAGGTCCTGGACAGAGTGGGAGAACCCAGGAATCTGAACAACATGTTAAAAAGAAGAATAATGTTATGGATGTGACACACATTGCGCCATGGAGACCCGATTCTGAAAGTTTTGAAAGGGAAAATTCAAGGCAAGAGAGGAAGAGAACGGCCAAGGAATGGTTTTGGGGCACGATTACTCCAAGTCACCAATACTAGAAGATACTATGACTTGAAGAGATTGGCGGAGAACAGAGAGGAATGGAGAGACAGAATACATCCAGTGAAGAACCAGGCCTTGGACTGAGTAACGAAGAAGAAAATGGGTTACATGAGTATTCACAGTCCTTTGTATTTAAAATAAAGTTGCTTCTGTGACGTACCTGCCAGCAGGACGCACATGGCATAAAGGCAGATAGGAATCAGAATAAAACGTCTGCGTAGCTCAGTTGGTAGAGCGACTTGTTCCGGAATAAGCGGCCTCGGGTTCGAATCCCGGCGTAGACCAAAAATGACGGAGAAATTTACTTCGTTATAATGGCGCCCGAACTATCCGGATGACCCGGCCGTTCAAAACCTCGCATTGGTGTGATGTTATTTCCACACCGCGAGACAGGAAAAATCAGAGAATCCCTTCTCCAGCGCTTCGAAAAATGAAAATGTATGATGTTGCATTCCACACAGCAGATTGACTGGGAGTTCTCAAGTGCACGTTCTACAGTGGATGGCTGCCTGCAACGATTCATGGTCACGGCTGACACGTGGGCCATGCCCCCGGCCCTCTTTCGGGGGGGGAGATGTGACGTACATGGCATAAAGGCAGATAGGAATCAGAATAAAACGTCTGCGTAGCTCAGTTGGTAGAGCGACTTGTTCCGGAATAAGCGGCCTCGGGTTCGAATCCCGGCGTAGACCAAAAATGACGGAGAAATTTACTTCGTTATACTTCTTTATCTTATAGCACTGGCTTTTTATCTTTTGCGGGATTAGTGGTCCTAAATTAGGGACGGGTATGGCTCCCTAAACAGATAAAATACGTTGTGTTTCTACCAGACATCTCCTTAAACCTGTTCACTATAAAGGCCCGTTCTGATTACTCACCAAACTTTGTTTTATGAATAATTTTTGCATCATATTCAACGTTAAAGACGATAAATATTTCTGTGGTTGGTGGTTTAACGATTACCGTGAGCTGAAGTCCCTAATTTGGGACCACTGGTTCTAGGGAAAGGGACCACTGGTTCCGAGACTGGAACCTGAGCTCATCTCGGACGATAGTCACAAGCCAGCATGTAGAGCACTGCGCCGTGAGCTGAAGTCCCTAATTTAAGACCACTGGTTTTAGGGAAAAGGAACACTAGTTCCGAGACTGGAACCTGCATGAGCTAATCTCGGACGAAAGTCAGAAGCCAGCATTTAGAGCACTGCGCCGTGAGCTGAAGTCCCTAATTTGGGACCACTGGTTCCGAGACTGGAACCTGAGCTCATCTCGGACGATAGTCACAAGCCAGCATGTAGAGCACTGCGCCGTGAGCTGAAGTCCCTAATTTAAGACCACTGGTTTTAGGGAAAGGGAACACTAGTTCCGAGACTGGAACCTGCATGAGCTAATCTCGGACGAAAGTCAGAAGCCAGCATTTAGAGCACTGCGCCGCGAGCTGAAGTCCCTAATTTGGGACCACTGGTTCCGAGACTGGAACCTGAGCTCATCTCGGACGAAAGTCACAAGCCAGCATTTAGAGCACTGCGCCGTGAGCTAAAGTCCCGAATTTGGGACCACTGGTTCCGAGACTGGAACCTGAGCTCATCTCGGACGAAAGTCACATGACAGTATTTAGAGCACTGCGCCAGCCAGAATGCGAAGCAATAATTGGCATCAAGATCCATGAAAGGGAAAACACAAATGAACAAATCTTTGCATCCGTTGTTACTAGACAAAGTTATCTACCGGATTCGAGGTCTGACCTGCATCAGTGGGTAACTCGATGACATTTTTTAGTGTTCCCTTTCTAGATGGGCCGAAGATAGGTAATATAAATACGGGGTTTAAGACAAATGTAGTCGCAATACTGGTAATATATACAATAAAAGGATTACAAAGCGTTGTTTGATCCTTTTACAAACATGAGGGTATGCTCTATAGTAAGCGATCAGTCACCTACAGTAAACTGTGTCAAATATCTCAGAAGACAGGTGTTTGAATGTCGAGCAAAGTTTCTACATGAAACAGAAGAGGTATGTGTCCATAGGGCAAGACAACGTTCGCGTGGGCTATAGGGTACAATGTTTCCTGCAATTCACTCTAACATGGTCACGTTCATGCTGATTGTTCCTTTCGACGTCACTAGTGACCTCATTTCCCATGCAGATCCTTAAGTCAAACATACACTCATGAGTCATTCCATTATAACCACCTCCAGCCTAGATAAATCAGGGCGCCTGGAGACGGAACTGTGGCGCAGGGGAAGTCCACAGAGCAACCCGAGGACGCGCTTTCAGTTAGCAGAGTGCTCGGAGTCAGAATGTGAAAAGCTGTCGATTTATAGGAGTTTCATGAAGGACAAATTGTGATGGCGCGCGCTTTGGAACTACGATCTAGGAAACGGCGTGGTTTGTGGGTTGTTCAGCTGCCGCTGTAGTTAGTACGCATCAAATTTGGTGCTCAGATAGCGAAACGACGAACCGTTTTTCATCCATGTGTCGTCTGCAGCTCATTAATGACATAGGGGAACGGAGACTGTCGCGCATTGTTCACAGCGACCGCAGGGCCACTGTGTCAACAAATCACCTGCAGCTACAACAGTGGTGATCAGAGCAATAAGTCACAGCACACAATTGAGTGTACCCTTCTGCTCATGAGCCTGCGTAACCGAAGACCCAGCCTGGTCACCGTGCTCACTGCACGCCATCGCCAACAACGCATGAAATGAGCCCAAAACCATCAAGATTGGACCGTGGATGATTGGAAAAAATTGACCTGGTTCGAGGAATCACGAATCCTGGTGCATCACGTGGACACCTGATCGCGGATATGCTGCTTACCAACGGAGGCTATGGCACCTGGATACACTGTTTGGCGGAAACAGGCCGGCGACGACGGCGGTGTTATGGTGTATGTGATGTTTTCTTGGGACACTATAGCCCCCATTTTCCCAATAGCATAATCCCTGAAAATTGTCAGGTATCTGAACATCGTTGCGTACCAAGTTCACGCATTCATGGCAACTGTGTTCCGTCAACAAGACACAGTTAAACATTATTGGACTCATACTGCAAAACTCATGTTTTCCCACTGCCAGCTCTATGTTAGTTGCTAGAAAATAAAAACCTCTTCTGCTTGGCTCCAAATGAAAGAACACTCAATGTCCTTGACCCAGAAGCACTTCAGTGAAAACCTTACTTGCGCTTCGAAATAATTGTATTAGGTGTACAAATAAGTTTTAAAGGGTTTTAAGACAACGCAACATGTAATTTGACAGAAAACAACAATACATTTACGAATCAAAATATGCACCGTCATTATCTATCACTTTCCGCCATCGGGCGGGCAGCTGACGGATTCCAGCCATGAAGAATATTTTGTGGTGTGACGCGATGAAGTCGTCAACCCATTTTTCCACTTCGTCACATGTCTGGAACCGTACAGCAGACAAATCATGTTGCACCGATAAGAACAAATGACAGTCTGAAGGGGCTATGCCGGGAATATACGCCGGGTGCTCCAAAATTTCCCAGCCAAGCGTCAATAACGTTTCCTTGACCGATTTCGCGACAAGCGTTGTCATGCAGCAATTTTACGGGACACAATCCTTTGCCTGTGAATGGACGTTTCTGACAGATTTCCTGGTTCAATCGCAGCAATGTTGCTTGTAGCGATCAGCAGTAACAGTTCGACCTTCTTCCAATAGTTCATAATAGAGCAAGCCCTTCATATCCCACCACATGACAAGCAGAACTTTCTTGGAATGAATACTGGGTTTCGGTGTCGAAGTCGTTGTTACACCGGGGTTTGCCCACTGTTTTTTGCGTTTCGGATTGTCGTACCATATCCACTTGTCATCACCCGTAACGATTTTCTACAGGAAATAATTTGTGTTGTTTATTCAAAAGATACACACACTTCATGACACACTCATCCTTGTTCCTCTGGCACAGGTCATATGGCACCCATTTACCTTCCTTCTTAATATTTCCCATTATGCGTAAACTATTGGAAATTGTTTATGTTGAGTTACCCCCAGTTGTTCAGCTAGTTCTTTTTGTGTTTGGGACGAATCTTCATCCAGCAATGCTTGCAGTTCCTCATGTGTAACCGTCTGCGGGCCACCGCTACGTTCTCAATCGCTAACATCAAAATCACCGACTTTAAACCGTCTTAACCACCCAAACTCACAAATTCTTTTCGATACAGTATTCTTCCCCAGGACAGAACAGATTGATGCACATGCTTTTGTAGCACTTTTTCCTTGATGAAATTAGTAACGAATGCAGTGTCGAATAAATGCAGTATCGCTTGCCATCTTTCACCTACTGATGTGCAAGTGTGTTTGACTGTTATACTCTGGACCAATTACCGTCACATGACAACAACACGGGGGAATGTTGCATATGCACATTAGCGGTACACATCACACAAAAAACGCTTTAGAACTTATTTGTACACCTAATACGTTTCAATGGTCACAACTCGATAGAAAAATGTAAATATTTCAAATTTCCTATTCAACTGTCATCAAAGACTGCTGGTTTAAGCGAATTGTGCCGGCACAAACATAGAATTTGTTCGTTCTTTTTTAAACCCTTTCTCTTGACGAATCATCAACCGTTGCTAATCTAGGTGTGGATGAAGATCTATCTCCCCAGGTTCCTTCCTAAAGACTGTGTCCTCCGCCAGTTTCCTCCATGTCACTATGACATGCTCCTAAATTTCATCCAGCCATCGCCTACATAGTTTGATTCTGGATCTTTCCTGTCCCTCGGACTACAACATATTTCAACTAAATGCTTACGTGCAATATACACTGAAGAGCAATTGAATTAGAGACAGCTGGCATTATGCAAATGTGGCGCTGTGGGCCGTCATATAAACGGAAATGACATGATGTATGCAGAGATCCGACAATATAAGGAGTGATGCGATGGGAATCAGTAAGAGTCACACGCAGTATGGGTAAGACGAAGGATATAAGTGCATTTGATCGTGGGCAAATTGTCGGGGCCCGACGAATGGGCCACTCCATCTCGGAAGTCGTGCAGGCACTGGGATTTTCACGAGCCACGGTGTCACGGGTGCACCGTGAGTACATCGAATCTGGTAAAACCATCCCTGCAAGGCCTAACTGCGGTGGCCAACAGCGTGTGGATGAGTGGGGTCATCGTCGGCTAGCTTGCATTGTAACAGCGGATAGACAGGCCACAGTGCAAGAAATCACTCGGCAATTGCACGTTGGTGCACAAAAACGTGGAAGCACCACACCATCCAAAACCATCTCCTCTCTATGGGGTACAGAAGCCATCGTCCCATAAGGGTACCGCTGCTGACCACACATCACAGGGTGCAAATATTAGCGTGGGCGCGAAAACATCGCCACTGGACCCTAGACATGTGGGTAAATGTTGCCTGGACTGATGAGTCGAGATTCACGTTGGTACATGCGGATGGCAGGATTCGAGTACAGCGCAAACCACATGAACCAATGGATCCTTCTTGCCAATAGGGTACTCTTCAAGCTGGTGGTGGTGGCATTCTCGTCTGGGGACTGTTTACGTGGACTGAAATGGAACCCCTGGTACGTGTGACATCGTCCCTCACAGGTCAACGTTACCGGGATATCCTGAACGACCATTTGCTCCAGTTTGTGCGTCGTCAACATCCCACTGGGGATCTCATCCTGCAAAAAGACAATGCACCGTGCCATCGCTCCCGAATTGTATCCGAATGGCTGGATGAACACTCCACCAACGTGACCTCGCTTCCTTGGCCAGCTATGCCACCTGACCTCAATCCCATCGAGTACATCCGGGATGCCATCGAGAGAGATGTTCGAGGATCTGACCCCCTCCATCAAATATTCGTGAACTGTGGGAGCTTTTTCAGGGGTCGCGGATCCGTATGGCTTCCCAACGTTTCCAGTGTCTTGTCGAGTCCATGCCGAGACCAATCGTCGCCGTCATCAGGGCTAAAGGTGGTGCTACACGTTGCTAGACAGGTATCTCTAATTCAATTGCTCTTCAGCGTACTAGCCTCCTGCTAATCAGGTTATTCCGGTCACAGACGGGTGCTAGATTACTGAGAGTGCAGAAAATTTAGTTTAATTCTTCATTAAATTTCGCGGTATAAGTTTACTGTATGTAGTATATATGTATTAAAAGAAAAAATAAATAAGAGAGAAGATAAAAGAAATAATGATAAAAGAGCACAATAGTACGTACTATACTATCTCAGTTACAACAATAAAATGATATTTTCATATCAGTACAGTAAAGTACAGTATGTATGTGTATGTACTATACACAGTAAGAAAAAACGTACAACTGTAACGTAACACAACACCGATAAAATGCCGCCTGGGTAGCAATAAATTTTCTAAAAATAATACATGTCCGTGACTTTAATAGGACGCGTAACCTTGCCTGTTATTATCTGGCCTCCGGCCGGAGCCGCAGGCTGTATTAGCAAGAGTTTACTGTATGTCGTATTCATATTTTCAGGAAAGCCTGGAAACGCTGACCCAGAAGCCGATTCATATATTCTTTTATGAAACCCGAATGATGCCGAGTACCATTGTATATGGATGAAGAAACAGAAAAAAAAGTACTTATTTCTCCAGACAATAGGTTCAAGTGTGACGTATACTCTAATTTAACTTTCCTCTTTATATAGATAAAGATAATACAACGTAGTTGTCACAAATGTTTATTTTTTCAAGCCGACCATGGTTTCACTGCGTATTGACCTAGATTCATCAGGACGAATGGCACGTAAATATTGAAATTGTATCATCATCATCATCATCATTGTCAACCATTATCAATCCACTGCTGGACGAAGGTCTCCCCAAGTTTCCTCCACAACGGTCTGTCTTGTGCCAATCTCCTCCATGTCACTCCCGCATACTTTCGAATTTCACCCACCCATCTTCCATGTGGTCTTCTTCTGGGTCTTTTCCTGTCCCTTGAAATCCAATCTAAAATTTCGGCTGTCCATCGATGGTCTGTCCTTCTGGCAGTATGTCCAGCCCATTGCCATTTCAGGAATTTAACTCTGATCATGATGTCTTCCACTCTTGTCATTTTTCGGATCCACGTGTTCCTCTTCTTATCTCTCCTGGTTACACCAAGCATGCACCTCTCCATGCTGCTTTGAGTTGTCTGCAGCCATTGTATGTCTCTTTTAGCTAAGGTCCACGTCTCTGCACCATACGTAAGCACTGGAAGGATGCATTGATCAAACACTTTTCTTTTAAGACATAATGCCATATTGCTCTTGAAAATTATGCTGTTTCTTCCAAAAGCTCTCCAGGCAAGTTTTGTACGCCGACTAATTTCTTCATCAATGAGACCCTCACTTGATATCTGCTGTCCAAGATAAGCGTACGTGTCTGTTATCTCCAGCTTTTCTCCATCAATCGATACATCTTCATTTCTTGTAAAAGCATTGTACATCACTTTTGTCTTCTGAAAGTTCATTTTTAATCCGACTTCTTTACTCTTGTCAGCAAGTTCCTGGATCATACTCTGTAGCTCTGATGGGGTAGTTGCAAAAATGACTATGTCATCAGCAAAACGAAGGTGGGTTAGATAATCTCCATTAATCTTTATCCCTTTGTTTTCCCAGTTCAGTGATTGAAAGACATTTTCCAATGTGGCATTAAAGAGCTTCGGAGATATGGTGTCACCTTGTCTCACTCCTTTTCCAATTTTTATGTGTGTTGTATTTTCAAACAGCCGAATCTTTGCACTTGCATTTTCATAGATGTTATTAATAATATTAATGTATGCATCTTCAATACCGCAGGATTTCAGAGCCATTGAAACTGCTGATGGTTTCACCGAATCAAAGGCTTTTTCATAATCGATAAAAGCCATGCACAATGGAAGTTCATATTCCCTCGCTCTTTCAGTTAGTTCTCTCAGTACGTAGATATGATCTATTGTGCTGTAGCCAGTCCTGAATCCAGCTTGTTCTCTCGGTTGAGCCATGTCCGGTGTCACCTTCAAGCGGTGTGAAAGAACTTTAGTGAAGATTTTATAAACCACTGATAGGAGGCTGATAAGTCTGTAGTTCCTGAGATCCTCAATGTCACCTTTTTTATGTAGCAAGATCATTGTAGCGTTGTTCCAATCTTCAGGAATTTTCCCTTCATTAAGGCATCGAGTGAAAATTTGGGCGAGTACTGTTTCGATTTCTCCACTTGCTTCTTGTATGATGTCTACAGTAATTCCATCTTCTCCTGGAGCTTTTCCCCGCTTCATGTTCTTGATTGCATGTGCACCTTCTGCTGGAAGGACTGGAAGAACTCTGGTACTGGTACCTTTCATGATGTCTGGAGTACATGTATCATCCCTTTCATATAATTTGGAGTAGAAATCTTTCACTCTTGTCAAAATTTCGCCTCTATTTCTTGTTCCAAACCATCTTCTTTTCTCAGTGCCATAATCTGTTTTTTTCCTTACTGAGATGTCCCTTTGTTATCTTTAGGCTTTGGTTGTTTTTAATTGCTTTCCTCACTAGTTCACAGTTGAATTTCCTTACGTCTTCAGTGATACTTTTTCGTACTGTCTTGCATAGCTCTATATATTCCACTTTGGAAGTCACATCTTCTTTAGTTGTCCTCATCACTCTTCTTTTTTGCATCAACATTTTGGTTTTTCCTGATAATTTGTTCACATGCAATTTGTTCTTAGACCCAGCTAATTTTGTTGCTGTTTCCATAAGAGCTTTGGTTACTTTTCTGTTAACTTCAGAAATATCCACTTCTTCCGATGTTAGGCCTTCTAAACCAGAGAACCTGTTCTTCAGTTCCAATGTGAAGGTATTATAGTGTTTTTTAAGGTTGGTTATGTCAATACATTTTGTTTGTCTTATGGTCTTGCTACGTTCGAGTTTAGTGTTGAGGTGCATCTTACATCTCACCAATCTATGGTCACTGCCTGTGTTAAACTTGTTTAGCACACTGCAGTCTTCTATGACGAATTTTTTGTTACACATAATAAAATCAATTTTACTTGTCGTCCCATTTGGATGTCTCCATGTCCATTTCCTGTGTGGCTTTTTCTTGAAAAAGGAGTTCAAGATGAAAAACCCTTCTGCCTCTGCAAACTCTACGAGAGTATTTCCACGCTGGTTTCTGTTGCCGTGACCGAATTTACCTACTGAAGTTTCATTCTGTTGCCGTTGCCCTATTTTTGCATTGAAATCTCCCATAATTATCTTCAAGTGCTGCTTACCTTTTGTTATTTAGATCACGAATTTCTTCATAAAATTCTTCAATTTCTTCTTCAGCATGACTTGTGGTGGGTGCATAAGTTTGAATAATCTGAGCCTGGTATCTTCTCGAGAGTTGGATAACGAGTCGTGCAGCTCTGTCAGAGGAACGTTCAACTTCTACAACTTTATCCTTCAGTTTCTTGTTTATTATAAATCCAACACCACTAGTTCTGCCAGTATCTGTCCCACGATAGTAGAAGAGATGTCCACTTTTCAGTTCAATGAGATCTTCTCCTTTTCTCCTTACCTCACTTAGCCCGACGATGTCCCACTTGATCCTTTGTAGTTCCTCTTCCAATTCAAGAAGCCTTGAATCAGAAGATAGGGAGCGTCCATTATATGTAGCCAAGGTCAGCATCAGATGGCAGCCTAGTCCGGTCCTCCGGGGATTCTTAGCATCCTCTGCCTTCATGTCGCTCTGGCCGCTACCTTGGCCAGATACATTCCAGCTGCCGGAGACTGAGGGCCAAGATTTAAGTTGTGGAGTCATTTTGGAGGGTTTGGCGATAACTCACCACGCTGGCCAAGCGGGTTGGTGAGTATGGGATAGCATTTCCTCTAATCCCGATGGTATAGTTATACCGCTATTGGCGGTCGTCAGAGCCCCTTTAGTGGGAACAGGATGTACCACGAGAAGGCGGGTTTGACATTTGTCAAGGAGAGGCTGTGATGTTACGCATCACCTGACCTTACATGAAATTGTATATTACATCATAAATGGTGTTTACGGTCACGTGTTATGGTTAGATGCTTCCACGCGTTTGATAGAAATGGCGTGGATGCTATGTCATTTACAAGTTGCGAAGACTTCTGATATATATGGAAAGCTTGGAGGTTGAATCTAGCTTGTCAATAGTTTTGCTTCTTCAAAGAGAAATTTGTGGTCCTTTTCGTAACAGTGTTTAGCCATCGATGACTTATTTAGGTCACAATTCCGAATGTAGGTCTTGTGCTCCTTCAATCGAAAACGCAAGGCTCTACGGGCTGTCCTATATCCTCTTTAGTTTCTTTTCCTATGTAAATTTGAGTTCATTTTCCTTAGCGCTTTCGAAATTTATTGTGATATTTTCTCTCTCGGAAGAGTATGGTTGGCAACACCTTGAGTTCAGAGCGCTTGACATGTGCATGTGTCAGACCAGAACAGAATGATATACTTAGGTATAATGTTTGAGAAGTAGCAGCATGTGGATATGGTGGAAGTTATCGTACTAATTGTGGTACAGACGTTTGTTAAATTGAAGTTTGAGTTTTTGAAGAACATGGAAGAGACGTTTGTTAGTTGAAGTTTGAGTTGTTTTGAAGAACAACACCAGCACTTCAGTATTAGTTTTGTTATCTTAACCACGTATTATTGTTGTTATTATTATTATTATTAGAGATTCCAACTCTCTTTCTGAGGTTTTTCTTCTCTTCCTTTCAAGACGTGTACGAGGTACCAAGTCTGCAAAGTGGTATTTCTTTCTCTCAGTTGTCCAGGAACTTATTTACTATCCTACAAGTGTCCAGGATAGCTGCCTTCTGTAGTTCCATGTAGGTGTTAGGTTGAAGGTCTGGTGTCTGTATAGAGCTGTGAATGGTCTTAGGTACAACTCCTGTGGCTGATATTACTATGGCGACGGTGGTGACGTTCTCCATATGCCACATTCCTTGACTTCGTATTGTAGGTCGTTATACTTTGACAGCTTCTCTCCTTGTGTCTTCTGGATGTTGCACGTGTTGGGCACGGCTATGTTAATGAGGTATGTTGACATCTTATCATTGTCGATCAGGTGTTCATACTTGTAGTAGGGGACAAGCTCAGTTGTAATGAGGTGGTGCTTTCTTGCCAATTTCTGATGGACAATATTGGCGACTTGTATGTGCCTGTTCGTGTACTCTGTTTGTGTGAGCACTCTGCACCCTGCTGTGATATGTTGGATGGTCTCTGGCGCTTGATGGCATGGCCGACATGTGTCGTTTTCCAATAACGTGTCCTTCAGGATATGCTTTAGGTAGTTTTTGGTGTTTACAACTTGATCTTGTATAGCCATCAAGAAACCTTCGGTCTCGGGGAAGAGTGATCCGTTTGTTAACCATGCATTGAAGGCAGTCTTATTCATATGGTCCGATTGTAAATCGTTGTAGTGCCTTCCGTGTAGGACTTTTTTGACCCAAGCTTCTTCTTTTGGCTCTCTCTTTCCAATCTCGATGTTCTGAGTAGAGAGGTCTAGCTAGGGGTGTGTACTTATTATTATTATTACGAATGATAATAACTTGTTGAAGTGCCAAAGGATTAGTGGCTGAATAAAGACTAATTGTAAGTAACGTTTTCTGAAGTTTCTTGAATGACTTCGGTTTCACTGTAGGTGAAGTTTGTGAGACTGATATTTGCAGTGTTCAAACAGCTATACTTAAACGAACATTACACAAGGGACTCCGTAATCTTCATTTTCTTAAGGATTAAGACTGCATTAATATGGCTGCAGCTGTAACTTTTCATCCTCCGTGTTTTCCTTTATAATTTCCAAAGTCCTGATAATAATGTAAATCAATTAAGCCAGAAATTACAAGGTAAAATATTAAAGATATTGCGAAATATAAAACTGGAGACGATGATATGAAACTTTTGGAACTGAAAAATTGCTAAGAAAAAAAAGCAATCAACAAGTTCCCAAAATCCAAACGCATTTTAACTTTAAAATGTCGAATTGCAAATTACAGATATAATTTACACGGAAGTAAACATATTTAGATAGAAATAACCGAATAAGAAGGGAAAATTTTAAACGTTAATGCCAGTTAAATAGTTGAGAGTGAAAATGCAATAGTTCAAAGAAATTTAAAGAAACAGATTCAGTAAATGGAAAAAGAACAACGCTGAACATATATAAATTCTGAAACAAACTTGCAAAAATTCAAAGCGTTTACCGTAAAATTCTAAATAGATTATATTACTAAGTGTAATCATAATAATAACACAAAATAAACTGAAAGATGTGTGTACAGATTTCTTTGCGAGTTAAGATCTTAGAAGACGAATTTAAAAACATTCAAAACTGTAATTTTTAACAACAAAAGTAAAGATTTAAAAAAAGTAAAAAAATTAGAGCGTTTATGAAACTGAGATTTAGGTCCTCAAAAGTTGAAATAGAAAAAGCAATGGCGCAGTATATTTGTAAATACAGAAAAATCTGTGAAAGACAGATGGTCAGAGGGTGTGTAGTAGTATAAGATAACTGTAGTATAAGGTTGAGATTTCTTAGTTTCTAATGCTCTGCAAATTTAAAATAATGATTTAGGTTGGCGACAGTGAATATTTAAATAACTCTCCTTAAATGTCTGAAATGCTTGGTTCCCAAAAACATTCATTAAACGAGTCAAATTTTAATGTCATCGTACATATTTTGATTTTAGCAGGTATATAAACCACACCTTAGTTCAAAATACATATTTATTTTGACATTCGTCAAACAATTTTATTCTTCTTTATCACCTCTCCTTCTAATTTTTTAGGTCACTTTTCATTCTAATGTCTCTCTTTCAGCATTTACTCTAATTTGGTTTACTTATCTTCTGTCTTATGGGAATGCTGGTGGTTCAAATAATCATCTAGACGGAAAAGGCAAAAGGTAAAAAGTATTACTTACCGTAACAGGAGCTGTTCTGAATCAGTTCCTTCCAAGACCTTTCTCTTCATTTGTTGCAGTGCTCGGTGGAAGCACAGAGGTTTGTCAAATAACTGGCGCCGTAAGCCTTATTATCAGCCCATTCAAAACTACGAAATGGTTATTTTGTGTCTTCTGGAAATCAACTGATATTCCAACCCTTGTGTAAATGAAGACCTACACGAGGAGGCGATGTTTTAGCAGTGTTATAACTTAGTGGATGTATTTATATTTAGATTGCGCTATGGCTTACACTAGCTTTCACACCCACTCATTCATTCAATACACACACACACACACACGTGCAGAAACTTTGCTGGTGCATAATACGAACCACACCTGCTCACGAATTGCGGATATATTGACTAGTATGTACGGTTAAACTGACAGGCGTAGACTTACTAAGTTTGAACACGCAAAGGCAGCCATGTTATGCTACAGAAGCATTTGAAACTACGACGTCATCAAAATCTCGAAGGGAATGATGCACCCTTAAGCATACAAATTCTGTCGTGGAGTGCAATACTGTATTAAGCATGTTTCAAGCGAAAACTCTTACGAGGGAGATGCATGTTTGGCATGGTAATGGGAAATTATGCAACAAAAACAAGTTGTGGGTTTTGTTTCCGGAAAGCCAACTTGTGTTCTGTTTTAAATCCTTTCTAATAATTGCAGTTACGAAATTTTACTTAAAGCAGATTATGTTATTATGTATGTCCTCTTCGGATAATTTTTTTATTTTTGCGTGTTGTTACTCGGTATCGAATAATAGAAAAACAAATATGGATGGAAATTTGCGAACGTATGCCTTTCAGAATGAAAGGGAAGTGTTAGAATCCAAGGAAAATAATCAATAAAGTTTCCACTACTCTTTTGAGAAAAAAATAGTAGGTGCTTATAGTATTACTATGCCCATCTCTGTCCGGCGACATCATATCCCTGCACCCATTAGTTTGAAACATGCCTTTTGCACGCCGGGGCATTGAGCCATATATTTCAGTCCTTTTTCAACGCATAACTTTATCTCAAGAGGACGCAAATGCAAAGGATATTGAATTCAAAATCCATTGAACTTGATTCCATATCATTTCTTCTTAAAATCGGATTCAAAAAAATTCATTTTTCTTCGATAATATTTACCAAGAGAATCGTTTTGCGTGCGTTTCTTGTTCAAGTAAAATGCACAATTTTCTAAACTAAAGGACGTTAATATATTGGAATTTTCCCTATATCTATGCTTATTAAAAACCGGTTTTGGATTGCTACTGCGTATGGGCCACGGATGGCCCAGTGGTCAACGTTCGTGACTGTCATGGAGGATCCTCAGGTTCGATCCCGAGCAGGTACGAACACTCGAACCACTAATTATCCGCCGTGCGTCGGATGGGAACGTTAAACCGTCGGACCCCGAGTACTGGCCCCCAGGTAATAAATAAGGGCGTCTTCCTCCCCATTTATACCTCGCTTACGTGTCACTCTCTTATCCCTAGCTTCCTATTTCCAAAGGTTGTTTATGACCTGGTGTCACACACTCCCTTCTATGTATGATCTGATCTGCTTCTGCGTATAGCGTTTGTGGTGACAAACACTTTTAATAAAACTTCAAAGTTTTTCATAACGCAAAATTTTGCCTCTAGATGGCGCAAGAGCATTTTCTGTTTGCAACATATTTCCAGCAGTAACTAGACGTCTGAAAGCCTAAGTAAAAAAAGTCCTTTTTTGGATAAAACGCCGCTCACTAAGGAAAAAACTTCATGTATATTTTCTTTCGGAAATAATGCACAATTTCCCCACTAAAGACGCCCAAATACATTTTTTTGTTTTCACGATATAGTTACTTCTAATATGCCGTTTTGAAAATTCGTTTTAAGTCTGATACCGTTGACTATGGAAAATATTTTACATATGCATTTTTTACTTTTTCATATGCATTTTTTACTTTTTATCTGTGAGTTTGTTGGTGTAACTTTGTATTTCTTTTTATCACTGAAAGTGTACTTTTAAAAACTCGATTGAAACAAAATTTTTTGTATTTTACTCTACTCGCTAGAGTACATACTGTAAACATTAATTTGTTTAATTAGTATAAAGTTTTTCTGCGGTGCGCCAATCTGGAGCTTCTTTAAGGAAAGAAAAACTATTACGAAGACTGGTAGTTTCGACAGATTTATGATAACACAATAGTTCTCTGCACCACGGGTTATATTTACCTTACTGATTAGTCAAGCTGTAAAATAACATTTCCGTAATTAAAATGAATAATTTCAGATGTACTATAGAATATCTGAAATGATTGTATGCATCTGAAATTTGATGAACACATCTCAAACTTTCTATACAAATTTTTGTGAAAAGTGAAGTACCCCGCTAATAAGTGAGAATTGGTTGATTTTCCTTTTCATAAGCAAATTGTGGACCACTTAATAGCATTTATTATTAAAACATCGGCTTAAAGATTACACAATGGGAAAAGATCTGTAGTAGCAACACCAAAACGACGTATCTAAATATCGCCTTTGAGCTCAATTCACCGTCAAGATTTTTATAAACAGCACAAGGTAGATTGTGTGCCTACAGTAATGAATGTGTTGTCCATGTACACTGGTATTCAAAATTAAAGGATAAACTGGAACATAAATCAAGTATTTAAGAGGAAATTCAATGAAATTTTGGAAAAAGGTTTATTATTACTTAACTTATGTAAATTAAACAGAAGAAAATCACAATCTATACACTATTGTTTATGAACATCGCAACACGAAGAAACAATCGCGCAATTCAAATGAAATTTATGTCACAGATTTCGCATATTACAGGAGAGAACTGATTACATTTATAGAGCTATACATAATTTTCTTCGCTTCAAACTTCAGTATCGTGCGAAACCACCTCAAGCAGCAGTAAAAGCCTCCACACGGCACGGAACTGAATTGAAAATGTTTTTTTTTTATTTATTTTTTTATCGTCCTGTGGAATAGAATCCCTGACCGATGGTTCGATTCCCGGTGGCGGCCAATGAGTATTTTTCCGTGACTCACTTATAAACGTGGAAAGAGCGATGACCTCTGTTTGATGATCACCTGAGTGATAGGCACTTCACATCTGTCTAGGAGGTCCACACAAGTATTGCATTCGGCATTCGGCAGCTCCCTGACCGATGACTCAAATGTATCCAACACGACGGGGATTATTTCCCTGATTAGGTACGTATCAACGTGCTGTGCCTGTGGCCGAGAATTAAGTTGCTCACCTAATATTTCCCCATGATTGTGAGAATAAATAATTCAAGGAGAATGTTACAGGAAAAGAAATCGGAAGTTTCGCTCATCTTTTTTTAATGCGTAAAGGATCATAGTGCGTGAGAATACCCTGTGCATATTTTCAGAGGTGTGCTATAAGACGTTTCATTCTTCAGTGAATTTCAATGAGGAACACGGTACCAAAATGGTCGAAAGGAGATATATGTATGATAAGCAGATAGAGTCGGACACCTACGTACGCATACACCCATCACCTTCGAAAAGAGTATGTAGTCTACGTATATTTACTTTTTAGAAAAGTGAGTTTACTGTTTGTCGAGGAACAACATTCATATATGAGAGTGGACATATGTTTTATTCAGAGCTTCTATTTTGAGTACATTCCTGTGAAAACAAAACGGAAATTTTGCTTTCTTTTACGGTGTTCAAACATAGTACACGTTTTTTTCTTGTTTTCACATGGAATTTGAGATCAAATTCCGTATTTTGCTATGAATTCGTCTTCAACGATGAAGACGTCATGCTTCTTTCACTCATGAATGAAAATGCATTGTCTTTCGAAAATTTAAGATAATAGAACTAAAAGCATAGGCTCATTGTTCGCGCAGCTGCTGTACTGACTCAAGTGAGAATGGGCAAGTACCTATCATGACCTTGTTCCATTACTTCCATTGCAACTTGTTCCATTACCAGCACATTCTTCGGTAGTTGTCGGACGTCGTTCCAATTGATCCATATATTCCCAAAAAGGATTTTCGATTGTGTTTCGGGGTTTAATGACTACCAGGGGTAGCTTCGAAGGGCAGAAGCACTCACCCGCCCCTAATTGGAAAATATAGTTCCAATTAAAGGAAAAGTCTAGCGCCTTACGAAAACACTGTACTCATGCCTCATTGGGATTCAAACCCTGACCCATCTCGGAAGATTAGTTGGAAATCTTGATTGTTGACCAGGGAGGGGCCTGTTTACCGCTAGGGGGCACAACCAAACTCCTGCCCATTACCCCCACGTTAACAGTGGCCCTCTTCCTAATTTTTTCTAGAAATGGCCTAATTGCTATTGAAGTCCTTTTTCTTCTTACTATCTTAAAAGAAATACAGGGTGTCCATAAATGAAGTGTACAACTTCAGTATGCTATTAAAAAAAATTACAATAAATAACAACTTATTTTTAACCCTTTAACCGGCTGGAACGAATTAACTCGGGGTTAGCATAATGGACCGAAATGAGCTCGAACGAATGTATCCGCTGTCTGAGAAGTGCGCCAAATGTGGCTAGGAGGAGTGAACCTGCGCATCATAATGTGTTTGCCTTCCCCTTAGCTTTGTTATTCAAAGTGGTAATTTAGGGGAATAATTGGCACCAATATTTTAAGACTGATTACCTGCTAAAAGGGGTGCAACAATGATGACAAACCCAAGAACGGAGAGAGATACGATGTTTGAATCATGTTTTTCTGCTTAATGGCATGATGTTCGTATCAGAGGGACTAGACAATGACACCACGACACTGGGAAGAAACAGGCCCTATTTTTTCCTTCCTTAGATCATAGAGCAGACTGGTAAAGAGCGATCGAATAGAGGACTAGAAAAAAGCGCTTATCACCTGTGACAGAGTTACGGTCGTACTACTGAGATGATAAGGGGAAAGGAATTATTTTGCCGTAGCTTTCGTCAAAACCAGCCGCTATATGAACATTACTGTTGGGCAGCTCAAACAGTTTTGGGCACCATTTCGTTCAAATATCAGACATCGGCCGCTTCAAAACACACGGTAACTGCTAAAGTGTTTTTTTTTAATGTCAGTCGGTCTCTACGTGTGCTCCGTTTGTTGCTGGCAAGACGTCTAAACGATACTGCAGTTCCAGCCACGTACGTTGGGGAATGTCAGTTGTAACAAGGAGGAAGGCTGCAGTAATGCGTTCTTTGAGTGCAGTGATCGATGTAACCTTTTTTCTTGTGCACAACGTCCTTAATAAAGCCCCCGAAAAAAAAACGCATGGGGTAATATCAGGAGAACGGGGTGGCGATGCCGTCGGACCCCACGTCCAATCAAGCGCCCTAGAAAATGCTGGTCTAAAGATCTGTGTACATCCAAATATCATTGCGGAGGCGCTCCATCTTGCTGGTAAGTGATGTCTTGAATATCCTGGAATTATGTAATTGCGAATTTCTCTAACATGTCCAGGTACGTTATACCAGTAACGGTTGGTTCAGCGAAGAAAAAGGGCCCCTGTCACTCTGTCTTCCATTAGGCCAGCGCAGACATTAACCTTCGGGCTGTCTCTCTCGTGTGCTACGACCTCATGGAGTTTTCCCATGCCCCAGATTCGGTAGTTATGTTTATTCACTCTGCCAGAAACATGGAATGTCGACTCATCGGTGAAACAGATCCGTGAAAAGAGTGGTAATCATTAGGTCGAAGTTTTGCACTAACTGCACTTTATATGTATACAGGTGCAGACGTTTATACAGAATCTTCTGAACCGCTGCTCAGAGCATTTCGAGTTCACGACTGGCCACGCAGACAGACTTCTTCGGGCTCTTTAGATAAGCCTTACGCACGTCTCCCACCTTTTCGTCCGAAATGGAAGGTCTCCCAGTGCTTTTGGCTTTCAAGACACTTCCTGTTCCTTTGAATTTATTTGCCAATTGTTCCATGCTCCTTCGTGTCGGCGGCTGTCTCTTGTACTCCGTTCTGAACTTACGCTGAGCTGTTGTTGGAGGTTTTGACTCCGCAAACCAAACCACACACGCTACTTTCTCCACTGGGGAAGCCATGTCTGTTGTATTCCGTGTTTGACGAGATTTTCATTACATGAGACACCTGGCGCCATCTTTCATCATCTTAACAAACTTTAACACTTTCCACGCCTCCTGATGTTTAAAGTAAGTTTGTTTTTTTATCATATTTTAATAGCATGCTGAAGTTGTATACTTCATTTATACACACCCTGTACTTTATGTCGAGGGTTTTTTTTTTTTTCACTCTTATCGGTCAATCTGCAATGTTTTCATTCAAGGAGCAGTTTCAATTTTCACGCGATCTTGTTTTACTATTCTCTGAATTTGCTGCCTCGCTTTGAGATTACAGTCTATTTTACTTGGAATTTAGATATTTTGATTTTATTAAATTATTGAAATCACAATCAATATTTCTTTGGAATTTTGATTAATTTAATTGATTATTAGTTTTTGTTGCACTCTGCGGTACGAACGCACTTGATCTGTTTCAACCGCCAGGAAAAAACATTTTGAGTGCAGGGCGTCCATTTTTTAAATGCTTTTATTGCCTATTTTGTGTCTAAAAGGTTTCTTACTTTATCACTTTAATTTATATTCTTTCAAACACGATAGTCACTTTCGTATAGGTGTGGTACAATTTGTGCTGTTATTATTATTATTATTATTATCATTATTATTATTATTTGATTTGAGTTTTAGATCTACGGCAGTGGCATTTATAGTATGGTCCACTTGTCAGTACGGACATGAATTGAAGTAAAGACACAGTCAATGATGATTTGAAAATCGTCGTACGGTATGACGTGTTCGAGAATCATTGTCCTTTGGATTTTGGGACTAAGGGTTTGTAGACCTAAAACATGAAGTCGAATTATAATAGTCTTAGGAGTTATATCAGTTGCTGAGATAGTTGTGACGTACCTGCCAGCAGGACGCACACGACATAAAGGCAGATAGGATTCAGAACAAACGTCTGCGTAGCTCAGTTGGTAGAGCGACTTATTCCGGAATAAGAGGACTCGGGTTCGAATCCCGGCGTAGACCAAAAATGACGGAGAATTTTACTTCGTTATAATGGCGCCCGAACTATCCGGATGACCCGACCGTTCAAAATCTCGCATTAGTGTGATGTTATTTCCACACCGCGAGATAGGAAAAATCAGAGAATCCCTTCTCCAGCGCTTCGAAAAATAAATGTGTGACGTTGCATTCCACACACCAGATTGACTGGGAGTTCTCAAGTGCACGTTCTACAGTGGATGGCTGCCTGCAACGATTCATGGTCACGGCTGATCCGTGGGCCATGCCCCCGGCCCTCTTTGGGGGGGGGAGATGTGACGTACCTGCCAGCAGGACGCACACGACATAAAGGCAGATAGGATTCAGAACAAACGTCTGCGTAGCTCAGTTGGTAGAGCGACTTATTCCAGAATAAGAGGACTCGGGTTCGAATTCCGGCGTAGACCAAAAATGACGGAGAAATTTACTTCGTTATATAGTTAGTGGACGTATGTGAACTGTTTTCAGCTTCCACATCTGTTTAATTTCTGCAACTAGTTCCACATATTTGTTGAATTTTGTTTCATGTGTATTTTGAATATTACGGTCCAGCGGTACCAACATGTCGAAAATTATTGCTTCTTTCTGTCTTTTATTATTATTATTACTATTAGTATTATTATTTTATTTTATTTTATTTTATTTTATTTTATTTTCTCATCTAAAGCAATGGCATCTGTAGCATGGTCCACTTCTCAGTACGCACATAAAGTCAAGTAAAGACATAGTCACTCATGGTTTAAAAATCGTCGTACGATGTGGCACGTATCGAGAATTACTGTTTCTTGGATTTTGGGCTTAGGTGCTGTAGACCTAAAGCATCAAGCTGAGTTATAAGAGTTTGAAGAATTATACCAGTTGCAGAGATAATCAATGGACGTATGTGAACTGTTTTCAGATTCAACACCTGTTTAATCTCCGCAGCTAATTCCACATACTTGTTGATTTTTGTTGCATAGGTATTCTGAATATTACGGTCCAACGGCACCGATATGTCGATAATAACCGCTTCCTTCTGCCTTTTGTCATATAGAACAATGTCTGGACGATAGGCTGAGATGGTTACGTCTGTTTCAAGCTCACGGTCCCAATGTAATTTGTATTATTTATTATCTAGTACCTGAGTGGGTTGATACTTATAGTATGGTACATCTGATACTGATAATTCGGTATCGTGCGCTAATTGTTGATGTAACATATATTATTATTATTAAAGGAAGTTTGAAATTCCACCTTTTCCTGAGAGTTTTCTTCTTTTCCTTCCGAGACGGGTACGACGTACCAAGTCTGGGAAGTGGTATTACTTTCTCTCAGTTGTCCAGGAACTTCCTTACTATCCGAAAACTGTTCAGCATAGCTGCTTTCTGAAGTTCCACGTAAGCGTTAGGTTGGAGGTCTGGTGTCTGTATATAGCTGTTAATGGTCTTAGGTACAACTCATGTGGCTGATATTACTATGGGGACAGTGGTGACGTTCTCCATATGCCACATTTCCTTGACTTCGTATCGTAGGTCGCTACACTTTAACAGCTTCTTTCCGTTCGTCATCTGGATGATGCATGTGTTGGGCACGGCTTTGTCAATGAGGTATATTGACTTCTTCTCCTTGTCGACCAGCACGATGTCGGACCAATTGTGTCGGATGGTCTTATCTGTTCTGATGGATGTGTCTCAGTACATCTTGTGGTTGTTGAAACATATATTATTATTATTGTTTATTATCTAGATACCCCCATTTTTTCTGGTAAATTCAGCATTACATCGGCGTAAAAGAAACCACTTTCGTGTTACTTAACTTTATAAAATTGAAAACGATAAATCTTATTTTATTCAAAAATGTCCTCCAAGTCAGGTTCGTGTTCAGCTGGGAAGCCTGGTAAAATGCCCATGGAATATGCTGCTTCAAAAAGATGGGGGAGGCCATACAATTTCTACACTTTTTCATGTTTCCGTATTTAAAAAAATTCTTGTAGATTTATGATGAAAAATGTATGATGAATACATACCGTAGTTCGGTTGCGAAGTAAAAGATTTGGGCACATCAGCTCTCATTACAATGTACAGATGTAATGGAAATGTTCCCTTTCCCTTTTTTATGACATGTTTAGTTCCAACAAGTATTTCGAACAATTTTAGAGTACCCAAGGTATTCATAAATTTAATTCTTTTGTTTAAAAGCTGTTCGGTACCATTATACACCGATGTTCAAAATTAAGAGAATTTGTACATTTTGTTGAATTTCTGAAAAACTAATGGACACATTTTTAATGAAATTTGGTATGGATGCACAGTATATAAGAGAAAAAATTATACCATACAACAGTCATGGTACGCACTCATGATCGTTAGTAAGGCTCATCAGCGCAGGAATGTCCAAAATCCAAGTTACAAGATTGAACATAAAATGACTCTAATATGGACTATGGTCCTCTCTCACAGGCATACAGCTCTCACAGCGCGACGCATTACTGGAAACGAGGCAGTGTATGAGTCGCTGTGGCAGTCGGTCCCACTCATGCAGCAACGCAGTTTTCAGCTGCCAAGAGCGTCCCTGTCATGTTTTAGGTCTGACGATCTGGCTGGTCAATCCATCCGGCGAATATCCTCACTTTCAAGATAATCGTCGACCAGGTGAGCCCTATGTGGACGAGCGTTGTCGTCTATAAAAAGGAACCGAGGGCCAACTGCGCCCCTGAAAAGTCGAACATAGGGCTGCAAGATCTCATTCCTATACCTCTCAGCAGTCAGGGTGCCTCTGTCAAACACAAGGAGAGGTGTGCGGCCGTCCAACGTGATATCTGCCCAGACCATGACACCTGCGCTGCCATAGCGGTCCCTTTCTCGGATGTTGGAGGAAAGGTATCGGGTCCCAGGTTTCTCTCCAGATGAAGGTACGTCGAGAATCAGTGTTTAGGCTAAATCGCGACTCGTCTGTGAAGAGAACTTACCCCACTGAAGTGTGGTTCAAGACTGATGTTGTCTGCACTATGCTAAACGCGCTCTCTTGTGTGCTGAAGCGAGCGGGACGTAAACAGCGGGTCTTCTGGAAAAAAGCCCTCTCTCACGAAGCCTTCAGGAAACAGTAACCCTTGAAACTCGGGTTCCAGTGGCGGCATGCAACTCACGTGATAGCTGGGCAGCTGTAGCCGTCCTGTGACGCCTCGCTGAAAGTACCAAATAACGATCTTCATTGGCCGTCGTTGCTCTTGGACGACCTTGCCCAGGCATTCTCGATATGGATCCGTTGTCCTTAAACTGTTTGCACAAATTGCAGACGACACTGGGTGTTACACTGAGCTCTGTAGCAAACCTGCATTTGTGATTTCCCTGCCTCCAGTCTGCCGACGATTCTCCACCTCATTCCGTCATCAATACGTTCGTGGCAACTCATTTTACCTGATTGTTTATGAAATTGAACCAACTTCTGCAAGAAACACAACGAATGTCGCCGAGGAGTACGAGCGAACTAATCCCGGAAAAAGCCACGTGTGCTTTTCATGCCCTCCGCTGTCATAGCTCCTCCCACACGCATGTGTACGCTTACGTATTCGACACTGCAAATTTACATTCTTATTCGGCGGCATAATTTGTACCTTTCGTTCCGTACTTTTTCTGAAAATCGATAAAATGTGCTAATTCTCTTAATTTTGAACACCAGGTAATAAGTGGGGTCTCAATTAACTGAAGCCTAAGTGGTGTTTCACTCTGGTTTAAGACTTGTCTCAATTAATAGAAGCTTAAATTGTGTCTTAATAAAGCCTAAGTGGTGTCTAAAATAAGCCTAAGTGGTGTCTAAAATAAGCCCAAATGGTTTCTAAACTAAGCCTAAGTGGTGTCTAAAATAAGCCTAAGTGCTGTCTAAATTAAGCATAAGTTATGTCTTAATCAACAGAAGCTTATGTGGTGCCTTAATTAAGCATAAGAGGTGTCTCAAATAAGCTTAAGTGATGTCTCAATTAAGTCTAAGAGGTATCTCATAACAGAAGCTTAGTTGGCGTCTCAATAAACCCTAAGAGTCTAAGTGGTGTCTCATAACAGAGGTCTAAGTGGTGTATCAATTAATCCTAAGTGTTCCCATAATTAAGCCTAAGATGTGGCTCATAACCAAAGTCCAAGTGGTGTCTCATAACAGAGGTCTAAGTGGTGTATCAATTAATCCTAAGTGTTGCCATAATTAAGCCTAAGATGTGGCTCATAACCACAGTCCAAGTGGTGCCTCAATTAACAGAAGCCTAAAGTACAAGAATCCTGTAATAAATTATGAATTTCAATAAAAAAATTATATGGCGTAAATAAATTCTGAAATTGCAATTAAACAATATTGAAAATATTCCTACAATATGATTTTGTAAGTTCACTTATGTCAGGAAGCAGGATTCTAAAAGCATGTATTGAGCTGCGAATTATTTTCTAACCTGCACGTATTGTAATACGTATATTTTTCATATGCTGAATTCTGCATTCAATTAATGCGAAAATTAGTCTGGAATGAGTTCAGTGTCTCGATTTCGGATCGTGCATAGAATCCGACCGTAGAAACAGGTGAAAATGTCAGCATCCAGGATCGGTTTTCGTGCTGACGGAAATTGACCATTTCATTTCTGAAATGCCCACCCTTCTCGAAGCAGCTGGTGTTAAATTAATTATCCTCTCTGAAGCAGCTAGTTAGGACTTCAGGCGCAGTTTGGAGAGTTGAGTAAGAGAAGAAGCAGCATAATTTAAACAGAAGCGAACAGCTGAAATACAACGTTAAGTTAGAGCACTTACCTATAAATATTATTTTTTTATTACGTATAAACGATTCATCCTAGTCTACGTAAGGTCTGTTAAAGATAAAGATTCTTTAGTAATTACTGCAGCACTTTTGAAGTAAATTGTTTGTCACATCTACGAAACGGAAATTTTCAAAACTGTCAATCTGCTAAATGACTCCCTGCTGAAGAAAGTTTTCAGGAAACGGGAAACTACGAAAACAAAATAATCACAAAACTCAGTCATCTCTGCACCGCTGTAATGTAAATAGCGGTATGACATCAAAAAACGCTAACGCAAGTGTAACAGCGTCTAGTTACAAACTCTCAGAGGCGCACCATAAATCTGAATAATGTTTTTCTGTGTTTCCAAACAGTTCACGCTATGCCCTCTGGTATCATGAACATCGCTGAAGGGTTATAGGACCCGAAAGTTCAATTTCGTTTTTCGGAGAAATCTTTCTCCCCCTGCAAACGTTTTATGAATTATCCACGGGTCTCCCAGGTCATCATTCACAAACAGTGCTGTTTTACATAGAGCAATGCTGCAAGTTGAAACTGTGTGATTGCTTCCGGCGACAGAAAGGATAAGACAATTTCCCGAGAGCGGTTTCATTTGATGGAGAGCTTCCTTAGATTCTATTTTGAGAAGTTTTTCAGAAAGGAAAACAAAAACTTTACCTAAGAATCGCGGTAGGAAACATTTTTACTTTTGCGATGAGCTTGAATAAATTTTCAGCTCCACTGGGGAAAAAAGTTCTCTCGGTTTTACGAGTGCATTGGAACTTGTCTCTTCTTGAAGAAAAATAGCTTTAACATGATTTCTGTCTCCATACGTCACGTTTTAATAATAAAAAGTAAATGAATGTGGCATGAAATCTAAAATTCATCTTTATTTTGGTGAAGAAATGTGTGCGTAATCAAATAAAACTAAAAATGATTTTAGTGAAAGTTTCACTGTAAAAAACCCGCAATAAAGGAGTATTTAACAAATATTTTTCGTGAAAATGAGAGATCTGGGACTTGCAGGAAACTATTTGAACGAGCTTTTAATGGAATATAGCTGCATTAAATTGACTTGAGACTAGGGCTTTTTTTCGGGGCGAAATACGCCGGAATGACGTTCAAGCACCTGTCTTATAACAAGCCTTTTGGTTTTGAGTTTTAGAATATTTATTTAATAAAGATACTTTAATAACCGTAACAAAGGAGGAAGAGAGATGACAAGAGTTAATCTCTTGCGTTTGAATTTTTTTCAAGTTATACACGGAACTGTTTTTTGTATATAACATAAGAAAAGTTGAACAGCGGTAAATTATGTGTAAGGGGAAATATATTGGGATGGTGCTAATGAAATTTTCGGCGCGAACGAGCAGTGGAGACAGGTCTACACCACAGCGGAATGGAAGCACCGACAGGTGTTGCGGGTGTTACGTCGCAGCGTTACTATAAATAGCTAGCAGGTGTGTGAAGAACAAGGTTCAGGCGGGGGTTTGTTTACACGTAACATGGCTTGCAAAGAAAACATGCAGACACTGGATTGGAGAATCATCTTCCTCTATGAATTTAAACCGGGCCATTCTGCAGGAATTACTACTCGAAACGTTAACAAAGCATTTGGGGAAACTACAGCCAACGAACGAACCATTCGGCGATGGTTTGTGAAGTTTCGAAGCGGAGATACGGACCTGCAAAACGAAGCACGTGGTCTTCGACCTGTTGCTGTTTCTGACGATGTTCTGTTACCTGTGGTTGAAGCAAACCCCCGAAAAACGTGTCGTGAGGTAGCGGCAGAGGTAGGTGTCCACACACGACAGTTGTTCGGCGTCTGGCTGTGCTGGTAAGGTCAAAAAGCTGGACATGTACCCAGCAAAAACAGTCTTGCTGGGCCAGCACTGGGCCATTGCTGACAACCAGCACTGCCAACGATGAACCAGCACTATGTTGCCGCTGCCGAACCGTCAAAAAATGTCCGGGCGGCCAAGAGACGGGCCAGCAGTTCAGGAGGCAAACAGCTGGCCAACAGTTGGCACCCCATCAGTTGTCATATGCCAGAACAGGGCCATCAGTTGTCCATCACAGGCAGTAACTGCCACAAGTGGCCCTGCAAGCACGTGCCAAAAATGATGGCTAGCCTAATGTGGTCCGCTAGTTTGCCGGTAGTGGCAGCTGGCAACCACGTGACGTAACTAATAGCTTGCCGAATCTTGTCCGCCGATTTCCCAGTAGTAGTCATTAAAAAAAAAAATCGAGGATAACCGCATTTCCGCAAATCTACAACTTTTTTTTTCCACCCTTACGAAACTTGTAAATTTCAGCACTGCGCTGGGGAAATTTTCTCAACAGATCGGAAAAACGCCTGTTTAAATCTGAGTGGATACGAACCATGGCCGTTTGCATGGTAGCTGAGCTCTCTACCGACCGGACTAACACGCCACGCACACGCGTGTGCTTGAAGCTGTCTGTATCGTACGGAATATGTAATCGAATAGTTCCTTCCCTCTTCCATTTTACAATATTGCGAGGTATTTTTCATAAAAGTCAGTTTCATATAATTCATTTATTTTTTCAACGTAACGATAGTTTTACTTTTACCTTAAAGAAACTTCACTCATTTTCAAGGAGTGTACATACTTAGAGTCGCTTTCCAAAGTTTTGTACTGTCCTTGTCGTCTTGAAAGGAGTTTTGTTGAATTAATATATATTTACCCGGGTTTATGTCACATTCTGTTACATTTTTAACGTTGTATATTTCCTTTCCGTTGTCCGAAGCTACATTTGTTTTAAAGAGGAAATATATTTTATTTTACTTCTCGTTATTTTTAGAAGCGAATTCCTCCCAATCTTGTGTATTCCATCCATGGATGAGTACATTATATCCACATAGCGTTGTTGTTTTTCTCTTTCAAATAATTAATAAATTTTATACGCGTATAATTCTTTTTTTTTTTTTCAACAAACCTTTTTTTAATGGTTTTCCAGGATACATTTGTGTCAAGCGGTTTCAAATTTTTTCTTGTTATTCAGGAACTCCATTCCATGAATTGTTATTCATGGGAATTGAGTGGGTGTATTTCATGGCTTAATCTGATATCTTTGTCGACGTGGAATTTCATTAGGAAATTAATTCGCCTCTCTACATATGGATTATTTTTCTTAACATCCACTAAAATAACACGATGGCCATAGCGTCGTCTTCAACTAACTGGTACCATGAGAGACACAGCAAGTGTTGCTTTTGCGCATGCGCAGTCCTGTTGCTTCCACCTGCTGTTGGGGTTGCATTGGTTGCCAGCAACGGGCCACTAGTGGCACTTGCTTGCAGGCCCACAATTCACAGCGATGCTGCAGGGCCATCAATGGCTCGCCAACTGATAGCGCTGCCTCCAACGTACCGCAACCGGGCCGTGAGCGGCAGATTTCAACCAGCAGTGACTCATCACTGCCAGCTGGTGGCCAGCAGTTTCCCAGCACTTGTGTTTTTGCTGGGTAGCTGCCTCATGAATTGAGAACTGCCAACATGACTAGGGGTTCAAAAGTCTGCATGTCGGTGCTTGCCAGGAATAAACAGGAACCTCTACTGCATCTAATCGTCACCTGAGACGAGAAGTGGGTGCTTTATTATAATCGGAAACGATCTGCACAATGCTTACGTAAGGTACAGCCTGCTAGGCGGCATCCTAAGCCACCCTACACACCAAGACGATGATGCTCCTTGTCTGGTGGTCCACAGCCGGGATAATTTATCGACGTTTCTTGGCAAGAGGCCAAACCATCACTGCAGAACGTTATTGTGCTGAATTACACCAGATGCACCGCAAATTTCTGCAAAAACAACCGGCTTTAGTCAACAGACATGATGTTCTTCTGCTCCAGAACAACACCCGCCCTCATATCGCACAACGAACGATGCTGACACTAAGTTCCTTGGGCTATGAAGCACTGCCCCATTACGCCTATATTCCCCAGACTAGTCTCCGACAGACTATCATCTGTTTCGTCGCCTGGATCACTTCCAGTCCGAGAAACAGTTCACGACAGACAACGACGTTCAACGTGCATGACTTCTTCGGGTCCCAGCCACAAGACTTTTTTCGTCCCGGGATGATGGCTTTGCCGGACAGATGGCAACTATGTGCCGATGCCGAGGAGGATTACTTTACCTAGGTAAAATGTTCTACTTTTCCGATCTCGCTGTTCACGTGTGCTGATCCTTTGCTGGACATTTCAGTCGCACCAACCCAATACCATGTCGCGAACAAGAAACCAGGAAGTCATCTAACGTGAATCAATGAAGGAAGAAATATTCCTCATAATACTTGGGAAATAGATAGAATATTTCAAGCAAAGAGAATATAAATTCTGAATTTGCTTGTACCACTTACTGGTCATCCATATATTATAACATCTTTCAAAAAACTTGAAAATGTCATCGTTCCAGAGAGGAAATCAAACCCGCATCTCCCAATTTCCGTCCGAGTATGCTAACCGTTACACCACCCAGGACAATGAAGTTCCAAGCAACTGAGACTAAGCAAACTTAGCTGATGAATGTGAACATCCTCAGATTTTCGTTAGTCGTAGCATCTTTTCTTCTTCATAGCGTTTTGACTCATCTCCCATCCAGAAATGGATGTAGGTCGGAAATCACTAGTACCACACATAAATCAATGAAGGAAGAAATATTCCTCATTACACATGGGAAATAAATAGAACATTCAAAGCAAACAGAGAATAAATTCTGAATTTCCTTGTAACACTTACTGGTCATCCACGTAACATCTCTAAGAAAACTTGAGAATATCATCACCGTGGAGCGGGAATCATTTGCTTAGTCTCAGTTGCTTGGAACTTCACTGTCCTGGGTGGTATAACGGTTAGCATACTCGAAGGGAAATCGGAAGATGCGGGGTCGATTCCTAAGGTTTTTTTGTCTCAGTTGCCTGAAACTTCACTCTTCTGGGTGGTGTAACGGTTAGCACACTAGAACGGAAATCGGGAAATGCGGGTTCGATTCCCGCTCCAGGGAGATGATATTTTCAAGTTTTCTGAGAGGTGTTACATGGATGACCAGTAGGTGTTGCAAGCAAATTCAGAATTTATATTCTGTTTGCTTTGAATATTCTGGTCATCTAACATGGTCTCAGTTGCCTGAAACTTTACTCTGCTGGGTGGTGTAACGGTTAGCACACTAGAATTGAAATCGGGAAGTGCGGGTTCGATTCCCGCACCAGGGCGATGATATTTTCAAGTTTTCTGAGAGGTGTTACGTGGATGAACAGTAGGTGTTGCAAGCAAATTCAGAGTTTATATTCTGTTTGCTTAGAATGTTCTAGTCATCTAACATGGTTCAAGAAAATGAAAGAGACACGATTCGTGGTTTTAGAGAATACCTACAACTTCAAAGAAGAAACGAAAAAAAAAAACCGAGTGAGTACCTTGGTACTCTTTGTAGCTAATTTATGCTATGCATCTTTCGTATGCCAAGATATTTTTGGGTATGAAATAAAACCAGTAATTCGAGAGTATGCATTTATTTACGTACAACGCATTGCATTTATTCTCACGATTCGCGACTACACCGAATCACAGTCCCGTACATAACAAATAGAATTAAATCATAACAAGAAACAATAAGGTTTACTGATTCCTGATATTGAACGTTGCTTAGATCGGGAGATTAAGAAATTACTTTCGTAAAACCAAAGAAAGAAAATATGCAAATCATAAAAGTAAATATTTACTAAATTATGGGGGGGGGGGGCGGCAGTAGTAAGTATTTCGGCGGTTTATTTTTTCTAAAACAATATTTATTATTATTATTATTATTTTCTTTATTCGAAATAAACGAATCACAGCCTATGACAAACAAAATAAACAGCAAATTATCAGTGACTGGTATTGTTGAACTGATACGAGTTTCCACCGGAGACCTAGGTATCAGTCAAGAATCGGCGTAAAATATATAATGTCCCAAGGTGAGCTGTCTTCTGCAGTTCTGTAGATGGTATATCAGAAAGCTGCAATTTTCAAAATGATTCATAAAATTTTTTGACATTGTTCCAAGTGTTCCGATGACAATGGGACTAGCTACCGTTGTGTGTTTAGTCCATAACCGGGTAACTTCTATGGCCAGGTCTCTACATTTAGTCATTTTTTCCAGTTCTTTTTCAACGACTCTGGCATCTCCAGGGATCGCTATATTAATTATCCAGACTTTCTAATTTCCTATGATTGTTATATCTGGTGTATTATGTTCTATGTGTCGATCAGTTTGAATTCTGAAATCCCACAAGATCTTGACTTGATCGCTTTCTGTGACTTTCTCAGCCTGATGTTCCCATGAATTTTTTGATGCTGGCAGATTGTGCTTTCTGCATAATAACCAGTGAATAAAGTTTGCAACCCTGTCATATCTAGCTTTGTAATGTGTCTGTGCAATTTTGCTACATTCACATGTAAGATGAGACACAGTTTCATCTTTTTCTTGACAAATGTCGACACTTTGGATTATCACTGACTTTCTTTATTTTAGCCTTCATAATATTTGTTTGCAATGCCTGTTCTTGTGCAGACCTTCCGTTTCTTTTGATGAAACCCAATTTCAGTCATGCCCAAGTCAAGTCGTTGTCACTTCTTCCATCAATATTCTTTAGAAATAATCCATGCAGTGGCTTGTTTTATTATTATTATTATTATTATTATTATTATAAATTGATAGGGTTCTTTTAAAAAAAGCCCTCACTTATTATTATAATTATAATTATTATTATTATTATTATTATTATTATTATTATTATTATTATTATTATTTACCCAAACTTAAACGATCCTGACACCGATGAAATTTGATAAAATGTATTTAATTTAACAATATATTAAGTTACTGATAATTCATAATAATTATCTTCTTTCTTAAACACTGATAGGATTCTTTTAATTAAAAAGCCCTCACTAACCAACTATCTTGAAGTTACAATCTTAAGCCAGGATCTAACGAATGTATATTTGTGACAATTTTTGTGAAATACTGTATATGTTCAGCAAAATCTGCAAAGACATTTGGAGATGAAAATCGAAACTAAGCGTGTTTTATAAACATATCTGGAAAAGCACAGCGTTCCAATAGATCCTTCAGCGAAATGCTAAGTTTTTCGTTAAAGTGTCACTTTGGTGGAATTACCTTTCGATGAATCGAATATTTAGTAGAGGCAACTCTTCAATGAAATGAGCCAATAGATAACCTGGCCTATCGGTGAAATGAAAATTTCGGTAAAATGATCTTTTAGTAAAGTGAAATTTTCGGTGAAACCATACTTTGATAAAAACATCATTCTGATCAAACGACTTTTACGCAAAGTGAATTTCCGTCAAGTGATATTTTGGTATAGTTATCTTTCGGTTAAATAACCCTACGGTAGAGTTATTTTTCTAGTGCAGTGATTTACAGTCAAGTGGCCCTTCGGTAGAGTTTTATTTTCGTTGAAGGGAATTTCTGTTCCGTGATCCCCTTTAATAGAATTGCCTTTTTGGGCACAGTGATTTTCAGTCATGTGAGCCTTCAGTATAGTTTTCTTTTTGACAGCGGGAATTTCGGTTGAGTGATTCCCTTCGGTTAGAATTGCTTATCCGACCCAGTAATTTTCAGTCAAGTAACCTTTCTGAAGAATATTTTTCGGAGATTCTTTCGGAAGTGACTTTCACTCAAGTAATCTTAGGTAGAGTTAGTTACCTTTTGGTCTTAGAGATTTTCAGTCAAGTAGCACCTCGGTATAGTTTTCTTTTCTGAGAAGAGATTTTCGGGCAGGTAACTATTCTGTAAAATCATCTTTTGGTTCACTGATTTTTGTCAAGTGATTTGTTGGCAAAGTTATCTTTTTGGAAAAGTGATATTCCGTCAAGCGACCGTCCGGTGAAGTGATCTTTACGAAGAAAGGACTTTCGATCAAGTAACCCTTCGGCGAAAACAGCGTCGGTCAAATGAACTACACTCGTGTTGACACCATTAACTCCCCTGACATGTCCCAACTTGCTTCAAAATGAAGCAATTTGTACTCGTTAAAAAATTATAATTTAAACAATTCAAGTCCTGGATTATTCAGCTGTCGAAGATCCTCTAAGTATAAATGTGCCGTCTGTCTTCATGGTGGTGCTGTTTCTACGTTCAGTGAGACGTTGCCAAGTATGCTTTTTTATTTAGTTACTAGATTGGCAACATACTCCAAAAACTATTTTTTCTCTTTTCCCTTTAAATTTTTTCCCAACCAAGGAACTCTCACCCTCTTCTGAAGAATTTAATCTTTCACTAGTCCGTAACCGGTGCCATGCACGGTTGAAAAAGCTGTGACTGAAATTTTTTCTTGTCATATAACACAAATTGTAATAAAATGCATAACTATAATAAGCGGTTGAATTATTAATGGGCAGTGTATAAGATGGGTCACCAATAGCAAAGTTTTACTAATATTCCCATTAATTTTTAATTTTTCCAAATACTCGTATACGAATTTAAGGATGACCTTCCTCATTATTGTGTAAAGATGTGCCTACCCGTCGTTGACGGACGTGCATTGGAGTATTGAGGCATTCTTTCAGTGACCGGAAATCATATCGTATCTACATAACTACCCAATGGGGTTAAAAACGTATTTTATTTTGCCAGTTCAGTTTTAACATTTTTTTGGTATCATTATGTAATCTATACTAATATATAAAGAGAAACTTTGTTTGTGTGTTTGAGGTAACCTCAAACACTACTGAACCGATTTGGATATTTCTTTCACCGTTGGGAAGCGTATTCTTTCCGGTGGACGTAGGCTATTTTGTTTATTTTTTATTATTTTTGGCTATACTACTGAATCAGATAGTTTTGAATTAGTTCCCGATTTTCCGTGTATCGTTCCGCTTTATTTACATACAATCTTATCGCACCCAACGTGAAATAAAGTAGTTCACGATAATATACGGAATTTTGTTTACTACTCTCAAAAATCTAATGTACCGATTTGGATAATTGTTTCACCGTTGGGATGCTTACTTCTTTCCGGTGGACATAGGCTATTTTGTTTTATTTTTATTTTTCTTGGCTGTACTACCGAATCAGAACGCTTTCAAGTAGTTCCCGATTTCCCGTGTATCGTTCCGCTTACGGCGGATTGTACAAAGAAAATGCCATGGTAACATAAAAAAATTATTTATGACAATGAAAATTACCAATGACAAATCTGAGGGACAGTAGCTTTCATTTAAAAACAATCATGAAAATCGTTCCAGTGGGTGGCGCTGGCGGATTGTAGAAAGAACCGGCTTTGTGTTTTAAATATCAATATATAGATGTCATGTAACCGCATGTGAATTGATTTCTAAACCTACTGGGATTATGGTATGTGTGTGCTTTAGCGTTACCTACTCAAACAACATGAGATGTTACACCTAACACTTTACATGGGGCAAGTTTAAGCCTTCAGCACGAGAGATTAAAATCGTAGTCACTCCGCAACCGTTTAAACAAAATGCTTATTTATTCGGCTGTGTTCTGAAGGCAATCAACAAGTACTGACGCAAATATCCTTGGACATCAGTGAAACTGTAAAAACAAAAGAATAGAAAAGACCTACATAGAGGTAGTATGATACACGAAAAAAACAGTTTTTTCTTTCTCCAATAGTATTGTATCTCATACGAACAAAAACAAGAAGTTCATAGTTGAGCAGCGTGGAAGCTGCATTCACAGGAGCGATTTCTGTCTCAGGAAGGAAATATATTTTCAGAAAGATAACAAGATAACAAGCCTCTCCGAAAGAGCAAAATCTTGAAGATGGCATCCTGCACTGCGCTGGCATCCATATATACTGGGATAGAGAAGAAAAAAAATTATGAAAACCTCCATGCATTCGGCTTCTGCTTGGGCTTTTTTTTTTTTTTTTTTTTTTTTTTTGCAAAATTAAAACCTGAAACCACGCCATTTCTCCAATTCTACTTAATTTCTGTCTTGTGTTACAGCTTTGGCTAATACTTAATATTATCTTTCAAATATATTAGTACATATAAATACATTATAGTGATTTTTCTTGCAGTGGTACCGTTTTAAAACCATACGTTATAATACAGCAATTAAAAATAATGTTACAGAAAGACTAAGACATGTCCTTGGAATGTGTATGTATAAAATGTAGATCACATCGGCGAAGTCATTTTCGATCATAAACAAAGGCATCGCTCTTTCCACGTTTATCAACACATAGCGACCGAAAAACTCTTATCCGGTCACCGCTGGGATCGTACCCCAGATATCTCGATCTCTAGCAGAGTGCGTTCGCCTTACGCTACAATGTCCAACAATCAACGGCGCTATGTGTGTTTATCTGTCAGCTTCTGACATCACAAATCCGTAGGGTGAGTTCAGCAACTGAGACGTCTCTATCCTGGTAGGCATAAATGGCACAATATATATAGTAGTTATAGCAAATAAATCCAAAGGGTGAGAACAATAGTGAAAATCCTCTAAATACGTGGCGTTAGTGAATAAACAAAGACATAGCTCTTTCCACGTTTAGCAACACATAGCGACCGAAAAATTGCTATCCGGTCACCGCTGGGATCGTAGCCCAGATCTCTCGATATCTAGCCGAGTGCGTTTGCTGACAGATAAACACACTTAGCGCAGTGGATTTTTGGCCACGGTAGCGTAAGGTGAACCCACTCAGTTAGATACCTAGAGATCTAGGGTACGATCCCAGCGGTGACCGGATAACAATTTGTCGGTCGCTATGTGTTGATAAAAGTGGAAAGAGCGATGTCTTTGTTTATTCGCTGACGCCACAGGGTTTTCACCATTTTCGATCACTTCACTGAAACTGGCTTTGCAGATTATTGTTAACATGATTATCTTTATGTTCTAAGGCATGAAAATTGTGCTTACTTAGGCAGATTATATTACATTGTGTGACAAAAATGTGGAATTCATTTCCATCTCAGATTCTTCGTATTAGTTAAATAAGTCTGGCACAGTGTTCTTCATTTTGGCAATTTTGGGATGAAACCCCAAGTTCTAATAAATTCCTAGAAGCTCTGAAAAAAGAAAAAACAGTCTATTTGTACCAGTTGAGAGTATTTCACGTTCGTGAAAATGAAACAAAAACCACAAACATCTACGCACTAACATTAGCAGTTAAGCTGCAGCATAAATTACACTGTTTAAATAATGAATGGGGTTTAAACTAGTAATAATAAACATAGAATTCGAGAATTGGTTATAATCGTACTTTGCAAAGACAATTTACTTCTTTCCATCATATGATTAGTTAATTAAGGAAGAGCTAGTTAAATGATGCATTTAAAGTTGTTCGAGGAAACATGCATAACGTTCCATCGAAATGCTACCACACAAAATCAAATTTAGTTCTTTCTGGGATCGTTTCATTGCACTTAACTGTAAAGCACTGTCTAAAATTGCAAGACACCAGAGTTAATTACCGATTTGGTTTATGGCTTTACAAATATTGAGTTATGAGTTTCTGAGTTGGCGTGACAGTAATTTTTGTTACACATACAAGAAAAGTTCCCCTTGTTTTAACACTTTGTATAAACACAAGTTTTTCCACGACGCACATCGAAACCGTGTCTCCTCACTAGACGCTCTTCCAACTGAGCTACGTGCACAAAATGTATCGCTGCAGATTTGTCGTCTTGACACATATTTTCACACCTGTAGTACGTCACATCATCTCCCTCTTCATTTTTTGTTCTTTGAAGCGAAGTAGGAATTTTTCATTAATTCCAAACAATGTGTGAAACAAATATTATACATTTTTCGAAGAACCCAACGGGCAGTGAAAACATTCTTCACAATCGCACGCCAATGTGAAAACACAAGTTTGTCCGCGATGGTCATCGAACTCGTGTCACCTCACTCCGGAGTAAGTCGCTCTCCCAACTGAGGTACGCGGACAGAATGTTTCGTTGCAGATTTGTCTTCTTGACACATGTTCTCACCCCTCTAGTACGTCACAACATCTTAGATACAAAGTATTTACTTTCATAATTACAAAAATTATTTGATAAATCATAAAATGGTATCTAAAAATTTTAGCTACATCGTTGAAAAGTTAATATGCAGCTATGTCGCTGCTTTTGGTGTTAGGAATAAAAACATGTTTCACTTAAAAAAAGTCTTATTCATGTATATATACCTTCGAGTAGTGTGGGTAGAATATTCGAGTGCGTGTCGTGAAGTGATTTCTATGCAATATACTGCCCATCAAAATTCCTCAGCCCAGTGAGTGACACATCTAAGGTAATAAAACTACAAAATTAGTACCATTGACCTGATATCTTATAGATGATTAATCCATCCAATAAAATTTGTGAGATATAAGCATAGTGCGATAAGTAAGAAATGAGAGCATAACAATACATATACGTCACACATAATTTCCTTTATCAAAAATGCACTTCCTGATCAAAGGTATCTGAACATTTCCCTATCCGTAGACTCCCTGTATTAAGAGAGGAATTAGGAATTAATATCAAGTTGGTCAAACTTTAACTGCTAACACAGCTCCCACCCTGCTAGGAAAGCCTTCCACTAGATTGTGGTTCGTTGGTGTTGTTACTGCCTTCCATTCTACAGCAACAGCACTAGTCAGATCCGTTACAGACGTTGGGCGGTTCGTACTGGCTCGCAGTCGACGTTTCAATTCATTCCAAAGATGTTCCATGGAGGTTGAGATCGCGGCTTTAAGCCAGCCAGTCGCGCTCTTCCACACGCATCTCATCAAACCAGGCTGGTATTGACCTCGCTTTGTGAACATGGGCATTGTACTTCTGGCCTTCACTGAACACTCAAGGAACTCTTATAATGTAGAAAATCCGTGTATCTTTGTGGTGTAATATGCATAAATATTCGCCAAACTTTCACACTCCACTGGGAGGCTTTCTCAAGGCAATGCAGACATATTAAACCGAATGAATTGAAAAAGCTTGGCGAATCTTTATGCATATTACACCACGAAAATAAACGGATTTACTACGTACGCTATAAACGCTCCTTGAGTATTCACTATCATAGTTGGAAACGGGTCAAAATATTTTGGACCCGGACCCGGACGTCACATAATTTGGTCCGACCGGAACCCGAACCTGACCTGACCCGAAAACATCTGATTTGAACTATAAATTCGAAACTCAATATATATACAGTAGTGGCCAGAATTGTCAAAACCTTTTGGAAATAGGGTATTTTTGAGGTTTGATGGCTCATAACACCACTTTGTTTTGGAGTAATACCATAAACTTATATATCAATTAAAACATAATTTCATCAATAATGTAATGCAATAACTTTTATGAAGGATCTTGTATTAGAACAGCAGTTATAAAGAAGAAAAATGAAACACATAGAAAAAATGAGATACACAAAAATTCTCACCATGTCAGTTAATACTTAGTTGGGTAACCTTTAGCGTTAATTACGGCCTTACAACGCCACGCCTTCCCATGGAGTGAACCAAGTGTTTTAGTTCTTCAGCTGTTATAATGTGAAACCAAGATTGAATTGTTGCTTCTATTAATTGGGTTTTATTGCTGGGTTGTTTTTGATTAACAAGTTTCTTTAGTCGGCTCCATAGATTTTCGATGCTGTTAAGGTCTAGGCTATTCCCAGGCCATTCCAGCAGAGGAATATTATTATCTTGAAATAACGATTAGCACACAGCAGCAACATGACATGGAGCTGAATCCTGTTGAAATATAAATACTTCATTATCTTGGAAAAACTCACGTGTGGAAGGCTTCAGTTTGGGCTCAAGTATTTCATTAATGTATTTTGGGCCATTTCATCATCATCATCATCATCATTGTCAACCATTATCAATCCACTGCTGGACGAAGGTCTCCCCAAGTTTCCTCCACAACGGTCTGTCTTGTGCCAGTCTCCTCCATGTCACTCCCGCATACTTTTGAATTTCATCCACCCATCTTCCATGTGGTCTTCTTCTGGGTCTTTTTCTGTCCCTTGGAATCCAATCTAAAATTTCGGCTGTCCATCGATGGTCTGTTCTTCTGGCAGTATGTCCAGCCCATTGCCATTTCAGGGATTTAACTCTTCTGATCATGATGTCTTCCACTCTTGTCATTTTTCGGATCCACGTGTTCCTCTTCTTATCTCTCCTGGTTACACCAAGCATGCACCTCTCCATGCTGCTTTGAGTTGTCTGCAGCCTTTGTATGTCTCTTTTAGCTAAGGTCCACGTCTCTGCACCATACGTAAGCACTGGAAGGATGCATTGATCAAACACTTTTCTTTTAAGACATAATGGCATATTGCTCTTGAAAATTATGCTGTTTCTTCCAAAAGCTCTCCAGGCAAGTTTTGTACGCCGATTAATTTCTTCAACAATGTGACCCTCACTTGATATCTGCTGTCCAAGATAAACGTATGTGTCTGTTATCTCCAGCTTTTCTCCATCAATCGATAAATCTTCATTTCTTGTTAAAGCATTGAACATCACTTTTGTCTTCTGAAAGTTCATTTTTAATCCCACTTCTTTACTCTTGTCAGCAAGTTCCTGGATCATACTCTGTAGCTCTGATGGGGTAGTTGCAGAAATGACTATGTCATCAGCAAAACGAAGGTGGGTTAGATAATCTCCATTAATCTTTATCCCTTTGTTTTCCCAGTTCAGTGATTGAAAGACATTTTCCAATGTGGCATTAAAGAGCTTCGGAGATATGGTGTCACCTTGTCTCACTCCTTTTCCAATTTTTATGTGTGTTGTATTTTCAAACAGCCGAATCTTTGCACTTGCATTTTCATAGATGTTATTAATAATATTAATGTATGCATCTTCAATACCGCAGGATTTCATAGCCATTGCAACTGCTGATGGTTTTACCGAATCAAAGGCTTTTTCATAATCGATAAAAGCCATGCACAATGGAAGTTCATATTCCCTCGCTCTTTCAATTAGTTCTCTCAGTACGTGGATATGATCTATTGTGCTGTAGCCACTCCTGAATCCAGCTTGTTCTCTCGGTTGAGCCATGTCCAGTGTCACCTTCAAGCGGTGTGAAAGAACTTTAGTGAAGATTTTATAAACCACTGATAGGAGGCTGATAGGTCTGTAGTTCCTGAGATCCTCAATGTCACCTTTTTTATGTAGCAAGATCATTGTAGCGTTGCTCCAATCCTCAGGAATTTTCCCTTCATTAAGGCATCGAGTGAAAATTTGGGCGAGTACTGTTTCGATTTCTCCACTTGCTTCTTGTATGATGTCTACAGTAACTCCATCTTCTCCTGGAGCTTTTTCCCGCTTCATGTTCTTGATTGCATGTGCAACTTCTGCTGGAAGGACTGGAGGAACTCTGGTACTGGTACCTTTCATGATGTCTGGAGTACATGTATCATCCCTTTCATATAATTTAGAGTAGAAATCTTTCACTCTTGTCAAAATTTCGCCTCTATTTCTTGTTACAGAACCATCTTCTTTTCTCAGTGCCATAATCTATTTTTTTCCCTTACTGAGATGTCCCTTTGCTATCTTTAGGCTTTGGTTGTTTTCAATTGCTTTCCTTACTAGTTCACAGTTGAATTTCCTTACGTCTTCAGTGATACTTTTTCGTACTGTCTTGCATAGCTCTATATATTCCACTTTGGAAGTCACATCTTCTTTAGTTGTCCTCATCTCTCTTCTTTTTTGCATCAACATTTTGGTTTTTCCTGATAATTTGTTCACATACAATTTGTTCTTAGACCCAGCTAATTTTGTTGCTGTTTCCATAAGAGCTTTGGTTACTTTTCTGTTAACTTCAGAAATATCCACTTCTTCCGATGTTAGGCCTTCTAAAGCAGAGAATCTGTTCTTCAGTTCCAATTTGAAGGTATTATGGTGTTTTTTAAGGTTGGTTATGTCAATACATTTTGTTTGTCTTATGAGCTTGCTACGTTCGAGTTTAGTGTTGAGGTGCATCTTACATCTCACCAATCTATGGTCACTGCCTGTGTTGAACTTGTTTAGCACACTGCAGTCTTCTATGACGAATTTTTTGTTACACATAATAAAATCAATTTCACTTGTTGTCCCATTTGGATGTCTCCATGTCCATTTCCTGTGTGGCTTTTTCTTGAAAAAGGAGTTCAAGATGAAAAACCCTTCTGCCTCTGCAAACTCTACGAGAGTATTTCCACGCTGGTTTCTGTTGCCGTGACCGAATTTACCTACTGAAGTTTCATTCTGTTGCCGTTGCTCTATTTTTGCATTGAAATCTCCCATAATTATCTTCAAGTGCTGCTTACCTTTATTATTTAGATGACGAATTTCCTCATAAAATTCTTCAATTTCTTCTTCAGCATGACTTGTGGTGGGTGCATAAGTTTGAATAATATTTATATTCCCATTAATCACGCAAATTCTGCCCACACCTTTTGATGTCATATAAACCCAGATCATAACACTAACCGGGTGTTTTATAGTACATGTAAAGCAATCAGGATGCAAATCTTCTCCGATTCTTCTCCTTACGTATTTTATGCCATCACTACCAAACAGGGAGATTTTGGTCTCATCACTCCAAATAACACTGTCGAGTTAACATGGGTTTTAGCCCAGTTTAATCTTTTCAACCTTTGTTTGAAAGATAAAAATGGCTTTTTAGTAGAATTCGAGCTTTTACACCAAATTCCTGCAGTCTACGCCGAACAGTCCTTGCACTCAACTTCACATTGCTTTGCGCCATTTCATCTTGTATATACCCAGATCATTTTCTTCTGTCACCTAGGCACAGTTTCTTAATTCTTCTATCATCATTTGCTGCTGTGCACCTTTTCTTGCCTTTACCAGACTGGTTTTGTAGTGACTGTCTCCTTATACCTCTTCAAAAATTTAGAAACGCCACCTTTGGTTACATTTCTACCAATTTTTCTTCTAATTTCTTTATAACTGAAGCCTTGCTCACTTAATAGTGCTATTTTACATCACTTTCTGGGTGACCAGTCAACTCTTTGCGCCATTTCTTTAATTCTATTATGTTTTACAAGCTCACTAAATGAAAGAACACAAAAATACCCAACCAACTTGATAGCAATCCCATAACACACTGACAAATGTCCTATTCTCAGCTTCAATACATGACATCAATAGCTGAATCCTACTGTGACCTGATTGGCTCATTGCCAAAACAAGATAATACCTGATTGGCTCATTGCAAAAACAAGATGATACCTGATTGACTCATTGCCAAAACAAGATGATACCTGATTGGCTCTCTAAACACTCATGCTCATTGGCCATATTCAAATGAAGATAAGCTACTTCATATTAACCTAAGCAAGTTGTGCTTCCTTTCTCTGATTATTTGGCAATAACTTTTTATCGAATACAAATAACTGAACAAACTTTGTTGCGTTACATTCTTGGTGAAAAAGCTTTCCATTGATATATAATGTTTTGGTATTACTCCAAAAAATGGGGTATTATGAGCCACCAAACCTCAAAAATACACTTTTTCCAAAAGGTTTCCATAATTTTGGCCACTACTGTATATACACAAACAGGGCGTTGGAAAAGTCTCTCCGCAATGGGCATCGTATGGTTTATAGAAATCATATTCATGTATTATGGGAACGTATAATTCACTCACAGAAAGTGTTGAAATTGTCGTCCTTCACATAACCTAACTGTTTTGCAGATGTTTTCAAGCACATCTGCGAGAATCAAAAATCCCGGCGCAGTAATGTTAAGGCTGTTCAACTTAATTTTGACGCTGCTGCAATCAAACGTTTTAATTACGTAACTTATTCTACTTTTCATTTCAGTTTTTTCTGTTTTCTTTGATAAAATATCAAGCTTCAGAATATTTTTCACAGCAACACCAATTTTCACCAGCTTCTGATGAGTTGAAAGTTTCCAAAATCAAGATATCAGGTTTTCGTGCGGAATGAGTCAATCATAAAAACTTAAGGCAGCAATCTTAAAAGCACGATAATTAAAACACTACGCAGGCTTCCGATGAAGTAAAGAACTTATTTAATATATAAGTTAAAAGATTAAAAATAAAGCCATAAGAACTTTCGGTCTTCCTAAAGACCATCATCAGATGGAAGTACTGAAGGTCTTTAGGAAGACCGAAAGTTCTTATGGCTTTATTTTTAATCTTTTAACTTATATATTAAATAAGTTCTTCACTTCATCGGAAGCCTGCGTAGTCTACCTTAAGTTTTTATGATTGAGTTTCTAAAATGTTGATGTTGATTTCATCGTCGCCCCTCGGAAGGAAAGAACACTCACGTAATCAACATTTACTTTTCGAAAACTTTCAACTCATCAGAAGCTTGTGGAAATTGGTGTTGCTGTGAAATATATTTTAGTTTCTTAATGAGACGAAACAACTTCCTGCTTTCACTCTTCCACTTTTTATTTCAGCAAGCACGTATTTGTTGGCCTCGACGTCTCCCACAATCTTCTTAATATTAATTTCATTCATATTAACAGATAAGGCATTAATTACGACACGACATGCAATGGAAATGGATGTTGTTAGCATATCAAACGAAAACCTCTGAATGCACAATGCAAAAGATGAGATGCGGAAATGTAACTCTCAGTCGTACAATGTGACACGCAGGGTATGGGCGAGTGAATTACCAAAGAAGCAGGTGACAGGTCTTTGCCATTTTCTTGCTCCTGACAATCGCGCTGAAAACAAACGCGAATGAAGTATCGTTTTACTATATGGCATTGGCGAGCCTAGCTTGTGCGCCGTATCGTCGGTCGGTGGAGATCTTTCTTGCGTTAAGAAAGAGATGGCAATATTTTTGTATGAGAAATCATTTCTCACTCTGTTGGCAACAATATCGAGCCCAAAATGCCACAGCACGAATTTTTCTTTGAAATATTTTTTCTTCTTTTCAAAAACAAAACGGAAATAATAGGGAAGAAATCAGGTCAAGAACACCTTGACTCGACCCGTTTGACCCGCAAAACATTGTCGCCCCGTTGACCCGTGACCTGTTTCCATCTCTGTTCATGATTTGGTGTACGAGGGAGACTCAAATTTGACCAGGACTTTTTTTTTTAATCAAATATTTATTTACCAAACAGCTGATGTTACATCACTTACTTTCCGAAGTAATCTCCGTCGTGGTCCATACATTTTTTCCAGCGTTCTGCAAGATTCCGAATCCCAGTTTCTAAGAACTATTTACTCTGTTGTTTAAACCATCTCAGGACAACACTTTTCACCTCTTCATTTCATCTGAACTTCTGTCCTCCCAAAAATTCCTTTAATAGGCCGAACAGGTGGTAGTCACATGGTGACATATCCGGACTGTACGGAGGGTGTGGTACTACGTACCATCTGAATTCCGCCAATATTTCCATAGCCACTTTTGTGGTGTGGGGCCTGGCGTTGTCTTGGAGAAGACATACTCCATTGTTCAGGAGTCCTGGTCCCTTTTTTCTCACTGCTGCCTTAAAGCAGTTATTGAGGAGATTGCTGTAATAGGTGGCATTGGTTGTTTAATTATCTTCCAGGAAATCCGTAAGAATAATACCTTTAATGTACCAAAATGCTGTAGACATTACCTTCTGTGGCTGATGCCCTGATCTTGAATTATTTGGGTGGGGGCGAATCATTGTACCTCTACTACATGATTGCACATTTGCTTTCCGGCGTATGGTGATGAATCCATGTCTCGTCCACTGTCATCACACGTCTGAGAAAGTTGTCTCTTTCCCTCTGGTGTCTCCGGAACAACATGTTCGCAGTTTGCAACCTGCTGGCTTTCTGCTCGTCGGGCAGCTGCTTCGGTACCCATCTGGTACACACTTTGCTGTAGTGCAGCTTATCGCAGGTGATGGTATGCACGCTGCCGGCGCTAATGTTAAGTGCAGAGCTCAGACCACTTACACTAATCCTCCTGTTGTTCCGTATGAGCTAATTTACGAGCGCAGTCATGCCGTGGTTAACAGCAGTTGCCGGTCGTGCATTGTGCGTGTTGTTGCCGACGCTTTGTCTGCATTTTTTTAACGCTTTACACAATTCGAAGACGAAAGAACGAAGCAGACACGAATCACGAAACTATGTTTGAAGTTTCTGGTGAATTTCACGGCAACTCGCACCTTTTTTGCAAAGAAATTTGATAATTTGTCTCTGCTGCACCGAAGTCGAAGCACCTTCAATCGCTATTTCTCTTTCTGTAATGCGGGAGTTGTCATGGAAACGAAAATTAACGAAACAAGTGGTGTTCTGTTAGCGTGAGATACCAGTGTTGCCAAACGCACAATAATAACGCGCACAATTTTTCAAGCTAATGTATTACAAGCAAAAGTTCAGGCCAAATCAGCACACGGACGAGCGGTATCCTGTTGGAAAATCGCACTCAAGTGAGCGTTCAGAAAATGTAAGGCTACTGGTTCCAGGACATCATTAACATAACGTTCGGCTATCAAAGTGCCTGCAATGAACACAAAAGGTGATCTGGCAACGTAGGCAATTGCACCCCACGCCATGACACCAGATCTTCTGGATATGTGACGTTCGACAAATGAACAGTGAACTAAATAAACAGCGGACAAAGTGAACCATGGACGAAATTAACTGAATCAAGTGAACTTGGACGAAATGTAAAGTGGCCTAAATGAACAGCGCACAAAGTGAACCGTGGATGGAATGAACTTAACCAAGTGAACGTAGACGAAATGAATGTGGACGAAATGAACGGCGGACGAAATGATCTGAACCAAGTGAACGTGGACGAAATGAATGTGGACGAAATGAACGGAGAACGAAATGAAAAGTGGACTAAATGAACAGCGCACAAAGTGAACCGTGGAGGGAATGAACTTAACCAAGTGAACTCTGAACCAAGTGAACGTGGACGAAATGAACGGCGAACGAAATGATCTGAACCAAGTGAACGTGGACGAAATTAGTGGACTAAATGAACAGCGCACAAAGTGAACCGTGGAGGGAATGAACTTAACCAAGTGAACGTAGACGAAATGAATGTGGACGAAATGAACGGCGGACGAAATGATCTGAAGCAAGCGAACGTGGACGAAATGAACGGCCGACAAAATGATCTGAACCAAGTAAACGTGGACGAAATTAATGTGGACAAAATGAACGACGGACGAAATGAACACTGGAAAAAGTTAACCGTGGACGAAATGAACTGAACCAAGTTAACGTGGACGAAATGAACAGTTGACTAAATGAACAGTGGACAAAATGAACCATGGACAAAATAAAGTGAATCAAGCGAACATGGAGGAAATGATTGGCGGACAAAGTGAACTGTGGTCGAAATGAACTGAACCAAGTGAACGTGGACAAAATGAATATGGACTACGTGATTCGTTACCATGGTCCTGGCGTTGCTTCCTGATTGTTCTGGAATCTGGAACCCTGGGGTGAGCGTCGCAACCTAAGACAAGTAGTTACGCATCACACGCTTCGGCACGCAGCGGTCCTGCTTTCTTATTTTTCGTAACTTACCAGAAAGAGATTGCACTGTTATTGATCCTACTTTTTCTTCTTTACTCTAACGTCCCTTATAGATGGTCAGGGTAGCAGCAGCGAGGCTGAAATTTTCCGAACTAAGTTGTTGCTAAGATAACATCAAACGACTGTGTCACTTTAAAAGTCAGTAAGTTCCGCTATACGGCCCATTGTACTGCTAACGTTTGACTGCAATGTTTGCCTTTTATAACTGTATCGGCTATGGCTGTGAGGTTTATGGGCCAGGCAACTATTCGAAAGGAGTGTCCGGATACTTTTCCCCATACATCGATCGGCCATTATACACTGGCGTGCAAAAATTAAGGACGAGACGGTTTTTCGAATGTAATGTCGTGCAGAAGTGCTCCACATCGACTCAAAGCATACCATAAGATCCCCAAGATGTGGGAATATGGGACAAGTGAGCAAATCCGTCCAAACAAGGAATCCAAAGGATACAAAGACACTTTATTGCAAAGGTAGCTTCGAGCACAACTGGACAGAAGACAGAAACGTCCATGTGACAGGCGGCTCCCAAGTAAAATCCAGTCTTTAGTAGGGGATATGATCACCCTGACTACGTTGCAAGATTTACGACGTCAGTCCATGCTGAGGACGAGGTTGTCAAGGAGCTGTTGATGCATCGCGGCCCATTCCTCTTGTAGCGCCAATCGCAGCTGCAGAATCGTTGCTGGAGGCTGATGACATACTGCCAAGCGTCTCCCGAGAAGGTCCCACACGGGTTCGATTGGATTTACGTCCGGGGACCTTGCAGGCCAATCCGTGCGCTGAATATCTTCACTCTCCAACAGCTCTGCGACTGGCACTGTACCATGAGGTGTAGCGTTGTCGTCCATAAAGAGGAACTCAGGACCCACAGCACCTCTAAAAAGACGCACGTGAGGAAGGAGAAACTCGGTACAATTGAGGACAGCAGTTATTAAAACTCCTTGGAAGATGTGGAGGACAGTACGGCTACCAAGAATGATGACGCCCCAAACGAGAACTCCGCCACCTCCAAACCGGTCCCTTTCGATGATGTTGGAGGTGTGATTGCGTTTTCCCTGCTCTCTCCAGATGTGTATACGTCCAGAATAGCTCATCAGACTAAATCGGCTCTCATCCGTAAAGAAAACTCTACCCCATTGCTGATGTGTCCAGTTCTTGTGTTCCCGGCACCACAGAAACCGCCGTCTCCGATGAGCAGGCGTTAATGGCACACACCGTACTCGTCGTCGTGCAAATAATAAATAGGCCCACCTACCTACTAAACTGTATGATCATCTTTAGCACACAAAAAAGCGTACACTCGGCGAGGTATGGATTCAATGGCGTGGCGATAAATATCCTGGGGTATCTGGTACCATAATGTCAGCAGCAGGTCCTCCAGTTCCCATACATTTCTGAGTGTGGTGATTTAACGCGAACCCGCATTTCCAAGTCAAACCACAAATGTCCGATTCGGTTCGTGTCAGATGAATTTGGAGGCCAGGAAACTAACAGAAAGACACCAGCATGATCCTCGAACTACTGCTTGACGATTCTGGCAGTGTGGCATGGCGCAATATCCTGTTGGAAATGGCCAACACCAGCAGGGAACACAGTTGCCATGAATGGGTGAACTTGGTCCGTAACGATGTTCGAATACCTGAAAGCTGTCAGGGATTGTGCTATTGGGATAATGGGGCGTAAAATGTCCCACAAAAATATCGCCCACAGCTTAAAACCGCTTCCGTCGGCCTGTTTCCGACCACCAGTGCATCTAGGTGTAATAGCCTCCGTTGGTAATCGGCATATCCGCGATCGGCCGTCTACATGATGCATCAGAAATCTTGAGTAGTCAGACCAGGCTACTTTCTTTCAATCATCCACCGTCCAACCTCGATGATCTTGAGCCCATTTCATGCGTTTTTGGAGATGACGTGCAGTGAGTATGTGGACTTGGTTGGGTCTTCGGCTACGCAGGTCCATGCGCATAAGGCTGCAATAAACGGTGTACTGTGACGCTTTGTCCTGATCCCCACCGTTCTCGCTGAGGGTGATTTGTCGCGCTGTGGTCCTGTGGTCGCTGTGAACAACGCGCGACAATTTCCGCTACCCTTTGGCATCAATGAGCTGCGGATTACACAGACTTCGGTTTGTCGTTTGGCCATCTGTGCACCACATTTGATACCTACTCACTGCAGCGGCACGTGAATAACCCACAAGCAGCGCCGTTTCCGAGATCGTAGTTCCGAGGCACCGTGTCGTACCAATTTGTCCTTTATCAAACTCTGATAAATCGGTAGCTGTTCTCATTCTGACTCCGAACATTCTGCTAACCGAAAGCCGGTCCTCTGTTTGTATACATACTGCTCTGTAAACTTCACCTGCGCCACGGTTCGGTCTCCAGGCGCGTTCATTTCTCTAGACTGGGGGTGGTCATAATGGAATTGCTCATCAGTGTATAGTAGTAGTATACGAGTATGTTGACGTAGCATTTTATGGAAAACAGGGTGTTGCTAAAATACTTTTGGGTGTATGTTTACTGAATAGAGCTGCAAAAATTCGATGTACAAAGGCCGTTCCATAAAAAGTCAGAGTAATTTTCTTTGAGTTGGCAACAGTGAGAAGGGAACTAAGTGAATTAAGGAAGTATCTTAGCATCAGTTATTAGCCGTGGCAGACGATTCTGATTTTGTTATTGCGCAGTAGTTTACCGTACGTCTGAATTTCGCCATACAGCTGTGGAGCTGAATGATTCAGAGTTAAGGGAAATGCCTTGTATGATAAACTTTCGCTATCGTTTGGGTAAAACGGCTCCAGAAACAGTTGATTTAATAAAAAGAGCTTTCAAAAATACATGTTTTGGTGAGTCAATGATATTTAGAAGGCCCAATGATTTCGAAAAATGGCGTTTGTCGGCAGAACTCCTTCCTAGGTTTGGTTGACCTGAAAGTGTTGTTACGGAGTGTATTGTTAACACTGTCTGTGCATCCCTGCAAGACGATCGACTAATGACGTGTGAAGACAGCGGCCTCAACTAATATTTCAAAAGCGTCGGCATTCCGCATTCTACGCGACAAATTACTGCTGCATCGTGTGTGTTCCAGATGGATACCTCACCATCTGACGAGAGAACAATTGTTAGCCAGAGTTCAGGTGTGTCATGAGTGGAAACAAAAGACTGAAAAGGATCCAGACTTTCTAAACACAGTGATAACTTCCGATGAAACATGGGTCCACTATTTTGGCCCCTTCACGAAGAGCGCAACGAGTGTCTGGAAACACAACAGGCTCGCCTCCTCCGAAAAATATCCGCCAAACCAAATCAGCTGGGAAGGTGATGATTATAATTTTCTTTGATCATAAAGGTGTAGTCTACCAGCATGACGTTCCTCCACAAATTACTGTCAATGCTGAGTATTACATTTCAGTCTTGAAGCTTTTGCGACGACACATATTAATTAATGGACCGGAACTGGTGGGCGAGTAAATCCTACACAACGATGACGTGCACCCACATGTTGTTGCTTGTGTTCTACAGTTTCTTACGAAATGCAGTATTAAAATCATGCCACAGCCTGCCTAGAGTCCTGACCTCGCCCCGTGCGATTTCTAGTTGTTTCCAACAATGATGGAGAAGTTCCGTGGCGCAACATTCAACACTGATGCTGTCGTTATTGAAGCTGTACAGGGGTCGCTAAAGCAGCTTCCACAAAATGCCTTCGCCACATGCTTTGAACGACTGGACCGTTGCATATCATCGGAGGGAAGATATTTTGAGAACGAATAACATTTACTTTTCTGTTCCTATATTTCTTCATTTTGTGTGATTTTACTCTCAGTTTTTATGGGACGGCCGTTATACATAAGAAGCCTAAGCGAGCAAAATTATGACTATCCCTTGCTTTTAAATTGGGGTGAGTTATTTAGGATTTCTTTTGTGTGGTGTGTGTGTGTGTGTGTGTGGGCGTGTTTTGTTAATTTTTGTGTGTGTGTGTGGTTTGCTGTTTAGGTCTAAATAGTTAAATGTAGCTTTTTTAGGTCGAAATTGTTAAGCGCACCACATTTACATATCTTCCGTGGCTGACATTGTCGTGAAGCGCCCCCTCTCGGCGCATGTTTGAACTGAAAGATTTTACATTGCCAAACAGAACCGCTCTAGTAATTGATGCTTTTTGTGAAAATCGCACTGTAAAACACACATATGTTGCTGTTTTTTTATTATGAAGTTTTGTCATTTAAACGGACTGTGTTGAACCCCCGGTATGATGTTTGTGTTTCAGAAGTGAGGCAGTGGACAAAAGATTAGAATAAATCTTTTTTTTCTTCATTGAAGGTTTAACAACCACCGTGAACAACTCAGTGGGCTGTAAGCAGTCGCCCATCCCTAATTTAGGGCCACTGGTTCCAGGAAAAGGTGAAAACCACAGCGGTAAGACAAACATAACATCCATGTCTCATCAGGATTCGAACCCGGACCCTTCTTAGACGAATTGTAATAAGCCAGCCATTAGACCACTTCGCCACTGGGGCGGCTAAGAATAAATCTATTCTGTTAAGTATGCCAACGATCTGGAGAGGACTAAAAACCACAATGATGCTTGCTGCCTTTTGTCTTGTAATGTACAACGATACAGCACTAGAAATAACGTAATGATAGGTGACTATTGCTGGATGCTGGATAGAAAGAAATATAAAGGGAAGCATAAGAATTTTTTTTTTGATTGGAGGTTTAACGACCACCGTGAGCAACTCAATGGGCTATAAGCAGTCGCCCGTCCCTAATTTAGGGCCACTGGTTCCAGGGAAGGGAGAGAGCCAGTGCCGTAAGACAAACACAACATCCATGCCTCACCGGGATTCGAACCAGGACCCCTTTTGAACGAATGATCAGAGGCCATCGCTTAGACCATTGCGCCAATGTGGCGGCACATAAGAAATGCATTTTCTTTGGAACTCGTTAATGTTGGGCCGCGGGTGGCCTAGTGGTCAGCGTTCGTGACTGCCATGGAGAGGACCTCAGGTTCGATCCTGGGCAGGTACGAGCGTTCGAACCACTAAATACCCGCCGTGTGTCGAATGGGCACGTTAAGCCGTCGTACCCCGGGTACTGTCCCCCCCCCGGTAATAAATAAAGGCGTCTTCCTCCCTCTTTCTACATCGCTTCCGTATCACTTTCCTATCGGGCACTCTAGCCCAAATCTCCTAGCTTCCTATTTCTAAGGGTGTTTAAGACCTGGGGTCAGACACTCCCTTCCTAAAATTCTCTACATATGATATCATATGATCTCGTTAATGTAGCACATTTCAAAACAAGAAGGCGTCACTCATTAAATTTAAATTGCTTTCCCCATTTTTCTTATTTGATAACCTACAATGTTAGACGAACGCTGCCTAAAATGCTGCATCATTTCTTAAAACTAAGTCCGTTTACAATACGGCTGTATTTGTATGTGAGGCGTAATGAGCCACAGTAACTTCGAAAAACTTTTAATATGCGACATTTTGTGGTACTCTGTACTAGAACTTATTCGAAATAAATGACTGCTATAGGTAATTCAGATTTTGGAGTAAAAAATGATGCAGTAGGAAGGTAAGCTGAATTTCATTAACCCAAATAGGTAAAACGACATCTAATTTATTGTTCCGTTTTGCTATCGATTGGTTACGAAATTATAGTTCATAACATCAGATATGGCATTACAATAGAAGTTTCACGTAATATCGATTTTGGAAATAGATATGTTGGAAATACAAGGGATGCAAACCAAAGTTAGTGAACATAATGGTGAAATTCATTGGACTATAATAATGGCGTATGATACTATTACCATCTTTCACCAGTTTTATAGTGTCTGGGCAAAAACGCTAACGCATGGGCGGTGGAAATGTGGGCATCCATATAAACAGTGGAGTGCAAATAATTTTTGTTATGCTGCTGAGATCTCCTACAAAAGCCTTCATACCTGATTAGACTAACAAAAGAAATAAATACTGAAGACATGGGTTTCAGTTTAAATGCCAAAGCTACAAGTACAGTGTGCGTATATCTGTTAACGTCTGCCACAACTGAATATTTAACAGGTGATATGCTTTTACTTTCCAGGAAAATACTTCTTGAAAGACAATAATCGAAAAAACAATGGCAATAATAGACAGCAAAAGAAATCAGAATCATAACTGTGCAGACACAGAAGAAAAAGTATTTCAGTGAAGGAAAACGAAGATTACATTTTCAGATCAATTTTTCCAGGTGTAAGGCTTCGACTTTCAAACCGGATTCAACAGAAAAGAACATAATACGCGATACTTTCGTATGATGTTGAAAATTCTCACTCCTTTGTTGCAATATTAAAACACTCAAAACATTATTGTACGAAGATCTGGGTATGATCGTCGCATTTACAAGACAAAATGCCCTCTAAAAGTAGTTTATTGTGCGCGTGTTTGTAGAAGAGGAAGATATATTATTCCTCAGATAACTTTAGCATCATATAGGCAAAAAAGAAAGGGAAGTAAAAGAAACGTTAAATTGGAACGGGGAAAAATAAAAGAAGAAGACGGCAACAAATGAGAAAAAGTGCAAGGGGATCAAAACGATTAATGAGAAACGACCAACAGGCAGAGAAGGAGAAAGTGATGAATGGGAAAAGAGGAACAGGAAAGGGAAGGAGTAAATGGTGAATGGGAAAACAACAAAAAGCAAAGAAAAAAAGGGCTAAGGGGACAGAATACAAGAAGTCAGAGAATGTAGAAAACTAAATCAGGAAGTGACATAGTGCGAAAAGAAGAAAAAAAGAAATAGGAAGGGGAAAAGTAAAAACTGGAACGAGACATGGAGCAAATGAAAAGCAGGGATAAATGGGAAAATGCAATTTGCAAGAGGAGAAAGTAGATAAATGGGAAAGGAGCTACAGGCAAGGAACGCAGAAAATGAATAATGATACAAGAGCAACAGAAAGAGACAGGGAAATCATAAATGGGAAAATTCGAGAGGCAAGGGAAACAAAACGAGATAAGTGAAAAAAGATTAAGCAGCAAAATAATAGAAAAGGATAAATTGAAAATGGGGACAAGATACATGAAAAAGAGATGGGTATTTGGAAAAACTCCTTTCACGTAGATTACATGAATGGGACAGGAGCAGGAAAATAGGAGAATAAACTAGAAAAGAATACGAGGTAAGAGAAGGAGGAAAAGCTAAATGGGAAGAGCAACAGGAAAGCAAATAGAAAAGGATAAATGGGAAGAACGAGATTCAAAGAAATAAAAGATGAAAAGAAAATGGGAAAACTGGGAAAAGCGAGGGCAAAGGGAACAAAAGAAGGAAACATGGAATAGGAACAATATGCAATGGAATAAAATTGGAAAGTGGCAGGAAGCAAAGGAAGGAGAAAGAACGAATGGGAAAAGATCAAGAGTCAAAGAAAAAAAAAGGAAATGAGAAATGAGCAAGAAGCAAGGAAAGGAAAAATGTATGAAACGGAAAGATGCAAGGAAATTAAAACGATAAATGAGAAAGAAGCAAGAAGAGCTAAGGAAGTAGAAAAGAATAAATGGTAAAATAGTAAAGAAACAAGAAAACATAAGAAACGATAAAGAGGAAAGGGCAAGAGACAAGGAAATGCAAGCGACAAGAAGAAGAAGCAAGGAACGGAGGGAAAGATGGATGGATGACTTGAAATGATAGATTTAACTCAACATGTAGGAAGTTATTGTGTAATATCTAACTAAATTAGGACATTACTCTTGCGGAAATAAAAAGATTGACATACGTGACGTTCCATCGTTACCGTTTATTTGAAGTATCCTACACCAAAGACTTGTTTATGTTGGCAGGGAGAAACACGTCAAACATGCACATAATTAAGAAGAACTAACTTAGTGGTAGAATAAGTTCTTAACTAACTGACGAAGCAACTGAAGAACAAAGTAACGACACGTGTATAGCCTTTGATTAGCAAGAGCCAATGTAATAAAGTCGCAGCAAACAGCCATTATCTAGTTTTGTTGGTTCCTAACAATTATCGTAATTTCAAACTAACAACTTCCACATAAGGTATACTGTAGCTGAATAGTTTGATGTGCCTAACTGTAAGCGGTGCTCTTACACGTGTAAAAGAAACGATCTTGGGTGTTTAGAAATGACATTTGGTTTGGAAAGTATTGCGAGAGATAACCAAAATGTGCATAAGAAACAGGCAACAAAAATGGAAAGTTAAATAGGTAATGTTCCTAATATACGATTGAATCCGCGCTGTTTGTTGCAGATAATTTTCGTTCGAAGGTGTATCATATGAAACAAGAAATGTATTATTTGTTTTCTTTAATTTTGTATTCAATTTGTAAGTTAGTAAGCCAAAGTGTTCAACCAAATTCAAATATTTCGCAGTAACATGTGCTTTACTCTCATCGTTTAGAATATCCACCAATTGAAAATTCTGAGATAATAACTGAGGAAACCGAAAATTACAAGATGGTCACCTTCTGACCGAGATATAGTTCTTTATAGTGCTAAATGAACTGGTTCTTCCACTCAGTTTGCATTTTTCCAGTTTGTTTTAAGATGTAGTCACCCAAAAGTCAATGGTAGTACATATATAGTATCTGCTTTAGTACACAGAGCCTCACAGTGGCAAATTCTACCTTGAGTTTCCGTAAGATATCCGTAACTCCGTCCCTTCTTTGAAACAGTGCTGCATCGTATTCCTGCGATGGGGCACATAGCAATTTTTTTAGTAAGGTTCTACAAATCTTGTTTGTTTATTAGGTTTCCATGACGCGGCGGCAACATTTATCCGCAGAAATGTTGCCGCCGCGCAATAAAAACACAGTGCGTCATGTGACAATCCAATATTTACAAATGTAGATTCTGGCGGACGGGGACACCAAACCCTGTTAACTCTATACCAGTTGATTCCTTGTAGATCCGTGAAGCTCATAGTCATAATGAATTTTATTTCACTCTATTGTTAATTGATCAGCGTGTTTAACGTTCTGGCTCATTCATGCTTTCTCTGAAAAATGCCGTTGCACGTGCTAATGTGTTAGCGAATCTGTAACTCTGACACTATCCCAGAGTGAAAAAAGTGAAACAGGCAGACCACATGTGATACGAGCCACAAACACACTCATATGCAAATAAAAGCCTATTTCGTACCATTAGCTGGAAAACGGCTGAACGAGATAATTCGAAATCAAGCCCGCCTGATTATGCCAGTTACCCAAGGTTGGTCAATGCACAGCTGCTTGTGTGGGAGGTTCAGCTTCATCTTCCCTTTCGGGTTGCCCAAAGTGATGCTATTTGAAGAAATTGCCCATTTTCCCGGTGGCGGTATTCTAAGCCACGTAGTCCTACTCCGGAGCGGAATGCTATCCCGACTGAACTGCACCGACAAAGCTTATCGCTGCAACTTGCCGTTTTGACACATCACGGCACCTCAGTGGTACGTGACAGCTAGTAAAAACTGTTCGAAAATTTCTAGTCAATAATGTTTTTCCAAAATAAAGAAAACCGTCTCGTAATTTTATATTGCGCGTTCTCGTAGGTTTGAAATCAAGTGTTTCTGTGCTAAATACTCCGATTCCGTTTTTTAAACACCCCGCGTTTGTTGATTTTCAGATCTTATAGAAAAATATAATTAGGAAAACGGAAATTTCTGTCAAATTATCACAATCCCTTGTGCCGTACACGCTCTAATTTAACTTCAGTTTTATAATCATATTATATTCTGTTACCATTTCTTAAAGTTAGGTCTTCCAAGAGGTTACTTTTTCGGAAACCCTATCAGGCAGTCAAGTTAGTAAGACGTTGGTAAAAGCCCATTACTTGAGTGATGGCTGTGAGTATTGCGATGTAGCGTATAATCGAGTTACTTTTTCTAAATGTCTCTTAACGCTGTTAGAAAAGATTTCTCTGTGGTGTTTAAATATTAACATTTGGCTTCATCCATTTGTCTTCAACTAATTCCATTGCCAATGTTATACTGCACGCTTGGATTCTGGCAAAGGCGATAAAGATAATTTACAAGTGATCATTATCTCATTCATTCTTTCTTTTGTTGTGTAAATAGAAGGTACGATGGAACCCCCATTAGGGAGTTATATCCCTGAAAACATGTTTTTACTTATAGCAAAGTAAAATAAAAACATGAAAGAAAAGGGTTTTATTCGCGTGTGAACTAAACATGAAACACTTTTGATTGAAACGTATTATCATAAATAATTAAGAAAACACCAGATGTTTTATACTGTAAAGCACGATAAATTTGGACTTTCTTTAATTAAATTCAGCATGGAGAATCGTTCAGCGGAAATTTATTGGGTTGTCGGAAAAGTCATGACGTATTCTAGCCATGTTTTGCAACGGTCATTTATTGATAGAAAAAACAAAGATCAATCAATGATGTAATGCCCGTTTTGTTCGATAACCTTTTGCCATCTGTCAGTGAGCTGCAGAATGCCTCGTTCATAGAAGGGCCTGTCTGTCGTGGCGAAAAACTATACAAGGTGCTGATTTACAGCCTAATCTGAATTGAACGTTATATCACGCAAGGACTGTTGAAGAGAGCGATACAAGTGGAAGTCTGACGGCGCAAGGTCAGGCGAGTATGCTGGGTGTGGCAACACATCCTACACAAGCTCCAATAATTTTTGGCGGGTGATCAAACTTGTGTGTGATTTCGCGTTGTCGTGATAGAACACAACACCTTTACGATGAACGAGCTCTGGACGTTTCTGAATGATGGATTCGTTCAAACTGTCCAATTGCCAACCGTACACATTCGAACTGATTGTTTGTTTTCGTGGTAGGAGCTCGAAAAACACGACAGCTTTAAAATTCCACCATACTGAGACCAGAACCTTCCGCTGATGAATGTATGCTTTGGATGTCGTTTGAGGCGAAGCAGCACGTCGGGACCAAGACCGTTTACGCAGCACATTGTTGTACATAATCCACTTTTCGTCACCAGTAATCAGTCGCTTCAAAGAAGGATCGTTTTCCTCACTTTTAATGAGCATATCGCAGATGTTTATACGCGCCGTCAATTTAGCTTCTTTGAGTTCATGAGGAACCCACACATCGAGCTTGCTTACGCATTCCAGCTTCTTCAGGTGATCCTGAACGCTTGAATGGTGGATGTGCAATGTGTCTGCAATCTCTCGTGCCGTGTAATGTGGGTTTGATTCGATCAATGCCTTGATTTGGTCGTCATCATCCTCGGTTGGCCTTCCGGACCGAGGAGAATCGTTGAGGTCAAAATCACGAGTACGGAATTTTACGAACCACCTCTGGCACTGACTTTCTTGTAGAGCATTATCACCGCATACTTTACGCAACTTTTCACAAGCTTGACGGGCATTCTTGCCTTTACGGAAGTAAAACAGTAAAATATGGCGGAAATGCACAGTTAGGTCTTCCATCTTAAACTTGATGTCAAATCTCCGCAAATCAACCAAATCGCTCACTATTCCTTTTAGACTGCAGTTAGAACTGGCACCTGTTGAATGCCATAGAGATAACAGAGCTGCGCATGCCTCTAGTACTTCCAAAACCGCCCAACCGCCATCGGGCGCCAAAATACGTCGTGACTTTTCGGACAACTCAATAAAAAGTCAAACTGTGATTGGAACACGGTTATCGACCCAAGTATACTCAAGGTTGCGTGAGGCAAGGGTGAACAGAAAACTTCGCACATGTATTTAAATTTGTAGTTCGCTGAGGACTACCTAAATTTAGTGTAACGGAATAAACGTTATATTTTATTGTCGACATAGAAATGTAGCAAACGGACAGTCCGGAAGAATCTAGTTTAGAGAATTATTTTCAGGAAACTTTGTAACTTGGGTTTAATCACATATTTACCCAAAATAAAAACTGTTCGTTTTTCTTTCGTCCTCTGCACCCGTTAGATAAAGGACGGTAATTTTGATTTGTGAGATCCAAATGGCAACTCATTTAATTCCGTTACTTAAAACGATTTTCTCTCTTTCTTTCATTCAACAATCACCTTTGAGGTGCATTTGCGATTTCACACAAGGCCGCTTTCTCTTGAGCTTTTCAATTAAAGAATCTGCTTTGCCGCATAAATTTCCATTCGCTTATTATTTCGTTTAAGGATGTCACACAGCAACTTTTGCAATTACGTTTACTGACAGAAATAATGGGAATACAAAATATCAAATGAGATCGCTCCAGAATGTGTTTAAAGTGTAAAATCGATAAAAGAAATTTTGTTCATTTAATGGAAATGGCAAATGTTTTTTGCCTTTTACTTTCAAAAATATTTCTAACACAACCGTTTAAATAAACATAACTTAAACTTATGAAATCGCTCGTGTTTAAAAGACTGTTGAGATGTAAATTAACAAACATGCGATCTAAGGTTCCAATTGCGCTTCTCGAATGCATTCGAGATTATTATCTTGTCTTAGGAACATAGTTCATTCGAAATTCTTGCGGAAAATGAAGCTATTCAATTTGTTACACGTTTCTAGTACCTCAGTAAACGAGATATTAGAAAGGAAGAAATAACATGTGCAAGACGTCGAACAATCTAATCTTGTATTCGGAATCATTACTCATGTTTTAGGTTTCACCGAAGATATTCTCTCCCCATGACGGCATGTTTAAAGTAAAACAACTGAGTCTGCCCTTTCACTGCACAGGTTAATTAATATATCTCCGGAAAAGCCTAGACTTAATAAATATTGTTTCTTTTTTTGTCTTTAGGAAATGTCGACAACTTTAAAGGAATGTACCAATGTCTTTCGAAACAATTTCCGGGGCCAAAGAAGAAAACATTAACATTTCACGCTTCGTTAGTAATGACAAATACCCATGTTTCGTAAGAGAAGACTTCGCTTTCTTTTAGCACTCCCAATAAGCTCGTTCTGCTGAAACTCAAAAACAGCCTGTTTATCTCTAGATGGCTGATAATTTTCTTTCAGAACTTTTCGTAACCATCGTCTGGTGAAAGACCAAATCAGCACATCTCTTCACCGAAGCTTGAAATTATTTTCGTGATCTCATCCTCCTATCTCCAAAACAGCAGGTTTATTCAGTGAATCAAAACAATGTTAGCGAGCAAATGAACGGGTAAACTGAGAACCAAAGCAGATGATAAGTAGAAGAAGAGAATTCACGCCTCTTAAATGATTAGAAACAAGTTCTTGTTGAAACTAACTTTAATCTCCGAATATGTAAGCGTTTGCTGATTCCGAGCACGTTCATTGGAAAAAAGGTGCTTAATTCAATCGAAACTAATTTCAAGTTTCACACATCCTGTTCCTCTCCATCTTGCTCTACCGCACACGTTTTTATTTCCTCAGTGCACTTCCAGAAGGTAAAGTGTGCTGTAAATTCACAAACTGCCGGCCAAATTAAAGCTCAAAACAAATTTGTTGTTTGCTGCTGTTAATGAGAAAGGAAGAGGTTACCAGATTTCAAATTGCAATCAGCATGTCTTTCGACAAAGGTTTCAGGTATACTTATAGCTACTTAAAAGCGTCTATCTTTTAAATGTTTTTAGATAAAGCATGACGGTATTTAAAATAAAAGAATTTTACGACACTTTTCAGGAAACAATTTTCAAAGCTGTAGGAATGCATGAAAATTTTTGTTTTTATGGTTACACCTATTTGATGAAATACGCATTTTAAAAATAGCAGTTTTATAAGCTCAGATATAACAGAAAGTACAAATACACTGCTACATCCCCTTGCGGGAAAATGGTAATTCCCAGAAGATATTCGGGACGAAACTGATCGCTATCAGAATCAATGAGTATTGAAAAAGAACCTGAAGTCATGTTCTCTAGAGCCTGAGGTATCGTTGAGAGAAAAATTAAAATTTGCGCCCCCAATCCAGAAAATTTGGAATTTGAAAAGCGTGATCGTCATGGATGAAGTAAGAGAATGCAAATATATTTTGTAAATATGACTGTCAGGAAGACATACACTCAAAAGCTACAATTTTTTTGAAAGGATGCAAACACAATTTGAAGTGATGCAAATATAACTTGATAGGACGCAAACATTCTTTTTGCATAGATTTATCATGATACACGCCCGAAAGCCATAAAATTTTAAGAGGATGCAAACATAATTTTTAAATAGGACTATAGTAAGACACACTCAAAAGCCACAAAATTTTGAGATGACACAAACACAATTAGAGGCGATGCAAACATTATTTTTTACTGAAGCCTACCAGGAAGACGAGCACAAAAGCCGGAAAATTTTGAGGGGATGCAAACGTAATTTTTGTAAATAGGGCTATCAGGAAGATATGCACTCAAAATCCATGACATTTTGACCATATACTTAACACGGTGTTGGGCCACTGTCGCAGTGACAAGGCACAGCACGCAGCTTGGCATTGACTCCAGTAGATCGCTGAAGACGTCCTCAGATATTCTGTTCGAATTGGAGGTTATGACTTCCCGCAGTTCGGCGATGGTGAGAGGCACTTGTTTGGACCAGCGGGTGCTGCGTTTCACCGCATCCCACAGGTGTTCGATGGGATTCAGGACGGAAAATTTCGCAGTTAGGGAAGCACACAATATGCTGTCACATGATCCTTCAAATATTCTACTACAGTGACGGCTTTGTGGCGGGTGTTGTTGTCGTAGTGCAGGATTCCAGTGCCTTTCGCATACAAGGTCACCATATAGGGCGACACTTGGTCCGAAGTAATCCCTAGTTCGAAATAGTCCATGACAACAATTCCTATATCATGACATCACCTCAGCCGGTCTGTTCCTATTTCAAGTGTATAGTTTGTTTGTAGCTGTTATTCCGCGCAGCGTGGAATATGGACCAGTCCAATGCAATGTTCAAGATGAAAGCTGGACTCATTGATTCTCTTCTGATTCTCTTCAGTCGATTCAACAGTATCCGACCTGGAGACACAGAATACTGTTTACATCGGTTCCACTAAAAGGTGTTTAAGCACCAGAATAAAAGAGCACAAGTATAACCGCAAAACTGGAAGCCTATCGACTGCTTTGTCTCGGTTGATGGCGGCCGGATCACACTTCACTGAGGGGGATGACGTTACTATCCTGAACACTCCAGGTAAATAATCACTCATGCTTTCTATGGAAAGTTTGTACACTACCTCACTTGGACACAGGTGTTGTAATGATTATGTACCAAAAATGATAGCCAAACCATGGACAAAGGTGTTGATTAGTAATTTTTCATGTTGATTGGGTATTTGAAATTGTTTGTTTTCAGCAATGTTCATTCATAAATGGCGTGATTTATGTGTTTGTGACGTCACTCAACAGTATTTAAGTCAATGTCCTTCTCGTGATGTTACACCGTATCATCTGATGATGAAGACAATGTGTCTTCGAAAGATCTCATGAAGTATATGGTGTGTTTTTATTAGTAAAGTGTTTTAACATGCGGTACGTTGTGCACTGCATTTGTGTTTATCGTGTTTAGTTGACATTTTATTCTACCATTGCATTTTAACACGCATTAGTATCATCAACGTCCGGACCAGCATTATATTTGGCAGGTGGTCATAACGGAGTGGCTCTTCGATGTATTTTAAATATATGCATTTCGCAAATATATCACTTCCAGACATTTCACATTCGATGTGAATGCTACCGCCTGAGAAGAAAATTCCTGATCAGTCTGCGACAGACACCATGATGACACGAAATTATCTTCGAGGAAGTCACTGAGCAAGACAACAATTGGGTGTGAAACGTAACTAAAATTTGAAACGTTAACTTAGCCCTGTTGTGGCACACTTTTGCGTTAAGAAAAATTTGAAATTACATGAGAAACATTTCGCACAGTAAACTCTCTCCTATAAAGAAAGATTTTTTCCGATAGGACTCTTAGAAACAGAGATATCGACAAAAATAAGATACACATTGATGCCACCTGGAGGAAAACCTACGCACCATTTTAGGTAGACGGTATTCTCAAAATGTTTTTCCAGGTGAGCAGTGACTGACTGAAATAATGATTTCAGTCAAGTTTTCAGAAATTCATATTTTGCTGCAAATGCCTCAGAAACAGAAATAAACATTTACGCCACCTGGTGGTCAAACAATTTTTTACCAAATATTAGAAATTATACGTACAACATTTCTCATCAGGAGCTGCATCCGATGCAGAAAGAATTTTTTCAAATAGAACTGTTAGAAGCAGAGATATCGAGGAAATCGCAACTTACCTTTACGCCCCATAGCGGAAAATCTACGAATTACTTGAAAAAGAAACTGTACCCAAAATAACCTTTGTTATAAATGGCATCGAAAAGAAGAAAGAACTTTTTTCAATCGGATTTTTAGAAACAAATATATAGAATAAAATGTGTTTTGAATTCGATAGTGTCTGCATTTCCCCCTCTAGCGGCCAAGTTATGCATCTGAAAAAACTCAAAAAGCAAGGATCATTGTTCTCACGCTTTAAGTTTTCTAATAAAAAAAGAATTTTTCAAATTTTACTAATACACTGTCTGACAGAGAAAATGCCACATCACGAAGACCTGAACGCAGCGCCATGCAAATTGCAAGGTGGGTGCACACGTACAAGTTATGCAAATGATTGCATTTCCAAGTCAATCGTACGAGCGGCGCGCGGTATATAAGCTGACAACCATCCCAGGAGGCCATCAGTCGAGCCCCCTGGTTGGACCCCCGGTTACTTTGGGTATACATTCCTACTCCCCCTGAATTTCTCTCACCCCTCTTTGAGCAACATCGTACTTGTACGGTGGCGCCATCTGCTGTGCTCTCTCTCTCACTTACAAACTTTTATGTCAAAGTCGCTAAACTTGCTCTTACTCCTGCCGTTTCTGTGCCCTGCCCAATAGGCGGGCCCGCTGTAGGTGGTTTGGGCCTAACCCTCTGTGGACGGAAGTCCTACATGAAAATGCCTGGCTGTTTCTCTCTCTCTCGTGAGGCCATCAGTCGAGAAGTCGTTACGGCCGCGAGAAGTGAGTGGTTCTGCTGTAACCGTGTCTGGAGAATGAACAAGCAATGTCAATGCCGTCAAGTCGCCGATTTCGTCCAATGGATGAGTTCAAGAGAAGTGTCATCGTAGGCCTACGTACTGCCAGATGGTCGTTGCGTCGTATTGCGAAAGAAACGCAACATGATGCCACAACCGTCGGTCGCATTTCAAGACCGTGGTCTCAGGAAGGATCAGTGCAACGTCGTAGGGAGACCGGAGCACGGAGACGGACATCCGAGTGCAGCAATCGTCGCATCCAACGTCATGCCGTAGCGGACCCACAGGCCACAACTGGTGACATTTTGCGGAATGTATGGAGAGGCTTGGATGCTTCGCTCTCGACGCGACCAGTGTCGTGCTGATTGGCTGCGTCTGGTTAGCAGTTCAGCCGTCCGTTGCGAAAGCTACCCTTTACAGCGAGCCATCGTCGTCACCGCTTGGCGTGATGTCACTCCAGAGCGACTTGGGGTGCCAAATGGAACAGTGTGGTATTCAGCGACGAATCGTGGTTCTGTCTCACCACGGATGATCGCCGTGTGAGTCTGCAGGCGACGGACGTGGCCAACGGGCTAATACCTCCGCCATTGTGGAGCTCCACACGGAACGGCAACGTAAAATCATGGTGTGGGGTACTATCAACGACAACATCCGGGCGGATACCTCCGCCAGGCGACGTGGCCAACGGGCGGATACCTCCGCCATTGTGGGGCTCCACACGGCCTGGCAACGTGGAATCATTTTGTGGGGTACTATCAACGACAACAGCCGGGCAGATACCTCCGCCAGGCAACGTGACCAACGGGCGAATACCTCCGCCATTGTGGAGCTCCACACGGCCCGGCAACGTGGAATCATGGTGTGGGGTGCTATCAACGACAACAGCAGGGCGGATACCTCCGCCAGACGACGTGGCCAACAAGTGGATACCTCCGCCATTGTGGAGCTCCACACGGCCTGGCAACGTGGAATCATGGTGTGGGGTGCTATCAACGACAACAGCCGCTCACCGCTGGTACGCATTACGGGCACATTGACGACACGTCTCTATGTTGGCAAGCTGCAGCGACCCGTGGCACTACCGTATCTGCAGAGCATCCCAAACTCCGTTTTTCAACAGGATAACGCCCGGCTGCATATCGCTCGGATTAGCCTGAATGCTTTACACGGTGTGCGGATGCTTCTGTGGCCAGCACGATCCCCCGACCTCTCGCCGATCGAGCATCTGTGTGACACGAGTGGATGTTGGTTGAGTACTCTCCCACACCCGCAAAATGAAGATGAACTATGGACTCGAAGCAACACCACATAGTCCACGACACCAGAGGACTCTATTCGGACTCTCATTGCCTCGATGTCACGTCGGATTCAACCCTGTATCGCCAAAAATGGGGGCCGCACTTCTTATTCATCATTCTCTATACTCGTCCACTGGAGCTTACCTAGTTTGTATGTGACAATTAAATCGATTGTTCAGGACCTACTTGGCTGTATGTGCAGTTTGGTCTATTTTCGAGCATTCTTTCATGCTGTGGCATTTTCTCAGTCAGGCAGTGTAGTTACAGAAATATGGTGTCCACACACGGACGGACGAGCGTACAGACAGACAGACAAGTGACACTATAAGCACGTATTTTTATACTGCTAAAAAATTCTATGTTGCCATTTCCTGAGTCTGGAATACTTTATGGCAAAATATCATATAGTGTTGTTGTTGTTTTTTGTTAGTAGAAAAAACATAATTTTGAATCATTAAATACAATAGAAACGTCTTCTTCATCAGTAAATCAACCAATCAGAACTCCCTTGCAGCTTTTCACAATATTTAGTACATTTTGAATTGCAACACATAGGTCTCTGTTGCATTTTAAAACATTATTGACCCGAAATCTAAATATAGCTAAGTTCCGCTTATTAACTGTTTCACTAGAAGCTGCTGTCAGGATTTTTTTTTTTTTTGATCAAATAAGTACTAAAACGTTCTCAAGATTTTTCAGTAGTAAATAAAATGGTTAAGAGAGAAAAACAGGACACAATGTGAAAATAATCGATAAGTCTGTATGACTTTCTTTTTTTTTTTTCACAGATGTAATAGACTAACAGAAGGTTTAATGCTGAATAGGACCTTCTTTTTTTACCTTTCTTCAGGAAGTTGCACTTCAATTGCTTCAGCACAAGCACGTGGCAGATGCTGTTTGTCGTGACATCGTCGGATGAACTCACTGATTTGCTAAGGGAGACGCTTTCCTTGGAAGCACTTCTTTCGAAATTTAATTCCCCAGAAGAATACCTCTCACTCTGAGAACCGCTTTCTTCGCAAATCCGCTATAGCTTCATCATTCACAGCTTCTCAACGTTTGTGTCCGATAGCCTCATAATATGTGAAAATAAGAACAGAAAAACAAGCAGCAGGACTTAAGTCCTGTTTGAAGTGTTTTATCTGTCGGTGAAGTATAAACGCGATCAGTTAGTTCAAAGAAGACTATTGTAAGACCACAGGTGTTCTGGGAAATTAAATTAATGTTCGAGAACCCTTTATAAATAAAATCGGAGTATATCTACAAAACAAACGGTACTGAAAACCCTCATTTTAGACTAAGAATATTGATTTTCTGGTGGAAATTCCTTTTCATTTGGTTTTTGAAATGACATCTGGAAGTGACAGTGATGACATTATAGACTGTTTATTGTAAACGCTGGAAGAACATTTGAACAGCATATGGTTTAATTCCGATTACTTAAGTTCCAAACATCTTAAAATGGAGTTAATTAGTCCTTGTTGTAATGAGGACATAGAGGTAGGGTGTTCCACTCATTGAGACATTGGCGGCAGTCGAGTTTTCTTGTTGAATTTCTACTTAACGTTTATCGTATTTAATAAAAGAAGTTTTCTTTATTTCCCCGTTTCTTGTATTTTCTCATGGAATCTTTGAAAGCTTAACCGAGAGTTCAAGAAAGTATTTTTTTCCTTTTGTAAATCAAACTGAAGCGGTTTTCTCCTTTAAGCAATACCTCTTACTTTCAAAAGAATTACGTTTGTTAATTTAAATCACAGATGAGATATGCGTAGATTCATACTTCATCTGTTATGGATTTCCAGGAACTATTCCTTTCCTTTATTTACATTTAGAATAATTGTTTACCCATAACTGGAGACTCTTGTACACAGTGAAATGTGTACAAGAGTCTCCAGTTATTTTTCCATTAATAAATACAGTAAATAAGATCTTCTTTTAAAAGATCTTATTATTATCAAGATCTTCGTTTTAAAGATCTTGTTATTATTTTCTTTTAAAAGATCTTATTATTAATAATCAATGAGGTCTTCTTTTAAAAGATCTTATTATTATCAAGATCTTCGTTTTAAAGATCTTGTTATTATTTTCTTTTAAAAGATCTTATTATTAATAATCAATGAGGTCTTCTTTTAAAAGATCTAATATTCTCCAGGGGTATAATATAAATATATACGAGGGTTGTACCGAACGTAATGCAAACGTGGGCATAACTTAACCAATACCTCTTACTTTCAAAAGAATTACGGCTGATAATTTAAATCACAGATGAGATATGCGTAGATTCATACTTCATCTGTTATGGATTTCAATGAATTATTCATTTCCTTTATTTACATTCAGAATAATTGTTTAACCATAACTGGAGACTCTCGTACACAATGAAGTATGTTGTGGACTTCATAAACGAATTGAGGTATAAACGTCCGCGACCAGTATCTGTAACGTTATAATGATAATATGCCAGAGTTCATTAAATACATATTTTATTTTTGGTTTCGATCATCATAATGGACTTGACTAAAGAAAATATCAGAGATGAAAAATATCGTCCGGATTGCAATTATAGAGTATGGGCCCCATCAAACCTATCGGTTTGATTGTCAAAGATTCTCTTTTACTTAGTGATCGAGAATATTTTCGGCAAGTCTGGGAGTTCATAGACTAATGAAAAGTAAAAACAAACAAATGAGTGCATGATGCATTGCTGGTCGTAATCTTAGCATGCAATTATTAGCAATTCACTGACACCGAAACTAAAAGCATTCCATTTATTCTCGGATTTGGGAAACGGATTCATTTTGTTCTTTGGCGCCAAGTGAAAAAAAAACGGTTTTTTTTTTGTTTGTTTTTTTGCTATTTATCAATTTCGTCAGAAAAACTACGTCTATATCTAGAGATGCTCATGAGTATAAACGAGAAGAGTCAGCAGGATATACTTTCAGTAATAAGGATGAGTCAGAAAATGATGTGAGACTAGTGAAAGTATATTCGTCCATGACGCCTGTCGAATCCGCTACCCTCTCACTCCGGAGTAAGTTGCTCTGCCAAGTGAGCTACACGGACGGAATATATCGCTGGAGATTTGTCGTCTTGACACGTGCTTTGCCTCTGTAATACGTCACATCATCAAGCAGTGGTAGGAATATTTTCATCGATTCCAGACGATGTGTGGAACAAACATCACACATTTTTCGAAGAACCCAACGGACAGTACATCCATTCTTACGTTCAGGCGCCAATGTGAAAACACAAATTTGATCGAGCCCCCTCACTCCGGAGTAAGTTTCTCTCCCAATTTAGCTACACGGACGGAATGTATCTCAGCAAATTTGTGGTCTTGACACGTGCTTTACCTCTGTAGTACGTCGAAGACTACATCAAGCACCACAAGGGTTAAAACGAGGCCAAAGATTTTCCTTTCATGTTTGCTCTATGTTCCAGATTGCCGACATACAGAGGAGTAACAGATTCCATCAATATGCACTCTGGTATCAAATTATTACGAACAACCAATAGCAATCAGACACGTGCCATCCTCACTTACGTACGCAACTGTGACGTTGAGATGGCATTACGAACAGCTCACTGCAAAGGTTGAGACGTGTACGAAGCGTTGATATAGGCAGTATGGGAAAAACTCGTGGTTTAAGCGACTTTGAAAGTAATATGATCGTTATAATAGTAGACGCCAATTGGGAATTTGCAAGCATCTCAGAAACGGCAAACCTTCTTGATTATGCAAGTACAACTGAATCAAGGGTGTACAAAGAGTGGTACAAACAGCAAAACAAGCAGTCAGCGTTTTTTTCTGTGTGTGGGAACAACTGGACGATGCTCGAAAGCAACGGAGACTGGAGAGGTTTGTATGAAGTAACAGAAGGGCTCCATTGCGTCACGTGACCGCGCAGTACAACAGCAGCATTGATCATATGTTTGAGAAACGAATTTCTCCGTAGAAATAATTCTTCATTTATGCATTTAATGCTATGTGCACACATCCACAATCAGAAAATCATGGCCAGAGGAATATTCCGCGGATTATTGACATATTTTCACTGCATTCCATGTATTTCCTTCATTCAGAAAAGTTGAAGAATTTCACTGAAAAACTACGTCTATATCTAGAGATGCTCATGAGTATAAACGAGAAGAGTCAGCAGGATATACTTTCAGTAATAAGGATGAGTCAGAAAATGATGTGAGACTAGTGAAAGTATATTCGTCCATGACGCCTGTCGAATCCGCTACCCTCTCACTCCGGAGTAAGTTGCTCTGCCAAGTGAGCTACACGGACGGAATATATCGCTGGAGATTTGTCGTCTTGACACGTGCTTTGCCTCTGTAATACGTCACATCATCAAGCAGTGGTAGGAATATTTTCATCGATTCCAGACGATGTGTGGAACAAACATCACACATTTTTCGAAGAACCCAACGGACAGTACATCCATTCTTACGTTCAGGCGCCAATGTGAAAACACAAATTTGATCGAGCCCCCTCACTCCGGAGTAAGTTTCTCTCCCAATTTAGCTACACGGACGGAATGTATCTCAGCAAATTTGTGGTCTTGACACGTGCTTTACCTCTGTAGTACGTCGAAGACTACATCAAGCACCACAAGGGTTAAAACGAGGCCAAAGATTTTCCTTTCATGTTTGCTCTATGTTCCAGATTGCCGACATACAGAGGAGTAACAGATTCCATCAATATGCACTCTGGTATCAAATTATTACGAACAACCAATAACAATCAGACACGTGCCATCCTCACTTACGTACGCAACTGTGACGTTGAGATGGCATTACGAACAGCTCACTGCAAAGGTTGAGACGTGTACGAAGCGTTGATATAGGCAGTATGGGAAAAACTCGTGGTTTAAGCGACTTTGAAAGTAATATGATCGTTATAATAGTAGACGCCAATTGGGAATTTGCAAGCATCTCAGAAACGGCAAACCTTCTTGATTATGCAAGTACAACTGAATCAAGGGTGTACAAAGAGTGGTACAAACAGCAAAACAAGCAGTCAGCGTTTTTTTCTGTGTGTGGGAACAACTGGACGATGCTCGAAAGCAACGGAGACTGGAGAGGTTTGTATGAAGTAACAGAAGGGCTCCATTGCGTCACGTGACCGCGCAGTACAACAGCAGCATTGATCATATGTTTGAGAAACGAATTTCTCCGTAGAAATAATTCTTCATTTATGCATTTAATGCTATGTGCACACATCCACAATCAGAAAATCATGGCCAGAGGAATATTCCGCGGATTATTGACATATTTTCACTGTATTCCATGTATTTCCTTCATTCAGAAAAGTTGAAGAATTTCACTATCCTGGAGAGGGAATCGAACCGCAGCTCCGATTTTCGGACGAACATGCTAAGTCATTACACTACCTAGGACAAGGAAATTTCAAGCAACTGAACATTCAGAAAACTTGAAAATTTTTCAAGTTTCCTAAATGAAGTAAATACATGGAATACAGTGAAAATGTGCCAATAATCCGCGGAATATTCCTCTAGCCATGATTTGGTGATTGTGGATGTGTGCGCAGGCACATAGCATTAAATGCATACTGTGCATAAATGAAGAATTATTTCTTCGGATAAATTCATTTCTCAAATACAGTAGCGGCCACAATTGTGGAAACCTTTTGGAATTAGTGTATTTTTGAGGTTTGATGGCTCATAACACCATTTTGTTTTGGATAAAAAATTATATATCAATGGAAACATAGTTTAATTAAAAATGTGATGCAATAACTTTTATGAAGGATTTTGTATTAAAACAGCAGTTATAAGGAAAAAACCTGAAACACATAGGAAAAATGAGATATACAAAAATTCTCACCATGTCAGTTAATACTTAGTTGGGTAAACGTTAGCGTTAATTACAGCCTCACAATGCCTTCCCATGGAGTGAACCAAATTTTTTAGTTCTGCAGCTGTTATAATGCGAAACCAAGATTGAAGTATTGCTTCTATTAATTGGGTTTTTTGCTGGGTTGCTTCTGACTAACAAGTTTCTTTAGTCGGATCCATAGATTTTCGATGCGGTTAATGTCTGGGTTATTCCCAGGCCATTCCAGCAGTGTAATGTGATTATCTTGAAACCACGTTTTGCACACAGCAGCAACATGACATGGATCTGAATCCTGTTGAAATATAAATGTTTCATCATCTTGGAGAAGATCACGTGCAGAAGGCTTCAGTTTGGGCTCAAGTACTTCATTAATGTATTTTAGGCCATTTATATTCCCATTAATCACGCAAATTCTGCCCACACCTTTTGATGTCATATAACCCCAGATCATAACACTAACTGGGTGTTTTACGGTGCATGTAATGCAATCAGGATGCAAATCTTCTCCGATTCTTCTCCTTACGTATTTTATGGCATCACTACCAAACAGGGAGATTTTGGTCTCATCACTCCAAATAACACTGTACCATTGTTCCGCTGTCCAGTTAACATTGGTTTTAGCCCAGTTTATTCTTTTCAACCTTTGTTTGAGAGATAAAAACGGCTTTTTTCGTGGAATTCTAGCTTTTAGACTAAATTTCCGCAGTCTGAGCCGAACAGTTATTGCACTCAACTTCACATTGCGCTGCGCCATTTCATCTTGTATACACCCAGATGATTTTCTTCTGTCACCTAGGCACAGTCTTTTAATTGTTCTATCATCACTTACTTTTGTGCACCCTTTCCTGCCTTTACCAGTCTGGTTTTGTAGTGACTGAATCTCCTTATACCTCCTCAAAATTTAGAAATGCCACCTTTGGTTAAGCTTTCACCAATTTTTCTTCTAATTTCTTCATAACTGAAACCTTGTTCACTTAATAGTACTATGTTACATCGCTTTCTGGGTGACCAGTCAACTCTTTGCGCCATTTCTTAAATTTTATTACGTTTTACAAGTTCACAAAATGAAAGAACACAAAAAAAATCCCAACCAACTTGATAGCAATCACATAACACACTGACAAATGTCCTCCTCTCAGCTCCATTACATGACATCAATAGCTGAATCCTACTGTGAGCTGATTGGCTCATTGCCAAAACAAGATGACGCCTGATTGGCTTTCTAAACACTCATGCTCATTGGCTACATTCAAATGAACGAAAGCTACTTCATATCAACCTAAGAAAGTTGTGCTTCCTTTTTCTGGTTATTTGTCTATAACTTTTCATAGAATACAGATAATTTAACAAACTTTGTTGCATTACATTCTTGATGAAATTATCTTTCCATTGTTATACAAGTTAATGGTATTACACCAAAAAACGTGGTGTTATGGAGCCATCAAACCTCAAAAATACACTATATCCAAAAGGTTTCCACAATTTTGGCCACTACTGTTTATGATCTATTTCAATCACTGAAATTAGGACCTACATCCTGATCTGGATGTAAGGAAAGGTCGTGAGACGCTACAATGAGGCAGGAACAGCTTCAATTAGCTGAAATTTGATGGTAATCAGATATTATATGTTCAGCTGCGTGAAATTTCCTTGTCCTGCGTACTGTAATGACTAGCATGCTCGACCGGAAATCAGGAGGTGCGGGTTCGATTCCCCCTCCAGCACGGTGAAATTTTTCAAGTTTTCTGAATGAAGTAAATTACATTGAATACAGTGAAAATATGCCAATAAACCGTGGAATATTCCTCTAGCCATGATTTGGTGATTGTGGATGTGTGCTAAGGCACATAGCATTAGCAGCTTTGATAGCAGACACATGAAAATGTTGTGAAGGCTAGCGAAATTGTTACCCCGTAAAGATGACATACATGATCGGTCAATTCATATACCTTCTTAACAGGGTGGGACCAAACGATAAGGATATCATCCACATATCTCAAGAATAATATCGGTTTTAATGTGCACTCTTCTAGAACTTTGTTTTCCAACTGCTGCATAACAATTTCCCCCAGGATGTGCGATAAAGGAGAGCCCATCGGTGCCCCTTTATCACAAGCATACCGAATTCACATGCACGTAGGCAAAGCCAAATTGATGACAATGCACTTCGAGTCCATTCTTTGGAACATAATTTTTGATTACTGGTTCATCAATAAATTTAAGTAATAAATTGTTCTTATAAATATAGAAAAAATACATTTTCTATATTTTTCTTTTCTTTCCCATGGTCTCACTTGTTCTTCAGAACTTCCCTTGAATTCATTTAAAGTGGAATTTTTAAAGATGAGTAGATGTAAATCGATTGTCCGTCATGGATGTCAGTCGACAGTGGGACTACTATTTTTAAGAGCTGGCCCAATAAACACTGTTTTACCGAAAGACAAATACACGGCACTTGTTCCAATCCTTAACTGTCAAAGAAAATTATCGGCTTTCAAGTAGTAATTTTCTCTTCAGCCTTCAAGAAGCGACCGCTGAAAAAAAAAAGAGGAAAAATCGACATTTTTGTTTCTCAGTACTCGAATGTTTCTCCTCTTGAATTGCTAACAAGAAAACTTTTGACATTTGGGAACAAAAGAAACTTTGACATTTATTTCGAAGAATGTCAGAAGTTTGGTTTACCGCGCTTCAATGTGTGCGATGAAAAGTTGAAAAATTCCTCGCAATAACGTAACATGAGTTTCAATGGATGTAGAAGAAAACACTTCGCCTGCACCTGTGGAATAGAAATAACTGACGATAAAACATCTTGCATCGTATTTCGATGCGGAATGTATTTTCTTTGGAATATACCTCTGAAACGTGAGATAAAACGTGTTGTCATGAACTATGTCGGAATTGTTGCTTATTGATTTGCACACACTCCTTTTTCTTTCACAGATTTCTCATGAGCTAGATATTTTCCTGCAAATGAATGGGGGCCATGTTTACTAGCAACTAATTGTGACAGTATAATTTCCGAATAACGCAAATAAGAACTGATCAAAGAGAATATATTCCTATGTTCAAAATAACTGCTCCGGAAAACGGATTCGAAGGAAGGTTTCTGACATTTTCTATCGTGTTTAGACTTGTTAAAATCTTCCACTTTTTTCGACGGTGGTGATTTGCTATGTGAGAAATTCATACTTTGTTTGAAATTGGTGCCGATGACGAAATAATTCGAAAAAATGAAAAAATGTTTGCGGCCGACACATATTTACCGGTCGAAGTAATCTTTAGGGGAAAACCAATATGTCGTGCTCGTGTTCCTAATCACAATATTCATCTGACAAAAGTAACGATTGCTCTGGATGCACTTTAACTTGTGGAATAATTGTACTCATTAGCTGAACACGAAATGGCAGAATGCTTCTGATAATGGCGGAGAAGCTGAAATTCGTTTATGACTTAAGTAACGGTATTTGAATCCGAGAACTATGTGTGAATCACATCCCGACGCATCCATTCCACCAAAATATCATCATCATCATCATCATCAACCAACTCTAATAATAATCTGCTAGAGCCCTCTTCCTCCTCCGTGCCACTTTTTAAGTCGTCATAGCAACAACCGAGAAACAAATGTTTGTGACGTCACGCTTAGCTTTTCGTGTAGGTGACGTCATCAGCTACACGCACACAATCCACGCGTATACCACTTTGTTTTGTTGTCATAGAAACAATGAACACAGCTACTGGTGTGACGTCATCTAATCCAAATCATTCTCACATGACGTCAGAGATGCGTTACGTCACACGGTCAACTCTAGAAATACGAAAACCTTTTTTTTTGAGGAACACAATACAGACTTTTTTTTTTTTTTTGATTGGAGGTTTAACGACCACCGTGAGCAACTCAGTGGGCTATAAGCAGTCGCTCGTCGCAAATTTAGGGTCACTGGTTCCAGGTTAGGGAGTGAGCCAATGCCGTAAGAAAAACACAAATCCATGCCTTACCAGGGATTCGAACCCTAACCCCATTCGGAGGAATGATCAGAGGCCATCGCTTAGACCACTGTCCCACCGGGACGGCTACGAAAAACTTTACATCAGGAATTTTGGTTCACTACCTGAACCGGTGTTTAGCCATCTGTATGTGGCAACGTCAAGAGTACGACGATCTGATGACGTCAAGATAAAAAATAGTTCACGGAAAAGAATAGGGGAAATTGATACAGAGTTCACAGTCAGTGTATACGAAAAATATTATGTACAAGGAAGTGTTGATGAAATAGCGACTAAAGGACAAAACACATAACAAAGCGACAGCCCGTCGTATCAAATTTCATAACCGACTGCTCGGGAAATTTTCAAAAAGCTGTGAGCCAACGTCGCCATCTATTGACATGGAACTCAAAAACTCAATAAATACATTTCAATAATTTCTGTCATAAATTTTATATTTCCCCGTCATTATTGACGGGCTTTCATCAAGTGGGTAATAATCCCGTAGGTGTCTGATACCATGGGGCATCAGGTTTCATTCGTCTTACATTGTTTTACTACTAGTGCACCGACATCTAAGAAACCCAGGCATCCTAGGAAAGGGAGATCCAAGGACAAAGCGCGTCCGGTGCTGACTTCAGAGGGAATCATAGAGGCATTCGCATCCCCAAACACGGGGAGTCAAAATATCATCAAGAGACAGTAATAGAGAAGGTCTAAGAAATATAAAGTTTCCACTGCTTCCAATTATTTTTTATCTCTTTACAGTTAAAGCAATCCCAAAAGCAAACGATCTGATGACGCATTCCTACCCTTGTGGGCCTCTCGCACAACCTCGAACAAATTCTAAGGAAGCACAAATTTTTTTTTTTTTTTTGAGATATCTCTGATCCTGTCATGTATTTGAAGGTACAACAGAACAAACAATGACAATTTTTAGCGCAGTCATTTTTTTAAGTACGTGCTTGCAGTAACACTGTGTCCGTCCGTTACTGTGGACAAGGCGTATCGAAGAGCCAAAACATTATGACCTATTGACTAATATGATGTTGATCTTCCACGGATCGCCGAAACAGCTCTTACACAGCTAAGCTTAGACGCTACAAGATTTCTAAATGTTGTGACGTGCCTGTCCCGCAGGACGCACATGAGATAAAGGCAGATAGCAGTGAGAGCACATGCCAGTGTAGTATAGTGGATAGCACTCGGAGCTTCGGAGCCGAGGGGAGATGTGACGTGCCTGCCCCGCAGGACGCACATGAGATAAAGGCAGATAGCAGTGAAGCACATGCCAGTGTAGTATAGTGGATAGCACTCGGATATCCGGAGCTGAGGGGAGATGTGACGTGTCTTCCCCGCAGGACGCACATGAGATAAAGGCAGATAGCAGTGAGAGCACAGGCCAGTGTAGTACAGTGGATAGCACTCGGAGCTCCGGAGCCGAGGGGTGATGTGACGTGCCTGCCCCGCAGGACGCACATGAGATAAAGGCAGATAGCATTGAGAGCACATGCCAGTGTAGTATAGTGGATAGCACTCGGATATCCGGAGCTGAGGGGAGATGTGACGTGCCTGCCCCGCAGGACGCACATGAGATAAAGGCAGATAGCAGTGAGAGCACATGCCAGTGTAGTATAGTGGATAGCACTCGGATATCCGGAGCTGAGGGGAGATGTGACGTGCCTTCCCCGCAGGACGCACATGAGATAAAGGCAGATAGCAGTGAGAGCACAGGCCAGTGTAGTATAGTGGATAGCACTCGGAGCTCCGGAGCCGAGGGGTGATGTGACGTGCCTGCCCCGCAGGACGCACATGAGATAAAGGCAGATAGCAGTGAGAGCACATGCCAGTGTAGTATAGTGGATAGCACTCGGATATCCGGAGCTGAGGGGAGATGTGACGTGTCTTCCCCGCAGGACGCACATGAGATAAAGACAGATAGCAGTGAGAGCACAGGCCAGTGTAGTACAGTGGATAGCATTCGGAGCTCCGGAGCCGAGGGGTGATGTGACGTGCCTGCCCCGCAGGAAGCACATGAGATAAAGGCAGATAGCAGTGAGAGCACATGTCCTCGTAGCTCAGTTGGGAGAGTGACTCACTCCGGAGTGAGGGTACCCAGATTCGGAGCCCGGAGCGGACAAACTTGTACGGTATAAGGTGTCTTGTGGTATCCGGTACCAACACGTTACCAGCCGACCTTTTAACTCTTGTAAGTTACATGGTTGAGATGCCGCTGATCGGATTTGCTGTACCAACACAAATCCCAGATGCTCGATTGAATTGGTGTCTGAGGAAATTGGAGGCCAGGGCAATACCTCGATGTCTTAAGTTCAGTGAACCATTTACGAACCATCCGGGCAGTGTGGCATGGTGCATTATCCTTCTGAAAGAAGGCACTAGTAGAAGAGAATACCATTGCCATGAAAGGGTGTACCTGGACTGCAATGATGTTTTGGTAGGTGGTAGACATAATAGTTTCCTACACATAAATGAGTGGACCCAGAATTTTTGTCATTAAACGCCATGTTTGATATTAAACGCCGAATAATTTAACCATGAGATCTATCCAAAAGGCATGGAAAACCGCGCAAATAACGATCTCGTTCTGTACATTCGTAAACGAACGAGATGTTAATTTGTAAAATTCTTTGTCACTTCTAAAGAATTCATATACAGGGTGTTCAATAAATGACCGAGCACTTTGTGACGTATATTCTAAATTAACTTTCTTTTTTATTTTTTTCCCTATGTAAATCTTGAGTTTATTCAGTTATTCTTCACTCTTAACGTTCTCTCAAACGAATACGTTTGGCAAGACAATTGAGGTTGAATGAACGTGACGTATGCCTGAGTTTTGATAAGAACAAGAGATAAAAACGACGACTAATCTATTGCTTGAGAGCGTTGGGTTGTAAACTGATTATTGAAAAGAGCGTTGTGTGGTGTGTGGAGAGTTTAGTGCAATATGCTATGCTACGATGTGTTTGCTACATATTGAATAAAGCATCTTTTTCCGTAAGTGTGACTTCTGTTGTTTACATGCTTCGTCTGGCCGTTAAGGTTTCTTTCATTTAGGAACTATTTCTTAGTATGTTGATGTTTTAAATTAACGTAGAAGTACGACAGGACTTCTACGTTATAACTTAGTTTGTAGAAAACGTTTTATAGACAAAATATATAATTTAAGCAAACAGTGTTTCTTTGAAATGGGCTTAAAAGGTAATTAGGTGATAACATTTTCAAAGTGTTTGCCGCCCGTTACCACAAAATGGCGCATTCGGGCTTCAAAGTTCTCTATGACTCGGCCTAGAGTATCTCGAGTTACAGTGGAAAAAGCCTCAGTCATAGATAGCATCTTTGAGTTCAGTCACAGTAACAGGGCGTGATTTGTAGGCCAAATCTTTGATATATGCCCAAAGAAAGAAGTCGCAAGGATATGCGTCGGGGAAAATAATGAGGCCATTCGATAGCTCCAGGGTAATGATTGGGGTAGTTGAGAGCGAGCACGTTGTATCCAAAGTGGCTGCTCGTGGTCCTAAAAACATCCAGAGTGCGATGCGGTGGTGCACCATCTTGCATAAACCAAAAACCATCTACCATTCCCAGACGGCGAATTTCCGAGAGAAACTTGTTTTCCAGCATAACTTTGTTTGTCTCAAATTTCCTAACCAGGACCAGAATTGTTGACTTTGATGGCTTTCGAACATTCTTGTAAGCTGTTGACCACTTTTTCAGTGTTTCAGAAGGACTTTTGTTTGTTTCATACCAAGTTTTCACAATAAAAACGCGTTGTTCAGTTGAGTACACCATTTTTAACCTGCACTAAAACACAGTCGAACCAACACTGAATCAATAACCTATAAGCACTTGGTCAATGAAAAACTGATAGCGCTTCTCTCTCGTGCGTATTTCGAAAGTTATTCCTAAACTAATTGTTAAGTCATTTATTGAACACCCGGTATTTCATTGTTGATCACTACTAGAGAAGAATTTCGAACCACTGCTTTTTGATCTTGTCATATTTATCTTGAATTCATCACAAGAAAAAATTTAAAATCTATTTTCGTTCATAATTATCGAACTTGACACCTTATAATGTAATTTTTTATGCATCAATAAATTAAAACTCGATTTTATTTCTTATTCTTCATAGCAATCAATATTTCGTGACAATTCTGAAAAAACGCGATCATTTTGAAGGAACCAAAAAGAATATCTTTATCTTTTATTCCTTGAAAATCTTTACGGTGCTTCCCACAGATAAAGTTTTCTTTTTATAAAAGCAAAAAACTTAATACACAGAGAGGTCTACAAAGTTCCTTTATTCAAAGAGAGCTTTGTAAAATATTCATTCCTCCCACGTCAGATTGCATAATGTCTGTATTTTCACTAGCACTGGGAAATTAGAAAAACTATCTTTTCCTCTTAAGTCACCCGCCATCTAGTTAAAAGTTCCTCATTTAAAATTTATAACACTCAACAACTCTTCGAATGCACGAAAAAAGTGACAAAAGCCTGCGAGAGTACAAAAATAAAACATTTTTTTACTCACCTTGTGCGAGTTCTTATTTAACTTTTGTGTGGTGATGGCATCGAAAGATAAGCGAGTAAAGCACAGACATGCATGTGACAGTATAATTACTGAATCTGGTACACCATCTTTATAACATAGCACATGATTCATGTGTACCTAACATTTTCTTTAATGGCGCAAATAAAACACTCAATAATTGCCGAACTTTCGAACTTTTTATGTTACTGTTCTAAGACTGATAATCTAGATCAGACGAAGCCTCCCAGTGAAGCTCGAAAGCTCGGCAATTATTGAGTACTTTATTTATACGCCATTAAAAGGAATTTTAGAATCGTGTGTTATGTGATAATATAAATTTAATGCTTCAAAACTGCAGAAACATACGTGAAACAACTATAGTGCAAATTATCAAATGATAACGACCAAGGCGGGAATAATCGTCTTATTACACCGTAGGTTAATATTATAATCATTTAATTGAAGATTACGGCTATTCTGTACTGAAATGTAACCCGTAAGTCGCAAATACGTGACGAAGAATTAAGTTCATCAAAGCAGTATAATAATTTTATAATTCTCTTACCAGTTTAAAAAGAAAACTTCCGAAACTTTAGTAACGTTAATGCGGAGATCTAACAGATGTCGATGAATAAGAACAAGATTTAAAGATATTTTGAGCTGATTTAATCCTTTAAACGGCCGCCGTACTTATGGTGCCCACAATTTTCTGCCAAACAACCGGGTTTTACAAAAGCTACAACAAAACAATTCCTTTCTCCTTATTACACGGTTAACCACCTTAAATGCAACACCAAGCAGGAAGCATCCGATTGGCCTGAAATTCGCAGCATGCGTCGCCCGCGAGGGGACATGCAAAAGATTAACACTGAAGGGCATAAGCAAATCATGTGCGCCCGGTACGCCACCGAGAAGCACTATAAGACGGGTGCACAGAAGGCGGGGTGTAAGTAGTGGAAGTGTGTTGTGTTGCCGGACCTGTGCGTGGGAAGCTTCCTGATGCCTCATCGCAGAATACGGCAGTCATTCCAGCACGTTTCGGAGTTTGACAGAGGACGAATAGTGGCTTACCGCGACAGCGGTTTATCGTACCGAGACATCGGCGCGCCCGTTTGGGACGACCGCCAGCCACAGTGAGACGAGTAGGGATTCGGTGGGTGCAGGAGAGACGGACAGACCGACGTAAGTGATTGCCGCAGCCGCGGAACACCACCGTGTGAGAGGACCGGCATGTTGTGTGGCGGGCATTGACGGCTCGCAGCGCCACATCACGAACGTTAGCGCAGGAATTAGGGTGTGTTCCGCAACACCTGTCTCAGCACGTACCGTTCGAAGTCGTCTGCAGGATCGGGGACTTGTCGCACGGCGCCTATTGCTCCGATTACAATTGACATTACACCACCGGCGAGTTTGGCGGCAGTGGGTCGTTGAACGCCACACCTGGAATACGGAATGGCACAACATTGTCTTCTACGACGAATCCCGTTTCTGCCTGCAACACCACGATGGTCGGATCCGCGTGTGGCGGCACCGCGGCGAGAGACTGTATGACGCCTGCATTATGCATCGCCTTACCGGTCGGTTGCCTGGCGTTATGGTTTGGGGCGCCTATGGATATGACGCCCGCACCCCTCTGGTACGCATCGCCGGTAAACTCAACAGCCACCGCTACATCTCCGACGTTTTGGAGCCTGTAGACCTCCCTTACCTGCAGGACTTGCCAGCGGCCACATTTCAACAGGACAATGAGCGTCGTGCAACAATTCTTCACGGCTCACCAGGTGTCACTGCTGCCGTGGCCCGCCTGTTCTCCCGATATGTCGCCCATCGAACGCGTCTGGTCGCTGATCGGCAACCGAGTGGCCCGGCAAGCACCACCCGCGGCTACGCCTGATGAACTGTGGCAACCGGGTGGCCCGGTAAGCACCACCCGCGGCTACGCCTGATGAACTGTGGCAACGTGTGGAAGCAGCCTGGACCGACATACCCTAAAGCCCACATCCAAAGCCTCTTTCGTTCGATGCCGCGGCGTGTAACGGCCGTTATTGCCAGCCATGGGGGCCACACGAGCTGTTGATGTCTGCGTGTTCCGCAAGTCGCACGGGCCTGTAAGTTCAATCATTTCATCTTTGTATCTTTGTATCTGTTGTTATGTGTCCAGCAAATCCGGCTTTGCTATCTCGTGTCCTTCTTGGTGTGGCATTTTGGGTGGCCAGCAGTGTAGAATCCAAAAGGATGTGTTTTATTGCAGTAATACGTATTTGTCACTAAGGTAAAAGTGACGTTTTCCCAAAAGGCGAACACATGATCGTAATTCTTGCAAAAAGAAGAAAGGCCGTCCGGTGTCGCAGTGTTCTAAGTGAGACTTATGACCATTCGTCCAAGATGGATCTGGGTTCGAATCCCTGTGAGGCATGAATATTGTGTTTGTGTTACGGACTGGCTCTCTCCCGTCCCTGGAACCAGTGGCCCTAAATTGCGGACGGGTGACTGTTTACAGCTCATCGAACTGCTCACGGTGGTCGTACAACCCGCAATAACAAAAAAAAAAAAAGGGAGGAAACAGCATGTTCAACTTTTTGCTTATTAAAACTCTAAAAGAACTCGACCCTGAAGAATAACCAGTGGCCCTAAGAAATGCCATGACATGGCACACCAGAACGTTAGGGATCCAACCCCATGCTTCACAGTCGGAACCAAACAGTATGAAATGCCATGATATGGCACACCAGAACATCCGGGATCTAACTCCGTGCTTCTCAGTCGGAACCAAACAGTAAGAAATGCCATGATATGGCACTCCACAACATTACGGATCCAACTCCATGCTTCCCAGTTGGAACCGAACAGTCGAGGTGCTATGCTTCTGCAGGTTTTTGCCAGATGAACACTTTACCAGAAACCATGTAAAGCACGATTCATCAGACCAGTACTGCAGAGCTTTATATACCTCGCATTGCGAGGGACATGTGATTTGCACACAGCGCGTTACGTGTACTTCAGTAGCAGTCGGTGTCTCCATTATTTTGATATACCCCTGTATATTGTATAAGCTACAGGAAAGCGAGTTTCTCTTTGTATGTCTGAGACAGGGACAATATTTAATTGCATTACTTAGCTCATAGAAGTATAAGTTTCAAACTAAACCAAAATACTGCTTGTTGACCACCATTTGTAATTACACGAAGCAATCCTTTATTTAACTTCCTGAGGTGAAATATTCGGCTGGAAAATTGGGTTTCCACTTAGTTCCATTACTTATGGAGGGAAATTGAATTACTGGCCAACGGGAGAATGGAAATGTGTGCCGCTTGCATTGAAGTATGTGCAACGACAGAAAGACCTCCAAGCGTAAACTGCTTAAGCTGCGCAAAGCATCATCGGAAACTAACCTCCCGAAGTTTAATCCTGTTATGTACTTGAGATAAATTGGAAGAAACTAGATTTGACAGATTTCTGATAAAAATGTTTCTTTTGGCATCATTTACTAAACGTAATCCTGGTTTAAAGCAGAGCAAATGTGTTTAGTTTTGTTGCTGAAGCAGAGTGCGGCAATCAGAAATGGAAGTCAATGTCAATAAATAGTTTTTTAAGCTCAACATTTTGTTTCATGAATATTAGCCATTTTTAATTAAACATTTAAAATAAAAGATTCTCGAGCTAGTTCTTTCAAACGAGGAAATAAAAGCTAAAGTAATATTTATCACACAGAAGTGGCGGATGTAATAACACCCGTTTTGACTGAAGCCGCAAATTTATAAGAGAATGTTTACGTACGAATTTTAATTTTAGTGAGTCCATCCGGTAGTACTCCGGAAAAAGCTGAATTTAACGCTACCTGAATGAAACATGTATAATTAGAAAACCCAGATGATAATAATGCTCTTCTTTGTTACAACAAACAAGTGGAAAACGAAGTTTTAAAATTGTGCTCTTGGAAGCTTAGGTGCCAAATATGGGATATAGAGTGTGTATTGTATGAAACTGGTCGATAAAGAAACGTAATATTTTTTCCTGTAGTAGGCCTACATGCATGTAGTTTTGACAACAAGGACGAATGCTTGTCCAGTTCGAGCGGTCCTCATTACATTTCAATGTGCGCACCACGTGGGGCGCACAAACGTCCAAATGGCACTCCACTTCTATCCAGGTGTTGATGAGCATTTGGGAAGTTATATAGGCAACACAAGCAACTTTTCGCTTGCGAAGTTCAACCACGTCAAATACTGCGGTACTGTATACTTCATCTTTGACGTATCCTTATAGAAAGAAATCACAAGGTGTGAAGTCGGAGGCTCTCAGTAGCCAAGGAATGGTGAGGGGGAGGCAACCTCGCTCAGTCCATATGTTGGGAAACCGAAACTTTTGTACTAGCTCAAACTTATATGATTGAGGTTTCAGGCTCTTGTGCACCACATCTGAGCTGTAGACTTTGTAATCCCCAATTGCGATCCAGCTTGTCGAACGTACTCCAGAAGATTTCACTGAAGTATCGTTAGCAGGGCTTGTGAAAACAACAATTTGTCGGTGACGAAGATTGAAACTGCGTCTCTTCGCTCCGTAGCGAGTTGCTCTAACCGATTAAGCTACACCGACAGAATGTATCGCTGCAGATTTGTCGTCTTGACACGTTCTTCACCTTTGTAGTATGTCCCATCATCTCCATCTTAATTTTTTTGAAGCGAAGAACGAACCTTTCATTAATTCCAGACGATGTATGGAACGAACATCTCACATTTTGAGAAGAACCCAACGGACAGTTACGTTCGAAAGAGACCTTTCATTTATTCCAGACGATGTTTGGAACGAACATCTCACATTTTTAGAAGAACCCAACGAACAGTAGACCCATTTTACGTTCGAAAGTGACCATTCATTTATTCCAGACGATGTTTGGAACGAACATCTCGCATATTTAGAAGAACCCAACGAACAGTAGACCCATTTTACATTCGAGACTTTTCATTAATTCCAGACGATGTATGGAACAAACATCTCACATTTTTAGAAGAACCCAACGAATAGCAGACCCACTTTACGTTCGAAAGATACCTTTCATTTATTCCAGATGATGTTTGGAATTAACATCTCGCATTTTTAGAAGAACCCAACGAACAGTACACCCATTTTACGTTCGGAAGAGATATTTCATTTATTCCAGACGACGTGTGGAACGAACATCTCACATTTTTAGAAGAACCCAGCGAACAGTAGATCCATTTTACGTTCGAAAGAGACATTTCATTAATTCCAGACGATGTATGGAACGAACATCTCACATTTTTAGAAGAACCCAACGAACACTAGACCCATTTTACGTTCGAAAGAGGCCTTCCATTTATTCCAGATGATGCATGGAACGAACATCACGCATTTTTAGAAGAACCCAACGAACAGTAGGCCCATTTTACGTTCGAAAGAGACCTTTCATTTATTCCAGACAATGTATGGAACACATTTTTAAAAGAACCCAAAGAACAGTAGACCTATTTTACGTTCGAAGGATACTTTTCATGAATCCCAGACGATGTATGGAACGAACATCTCACGTTTTTCGAAGAACCCAACGGCCGGTAGATTCATTTTTACGTTTGGGTATCAATATGAAAACAGTCATTTTTGTGACCGGGATCGAAACTGCGCTCCTCGTTTTGGAGTGAGTTTCTCTCACCGACTAAACTACACCGACAGAATGTATCGCAGTAGATTTGTCGTCATGATACATGCTCCTCCTCAGTAATACGCCACGGTTTTCCCCGTGCTCGAGCATCGTCTTTGGAATTCCACCGGCATTATTTTCGCTAGAAATTTCCATGATTCAACAGGCGATCGTATCATTCTTTGATGGTATCCTTGGTCCGTGGTTTTTATCTAGCGAAATTTTTACGAAATATTCTCTGCGCTTTCACAACGAACTTAAAATTAGGCGAGCCAGTAGCATCCCTGCACTTTCTGCTGAGATGTGAAAGGTGCCATTTGCAGCTATGTCGTCTTGCCTCACTGCGCATGCATTGCTTGTTGCGTCTGCGCATTTATGGTGCAAACAAATTTGAGCTATTCGAAGCATCCTCGTAGCGAGGATCATATCCTTAGTGGATGCTTAGATGAACACAGTTACTACACGGGAAAATATTATTGTACAGGGTGTGTCAATAGAGTTCGCTGAGTGCAAGGTAAAAATGAATAGCAGGTAAGCTTACTCTACGTACCTTCAAAATATTCCATCTCGGATACAATACACGTAAGATATCGTTCGTATTGCTGATGGGAGCTATGGAAAAAGTCCTCTATTGTTATCGTCTGCAAATGCATCGTTACATTCGCTTAGATGTCCGAAACCTCCGCAAATCTACCCCTTTTCTGCTCTTTTTCAGTCGTGGAAAAAACACAGTTAAGCGGTGCCAGATCAGGCGAATCAGTCGGTAATTGAATGAAACAACTGCTCAGTTTAAAGAAGAATTTCTTATTTGTTTTTTGCTCTTTCTCCCCTCCCCCTGCACCTATATCATGCATTGCTCAAATTCGACCAACAGTTTCTTAGTTGCGGTCAATCCTGGAGACTGAGAAATATTCGAGGGTTGAAACCTCACTGGAATGGTCCGCCACCCAGTCTTTCCCCAAACGGGGCGATTAGCCTGAGCGTTGTTTTGATGAAAGAAGACATCCTACTGTGGGAAATGAGCAGGGTTGTAGATGGTTAGCGAGCACGTCAACGCAGTCTTATGCAATGATAGTGGTCTCAATAGCCACAAGGGATCCCAAGGTGGCCCAGGTATATAACGCCCAGTATATTTCCCCGTCCCCTCCGGACCATAACATCCCGAATGACAGTTGGGGTCCACGGGCTCGTGTGTATAAGCCACACACGCACCCTCCCATCAGTGTGTTATATTTGAAACCTTTATTCGTCGTGCCAAGCTACCTCTTTTAAGTCTTCCACGCTCCAGTAACGACATTCCTTTGCCCATTCCAGCCTCACATCCCGGTCACGTGCTATATTTACAAGGGTACTCGCAGTGGTCTTCAACTTCGATAGCCCAATTGTGAAATCATGTGTCGAATAGTCTTTTAAATATCTTCCCCGTCATTGAATGCTGGCCCGATTCTCTCCTCTGCAATCCCCCGTTCCGACACGCTCAGCTAGAACAACAACTCACCATTTACGGCCATATTTTCTCTGCGGCAACCGGTCTTTATGTAGCGCATGTACCCACGTGCGGTGGCTGCACTCGAAAATCCAAGACGTGAAGTTCTGCCGTCACGAAAGTGGATTCCTCGGTTCTCATCATCATCGTTGTGTTTAACCATCATCACAGTCGAAGTTACTCCGGAAAACATGTAGGAAGCTATCTACTGTACTTAAAGCGGCAGGTGGCAAAAATGTTGTGTCAGGTTAGGGCAGGTTTGTGAATTGTACTTTTGATGAATATTCAATCTTTAGGATCAAGGAACAATCAACAAAAATGTGCATAGCTGCTGATGTACATAAAACAACGCACTGAAAATTGCCGAATATGCAAATTTCGCTACGCCGAACCCATCCCACAACTACTTTTGCGGCACGTAAGTGGGATTATGCAAATTAGGATTGTGTTCAAACCACGCGTGAGTCTGCTTGCATCTTGTAGCTCTTTTAGGCAACTCTTGCTTTCTCTTTATTTGTACGTCGAGCTGACTGTATCACAGAGACATCGTATGAAGGATTCTTAGCAGTGGAGAGCGATTGGTAAGATGGAGGCTGGTCAGTTCTGTTTCCTTCCTGTTTCCCGATCACTGAACGTTCGACAAAATGTCCTGTCGTGACTATAGGCAGTTTCAATCGATAAGATACTTTCGTCGATGACCTTTACAAGGTCGTCCCAGAGCCAATCCTGCTTCAGGTGATCGCTATGTAAGAGTGACTGCCAGACGGAACAGAGAGATGTCCACCCGGCAACTCTCTTTCGAGCCTACAGCAGCTACAGAAACGAGGGTTTCCATGTATAGGGTATAACGTTTGTAAAGGATGTTGTGAGCAATGCTTCTATGAAGTGTCTCTCTAAATTTCGCCTTCCGACGAACGCGTTTAACACGAATTCCGCTAACATTACACTTCGCGTCCGGTTCAGTAGGGGAATATTATTTTCACAAATGAATCGTGATTCAGCTTAAATAAGGATTTGCTACGTACGGGGGTCGTAACAAAAGTGTTTTGAATAAGTGTGAAGTAACAGAGAAAACTTACCTAACTGCCGTTCAGTGTTCTCCCTTCCGGTGCTAACAACAGCTTGCCAGCGGTAAGGTAGGTCCTGGATGCCCCATAGTACGCCATCTTTGTTCAGCTGTCGTATTACTCGGATCACGTTAGTCCAATGGCAGTTCGTCCAGCGATTCGAAGCGGATGCCACGGAGCCGATTTTTTAACTTCGGGAAAAGATCAAAGTCGGGGGGACTGAGATCAGGGCTGTATGGTGGGCGGGATAAAGTTTCCCAGCCATATTTCGACAAAAGTCACCATACCGACGCTGCACCAATACACGATGCGTTGTCATGAAGCAAGAGTGCTCCCGCTTCCAAAAAGTTGGGCGATTTTGACAAATTTTCGGACTCAACTTTGTTCTCAGAATGTCGTGATAATATTGTGCTTTGACATATTGCCCTACCGGTACTCTATCAGAGACCACAACACCCTGGGCATCGTACACAAAAATCATCGTTTGCTTCACTTTGGATTGTTGCCGACGACACTTTGAGTGGCATGGGGAACTTGGATGCCTCCATTCCGCTGATTGTGATTTCAGTTCAAGCTCAGAATCGCGGTTCCAAGTCTCATCAATTGCGACAATTCTTTTCAGGAAAGTATCGCCCTCCCTTTCGAAACTGTGGAGGTGATCCTGTGTAATGCTCACTCTGGCTGCCTTCTGCTCGAGGATGAGTTGATGGGGAACCCAGCGCGCGGCGATTTTTCTTTTTCCCAGTGAGTCGTTCAAAACTGGGTGTACAGACGTGGTCGACAAATCATCCTGAACAGCAATCTCCTCGACTGTCAAATTGCGATTCTCTTCGAGAAGCGTTGCAACAATGGTGACAGGTGTTTTGTCTGTCGCTGTTTGAGGTCGGCCTGAGAGGTGATCATCTTTGATGCTATTTTGGCCCTTCCAAAAGCGCGATGCCCAGCGAGAAATTGTGCTTCGATCAAGAGATCCTTCCCCACAAGCGTGTTGAAGAGCAGTGTGGATCTGTGTCGGAGTTCTTCCCCGCATAGTTTCTATTTTCACGTACGAGCTCTTGTCTAACGCCGTGACTCGACTTGAGGAGCTACATGCTTTCATTTCCAAACATCAGCAAATGGTACTGCGCATTCTGACACTACTGCATTGCATAGTCTGTCCTTGACACGACGCAATCGTTTTCCCGATGGCGTCATCAGTTTCCGTTTTAGATTAATGTGTGCAGAACTTTTGTTATGACTCTCGTATACTTCAATGAAGAGATCCGGGGATCCGCAACCGCCGCTTTAACATCAGAGAAAGTGAATACTCTGGTGGCCGTGGCGTGATGGTCTCAGCCGGAATCATCACGAACGTATGCCCTGACCTGCACTTCTTTCAGATTCGTTGTATTAACACCCTGAGCTACAGAGTCCAGATCTTGAACCCATATGTCAAGACATTCAGGGGAACGGTCGATTCAGATTTTGTTCTTATGGATGATAATGCCCAATATCGTCGATCTCATTTAGTCGACGAATTTCTCGAAAAGGAATATATCTGCTGAATGGAGTGGCCATGCATATCCTCTGATCTCGATTCCATTGAGCGTGTATTGGATGCTCTAAGGAGACACATGGGAGCTCGTCAGCCCCATCACAGAATACTTCAAGAACTTAGAATAGCTCTTGTTGAGAAGTGGTCATTTATCCCTTAAGACCGCATCAATACCCTCACGTGGAGACATATTTTGAGCTGCATGGCTGGCTATCAGGAATGATAATACTCCATATTAAGATACTACATATCTTAAGCAAGAGGCTCTAAATTTTGTTCCACGGGCTGCTCTTTCATGTAAATTACTCGATTATGATATTAATACACGCAAATTATGAGATTATTCTTCATCTGCTTGAGTTACATAAGTAATGTAATAATAAACCTCGTTACAAAATTTCATTGAATTTCCTCATAAATACGTCGAATTTTGTACGAATTTATAAATTACCCCTTAATTTTGAGCACCAGTGAAGGTATAATTCGAATTAATTAGAAAAATACGATTTCCAGTTACCATGTTTTGCCAGTCCTTTGCAACTACACGGACGGAAAGTGAAAAAAGAACACCAAGAAGGAATTGGCGGACGATCATGAAATGTACATATGTTAATGGGGTCGAGTTTACGTAGGTGTGATGTTAATTTCGGGACCAACTAGTGAGCGCTTACGCCACAGCACGACATAATATGCAAATTATCGTCGGTGGTATTTAAAAAGTACGGCGAAGTGGATGTAATCAGTCGTCGGCGTACGGATACGTGCAAAGACCTTGAAGAAGCTGCAATGCCTGGACATGGAAGACATGTACGATTTCAGCAGCTATCGGACTTTGAGCGAGGTCGTCTAGTCGGACTCCGCGAGAACGGGTGGTCGTATCTTCCTATTGCGGAGCGAATTGGACGGGAAGTATCGGTGGTGGTACGATGGTAGCGTAGATGGTCAGAGGAACATTCCCACACGAGAAGACGTGGAAACGGGAGTCACAGACGGACTGATGAGCGGACCGATCGACGCATGAGAAGAGCGGCGTTGTCAAGCAGAACATCCACTGCGACGCAAATCCGAGCTGCCGTTGCACCTGAGGTGACTGTGCGAACAATCCGCAACCGTCTACTGAATGCAAGACTACCTGCACGTGTGCCTCTGGCATGTGTACCTCTGACTCCAGCCCAACGTCAGGAACGGCTGCAGTGGTGTCGCCAACGTCTGCACTGGAGAACGCAATGGTGATCTGTCGTGTTCAGCGATGAAAGCAGATTCTGCTTGGAAGCCTCCGATGGCCGTATGCTTGTTCGCAGACGCACAGAGGAGCGTCTCCACCCTTCTTGCATTCGCCAGCGACACACAGGGCCTACACCTGGTCTCCTGGTGTGAGGAGCGATCAGCTATCACTCCCGTACACAACTAGTGTTTGTACCGGGTACGTTAAAAAGCACCTCCTACATCAACAACATTATTCAGCCCGTTGTTGTGCCATTTGTAAGGTCGGTCCATCGTGGTGTTTTCCAGCAAGATAACGCACGCCCACACACGGTACGTGCAACGCAACATGCACGTCAGGGTGTGAGACAATTTCCATGACCTGCACGTTCATCGGATTTGTCCCCCATTGAGCACGTGTGGGATTTTATGGGACCACGACTTCTAGTCTCCACGGCAAGCCACGACCATCCCAGATTTACGCGTCCAGGTTGAGGATGCTTGGAACTCAATACCCCAAACTTACATCCAACATCTGTACGATAGACTCCATGCCAGAATTGCATAGTGTGACGCAGTTCATGGCGGTTCAACCTCGTACTAACCATGTTACATGGAAATGTTATTTTTCAGTTCACCAGCAAATACAGCTGTATTTTGCCATAATGTTTTGATCACGTTATCCTCTGTATTCCGTTATTATGCTGTATAAATTTCGTTGGTATCAGACGTCTCCTTCTTGGTGTTCTTTTTTCACTTTCCGCCAGTGTATTTGGAATATTTTTTCCGCGATTCTGAGACGAGAGAGAAATTCAGTTTAAGTAAGTTTCTTCTGCTTTCTAGCTAAGAAACTGCGTTAATTCCTTTCCGTAAAGTTTCCCAATCTCTTATGCATTGATAAGACTTTTATCTTAGTCAGTATTTTCCATCGTCCGCGCTGGTAATTTGAAGCTCAGGAACTTTTCAGAAAATCTCTTATATTCTACACTCTTGAATATAATTTCAATAAATACAATTGATTTTGAATTAGCAAAGCAAAAAGGAAAATGCGCCCTTCCTGTCGGTGAACATACAGAAGGAAGAATTATTTTTTCCTGTTCTTTAATCTACAGATTATAAGACGCAGTTCCTAGACATGATTGAACAGAGCCACGAGCACAGTAGCTGAAATTTTTAATTCGCGCTGATGATGTTAAGGCGTTTATTTTTCATATTCAAGTTACACAAATTGCTTTGAACTTTAGTTGAGTGAAAATTTAAAAATCATATGCAGGTTTATTTCAGAAAGATGCTACCTTGAAAATATTCGATATGCAAATCCCCTTTGTTTTATCGTGTGAGAGTCTGGGTAAAAAATTTAAACTCCGCAAGACAGCTCGGTGAAATTACCACCCGAGATTCATTTTTATTTTTTCCCGGACTATAATCTTTACAACAATGTAGAAGCGTAGTTGTTTTGTATGATTTTAAAGAACGGCGTTAATGCGATTGGTGTTTAGGATTAAGAGAAGAGGTAAAACAGCACTCATTTGAAGAAATTCAACAGAAGCCATATTTGACTTAAAGCATCTCATGGAGAAAAGTACATGAGTTATAAAAATACATTATATTGTGTGACGTGCATGCACCGTAGGACGCACATGAGATAAAGGCAGATAGCAGCAAAAGCATACGTCCGCGTAGCTCAGTTGAAAGAGCGACTTACTCCGGAGTGAGGGAACTTGGTTTCGATGCCAGGAGTGGACAAAAATGACTGAGGAATTTACTTCGTTGTATTAACACCGGAAGCGTTGGGAAGTCATACGGATCAACGACCGCTGAACAAGCTCCTACAGTTCACGAAGATTTGATGGAGGGGTCAGAGCCTCGAACATATCTCTCGATGACATCCCAGATGTGCTCGATGGGATTGAAATCAGGTGACCTAGCTGGCCAAGGAAGCGAGGTCACGTCAGTGGAGTGTTCATCCAACCATTCGGATACAATTCGGGAGCGATGGCACGGTGCATTTTCTTGTTGCAGGATGAGGTCCCCAGTCGGATGTTGAAGACGCACAAACGGCAACAAATGGTCGTCCAGGATATCCCGGTAACGTTGACCTGTGAGGGACGATGTCACACGTACCAGGGGTCCCATTTTAGTCCACATAAACAGTCGCCAGATGAGAATGCCACCCCTCCAGCTTGAAGAGTACCCTGCTGGCAAGAAGGATCCATGGCTTCATGTGGTTTGCGCCGTACTTGTATCCTGCCATCCGCATGTACCAACGTGAATCTCGACTCATCAGTCCAGGCAACATTTTTCCACATGTCTAGGGTCCAGTGGCGATGTTCCTGCGCCCATGCTAATCTTTGCACCTTGTGATGTGCGGTCAGCAGCAGTACCCTCGTGGAACAATGACTTCTGTACCCCATAGCGAGGAGATGGTTCTGGATGGTGTGGCTGCTTACACTTTTTGTGCACCAGCGTTAAATTGCCGAGTGATTTCTTGCACTGTGACCCGTCTATCCGCTGTTACAATGCGAGCTAGCCGACGATGACCCGGCTCATCCACACGCTGTTGTCCACGGCAGTTGGCCCTTGCAGGGATGGTTTTACCGGATTCGATGTACTCACGGTGCACCCGTGACACAGTGGCTCGTGAAAATCCTAATGCCTGCACGACTTCCGAGATGGAGTGACCCATTCGTGGGGCCCCGACAATTTGCTCACGATCAAATGTGCTTAGATCCTTCGTCTTACCCATACTGCGTCCGACTCTTACTGATTCCCGTCGCATCACTCCTTATGTTGTCGGATCGCTGCATACGTCATGTCGTTTCCGTTTACAGGGTCGCCCACAGCGCAACATTTGCATAACGCCAGCTGTCTCTAATTCAATTGCTCTTCAGTGTAGAATAGAGGATTTTTGTTTCTGACAAGACAGTCTGCCGAAAATCGTTGTAATCAGGGAGGAGAGCCTGCAGACCATAAAAGAAGAAACAACTGTTGACGAAAGCTATGCAGAAAAAGAAGCGCCAGTGAGCAAAAGTGCACAAAGACTGGTCTTTTGAAAAGTGGAAGGAGGTCATATTCTTATATGAGAACCATTTTTATGTCCAAAGAGAGCTATTAACCTATGTCAGAAAATCATCCGCTGAGAAGATGTCTGCCTCCCATCTTCAACAAGTTCCTAAACATCTAGCTAAACAGATGTTCTGGGGTTGTTTTACACATGATGGCCCATGATCACTTGTGCCTGTTGACAGTAGGATGAAATGTGACCAATACTTTAAAATATTGGAGAAAAGAGTAGTCCCACAGATCCAAAAAGATAAGGAACTCATCGTCCAACAGGATCTCGCGCCATACCACGCTTCGAAAAAAGTGAAAGAATTCTTCAAAAATCACTACATTCAAATGCTTCAGTGGCCAGGTTACTCTTCTGACATTAACCCAATAGAACATTTGTGGGGCTCAGTGAAAAAGAGACTTGGAAAACTTAATTATGATAAAAAGGATTACATCATGCAATCCGTTTAAGGGGGTTTGGTAGGTTGTATCTCGGCCATACTAATTGTAACATATTGAAGACCCGTTATCTCAGGAACCACTAGAAAGAAGTGGCTGAAATTTTCAGGAGTTGTTCACTACGTACTGCTACACACTTTCACACAAGGCTTTTTTAAAATTAATTTTAGTTGTCATTGTATAATTTCTATTTCAGGAACCATTGAAAACGTTGTAAAAGATGAAACATAAAAATGTATAAAAGGTTACCAAAGCATCGCATTACAAAACTCTTGTGTTAAGGTCTGTAGATACAAGAGACAAACCTGTGGTACAAATTTCAAAACTCTATATTTTGTAGTTTCTGAGATAACGGGTCATTAATGTTAAAAAATATAACTCTCGGAAATATGCAATTGATGTTTATTGAGCTAACGCTTACCATACGACAGTAGATTCAGTGCATTTCAGCACCATAGGAGGGGTTATCTGGTCCCTCTTCTTCATGGAACGTCTCTTCAAGCTTCCTCTTGGCACTTCGCTGTTGTCTAGCTCTTTTATGGAGTGTGGACAACATACGCTCACCCCTTCTCACTCACAGACTATCGAGCTCCGCCAGCACTGATCCCATATTCTTGCTGACAATGATCCCAAGCTGTTTCCGAACCATGCATCTAGATATATTCCCTTTGTTAAGGTTTAAGATGACATCACACACTGAAAATACCAAAGTACGAAACCTTGCAAAGTCAGTTTTCGGTACTCTTGACCAAATGACCATATTCACAGATTCGTTAAGGTTTTGATTTTTCGCATGCAAGCATTTTTTCAACAGTGCAGGGTTAGCCAGGTCCTGAAATATGGGCTTTCTTTTTTCTGTACTTAGAACTGGGGAATATGCAATACTATAAAAAAACACGATATAGCGTGGGATCAAATACCAAATGAGGGAAACGCGCGAAAAGCCGTCTGACATATACTCACATTTATGGACCTGTGTTCTGTCCGTAGGATAAGTACAAATGAGGCGTCCAATTAAAGACAATAATTCATGCAACGGAAATGTACAACAATGAAAAAAAACGATTTTTGGGCCCATATTAACCTACCGAACTCCCTTAAAGATATGGTTTAGAGACGCAGAAATAAGAAACATGTGTTCAACTTTAGTAAAGTCACCAGAATTCCATACGTGCACAACTACCTCAAAAACACATACCTGGAAACGTATATCAAGTTAAACGATGCCTATGTACATTAAATTAAACCAATATGTTCCAATTACAGAATTAAAATACGAGATTCATTTACAGTTAAAACCCAATGATTAAAAACTACTTGCAGAATCTTTTGGAACTAACTATAGCCCCATCATCAGGAAGACTGTCACAGAGAAACAGTGGGACTGGTATTAAATAAGACTTTAGCTGTTAGAACGGGAGAGCACAAATACAGGACTTTAGCTGTTAGAATGAAAGAGCACAAATACAGGACTTTAGCTGTTAGAATGAAAGAGCACAAATACAGGAATTTAGCTGTTAGAATGAAGGAGCACAAATACAGGACTTTAGCTGTTAGAATGAAAGAGCACAAATACAGGACTTTAGCTGTTAGAATGAAAGAGCACAAATATAATATCAGGACCGGCTCTTCTACTACAGTCCTTGCCAGAACTGTTAATCAAGGGCATTATACACCAAATTGGGAAAACGCTACGATTATAGCTTCAGCACATAATCTACGTTCTCTTCTCTTCACAGAAAGTTTGCGTATAGTTCGATATGCTCAAAACTATTGCAATGAGGACCTGCCAGCCTTTATTCCACAACCGTGGAGGTTACTGATTGGAACTTTTTGTGCGAATGATGATATGGCCTATGACGAACAAGCTACGTGATTAGCTATTCTCTTTTCTTCTTATCGATTACCATGTTGTGGCAACATGGAGCCTAATTTCCGGGGATGCCTCTGTATTTAATACCAGCCACACTGTTCCTCTGTGACGGTCTTTCTCATGATGGGACTATAATTAGTTTCGAAAGATCTTGCAAGTAGTTTCTAATCACTGTATTTTAATTGCAAATACATCTCGTATTTGAATTCTGCAATTGGAACATGTTGGTTTAATTTAACGTACATAGACAGCGTTTAACTTGATATATGTTTCCACGTATATGTTTTTGAGTTTGGTAGAATCCACGCCAAAGTGAATTAATGAACTTATTGGGAAGCAAGGAGTAGATATAAGTTATTAGGTAAAGTCGGAGTTAATTTTTTGTACTTATTTTCTCGCAAAATTACATCTTTTCTTTAAAATGTGAATGTCCGAATAAATTTGTTCGGTGCTGTACTTACAATTTCAACGTCCCGGTTTATTCCACTTGTTAGCACATCATAGTAGCACAATACTGATTTTCAATCATTTCACAATAACAAATGCTGCTATCGACATGTACTTCAAAATACTAAATTTTTATCTTGCAACAGTACAGTATCAAAACGTTACCTAAATTCCGTTCAGCAATTCTGTAACTCAGAAGATATTGCCTTTTCATAAACCGTTGGCTCGTTTAACAAATCGTTAACATCATTTCTCTTCCTCCCCAATCCCCCGAGAACTGAACCTCGTTTCTTTTTTAAACTACACACTGCATAGCAATATATTGACCTTTGACTCACTGCCAGCGATACCAACTTAGCAAACTTGACGAGGAAAATAATGCATCGTTAAGTTAGAAAACGTTTAATGAGAAGAAAACAAATTTACATAAGAACATAGAAATGCAAAAGGAAGGTTAAAACAGAGGTATACGACACATCTTTCGATATAATAAATGCAGACAGCACAGTTTAATATAAACAGTTTGATATAAAAATTGCAGTGCACGAAAAATCAGCATTAAATACATTTTCATTTAAAGCCGTTATAGAAGTGATAACAGACCGAATGAAGGAAAAAGCACAGTAGTTCATTTTGTTGGCACATGTAAAACTGATACAGACAAGCAAGAGAACAACGAACAACTATAAAATAGGGAATGAGTACGATCATGGTCTGAGGAATATGTCAAGGAAGCTCATTTCTCTACCCCACCCGCCAGAACTGAACAAAAATTTACGTACAAAATGATGTTGATGCCCATGTGGTGCAGCGGTCTCAGCGCTGGCTTATGACCACCTTTCCGAAAAGGGTCCAAGTTTGAATCCTGCTAAGGCATGGATGTTTTGTTTTTCTTGGGCCACACAACGTCCTTCCAAATACGTGAAGACAATGCAAAAAGACAAAGGCATCGCTCTTTCCCCGTCTTTCTTTAATTAACACACACAGCAACCGAAAAGTTGTATTCCGACACCGCTGGGATCGAACTCCAGATCTCTCGATAAATAGCAGAGTGCTTTCACTTTATGCTACGATGACAACAATCCACGTTTCTGTGTGTGTATCTGTTTGAATCTGTCAACAAAATAAAAGAAAAACGTGGAAAGAGCGATGGCTTTGTCTATTTACATTGTCTCCACGTATTTGGAAGATTTTCACCATTTCTCTTGCCCTTTGGATTTATTAGCTATAATTAAATAGCTTGTGCCGTTAAGCCCCACCAGATAGAGACGTCTCTGTTGATGAGCCCATCCCTATGGATTTGTGAAGCCAGATGCTGACAGATAAACACACATAGCGCAGTGGATTGTTGGCACCGTAGCGTATGGAGACGTCTCAGTTGCTGAGCCCATCCCTACGGATTTGTAAAGTCAGATGCTGAGAGAGAAACACACATAGCGCCGTGGATTGTTGACACCGTTGCGTATGGAGACGTCTCCGTTGCTGCGCCCATCCCTACGGATTTGTGAAGCCAGATGCTGACAGATAAACACACATAGCGCCGTGGATTGTTGGCACCGTAGCGTATGGAGACGTCTCAGTTGCTGAGCCCATCCCTACGAATTTCTAAAGTCAGATGCTGACTGATAAACACGCATAGCACCGTAGATTGTTGGCACCGTAGCGAATGGAGACGTCTCCGTTGCTGCGCCCATCCCTACGGATTTGTGAAGTCAGATGCTGACAGATAAACACACATAGCGCCGTAGATTGTTGGCACCATAGCGTATGGAGACATCTCAGTTGCTGAGCCCATCCCTACGGATTTGTGAAGCCAGATGCTGACAGATAAACACACATAGCGTCGTGGATTGTTGGCACCGTAGCGTATGGAGACGTCTCAGTTGCTGAGCCCATCCCTACGGATTTGTGAAGCCAGATGCTGACAGATAAACACACATAGCGTCGTGGATTGTTGGCACCGTAACGTATGGAGACGTCTCAGTTGCTGAGCCCATCCCTACGGATTTGTGAAGCCAGATGCTGACAGATAAACACACATAGCGTCGTGGATTGTTGGCACCGTAGCGTATGGAGACGTCTCAGTTGCTGAGCCCATCCCTACGGATTTGTGAAGCCAGATGCTGACAGATAAACACACATTGCGCCGTGGATTGTTGGCACCGTAACGTATGGAGACGTCTCAGTTGCTGAGCCCATTCCTACGGATTTGTGAAGCCAGATGCTGACAGATAAACACACATAGCGTCGTGGATTGTTGGCACCGTAACGTATGGAGGCGTCTCAGTTGTTGAGCCCATCCCTACGAATTTGTGAAGCCAGATGCTGACAGATAAACACACATAGCGCCGTAGATTGTTGGCACCGTAGCGTATGGAGACGTCTCAGTTGCTGAGCCCATCCCTACGGATTTGTGAAGCCAGATGCTGACAGATAAACACACATAGCGTCGTGGATTGTTGGCACCGTAACGTATGGAGACGTCTCAGTTGCTGAGCCCATCCCTACGGATTTGTGAAGCCAGATGCTGACAGATAAACACACATAGCGCCGTAGATTGTTGGCACCGTAGCGTATGGAGACGTCTCAGTTGCTGAGCCCATCCCCACGGATTTGTGAAGTCAGATGCTGACAGATAAACACACATAGTGCCGTGGATTGTTGGCACCGTAGCGTAAAGCGAACGCACTCTGCTAGTTATCGAGAGATCTGGGATTCGATCCCAGCGGTATCGGAATACAATTTTTCGGTTGCTGTGTGTGCTAATTAAAGAAAAACGCGGAAAGAGCGACGATTTTGTCTACTCACACAACATCCCATTGTTTAAGGCCACTGGTTCCAGGGAAGGGTGACTCTTTTCCTTCCCTGGAACAAGCGGCCCTAAATTCGTGACGGGAGTTTGCTTATATCTCATCGAGTTGCTTTCGATGGTCGTTAAAAAATAAAAGACCTCTGTGCCACTGTGAAATCGGGAGCTTTCTTACCATGCTAAAGTTTGAAAAGTCTAAGAAAATAAGGAAAAATGATTTGCATGAATTTGTGTGGGGGAGTGAACCGCTGGTTTTGACGACCTTGCTTTACGACACACTCTTTTGCAACGAAGTACGAATGACTTTTATTTATTTTATCTCGACAACTGAAGTACGAATGTCTTTTATCTGCTGTCTCTGGAACTAAAAAGAAAAAGAAGTTGTGGTTCAGTTACATGTATACGGCTTTGAAGCGATAAATGAACATGCTTTATTCTACAAACATTTCCTTGTTCGTATGTGTTAAAAGATTATGTTCAAAATTTTTAATCTTGAGTGCTTTACAGAATGTTTGATCAATGGAAAGAATATCTGACAGTACTGAAACACTCCAGTTATACAGTATAAATGCGAAAAGATAGGTCCACCGTAGTCTGCTTAACTTTTGCATTATAGATTTAATTCAATACTATAGTCGACCAACAGAAATGCATTTTCCTATAAAAATATGAAATACGATGTTCTACTGCTTTGAAAAAGGAAAAGATTACTTAAGAAAATGCATCTTTCCCAAAAAATGCTCCGGGCGATATGGTACCTACTGATTCTTTCCCTCTTTGGAAGATCAAACTTCAAACAAGGAAAACCGTTAGAATAGAGAAAAACCAATGCTTTATTTCCCTTTATTCAAAGTACGTGCAAGCCGTAGCGCACCCTACGGCCAGTCGTATTTTAATATTCTGATGCAGAATTTCTTATGTAGAATGTGAAGCACATGGTTTACTGTAAAACATTTCAAAATATTCTACAATGTTTCGTAGCAGAATCACTGAATGTTTGGATTTAATGAGTACTTTTACTGACCGAATGATAGATGATCATATCATCATCATCATTGTCAACCAGTATCAATCCACTGCTGGACGAAGGTCTCCCGAAGTTTCCTCCACAACGGTCTGTCTTGCGCCAGTCTCCTCCATGTCACTCCGCATACTTACGAATTTCATCCACCCATCTCCCGTGTGGTCTTCTTCTGGGTCTTTTCCTGTCCCTTGGAATCCAATCTAAAATTTCGGCTGTCCATCGATGGTCTGTCCTTCTGGCAGTATGTCCAGCCCATTGCCATTTCAGAGATTTAACTCTGATCATGATGTCTTCCACTCTTGTCATTTTTCGGATCCACGAGTTCCTCTTCTTATCTTTCCTGGTTACACCAAGTATGCACCTCTCCATGCTTCTTTGTTGTCTGCAGTCTTTGCATGCCTCTTTTTGTTAAGGTTCACGTCTCTGCACCATACGTAAGCACTGGAAGGAAGCATTGATCAAACACTTTTCTTTTAAGGCATAATGGCATATTGCTCTTGAAAATTATGCTGTTTCTTCCAAAAGCTCTCCAGGCAAGTTTTGTACGCCGATTAATTTCTTCATCAATGTGACCCTCACTTGATATCTGCTGTCCAAGATAAACGTACGTGTCTGTTATCTCCAGCTTTTCTCCATCAATCGATAAATTTTCATTTCTTGTAAAAGCATTGAACATCACTTCTGTCTTCTGAAAGTTCATTTTTAATCCCACTTCTTTACTCTTGTCAGCAAGTTCCTGGATCATACTCTGCAACTCTGATGGGCTAGTTGCAAAAATGACTACGTCATCAGCAAAACGAAGGTGGGTTAGATAATCACCGTTAATCTTTATCCCTTTGTTTTCCCAGTTCAGTGATTGAAAGACAATTTTCCAATGTGGCATTAAAGAGCTTCGGAGATATGGTGTCACCTTGTCTCACTCCCTTTCCAATTTTTATGTGTGTTGTATTTTCAAACAGCCGAATCTTTGCACTTGCATTTTCATAGATGTTATTAATAATATTAATGTATGCATCTTCAATACCGCAGGATTTCAGAGCCATTGTAACTGCTGATGGTTTCACCGAATCAAAGACTTTTTCGTAATCGACAAAAGCCATGCACAATGGAAGTTCATATTCCCTCGATCATATAAAAGGTAATAATCACAAAACTTTCCTGACATATGAAATTTTGAAACGAAGAGTTTAAAACTATGCAGCAAAACCATCTTCGCCGACATTTAGTCAATTACAGTATTTTAAACTCTTCATTATACGATTTCATATGCGCAACATGCTTTATGTTTACTATGTTTTATACATCGTTTGCCGAAAAAACGAATCACCCAGAAGAAATCATCCAATCGAGAAGTATGGGAAATGTAAATGTTCCGGAATGGAAATGATTGCAATTCCAGATCAGTTGGGCCATTTATTCGGATCAAACAGCTACACAAGTGGAACACGTCAGTACGTTGGAGACCCACCTCTTGTTCAGAAACAAGCGGTTACCCGCGGTGCCATAGACGCATAGTGTTCACTGATATTGTCATGAGGTATATATACCATGCCAGATGGTGTCCAAATTTTGGGCCAGTTCGCCGACATTCGGGAATGGGCGTAGGTAGCGCCCTTTTATGTCCCAAACATGTTCGATCGGTGAGAGGTTGCGAGATCAGGCTGGCTATGGAAGGGTGTCAACATTACGGAAGCAAGCCTGGGAAAGTCGTGCCGTGTGTGGCCGGGCATTATCCTGTTGAAACATTTATCGGTGATGCTGCGATAATAATGGCAACACAGCAGGTCGCAGAATGTCGTCGACTCCCATTGAACCGTGATAGTTGGCGTCGTAGGAAATGCATGAATTAAGGCCAAGGTTGGACCGACACCGTTTCTCTTCTAGGTGTCCGTGACTTTTGTCAATATAGTGCATTTCCTGCTTTTTTATAACGCACGGTTTTGCCTCTAGGTGGCGTCAGTTCATATTTCTATTTGAAAGTGTATCTCTGATTGAAAAAAACCCTGTGTACCTTTCACTATGAAACTCCCTTTGAGCCGATGTATTTATCCGAATGACGCACATGTTTTTTCTCCAGGCGTCGCTAGGTTACATTACGTCTTCCTCTATATATTTGCTTCTAATTGTTCTTATAGAAACTTTTCGTTTCTGTGTGTACATTTCACTATAAAGAACATTTTTGTACAAATAGTGATTATAATCAACTGACTTCGTGCCGCTAGTGGGCGTGAGAAGCTATTTCAGCTTCCAGATATTTTACTAATCCTTGAAATCCGATTGGGAAAATTATTTGTTCCATTTTTGTTTCCATGTAGTTCCATTCACTAGAAACTACACTGCAAATCCTCTTTGAAAAATTTTTTTTGTGTCGGAAAATAATCAACAGAAGTGCTCATTATGTCCAAGAATTTAATGTCATCTTTCTTGCTTTTTCTGGAGAAGCAATTGATTTTGTGCAAAAAAAAGTTTCAAACAAAAACACTTTCGTTAGAGCTGAAGGCGTAGATAACGAACAGTCGCAGCATTCATTCCAGCGTGTACTTTTCCAAAGGGCATTCAAAGTCGAAAACTGTAATGTATCGGTTTCAAAGTACAAGGCTTTTCCGAAAAAAACACTTCGTTTATTCCAGTATAGATTCCCGCAAGAAATAACGGAAAAATATATATCATCTTACCGATTATATATTTCAGCACTCTATTGTTGCAAATATATTTCGAATACATCGGATTTGTTCTCCAAAAGTTAGCAATGTTTGTGTAAGCATTGTTGAATTCACAAGCGAAACTTTGCAGAAAAAAGTTTATGTCTGGATGCGATGCACAGTTTACTGCGATTTCACTGTGTGATTTCCCTGAGGAAATTAGATATTGATGAGCCGCAAGCAAAAACTGAAAACCATTATTCCAACTCAAATCTTTTTCTGCTTAATTTTATGTCGAGTTTCAAAGGTTCTGTCCTTTTTAGTTTGACGAAACTAAAAAAAAAAAAAACTCGCTATAGAAAGCTTTTCGAATAAGAGTAATAATATATTTAAGTGCAAGATGATTAAGTTACGGGAAGTACAGGCTAATCTAAAACGGCATTGTCAAATTTTGTTGGCTATACTCCAACCTCTCTCGGGACTAACTCAAGGAAGTGCATGTTGCCATACATGTAGTAACGATCAACCTACCATTTTTCGTTTTCCATTGTTCATCGTGGCTACTCTTCTTATCTACTTATACTCTTTCTTTTGGTTTGCGAATGCTACTGGTAAGTTATAATTTTAGAAAATGTAAGTTAATTTCGTGTTCCGTGTTTTGAACGTGTATAACAAGACTTGTTTTGCTGGTAATATTTGTATCACGAATTTACGTTTCGTTAAACGCTAAGCTGACGTTCTGATTACATGTAAGGATCATCCAATTGCAGCCAACACTTTAGATCAGGAGTCGGTAACATTTTATACGCGTTGTGCCAGTAATACTTTGAAGTGTCACAGCGTGTCAATCAGCCTCATGTTTTCAAATTGACTAATTCTCTATGGTTTAACCAAAAAGACAAAGTAAATAAATATTTGGGTGCAATATAAATCAAATAATCTTAGGTACATACACCCACCACCCATAAAAATATACTGCGCATTCCTGTGCTCTCACAGTTTTACATATTTGTTCTCCACTATCTACCAACAAGTAATTGGACACCCCTGTAATCCACGATATCTGCGGTCCTGATACACGTCACGGCCGCCGCCGTTAAATATCGTGTGGGAAACAACAGCGCAACCCGTCGCATGCAAGATGCCACGCAGTTCGGAGCTCTCTGATTTCGAGAAAGGTGTAATCGTCGGGTATCACAGAAATGGCCGATCCATACGTGACATATCCTGCGAGTTGAAGTACCCAAAATCGACAGTGGCCTAAGTGATTGGCAAGTGGAAGATGAGAGGTGACTGTCGGAATGTGCCCCGACCCGGCAGACCCACAAAACTGGGAGTTAGAGACCAACGGGTGCTGGCCAGAGAAATTCGGAAGAACCGCACCAAATCGATGGGCCACATCCGCTAGGAGTTTCAACAGATATCCGGGAGTGTTCTGTCGATGAATACCATCCGTAAGGAAGCCCATCTGCTCGGTTATCGTGGACGTGCTGCCGCCCACAAGCCTTTGATCACCAAGTCCAATAGCGCTACTCGGCTAACGTGGTGCAAAGAACGTCGACAGTGGACCGTTGAACAGTGGAAACAGGTTCTCTGGAGCGACGAATCAAGGTTCACCCTCTACCGTTCGGATGGCAGTGTCTGGGTTTGGCGTCTGCCTGGAGAACGCCTCCTGCCGGAATGTATTGTGCCAACTGTGAAGTTCGGCGGCAGTGGAATTATGCTATGGGGGTGTTTCTCCTGGTATGGTACGGGACCCTTGGTCGCAATTCCTGGTAGACTCAACACCGAGACCTACTGCACCGGTTTGGATGACCATGCTCTTCCTACGTTGTGGCAGTTTTACGGAGTAGACCCATGTTACTTTCAGGATGACAATGCCACCTGTCGTGTTGCGAGGTCCACCATGTCTTGGTATGGTGACAATGGGGTTAATCGAATGGACTGGCCCGCGCAGAGCCCAAACCTTAACCCTATCGAGCACCTCTGGGACGAGTTGGAGCGTCGACTTCAGGGGTGCCCCCATCGTCCGAAATCGGTGAAGGAATTGACCTGTCTTCTCTAAGCCGAGTGGAAGAAAATACCGCTAGCCGTCGTACAACGCCTGGTTGAGAGTATGCCCCGGAGGGTCGCATCTGTAATCGTCGCTCGTGGAGGCTCCACCAACTATTGAAGGTGAATAAACTTCGTTTTCCTTTGCTATCACAGGTGTCCAATTACTTGTTGGTAGATAGTGTATATACAAAGGCGGTTCCATAAAACCTGAGAATAATTCTTTTTTGAATTGGCAACAGTGCGAAGGAGAAAAAATAACCACGCAAGCGACTAACTGAACTCAGAAAGTATCTGTGGCAACAGTTATTACCCGTGGCAGACAATTCTGGTTTTGTTATTCCGCAGTTACGTCTGCATTTCGCCATACAGCTATGGAGCTGAGTGATTCAGTGTAAAACAGTGAAATGCCTTGTGAGCTAAATTTTGTTATCAAACGGCTCCAGAAGCAGTTGATTTAAGGAAAAAAGCTTAAAAAGATAAATGTTTGGGTGAGTCAACGACTTTTAGGTGGCACCATGATTTCCAAAAATGGCGTGTGTGGGCAGAACTTGCTCCTAGACCTGGTCTACCTGAAAGTGTTGTTACGGAGCGTATTGTTAACACTGTTTGGGCAATACTGCATGACGATCAACGAATGAAGTGTGAAGACATAGCGGCGTCAACTAATATTTGAAAAACGTCAGCATTCCACATTCTACAAGACAAATTGCTGCTGCATCGTGTGTGTTCCAGATGGGCACCTCATCACGTGACGAGAGAACAATTGTTAGCCAGAGTTCAGGTGTGTCATAAGTGGAAACAAAAGACTGAAAAGGATCCAGACTTCCTAAACACAGTAATAACTGCCGATGAAACATGGGTCCACAATTTCGACCCCCTCACGAAGCGCGCAACGAGTGTTTGGAAACACAACAGACTCGCCTCCTCCGAAGGAAGTCCGCCAAACCAAATCAGCTGGGAAGGTGATGATGATAATTTTCTTTGATCATGAAGGTGTAGTCTACCAGCATGCCGTTCCTCCACAAATTACTGTCAATGCTGCTTAAGATTGAAAGTACATTTCAATCTTAAGCGTCTGTGCCGAAACATATTGATTAAGCTACCGGGACTGATCTGCAAGTGGACCCTACACCATGATAATGCTCGCCCAAATGTGGCTGCTTCTGTTCAACAGTTTCTTACGCAATGCAGTATTGAAATCATGCCACAGCCTGCCTACAGTCCTGACCTCGCCCCGTGCTGTTTCTGGTTGTTTCCAACAATGAAGAAGAAGTTCCGTGACGCAATATTCAACACAAATGCTGACGTTATTTAAGATGTACAGGGGTAGCCAAAGCAGCCTGCACGAAATGCTTTCACCCTATGCTTTGAAAAGCGGACTGAACGATGGGACCGTTGCACATCATCTGAGGGAAGATACTTTGAGAAAGAATAACATATATTTTGCTGTACCTATATATCTTCATTTTGTGTGATTTTAGTCTCAGTTTTGATGGAACGGCAGTTATATATTAACACTGTTTTGGTCAGGTTTAATAATTAATAAAAAAGGAATATTTAAGACAATGGAATTTATTTTGTAATGAATAATACAAGAAATTTGAGGAATGCTTTTCTTTAATCAGAGTGAGGTTAAGAACACAGAATATCTATAATCATTTCGCGACACAAAAAGAATCTTCGAGGTGGATTTTTAAAAGAGGTGGTAATCAGAAAAAAATGGCATTTACGTACCTTAACAGATATCGCTCATTTTAATGAAAAGTTTGCTCATTCTTCTTTTCAGTGAATGGTACCACCGGTCACAAAGAACATTTCTTGAACCAGATTTTCAGAAATGCAACGTATATACCATTACACCCTTTAGCAGAAGAACTGTGCGTTAACGAAAAATCGAAAGAAATGCGCAAAATATTCCTCATGCAGTAAACTATTTGACGCGAGAAACATTTTCCAAATCGAACTGTTAGGAGCTCATAAAATAACTTTACGTCCTCTAGCGTGAAAAAGTGCGTTCATGGTACAAGTATTGGGACAGGAAAATATTTTATTTCAATATAATTTTTAGAACCGAAGATATTGTTTTAATTAGAAATATACAGTGACATTCCCAGCGAAATATTGTAACATTATGAAAATGTAGAAAATATGCACAAACTATTTTTTGTATAATGGGAGCTATCCGACGGAAAACAAATTTTTGAAGTACAATTGTTAGAAGCAGAGATGGTAATGAAACTAAAAATATACAGGGTGTCCAATAAGTCACTTTCTGTCTTGAAATTATTATAACTTCTTTTTTTTTCCAAACGTTTTCATTGAAACTACTCTTATAATACACACCATTCCCTTATGTTATAGTATGAGTTTCCGTTGAGGTGAATCATACCGTTTGTTTTGAGTGTGGAAGAGGGAGCTAGAATAGCAGCCCGTTATGGCGTTTGGCGATATGTGATAAAAGTATATAGGTGGAGGGGGCTGGAATTCATTCAACACTAAACGCAAAAGCAACGTTGTCATCGGGAGTTAATAATAACCGGCAGAGTCACCGATGCCAAGAGAACAGGAAGACCATTAACTTGGACGACTACGAGTAATGTTGCCACAATTAATGAATTCCGCAAAGGTACATGGAAATTCTGAGAGATCACGTGTGGTCAGTGATTGCTCAATGTGACAACATGGCGAAGCTTCACTTTATGCAGGGTGGGGAAGTTCATCATTTTGCAAATTATGTCCATACATGGATGCATGGTCACTCTCTGAGTCAATACGTTGGCTGACGTGGTGTGTATTAATGGCCCACTGGTATCCCAGATTAATCGTGCTGTGATTTTTTCTAGGAGGAGATTAACCGTAGAAAACCATTCAGCTTGGTTGAATTGGAAGAAGCTATTTCCAATGTGATGGATGATATTCCAGTAAATGTCCTGCAGTGGTAGGTAGCGAACAAGCCAGTGTTTTTTTAAAGATTAATACAGACACTTGACGTGGACTAGGAACATCAAACAGAGCTCATCGTTCTTTCCAAGTTTATAAGTGAGTCACAGAAAAATTCTCATTGGTGAATCTCCAACATCGTGCGGAGCTCCAAGAAGCAACCTACCAAATTGGTTTGGCAGTTAGTGTGTGTGATTCTGGAGGAATTCGAAGCCGCTGTGGTGCAGTGGAAGCATATCCGGCACGTAACTGGAAAACCCTGGGTTAGATTCCCGGTAGCGGCCAATGAGAATTTTTCCGTGACTCACTTATAAACGTGGAAAGAGCGATGACCTCTGTTTGACGTATTTTTAAAGGCATACATCAAAAATTCAGGAGCATAAGTGGAGTTTTAAAATTACGTCAGAAAACGCCTCAGGAAAACGGTGTGTCTTATAACACTAGTCCCAATAAAAAGTCTAACACATAAAGTTACAATCATTTCAACAGAAAGAGTGACTTATCGGACACCTTTTACATCCCTTACGAGAAAACTATGTCTTATTTGCCTTGGCAAGAAAACGCCGCCAATATCAAGTGCGAAATGCGAACTACTATTCCCACGTAAGAACCATCAGCAAACTACGTGGCAGAAAGATTATACACTTAAGAGCAATTGAATGAGAGATATCTGTCTAGTAACGTGTAGCACCACCTTTCGTCCTGATGACGGCGGCTATTCGTCTCGGCCTGGACTCGACAAGACAACGGAAGCGTTGGGAAGCCATACGGACCCACGACCCCTGAACAAGCTCCCACAGTTCACGAAGATTTGATGGAGGGATGTCAGAGCCTCGAACATCTCTCTCGATGGGATTGAGGTCATGTGACCTAGCTGGCCAAGGAAGCGAGGTCACGTCGGTGGAGTGTTCATCCAACCATTCAGATACAATTCGAGGCACGGTGCATTGTCTTGTTGCAGGATGAGGTCCCCAGTGGGATTTGGAGACGCACAAACCGGAGCAAATGGTCGTCCAGGATATCCTGGTAACTTTGACCTGTGAGGGACGATGTCACACGTACCAGGGGTCCCATTTCAGTGCACGTAAACAGTCTCCAGACCCATCCCCACCAGCTTGAAGAGTACCGTGCTGGCAAGAAGGATCCATCGCTTCATGTGGTTTGCGCCGTACTCGTATCCTGCCATCCTCATGTACCAACGTGAATCTCGACTCATCAGTCCAGGCAACATTTTTCGTCATGTCTAGGGTCCAGCGGCGATGTTCCCGCGCCCATGCTATTCTTTGCACCCTGTGATGTGCGGTCAGCAGCGGTACTCTCGTGTGACGATGGCTTCTGTACCCGATAGCGAGGAGATGGTTCTGGATAGTGTAGCTGCTTACACGTTTTTGTGCACCAGCGTTAAATTGGCGAGTTATTTTTTGCACTGTGGCCCGTCTATCCGCTGTTACAATGCAAGCTAGTCAACGATGACCCCGCTCATTCACACGCTGTTGTCCACGGCAGTTGGCTCTTGCAGGGATGGTTTTACCGGATTCTATGTACTCACGGTGCACCCATGACACAGTGGCTCGTGCAAATCCCAGTGCCTGCACGACTTCCGAGATGGAGTGACCCATTCTTCGGACCCCGACAATTTGCCCACGATCAAATGCGCTTAGATCCTTCGTCTTATCAATACTGCGTCCGACTCTTACTGATTCCTCTCGCATCACTCCTTATATTGTCGGATCGCTGCATACGTCATGTCGTTTCCATTTACAGGGCCGCCTACAGCGCCACATTTGCGTAACGCCAACTGTTTCTAATTCAATTGCTCTTCAGTGCACATGGGATAAAGGCCCAAAGGCATGAAATATCTCTCACAATTCTAGCTCCCCAGTGCAAAAGCGAATTCTCAAATCGGAATAATTGTTTCAGAGATGAGCTGCCCCCAAGATAGAAGGACCGACATAGTGACACTATAAGTACGTGTCTTTTTGTCTCTTTTTTCCAAATTAGGTGCTGATAACATTCGGCTTAACACTCAGATTTGATACCTTCCAACTCTCGTAGCACTGCATACTAATCAACAAAATATTACTTCTTACACAAGCGTAAAACTTTAAATACTTTTTTTTTTATATAAACCCTACACAGCATTTTTTTCCGCAAGAAATTATATAATTTTGTAGGATTTCTTTATCGTGCGTCATCTACAAATCTGTAAACAATACCTGTAATAATCATTCTCAAGTCTTCACTTCTTCGTAGGTTGTTTTAAAGTAAATATGTCAGGTGTTATATTTCCTTCTAACCAAAGTGTGCTTCTTGAAATCGCAGATACTTCCTTTAGAGAAAACTGCCGCATATTTGACGTTCTAAACAAAGAAATATCTTTACATTTTTCGTGCTAGATAAATCAAAATAAAGAAGGTAAAAGCATGAGATTCCGAGCAGATAACTAACCTCGTGCGTACCACTTTCGACGCAAAGCAGGATTCGAACGTTGGTGGAACGGAACTCAGTGTTCAGCATTTATTTCGAGATTGAAAAAGAACGGCAGCACAGTATGAATGCGCGCACGCATACCTCTTCCGAGTAACAGTTAAGAAGTGCATCACCGGAGATACCGAGAGAAGAATAAAATGCAGATGGAATGTATTTGGAAACACAAAATGCGAGTTTCACGAGAGAATCACTGGGCTGTTTCTCTGAAAGGAAATATTTTATCTTGTCAGTTCTAACTTATAAATCCTAGATATGTATCCCAACAAAAGGTCAACTATAATGTATCGAAGAAAAGTCAAAAATATAGGCTATGATCACTAAAACTCACAAGTGGCAATACCATAAAGCGGAACCAGCGCTATATGCTGAAATATCTTAGTAGGATGTCAGATGTCGCTTCTCCCAGGAAAGGCACAAATCTTCAGCACTTGAATAAAATAAGAAAACACGTCCAAGCAACATTATTGTTCGAAATAGAGCTGAAGCGTTTGGAAAGGAATTAGTCTACATTTGTGGGTAACAGTGAAGTTAGAAACCTATGAGTTGCCATAGCAACAAAATGACTCGATAGATCAAACAGAAATCATCGCTCGTTCCACGGTTGTTTTTTTGGTTTTTTTTCGTTTTTTTTTATAAGTGCGTCCCAGAAAAATTCTCATCGGCCGCCACCGGGAATCGAACCCAGGTTCTATCAGTTACGCGCTGGACATGCTTCCACTGCACCACATTAATGAATCTGTATTAATGACTGGATGGAATTTAATGAATTTTAGGTAAGAGGTATTTCAGCCCATAAAAAAAACATATGCAAATTCTAGCCGCTAATGTGTCCTGCTGTAGCAGAAATGTATTTTTCGGGTGCTAAATGAGGAGCAAAATCACCCCTACTTCCAAGCAGGTTGACGATATGACGAATGAGGTCGAATTGCAATAAACGTCATTATTCTGTTAGCGCAGATAGCAGCCCTTTGAGGCACCCGGATGAGGAGAAGCGATGCGTCTTCCCAGAGTTTCCCAGGCATGCTTGTAAACGGGATTAAAAACCAGATAACTTGTTAGCCGCTCCATTCTGCAGATATGTCCACCCTAGTGGGGATACCTGTAGAATGGAGCGATCTCCTGCAAAGAACCCTATGAGCATTACCCGTCTATAAAAGTGAACTAAGGCACAGAAGCACCGTTGAAATGCCAAGAGAGAGAGAGAGACAGGGAGGGCTCATTTTCTCTCAGAGTTTATATCCACATGGATGGTTTAGTCGCAACTACCTATGGCCTATGGAACTTTGGTGGTGCGTATAAGAAATGAATTAGATCACACTTATATGCTCGGATACGGTAGACGGTCGTCAGATCAGAGAAATAAGAGTTACATGTTGGAAGTACAAATCAACATACACTCATTGTCAAAAAAATCTGCGCACCAAGAAAAAACCGTGCGCTTAACGCGCAGCTCGGTGAATAGCTACGGGGAAAGCAGGCAAGCAAATGATTGAAGTTTCGTGCGATTCGGCATACTTGCGCGTCCAAGACCGGCGCTGCAATCGCAAGTATTGAGGTTTACAAGGCGCTGCGCAGGGGACTCCACATTCGTGCCGAAGTGCACGGTAAGAGTTAGGTCACATCCCTAAGCAATACACGTGCCAAGGAGCCGCCGTAGCTGTGCCTACGGGCAACTGACAGAGTTCGAACGAGGTCGTATTGTCAGGATGAGAGAGGCAGGGTCACTCGCGCGCCGAATCGGTAGTCATTTGGGCTGGTCGGACAGTACGGTGCGATCGTCTTGGGAGAAATGGACACGGGAACGCACCCAGGAACGGCGGATTGGCTCTGGACGACCCTGACACACCACCAGCAGAAAGGACCGTCAGATCGTAAGAGAGGCGCGCACAGATGCAACGATGTCTCTGCCCAATATCCAGAGATATGTGACGACTGCACAAGGGACTCCTGGGTCCGCCAGAAGCGTTTCCAGACTCTTGGCAGAGGCGATTCTGTACTCTCGACGACCCTTACGTTTTCTGTTTATTAACACGTGACCGTCCTCGCCGTCGATTGCAATGGTGTCAGCAGCGAGCGACATGGAATGCTACGAACTGGCGACGTGTAATGTTCAGAGACGAATCCCGCTTCTGTGTGGGAACGGACGCCCACCGTGTCAGAGTGTGTAGGACAGTAGATGAGCGCTTCCATCGCGTATGATAACGTACTTCCCTCGCAGTGATCCGAAAGACGCTGACATCCCAGTGCTGCGTGCAGAAAATCCTACGGCCCCACGTGCTGCTTTTCCGGGCGGTGCCATTTTCCAACAAGATAACGCCCGTCCGCACACGAATCGGGTTCCCAAGACTGTCAACGTCATGCTTCGACGCTTCCGTGGCCTGCCGGATCGCCTGATCTATCGCCCATCGATCACGTGTGGGACCAGATGGGACGCCAGTTTTCTCCGTATGCCACTGTTTGCGATCTAGAGCGTCGGTTGCAGGAAGTGGGGGCCCATCTGTCCCAGGATAACATACGGCGTCTCTTTGACTCCATGCCGGACCGTATCACCGCATGTTTCCGAGCACGAGGCGGTCCGACGCGGTACTAACGCTGGCCGGAATGTATACCGTATGTTCGCTGCAAATCGTCCTGCTGCTGTAATATTGTAATCACTTCTGTCCTAGGTATGTACCATCTCCCTACTAAAATCTCATTTCAATTCGCTTACTTGGAATGTATCCTCCTTTTTTGTGCGCGGATTTTTATGACAATGAGTGTAGTTGGGAATGGCAGACTGTGGTGTCACAACGAGCACTTCCAGGGAGAGAGATAACAAGAGGAGGAACAGATAACCTTATTTTTAACGAGAGTCTAATACACTGGCGCTGACGGTTTAACGTGCTCATCTGACTCACGGCAAGTATTGAGTGATTTACAATAACTGAACCTACCTGGGATCTATCATACGATTATCTGGTCTGAATACTGTTGTTCTAACCACTACACCACTTACGGCTTGCATTAATTTACGGGCACCAGTAAATTGTTAGTTGGTTGTGCACTGCGTGCCCCCTCCCCCGGAAATGTCAATAACCCTCTTCTAGGAAGAAAAATGTATTTTGTGCAATCAAAAGAAATAAAAAATATTATGTAACAATGGTTTCCGCTTCACTGTGGTTTCATACACAGTGCAAAAGATACAATCACGGAGAAACAAATCTTCACACCATGTAGCAGCGGCGGCTAAAACCATTAGCTCCTAAATATTTCCTTTTATACATACTTTGCCCCTTACAATGTTTTACCTAGATACTGAGTTTAGCATTTTTAACGGATTCTCCGTTACTTATGATTCGTGTGAGCTGCAGAGCGAAATTTGAAATATCTCCATGCCCTGTTGTGAAAACACAGGTTTGTCCACGCCGGGCTTCGAATCCAGACCCCTCACTCCGGAGTAAATCGCTCTCCCAACTGAGCTACGCGGACATGTGCTCTCACCGCTACATGCCTTTATCTCATGTGCGTTTTGCTGTGCAGGTACGTCATATCCCCCCCCCCTGAAGGAGGGTCAGGGGCATGGCCTACGGGTCAGCCGGGACCATGTGTCGCTGTAGGCAGTCATCCTATGAAGAACGTGCATTTGAGAACTCCCAGATAATTTGGTGTGTGGAAACTTAACATCACACAGATTTATTCTTTCAAAGCAATGAAGAACGGATTCTCAATTTTCCTGTCTCGCGGTGTGGAAAGACGTCACACCACTGCGAGGAATCAAACAGCCAGATCATCCTTGAAGTTCGGGCGCCAATACGACGAAGTAAATTTCTCCATCATTTTTATGCCAGGGGAAGGATTCGTACCCCCAACTTTCGGCTTCGGAGCTCCAAGTGTTATCCACTATACAACACTTGCGAGTACTCTCACAGCTATCTGCCTTTATCTCATGTGTGCCCTACGGTGCAGGCACGTCACACTGTTTAAAAAGGTTGTTGAACTAAAAAAAAAAATACTAGACGAAACCCGTCGGAAACGACGGTAATTTTTATTTATTTTTTGAAAATAATTAACCTTTAAGAAACAACAAATGTAAACTTTATTTGATTGACAAATTCATTCAACCATTTCAGTAAAGACGTCCAAGTTCGTGATGGGTTTTTTTGTGACTAAAGATGTAACGACCACCGTGAGCAACTCAATTGGCAGTCTCCCGTCCCTAATTTAGAGTCAGTGGTTTCAGGGAAGGGAGAGAGCCAGCGCCGTAAGATAAACACAACATCCATACCTCACCGGGATTCGAACCCGGTAGACGAAACCCGTCGGAATCGACGCAGTTTTTTGTTTTTGTTTTTCGAGAAGAATAAACTCATGTGACACGTTTATTTACCTCTTTACATAATGAGAAACGTCTTACCTACGTGAATAAACTGGATCGATTGAATGTTAAATTGTATGTATACATCACACAGTCCAATGGCACAACGCAATCAGGTCTTCGAGAATGTTCGCTGTTCCGAAAAGAATTTTCAAGCAAATTCCTGCTAGCGTTGTTTTGCACAACGGTTCGCTGAGAAGAGAGACTTCTGACTTTGGACTATCTGAGTCCCTCCATACTTTCGCCTTCAACAGCGCGTGAGTCAACCGCTCGCTTTTCCCATTTACTTTACATGGAAAATTTGCCGCCCCACTACGCCCGAACCGTTACCCCAATCTCATTTTGTTTTTGACTAGCACATCTACATGCTAAGACGTTTACTTTGATACCTCAACCATATGTTTACGTTCAACCGTTCTCTCACAGCTGGTCTTACAGTAAAAAACCTTATAGGATTAACGTATAGAGAAAGCTTAACGTTAGATCAGTTTAAAAAATCTTTCTCAGTAGAAAATCAAAGGAAAAGTTCAAAGATAAAAACATGTCTATTTCTCAAGTAAAAAAAGTTGAGAATACCTGCAACAAATACCAATCATCCTTGCCTCCCTCCTCCTCCATACAAAGCTATCTCCAGTAAGTTTGATTTTTATACAAGAGAAATTTTAACTGCACGTAGGTTGTAAAATTTTGAGGGAATACAGATGCTAGAATTACAAATGAATATCAATTTCCCAGTTCCTTACCAAACTTTTTGGGTATCACTGAAAGAATGCCTAGGTAAAATAAACGTTTATAAAAAATATCCACGAAAGGGATGTCGAAATCTCGAGAATATCCAGAATTGCCTTTCTGGTCTGCAAAATTTTCAGAGCAAATAATTGAAGTCTTAGCTAATATATGGCCCAGTTTATATTTCGCAAACTTTGTCAGATTTTTTTAATTCAATTTATCTCAATAAGTGCCAAATTGGAATATATCCTAATTAAGAAAAATTGAATGTTATAAACAATTCTGGCATTTTTTTTAAACAGTAGCTGATGCATATACTAGATAAAGACTTCATTTATTTGCTCTGAAAGGTTTGAAGACCAGAACGCAGTCGTTTTTGAAAAAAATTGAATAGAACGAATTAACATCGTAGGTATAGGACAGACTTCACCTTGAGTCCTCCTTTAAATGCATGGAGATTGCGGATATGCAAGTAAATATTTTTTTAAAGTCACTGAGGATTTCAATGTTGGAGTCCTACATCTCTTGTATTTTCCGTAGAGAGGCTCAATCTGCACTTAAGAGATTAGTAGCTGAACTTAGTAGAAAAAGAAAGAAAAGTGAGAAAGAAGAACAGACAAACGTAGAGAAATGATGAAAAATGAAGTAGAAAATCATATTTCGGTTTGTTTTGTGGGCAAAAAGCTACTAATCTCTTAAGTGCAGTTATTAAAAAACAGTGCATGAATGTAAGGGTATTTTGCATGTAAGTTCATTTTTAACAAAATTTAAATAAACTTTTACCTGGGAAATTAGAAATAAAATGGAAATGGGAAAAAATCTATATACATGTGCACATACTTACATGGACTTAAACATGCTAGTGCCTGTAATCCATTGGTACATTAAGTTACTTGAAATAACTTTCCACACTACGATGAAACATATTTGAGATAAGTGAAATTATAATTAGTGAGGGAATTGTTCTTGGCGACATAATAGCGTTTTTGGGGTTGCTAATTATTGAATATTTTATTTATTTGGTATCGCAGCATACTATGTACTTCATTTTATTTCCTTTTCCTTTTTTTCCTTAACTGAGTAGACTGAAACAATTTTTGAACAGTTGCACTTCTCAGGTCCTGTAAGTTCGACCATGGAAGATTTATTTATTTATTTATTTATTTGACATGTTACACGTAGTTAAGGCTTAACATATACTACAAATCCTTGATAAAACAGAAATAAACAACCTTAATAAAAATCACATTATATGCTATTAAGAAATTAAACCATGTTTTCTAAAAAAAGAAATTATACCATGCCATGAGAAATTATACCATGCTTATTATTAAGAAATTATACCATTATATGCTATTAAGAAATTATTCCTTGTTTTCTAAAAACGTTTTTTCTGTTTGTTGAAAATCACATGCTTCTTTTTTTTTTTTTTTTTTTTTTTTTTGCTTTGCTTTGCGTATGTGAAGAACCCACCCATAATTAGCTGGATTATGCATGAAGAAAAGCTGTTAGATATGCGGCGAATTTGCGTGTTTTCCGAAATTTCCTGCGATTTCTAGATATGAATACTAAGACAAAGACAAATGAAAAACGAAAACCGTAAATCCAAGGAAACACATAATCTGCCTTTTTTTTTTTTTTTTTTTTTTTTTTTTTTGTTTGGGGGCTTAGCAACCACCGTGAGCAACTCCATGGGTTATAAGCAGTCGTCCGTTCCTTATTTAAAGCCGCTGATTCCAGGGAAGGGAGGAACCAAAGTGTCGTAAAATAAATGCAACATACATGCCTCACCGAGATTCGAACCAGGACCAATCTCGGACGAATGCGCAGAAACCAGCTCTTACAGCACTGCGCAATCCTGGGACGCCTTACCCTCTACTGTAAATTACAAAGATTGTGCTTCTCGAAAAGCCAAAAATATCTTGTTCACTATGCGCTGAGGTATTTAAAAAAAAAGCAAAAAAACAACTGAAAACATTGGCCACCCTGCTTTGCAGGAAAATTGTGCTGCGAAAGAAGCAGAGAAGGCACAAAAGCCTTTAGCCACTGAGGAGAGGAAGCATTATGCACGCAGGAAATTAAGAAAATGACGTGGAAAACTGTGTCCTGCGAAGCGGAAATGCTGAGTTTGAAATATAAAAAAGCACGTAAGGAAACCTCAGGCACTCCACACATGGAAGTTTATGCTCTACCTATAGGTTTAGGTTTTCCGTGACATTTACAAAAACCCTTTAGAAAAACTTGTAGGTTTTCCGTGACATTTACAAAATCCCTTTGGAGAAACTTGTAGGTTTTCCGTGACATTTACAAAAACCCTTTGGAAAAACTTATAGGTTTTCCGTGACATTTACAAAACCCCTTGGGAAAACTTATACGTTTTCCAGATTTAACATCTTGACCCCTTTGCGGAGAAAATATGTGTCAGAAAATCTAAAAGAAAAAAAGAATCGGTGGAAACTTGGCCACTGAGAGGGCAGGAAGGTCAAGTTTCCGTAAAAACCACACACAGTCGAAAAAAAAAACGTTTCAGGCATTTCCATGTAAGAAATTGTGCTTTCGGAAAGCCTATAAGATAGATTTAACATCTACAAAATTTTCGGCAGAGATATTGTTCTCCAGGGAAAACGAAAATCCGGTAGAAAATTGTCCATTGTGCAACAGCTGGGTTGGACCTACGAAAAATATAAAACTTACGTGTAAAAGTTTAGCCACTGTGCTGCAGAAAGATTGTGCTACCGAAAAATCTAAACTAAAGATACAAATTCTTTACACCGTGCCGCAGAAAAATTATAATTTCATGAAATTTAAAAGCCCTACAGTAAATTGGCATATATGATGCAGGGTGCTAAGCTTTGGAGAAAAACTGAAAATCACTTTGGAAATTTTAGACACTGTTCGGCGGGTAGGCTGTTCTCCCTGAAATCCTGAAATACAGATAAAAAAATAGGTTACTTGCCGGGGGAAATATTATAATCCCGAGAAATACTAAAAATTATGTAAAGCTTTGAATTAAAACATTTGTTCGACAATTTTGAGCTTCTGGAAAACCTAAAAAAAAAAAAAAAAAAGAAAGAAAGAAAAGGCACGTAGAACATCTTAACTATGGCAGGAACATTGTGATCTATAAAAAGCTAAATATCAAATTCAAAACAATGGCCACTGTGCAGCGAAAAGATTGAGTTACGAGAGAAACTAAATAAACATACGAATGGAAGATTGTGCTTCCGGAAAACCTAAAAATCAAATTCAAAACAATGGCCACTGTGCGACGGAAAAGCAGAGGTACTGGAAAAGAGTGACAAACACATCTTAGCCATTGCATGACGGGAAGATTATGGTTCCAAAAAACCTAAACATCAAATTCAAAACCATCTCCACTGTGCGGCAGGAAGGCAGAGTTACGGGAAAAACTACCAAACACATCTTAGCCATTGTACGACGGGAAAACTGTGGTTCCAGAAAACCTAAAAATCGAATTCAGAAAAGTAGTCACTCTGCGACGGGAAGACAGAGTTACAGGTAAAACCAACAAACACATCTTAGCTATCAAACGACTGGAAGACTGTGCTCTCGGAAAACCATATAAATCAAATTCAAATCAACGGTACTATTCGGCCAGAAGATTGAGTTACAGTAAAAATAGCTGAAACTTAGGATATCATGGCCACTGTGAAGCGGGAACATAGTACTTCCGAAAAACCTGTAAAACAGATAGGAGATGTTGGTCATTGTGCAGCGGAAATTTCATTTCTCTGAAAAAGAACAACTAAAAAAAACTGCTAGAAAGTTTTGACCACCGTGAGCAGAAACGTTGAACTGGCAGAAAGAGAAAAGAAAGCAAAAGTAGAAAAATTGAGCCATGCTGATGTCTGATGGGTTTAAAATGAATTCTCCAATACGTTTAATAGAAATAAATACAATTGCAAGTAGGCTCTTGTGTTGACTAGTGACGAAATAAGTCAAGAAAATCTGTAAATTATATTGTACGTACTGACACTTGTCCAATTCAAACGAATTCCTGTAATACTTCCAGAGGGTATGGAGGTATGGTAAAACATTTACATGCCGACGGAAGGAGCCATACACAGAACACAAGTTAGTAAAATCATGCAATGCATTGATTGATACGCCTTCCAACATACCAGAAATCATTACTCAAGTTATGAGGATAATGGCTGTAAAATAAATCTCGCTCCTATGACCTGAACTTTGACCCATTTCGATTATATTCAACAGACGCGGTAAAGTATACTTCCGAAACAACATGATAAAGTTTTGTCTCAATCGAAGCATTTTTACGTAAGTTATAACGCATAAGGGCGTTGGAATGGATCCCTATCCTATGTCCTGACCTTTGACCCCATTTCGCCCATTTTCAAACGACTTCGTCCCCAGGTAGTCCGTAACTACATACTAAACTTTCGTTGAAATCGAACCATATTTACGCAAGTTATAACTCATAAGGGCAATGGAATGGATCCCGCTCCTATGTCGTGACCTTTGACCCCATTTCGTCCATTTTCAATAGGGTATGTCCCCATGTGGATCCCTACCACATACTAAAAGTTTATCGAAATCGAACCATTGGTACGCGAGTTATCGTGCGGACGGACGGACAAAGCTGGAGCAAATACGCTTCTTCAACCTACGGTTGGAAAGCGTAAAAAAGCAGATCAGATCAGATCTTATGTATGGAAGAGACTGCCTGACAGAACAAAAGCATGAGCACTTCATCTTTTAAAAGTATGAGTCACGAAAAAAGGTGTGATAGAATGAGATTTTCATCACGACGTGAAATTTTAAACTTGTGTTTTACCTAGATGCATACTCCTAATTTTCCGAGTAAAAATATAGTGAGTTAAAAAGCTGCTCCCGTTCTTTCATTTGAGATAATTAAAAACTTCAGTGCTGGTGATATATATGAGTAAGTGCGCCGCTTTCACTCAGCGACTATGAAAAAATTGTCAGTAAAATAAACTGATCGCTTCCAAGAAAATCTGAATGATTAAAAGTTCTAGTGTTAAACGAAAATGGAATAAAGGCCGTTATCGATAAGTTGGTACTTGGCCTAAGAAAGGATTTTGAGGCTTGCAGCAGCAAGTATTGCAACATTTTCTTCTTAATTGAATTTCTCCGTTGCGTAAAATTTGTAGTGTGCTCGATTTAACAGTGCTGGGGAAATTCCATTAAAACTGAGTAAGTGCTTTAAGACACTTATTTGCATCAATAAATTCCTCTGGTGTCACCGACAGATAAATTTATGATGACTCCCTGGCTGCCCGCTTAGCATTATTGAAAAAACAACTCAGCGAATTAAATAAAAACCCAGCTGCACGAAAGGAACGATCTGCAATGGAAATTTGCCTCCATTTTCTTCGTTGTGTTCCAAACAAAAAATCCTTGTGTTATTTCGCCACATAATGGACCCAATAAAATACTAAAACCACGTTTTTAAACTTCAGTTACCTTTAAAATCGTCTAAATGATTGAAGTTTAGTTAAGTTTTAATTAGATATTGAGGTTAAACGAGAAATAAGTCATTTGAGAGGGATAAAAGAAATTAAACATTAAAACAACTAACATGGAATCACAGACAAAATACGACGTAGATGCCCATAGCTTCAATATTCTGCATATAGGGAAAAACATTATGAAAATATGTGCAAATTTGATTGCTTTTCATCAAGAAAAATTTGTAGAATAAAATGAGGAACCAGTGCCTACGTAATTAGTAGAATAAATTTTCGCATAGTAACTTCATAAAGATGTAGCATCAGTAAAATAAAATGTTTAGTTCCTCCTTTCTTTTTCCTTTTTCTCCACTTCTAATGCTATGCTTTCTTTAACAAAAGAATTGCTTCAAGGATTCTCTTGATCTACGCTTTTCTTAAACAAAAACAAAAAAATACCTATATTAGGGCTTCTTGGGTTTAAGGGAATGTCTCTGTATCGGTCTCACACTTTTTTTTTCTTTATTGAAGGTTTAACGACTACCGTGAGCAACTCATTTGGCTATAAGCAGTCCGCCCTTCCCTAATTTAAGGCTACTGGTTCCAGGGAAGGAAGAGATCCAGAGTCGTTAGTCAAACACAACGTCCACGCTACACGGGATTCGAACCCATCACGGACAAATGGCCAGAAACCAGCGTTTAGACCCTGCGCCACCAGGCCAGCAAATAACTTTCAGCAGGCTGTACCAAAAGTATGTGCAGATACATTTCTGTACTATCGATACGGAATTCATAGGCATGTCTTCTTCTTCTTTTTTTTTTTTATGTAGTGCATCTTTCCCGATAGCAGTAAAGTTAATCCCATGCATAAAATTTCGAAGTAATGAAAATGAGTAAAGGAAATAGTCAAAACCATTGTGGAAGTTTTATTTTTCAATGCTGTGCAATATAAAATGACGAAACAATAGTTAATTTTATTGTTACTGAACAATATACACTATATTGACAAAAATCACCAGACACCCCTTCAAAAACAAATGAACAGATCCGCTACGTGGTTAAGATGCGCGATACAGCTGCAAACGGTATAAAAACAAGCGTGCAGCTGACCGCTATCATATCGCACTCTGAGGTTGAGTGAAAGTGTCGCGGAGGGAGAGACGTGACTTTGAGAAAGGAAAGATTGTTGGGTGTTATATTAGTGGGTTGTCCGTAAAAGAAACCGAGAGGCGTTTAAACATACCCAAGTCAACTGTTTTGGATGTACTGAATAAGTGGAAGACACATGGCGTGCCTGAAGCAGCAAAACGTGCCGGCAGACCAAAGAAAATCCGCAATAGAGGACGTCGAAGCCTCAGGAGAGTCGTTACAGCTAATCGACGGAGTTCTGCACATGACCTCAGTGTACAGGCGGTCCCGGACGATTCGTCCAATACCGATTCGTCCAATGGTACGATTGGTCCAATGCCGATTCGTCCAATGGTACGATTGGCCCAACGCCGATTCGTCCAATGGTATCATCTTACCAACGGTAAACTGTTTTATTTTCCAGAAAGAAATAAGAATTTAAATTATTCTCCTCTTTCTATCCTTTTGAAAGATATTTCCGCATATTTGGTAATTGTAAACATTTTACATAAACCTGGTAAAAGGCACTCAATGGAGCATTTTTTAGCTGTTTACAAAGCACCTAGGCCGCGGGACTTTTTATAAGATTTTGAGTTACAACCTAGATAATTGGTATTGGTAAACCTTTTATAAAACTTTATAAAAGGCACTCATCATATCATTTATGAGGTCTTTACCAGGCACCTAGGCCGCGGGCCTTTTTAGAAGATTTTAAGTTACAACCTAGATATTTGGTATTTGTAAACATTTTATAGAAGCTTATAAAAGGCACCCATCGCATCATTTCTGAGATCTTTACAAGGCACCTAGGCTGTGGGCCTTTTTAGAAGATTTTAAGTTACAACCTAGATATTTGGTATTTGTAAACATTTTATAGAACCTTATAAAAGGAACTCATCGTATCATTTCTCAGGTCTTTGTAAGGCACAAGACACTTAGGCCTAGGCCTTTTAACACTTTTTATTCTACTGATGTCATATCCTAACGTTTACATATTAAGTAAAGTTAAAAATACTAACATAACATTAGTAAGTTTTCTTGATAGGTAAACGTTATGAATATGACACCGGTAGGATAAAAACTGTCAAAAAGGCCTAGGCCTAGGGCCTGTGAATTAATATTTCGTGCCTCAGTAAAAACGCAATATTAACTTGCTTTGATAGGTAAACGTTATGAATATGACATCGGTAGAATAAAAAATGTTAAAAAGGCCTAGGCCTATGGCCTATGAATTAATATTTCGTGTTTAAGTAAAAGCGAATATTATTAACTTGATTTAATATGTAAACCTTATGAATATGACATCGGTAGAATAAAAAGTGATAAAAAGGCTTAGGCCTATAGAGCCTATGAATTAATATTACGTGGTTAAGTACAAGCGCAATATTATTAACTTGATTTGATATGTAAACGTTATGAATATGACATAGCTAGAATAAAAACTGTTGAAAAGGCCTCTGTCCGAACCCCGACCAGTTGTTTCCATTGGCCAGTTGGTGGCGGAACCCCACTGCATGCTACAAACAGATCAGCTGATCATATGTAGAGGATTTTAGGAAGGGAGTGTCTGACCCTAGGTCTAAAACAACCCTTAGAAATGGGAAGCTAGGAGATTTGGGCTAGAATGCCCGATAGGAAAGTCACATGGAAGCGAGGTAGAAAGGGGGAGGAAGACGCCCTTATTTATTACCGGGGGCCAGTACCCAGGATCCGACGGCTTAACGTGCCCATCCGACATACGGCGGGTATTTAGTGGTTCGAGCGTTCGTACCTGCCTGGGATTGAACCCGAGGTCTTCTCCGTGGCAGTCATGAACGTTGACCACTAGGCCACCCGCGGCCCATGCTACAAACAGAAACGGAAAACTAGTATTTTATATTATTTCATGCACAAGAGAAGCATTGAGGTTGATTGAAAGGCTCGTGCATCAGTAATTTCATACGGCACAAGGACAGTATAACAAATAAAAAGTGCTTCCGAAAAAATATATATATATATGTAACCACAACATTACGCATGAAATGTAACATTATTTTACATTCTTTGGACTACCGATACTTTCGTATAACATCGGAGATAATATCAGAACAGCTGAGATTTTTATAACACGAGTAGCAGTTCGGACAGATAGGACGGAATTGGACCAATCGTCCATTGGACGAATCGGCATTGGACCAATCGTACCATTGGACGAATTGGCATTGGACCAATCATACCACTGGACGAATCGTACCTTTGGACTAATTGTCCATTGGACGAATCGTCCCTTTGGACGAATCGGCATTGGACCAGTCGTCGTTGGACGAATCGTACCAGACCCGTGTACAGGTGCCCACAAATGCTGGAACCTCGGTATGTACACGTACCATTCGCAGAGAACTTCATTCCATGGGTTACCGTGGTCGTGCGGCTGCTCATAAGCCTTTTATCTCCACTCCGAATGCTACTCGTCATTTAGCATATATATGTAAAGAACATTTATCGTGGACCGTAGATCAATGGAAACGGGTACTATGGACTGATGAATTCAGATACACGATCCATCAGTCTTTATTTATTTATTTTTTTTATTCGAGGTTTAACGACCACCGTGAGCAACTCAATGGGCTATAAGCAGTCGCCCGTCCCTAATTTAGGGTCACTGGTTCCAGGGAAGGGAGAGAGCAGTGCCGTAAGACAAACACAACATCCATGCCTCACCGGGATTCGAACCCGGACCCCTTTCGGACAAATGATCAGAGGCCATCGCCTTAGACCACTGCGCCACCGGGGCGGCGATCCATCAGTTTGATGGCCGTGTGTAGGTATGGTGGCAGCCGGGGGAACGCTATTTACCACAGTGTACTGTTCCTGCGGTCAAGTCAAGTTTGAAGCTGGCAGTGTACTCGTGTGGGGGTGTTTTTCGTGATATGGTCACGGCCCATTGGTTACCTTGGACAAACCTGTTAACCAGCACATCTACCTCAATATGCTGGATAATTATACCCTACCAACTCTGTGGAAATACTATGGAACCGAGCCTTCTTAGTACCAGCAGGATAATGCACCGAGCCATAAAGCAATTACTATTACGGCGTGGTTTGAAAATAATTTGGTCGTGTGTGGACTGTCCAACACAGAGCCCTGACCTTAATCCCATAGAGCACCAATGAAATGAATTAGAGAGCCGCATAAGAAGTTTGGAACCAAGATCTGCTACTAAGCAACATTTAGCGGTAGCATTATGTACTGAATGGAAGCGCATACCTATCTCTGTGTTTCAAAACCTTGTCGAAAGCATGTCTCGAAGGGTCAGTGCATGCATTAAGGCCAAACGTGGACCGACACCGTACTAATCTATGTCAATAAATGTTATATTGTTTTTCTCTTCACGGTGTCCGGTGACTTTTGTCAATGTAGAGTATCTTACTAAATATCGCCAAACGTTATTTCACCACGTTTTACATAAACGTAACAATATCTCATCGCAGTCTGCGTAAAAAGCCATTAAAAAAATGCATTTTTGGTGACTGGAAAACGAAACGTCGCATGGTTTTGATAGCGATAAAGGCCATTACAAAAATGAATTTCTGATGTCATGAAAGCGGTGTAATTAACGAGAGATTTAAAATGATGTATAACACGGTATGGTGTAATCTGTAGATATCCTAGACGAAGCTTACCAATCCCTCTCACGAACGCACTTGCGATTCATCTTTTCTTTTTGCTGGCGCATGCGCAGATGGACTTTCGTAGCCCCATCACATTTCATCGGTGTTAGGGTCGTTTCTTATGTTCCTCTAAATCTGAATGTAATAATAATAATAATACGTATTGGTTTTGAAAAAGTAAACAGCTGAAATACTTACCATTGCCGCAGCCCTAAAGGTTTGCTTTTATGACTCACATATCTCCTCCTTTCATTGGTTTTACGACAATGACATACATTAATCTACTAATTCCAATGTCAGGAATTAGTAATCTTCATTGCTTGTTGTTATGATTTAATTCCAATTACTATGTACCGGACATTGACACGGTGTGATCGTGAGTGATGCGAATAAATGCGATGTTTTTCACGTAAATAAATGTGTGCTCTCGAATCACTCGTTTTATTTCACACTCACAAATACACCCTTGTCATGCAAACGATGCTTAGCATAAATTATCTTTAAAGAGTACCAAAGTACTCTCTTGATTTGCTTTTAATATCACTTTTTCTGTTGTGGATGCGATGTCTACTCACCTGTAAGTCAGGTTGAGTAAACCCTATCTGCGCCATATCCAGTTAACCATATGTACAAGGATTTATGTACTTTCGAATGTCTATTTTTACACAGTTTGGCGAAACTCTATGCTATTTCTTTTCGCGATATCGAAGCTACTGCGAAAGTTGATTAATAAGTTAGGTTCCCCACCGCGTGGCGTCGCTAGTATTTGGAGAAGGAAAACGTTTGCGCATGCGTTCTGTAGCCGATACCGTGTAGTGCAAGCGAGCTTAGTTTCAGTTCACTGTTTGACGTCCTTGAGTAATAGACTTCTTTAGACATGAGTGCTACCTCCCAGTTACGTATAAAGCAGCGAACAGCAATAGAGTTTTTGACACTAGAAGATTCCGCGCCAGTCGAAAGTCAGAGACGTACGAAAGCAATTTATGGCGCGTAAAAGTAAGTATGAAAGCAATTTATTGCATCACGACAACGCAAGGCCACATTGCAGTCGACAAACGATGGAAATAGTAACAAGCCTCAAATTCAGACTTGTTTTACACCCTCCTTACAGCCCAGATTTGGCACCATCCGATTTCTGGTTGTTCCAACAATTGAAAGAGATGTTGAAAGGTCAGCATTTTTAATCCGATGCCGAAGTTGCTGTGCGCTAATGGATCAAAAGAAAACCACAAGGTTTCTTCATGGACGGAATGAAAAGTGGTTAGCGCGTTTGGAAAAATGTGTAGCACAAAATGGCGACTGTTTTGAAAAATAAGGTTGTGATGTTTAAGTGAAATAAAGTTCCTTCATTTTGAGATCACTTTCATTTTTTTTTTTTGTCGAAAACTTATTGTACACTATTGGAGACCTTACTTATCAATCAACCCTCGTACAAAGGCAGATAGGAAAAATTCATTTTGTTCTACACGTGTGCAATCATATGTAGCTTTCATGTAGTATATTTTCGTTCTATGCAACATCCCAGCTGGATAGCGTAAATCTGTATTTCTGCGACAAAATGTGTATTTTTATGTGCGCGTATAAAAACATAGCTATTTGAAACAATTAATCTTGCGTCAGAGAGTTATAAGAGCCAAAGTTATTTTTATGCTTTTCACAGCCTTTTCTTAAGTAACTTGTTCCTGGGACATGCGGCGAAACTGTCCTTCAGATTTTTTACTCTGCGATGTCCTCCGTTTGACTTGTGCGGATAGAAAAATTATTTTACCATTGGTTATTTCTAGCAATTATTTATGCATTCCACGTGTTACCTGATTTTTGGAAACTATCAGTTTTCGTCCAGGGTGCGTGGCAGTGCATTTATTTGTTTTCAAAACTACATTAACGTATAACTACGATTTCTCTACTTATATTGGAAGAATTCTTTTTGCAGTAGATCTCTGTATTTATAACAAAAGGGTTTCCTTATATTTCCCAGCTTTCGTGAAGGATAATGTTTCCCCTGGATGTCATAAATTTTAGTTCTCTGTTTGTCGGTACACAGGATTCTACAGTTAGAATGGCAAAACATTTTGAACACTTATCAGTTCTAACTACGATCAAAGTAATCCCTCAAGGCTTCTGATTTTTCGAGATTTTTATTTTGCTTTCTCCTAGGGTAGACAACAGTTAACGTAATTGCACTTTTCACTAACGATGCAGTTCCAGATTATTGCATTTAAAATATTCTTTTCGATTGGACTGATGGAAAATCGAACACAATCCCCATGTAATTTCCAGCTCTCCAGGTACAGAAGGTTTCTGCTTCACGCGGGAATTTTCTGTTTTAATGATCATGATATTACTGCCCGCATAATTTAGAGCCCTCCCCCCCCTCCCCTCCCATCTCCGAAATATTGAAAAGATATTTTTGCAAATCTAAAATCAGCGGGTTTCAGAGTTGTTATCGAGAGATTTCTTCAGTGCACTCAAGAATTTGAAAACTTAGCTCTTCTGTTTGGTGATAGTGGCGGTGAGAGGGAGGGGGGTTGTGTTAACGACCACCTTCGTGAGCAACTCTACGCGATATAAGCAGTCGCCCATCGCTAATTCATAGCCACTGGTTCCATACAAGGGGGAGATCCAGTGCGGTAAAACAATAACAACATCCATGCCTAACCAGGATTCGAACCCAGACCCATCTAGGACGTAGGGTCGGAAGGCAGTGGTGTGGCTAACATATTTTAGCCTGCTTTTTGAAAAAAAAAATGCCGCCTCGGTGGACAATGCTCGGGTTTCGAGCCAATCATTCGATCTGGGCTGGGGTTCGAGTGTTCTGGCAGAGTTCTTAAGTTTTGTAAGAGCGTAGTGTCTGTGAATGGTGATATCTTATGAGTTGAGAGAGAGAGAGAGAGAGCTTATTATGATATCGTACTTTAAGAATTCATAAATGCGGCCCCAGTGCCGCAATGGTCTAAGCGGTGGCTTCTGATCATTCGTCCGAGATGGATCCGGGTTCGAATCCCGATGAGGCATAGATGTTGTGTTTGTGTTACGGCGCTGGCTCTCTCCCTTCCCTTGAACCAGAGGCCCTAAATTAGGGACGGGCGACTGCTAATAGCCCATTGAGTTGCTCACGGTGGTCGTTACCCCTCTATTAAAAAAAAAAAAAAAAAAGATTTCATAAATTGTGACCCAAGCAGAATAATGCTTGAAAGGACATTTTCTTGATATTTATAAAACAAAACAGCTTACCATAGTGCATCATGAGGCTGTACGTTTTGTTGTTTATTTGTGACATGTTTATTATGACACAAATACAGAATTTTCCTCAATGAAGATCTATACAATCCATAGTTTGCAATCGTTCATAACCATCTGTCGACAAATTGGTAGACTTCTCTTAAATAGTATACGTGTTCCTTGAAGGTGAAAATCTCCCGACATCTGTTTGCGACATTCACCACTGTCCTAAATCGCCTACCTTAAAGAAAATGAGTCATGGAGCGAAAGAGACGACAGTAGGAAGCATGCCCGTGGACTACGTGGATGCGCCAGGCCCAGTACAAGCCATTAAAATTCGTCAATGGTTATTGAGCCAGTGGTGTAGAAAAGGTGACTGGCACTAGGAGGCAAGATATATATAATATGCGCTTCTTGGAAAACAATAGCACAGACGATTGAGAATGTGGTTTCTGGAAGTGGTTGAGCATCGGAAAGGACCTGCTCGAGAAAAGCGTGTTCTGATTTCTACACGGAATATATTCTGAGAGTTTGTTTAAAAAAATTATTTCATATCAAAATACATTCAAGAATATTAACTTTGCCGCCCCGGTAGCACAGTGGTCTAAGCGCTGGCTTATGACCTTTTGTCCGTGAAGGGTCCGGGTTCGAATCCTGGTGAGGCATGGATGTTGTGTCTGTCTGTCTTCTTACGGCACTGGCTCTCTCGCTTTCCTGGAACCAGTGATCTTAAATTAGGGACGAGCTACAGCTTATAGCCTATCGAGCTGCTCACGGTGGTCGTTAAAATTGCAATCAAAAATAAAAAAACACATTAATTTTAACCTAGATTAGACACAAAAAATGAGTATGTGTTATAAAACAGAGCCAGGTAGAATCACGAATCACCAGAAACATATCGCACCTACCAAACGGCCAACTAAAAACAAAAATAGAACATTTATCGCCACCCCGCTGACACAGAAATCTGAGGAGCTGACCTTTTGAGTCCCCGCTGAGGAATGGATAGTGTATTCCTCTGAAGGCACTAAATTTTTCCACTCGTTAGAACTAGTGACAGTAAACCGGGGACGGGCAACTGTCTATAGCACTTGGAGTAACTAATGGTTCCATTAAACTCCGAAACAAAAAAAGGAGAGGTGAATATTCAATTGGAAGGAAATTTTCTTTGTGTAAAAGGTGAATTTTTTCCATATTACGAATTTACTTTCCGAGGCGTATTTTCAACTTTAAAGCAACGCCATTCTAACCTTTTCCGCGCCCACGTAGACTGGAGCTCGGGGTTTCTTCTCTTCTCTACCCCATTCCACGTGCATGCACACGGAATTAGGTCCGCATCCGGTGGCTAAGTGGCCTAAGCCAGGGGTGAAGAAACTGCTGCCTTTTTTTTTTTTTTTTTTTGATTGGAGGTTTAACGACCACCGTGAGCAACACAATGGGCTATAAGCAGTCGCCCGTCCCTAATTTAGGGTCACTGGTTCCAAGGAAGGGAGAGAGCCAGTGCCGTAAGACAAACACAACATCCATGCCTGAACGGGATTCGAACCCGGACCCCTTACGGACGAATGATCAGAGGCCAGCGCCTTAGACCACTGCGCCACCGGGACGACAAACTGCGGCCTTAAGGCCACATGTGGCGTTCTAGACCACTAAGTACGGCCTTTTGAGTGAATCCAAATTTTACTTTCATTTTTATTAATATGTTTTTATTTCGTCTTTTATTATTTTTATTTTAATCTTAAAATGACCGTATTTAAAATACCAAAGGGTAAAAGAAGATTCAACGAAATAATGCTCCCCGACTGATGGCCACAATTAAAACATTAGTAAGTCATAAGGGCTATTTGAATTTGACACTGCTACGCTCATAATTTCGTTCTATTGCTCCTAAAGAACTACAGATTAATTGACTGAGCTCTCAGAAGATGATACTTTGTTGTCCTTATTTGGCGCTAAGAAATATCCAATTGAAATAAGGAGAAATGCCATAGAATACCCACGCCTTCGACAACATACACGAAAAATGCTTTCTTGCTTTTCAAAAACTTATTGCTGCGAATCTATATTCTCCTACCTAACCCAAATCAAGAAGTCCTTAAGGTCACAAATGACGGATATGCATCTGAAGGATCAGCTAAAAGTGCAGAACTCCATGTTGCAAACAAATATTCCAACCGTTCCTAACAAAAAACAGTCGTAACAAAGTCATTAAAAGGCAAGTTAGCTTTAGAATTAACTTTTTTTTTCATTTTTTGAAGTTAGGTCACCGCTGGAGATCCAAATCCCAGATCGCTCGATATCTAGCCGGGCGGGTTAGCCTTACGCTACGGTGGTCAACAATCAAATACAATCAAATGACATCTGGTCAACAATGGTCAACAATCGAATGACGCCTGCTACAATTAAATGTTCGTAGCAGGTATTGTGACGCATATTCTAAATTAGCTTTTCTTTTTAGTTTCTTTCCCTATGTACATCTTGAGTTTATTCTCAGTTATACTTCCCTCTTAACGTGCTATCTTTTCTCTCAAACGAATACTGTTGGCAACATATTGAGTTTGAATGAACATGACGTATGCCTGATGTAAGATCAGAACGAGAGATGAAAACTACGACTAAACTGTTGCTTAGTGAGCGAAGCAAGAGAGCGTTGCTTGGAGAAGTGTTGCAAGTTGAGCGTTGTGTTGTAGAGCGTTGTGTTAAGAGCTGTGTGGTGTGTGGAGAGTTTAATGCGAAGTACTATGTGATGCTATTATTTGTTGTGGAAGTGCTACATCCTAAATAAAGCATCTCTTCCGTAAGTTTGATTTCTGTTGTTTACATGTTTCGTCTGGCCGTTATGGTTTAATTTAGGAACTATTTCATCTTATGGTTATGTGTTTAAAATAATGTAGAAGTACGAAAAGACTTCTACGTCATAGTATCAACAATCAAATGATTGTTGATACCTGCTACGCTTATAATGTGGCCAACAATCAAATGATTGTTGGCGACCGTAGCGTAAGGCTAATGCGCTCGGCTAGATGTCCAGAGATCTGGGTTTCGGATCCGCAGCGGTGACCGGATAACAATTTTTCGGTTGCTATGTGCTGATAAAACGGGAAAAGAGCGATGTCTTTTGTTTATTCACTGGCGCCACGTATTTGGAGGGTTTTCACATTGGATCTCGCCCTTTGAATTTAACAGCTATAATTAATATATAGCCAGTGGTGTTAATGCCCACCAGACGGAGGTATAGATGGAAGGAAAAGCACATCTTACGGATTTAGGATGTCAGAAGCTGACAGAAAAGCACACATAGCGCCGTTGATTGTTGGCCACCTTTGCGTAAGGCTAACGCGCTCGGATAGATATCAGAGATCTGGGATTCGAATTCCCAGCGGTGACCAAATAAAAAAATTTCGGTTGCTATGTGTTGATAAAACGTGAAAACAGCGACGTCTTTGTTTATTCACTGACGCCACGTACTTGGAGGATTTTCACGTTAGTTAACTCATAGTAAGGTTCTTACAACATATTGCGCATTTCGAAGTGCATCTAACTGAAATTTTTTTAATCCCACCTTGTTAGATTATACAGCTAACTTAATGCGGCCTTCTAACATGAAAACGTTCCCCACCTTTGGGCTAGGATACCTGCAGGTTACATTTCGAAGTATATCTAATTGAAGTTTCTTGAATACGGCCTTGTTAGATTACAGCTAAAGTAATTCGGTCTTCCAACATGAAAAGGTTCCCCACCTCTGATCTAGGATACCTACAGGTTACATTTTGAAGTATATCTAATTGAAGTGCGACCTTGTTAGGTTACAACTAATTTAATGCGACCTTCCAATGTGAAAAGGTTCCCCATCTTTGGTCTAGAATATCTTCAGGTTACATTTTGAAGTATATCCAATTGAAGTTTTTTTAATTCGGCCTTGCTAGATTACTGCGAACTTAATGCGGCCTTTCATCATGAAAAAGTTCCCCACCTCTGGTCTGGGATACCTGCAGGTTACATTTTGAAGTATATCTAATTGAAGTTTCTTGAATGCAGCCTTGTTAGATTACAACTAACTTAATGCGGCCTTCCATCATGAAAAGGTTCCCCACCTCTGATCTAGGATACCTGCAGGTTACATTTTGAAGTATATCTAATTGAAGTTTCTTGAATGTGGCCTTGTTAGATTACAGCTAACTTAATGCGGCCTTCCAACATGAAAAAATTCCCTAACTCTGCTCTAAGCACTGGCTTCTGATTATTCCTTCCGAAATGGGTCAGAGATCGAATCTCGACGAGGCAAGAATGTTGTTTTTGCCTTACGGCACTGTCTCTTTCACTACCTTAGAACCAGTGGCTCTGAATTAGGGACAGACGACTGGTTATAGCCCACGGAGTTGCTCGTGGTGGTCGTTAAACCCTCAAACGAAAAAGGACTCAACAATTATACTTCTTTCAAAGTACCAAAATTAAAACATGTATCCATATAAAAAACCGCATAAGAAATCAAGAGCGAGCTTAATTATAAATCCATCCGAACTTTTAAAATGTATGATTTGTTAAGTTCTACGACTAATTGCATATTTATGTACCTGTGTGGGATATCATCGGTTAAATCATATGACTCCATTAATAAGTCACCAACAATCTGCCTCAGCACGATCCACTAAAAACTTCCATCTAACACACATGCCGTAGTTAAAAATTATGTTTACACTAAAACACATGTACAGATAAAAGCCGAAGAACTTCAAACGGCGAGATTTTTCTAGCTTGCACTAAGCTCATTTTCAAGCCGAATGTGCTATCGATGTACGGAAAGCAGAGGTATATACACTGCTGGCCACCAAAAATGCAACACCAAGAAGGACACGAGTTAGCAAAGCCAGATTTATTGGACACATAACAACAGATACAAAGACGAAACGATTGAGCTTAACGGCCCATGCGACTTGCGGAACACGCAGACATCAATAGTTCGTGTGGCCCCCATGGCTGGCAATAACGGCCACTACACGCCGCGGCATCGAACGAAAGAGGCTTTGGATGTGGGCTTGGGGTATGTCGGTCCAGGCTGCTTCCACACGTTGCCACAGTTAATCAGGCGTAGCCGTGGGTGGTGCTTGCCGGGCCACTCGGATGCCGATCAGTGACCAGACGTGTTCGATGGGCGACATATCGGGAGAACAGGCGGACTTCGGCAGCAGTGACACCTGGTTGGCCGTGCAGATTTGTTGCACGATGCGTGCCACGTGCGGGCGCGCATTATCCTGGGGAAACGTGGCCACTGGTAGGTCCTGCAGGTAAGGGAGGACTACAGGCTCCAAAACGTCGGAGATGTAGCGGTGGCTGTTGAGTGTACCGGCGATGCGTACCAGAGGGGTGCGGGTGTCATATTCAATTGCGCCCCAAACCATAACGACAGGCGTCATACAGTCTCTCTCCGCCGTGCCGCCACACGCGGATCCGACCATCGGGGTGTTGCAAGCAGAAGCGGGATTCGTCGGAGAAGACAATGTCGTGCCATTCCGTAGTTTAGGTGCGGCGTTCAACGGCCCACTTCCGCCGCACTCGCCGGTGGTGTAACGTCAATGGTAATCGGAACAATGCGTGCCGTGCGACAAGTCCCCGCTCCTGCAGACGACGTCGAACGGTACGTGCTGGCACAGGTTGTTGCGCAACACACCCTAATTCCTGCGCTAACGTTCGTGATGTGGCGGAGCGAGCAGTCAATACCCGCCGCACAACATGCCGGTTCTCTCATTCGGTGGTGTGCCGCGGCTGCGGAAATCGCTCACGTCGGTCCGTCCGTCCCTGCTGCACCCACCGAATCCATACTCTCCTTAATGTGGCTGGATGTCGTCCCACACGGGCGCCAATGTCTCGGTACGATAAACCGCTCTCGCGATAAGCCACTATTCGTCCTCTGTCGAACTCCGAAACGTGCTGGAATGACTGCCGTATTCTGCGACGAGGCATCAGGAAGCTTCCCACGCACAGGTCCGGCAGCACAACACGCTTCCACTGCTTACACCTCGCCCCTTCTGTGCACCCTTCTTATAGTGTTTCTCGGTGGCGTGCCGGGCGCACATGATTTGCATTTGCCTGCGATGCTAATCGTTTGCATTTCCTCTCGCGGGCGACGCATGCTGCGAATTTCAGGCCAATCGGATGCTTCCTTCTTGGTGTTGCATTTTGGGTGGCCAGCAGTGTATATTTAAAAACTTACACAAATACAAAGCTGGATATTTAAAAATAAGCAACCAATAACAAAGAACGAAGAACTAAGTGATGCTTCATGGGAAGGTTCCAAGGTTCCTCCACTGAATGCGCCATTGTTCTCAAAATTACCCTAAACGCTCATTTCCATCGTTTCCTTGGTACAGAAAAAGTAGGCTGCCGTGGGAATACCTTTAGTAGTTTGAATTATTGCACTAAATTCATTCTTCACAAATCGTTTGATGAAAACAAATCGTTTGATGAAACGGTGGTTGAGTGTAGCAAAAAATAAATAAATAAGATAAAAATCGAGCGGCATGTCACATCGGAGTATCTTTTCAATTATGACGTCACTGCACGCGAGAACCTGCCAGCGAGAGAGTTGCACACGTGTCGAGTGCCATCCAATCACTGAAAACTGCGCCGTTAAAATCTGAGAGCGGGAGACATCAGTTTTAAAACTCGGCAGAAGCAGACTTGTGAGTGCGATGTAATGTTGACGTGTTTTTTTTTTTTGTTTTTTTGTTAAGATTAGCGTTCTACAATAGTTTGTTTTCATCACAGTTCATGGATGTATGAAGATTATCTGTTCTTTTGTTTCCCAAGCGGAAATGCGTTAATCTGACGTGACGGTGAGTTGCTTCTGTCTTTATTTTCTTATTTCGCTTCCTTGAATGTCTACAATACCTTAAACGAAAGCCCATTATCGCATTTCTTTGAAGAACACTGATATAAAATTCATCGTACGGAAGAGTAAAAGACGGTAATTTACAGACATTGCCAAAAGCTTATTATTAATAATTACCTCACATTGAAATATTTTATTTAATTTCGTTTTTTGAAGTGTGAACCGCTACATTTTTCCCTACATAAAATATGACGTATATATTTTTCTTTTAGACACTTTAGGCACATAGCCTTCTTTTCTGTAAAGCCTGTAATATTTAAAGTGAATTTATTTACTTTCGTAGATGCCTGAATAATTGATTCTCAATATGATTCACGCTACCCTATTTAATATAATCGCCTTCTCAGTCATCGCATTACTCACTATGCTAACATACATTCTCTGATAAATTCATATACGTTTAAATGATGAATCATAATGCATTAGCACGAGAGGTACTAAAAAGAGATCACTATCCTGACTGGGACAATGTAAAACTGTTATCGACGACCAAAACTAAAAATGGCCTGTTGTTTCTCGAGAGCTTGTATATTTATCATTTGAATGAACAATGTTGTAATGATGAAGCTCCATCCAATATACCAGCACTTTGGCGATACCTACTGAAAAACCAAGAAACAAGATTAGACAACCATTGATTTTATTGTACATATATAAAACTCAGGTGAAAGAACTTTGACCTTCATTTCATATTTCTTATATTTATGACAACCATTATGTGTTTTTTACCCTACAGGTTATTTTAAATGTATGTATTTTGTGACCTCATCCTGTTCCGACTTGTACGCATGCGCGGTCTTTGCCCATAACCACACGTGTATATAACCACTGCGTTTCATGTGCACCTTACGAGTTTTGGTGCCTGATGATGAACCTATAAGTCGTAGGTTCGAAAGATCTCGCAAGTTTTTTAACATTAAACCTTTTTAAACCTCAATGGAATGTGTTATTTGTGTCGTCATGGTTTTTAACTGTGTATACTTTTGATACCGGTGATACGTCTTAGCTTCATTTGAGTGTTGCAATTGGTTTGAGCTAAAGTGTTCGTGCTCAGACAGCTATCTTCTTTATTTGTGTTTGTGATTGCAATTTCCATTAAAAGGAAATATTTGTTATTATTTTTGCTACAATAGACTCTCGAAAGTTAAATGAATATGAGATCAAAATTTGCCAGTAATTCTATTCAATATTGCTTAATTCAAAAGAAAATGTTTTTGAATTATTTTTTCTAACAGATTATATTATTTCAAGATCTTTGAGTACTTATGAATCCAGATTTACTATTTTGTTCATTGACTGAATGTTTTTTTCACCACTTTACTAAATAATTTGCCGCTCTCTTGATTCCATTTTAAAATTTAAGTTATTCGAAACTTCCCTGATAACATGTTAATCGTAAATAATCGATAAATTAATTAAAATCTCTTTGGAGCGGTATTCGATTCCCAAAGGATGGAGCCAACATTTCATCTGCAGACGAATGAAATTACTTTTGTGTCAAAATCAGCTTCAGTTACATAAAATATATGTATGCAAGTATATTGTTCTGCTAGTCATTGAAATCATATCATCACCATCATCATCATTGTCAACCATTATCAATCCACTGCTGGGCGAAGGTCTCTCCAAGCCTCTTCCACAACGGTCTGTCTTGTGCCAGTCTCCTCCATGTTACTCCCACATATTTTCGAATTTCATCCACCCATCTCCCACGTAGTCTTCTTCTAGGTCTTTTCCTGTCCCTTGGAATCCAATCTAAAATTTCGGCTGTCCATCGATGGTCTGTCCTTCTGGCAGTTTGTCCAGCCCATTGCCACTTCAGGGATTTAACTCTGATCATGATATCTTCCACTCTTGTCATTTTTCGGATCCAAGAGTTCCTCTTCTTATCTCTCCTAGTTACACCAAGCATGCACCTCTCCATGCCTCTTTGAGTTGTCTGCATCCTTTGTATGTCTCTTATAGTTAAGGTCCATGTCTCTGCACCATACGTAAGCACTGGAAGGATGCATTGATCAAACACTTTTCCTTTAAGACATAATGGCATATTGCTCTTGAAAATTATGCTGTTTCTTCCAAAAGCTCTCCAGGCAAGTTTTGTACGCCGATTAATTTCTTCATCAATGTGACCCTCACTTGATATCTGCTGTCCAAGATAAACGTACGTGTCTGTTATCTCCAGCTTTTCTCCATCAATCGATAAATCTTCATTTCTTGTAAAAGCATTGTACATCACTTTTGTCTTCTGAAAGTTCATTTTTAATCCCACTTCTTTACTCTTGTCAGCAAGTTCTTGGATCATACTCTGTAGCTCTGATGGGGTAGTTGCAAAAATGACTATGTCATCAGCAAAACGAAGGTGAGTTAGGTAATATGCATTAACCTGTATCCCTTTGTTTTCCCAGTTCACTGATTGAAAGATATTTTCCAATGTGGCATTAAAGAGCTTCGGAGATATGGTGTCACCTTGTCTCACTCCCTTTCCAATTTTTATGTGTGTTGTATTCTCAAACAGCTGAATCTTTGCACTTGCATTTTCATAGATGTTATTAATAATATTAATGTCGGCATCTTCAATACCGCAGGATGAAATCATATAGGCGGAAGAATGCATTATCTCGAACATAACATGCAAAGCAGCAGGAACTGCGTGAAAAATAAATAGTTGCATTTGTGAGCACAAATGTGCTTATTTTCTAAATTTAAAAGTTTTCTGTCAATAACTCTTCCTAATTTGTTGTGTAGCGGTACAAATTGTGAAAACTAAGCGGCAATTTACCAGCACAAACGCCCTCCAACAGGACGTTCTTGCGCACTTCTTGAACAGATTGTTTACAGAAAACAAAGATGAATTGCCAGCGATGCAACAGTGAAAATTATCCCACCCGTACTGCAGTTTTTGTCAAAGACAGGGCCGTACCAACCTTTTCTTATTCAGGAAGGCGAGACTTGAAATTACGCCCCTTCGAGTTCAAATTACGCCCCTTTCGAGTTCAAAATTACGTCTCTTCGAGTTCCACTATAATAATATGTGGTGTTTTCTTTTTCACAAATCGTCGTTGTACGAAAGTGTCATAATCGTTCAAAAATCGCACTTCAGGTTTTTGGCATAGTTCTATTAAAAATGTAAAAAGTAGGTAAATACCCAATAGCCGCAGATTGTAAATACCAAGTAAAGTGAACGTCAACTGCACAACACTCCACGAAAATGCAGAACGAAAAGAAGGATAGTAAACGTAGCAACAGGCAGAAGCTTTAGGGGTAGGACTCGGAAAAATTCCGTTCAAGGATAAACGCTCAAAGAACTTTCTGCGACAGAGCACAAATGATTAAGCTCTTCATTCCAACGACATATTCGGAAAGGTCATGGTGATTAGGCATATCATGTTTTGGAAGCATCCATTTACTGTTCTGGAAAATTCCCTTCATGAATATGAGATGTTCTAATTAATTTGTGCTGTCGTTCTGACTCAAATTCAGGCGAACCCCAACCTTTTCGAAAGTGATATCATTTTTGATAAAACCCGAATCTTCCAACATGCCTCTGAAAACAAAAGAAACGGTCGATGCATTGGAAAACACCAACGTCACCAAAGATGAAGAAAACACGACAAAGTAAGTTCGAGTCAATGCCATGCTAATTGTCTTCTTTGACATTAAGGGTGTAATTTCGGCAGAGTGTTTTCCCAATGGAGCAACTGTAAACCAACATTACTACAAACAGGCTGTAGTGACGTTGAAAGGGTGAATCAGAAGAAAGAGACCGGGTTATTGAAAAATGGATTCATCCTTCACGAGGACAACGCGACAGCTTATTCAGCGCTCTTAGTGAAACAGTTTTACCCGAGAAATGCATCACGGTACTTGAAGTGCCTATTCGCCATATTGGGCCCCGTAGACCTTTTAGTTTTCCTTAAAATAAAATCTGTACTAAAGGGGACCCGTTTGAGGCAGTTACCGCACTGTAGAAGAGAACGATTAAGCTTATCAAAGAAATCATACCAGATGAGCTGCTTTGTTCAGTGGAAGATCAGAATGCAGTGATGTGTGGATAAAAATCAGGAATACATTGAAGGTGATGAGAGTTAAGAGTGTAAGTTTCTTATTTAAATAAAATTAGAGCATTAGTTTGTTCATTTAATATGCCTCGTTATATTCACGTTTGTCCATCTATGTACGATGCCAGCGGTTTTTTTTCCATATGCCTTTGATAACGAAACGTGAAAAAAATGCATGATAAGTAAATGAGTATACAAATCCTAAATTTAGCACTATGATAAAAAAAAATAAAAAAAAAAAGCTTGTTTTATTTATGGTTTCCATGTTTCAGCAGAAGAAAAGAAAACAGTAATTTATTTTCAATATATAATTTATTTACGAACAGCTCGCATTATTTTATACGACCGGGTACTGGCCCCCGGTAATAAATAAGGGCGTTTTCCTTCCCCTTTCTACTTCGCTTCCGTGTCACTTTCCTATCGGGCAATCTAGCCCAAATCTCCTAACTTCCTATTTCTAAGGGTTGTTCAAGACCTGGGGTCAGACACTCCCTTCCTAAAATCCTCTACATATGATCATTTGATTATATTTTATACGTATATACAAGATTATTTTCAGTATATAATTTATTTGTGAACAGTTCGGAAATATATATATATATCATCATCATCATCATCGTCAACCATTATCAATCCACTGCTGGACGAAGGTCTCCCCAAGTTTCCTCCACAACGGTCTGTCTTGTGCCAGTCTCCTCCCATGCCACTCCCGCATATTTACGAATTTCATCCACCCATCTCCCATGTGGTCTTTTTCTGGGTCTTTTCCTGTCCCTTGGAATCCAATCTAAAATTTCGGCTGTCCATCTATGGTCTGTCCTTCTGGCAGTATGTCCAGCCCATTGCCATTTCAGGGATTTAACTCTGATCATGATGTCTTCCACTCTCTTCATTTTTCGGATCCATGAGTTCTCTTCTTATCTCTCCTGGTTACACCAAGCATACACCTCTCCATGCTTCTTTGAGTTGTCTGCAGCCTTTGTATGTCTCTTTTAGTTAAGGTCCACGTCTCTGCACCATACGTAAGCACTGGAAGGATGCATTGATCAAACACTTTTCTTTTAAGACATAGTGGCATATTGCTCTTGAAAATTATGCTGTTTCTTCCAAAAGCTCTCCAGGCAAGTTTTGTACGCCGATTAATTTCTTCATCAACGTGACCCTCACTTGATATCTGCTGTCCAAGATAAACATACGTATCTGTTATCTCCAGTTTTTCTCCATCAATCGATAAATCTTCATTTCTTGTAAAAGCATTGAACATCACTTTTGTCTTCTGAAAGTTCATTTTTAATCCCACTTCTTTACTCTTGTCAGCAAGTTCCTGGATCATACTCTGCAGCTCTGATGGGGTAGTTGCAAAAATGACTACGTCATCAGCAAAACGAAGGTGGGTTAGATAATCTCCATTAATCTTTATCCCTTTGTTTTCCCAGTTCAGTGATTGAAAGACATTTTCCAATGTAGCATTAAAGAGCTTCGGAGATATGGTGTCACCTTGTCTCACTCCCTTTCCAATTTTTATGTGTGTTGTATTTTCAAACAACCGAATCTTTGCACTTGCATTTTCATAGATGTTATTAATAATATTAATGTATGCATCTTCAATACCGCAGGATTTCAGAGCCGTGGTAACTGCTGATGGTTTCACCGAATCAAAGGCTTTTTCATAATCGATAAAAGCCATGCACAATGGAAGTTCATATTCCCTCGCTCTTTCAATTAGTTCTCTCAGTACGTGGATATGATCTATTGTGCTGTAGCCACTCCTGAATCCAGCTTGTTCTCTCGGTTGAGCCATGTCCAGTGTTACCTTCAAGCGGTGTGAAAGAACTTTAGTGAAGATTTTATAAACCACTGATAGGAGGCTGATAGGTCTGTAGTTCCTGAGATCCTCAATGTCACCTTTTTATGTAGCAGGATCATTGTAGCATTGTTCCAATCCTCAGAATCTTCCCTTCATTAAGGCATCGAGTGAAAATTTGGGCGAGTACTGTTTCAATTTCTCCACTTGCTTCTTGTATGATGTCTATAGTAATTCCATCTTCTCCTGGAGCTTTCCCCCGCTTCATGTTCTTGATCGCATGAGCAACTTCTGCTGGGAGGACTGGAAGAACTCTGGTACCTTTCATGATGTCTGGAGAACATGTATCATCCCTTTCATATAATTTGGAGTAGAAATCTTTCACTCTTGTCAAAATTTCGCCTCTATTTCTTGTTATAGAACCATCTTCTTTTCTCAGAGCCATAATCTGTTTTCTTCCCTTACTGAGATGTCCCTTTGCTATCTTAAGGCTTTGGTTGTTTTCAATTGCTTTCCTCACTAGCTCACAGTTGAATTTCCTTACGTCTTCAGTGATACTTTTTCGTGTTGTCTTGCATAGCTCTATATATTCCACTTTGGAAGTCACATCTTCTTTAGTTGTCCTCATCTCTCTTCTTTTTTGCATCAACATTTTGGTTTTTCCTGATAATTTGTTCACATGCAACTTGTTCTTAGACCCAGCTAATTTTGTTGCTGTTTCCATTAGAGCTTTGGTTACTTTTCTGTTAACTTCCGAAATATCCACTTCTTCCGATGTTAGGCCTTCTAAAGCAGAGAATCTGTTCTTCAGTTCCAACTTGAAAGTATTATGGTGTTCTTTAAGGTTGGTTATGTCAATACATTTTGTTTGTCTTATGAGCTTGCCACGTTCCAGTTTAGTGTTGAGGTGCATCTTACATCTCACCAATCTATGGTCACTACCTGTGTTGAACTTGTTCAGCACACTGCAGTCTTCGATGACGAATTTTTTTGTTACACATAATAAAATCAATTTCACTTGTTGTCCCAATTGGATGTCTCCATGTCCATTTCCTGTGTGGCTTTTTCTTGAAAAAGGAGTTCAAGATGAAAAATCCTTCTGCCTCTGCAAACTCAACGAGAGTATTTCCACGCTGGTTTCTGTTGCCGTGACCGAATTTACCTACTGAAGTTTCATTCTGTTGTCGTTGCCCTATTTTTGCATTGAAATCTCCCATAATTATCTTCAAGTGCTGCTTACCTTTATTATTTAGATGACGAATTTCCTCATAAAATTCTTCAATTTCTTCTTCAGGATGACTTGTGGTGGGTGCATAAGTTTGAATAATCTGAGCCTGGTATCTTCTCGATAGTTGGATAACGAGTCGTGCAGCTCTGTCAGAGGAACTTTCAACTTCTACCACTTTATCCTTCAGTTTCTTGTTTATTATAAATCCAACACCACTAGTTCTGCCAGTATCTGTCCCACGATAATAGAAGAGATGTCCACTTTTCAGTTCAATGAGATCTTCTCCTTTTCTCCTTACCTCACTTAGCCCGACGATGTCCCACTTGATCCTTTGTAGTTCCTCTTCCAATTCAAGAAGCCTTGAATCAGAAGATAGGGAGCGTCCGTTATAGGTAGCCAGGGTCAGCATCAAATGGCAGCCTAGTCCGGTCCTCCGGGGATTCTTAGCACCCTCTGCCTTCATGTCGCACTGGCCGCTGCCTTGGCCAGGTACATTCCAGCTGCCGGAGACTGAGGGCCAAGATTTAAGTTGTAGAGTCATTTTGGAGGTGTTTGGCCATAACTCACCACGCTGGCCAAGCGGGTTGGTGAGTGTGGGATAGCATTTCCTCTGATCCCGATGGTATAGTTATACCGCTATTGGCGGTCGTCAGAGCCCCTTTAGTGGGAACAGGATGCACCACGAGAAGGCGGGGTTGACATTTGTCAAGGAGAGGCTGTGATGTTACGCATCACCTGACCTTATATATATATATATATATATATATATATATATATGTATACAGCGTGTTTAAAGAAGCGTCCGAAAGGAATATATGTGTGTGTGTGTGTGTGTGTGTGTGTGTGTGTGACTTTGGTTTCCGTGGGGTTTGTGTAAATGTTTAATATTCCGGGGGAGCAACTATCATACCTGAATTGTCCTCTGTTAGCTGCGTATTTTGTATTTTTCACTTTAGTTACGACCAACCGTTACTTTCCTATTACTTTAGGACACTTTTCATGAAACACCGCGTATAGTACCTTCATTGCATTTTGGTGGTATTTTTTTACGCTTTACAACCACTTGAAGTCTGTATAAACAGACTTTCCATAAATAAGATCGAAGAACGTGAATTAGTTTCAGTTTGTCGTTCTGCCTTTCCGCACGATAACTCGCGTAAAAATGGTTCGATTTCGATGAAATTTTAGTATGTGGTAGGGGACAACCTGGGGACGAACCCTATTGAAAATGGACGAAATGGGGTCAAAGATCAGGGGACATAGGAGCGGGATCCATTCCGTCGCCCTTATGCGTAACTTACATAAAAAATTATCCTATTGCGACAAAACTTTATCATGTGGTTTCGGAGATATACTGAAACGGTTCTGTTTAATATCATCGAAATGAGGTCAAAGGTCAGGGCACAGGAACGAGACTTATTCCACAGCCATTATCCTCATAACTTGACTAAAAATGCTTCTATTGCGACAAAACTTTAGTATGTTGTTCAGGAGGTATACTAAGCCAATTCTGCTTAATATCATCGAAATGGGGTCAGAGGTCAGGGCACAGCAGCGACATTTGTTCCACAGCCATTATCCTCATAACTTGAGTAATGATTTCTGGTATGTTGGAAAGCGAATCATAATCAATGCATTCATTGATTTTACCAATTTGTTTTTTTTTTTGTGTGTGTGTGTGTGTGTATTTTATTGTCAGTTTAACGACCACCGTGACCAACTAAATGAGATATCGCCTGTTCCTAATTTACCTTAATGGCAGTCGCCCGTAACTAATTTACAGCCACTGGTTCCAGGGAAGGGGTATAGCCAGTGTCTTAAGACAAGTACAACATCCATGCCTCACCGTGATTCAAACTCGAACCGATTTCGGACGAATGGTCACAAGCCAGCGCTTAGACCACTGCGCCACCGTAACGGCTACGGTTACTTTCAGAATCCTTGTTTAAAATCCGACACCTACTGATATCCACTGATAGTTTATGGAAGCATTGTTTGTTCATAATTAAAGTTCACATTTCCCAGGACGCTGCAGGTGAAACTATTTCTTGGAATGACCTCAAATTTGATATGACAACTCCGGAACCAATGGAATTTTGTTTGAAAAAAAAATTAGTTCCAGAACTAGCCTCAAGGTAGATAAGTGGCGTTTCATTACAGTAGAGAAAAATGCAAAACATTCAAAACATTTACTGTACAGAAGGCATGTTTTGAAATTACAGATGTTCTACATGCTGTTCTCCGTTTTCTGCAACATGCTGAAATCGCAAAATAGCGTACACAATCACAAATCTAAGTGTTTCACTGTAAATGTTGTGGATAGGCACTTAATTCTTACCTTGAGTTCCACCAAGTTTGCTGTGACTGCGATGGACAATATACTTTAGATGTCTCCAAAGACAAAAGTCGCTCGGGTTCAGATCCGGTGAAAGCACTAACGAAATTGTAGGAAACTGGAGGCTGATTATTCTTTTATTAGTTAAATCTGCTTGTAGCAACCGCTTGACAGGCGTTGCTGTGTGACTAGGATAACCATCCTGCATAAAACCTCAAGCGGTAGGATTCGTATTAGCCGTCTTTTCATGATTGGAATACACATAGATAAATAAGGTCTCAGTTATTAAAAGATTTAATGCCGAAAAGACTTAATATTAAAACCTGTGTGCTAAAACTTATATACACATCAATGATACATATGAGATCTTTCAAGTCTAGCACAGACTCATCTTCAGATTAAAAGCAAACAGAACGACGACTCGAATAGCAAGTCCCATACTAAAGTAATAACAAGTTCATGACGCATCTGAATGGGAGTGTCGATCACTCAGTGGTAGGAGGGGTGACGCAATGACTGAGTAAAAACTTCAGAACACAAATTCACAGTTCAAGACCAGAGTGGTTAACTGAATTGTCACGTTTTTTTACAGAGATCGATGTTTTCAATGGTTGAGGTACATAACAAGTTATGTCATGATTACAACAATAATGTAGATAGTGTGTAAACAGACTTCCATAAATAAGGCCGAAGAACGTGAATTTGTAATGGCCAACACACATGCCTCTTCCCAATTCGGGAGGTGAGTTCCCCCAACCGTTAAACGTGAAAGTGCCGTCGACGATGCATTCATACGTACGTTACCTGGGGGTATTGATATTTACTCAATCTAATCTTCAATGAACGGAGCGTCGATCCGATATACATGAGGTCGAGTTCCGGGGTATCATTGGCTGTCATGGGAACCCCGTATACTCCACATCGGTCGTTCATGTGTACTGGATCTCGGTCTTTTGTAACCAGCATTTGAACATTAATAGTCTTTATACCAAGCACCACATGATGTCTACGGCATACATATTTTAAAATGGTAGTAACTGGTGGTACAAAATTCATAGAGCCCACAAATTTCGGATTTATAATTTCTGTTTGTAGGGTAATTTGTGTCGATCTCAGTAGCTTTTAGCACGTCTTTTGTAAAAAAAGATCGTGCTTATGTTATCAGTTTGTCCGTCCGTCCGTCTGTACCCACGGTATCTCTGCAACTATTAGTTCTATTTGAAAAATTCTTTTTGTATTCGGAAGCTTGAAATATGCGAATGATGATCCTTTTAATTCAGTTTGTTTGTTTTTTACGATGTACAATTTCGCCGCTGGAGGGTGTAAATGAAGATGATGTCGAATTCAAAATTACGTTTTATTCCACATATTTGCTTCTAAACATCCGATTGAAAAAAATATTTTATCTTTCGATTCCATTTATGTCGAAGAGTATTTTAGATATGGTTTCTTCTTCAAATTACGCATAGATTTTCCGCTAGGGGTGTAAAAGTAAATTACATTTTCTCCGATTTGAAAATTTTGTTTTTCAGCGGATACATCTCCTGATAAAAAATCTTTTGCATATAATTTCGAATTTTTGGTAAAGAAAACTTCGGCCACCAGGGGGCGTAAGCGTTAATTTTTGCTTCTGATGTATTTGCCATAAAATCTGAGCTTCCTAAATATCGATTGAAAAAATTCCTTCCTGGACTGATGCCACTTACATCGATAAACCTTTTCGGAATATTTTCTTCCTAATATATTCCACAGTTTCTCCACCAGGAGGCGTAGATACATATCTTATTTTTGTCAATATCTCTACTTCTAGGAGTCCGATTTGAAAATTTCCTTCTTCGTTGGATAGTGTTTTCCGTGTGACATGTTTTTCATATAATTTCAAAAATTTTCAAGTAATTCATAGGCTTTCCGCTCGGGGGCGTAAAGGTAAATTGCGTTTCTCCCTATATCGCTGCTTCTAAATCTCCGATTTGAAAAATTATTTCTGCACCGGATACAGCTCCTGATGGGAAATCGTATGCACATAATTCCTAATATTTGTAAAAAAATGGTTTGGCCACCAGGGGGCGTAAATCTTAATTACCGCTTCTGATGTATTTCCAGCAAAATATGAGCTTCTAAAATCTCGACTGAAAAAAATCGTTTGATGACCAATACTACTCATGTCGACAAACCTTTTAGGAACATTTTCTTCTTAAAATAGTGCATGGTTACTACGCCAGGGGGCGTAGATATATATCTTAGTTTTGTCAAAATGTCTACTTCTAGGAGTCCGATTTAAAAAATTCCTTCTTTGTTGGATAGTGTTTCTAGTGTGACATGTTGTTCCTATAAATTCAAAATTTTCAAATAATTCATAGACTTTCCGCTAGGGGGCATAAAGGTAAATTGCGCTTCCCTTTTTATCTCTGCTGTTAAATCTCCGATTTAAAAAATTCTTTCTGCACCGCATACAGCTCCTGATGGGAAATCGTTTGCACATAATTTCTAATTTTTGTAAGAAATAGTTTGGCCACCAGGTGGCGTAAGTCTTAATTTCCGCTTTTGATGAATTTGCAGCAAAATATGAGCTTCTAAAATCTCGACTGAAAAAATCCTTTGATGACCAATACTACTCATGTCGACAAACCTTTTAGGAACATTTTCTTCTTGAAATAATGCTCGGTTTCTACGCCAGGGGGCGTAGATGTATATCTTATTTTTGTCAATATCTCTACTTCTAAAAGTCCAATTTGAAAAATTCTTTCTTTGTTGGATAGTGTTCCCGATGCGAAATGTTTTTCCTATAAATTCAAAATTTTCAAGTAAATCATAGACTTTCCGCTAGGGTGCACAAAGGTAAATTGCGTTTTCTGCTCCTAAAACTTCGATTTGAAAAATTGTTAATTTCTGCTTCTGATGTATTTGTAGCAAAATCTGGGCTCCTGAAAACTCAACTATTTTTTTTTCTTGGGCCGATACCGCTCATATGGATAAACCTTTTGAGAATACTTTCTTCCTAAAATAATGCATGGTTTTCCCACCAGGGGACGTAAAGTCACATCTTATTTTTGTCGATAACTCTGTTTCTACGAGTTCTTAAGCTCACGATTCCGTTTACAGCAATATCTGAGGGATTAAAAACCCTATTGAAAAACTTCTTTTTTCCGTCCGATACTTCTTCCATACAGGTTCCATTGACTGTGAATAGCTTTGATAAATTTAATTTGCGTCAGAACGGATTCAAAAGACGTGCTTATTACACCCGAAAATACGGTGTCATCTTTCTTGTTTCAATATATTCCGAACAATTCCAGTAGAATACCCATGACGTTTAGCTATTTCAGTAATTCTTTTGACTTCAAGGCAACAAAGTTGGTAAGTGGAGGAATGGGATGTGATTTGTGATCAATTAGTCTAATAAATTTATTTTGTAGAATTTGTAATTTATTCATATTGTATTGTGTAGTTTGTCCCCATGATAGCATGCAGTAATTAATATGAGTTTGAAATAAAGTGTAATACAATGACATCAATGTCTTAGTTGTTAGATCAGTCAGGATATTACTCACTATACCAATGTTTCTAGATAGTTTAATTAAAAGAAAATCGATATGTTTATTCCATTTGAGGTTAAAATTTATTGTAGTTCCTAGGTAGTTGAATGAAGATACTATGTCAATTATTTTATTATTAAGGGATATTTGTGCATTTGGTGTTGAAGAAGATAACGTATTAGAAAAAATCATTGCTTTAGTTTTATTAATATAAATTATTAATTCATTAGAATTTAACCAGTCAGATATAGTTTGCAACTGTTTATTACATTGTGTTAGTACACTATCTACCAACAAGTAATTGGACACCTCTGATAGCAGAGGAAAACGAAGTTTATTCACCTTCAATAGCTGGCGAAGCCTCCACGAGCGGCGATTACAGCTGCGTCCCTCCGGGGCATACTCTCAACCTGGCGTTGTACGACGGCTAGCGGCATTTTCTTCCACTCGTCTTGGAGAAGACAGGTCAGTTCCTTCACCGATTTCGGGCGGTGGGGGCACCCCTTAAGTCGACGCTCCAACTCGTCCCAGAGGTCCTCGATAGGGTTAAAGTCCGGGTTCTGCGCAGGCCAGTCCATTCGATTAACCCAATTGTCACCATATCAAGCCATAGTGGACCTCGCAACGTGACAGGTGGCATTGTCGTCCTGAAAGTAACATGAGTCCACCCCGTAAAACTGCCACAACGTAGGAAGCGCATGGTTATCCAAAATGGTGCAGTAGGTCTCGGCGTTGAGTCTACCAGGAATTGCGACCAAGGGTCCAGTGCCATACCAGGAGAAACACCCCCATAGCATAATTCCACCGTCGCCGAACTTCACAGTTGGCACAATACATTCCGGCAGGAGGCGTTCTCCAGGCAGACGCCAAACCCAGACCCTGCCATCCGAACGGTAGAGGGTTTACCTTGATTCGTCGCTCCAGAGAACCTGTTTCCACTGTTAAACGGTCCACTGTCGACGTTCTTTGCACCACGTTAGCCGAGCAGCGCTATTGGACTTGGTGATCAAAGGCTTGTGGGCGGCAGCACGTCCATGACAACCGAGCAGATGGGCTTCCTTACGGATGGTATTTATCGAAAGAACACTCCCGGATGCCTGTTGAAACTCCTAGCGGATGTGGCCCATCGATTTGGTGCGGTTCTTCCGAATTTCTCTGGCCAGCACCCGTCGGTCTCTAACTCCCAGTTTTGTGAGTCTGCCGGGTCGGGGCACATTGCGACAGCCACCTCTCATCTTCCATTTGCCAATCACGTAGGCCACTGTCGATTTTGCGTACTTCAACTTGCTGGATATGTCACGTATGGATCGGCCATTTCTGTGATACCCGACGACTACACCTTTCTCGAAATCAGAGAGCTCCGAACTGCGTGGCATCTTGCATGCGACTGGTTGCGTTGTTGTTTCCCACTCGATATTTAACGGCGGCGGTCGTGACGTGTATCAGGATTGCAGATATCGTCGATTGCAGGGGTGTCCAATTACTTGTTGGTAGATAGTGTATTTCACCTAAGTTTTTTTCCTTTTATAAGAACAGCTGTATCAACAGTATAGAGAAAAAGATCCATATGAGTCGACAGCGAAAATAAATCATTTATATATATTAAACAATAAAGGGTCAAGGACAGAACCCTGAGGTACTCCCGATCTCATAATTGGAAATGAGGAGTGATAATGCTCAATTTGCGAATATTGCTGTCTGATAGTCAAGTAATTTTTGAAAAGTGAATAAGTATTACCCCTGATTCCTATATTTTTTAATTTAGAAAATAAAGCTATTGTTGTATATTCTAGCGTGAAATTATTTTGTATTGCATTTTGAAGATATTGCAATGCTAATTCTGTAGATTTATCTGCTAAAAATCCAAATTGGTACTGACCAAGTATCTTATATTTTTGAAGGTAGGAAATTAGTCGAGTATAAATTCATTTTTCTGGGATCGTGGCAAAAATTGAAAGATTCGCTATAGGACGATAATTATTAGCTGCATTTTTGAAAACAAGTTATTAGCTTCTTTTCACGAATGCCAAATCACAGGTATTTGCAATTTGCTTATTTGAACCGTGACAGCACGTATAACTGCAGCTCCCCTTCTTTACACGTGATTACATTCCCACATAGCACCCCTTCCCCTACCCGGAGGCGAGGTTTGTAATTAATTTGTATTTTTCTGTCGAACAAAATTCCATTTCCTCAGTCCTCATATCCAATTTGAAATTATTTCATGCAATAGTTCTACCTATAACGCCCATGGAAATGTGACCTTTAATTATGGATACCCAGTACATGGGGAATTAGTGATGTCGCGTGAACCTGCTCTTGAATGGTGTGTGTGGCTGGTTGGGGCATATTACCGACGACAGACTGAGGGGACGACAAAATGGGCACCTGAACGGAAATCACGGCAAGAATGGAATAAATGAAGTCTCGTATCTAGCGATTTTCTCTTTTTTCCGTTGTTAAAAGATCGCCCGTAAGGGAGTTCTTTCATAACAGGTGAAGCGAACGTCGCTGGGAAACTGCATCTCCAGTAAAAGAGACAAGAATTTTATTTGGAGTCAATTAACAAACCAATAATACATAGGAAAAAGTGCCTGAGTGTTTTTATTAAGTGTGTTGAGAAATAAGGGATCTAATTCTGAACATTCTGTTGAGAGCATTGTAAGCTTCTGCAAAATACAATTCTTGTGATCAATTTTACAGCGACCTACTCATATTTCTTAATGGATTTTAATGTTTTCACCAGACCGTTTCTTCATCCATATCATTTCGCATTTCTAGCGTCAAGGAGAATTTTTTTTTCACATGGAACTTGGAACCTTGAATAAAAGATGCCTCATGCCAGCGCCAAATCAGTATAATCTATAAATACTGAACTTGCGTAAAGTGTCTTTTATCCAGCCTTCTAATTTCAATAATGAAATGGATTGTTGTAGAAAACGGACATGTTATCTTTTGATATATCAGTTTCATAAAAAAAAAGTCGTCAATTCCTTTTCTCTTTTTTCGAAAATGAATCTTGGAGATTCCAGTTCTTACATAATAAAGTCATTTGCTTTCAGGAAATTATTTTTTTGCTACTAAATAATGATTATTGGAAATGGTTCATGCACTTGATAAAGGAAATTTCCGAAATTCCATACCAAATATAAACTTGCTTTTGAGGAAGAGAAAAAGAACTAGATTTTATCATAAGATTAAAACAGTCTTAACTTTCGCTAGAATCCGAAATGTTTTAGAAATGCTATACGTCATGCCTTAAAGAAATTTTTAAACAAATACTCAAATTCAATTGTTTAAAAAGATTCATATAGAAATTTTGCTCTGAAAGTCTTAAGGGCAAACGTGAAAAGAAACACACACTGCCTCGACAAACCATCCGACAAATATTTAACAGTTATACTCGTATAAGTAAATAATGGGTCACAAAACAATGTTACTTGAAAGCTCAGCAAAGACATAATTCATGAAGCTCTCACAGTGCTAATATCCAACGTTTTCGAAAAGTACACTGTTAAAAAATTTGTAGTAGGTTGCACCAAAGAGTGGTGCTACATCAGCTGCACCATTTTCTGAGAAAAGATACACCATTGTGTGGTGCAAACAAAACCTAATAAAATGGTGAAATCTTGCACCGTAAGCCTCATACCAAAAGTGGTGCACCACGTTGTTTGGTTTTGTGTGCACCACACAATGGTGTATCGTTTCTCAAAAAGTGGTGCAGCTGGTGTAGCACCACTTTTTGGTGCAACCTACCACAAATGTTTTAACAGTGTATATATACCACATTTTTACAGAAATAAGTTCAATTCGGAAGTAGTATTTTAACAATATTACATTGAAGTGGTGTTGAAACACGGAATTCGTAAAGAAACGCACCGCACCGTCTTCCTCTTTCTTACCGCTTTCCTGATTTTTAGTTGTCGGAATAGCGTAATTTATATTTCCTCATTATTACACGTTTGTTCGCTGTAGAATAATAAAATACACTGGAAGGACAAAGTACAGTATATTATAGCCATCCACCTTTTACCCTCACAACAGCGCAACAAACGTCATGGTATGGACTTTACAGGGTGTTGGAAATGATCGGGTGGTAGAGCCGCTCATGATTCCAGCACAGCCGTCCGAAAAGTTCCCAGATTTTCCAGTGATGGGCTTTGGGAACAAATGCATAGAAACACTTCGTCCCACAGATGCTCAATTGCTTTCACTATATAGAAGGGGCCCAAACGTGGCCCAAATAAACACAACCCAGAATATTACACCTCCTTTACCGGCCTGCAATACCACGACCTGACACTTGGAGTCCATGGTTTCACGGGATTCGCGCCATACACGGAGCCTTTCATAGGCGCGTCGTAGTTGGAACTGTAACGTACACGCAAATTTAACTTTCCTTTTTAGGAATTTCAGTTAGTTCGTTCTCCTTAAGCATTTTAACGCCACATTTATCTCTCCACTGAATATTTTGAGGCAACTACATTAGGTCGGAGGTTAAGTGGCGTATGCGAAAAACAGATATAAGAACGAGAATTACTATGTATGTTGAGGCTGCTCTCGTTAGAAGTATTCTGGCGCCAGGCAGCATCAACATAAAACAGCATCGTACATTTGTCTAACGAGATACAGATGTATGATGCTGTCTTTAGTAAGATGTACTGGCTAACCCACGTCTGTAGAATTCGGCTACAGCTTGTAATTGATTTGAAAAGATGTGATGCGACAGTCAATGTATTATTTACTTATAGACTGATATATATAATTATAGCAATAGTCCAAAGAGCGAGATCCAAGGTTTTTCGGTTGCTGTGCGTTGCTTAACGTGGAAAGAGCGACATATTTATTTATTCAACTGACGCCACGTAATTAGATTATTTTCACCTTGGATCTCGCCCTTTGGATTATTGCTATAATTATATATAGCCAGTGCCGTTAATGCCCACCAGATAGAGACGTCTCAGTAGCTGAGCCCATCTTACAGACTTATGATGTCAGATGCTGACTGAAAAAGAAAAACACGCATAGCGCCGTGAATTGTTGGCCGCTGTGGTGTAAGGCTAATGCGCTCGGCTAGATATCGAGAGATTCGGGATTCGATTCCCCGACGGCGGTTGAAAAACAATTTTTCGGTTGCTGTGCGTTGCTTAACGTGGAAAGAGCAACGGATTTATTTACTCGTTCAGTTTACTCATTATCAAAGTCGTGGGTATGCATTGCAACAAGTGTCTGACCTGTTTACAGTCCGTAGGGAATTTCAGCCGGGCGCATTATTGTAGTAGCTAAGGGAGCTTTGGGGAGGGTTGCGGTGTACGTAATATATTCTGATTTGGTTGTACAGCAAATATTGGATTGGCCAAAAGGTAATTGCGTTTCTTTCCTGTGTAAATAAAAGGCGAATTTCGAATGGGGAAAAAAAACTTTAGTCAACCACATATTGCCCATTTTGTTCAATGATCTTGTGCCATCTCGCAGGCAAGTTCATGATTCCACGCACAAAAAGTTCCTGTTTTTCTTTTTCCACAAAAAAACAGTTCCAAGAACGATTTGATATCCTCATCAGCAGTGAAGATTTTACCATTCAGGGCGTTTTGCAACGAACAAAAAAATGGTAGTCTGATGGTGCCAGGTCTGGGGAATATGGTGGATGTGGTAACACATCTCATCCAAGCTGCGAACTTGTATGTGTCTTGCGTTATCGTGATGAAACACAACACCTTTGCGATTCACCGATTCTGGACGCTTCTGTTTGACTGCATCACTTAATTTATCAAACTGACGATAGTACACGTCCGAATTAAAGGCTTGGTTCCTTGGAAGCAATTCAAAATGCACAATACCTTTCAAATCCCACCAGACTGACAGCATAACATTCCTTTGGTACATATCTGCTTTTGAAGTGCTTTGAGCAGGTTCATCATGCTTACTCCACGATCTTTTTCGTTCGACGTTGTTGTAGATGATCCATTTTTCATCGCCTGTTATCATAAGTTTCAAAAATGGATCGTTTTCTTCACGTTTCAAGAGCGAATCGTAGATGTCAACGCACTTAGTGAGATAAATTTCTTTTGGCTCATATTGTACCCACATATCGAGCTTATTAACGTATCCCAGTTGCTTTAAATGGCTTTCAACGCTCGATTTTGATATGTTCGGATTCTCAGCAATCTCTCGTGTGGTTAAACGCCGATTGGATTCGATTAATTCCTTTATTTTCTCGTCATCAACTTCGATTGGCCTTCCTGAGCGTGGTGCACCTTTCACGTCAAAATCTCCAGACCGAAATTTCGCAAACCAATTCTGATACTGTCGTAGTTTTAAGGCATCTTCACCATACACATCATATAACATTTTATGAGCTTGCACAGCGTTTTCCCCCTTTTTGGAAGTAATACAGGAAAACATGACGAAAATATTCTCTTTGATTGTCCATTTTGAAATCGACGCCAAACAAGCACTTGTTAACAAAATCGTGCACTTTCTGTTCCTAAAACAAGCTTGTCGTTACATTTCAAGACATGTTTTGCCATCTATGTGTAGAAAACGCAATGACGGTTTGGCCAAATCAATTGTTGTGGCAGAATCGGAATTCAAAAACGTGAGTTAGTAAAGGTGACCGAGCCAGAATTTGAAAACCTGAAAGAAAAAATTGCCTTCAGAATTATTCACCGCCAACTAATCTTTCGCTTGCACTCATTAAGGAGGCAATGTTCATATTTGCATTGAATCTTGGCACTATTACATAGATTAGCATCTAAAGTACTTAACAAGTCTTAGTTTAGGCAACGGCACGAATTATCTCCTTAATTTTAGCAGCTGCTCATTTCGCGCTCTGTTAATTTTTATACGATGTCAAATTAATTACGAAGAACACTACGTGTTGCTCGGATGCAAAGGTTCCTAGAAGTGAGAAGAGAATGCTAATAACAGTTTGTTCAGTATTTTGTTTCCTAATTACCTGCGATTTAGAAGTAATAATACCTAATCCTATGCGATGAGAAAAATTGTGAAAATTCTCTTGTTGGACATCGGTATCTACAACGATCCTACGAGATTAATCTCCATCCATGTACAATGGAAAAAATGATCTCTGGTAAAAATACTCGTACTTTTCCTTACTTATACCAGGGTTGTAATGCAAAAGTGGGCATAATATCTTTATTAACTGGCAGAGGTCGTTCAAATTGCACATGTTGGTGGAGTGATTCTTCCTATATGGTAACCCTTCTTCATTGAAGGTAAATAATGGATTCCAAGGAGAAGCAACGTGCCGTCATTGAGTTCTTGACGAAGAATGTGTTCAGGCTGTCCGACATCCACAGAAGACTACAGAATGTTTACAGCGATGACACCATTGGCAAAGGCAATGTGCACAGGTGGATGAAGAAGTTTAAAGAAGAGGAAACTAGCATTGAAGACAAACCACGCAGTGGGAGACCATCATCTGCGACCACCGACACGATTCGTCAGCGAATGAATGGACTGGTTCGCGCGGACAGACGAGTCATAATCCGCGAACTAGTTGCACAACTGGATTGTGGTCACAATACCATACAAAAGATGGTGGAATAGGGTACCGGAAAATGTGGGCAAAGTGAATACTTCGGCAGTTCACACCCGCTTTGCGCCGGTGGCGTAGTGGTCTAAGCGATGGCCTCTGATCATTTGTCCAAAAGGAGTCCGGGTTCGAATCCCGGTGAGGTATGGATGTTGTGTTTGTCTTACGACACTGGCTCTCTGCCTTCCCTGGAACCAATTACTTTAAATTAGGGACGGGCGACTGCTTTTATCTCATTGAGTTGCTCACGGTGGTCGTTAAACCTTCAATAAAAACAAAAAACACCCGGTTTGAAAGAGAGAATAATGGAAGTCTGCTCTGATCTGCTGGAAGCGTTTGAAGCCAAGGAAGACACGTTTTTTTAACAATTTGATGACAGGGGATGAAACATGGGCGTATTTTTACGATCAGGAAACGAAGAATCAATCCATGGAATGGCGTACACCTCTTCACCATAGAAGTTCAAGATTCAGCGACCAGCACAGAAAGTCAAGGTTACTGTTTTTTGGGGATGACAGGGGTGTTATTCACCGTGGCAGTACAGTGACCAACGAGCGGAACAATGAGACACTCCAGAAGCAGAGAGAAGCCATTAGGAGGAAGTGACCAAAAAAAAAATCTGAAACGGATACACATTCACGATGATAATGAGAGACCACACACATCTTTGGCAACAAATCAGGCGATCAACAAATTAGGCTGGTCGGTGGTCCTCCATCCACCCTACAGCCCAGATCTGGCCCCCTCCGACTTACACCTATTCGATTCAATGAAAGTCAGTCTCCAAGAGCAACAATTTGATGATACAGACGAGGTGAAAGAGGCTGTGAAAAAGTGGGTGCAACAGCCCACACCTGAATTTTTTCATAGCGGATTCCAGAATTTGGTTCAACTAGGGCCAAATGCATTGCTCGTGATGGAGAATATGTTGAGTAGACCTTTGCATAGAGAAACAGTTGCTCTACCAACGTGTGCAATATGAACAACCTCTGTCAGTTAAAAAAACGTTATGCCCACTTTTGCATTACTTTCGGTACAACCCTCGTACTTTGCATCCAGAAAACTTTTTAAAGAGTATATTTTTTGCTGCGCATGTACTCTAAAATAAATTGTTAAACTGGCACTCACTGTGATTATAATAAAGAAGTAATTTATTTTCTTTCATGATCTATGTCACACAAACTTTATTTGCAGCTCACAAGTTTTTTAAAGTACAAAAGTAAGTTATAGCTGAAACTGCAGAATACTATGTCACTCATCAGTAAAAGGTTAGTAAAAACTCCGTATGAAACCATAATTCGGTTCTCTATAAGATGACCCATTTTTATAAGCATAACAAACAAACGTATGCCAGGCTGCAGATCTACAAGCAGAATGCAACTGCATCTAAAATTAAAGCGTATACAAATACCAAAGAACCATACCTAGATTTCTTGGTAACATCCTCTGCTTTTTTTCGTTTACAAAGAGCATAGCAGGTTTACCACTGTCATAGCACAGTTGGTCAAATCGCTATGCACTGTGTGGGACGCGAACGTTTCTGACGTGTGTTCGAATCCCGGTCCTGCTGTGGTTTTTCCGTGGTTTTCTGCAGACTCCTCGTCTTTGGGAACGCGAATACGTAGACGGTTTTCTCTGAAATCAGCCCCGGATGCGCTTTGTCCTTTGATCTCTTCTTCCCCTGGCTGCCTTTCCAGATGAATGTCAATACACTGGTTGTAAAACAATGTAAGATGAATGGAATATGATGCCCATGGCAACTGACACCTACGGGATTTGAACCAATGGTTGATGCTAATGATGAGCAGTTTATCTTTCTCAGTTGGTTTTCTAAGACTTCTGTTTAGCAACAATCTCTCGAATCGCACAGTTTGCTTATTATTATTCTAGTTTCAGCCCTTGTATAAGTGTCCCGCACAAAGAACGTACCGAATATTCTGAAGAAAAAGTAATGTGATTTCTCTGAGGCTTCTACACCTCAAAGTTGCAAAGTAGTATACTTGAATTTCTTTCGCCTGTGAATGTACCCCCTCCCCCCCTCTTCCCATACATACACACAAACATATTAATAATATAAACACCCAGATAAGTATGCTTTCTGGAACGCTTGACGTGACAGCAACGTCTGCATTTTTGCGCCATCACTTATCGAACAATTTGTGTGCGCTCTCGCGATGCCGAAATGATTGCCTGCTATATAATACCACACGATCACTTTTAGATGTCAAGGTGATCGCGTGCTAATTCAAAAACATTGATTTATCAATGGTTCGAGTTCTATTTATCCGATCTACAAAATTCGAATTGAATTTTTAATATCACGTCAAGTCGCGTTTGTATATGAACTTAATTTAGCCCAATTGGAATATTAATATGTACGCTTTAATTATTTTTTACTTTTTTAATTTAACTAACTTTCCCAGTTTAGTGCTGATTTTATTGTACATTTCGCAAAATATCGATCTATCTGAACGCCGTAACCTACAGTAAAAACTGAAATCTTGAGATATCAAAGTGAGCAAGATAGCGTCTAAAAGCAGATGTCACCCCAATAGTCACATAGTCGAGAATTTGGATAGTTCCGATTTGCAATACCACACGTCACGTTATTTTTTAGAAAAAGGTTCGGTATGAAGTTTCAAACTAACCGTCGAATAGGACAGTCTAAAACAAGCCGTGAAGGGAATGACAAGTGTGCCCGAGAAAAAGTCATTTAACGCGAAAGATCGAAGAAAAAGTTATTAAGGTAAGTTTACACGAAAACAACTTTCCGAGTTTAGTGCTGATTATATTACACATTTTGCAAAATATCGATTCATCTAAACGTTCTAATCTACAATTGTTAAACAACAACAAATATTTTACACAGAATGTTATTCATCGCGAGGTCTTTTTAAAAAAGAAAATAAATAGAATATAATTTTTAGTTCTAGCATGAATGAGTTCTTACTATACAAGATTTCACTATATTTTCTTACAGAAATCCGGCGTCTATTTATAGATTTGTTACCCAATGTGCTTCAATTAAAAATTTCACTCCGTCACAGGACGGGCAACATCCATTATACATTAATATTTATTTAAAGCTTAAAAACAACCGTCCTAGGACGTGCTATATGCTAGTTCACCAGAAAAAGGTGAACAAATAAAAGCGAAGCATATTCCATAATTTTGGCGTGTAAAGTTAAGGATGTACCTTATTTTTTGCGTATAAAGCGAAGCATTATACGGCGTATAAGACGAGGCTTTTTTAAGGTATCTTTTTTAAACATAATGACTTTTTGAAGCATATTTTTTGGCGTATAAGACGAAACTCTTTTTTTACTTCATAAATCCTGTTTTGGTTTCTGATTTCCATCGGGCTGTGTGATGAAAGCATCAAACTACAACTCACGCTGCAAATACCACTTTAAAGTGCCTCTGCGGGAATGAGGCGCTTTCCGTGGTCTATTGCTAAAAGATGTTGGTAAGAGGAATACCCTTTTTTGCTGATCAATGCGGAAGAACAGAAACATGTTGGTTTTTGTTTTTATAAGCACCCATACTTGTTGCTATCGCAAGAATGAGGCTGAACAGTAGGAACACGCTGAAGGTCTTGTGAATTGTTGTATCTATCTCAGAGGTGACGAACAGTCAAGACGGAAGAGTTGCAGCGACAAGCTTCGTCGATGTAGTTTAGTTCGGAAAACAACTGTCTTCGGAGCGAGAAGGCGCGTGTTCGAAGACCTCCACCGAAAAATGGGCTTTTACATTATACTGGCTTCCCGAACGTAAAAAGAAGCTTCGGGCCATGAAGTTCGAAAAATGTGTGGTGCTTCTTCCACACAACGTCTGGAATTAAACAGAATTCCTTCTTCTGCGGTGAGCTCCTTCAAGCACGGTTGGACGGCTGACCCGGAAACCTGCGATTCCGTCTCATCCCTTTCTTAAAAGGGGAGATACATGTGACGTACTTGTCAAGACGTCATTTCATAGGTGACGCACATGTCCAGACGGCAAAATAGCAGAGACAAGCTCCTTCGGTGTAGTTGTGACGTACCTGCCAGCAGAACGCACACGACATAAAGGCAGATAGTAGTCAGAACAAACGTCCGCGTAGCTCAATTGGTAGAGTGACTTATTCCGGAATGAGGGGATCCGGGTTCGAATCCTGGCGTGGACAGAAATGACGGAGAAATTTACTTCGCTATAATGGCGCCCGAACTATCCGGATGACCCGACCGTTCAAAATCTCGCCATGGTGTGATGTTATTTCCACACCGCGAGATAGGAAAAATCAGAGAATCCCTTCTCCAGCGCTTCGAAAAATAAATGTGTGTGACGTTGCATTCCACACACCAGATTGACTGGGAGTTCTCAAGTGCACGTTCTACAGTGGATGGCTGCCTGCAACGATTCATGGTCACGGCTGACCCGTGGGCCATGCTCCCAGCCCTCTTTCGGGGGGATGTGACGTACCTGCCAGCAGGACGCACACGACATAAAAGCAGATAGTAGTCAGAACAAACGTCCGCGTAGCTCAATTGGTAGAGTGACTTATTCCGGAATGAGGGGATCCGGGTTCGAATCCTGGCGTGGACAGAAATGACGGAGAAATTTACTTCGTTATATAGTTTAGTTAGGAAAACAATTGGCTCCGGAGCAAGGAGACGTGGTTTCTAATATCACCCCCAGAAAATGGGCTTTTACGCTATATCGTTGAGATTTTCAGAGTAAAAAGAATGGTAATCCTTTTGTCAATACTGCAGTCCTCAAAATAAAGTTAAGGGAAGTGGATTTTTCCTATGATTCAGTCTGCACTGCTGTGAAGCAAAACATAAGCTGAAGGTCAAGCAGCTGTGAGAGCTAAGCGACAATTGTTTTACGATTGCAAAGGGTATTTGTACTAAACAACTCGCTGCCAGTGACCTTCTCGAATGAAAGTAATCCCCTCAACTCGTCCTTAGATTTCTTGTGGGAGGCAAAAGTTTGGTGAAAAAAAAAACAGAAATCTTCGACACCAACCACATTAGTTCAATAAAACCAGAATATTAGCCACATCCTGACACACGACCACACATGGAAGTTTTTACTTCCACTTAAACTTGAAGTTATTTACGGAATCTCTGCATCTCTACTCCACAAGAAATATTCTGAGGATATATTTAGACAAAATGGCGCTGCAATTTTGAAAGCATCTTCAGATTGTGGGTGTAGTATTGCGCCGTAAAATTAAATGCGTAAAATACTTTTAACCACAGAAATGGCTTCTCACTTTCCTTTTGCCAAGGAAATAAAATTAAAGTGACAGTGTTTCGAGGATGTCTAAGGTTGGTATATCAGCTTTCAACATCGGATAAACTATAAATCGCGGTTAAAAAGAACGTGATGTTTCTAATCCTACCGAGAAGTTATTTACGGAATTTGATTATAATACCATTAAATCCTATTGCAATATACAATATATTGTTTGAGAAAATGCGCCTAGAAACAGAACGATGACGCCGAATTATCGGGTATAATTAGAACATCTTTTAAATACCTTCCGACACAAAAAGATTCTTTCAAAGCAGCTGCTTCGACAAAAGGGAAATGCATTTAGGCCTCTAATGAAAAAATTGCCCATTAATTAACTTCCACAGTCTGCTCGGCGTTCTTCATGGTAAATGAAACCAACCAGCTACAAAAAAAAGGTATTTGTTCAGTCGTATTCCTGGAATTGGTAAAACATTTGCAAATTAAGAATAGCTAATTACCTGTACTAGTGACAGAAATACGCATTGCGAAAAATCACAAATTGCTCGCAAAGTATTCCTTATAACAGAAGATATGCGAGGTGAAATGCGATTCTTCAAATCGCACAATTAGTAATATACAAATGTCGAGGAAAACGTAATGTAACCGTATATCTTCTGTTATCTTCTTCGCTCTTTAAAGCGAAGAATGTTGATATGAACCGAACGCGATTTTCTGGAGCAGGTTTTCTGCCGCAGACTGCTAGCGCGTGCACGTACTTGAACTTAATTTTAGTAACACTAGAGCATCCACCAATTAACTGCGAGGCTTGCCGGCACATGAAGAATATCTAATCCCCTGTTTCACTATTGTTTTCACTATTAAGGTAGGGCCGTTACGAAGTCAGTGTGCTTCAGAGACATGGTGTATATTCCATACCGCTTAAAGCCTCCGACCCCAATGCACGTGACACTAAGTACGTGGGATCCACCCTTCGGACAATTGGTGCACGTGTATCTGAGCACAAATGCAACGTTAGGACTTGTTCGAATTCCACAGCTTTATCTAGGTTAGTTAATGAAGGTAATCATGTCCCGGAGTGGAATAACACTTCGCTAATTACATCATCTACTACAAAATTTGAATAGTTGTTTACAGAAAGTCTTTACATTAACATTCTTACTGAACGCTGTTGTAACGATGACATGCCATGAATTCTACCGAAACCATAGAAATATTTTATTCCAAACCATTTTACGCACCATCAAAACTAATAATTGAATCTTGTAGTTGATTTGCATGTATGTATATGTATAGATGTCAAATGTGCATGTGTAAAATAATTGGACTAATGTTTCCCCATGCTAATGCATTGTGGGTAGTTGTTCGGCTATATAACCACGATGCTTTACGCTCACTGTGCCGGATGATGGACCCAGAATGGGTCTGAAAGTTCTTACTACTTGCTTTTAGCTGGTTTTAATTGTAAATAAAAAGTGTCGTCTTCTAAAGTTGAAATTATTTCCATTATTAATCGTGTCTCGACAGCATCAAGAACCTTATTTATGTTTATAGGTGCTGCATTAACATTTTTGTTGCGCTATCAACAAGATGGCGGTAAGAGTTTGGGCCCTATTGTTACCCGGGATGAAATCTGGGTCTCACGCTGTATACTGGAGAGCAAACGCCAATCTCTGGAATGGCACGATGCTCACTCGCCGAAAAAGCTGAAGAAATTCATGCAGACTCTGCCTACCCGAATAGTCATGGCTACAGTGATTTGGGACTGTAAAGGCATCGTACTTGTCTCAAAGAACAACCGTTATTGCTGATGCTTATTGCAACACTCTTCGAAGGCTACGACGGGCTATTCAGAAAAATGGTAGAGGCTTGCTCTCCAGCGCAGCTCTTCTGGTTGAAAACGCCTGCCCACTAGCACCAAGATACATGCGTTTGTCGAGAACTTTCTCTGGGACGTTTTCGCAATTCCTCCATACAGACGGGCATTGCTCCGAGTGACTACCACCTGTTTTAACACATGATGGACTATCTGGCTGGCAAACGGTTTGAGAGTAATAATGAACTAAAGAATATGGTCGCAGACTGGTTAAATACACAGGTGGCTGAATACACTCATTGTTTTAAAAATCCGCGCACAAAATAATAAAAAAAACCTTGCTGTTAACGTGAAACTCACCGAATAGCTACAAGCAGGGCAGACATGCAAATGAGTAAAGTTTCGTGCGATTCCGCATACCCGCGCATCCAAGAACGGCGCTGCAATTGCAATCCTTGGGGTTTTATAGGGCGCTGCGCATGGGACTCTACATTCCTGCCGAAGTGCACGGTAAGAGTCAGGTAAGATCCCTGAGCAATAGACATGCCAAGGAGCCACCGTAGATGTGCGTACGGGCAACTGACGGAGTTTGAACGAGGCCGTATCTTCGGGATGAGAGAGGCAGGGTATGGGCCGCTATTTGGGCCAGTCGGACAGTCTCGGGTGCAATCGTGTTGGGAGCAATGAACACGGAAAGGCATCCTGACACGGCGGACTGGCTCTGTACGACCCAAACACACCACCAGCAGAGAGGACCGTGGGATCGTGAGACCGGCACGCGCAGATGCAACGACGTCCTTGTCCAATATCCAGACACATGTGGCGGTTGTACAAGGAACTCCTGTGTCCTCCAGAACCATTTCCAGACGTCTGGATGAGGCGAATCTGCAACCTCGGCGGCCTTTACGTTTTCTTCCATTAACACCTGACCATCATCGGCTTCGATTGCAGTGGTGTCAGCAGCGAGCAACGTGGAATACTACGGACTAGCGACGTATAGTGTTCAGCGACGAATCCCGCTTCTGTATGGTAACGGACGACCACCGTGTCAGAGTGTGGAGGACCGCACGTGAGTGCTACAATCCCAACCTCACTGTAAAGCGGCACACGTCCCAAACATCCAGGCGTGACGGTCAGGGGAACCACTGCGTATGACAGCCGGTCTTCCCTCGCAGGGATCCGAGGGACGTTGACAGCCCAGGGCTACGTACAGGAGACCCTGCGGTCCCATGAGCTGCCTTTCCTGGCAGTGCGGCCCGGAGCCATTTTCCAACAAGATAACACCAGTCCGTACACTGCTCGGGTTTCCCAGGACTATCTACGGCACGCTTTGGCGCTTCCGTGGCCTGACAGATCGCCTGATCTTTCTCCCATCGAGCACGTGTGGGTCCAGATAGGACGCTAGCTTTCTCCATACCCCAGTGTTCAGGATTTAGAGCGTCAGTTGCAAGAATTTAGGCCAATCCTTCCCAGGATGACATACGGTGTCTCTGACTCCATGCCGGACCGTATCACCACATGTATCCGAGCACGAGGCGGTTCAACGCGGTACTAACGCTGACTTGAATGTGTATCATATGTCGCTGGAAATCGTCCTGCTGCTGTGATATTGTAATCACTTCTGTCCTTGTAATGCACCATCTCACTACTAAAATTTAATTTCAATCAGACGCCTCCATCTTTGTGAGCGGATTTTATGACAATGAGTGTACTATTACGAGGAGATACAAAAGCTGGTCCCAGGATACAACAACTGCCTCAATATCAGTGGTGACTATGTCGAAAAACTTTTTAAGGGGCTATGTATCAACCCTTGCCTATAGTTTTTGGTTAAGGTGGTATGTATCTACAGTTGCCTATAGTTTTTGCTTTTGCTTATACTTTCATCAATCAATTGGCAAACGTTCTTTGTTTTCTGGATGGCCTTGGTATCATATTTTTAAAATCCGTCTACCGACGTAATAAAGTTAAGACGTTTATTTTTGTTAACAGTTAATAGGAAAATGCATGTTATATAGACGTAGATACAAGATAATACGTTGTTCCTTTTTTATTCACACTTCATATTAAAATATCAACTACGGATGGAAAAACGGTTTAAAATGTTCTTCACTTCTTTTCACGCTTAATAAGAAAATATTAACTGCCAACGGAATGTCGATATAAAACTGTTGTTGAATTTTACTTCGCAATTAATTGGAAAAATTAAAATGCCACCGTTAATCAGAAAATTCCCGTTACCAGGAGTAAAACTAGGTAAGACGTCCGTCATATATTCCTCACAGTTAATTATAGAAAAAAATAGTTAATTTATGATAAAAAAAAAAAAATTCATGTATTTAATTGGTAAATACCGACACCAGATAAGACGTTGTTTATTTTTGCTGCGCAGTTAATAGGAAAATATCGACCACAACGGACAAAGAAAATAAGACATTCTTCCTTTTTTTTCACAGCTAACTGAGAAATACCGACTAAATACAGAGAAACAAGATAAGATTTTTGTTGACAGTTAATAGAAATACAATTGATGCTCGTAGTACTGTTTCCGCTGATTAATGTTATTGAATTTCATTTGGTTCTCATGGTACAAAATATTTTTGGTTTTTCACTGTCTTAACTCAGATCTTTCATTTCCTATTTATCCTTTTCTTGCTTCGATCTATTACTATGTTATACAGATTGTGCAATTTTAGCCATGCGAACTTACCAAGATGAGTCAAATGTTTGTCTCGTTTGGCAACTAAAAAGTTGCTTCCTGTATTCCTTTGCCAACGCTCCACCAAAGCCTGATCACAGGGCGGTTCCATTTGGCAGGTTTCGAGGACAAAAACTCTCTGCTGCCAGATTCCATATCTACCATTGTAGCAAAGTGCCATTCTTATGGAAAATGGGCCATGGACTAAACCAGGTGGCAGTCGACGATGGCCTTATTTTTTCGTGCGTGACATAAAGTACATATTTCAGGTAGCTTCCTTCGTTGCACGATACTTTCAAACCCTAAAAACTTAAAAGAATTAAAACCTTCAGAAGTCCAAAAGGAGTTAATTTGATTGCTAAAAATTAACACTTTAAAACATGAGACCTTTCGGGCTTCCACTAAGCCCATCTTCATATGAATAAAACACTTTTTGATTCATTCATCTATTTCTGTTTAATTCATTCCTCATTCACTGTTTCATTCATCTAAAGATGGGCTTAGTGGAAGCCCGAAAGTTCCCATGTTTTAATGTTTTAATTTTTAACAAACAAATAAAATCCTTTTGAACTTGTGAAGGTTTTAACTCTCTTAAGTTTTTAAGGTTTTAAGGTATCGTGCAACGAAGGAATCTGCCTGAAATATGTACTTTAGGTGGTAGTCGGATGGGGAGAGATCCGGATTATATGAAAGATGGGGTAGGATCTCAACTCTTACAATGTGAAACCACAGTTTTGCAGGTTACTGCGATCGAATCCGCTTTTCCTCACTGCGGAGCCAGTTGTTCTAACCGACTAAACTACACCGATAGGATATTTCGCTGCAGATTTGTCGTCTTGACACTTAATTCACCTCTGTAGTACTTCTCATCATCTCCGTCTTAAATTTTTTTCAAGCGAAGAAGGAATTTTTTTATTGATTCCGAACGATGTGAGGAACAAACACCACACATTTCTCGAAGAACCCAATGACCAGTAGATCCATGTTCTACAATCGGGCGCCAATGTGAAATTCATAAAATTCGGAGTTACGAATATCGATTCCGCACCTACTCGCTCCGGAATCAGTTGTTCTAACAGACTAAACTACACCGACTGGATGTATAGCTGCAGATTTGTCGTCTTGACACGTGCTTCATCTCTGTAGCACGTCACAACAATTCCTGTAGTTTTCAACGGACCAGTCTGGAGGTGTGACTGGAGGCATTATCTACTCTTGCAGTAAAACCAACTTCCTATTTATAAGCTTCGGGAAGCGTTGAAGTAGAGCATGGTTTACCAGCTACAGATATTCGGTTTATAGGTTCCCGTCTGCAGCCTGACCTCCTGGCATGTGTTCTCCAGTGCCCAGGACCTTCCCAATTCCCTCAAATGCACAGCATAACTTTCCTCTCGAACCACCGTCTCTGTTCCACCGGCTGTGCTTTTTTTTTTTTTTTTTTTGGCCTTAGCCGCTGGTTCCCAAATGTAGGATAACATAGAAATATCCACTTTTCACTGTCAGTGATTATATGACTCCAAAAGCCTATAGTTCTATGGATCTGAAAGCACTACGTCACAGAGAGCGACCCGTTGTTCCGTTTGCTACGAGATCAATTCATGGGAAATCATTCGATGTCGACAAGAAGAGGAACCAAGATGGTGCAAGTGACGAACGATGGTAGATTGAGAAGACCCCACGTCAGTTGCGAATTATCGTTTACTGGTATTGGGGTTCGCTGTCACAACTTTGATCAGTTTACCCCAATACATCAAGTTATAGAAAAATTATTCTTAAAGAAAATCAGGTTATAAAACCATTTTCTGGAAGTGCTGCTACCCACTGTCTCATTGCATTCAGCCGCACGAATTTCTTTCGCTGCTGCTGTCCCCTTTAAATAACTAGCGTCTAGCCCGTTCTAGTACGGTTGCTTTTAAGCTTTAAATAAATATTAATATATAGGGCATGTTGCCCGTCTTGTGACGGAGTGAAATTTTTAATTGAAGCAGATTGAAAACAAATCAAATAGACACCGGATTTCGGTAAAGAAACATGGTAAAAACTTATACAGGGTTATTGTAAACTCCTTCAACAAAACAAGAGAGGTGACAGTACACATCAACACGAAAAATATTTGCAATGGAACCTAGGGCCGCATTCCACTCCTGGTGCCAGAAAAGAGTAAAGTTACACATCCACGTTGAGCCTTCAACAGTGAAATCAAAGTGACATACCTAATTTATGAGTTGCCCAATTCCAATCGCATCAGAGAAAGACTCAAAGGAGCTGCTCCAACTGGCGTCCAAGGGCGTCGTTGCACAGCCCACACCGGCGAATGAAGGACTGTCGCACCCTCCCGTAGACTCCCGGTGTGATGTTGATCTTGTCCACAGCAACAGCGATTCGCGCGACGAGATCTTCCAGGGAGTCCACAGGTGTTTCGTACACAAATGTTTTCATGTGCCCCCAGAAGAAGAAGTCCAGTGGATTAAGCTCCGGGGAGCGTGGAGACCAAGCCACAGGTCCACCGCGTCCAATCCACAGCCCGGTATATGTCACATTTAGGAAGTATTGGACCTCGGTGGCAAAGTATGTGGGGCCCCATCATGCATTAACCACATGTCCCTTCGTCTGGTGAGCGGAACACACTGCAACAAACCGGCACTTGCTCCAGGAAAACACGATACGCTGCGCCGGTCAGACGTATACGTCATTCTCATGCGATGTTAGCACGGTAATATCGCGGAACGGGTTCGGTTGCGTTTTTAAATGCTTGTTCCTCGTCGTCTACGCACGTGTTCAGCTCACCTGATTTGCATCTTGCGCTTCTCATGCACTAATTGGAACTCCGTGTGCCTGCTGGACATTTTTCGAACATGCTCTTTTCTGTCACTAGGAGTGGAAAGCGGCCCTAGGTTCCATTGCAAATATTGTTCGTCTTGATGTTCACTATCACCCCTCTTGTTTGTTGAAGGAGTTTACAATCATCCTGTATATTAAGAACTCATTCATGTCAGAACTAAAAATTATATGCTAGTTATTTCCGTTTTTCAAAAGACCTCGCTATGAATAACATTCTGTGTAAAATATTTGTTGTTTAACAATTGTAGATTAGAGCGTTTAAATAGATCTATATTTTGCAAAATGTGTAATATAATCAGCACTAAACTCGGAAAATTGTTTTCGTGTAAACTTACCATAAAAACTTATTCTTTGATCCTTCACGTTAAATGACTTTTTCTCCGGCACATTTGTTATTCCCTTCACGGCTTGTTTTAGATTGCCCTATTCGACGTTTAGTTTGAAACTTCATACCGAACCTTTTTCTACAAAGTAATGCGACGTGTGATATTGCAAATCGGAGCTATCTAAATTCTCGACAATGTGCTATTGGGGAGACATCTGTTTTTAGATGCAATCTTGCTCACTTTGACATCTCAAGATTTCAGGTTTTACTGTAGGTTACGGCGTTTAGGTAGATCGATATTTTGCAAAATATATAATACACTGACGGAAAAAAATCCCAACACCACGAAAAAGTAGTTGTAGAGGAATGAAATGGCGGCAATACATTTGTATAGGTAACATATTTAATCGATTAAAGTTTCAAGATCACAGCTTATTGTAAGCGCGAGAAGAGCCATTTTAAATGTGAAATGCTGGCACATTAATAACCAGTGTAACCTCCAGAATGTTGAATGCAAGCACGCAAACGTTCACATTGTGTCGTACAGGTGCTGGATGTCAGTTTGTGGGATGGAGTTCCATGCCCGTTGCACTTGGTCGATCAATACAGGGACGGTTAATGCTGGTTGGGAGTGACGCTGGAGTTGTCGTCCAATGATGTACCATACGTGCTCGATTGGTAAAAGATCTGGTGATCTAGCAGACCACGGCAACATGTCGACTCTCTGTAGAGCATGTTGGGTTACAACAGCGGTATGCGGGCGAGCGTTATCTTGTTGGAAAACACCCCTGGAATGCTGTTCATGAATGGCAGCACAACAGGTTGAATCACCAGACCGACGTACAACTGTGCCGTCAGGGTGCGTGGGATAACCACGAGAGTGCTCCTGCTGTCATAGGAAGTTGTTCCCCAGACCATAACTCCAGGTGTAGGTCCAGCGTGTTTCGGCCGCAGACAGGTTGGATGCAGGCGCTCACCTGACCTCTTTCTAACCAACACACGGCCACCACTGTCACCCAGGCAGAACCGGCTTTCATCAGAAAACACAACAGATCTCCACTCCGTCCTCCAATGAGCTATAGCTTGACACCACTGACGTCGCAAACGACAGTGATTTGGAGTAAGTGGAATGCACGCTACAGTGTGTCTGGCTTGGAGCTGTCCTTCAAGCAACGGATTTGTAACAGTTCGTTGTGTCACCGTGGTGGCAACTGCAGCTCGAATTGCTGCCGCAGACGCGGTACGATGCGCCACGGCCATACGCCGTACACGGCGGTCTTCCCTCTCAGTAGTGCCCCGTGGCCGGCCGGAACCCGGTCTTCTTGAGGCAGTACCTTCCCTTGACCACCGCTGCCAACAATCATGCACAGTGGCTACATTCCTGCCAAGTCGTTCTGCAATATTGCGGAAAGAAAATCCATCTTCTCGTAGCCCTATTACACGACCTCGTTCAAACTCCGTGAGCTGTTGATAATGGCTTCTTCGTTTTCTTAAAGGCATTCTTGACTAACATCAACTCCCTACGTCGAATCTCAACGATAACTAACGCTCACGAACGTTACAGCGCGTATATACAGCAAACCTGCTTTGCATGTTCCGAAGGGCGCTACTAGCGCCACACGTATGCGCCGAGCGCGAAATTTGCATAGACGTCATCTTACAGACGTACTCTCACCGCCTACCAACTTTCGTTTACCTAACACAGCCCCTTCTTGGTGTTGGGATTTTTTTTCCGTCAGTGTATAATTAACACTAAATTCGGAAAGTCAGTTAAATTAAAAAGTAAAATATAATTAAAGCGTACAAATTAATATTCGAATTATGCTAAATTAAATAAATATACAACTTGCCGTGATATTAAGCTTTTAATTCGAATTTTGTAGATCGGATAAATAGAACTCGAGACCCTGATAATCCAATATTTTTGAATTAGCAGGCGATCACTCAACTGCTGTGATATTAAAAATTCAATTCGAGTTTTGTAGATCGATAAAATAGAACTCAAGTCATTAATAATTCACTGTTTTTACATTAGCACACGATCACCCTTACATGTAAAAGTGATCGCGTTCTAATATACAGCAGAAAATTATTTTAACATCGCGAGAGCACACACGAATTGTCCGATAAGTGATGACACAACAATGCAGATGTTGCTGTGACGTCAAACGTTCCAGAGAGGTAGACGGATCTGGGTGTTTATATATACACTATATTGAAAAACGTCACTAGACACCCTTTCAAAAGAAAATGAACGGACCTGCTGCGTTGTTAAGATGCGCGGTACAGCTGCAAACGATATAAAAACAAGCCTGCAGCTAACCGCGATCATATAACACTCTGACGTTGAGTGAAAATGTCACGGCGGGAGAGAACTGACTTTGAGAAAGTAAAGATTGTTGGCTGTTATATTAGTGGGTTCTCCATAAGAGAAACCGAGAGGCGTTTAAATATACCCAAGTCAACTGTTTTGGATGTACTGAAGACGTGGAAGACACATGGCGTGCCTGTAGCAGCAAAACGTACCGGCAGACCAAAGAAAATCGGTTATAGAGGACGTCGAAGCCTCAGAAGAGTCGTTACAGATAATCAACGAAGTACTGCACAAGACCTCAGTGTGCAGGTGAGTAAAAATGCTGGAACCTCTGTATGTACGCGTACCCTTCATAGAGAACTTCATTCCATGGGTTACCGTGGTTGTGCGGCTGCTCATGTGACTTTTATCGCCACTCGGAACGCTACTCGTCGTTTAGCATAGTGTAACGACCATTTATCGTGGACCATAGATCAATGGAAACGGGTCCCATTGACTGATGAATACAGATACACCATTCATGAGTCTGATGGCCGTGTGTGGGTATGGCAGCAGCCGAGGGAACGCTATTTACCACAGTGTACTGTTCCTGCGTTCAAGTTTGGAACTGGCAGAATACTCGTGTGGGGGGTATTTTTCGTGGTATGGTCCCGGCCCATTGGTTATCGTGGACAAACCTGTTAAACAGCACGTCTACTACGATATTTTGAACAATTCCCCCAGCCAACTCTGTTGCAATACTATGGAACCGAGCCTTGTTGGTACGAGCAGGATAATGCACCGAGCCATAAAGCAAGGACTGTTACGACGTGGTTTGACGATTATTCCGTATCGTGTGCGGACTGGCCAGCACAGAGTCCTGATCTTAATCGCATAAACCACCTGTGGGATGAATTAGAGCACCGCATAAAAAGTTTGGAACCAAGGCCTTTGTGACGTGCCTGCCCAGCAGGACGCACACGACATAAAGGCAGATAGCAATCAGAACGAACGTCCGCGTAGCTCAATTGGTAGAGCGACTTTTTCCGGAATGAGGGGACTGGGTTCGAGCCCCGGCGTGGACAAAAATGACGGAGAAATTTACTTCGTTATAATGGCGCCCGAACTTTCCGGATGACCCGGCCGTTCAAAATCTCGCAATGGTGTGATGTTCTATCCACACCGCGAGATAGGAAAAATAAGAGAATCCCTTCTTCAGCGCTTCGAAAAATAAAAAAAATGTGATGTTGTATTACACACACTAGATTGACTGGGAGTTCTCAAGTGCACGTTCTACAGCGGATGGCTGTCTACGACGATTCATGGTTACGGCTGACCCGTGGGCCATGCTCCCTGCCCTCCTCGGGGGGAGATGTGACGTGCCTGCCCAGTTGAACGCACACGACATAAAGGCAGATAGCAATCAGAACGAACGTCCGCGTAGCTCAATTGGTAGAGTGACTTATTCCGGAATGAGGGGACCCGGGTTCGAGCCCCGGCGTAGACAATAATGACGGAGAAATTTACTTCGTTATACCTTCTACTAAGCAACAGTTAACGGCAGCGTTATGTACTGAATGGAAGCGCACACCTATCGCTGTGTTCCAAAACCTTATCGAAAGCATGTCTTGAAGTATCAGTGCTTGCATTAAGTCCAAAAGTGGTTTCAGAATCGCTTTAATGTAACAAAACAGGGGAGACGAGCAACATGGAATCGTCTCAAAGAAAACAAAACAGAACAGGAATGATACAAACTGACAAATTTACAACGTCATGCAAACAGAGAATCTTGAGGAAGAACAAAATGATCACAGGCGGGGCACCGCAGTGCGAAAGAAGATCAAAAAGTTAATGCAGAGTCTTAACTCACCTTGAGATGTAATGGGCTTGGTGTAACAGCAAACCTCTAGGTCACTGATGACCACGTAGCTTAGAAGGAGCTTTTACAGCATGCGGAGATGGCAGACTGATACGCCTGCTGTACCACCGTGCACAGAGCAACGGAAAGCATGGTGAAAGGTGAAGTCCCAAGTGCGCCATCTATGAAAAAGTGCCGAGGAGTGGCAGTTCGTCTCTTGCAGAAGGAGTAAGTCTGCCCCAAGAGGCGAGAGATCTTCCAGAACAAAAGCGTTAGCGAGGGGTTAGTAAACCCCTTACAATTCAGAGTGGCGACCTGGAATGGGTAATCCGACGTCGGATGAAGGGCAGCTATGGCAGCTTTCTGAAATCAAGGCAATTGATGATACTACGACACCACAGGACGTAGTCCGGTTGCTTGGCATTATGCCGGCGGAATTTGAGGATGGAGGTTGCTTGGTCAAAGACCTCGGGAAGAACTGCTGTAAAAAGATTAGAGAAGCCTCCCGATTGGTTTTGGTTTTATGAGTAAGAAACTCGTAAAGATCTTCAAAGGAGATAGGTTCTGAAGGAAGAGAGGCATTGGTGAGCAGAGTCGAGAAATCTTTAAACGTCGGCAGAGAAGACTTGGACTTTGAAGAGGAAGAGCTAGAACGGGACAGGGGCGACTTGGATCTTGCTAGACTGGTTTCCACCCGTCTGGCAAGATGTGGGTGGCCAGTCGGAGAAGGTGACTTCTTCTTTTTCCTCCGAGCCTCAGTACTGGTAGTAGAGCGAAGTTTGCCGTGGATCGATGACACACGAGATGTAGAATCAGAGGAAAGGTCCACCTCATCACCGGTAGCAAAAGTGCCGACAGTGAATGAAGCTTAAAGATCTGCCGTGTTGTTCTCTGATGAAGAGAGAACACGGGAAGGCAAGGAGGAGTCAACAGAGGAAAATCCGACAGAGTGCAGAGAGCAACATCGGAAGACGCGTGTTGATCGAAGGCTTTAATCAGATTTTCAGCAGAACAGGGTCCAGGAGGTGCAGACGCAGGAGGAGGCATGATAGCAGAAACGGAGGAAGAGGTAGAATGCTGCCTAGGAGCTGCAGGATTCAGTGGCTCTGCATGGGGCAATGAGTCTGCTGATGGCCGTAAGCCTTGCAGTGTGAGCAATTAGCAGAGGTGAGGAGCTCAATCCGGCGGCGCTCGTTACCGTAACGAACATCGAGGAAACGTGGAAACTTTATGAGATGCTCTTCCGACGGGAAGATGATGCGAGCAGTTCTACAGAAGCCACAGATATGTTTATCATCGGGGTCAGAGGGGGAAGAGGAGAGAGTCTTCACTGAGCAGACTACTTTGCCGCATCGACTAAGTGCAGCACACAGCATATCATCAAAGATCTCCGGGGGTACCGGATGTAGAGATACCAGAACAGGACACTGGGCTATGGATTCGGCTGAGAGGTGACGATCGCCAATTGATAGGCCCCGAGACATGACAAGCTCGGCATATTCTTTCTTCGAAAAATAAGTAATAACAGTTCGTGGCTTTCGGGTGAGGTGGTTCATGGCACCAGAAGGAATAATCTTCTTGAGAGCAGAGCTCTACTGCTTCAAAGGAGTGTTAGGCAGCGCATCAAAACAAATCCCCAACTCGAGGATCGAATGAAGACGTTGATCAGCAGGAAAGTTCTCGGGAATGTCTAATAAGATGGTGTCACCGTTGAGAGTAACCTAAGAATCCATAGGGGCCCGACGAGACGAGGAAAAAGCCGGTGGTATACCAGAAACAGCCACATAATACGTGCGTGCAGAAGCGCCTCCTCTGGAATGCATTGGCGTAGCATGATGCAATGTACTGGAAGCAGAGGCAATTGAAACTGTAGAGGGCAGATAAGCAACGCCATCAGAGACGCCCATGAATTCATCATCGTCAGCAGAGGCCAGGGACGTCACATCCACGTTCTCAGTTGCAGAGTTGGAGACCTGAGCAGGAGAAGACGTGCAAATGACAGGAGGAAAATTAAGAGGCTCTCCACGGGCAAGCGAAGATGATTGATCGGCTGCGTCTGTCGTTGAAGAGGCGACGCGAGGAGATGCATCGATGCGGGCGGGAACAGCGCCCTCATTGGCAGATGCCATAATCAATGGCAAGGGTTAACGAAGAAACACGACCAGCTCGGTATGGAAATTAAAACACTGATAATGAAAAAAATTAGCACTCACCAACTCGTGAGGGATCTTAAACGAAAGCACAGACCTTTAACTTTGGCACATACAGAAAGGAACAATGATGGGACACACAAAATACATACGTGAAGCACTGAAACACGGAGCTCGTGAAGACACGTGTAGGCCAAAGGTAGATCGACACCGTACTAATGTATGTCAATAAATACTGTGTTGTGCTTCTCTTCTAGGTGCCCGGCGACTTTTGTCAATATAGTGTATAATGATGTAAATCACCCGAACAGCACGTTTATAAAATCCATTCTCAGTACAGCTGATAAAATAATGTGGCTCCGTGACCAAAGCGCTTCATTAGCCTGATGTTTTCCACCTCATCGCGGCACTCATTCGACACTGGCGCTTGTTTCTCCCAGAAATAGAGGTCCAAGGTTATGTCTAGCTCTAAACGGGATGAACTTTTGACTCACGTTGGTTTCTTTACCTTTTGCTCATCCTGATGATTTAAACATTTTATTTTGTGGAATGAAAGCTGTACATGATGCACAAAGTTGAGCATGATTTTCGAAGTCATATAATTAGAGCAGCCAACAAATATCAAACAACAAAACTGCTGCATATCTGTGTAATCTTGTGAACATTGTTAAGAAAAGAAAATTGCAACAAAATTGATTTCCTAATTAACCGGCTGTGAACAGAATGTCGCGAAATCTATTAGCTCATCGCTGCAGGAAGTAGAGGGAAAATCTGAAGATTCTCCAAACGACAATTATAGAAAGAGCGTTCCAAGACAATGAACGCATGGAGAAGCCCAAGTACCTCGCACAACTATGAGCTTTCTATTTGTCTCATGAATGGCTCGTAGGGCTTAGTTCAGTTTCCGCGAGCAGAGCTTGATGGGGCGTGAATGAAGTACAATGCTACATCAGTTACGACTTCGTCACTTCCTTCCCCGCGCTTGTCCTTGTTCATGCAGCACCGATGTCTACGAAAATCATGGTTGATACGTCACACATGAACGAACCCTGAGAGCGTTCTCAAAAGCCTTGCCATGCGTCTCCTGAAGAAAGTAATTGCAAACCACCTCCAAATAGCTGATCGCTAATGTATTCACGAAGGTAATCCATGCGTTTAAGAAGTGAATTATCGCTTTAATATGAACGCGTTTATCTGCATTTATGAAACAAGGCACTTCCTAGCTTCGTTTCCGTGGTTTCCCAACGGAAAAAGGGTGAAACAGAAATGCCAGTTTAACTGCAATCTCTAGTGACGTGTGGTGAGAAGAATCTTTCGAGTTCCAAGTTGAAACTTTGAAGTGTGTGAAATTGTTATTGAATGGTTCGTCGTTTTATTACGGTAAAAGCACTTTTGAAAGAAATGTACATTTGCCAAAGTGGAGACGGAAACACATATCGAACAAGCAAGATGACACTAAAAAAAAAAACTAAAGGATGTTTTGAGAACTAAATCCTTTCCGGCACAGGAAAAAAATTTTCAAAGCGGAATTTTAGAAATGGAGAAAATCAGAAAACAGAGAAAATGCATCGACACTTTCTAGCTGAAAACCTGCGGTGAAAATGCACAGCGTGCGCAATGTATAATACTTCATAGCGAATGGAATCAGTATTTAGAAGTATCTTTTCAATTGAACCCATAAAATCGGTCTAACGTGTGCAAGCACAGTCTTCTCTGCAATCGTTGGTGTCGAACAGATTTTGCAGATTTTCTTCTGACGTGTGCCAGACTTCCAGTAGTGTGCCAATATTTTGGATATGGCTGCGTAGTCCACCAATGCTATATGGTACCGGTCCTTCCATTCATTTCAGCGACGTTCCATTTATTCGTAAACTCCCTCCCTCCCTCCCTTAATAAATAGTTTAGGAGGTACACTTCCCCTCATCATATTATGACGGTCATAACAAAAGTTCTGCGCACGTTAATCTGAAACTGAAACAGATGATGTAATCAGAACGATAACTGTGTCATGTCAAGGTCAGACTCTCAGCAACGCAGTGGTGTCAGAACGACTCGCTATCACTTGCTGTGTGAACATCGGAGGGTTTGGAAATGGAAGCCTGCAGTTCCTCAGGTCGAGTCACGGCGTTAGACCAGCGCTCGTCCGTGAAAATAGAAACTCTGCGAGGAAACACTCCGACACCGATCCACACTGCCTTGCAAGAAGTTTGTGGGGAAGGAACTCTTGATCGAAGCACAATTTCTTGCTGGGCATTGCGCTTTCGGGAGGGCCGAAGTGGCATCGAAGATGATCACCACTCAGGGCGACCTCAAACGGCGAAGACAAAACATCTGTCACCACTGTTGCTACGCTTCTCGATGAGAATCGCCGTTTGACAGTCGAGGAGATTGCTCATCAAGCAAATTTGTCCACCATGTCTGTTCACCGGATTTTGGCCGACTCACTGGGGAAAAGAAACATCGCCGCGCGCTGAGTGCCCCATCAACTCATTCCCGAGCAGAAGGCAGCTAGATTGAGCATCACACATGATCACCTCTACTAGTTCGAAAGGGAGGGCAACACCTTCCTGAACAGAGTTGTGGCAATTGATGAGACTTAGACCCATGATGCTGAGCCGAAACTGAAGTCACAATCAGCGGAATAGAGGCACCCAAGTTTCCCACGCCCCTCAAAGTGTCGTCGGCAAAGTGAAGCAAATGATGATTTTTGTGTACGATGCTCAGGGTGTTGTGGTCTCTGTGTTGTGACCGGAGTAATACGACAGCTGAACAGAGATGGCGTACTACGGGGTATCCAGGACCTACCTCACCGCCGGCAAGCTGTCATTAGCAACGGAGGGGAGCACGTTGAACGGCAATAAGGTAAGTTTTCTACGTCACTTCATACTTTTCTCAAAAACGGACAGTGTGCAGAACTTTTGTAAGGACCCCCGTAATGGATTACTGCAACACTTAAGATCGTCAGTGAGCGTAGTGTGCACTATAAATCAGGAATACCCATTCGTCGAGCATCAGTTAGCGTTCAGTTGAGATCGGAAGGAGCAAAACGAGTGATATGAGCTACTTGGAACTTTGCGTCATATTTGGTACCAGGCGTTCTTGTTCAGTCGTATCACAAACGACCCTCCTCGTTGGCTTTTCACGCCCAACCAACTATAAGGTTTGTCGCGAATGATACGACATGCAAATTACCTTATCAAAGTTTTGTCGCGAATGATGAGACCAGCAAATTACCTTAGCAAGAGTTCGTCGCAAATGATGCGACATGCAAATTAATTGGAGCAATGGTAATCCCGTGGACGAGACAGCTGATGGATCAGAGGAATCATTGGAGACTGGTGACATGGTCTTTGGTTGTTTTAGCCTATTTGCGGCATTGTCCGATTCGTGGACCGTTGGGAAATTACCCTCAGCACAACAGTGCTGAAATCTGCAGTGATTTGCTGGTTCGTTACTCGTCTGCTTGCCTGCACGATTCTGGCCAGTCCCTTTGACCACTCTGTTCCATCAGCTGATTTTGGCCACAGAAAAGCCGACTGTGCGAAAACCGGAATTTGCCGGTGGCGACCCTCGATACCATAATATTCTGCTCCGGAGCTGAATGTTTTCCGAATTAAGCTACGCTGACGAGTGCTTTCCACTGCTACTTTCCGTCTTGACGTGTGCGTCATCTCACCAGTGACTGGCATGGAGTGACCTCAGGTTCGATTCCAGCAGATACGAACGCTCGAAAATATCCGCCACGCGTCGGATGGGAACGTTAAGCCGTCGGACCCCGTGTACTGTCCCCCCGATAATAAATAATGGCGTCTTTCTCCACCTTTCTACCTCGTTTCTGTGCCACTTTCCTATCAGGCACTCTAGCCCAAATCTCCTAGCTTCCTATTTCTAAGGGTTGTTTAAAACCTGGGTTCAGACACTCTCTTCCTAAAATCCTCTACATATGATCTGATCTTATATTTAGTACGTTACAATTGCAGGAAGTAATTTTGCGTGTCGTACCACTCACGGTATCTTCGTATCACAGCTGTGCGTTTGAAAAATTCTGGACCCCTCACTCCTGGATACAAAAATGATTCCACGTTCAAAATCTTTCAGATCACTCGTTTTGCCCATTCTTATCTTCTTTTTTTTTTTCTTGATTAGAGGTTTAACAACCACCGTGCGCAACTCAATGGGCTATAAGCAGTCGCTCGTCCCTAATTTATGGTCACTGGTTCTCCAGGGAAGGGAGTAAGCCAGTGCCGTAAGCCAAACACAGCATCCATGCCTCACCGGGATTCGAACCCGTACCCCTTTTGGATGAATGATCAGAGGCCATAGCTTAGACCACTGCGCCACCAGGGCGGCCATTCTGACCTTTCATCGAACGCTTAATTTATGATCGACCAGCTGATCTGCCTGATTTTTACAGCACACTATGCTCTCGTACCGTCGTAATGTTGAACTCAGCCAGTTATCTGACGAAGACAGATCTACCCTAAAAACTCACATATCAATCAATATGCGCCTATTCAGACGGGAATTATCCTCTAACCTCCTCCGTCTCTGGAGTTAGAAGTCAGACCACCCCTTTATGTTTCCATTCATTGGTACAGCATTTGTCAATACCCGGTCATGTGTCAGAGCGCTAGTCTCCACGCGCAAAGAAGAAAATAAGAAAAGGCTGGATCCGTGCTTAAAATGCCCACACTGAGCCTTAAAAATTCTAAAAAGCCTACACCGAGGCCTAGAGGCCTAAAAATTTATCCATTGCGCATGAGAAAATGTCCGACATTATTAACATGACTTTTTAAGCAAACCCTATAAATATGATCATTGATGGTTAAAATTTTCAAAAAAAGACCTAAAGCGAGGTCTAGGAAATTGCAATAAATTATTTGTGTCTGAGTAAAAGTGCAACATTATTTACTTGATGTAAACTTTTTGAATATAAGACAGCTTAAAATTTGTAAATATGACCCCGCTTTGGGTCCTTAAAATCACTGTTTTGGGTCAAGGTAAAAGTGCAAAATTATTCATTAGACTTTGCGTGTGAACCTTATTAATATGAGCACGGAGGATTAAAATTTGCTATAAAGAAACCTAAACAGAGGCCTTATTAATATTTTCAGTCTGGGTAAAAGTGCAAAGTTACTCATTTGATTCCTTATGCAAACTGTATGAACAGAGGATTTAGATTTTGCTAAAAAAGGCCCATACCGAGGCCCGGTGCCCTAAAATTGATTCTTTGTGTCTGGGTAAATGTGCAACATTTTTTACTTGACCTGTAATGTAAACCTTGGAAGATTACATATTGTTAACGAGACCCAGGCATCGGGCATTATGAATAATTTTAGATTTCAAAAGACCGACCTTCGGCGAAATAAGCACGGACAAATCAGAAGTGCAATTTCTGTACGATTCCTTAACGGTTTGGTCCGAACTGGCACCAAACTTCAACAGATCTTACAATAAAATCGAAAGTTTTCGATAAATTGACCCTTCGGTGAAATGATAGTTCGATGTAATGAACTTTCAGGTGAAGAGACCTTTCAGTGATGAACCTTTCGATGCCGACCCAGTGGCGCAGTGGTGTCTAAGCGATGGCCTCTGATCATTCGTCCGAAAGGGGTCCGGGTTCGAATCCCGGTGAAGCATGGATGTTGTGTTTGTCTTACTGCACTGGCTCTTTCCCTTCCCTGGAACCAGTGGCCCTAAATTAGGGACGGGCGAATGCTTATAGCCCATTGAGTTGCTCACGGTGGTCGTTAAACCAAAAATAAAAAAACTTTCAACCAACCTACCTTTCCGTGAAACGAATGTTTCGATCAAATGACCTTGCAGTGAAACAATCTTTTCAGTAAAATTAACTTTCGGGCAAGTGAACGACACCCATGGAATAACTTTAACGGCAAATTCCCACAACAAAGGATGATCAGACTGTAAAAGAAGAATTGCGACAGACGCAGCGCGGACATTTTAGAGAAGTAATCTTCGTTAATTTAAATATCAGCAGAAACTCATGGAAAACCCAAAAGAAGTTAGATGTGGGGTGGCTCCCACGTATTTGCGACATCCACTGAGAAGGGGCAAACAATTTTCAAATAGTAATTTTCCTTTTCTTTTCCTTCATTATTAAAATACAATTTCGCCTGCTGATACCATAGGTATGTAAAACGTATCTTGAGACATAAAGACTAGTTTCTTACTTTTCAAGGAAACTTCAGTGTTAATTTTACTTCAAAAATGCATCACACGTCTTCACTTTTGTATAATACTCACAGTAGGAAATGTTCTTTACTTGAAAAAATTTATCTTTAATACAGGGTGTCCCAGTCGCTACCGAACCCGGCATTTCTTTAATAATATTAACACCAATGAAGGTATTGCAACGAAATTTGAACTGGACTTACCTCATTTCGTGCGAAATGTGATTACATCACAACATGTGCTGGAAGTGGCCACCATTTGCGGCCAGACAGCATTGAACCCGGCGCACCATATTGTGGAAAGTCCTTGCCAGTACGTCCGCTGTCACTGGTTGAATTTCTTAGGTGATGTATGCTTTCAAGGCAGCTATAGTTCACGGTTCCTTTTGGTAAACTCTGCCTTTTAGATATCCCCATAAAAAGTAATCAGGAAGCATCAGATCGGGCGAGCGCGGTGGTCATAGACGCTTCAAAATGACGACTGCATTTCGACCATACTGGTATGTGATGTCGCTCCATCATGCTGGTAATATCCAATGGAGTGTTCTTTGTCGTCCAATTATTTTACAAAGATGTTGAAGATTGCCATATATGCAGCTGTTGTGATGGTTGTATCGAAGAAGATCGGACCAATTATGCGGCGCAGGGTCATTCCACACCAAATACCAATTTTCTGTGAATGAAGGGGTTCTTCATGTATCGCGTTGGTATTTTCACAGGCCCAAATACGAGAATTTTGAGAATATAATCCAGAATGCCCGGATTTTCCTGAAGAAATGTCTGAAACTATCGACAGTATGTCACTCGTTTCACGTGGTTAGGCTATTTCAGTTCGTGGACAACGGAGATACGGTACCCATGAAACTTCCCTTTTTTCACAGCACGTTGACAAGTGCTTTTGGACAACCCTGTTTCCTGTTGCAGACGGCGAAGTGACTTCCTGGGAGATGCAAGTAGTCTGCCCTTTACATTCTGGATCGTTTCCTTGGACATTTGTGGACAACCTCCTGCACGGCCGTCTAATAAATGTTTCCTTGGCTTTCAATTTCTTCGACAATGCCCAAATGGTGGACTTGCTCGGCGGATGTCTGCCTGTAAACCTCTCCAGGAATTGCAGTTGACAAGACTTTATCGATTCTGTTTTCCAGTAAATGCGAATAATAAACACTCGCTCCTCCAGAGTATACCGATACATTTTCACACGTATGCGAACAGCCACGAGCACTCACTATCAACAACCGTATATTGTTTAGACACGCTCAACAAAATGGTATAACAAAGCAGCAGAGAAGCGCGTCCGGCTGGCTGGCGGAATGCTCATTGGCGCCACACTTCGAAATGTGTTGCTACTAAGGAGTACTCCGGCTGTCTGGCAAACAGCGCCGGGTTCAATGCTGTCTGGACGCAAATGGTGGCCACTTCCAGCACATGTTGTGGTGTCATGAGGTGCATTTCACCAGCCCCCCCACCACGGAATTTTTTAATTTTTCAGACACCATTCGTTTGTACCACGTATGAACCGGAATGAACTCGGTTTTTTTCGTTTGAACCGCAAAAGTTTTGGAGATATTTAAAAAACAAAGTGGGGGGCTGGTGAAACGATAGCCCCCCACCATGGAATTTTTAAATTTTTTTTGCACCATTCGTTTGTACCACGTATGAACCGGAATGAACTCAATTTTTTTCGTTTGAACCGCAATAGTTTTTGAGTTATTTAAAAAACAAAGTGGGGGGGGCTGGTGAAATGGTACCCCCAAAAAATAGATATTTCAAATTTCAGCATAGCCATTCGTTAATAAATCGTATGAACCGGAATGAACTCCATTTTCATCGTTTGAACCACAATAGTTTTTGAGATATTTAACAAATAATATTGAGAATTTGCATATAATTATAGGAGGCCGACCATTTCACCAGCCCCCCCACCATGGAAATTCAAAATTTCGAAATAGCCATTCGTTAGTAAATCGTATGAACCGGAATGAACTCCATTTCTATCGTTTGAACCGCAATAGTTTTTGAGATATTTAACAAATAATATTCAGAATTTGCATATATACAGAAAGACCGACCATTTCACCAGCCCCCCACCACGGAAATTCAAAATTTCAAAATAGGCATTCGTTAGCAAATCGTGTGAACTGAAAAGAACTCCATTTTCATCGTTTGAACCGCAATATTTTTGGAGATATTTAAAAAATAATGTTACAGGCCTATCATTTCACCCCCCCCCTCATCATGGAAATTCAAAATTTCGAAATAGCCATTCGTTCGTAAATCGTATGAACAGGAACGAACTCCATTTTTATCGTTTGAACCGCAATAGTTTTTGAAATATTTAATAAATAATAGAATTTACATATACGCACAGAGACCGACCATTTCACCAGCCCCCACCCCCATTGAAATTCAAAATTTCAAAATAGCCATTCGTTAGCAAATCGTATGAACCGAAAAGAACTCTATTTCCATCGTTTGAACCGCAATAGTTTTTGAGATATTTAAAAAAGAATGTCACAGGCCTACATCATTTACCCCCCCCTTCATCATAAAAATTCCAAATTCCGAAATAGCCATTCGTTAGTAAATCGTATGAACAGGAATGAACTCCATTTTTATCGTTTGAACCGCAATAGTTTTTGAGATATTTAAAAAATAATAGAATTTACATATACGCACAGAGACCGACCATTTCACCAGCCCCCACCCCCATGGAAATTCAAAATTTCAAAATAGCCATTCGTTAGCAAATCGTATGAACCGAAAAGAACTCCATTTTCATCGTTTGAACCGCAATAGTTTTTGAGATATTTAAAAAAGAATGTCACAGGCCTACGCCATTTACCCCCCCCCCCCCCCCCCTCTTCGTCATGGAAATTCAAAATTCCGAAATAGCCATTCGTTAGTAAATCGTATGAACAGAAATAAACTCCATTTTTATCGTTTGAACCGCAATAGTTTTTGAGATATTTAACAAATAATGTTACAGGCCTACCATTTCACCCCTCATCATGGAAATTCAAAATTCCGAAATAGCCATTCGTTAGTAAATCGTATGAACAGGAATGAACTCCATTTTTATCGTTTGAACCACAATAGTTTTTGAGATATTTAAAAAATAATATTGAGTTTTTGCATATATACAGAGAGACCGACCATTTCACCAGTCCCCCACCATGAAAATTCAAAATTTCAAAATAGCCATTCGTTAGCATATCGTATGAACCGAAAAGAACTCCATTTTCATCGTTTGAACCGCAATAGTTTTTGAGATATTTAAAAAAGTATGTCACAGGCTTACACCATTTACCCCCCCTTCATCATGGAAATTCAAAATTTCAAAATAGCCATTCGTTAGCAAACCGTATGAACCGAAAAGAACTCTATTTTCATCGCTTGAACCGCAATAATTTTTGAGATATTTAAAAAAGAGTGTTACAGGCCATTTCATCCCGCCTCCCCCCCCCCTCATCATGAAAATTTAAAATTCCGAAATAGCCATTCGTTAGTAAATCGTATGAACTGAGAAGAACTCCATTTTCATCGTTTAAACCGCAATAATTTTTGAGATATTTAAAAAAGAATGCTACAGGCCATTTCATCCCCCTCCCCCCTCATCATGGAAATTCAAAATTCCGAAATAGCCATTCGTTAGCAAATCGTATGAACTGAGAAGAACTCCATTTTCATCGTTTGAACCGCAATAATTTTTGAGATATTTAAAAAAGAATGTTACCGATCATTTCATTCCCCCTCCCCCCTTATCATGGAAATTTAAAATTCCGAAATAGCCATTCGTTAGTAAATCGTATGAACAGGAATGAGCTCCATTTTTATCGTTTGAACCGCAATAGTTTTTGAGATATTTAAAAAATATTATTGAGAATTTGCACATATACAGAGAGACCGACCATTTCACCAGCCCCCACCCCCATGGAAATTCAAAATTTCAAAATAGCCATTCGTTAGCAAATCGTATGAACCGAAAAGAACTCCATTTTCATCGTTTGAACCGCAATAGATTTTGAGATATTTAAAAAGAATGTCACAGGCCAACACCAATTACCCCCCCCCCTTCATCATGGAAATTCAAAATTCCGAAATAGCCATTCGTTAGTAAATCGTATGAACGGGAATGAACTCCATTTTTATCGTTTGAACCGCAATAGTTTTTGAGATATTTAACAAATAATGTTACAGGCCTACCATTTCACCCCCCGCCCCCTCATCATGGAAATTCAAAATTCCGAAATAGCCATTTGTTAGTAAATCGTATGAAGAGGAATGAACTCCGTTTTTATCGTTTGAACCGCAACAGTTTTTTTTTTATTGGAGATTTAACGACCACCGTGAGCAGCTCAATGGGCTATAAGCAGTCGCCCGTCCCTAATTCAGGGTCACTGATTCCAGGGAAGGGAGAGAGCCAGTGCCGTAAAGCAAACACAACATTCATGCCTCACCGGGATTCGAACCCGGACCCTGTTCGAACGAATGATTAGAGTCCGTCGCTTAGACCACTGCGTCACCGGAGCGGCGAACAGTTTTTGATAGATTTAAAAAAAAAAAAAAAAAGTTTGAGAAAATTGGGGGACGACCATTGCACACACCCCCAGGGAAAAATTCAAAATTTCAAAATAGCCATTCGTTAGCAAATCGTATGAACCGAAAAGAACTCCATTTTCATCGTTTCAACCGCAATAGTTTTTGAGATATTTAAAAAAGAATGTCACAGGCCTACACCATTTACCCCCTCCCCTTCATCATGGAAATTCAAAATTCCGAAATAGCCATTCGTTAGTAAATCGTATGAACAGGAATGAACTCCATTTTTATCGTTTGAACCGCAATAGTTTTTGAGATATTTAAAAAATAATATTGAGATTTTGCATACATACAGAGAGACCGACCATTTCACCGGCCCCCCACCATGGAAATTCAAAATTTCAAAATAGCCATTTCTTAGCAAATCGTATGAACCGAAAAGAACTCGATTTTTATCGTTTGAACCGCAATAATTTTTGAGATATTTAAAAAAGAGTGTTACAGGCCATTTCATCCCCCCTCTCCCCTCATCATGGAAATTAAAAATTCCGAAATAGCCATTCGTTAGCAAATCGTATAAACTGAAAAGAACTCCATTTTCATCGTTTGAACCGCAATAATTTTTGAGATATTAAAAAAGAATGTTATAGGCCATTTCATCCCCCTCCCCCTCATCATGGAAATTTAAAATTCCGAAATAACCATTCGTTAGCAAATCGTATAAACTGAAAAGAACTCCATTTTCATCGCTTGAACCGCAATAATTTTTGAGATATTTAACAAATAATGTTACAGGCCTACCATTTCACCCCCCCCCCTCATCATGGAAATTCAAAATTCCGAAATAACCATTCGTTAGTAAATCGTATGAACAGGAATGGACTCCATTTTTATCGTTTGAACCGCAATAGTTTTTGAAATATTTAATAAATAATATTGAGAATTTGCATATATACAGAGCCCGACCATTTCACCCCCCCCATGGAAATTCAAAATTTCAAAATAGCCATTCGTTAGCAAATCGTGTGAACCGAAAAAGAACTCCATTTTCTTCGTTTAAACCGCAATAGTTTTTGAGGTATTGAAAAAAGGATGTTACAAGCCTACACTATTAACCCCCCCTCACCTTGGAATTCGAAATTTCATAGCCATTCGTTAGTAAATCGTATGGCCGCCCCGGTGGCTCAGTGGTCTAAGGCGTTGGCCTCTGATCATTCGTCCGTAAGGGGTCCGGGTTCGAATCCCGGTCAGGCATGGATGTTGTGTTTGTCTTACGGCACTGGCTCTCTCCCTTCCCTGGAACCAGTGACCCTAAATTGGGAACGGGCGACTGCTTATAGCCCATTGAGTTGCTCACGGTGGTCGTTAAACCTCCAATCAAAAAAAAATCGTATGAACCGAAAAGAACTCCATTATTATCGTTTGAACCGCAATAGAGTTTGACATACCTACAAAAAAAAAGGATTCAAAAAATATGGAGCCGACAATTCCCCCCCCCCCCCCATGTAATTTCAAAATTTCAAAATGACCATTCGTTAGTAAATCGTATGAACCGGGAAAACTCTGTAAGAGCGAACGTGTCGTCACGTGACTTAGCGCCGCCTCCTACTTAAGCATCCGAGGAGCACGCGCAGCGGGCTCACAACAAGCAGAGAGTTCGTTTACTCTTCCCGGAAGTACACACTCTCTCTCTCTCACTCTGTTCGAGCGAACAAACGAAACCTCCCCCACTTTACTATATATATATCTGTGAATCGGGGAGGCAGAGCGACAACAGCTGGTTATACCGAAGTTTATCCACTTTCAGACATAATTTGAAAAGAACGCTTGGTTAACACATATACGAAACACTTATTCTTCATCAACTAGAATTTTGATGGCGGCGGATTACTCGCTCTTGAAAGTGACCTCGTTACGACTGGACCTGGCAAAGATCGTGGAACGCGCAAGATAAGGTGATAGAATTCTGTAGAAATCTCACCCTGCGTTGGCGTCCTAACTTAGGGTCTCCTTGACACTAGATATACCTCTATCTTATCGATGCTTCAGGACTAGTCTTCTAGCTATCCTTCTCTAATCGATGCTTCAGTGGACTGTACTAAGTCCGTAATTCAGTAGTATATCATCAGCTACTCTACCGGTATCCCTGACTCGGGTAGATTCCTTCTGTAGCGGCGACCTACTTCATTTAGGTCGGTGCCCGCTCTTTCCCCGTGGACTCCGAGAGCCCACCACACCATCCACGCAAACGCGTTCCTTTCTATCGGAGGACTATCACCTTCGCTCTCCGAAGACAGACTGCTCCAACAGGTCCACTCGGAGCGACCTCTTCGCCCCCCCCCCCTTCACGCTGCTCCTTCTTCAAGGGCGACGGCGCTGACCTTCAACATGCTGCTCTCCTCTCGCGCCACGTGTCACCTCTCGCGCCCTTCACCTGCCCCATCCCTAGTCGTTTTCCGGGAATCGGGCTCCTAGACCTTTAAATCTACCTTGCGCATTCCTCGCTTATCCTCAGGCTATACATTATTGAGTGCCTCCTTCCGAGAAAGCAATCCTATCGTCGTAGTACATCCGTAGCAATACAATACACATTGTTATAACTATACAAAAGAGTATGTCTGCATTTCAGACTTGTATGCGCCTAGTAAAAATGAACAATGTATCTGTGAAAGTCACAGCGTCCTTGGCGATACTTTCAGTTCGTAGAACAAGTCCTCGCCCTTTCTAAGGCGTGAGAACCTGAAGTCTTTTGTCATACATCTCGCCTTCCCCCCCCCAAAAAAAAGGATTAAACATATTTACGAATTCTCTGTCGCCATTTTGGGAACTTGCGATGCTTTCTTTGGTCAAAAAACCAATGTTTATCATTGAAATGAATTAACATCGTTAATGTGTCCGTTCTTACAAACTCCATGTTTATTTTTTCAACCCCGATAGTTTTTGAGATGTTTAAAAATGTTCCACGATTTCAGCTGCCCCCACCCCCACCCCCGGACATTTCCTGTTTCAGAATAGCTATTCGTTAGCATCGTGTGAACCGGAAGGAGCTACATCTTTATCATTCGAATCTGGATAGTTTCTGAGATATTTGTATAAAGGGTAATGGAGGATGATGAAGAAGTAATTTATTTTCAAAAAGTCTTGTATTCGTTCCTGTCATTATCTTAAAGATCTCTCCGTTTCTAGCTTTGAACCGCAGCAGTTGAAAAGACATTCCAAAAAGAACGTGACGGTTTCAACATTTCTTCAATGTGTCTCAAGGACCAGAACACAAGAGAACCGGAAAATGCATGGCATAGTAAAACAGCCAAAATCTCGGAGCTGAAACAAGCGACGCAATCCAGTCTGTAGTAAACATACAGTACAAGGCATCACAGAAAGAAAGGGAGCATGACAGAGGCACAAAGCAGTCCGTTACATTACAATCGTGCGCTGTAGTCGGTGGCAGATACAACACGAGGCAAAGCACACAGGGAACAGTCACTGAGCAGAGGAACGGCTGAGCCAGCAAATAGAGAAAGCACCATACCTGGAACCAGGGAGCAACATGATGAGTAGAAAACCCAGGAACTATTCCTTCTTCCTTTTAAGGAAAAAACGAAATTATTGGTGCGAAATTATTGCTGTCCATCTGTGGTTATTGGGCGCCATCCTCCGACAAAAAGAGAAATAATGGTACTAATGCCACATTGAAAAGAAAAACATTAAGGAAAAACTATTACTTTCTTTAAAATTGGCATTTTCTGTCTAACAGTGGCATAGCAGTTAGACATACTATACAAAACATAGCAGGGTAGGAAGCAACACATGGCACTCCGGGAAAATCGGGCAGGGGGCATGCTTGAACCACAGAAAAACAGAAGCAGAACGAACGGTGCGAGGCAGTTGGTGATGGTCATGTAAAGCGGATGCAGGCAGGACATCGTAAGACAAAACACACAGAAAAAGGTCACAAAGCAGAATGATGAGGGGAAAAAAACGAGGCACGAGGGAAAACACTTCACAAAGAGGAGAACGAAACAACAAGGGCTCAAAGAGACAGGGAGAAACATAGCTAAGAAAACACAACAGAAATCAATCATCAAACAAAACCACACAGGAGCTAATCAGGTGGACACCGAAGAAGGAGACGATGTTGAGCATGACAAATGAAGTGGTCAAGACAACCATAGTAACATTCAACTTCCGGGTAAGAGCCCGAAAGGTGAAAAAATGCAAAGTAAAAAGCGCTAAGATTGTCAACCAGAGATGAGTAAACTGCCGGATCGTTGGAAGCAATAAAGTGATTAAGTGTAGCATCGTGAGAAGAGTCAAAGAACAATGGGAAAGTGGCATCTAGAGAAAGAGTCTGCGTAAACTCGGGAACAACTTGAAGGCGAGCAACAAGATCAGGCACAACAGAGGGACTGTCAAGAACGCGAGCAAAAGTGACGGCAGCAGGATCAGGAGCGGTGCCTTGCGAAGAACGATGAGGAGGAGACATAATCACAGCGGCACGCTTAGCGCGAATCTTGCGATTAGACCGATGACGACGCTTCTTATTAGGAGCAATACCAGTAGGGAAATGTTGACGAAGAGGACGAGACGACGTAGAAGGAACAACAGGCGGCGTCTCGGGATTCTGGCGAGGTGAATAGGGTACAAAGTCGGATGACACATGTAAGGTGGTAGCTGCAGGAACAACAGAAGCCGGGGAGGGTGGGGTTTCAAACGAGACTAGAAGAGGAGCTGTGCGAAAGGGCGGGGACAGACCATGGCGACCAGAAGGTGAAACAAAGACAACGGCACTAGAAGCATCAGAAGAGCCCCGAGAAGGTGAAAAGGGCGGAGAGCACACCGGAGTACTGGAACCAGTGGAGGAAAGATGAGCGTCTGAGGGTGGCGTAGCCGACGTACGCAGCGGCGATGGTGGAGCAGAAAATCCCGGGATCGAGATAGACGAGGTGACTTGCGAAAACAAAGAAGGCAGCACCTGAACAGGCGGAGAAGGTGCAGCAACAGGATGTGACAAAGCGCAAACATCAGACGATGAAAAAGAAAGAAATACAGACGAAGGCACCGAAACAGGAGCAGTAGATCCAGATGTACCCACAACAGACGATGCTGGCGAGGAAGGAAAAAGACCAACGGAGGCAGATGATGGAGATGGAGACTAAGAAGGTGTGAACTGATCAGGCGAAAGCGTGGTAACTGGAAGCGAAGAAAGAGGTTCTGTGACGGGAACTTGAGCAGCCGTTGAAGAAAACTAGGAAGAAATGAGGGGGCATTGCGAGAAATGGTGACCAGGCTGTTTACATGAGATGCAATGATAGGCAGTGAATACGTTGAATGCGACGTTGTGATGACAACAAATCACCAGAAAAGTTGTGGGGCAGTAAGAAACAGTCTGTGTCAGGGAAAAAAACTAAGTCTTGGCGGCGGAAGCCAAAATAAGGACGATCACCTTGATCAACATGGGCGGCGGGTATCTTGCGGATATCACCAAGAACGCGGCCACACCGAGAAGGAAAAGCATGTAAAAACTCATCGGAAACGTCCGGAGGTACAGGTTACAAATTAAGAAAAACGGGAGAATGTGCAAGGAGGATAGGGACCAAGCTATGATCTCCAACGGAAAGGCTAGTCGATAGGACTTGAGGAACAAACTCAGGTGAAAAAATATATACAAGAATGGACTTAGGCTTGCTGGCGAAATGTGTAATTGCACCGGAAGGGAGAAACGACAATGCAGACATACACTGTATAGACGTGCAACTTGACATTGGGTAAGGCGTCGAACTTGACACTTAAACTAAGAGTTGAAAGCATTGTACGTGTGCAATAAGCGTGGAACCTTGACATGAAATATAGGAGTCCAAGGCTGTCGCGAGGAAAGTCGGAGACGTTGAACACGGATCTGTAGCAGGATGAGGAGAAGAGCAGTCCTGGGACGCATCCAACACACTTGGAGGACAAGTCATCGAAGCAGCACATAGTGACGTGAGAGGGAAATAGAATTTAGAAGCAGAAGCACAGGCCATGGACAATGTGTAGAAATGCACGGCGAAGGGCACACAGATCCACTATAACAAGGTGGGGCACCAGGAAGGCGATCAGCATACCGAAGAAGGCAGCGCAGAGAACCACTGTCAATGGGTGGAACACAAGGAAGATAATCCACACACCGGTGAAGGCAGCGCAGAGAACCATTAACGATGATTGGAGCGCAAACACGGAAGGCAAACGTAGACACAGCAGCAGGAAGGCTACTACATGCAGCAGACAGTTTTAGAGCAAAAGTCAAGGCGAGTCACGATGGGCAGATTGTAAACAGGCCCAACGAGATGAATTATAAAGGAATATCGGCAAAATATGCATGTACCAACTCGAAAGAATGACTAAGAAGAGAGCGCAGACATTCATGCACGAGAGAAACACAAATTAATTCGGCGGTGGGCGCTAGATACAGGCGGAGCACAAAATGCAGAGCTCGAAAGGGCGTGACCAGCAGAGCAACGTGACGGGATGCTGTGTGAGTCAAATATCGTACAAAGACAATTGTTTGGATGGGACCATTGCAAGAATGTTTGTTTTAAATTTAAGGGTGCATCTGCTTTGCACTTCCTTTCGACCGAAGCGTGTTAAAGTGGAAAAGTTTCCTGCACGTTCTTTGAAAACTAAAGGATGTACTTATACCTTCACTATATACATGTATCTGTCTGTATACGTTTATCTGTGTACCTCTAAGTCTGATTTAATATCAGCCTCTTTTTGCTTTGGGAAGCTAGAACAGTGAGAACGATGATCCTAGCATTTTAATCTTTATCTGATCCATAATTTCGCCGCCAAGAGCGAAATGCAAATTCCACCGATTTCAAAATATATTTTGCTTCATATCGTTGCTCAAAAATCAGATTGAAACACTTTCGACGCCTATTGAATGTACCATTTTTACGTACAGCTTATTGTATCTTAATATTACCGAATTTTTCTGTTACGACGAGCAAATGCGTACATTACTGTTTGTGAAAATTGCAACGCCAAAAAAGAATCGCACTATTCAAAAGAAATTTATATCACAGATTCCTCATGTTGCAGGAGATAACTGATTTTATTTTTAGATCTATAGAAGATTTTGTCAATTCAAATCTCAGTACTATTTGTTCAGTTGCTGCCTACCAAAGATGTTAGGCAGCAACTGAACAAATAACTAGTATACGAATGAATAATTAATACACACAATTGACGTAGATTTGGGACATCAAACAGATGGCATGGCTCTTTCCACGGTTTTAAGTGAGTCACGGGAAAAGTATCATCGGCCGCCAACGGAAATCGAACCAAGGGTCTTCCAGTTACTCGCTGGACATGCTACCACTGCACCAATTGCTTCTTACCATCTTTGAGGAATCCCCACCATTGTGCGGGTCTCCAAGAAGCAACCAGCCATGTGGTTTGGCAATTAATCACATGTGAGTCTTTAGAATTCGAGGCCGCTGCGGTGCAGTGGTAGCATGTCCAGCGCGTAACTGGAAGACCCTGAATTCAATTCCCGGTGGCGGCCGATGATAGTTTTTCCGTGACTCACTTAAAAACGTGGAAAGAGAAATGACTTCTGTTTGATGTTCCTAATCCACGTCGATTGTGTGTATTAATGCAGGACAATTACAGAGGCATCTGTGGCACGTAGTCCTGTAACAGTCCTGAAATGGCCTGTAACATTCTTTTTTAAATCATGACCACAATGAAGTCACTGAAATGGTGAGGGCATGACATGTTGCTAGAAGAACGACCACCGACGGAAAACCGAAATTTTAGAATGAATTTCGAGGGACAGGAAAAGACCCAGAAGAAGACCCTATGATAGAATGATGCATGAAATTCGAAAGCATAGAGGTGTGTCATCGAGGAGACACGCTCAAGACAGACAATTGTGGGAGAAACTTGGGGAGACCTTCATCCAGTAGTGGATTCAAAGATGATGATATATATATATCATTGTAAACCATTATCAATCCACTGCTGGACGAAAGTCTCCCCAAATTTTCTCCACAACGGTCTGTCTTGTGCCAGTCTCCTCCATGTCACTCCCGCATACTTTCGAACTTCATCCACCCATCTCCATGTGGTGTTCTTCTGGGTCTTTTCCTGTCCCTTGGAATCCAATATAAAATTTCGGCTGTCCATCGATGGTCTGTCCTTCTGGCAGTATGTCCAGCCCATTGTCATTTCAGGGATTTTCTCTGATCATGGTGTCTTCCACTCTCGTCATTTTTCGGATTCACGAGTTCCTCTTCTTATCTCTCCTGGTTACACCAAGCATGCACCTGTCCATGCTGCTTTGAGTTGTCTGCAGCCTTTGTATGTCTCTTTTAGTTAAGGTCCACGTCTCTGCACCATACGTAAGCACTGGAAGGATGCATTGATCAAACACTTTTCTTTTAAGACATAATGGCATATTGCTCTTAAAAATTATGATGTTTCTTCAAAAAGCTCTCCAGGCAAGTTTTGTACGCCGATTAATTTCTTCATCAATGTGACCCTCACTTGATATCTGCTGTCCAAGATAAACGTACGTGTCTGTTATCTCCAGCTTTTCTCCATCAATCGATAAATCTTCATTTCTTGTAAAAGCATTGAACATCACTTTTGTCTTCTGAAAGTTCATTTTTAATCCCACTTCTTTACTCTTGTCAGCAAGTTCCTGGATCATACTCTGCAGCTCTGATGGGGTAGTTGCAAAAATGACTACGTTATCAGCAAAACGAAGGTGGGTTAGATAATCTCCATTAATCTTTATCCCTTTGTTTTCCCAGTTCAGTATTGAAAGACCTTTTCCAATGTGGCAATAAAGAGCTTCGGAGATATGGTGTCACCTTGTCTCACTCCCTTTCCAATTTTTATGTGTGTTGTATTTTCAAACAGCCGAATCTTTGCACTTGCATTTTCATAGATGTTAATAATAATATTAATGTATGCATCTTCAATACCGCAGGATTTCAGAGCCACTGTAACTGCTGATGGTTTCACCGAATCAAAGGCTTTTTCATAATCGATAAAAGCCATGCACAATGGAAGTTCATATTCTTTCGCTCTTTCAATTAGTTCTCTCAGTACGTGCATATGATCTATTGTGCTGTAGCCACTCCTGAATCCAGCTTGTTTTCTCGGTTGAGCCATGTTCAGTGTTACCTTTAAGCGGTGTGAAAGAACTTTAGTGAAGATTTTATAAACCACTGATAGGAGGCTGATAGGTCTGTAGTTCCTGAGATCCTCAATGTCACCTTTTTTATGTAGCAGGATCATTGTAGCGTTGTTCCAATCCTCAGGAATCTTCCCTTCATTAAGGCATCGAGTGAAAATTTGGGCGAGTACTGTTTCGATTTCTCCACTTGCTTCTTGTATGGTGTCTACAGTAATTCCATCTTCTCCTGGAGCTTTCCCCCGCTTCATGTTCTTGATTGCATGCGCATCTTCTGCTGGGAGGACTGGAAGAACTCTGGTACTGGTACCTTTCATGATGTCTGGAGAACATGTATCATCCCTTTCATATAATTTGGAGTAGAAATCTTTCACTCTTGTCAAAATTTCGCCTCTATTTCTTGTTTCAGAACCATCTTCTTTTCTCAGTGCCATAATCTGTTTTATTCCCTTACTGAGGGGTCGCTTTGCTATCTTTAGGCTTTGGTTGTTTTCAATTGCTTTCCTCATTAGTTCGCAGTTGAATTTCCTTACGTCTTTAGTGATAATTTTTTTTACTGTCTTGCATAGCTCTATATATTCCACTTTGGAAGTCACATCTTCTTTAGTTGTCCTCATCTCTCTTCTTTTTTGCATCAACATTTTGGTTTTTCCTGATAATTTGTTCACATGCAACTTGTTCTTAGACCCAGCTCATTTTGTTGGTGTTTCCATAAGAGTTTTGGTTACTTTTCTGTTAACTTCAGAAATATCCACTTCTTCCGATGTTAGGCGTTCTAAAGCAGAGAATCTGTTCTTCAGTTCCAACTTAAAGGTATTATGGTGCTTTTTAAGGTTGGTTATGTCAATACATTCTGTTTGTCTTATGAGCTTGCCACGTTCGAGTTTAGTGTTGAGGTGGATCTTACATCTCACCAATCTATGGTCACTACCTGTGTTGAACTTGTTCAGCACACTGCAGTCTGCGTTGATGAATTTTTTGTTACACATAATAAAATCAATTTCACTTGTTATCCCATTTGGATGTCTCCATGTCCATTTCCCGTGTGGCTTTTTCTTGAAAAAGGAGTTCAAGATGAGAAACCCTTCTGCCTCTGCAAACTCAACGAGAGTATTTTCACGCTGGTTTCTGTTGCCGTGAGCGAATTTACCTCCTGAAGTTTCATTCTGTTGCCATTGCCCTATTTTTGCATTGAAATCTCCCATAATTATCTTCAAGTGGTGCTTACCTTTATTATTTAGATGACAAATTTCCTCATAAAATTCTTCAATTTCTTCTTCAGGATGACTTGTGGTGGGTGCATAAGTTTGAATTATCTGAGCCTTGTATCTTCTCAAGAGTTGGATAACGAGTCGCGCAGTTCTGTCAGAGGCACTTTCAACTTCTACAACTTTATCCTTCAGTTTCTTGTTTATTATAAATCCAACACCACTAGTTCTGCCAGTATATGTCCCACGATAGTAGAGGAGATGTCCATTTTTCCGTTCAATGAGATCTTCTCCTTTTCTCCTTACCTCACTTAGCCCGACGATGTCCCACTTGATCCTTTGTAGTTCCTCTTCCAATTCAAGAAGCCTTGAATCAGGAGATAGGGAGCATCCATTGTAAGTAGCCAAAGTCAGCATCAGATGGCAGCCTAGTCCGGTCCTCCAAGGATTCTTAGCACCCTCTGCCTTCATGTCGCACTGGCCGCAGCCTTGGCCAGGTACATTCGAGCTGCCGGAGACTGAGGGCCAAGATTTAAGTTGTAGAGTCATTTTGGAGGGGTTTGGCCATAACTCACCACGCTGGCCAAGCGGGTTGGTGAGTGTGGAATAGCATTTCCTCTAATCCCGATGGTATAGTTATACCGCTATTGGCGGTCGTCAGAGCCCCTTTAGTGGGAACAGGATGCACCACGAGAAGGCGGGGTTGACATTTGTCAAGGAGAGGCTGTGATGTTACGCATCACCGGACCTTACATTCCACATATATATATAAACGAACGAAGAGTTACATCCGCAGGTGTGGCAGAATTAACACGCATCCCATTGCTTGGAAAGACGACGCATCCCATCGCTGGGAAAGACGACGCATACCGTCTGGAAAAAGGAACTTTAGTTTCTCCTTAAATCATTTGGATATGTCAACATGAAAGTCACATGTTGACAGATCCGGGCTATAGGCTGGGTGGTGCAGAACCTCTCACCCTTTCCGTGCTAACGCATCCTGCATAATGTGTGCAACAGAATCACACCACGCGAGAGCATGCCAGGTCACCCATTCTTGATTGCTTTATGCAGCTTGTCCACTGTGTCGATGTAGTGGTTGGCATTGCTGTTCACGTGAGGCTCTTTAAAGTCCACCAACAAAAGCCCTTCAGCATAACCTCCCCGACGGAGTCCTGTGACTTGAATTTTATGTGTTTTGGTGATCCGGGATGTTTCCATTGCATGCTCGCTGGTTTGCTGGATGGCTCAAAGCCGTGGCACCGCGATTCGTCACCTGCCACTATGCGCGATATAAATGCATCACCCTCTGCTTTGTAACGCAGCAAGTGGTTCAAACTCCAACCCATGCATTCTTCCTTATGGTGGTCAGTCAGCATCCGCGGGATTAATTGTAAACATACTTTCCGATATTGCAGTATCTTCGTAACCACAGTTTGAACTGTAACAAATGTCATAGCAAAGTCCTCCGTTTGCGAACGTCAGCCCCGACGACGGTTTTACATGCATTTCTTTCTCGGTGTGGGCGCATTGTTTGTGTTATTCGCACGCTCCCCGCCGATCAAGGTGATCGTCCTTATTTAGGCTTCCGACGCCAAGCCTTAGTTCTCTTCCCTGATATGGACTCCATTACTTCCTGCCCCACTGTTTTCCAGGTGCTTTGTGTTCATCACAACGTCGTTATAAACGTGTTCACTGCGTATCATTGCTTCTCATGTAAAACGCCTGATCATCATCGCTTGCAGTGTCCGCTCACCTCTTCTTGTTCTTCCTCAACGGCTGCTCAAGTGCCCATCACAGAACCCCCTTCTTCACTTCCGGTCACCACGCCTGCACTTGTTTCGCTTCCACCTTCTTAGTCTCCATCTCGATTGTCGTTGCTTTCCTCTGCAGGTCTTTTTCCTTCTCCACTAGCGTTGCCTCTTGTGGAAACATCTGGATCTACTGCTCCTGCTTCGGTGCCTTCGTCTGTCTTGCTTTCTTCTTCGTCGTCTGTTGTCTATGCATTGTCACATCCCGTTGCCAACCTTTCTCCGCCTGTTCAGGTGCTGCCTTCTTTGTTTTCGCACGTCACCTCGTCAATCCCAACCCCGGGATTCTCTGCTCCATCATCTTCGCTGTGTACGTCAGCTTCGCCACCCTCAGACGCTCATCCTTTCTTCAGCCGTTCCAGTACTCCGGTGTGCTCTCCGCCCGTTTCACCTTCTCCGAGCTCTTCTGATGCCTCTAGTATTGTTGCCTTCCTTTCGATTTCTGGTCCCGTGATCGGTCCCCGCTTTCCAGCACAGCTACTCTTCTGGATTTGTGTGAAGCCTTACCTTCACCAGCTCCTGTTGCCCCATCAGTTGCCTCTTTGCTTGCGTTATGCGCACATGATCCAGATCTTCCTTGTCAGACTTCTCACTTGCTGTCGGTTACTCCTTCTTCACCACGTCCCTGTTGGTATTGCTTCTAATAAGAAGTGCCGTCGTCGTTCTAATCGAGAGACTCGTACTAAGCGAACCGCGGTCGCTCAGATTTCTCTTCATCGTTCTTCAGGTTCCGCTCCTAATTCTACTGTTGCTGCTTACGCCGACCTTATTGGTACTCCCTCCGTTTCCACTGCAATTGTCGCTCGCCTCCAAGCTGTCCCTGGGTATTCGAAGATTCTCTTCCCAGATGCTGCCAACCCTTGTTCTTTGCCTCTTCTTGTGACGCTGGTTTGGATCCCCTTCTTGACTCCCATGATCCAGCTGATTACTCGAATATGATCGAGGATATTCGCTGCTTCCTCCAAGTTTTCGTTGACCTCACGAGATCTTACCCCTGAGATATTTCGTTATTAAAGTTTTCTTAATTGCTACCTTGGTGATACTCAAAATCGCCTCATTGATCTGGTTCTGACCGATTAGTTTCTGTCTGCACTTGCATGATGTTTCGCTTCCTGCCGTCTTTGCCTTGCTGCTGTTCCGTCTTACTCCTTTGCATGTTTCTGGTATACGTTGTACCCAACCTTTTTCTTTCCGTTGTATCCTATGTACCGCCATGTTTTCTCCACATCTCGGTTCTTTCAAACATCCGCCCGGTGCCTACTTCCGTGAACTCGTCACATCGTTTTGTTCACAGAGCTTCTTCCTGTGTGCATTGTTATGCGCGATTCTTCTCTTATACCTTTCGTCACTGTCCTGGATTGCCCTATGTTGCTGTTCGCACCCAGTTAGTTTTTTCAGGTGTTTTTCCTGTCTCGTCGAGTATTTGTCTTATGTCATGCCATGTGCCTCAGCATACCTTCTACTGTTGTGCTACGTTACTTGCTCATCCAGTGTGACTCATCTCGTCAGATACTTACCGTTATTGCTTTGCCTCATGCTAATTGATTGTCCCATACTGTTACCTACACCATGCCATCTTTGCAAGTGTTATCTGTTGCACCTCGTTTTCTGCTTTTCATGCTGCTCCCCGGAGCATGAAAAGCAGCCTCCAGTTCGATGTATTCTCCATCTCCATGTCCGTCGTTCCTTCTGCTCAGTGACTGTTCCAGTGTGCTTCGCCTATCACAGATTGCCTTGTGCTGCTCGTTCAGCTTCGTTTATCTTTGTATGTCCTGATTGGCTTTTACAGACTGCTTTATGCTGCTCGTCCAGTACCGTTATTCTTATTGTTTTATCATGCCATTTATTTTCCGTTCTCCTGTGTACTAGTCCTCGATACCTAATAAAGCAACGTCACGTTGTTTTTGGAATGTCTTTTCAACTGCTGGGGTTCAAAGCTAGAAACGGGGAGTTCTTTCAGCTAATGTCAGGAACGAATGAAAGACTTTGTGCAAAACAAATTACTTCTTCATTATTCTCCATTACCCTTATTACAAATATCTCAAAAACTATCAAGATTCGAACGATGAAGAAGGAGGTCTTTCTGATTCACACCATGCTAACGAATAGCTATCCTGTAATGGGAAATGTCCAGGTTGGGGTGGGCGGGGGGAAGAGGCAGGTGAAATCGTGGGCTACTAACATTCTTTTTAAACATCTCCAAAACTATTGCTATTCAAACTATGAAAATGGCGTTTATTCCGGTTCACACCATTTACTAACGAATGACTATCTTGAAATTTTTAATGAATTTACATGGTGAGAGGGGGAGGGTGATGGTCGGTCTGGAATATATATATACATAAGTTCTCAATATTGTTATTTTTTTCTCAAAAACTGTTGCAGTTCAAACGATGAAAATGGATTTCCCCTCGGTTCATGCGATTTGCTAACGAATGGCTATTTTGAAATTTTGAATTTCCATGGTGGGGGGGGGGCTGGTAAAATGGTCGGTCTCTCTGTATATATGCAAATTCTCAATATTATTTTTTAAATATTTCAAAACCTATTGCGGTTCAATCGATAAAAATGGAGTTCATTCCTGTTCATACGAGTTACTAACGAATGGCTATGTCGGAATTCTGAATTTCCATGATGAGGGGGGGGGCTGGTAAAATGGTCGGTCTCTCTGTATATATGCAAATTCTCAATATTATTTTTTAAATATTTCAAAAACTATTGCGGTTCAAACGATAAAAATGGAGTTCATTCCTGTTCATACGAGTTACTAACGAATGGCTATGTCGGAATTCTGAATTTCCATGATGAGGGGGGTGAAATGGTAGGCCTGTAACATTCTTTTTTAAATATCTCAAAAACTATTGCGGTTCAAACGATGAAAATGGAGTTCTTTTCAGTTCATAGGATTTGCTAACGAATGCCTATTTTGAAATTTTGGATTTCCATGGGGGGGGGGGGCTGGTGAAATGGTCGGTCTTTCTGTATACATGCAAATTCTCAATATTATTTTTTAAATATTTCAAAAACTATTGCGGTTCAAACGATAAAAATGGAGTTCATTCCTGTTCATACGATTTACTAACGAATGGCTATTTCGGAATTTTGAATTTCCATGATGAAGGGGGGGGGGGTTAATGGTGTAGGCCTGTGACATTCTTTTTTAAATATCTCAAAAACTATTGCGGTTCAAACCATGAAAATGGAGTTCTTTTCGGTTCATACGATTTGCTAACGAATGGCTATTTTGAAATTTTGAATTTTTCCATGGGGGTGTGTGCAATGGTCGTCCCCCAATTTTCTCAAACTTTTTTTTTTTTTTAAATCTATCAAAAACTGTTGGCCGCTCCGGTGACGCAGTGGTCTAAGCGACGGACTCTGATCATTCGTTCGAACAGGGTCCGGGTTCGAATCCCGGTGAGGCATGAATGTTGTGTTTGTTTAACGGCACTGGCTCTCTCCCTTCCCTGGAACCAGTGACCCTGAATTAGGGACGGGCGACTGCTTATAGCCCATTGAGTTGCTCACGGTGGTCGTTAAATCTCCAATAAAAAAAACTGTTGCGGTTCAAACGATAAAAATTGAGTTCATTCCTGTTCATACGATTTACTAACAAATGGCTATTTCGGAATTTTGAATTTCCATGATGAGGGGGGTGAAATGGTAGGCCTGTAACATTATTTGTTAAATATCTCAAAAACTATTGCGGTTCAAACGATGAAAATGGAGTTCTTTTCGGTTTATACGATTAGCTAACGAATGGCTATTTTGAAATTTTGAATTTCCATGGTGGGAGGCTGGTGAAATGGTCGGTCTCTCTGTATGTATGCAAAATCTCAATATTATTTTCTAAATATCTCAAAAACTATTGCGGTTAAAACGATAAAAATGGAGCTCATTCCTGTTCATACGATTTACTAACGAATGGCTATCTCGGAATTTTAAATTTCCCTGATGAGGTGGGGGGAGGGGGATAAAATGATCTGTAACATTCTTTTTTAAATATCTCAAAAATTATTGCGGTTCAAACGATGAAAATGGAGTTCTTTTCAGATCATACGATTTGCTAACGATAGGCTATTTCGGAATTTTGAATTTCCATGATGAGGGGGAGTAGGGAATGAAATGGCCTGTAACATTCTTTTTTAAATATCTCAAAAATTATTGCGGTTCAAACGATGAAAATGGAGTTCTTTTCGGTTCATACGATTTGCTAACGAATGGCTATTTTGAAATTTTGAATTTCCATGGTGGGGGGGGGCTGGTGAAATGGTCGGTCTCTCTGTATATATGCAAATTCGCAATATTATTTTTTAAATATCTCAAAAACTATTGCGGTTCAAACGATAAAAATGGTGTTCATTCCTGTTCATACGATTTACTAACCAATGGTTATTTCGGAATTTTGAATTTCCATGATGAAGGGGGGGGGGGGGGTAAATGGCGTAGGCCTGTGACATTCTTTTTTAAATATCTCAAAAACTATTGCGGTTCAAACGATGAAAATGGAGTTCTTTTCGGTTCATACGATTTGTTAACGAATGGCTATTTTGAAATTTTGAATTTCCATGGTGAGGGGGGCTGGTGAAATGGTCGGTCTCTCTGTATATGTGCAAATTCGCAATATTATTTTTTAAATAACTCAAAAACTATTGCGGTTCAAACGATAAAAATGGAGTTCATTCCTGTTCATACGATTTACTAACGAATGGCTATTTCGGAATTTCAAATTTCCATGATGAGGGGGGAGGGGGATGAAATGGCCTGTAACATTCTTTTTTAAATATCTCAAAAATTATTGCGGTTCAAACCATGAAAAGGGAGTTCTTTTCAGTTCATACGATTTACTAACGAATGGCTATTTCGGAATTTTAAATTTCCATGATGAGGGAGGGAGGGGGATGAAATGGCCTGTAACATTCTTTTTTAAATATCTCAAAAATTATTGCGGTTCAAACGATGAAAATGGAGTTCTTTTCGGTTCATACGATTTGCTAACGAATGGCTATTTTGAAATTTTGAATTTCCACGGTGGTGGGAGGGGGGCTGGTGAAATGGTCGGTCTCTCTGTATATATGCAAATTCGCAATATTATATTTTAAATATCTCAAAAACTATTGTGGTTCAAACGATAAAAATGGAGTTCATTTCTGTTCATACGATTTACTAACGAATGGCTATTTCGGAATTTCAAATTTTTATGATGAGGGATGAGGGGGGAAATGGCCTGTAACATTCTTTTTTAAATATCTCAAAAATTATTGCGGTTCAAACGATGAAAATGGAGTTCTTTTCGGTTCATTCGATTTGCTAACGAATGGCTATTTTGAAATTTTGAATTTCCATGGTGAAGGGGCTGGTGAAATGGTCGGTCTCTCTGTATATATGCAAATTCGCAATATTATTTTTTAAATATCTCAAAAACTATTGTGGTTCAAACGATAAAAATTGAGTTCATTCCTGTTCATACGATTTACTAACGAATTTCTATTTCGGAATTTTGAATTTCCATGATGAGGGGGGGGTGAAATGACAGGCCTGTAACATTATTTTTTAAATATCTCAAAAACTATTTCGGTTCAAACGATGAAAATGGAGTTCTTTTCGGTTCATACGATTTGCTAACGAATGGCTATTTTGAAATTTTGAATTTCCATGGTGGGGGGGGGCTGGTGAAATGGTCGGTCTCTCTGTATATGTGTAAATTCTCAATATTATTTTTTAAATATCTCAAAAACTATTGCGGTTCAAACGATAAAAATGGAGCTCATTCCTGTTCATACGATTTACTAACGAATGGCTATTTCGGAATTTTAAATTTCCATGATAAGGGGGGAGGGGGAGTGAAATGATCGGTAACATTCTTTTTTAAATATCTCAAAAATTATTGCGGTTCAAACGATGAAAATGGAGTTCTTCTCAGTTCATACGATTTGCTAACGAATGGCTATTTCGGAATTTTGAATTTCCATGATGAGGGGGAGGGGGGATGAAATGGCCTGTAACATTCTTTTTTAAATATCTCAAAAATTATTGCGGTTTAAACGATGAAAATGGAGTTCTTTTCAGTTCATACGATTTACTAACGAATGGCTATTTTGGAATTTTAAATTTTCATGATGAGGGGGGAGGCGGGATGAAATGGCCTGTAACACTCTTTTTTAAATATCTCAAAAATTATTGCGGTTCAAGCGATGAAAATAGAGTTCTTTTCGGTTCATACGGTTTGCTAACGAATGGCTATTTTGAAATTTTGAATTTCCATGATGAAGGGGGGGGGGGGTAAATGGTGTAAGCCTGTGACATACTTTTTTAAATATCTCAAAAATTATTGCGGTTCAAGCGATGAAAATGGAGTTCTTTTCGGTTCATACGATATGCTAACGAATGGCTATTTTGAAATTTTGAATTTTCATGGTGGGGGACTGGTGAAATGGTCGGTCTCTCTGTATATATGCAAAAACTCAATATTATTTTTTAAATATCTCAAAAACTATTGTGGTTCAAACGATAAAAATGGAGTTCATTCCTGTTCATACGATTTACTAACGAATGGCTATTTCGGAATTTTGAATTTCCATGATGAGGGGGTGAAATGGTAGGCCTGTAACATTATTTGTTAAATATCTCAAAAACTATTGCGGTTCAAACGATAAAAATGGAGTTTATTCCTGTTCATACGATTTACTAACGAATGGCTATTTCGGAATTTTGAATTTCCATGACGAAGGGGGGGGGGTAAATGGCGTAGGCCTGTGACATTCTTTTTTAAATATCTCAAAAACTATTGCGGTTCAAACGATGAAAATGGAGTTCTTTTCGGTTCATACGATTTGCTAACGAATGGCTATTTTGAAATTTTGAATTTCCATGGGGGTGGGGGCTGGTGAAATGGTCGGTCTCTGTGCGTATATGTAAATTCTATTATTTTTTAAATATCTCAAAAACTATTGCGGTTCAAACGATAAAAATGGAGTTCATTCCTGTTCATACGATTTACTAACGAATGGCTATTTCGGAATTTGGAATTTCTATGATGAAGGGGGGGGGGGGGGTAAATGATGTAGGCCTGTGACATTCTTTTTTAAATATCTCAAAAACTATTGCGGTTCAAACGATGGAAATAGAGTTCTTTTCGGTTCATACGATTTGCTAACGAATGGCTATTTTGAAATTTTGAATTTCAATGGGGGTGGGGGGCTGGTGAAATGGTCGGTCTCTGTGCGTATATGTAAATTCTATTATTTATTAAATATTTCAAAAACTATTGCGGTTCAAACGATAAAAATGGAGTTCGTTTCTGTTCATACGATTTACTAACGAATGGCTATTTCGGAATTTTGAATTTCCATGATGAGGGGGGGGTGAAATGATAGGCCTGTAACATTATTTTTTAAATATCTCCAAAACTATTGCGGTTCAAACGATGAAAATGGAGTTCTTTTCAGTTCACACGATTTGCTAACGAATGCCTATTTTGAAATTTTGAATTTCCGTGGTGGGGGCTGGTGAAATGGTCGGTCTTTCTGTATATATGCAAATTCTGAATATTATTTGTTAAATATCTCAAAAACTATTGCGGTTCAAACGATAGAAATGGAGTTCATTCCGGTTCATACGATTTACTAACGAATGGCTATTTCGAAATTTTGAATTTCCATGGTGGGGGGCTGGTGAAATGGTCGGCCTCCTATAATTATATGCAAATTCTCAATATTATTTGTTAAATATCTCAAAAACTATTGTGGTTCAAACGATGAAAATGGAGTTCATTCCGGTTCATACGATTTATTAACGAATGGCTATGCTGAAATTTGAAATATCTATTTTTTGGGGGTACCATTTCACCAGCCCCCCCCACTTTGTTTTTTAAATAACTCAAAAACTATTGCGGTTCAAACGAAAAAATTGAGTTCATTCCGGTTCATACGTGGTACAAACGAATGGTGCAAAAAAAATTTAAAAATTCCATGGTGGGGGGCTATCGTTTCACCAGCCCCCCCACTTTGTTTTTTAAATATCTCCAAAACTTTTGCGGTTCAAACGGAAAAAACCGAGTTCATTCCGGTTCATACGTGGTACAAACGAATGGTGTCTGAAAAATTAAAAAATTCCGTGGTGGGGGGCTGGTGAAATGCACCTGGTGTCATGCACATTTCGCACGAAATGAAGTAAGTCCACTTCAAATTTCGTTGCAATATCATCTTTGGTGTTAATATTATTAAAGAAATGCCGGGTTCGGTAGCGAGTGGGACACCCTGGGTTGTTAAGGATACGTGTATACTGAGATTTTGAAGGTAAGTTTAGGAAATTTAGCTGTTTTTAAAGCCTCGAGTATTAGAGTTTACAAATGCATTTTTGTTTCTGGTGTGACATCTTCCATGGTTTTCAATTAAATTTTAATTTAGCTTTTGCCCAGAAACCAATCTGAGTACAATCGTTATCCTGAAGTATCTGCGAACATAATGTGTTGGAAAAAGGTGTTCAAAAATAAAAAGGTATAGAAAAAGATACATTTGTGTTGGGAAAAGGTATAAATTATTGGAAAAGGTACAGTAGGTATTTGTGTAGAAAAGGTATAAAGTATTATTGGAAAAAGTGTAGAAAGGTGTAAATTATTATTGGAATTTGTGTAGAAAAGGTTGTGATGTGCCTGCTCAGCAGGACGCACACAACATAAAGGCAGATAGCAGCGATAACGAACGTCCGCGTAGCTCAATTGGTATAGCGACTTATTCCAGAATGAGGGGACCAGGGTTCGAACCCCGGCCTGGACAAAAATGACGGAGAAATTTACTTCGTTATAAGGGATAAATTATTAGAAAAGGTATAAAGGTATTTGTGTAGAAAAGGTATAAACATTTGGAAAAAGGTATAGAAAAAGGTACATTTGTCTTGGAAAAAGGTATAGAAAATAGTACAATTGTCTTGGAAAAAGGTATAAATTGTTTCCTTTCTTCACTTTCGATGCATCGAGTGTTTCTTTGTTAATATAATAATATCTAACCTCCATGAAAGAAACATGCGCACTTTTTATCTGAAATAAAATAAAATCTTTTGAACCACAAGGAAGCGCTTTTCCGACTGTCATTTCTCTTCATTTCTTAATTTAAATTGCTCACGTAATTTTCTCTTACATCGTGCTTTCATCAAAATAAACTAATCCAGCAGATTTTATTGTCACCTTATGTTTTTTCAGCTGGTACAGCTGTGTTCATGTTATTAGGGAGAGATATGATTGAATCGTAAAAGCACCTTATTACTGGGCACCATTTGTGATTCGCAGGGAGAAGCACTTTTCATCGTGATATCAGAACACGGTTTCGCTTTCCATTTATTGATAAGTCCTGGCTCAATAACGGCGTGACATCTCAATAAGACAAGTTAGTTAAAAGCCCTCGTTTATTGAAATTCTTCCCCTTCCCCATTTCATCGCATTCTCGTTTCCAAGTGTCAGTAAACGTCATCAAATTCAATAATAAAGTTCTCAGGCACTTCGTGAACATCATCAAACATATTTCATGGGCAGCGAAGATCATTCATTTCCTATTCCTTGATATTCTACATCTTCATACCTCTTATCCAATCAAGGATCTATTTCAACAAAGCATGTTCCCCCGAATAAACATGCTTACATTCCTGGAAGGCAGCGCTCTGGTAGTAAATGCATTGCTGTGGAAAAGTAACGGCATGAGTTTTCTGCATCTGCTTAACAAAATAATACACTGAATGGAAAAATTATTATGCAGTATGAAACCATCATCAGTTACAATGCCTTTGAAATCCTGCGGTATTGAAGATGCGTGCATTAGCATTATTAACAACATCTATGAAAATGCAAGAACAAAGGTTCGGCTATTTCACGATACGGCACCAATAAAAATTGGAAAGGGAGTAAGACAAGGTGACACCCTGTCTCCCAAGTTCTTCAGTGCCGCATTTCAAAGTGTCTTTCAATTATTGAACTGGTAAAACAAGGAGATAAAGATTAATGGAGATTATTTAACTCACCTTCGTTTTGCTGATGACGTAATCATTTTTGCAACTACTCCCTCAGAGCTGCAGAATGTGATCCAGGAACTTCCTGGCAAGAGTAAAGAAGCGGGATTAAAAAGGAAGTTTCAGAAGACAAAACTGGTGTACAATGCTTTCACAAGAAAAAATGATTTATCGATTGACGGCAACCTGGAGATACTCCGATACCTACATTCACCTTGGACAGCAGATATCAATCAAGCGTCACGTTGATGAGGAAATTAATTAACTTAAAAAACTTAGCTGGAGAGCTTTTGGAAGAAACAGTACAATTTTCAAGAGCAACATGCCATTATGTCTTAAAAGAAAAGTGTTTAATCAGTGCATCCTTCCAGTTCTTACATATTGAGTAGAGACATGGACCCTAACTAAGAAAAACATACAAATGCTGCAGTCAACTGGAAGTAGCATGGAGAGATGCATACTTGGTGAAACCAGGAAAGATAAGAAGATGAACTCCAGGATAAGGAAAATGACGAGAGTGGAAGACATCATGATCAGAGTAAAATCACTGAAATGGCAATGGGATCGACATATTGGGTCTTGAGCCTGTCTCCACCATCGATGGACAACTGAAATTTTAGACTCGATTCCAAGGGATGGAAAAAGACCCAGGCGAAGGCCATACGGGAGATGCATGGATGAAATTCCAAAGCATGCCGGAGTAACATGGCGGAGACAGGCTCAAGACAGATAATTGTGGTAGAAACTTAGGGAGACCTTCATCCAGCAGGGGACCGATAATGGTTCAGAAAGATGATATAACCCCATATGCTAAGTAGAAGAATCGCGTTGGGGCGCTGAAGCTGGCTTTGCCTATAAATAGAGAAGAGCAGATCTCTACGCACTAGACAACGTTCGGAACTGCTTCGTAGAAGTCTCATGATCGGTCCCGGCAGGTAAGAACGTTCGAACTGCTAAATATCCGCCGTGCGTCGGATGAGAACGTTAAGCCGTCTGACACCGGGTAGGGCCTCCTGGTTATAAATAAGGATGTCTTTCTCCCCTTTCTACCTCGCTTCCGTATGACTTTCCTGTCGGGCACTCTTATACCCAAATCGCCCGGCTTCTTACTTCTAAGGGATGTTTAAAACCTGGGGTACGACACTGTCTTCCTAAAATCCTGTACATATAATCTGATCTAGATACTCGTCACGGAAGAGAAATCATAGGTAATGGCAGTGATATGAGTTTGATCGTGGCCAGATAATAGCTACGAGGAACGTCATTTGTTCAGTCACCACAACTTCTAAACTGTTATGACTTCCACGACAGACCGTCGCACGTGCATTTCAAGACTACATGAAATAAGGCAAAACCTACAACCAAAGGGAGAAATGTGGCGCTAAACGTGCGATTGACTGATCATATGTCGTTACAAGGAATCGCGTGGCCGCCATGGAGCAGATAACTTCGGAATTTGATGAGAGAGATAAATTGGAGCAGATATTTTTTTTTAATTTAATGTGGCTCATGCCGGAGATCCATGAAAAAATAGGCTATAGCAGTCGACATCAACAGCGTGTCCCTCTGTTGACTGCAAGGCACCGAAAGATCAGATTGCAGTTTGCAGAGGCCTATCGCAACTCGAGTGCGGAGAACAGGAAACATGTCACCTGGTCTAAGGAATCAGGCTTACAGTTCTATTATGCCGATCAGAGAGTGCATAAACCACACGAAACTTCCCAAGTTAGGGTTATACGGGCTGGTAGACGCGGTGTAACTCTTTTGGGTGAGATTACGTGGATTTTCTTTCAGCGTCTTGTACCTGTCGAGATTTCCATCACCGGCACAAATATGTGAACGGCCTCTCGGACCATCTACACCCGTTCTTGCCGATTCCCTTTTCGCACCATGACGTCATTATTCAACACGACAATGTCGTCCAATTGCCTCCAGGATTCAAGCGAGTTCAACATTCGAATGGACTCCCTATCGCTTGACCTCAATCCCGTAATTTGTGGGACGAGTTAGAAAGATCTGTTCGAGTCCGAATATCCTCACCGGCAAGTGTAGATGTCCTACGACAGACGATCCTTATTTCATGGACAACGCCTTCTCTATATTTACAACATTTCACCGAGTCCTTACCAAAACGTATGTCTGCCGTTTTGACGGCAGAAAGTGGAGCCTGACAGCAGATAAAGAGCGTTTGTCCATTCAGTTTAATCTGAGGCTAGAAAGCTAACACAAGTCTTACAGTAAAGGTAACGCACTCGGCGCGATACCGAGAGTTCTGTTGGTTCGATTCCACAGCGGCGGCTGAAAAACAATTTTTCGGTTGCTGTGTGTTTCTGGAACGTGGAAAGAGCGATGTATTTATTTCTTAACTGTCGCCACGTATTTGGAATATTTTCATCTTCTCAAGTCTTACAGTCTCCTCGTGTACATCCCAAAATTTAGTACTGTTGTGTTTTACTTCGCGTTTATACAGCCAAATTTAATTGAATTTTTAATTGTTTATACAGAAAATTTATTGAATAAATGTTTCTAATTCAGTGGACGGTATGTGTACTTTTCTTATTTCTAAGTCGTTAATAAGAGCTAAGTAGCAAGTTATATCTGTTTTCACTACTTTATATAAACTGATCCGGCCTCGTGTTTCTATTTGCTGTGCACTCTACTTTGATACACCATATCTCTGCACTTATTAGTCCAGTTTCAAACACTGTTTTTGCTTTGAGAAGCCTGAGCTGTGGGAATGTTGATTCTTGTATTTTGGTCTTTTTTCGATACATAATTTCACCTCGTAAAGGGGAGATGCTGTTGAATTCAAAATATATTTTATTTCAAATCGTTGCTTCTAAAAAATATTGAAGTTATTTTATATATTTCAGTGCCATTTAAAATGAAGACCATTTTGCGCACTGTTTCTTTTTCAAAGAAAACTAAATTTTCTCTCTGGTGACGGTGAATCTTTCTCTCTGTCTCTCTCTCACTCTCTCTCTCTCTCACTCACTCTTTCTCTCTGTCTCTCTCTTGCTCTATCTCGCTATCTCTCAGTCTCTCTTGGTCTCTCTCTCACTCACTCTCTCTCTCACTCACTCTTTCTCTCTCTCTCAGTCTCTCTCGGTTTCTCTCTGTCACTCACTCTCTCTCGGTTTCTCTCTGTCACTCACTCTCTCTCACTCACTTTTTCTCTCTCTGTCTGTCTCTCTCAGTCTCTCTCTCTCTCTCAGTCTCTCTCTGTCACTCACTTTTTCTCTCTGTCTCTCTCTCTCGCAGTCTCCCTCGGTCTCTCTATGTCACTCACTATCTCTCAGTCTCTCTCTGTCACTCACTATCTCTCAGTCTCTCTCTGTCACTCACTATCTCTCAGTCTCTCTCTGTCACTCACTTTTCTCTCTGTCTCTCTCACTCACACTTTCTCTCTCTCTCTCTCTCTCTCTCTCTCAGTCTCTCTCGGTCTCTCTCTGTCTCTCACTCACACTTTCTCTCTCTCCCTCTCTCTCTCTCATTCTTTCTCTCTCTCTCTCACTCTCTCATTCTTTCTCTCTTTCACTCTCTCTCTCACTTTCTGTCTCACTCTCTCTCATTCTCTTTCTGTCTGTCACTCTCTCTCTCTCACTCCCTCTCTCTCACTCCCTCTCTCTCAGCCTCTCTCACTCACTCTTTCATGCATTCTCTAACACTCTCTCACTCTTTCTCTCTCTCCCTCTCTCTCACTCTCCTTCATGCATTCTCTAACACTCTCTCACTCTTTCTCTCTCTCAGCCTCTCTCACTCACTCTTTCATGCATTCTCTAACACTCTCTCACTCTTTCTCTCTCTCCCTCTCTCTCACTCCCTCGGTCTCTCACTCTCTCACTCTCTCACTCTTTCTCTCTCTCCCTCGCTCTCACTCACTCTTTTTCACTCACTCTCTGTCTCTCTCTCTCTCTAAGTTTCTCTCTCTCACTCTTTGTCACTCACTCACTCTCTCACTTTCTCTTTCTATCTCTCTCTCTCTCTCTCTCTCTCTCTCTCTCTCTCTCTCTCTCTCTCTCTCTCTCTCTCTCTAAATATATTTAACACTTCCCCAATATCTGTGTTTTTAAAAGTGCGAATTGAAAAATTATTTTTGAGTGGAATATAGATCGCTGCGAATAATACTTTGCGTATAATGTAAAAATTTTCGTAACGAAACTTTTCGCCTCAAGGAAGGGTAACTACATGTTTTTGATTAAAATATATTTGCAGCATTATCTGCTCTCCAAAAAACTGGATTAAAAATGTATTTTTAAGTCACATATCGCTCAAGACAGAAATGTTTTGCTCATATTTGCTGCTGAAAATAATACACTCTTTCTCCGCCAGGGGGAGTATATGTGTATCCTATTTTCTCGGTATATTTTATAACAGTCCGATTTGAAACAAAATTCTGTCGCAAAGCGTTTCCAGTGAATATTATTTTGTATACTCTTTCCATTTTTTCTTAAAATATAATTTTACCACCATAGAGTGTTGGTTCATATTTTCGTTTGCAACATATTTGCAGCCGTAACTGCGTTTCTCAAACCCACATTTGAACACATTCTTTCTCCCTGAGGTACACGTCACCATGAAGAGGGCATTTACTGCCGATAATAATAAGCAATTTAGCCGGAAAAAGGCGCAAATGTGAACTTCATTCGATACCTCTGCTTCCAAAAGTCATATTCGAAAATTATTTTAACATCGAATACCATTTGCTTTTTAGAACGTTTAGATATACCCTTGGATTTTTCATAATGAGGAGTTTTAACGCTAGGTGCCATGATTTTGGACTTGCATTTGCAACGGCATCTACACTTCTAAAAATCCTGTTGAAGAAAAGTGTTTTCGTATTGTGTGCCATTCATAACGGTAAATATTGCAAACATTACCTTTTTTAAATATTGCACAGTTTTCCGCCAGGAGCGTAATGTCAAAACTTTTTCCTCGCTATTTCTGATTCTAGAGGTCGTACATTTAAAAAAATATTTTTCTATGGCGTAACTTTTTCGGTAAAGAATATTTGGAGCATAGTTTTAGAAATCTGTCGAAGAGAGCTTCAACATATATTTCTATTTGTACAAGCATCTCCGATACGAAACGTCCTTTGTAAAAATCCTTCTTTTTTGTAGGATAGCCTTTACAACGATGAATAATTTACCCATGTAATTCTCTCCAGGCACAGTTTTCCCACGACGATCGTAAATTTCTATTACGTTTCCTTCCGTATTTCTTCACTAATTGTTTGATTTTAAAAATTCCTTTAGCCTCTGACATCTGCTTTTATGAATATTTTTGGTACAGCTTGGGATTTTTCGTAACGGACATTTGTCTGCTAGTGGGCGTATCTGTTTTGATTTCTTCATGTTTTACCAATTGTGATACAGCGTGCGCTAGGTTCAGGCAGTTCGCCTATCAAGCCCAATCCTAGAGGTTCATTTTCAGGACACATGCCCTTAGCTGAAAGATCCTCAAAATCCAGTCAATATGATGTTCAGTCATTTATGAAGAATGCTTCTGATGCAATGCATTCAGATATACAGTAGCGAACAGAAGTATTTGGCGAAAAACTTTTTCGACCATAATATCTTTTCTGCTGGACCAAATCGGGTCATTTTGGGATGTGATATGTGTTATTCAGTTGTAAACATGACCCATATGCAGATGGATCGGAAACCTTAACACAGATCAGGTACCGAGCTTAATCGCAAAGATCATACAAATTGACCAACAAAGTAGGTGTGTTAATGCAACGATAACAGAAAACAAGTACGAGAAAAAGACAAAACGATAACTAATACCAAGTGGGATAACCACGAGACTTAATAACAGCTGCACAACGGGCCGGCATCGAGTCCACTAGCTTATCGACGGTGACCTGCGGAATTCGCCCCCATTCTGCAGACAGCTGATCGAACTTATGAGCCCTATTCCGACAGGTTTTCTTCGCACATGGTATATCCAGCTCCTCCCACATCTGCTTGATGGGGTAAAGGTCTGGAGATTGACTTGGCCAGTCTAGAAGTGTGACTTGTTACTGCTGGAAGGCTGCCTTCGCTACTCTGGAGATGTGCTTCGGGTCGTTGTCTTGCTGCATGATCCATCCCGGTGGCATGTTCTGGTTTGCCCATGGGAAGACATCGTTGATGAGCATGTTCGTGTAGCTCTGGCCGGTCATTATTCCGTCAATCTTGATGATGGGACCCATTCCATTGCGAGAGAAGGCGCCGTAAACCATGATCGATCCTCCTCCGTGCTGGACAGTCGGCTGAATGAACTGAGGGTTGAATCTCTGGCCACACGGACGTCGTACGTATCGGATGTCATTACTTCCGAACAAGTTGAACTTGCTCTCGTTGGTGAAAAGCATCTTACTCCAGTCTGCCGCGGTGCAGTGTCGACGACGGCGCGCGAACGAGACTCTGGCTCGTCGATTCGTGACTCCGATGAGTGGTTTCTTGGCGGGGCGTCTTCCATTCAATCCACCAGCAATGAGACGACGGGAGATGATCATTCGGCTGACGTTCAGGTCGTCGCTGTCGCGGAATTCTGTGGCGATGTCCACAGTAGTCAAGGTGGGATCATCACGAGATCGACGGAGGGTGTGTCTATCCTGACGCGACGTAGTGTAACGAGGCCTACCACATCGCGGACTGTTCTCGACGGTCCCAGTCTTCATATTACGTTGCAGGATAGCTGAAATGGACTGGTGTCGGATCTTCAGGGTCCTTGCAATGTCGGTGACGCGCATTCCGGATTCCATCATGTTCACAGCCGCCTGGCGAGCTCCAACAGGGATATCCGCCTTTTTACCCATTTCTGAAAACCTAAAATTGACTTATTATCACACAACACATCACAAAACCCACAAAAATCACAAGAAAAACATTAATACATGCAGCAAACAAATGGGTAATAATTAGCGACTCTTGAATATGGCCCATTTCGAACGACAAATTCGCTCTGAGCGAATTTCCCACGAATCAACACATCATATCCCAAAATGACTCAATTTGGTCCAGCAGAAAAAAAAATTATGGTCGAAAAAGTGTTTCGCCAAATACTTTTGTTCGCTACTGTATATTTTTTATGGGTTATATCTCGTAGAACGCAAAAACTACGTCCTTTATCTCTGTGTGCAATCTCTCTCTCTGTCTGTGTTTCCTCTTTTTTCCGCGAACCTCCTCGTGGGTTCGGTCCCTTTACAATTTGTTAACGAATGTGGTTTAGTACCGCCTTCCTGCATGTGGAATGCTGCCCGAATATACCCATGCAAGTGAAGACAATTCTTTTCAAAAAGACAAGTGAAGACAAGTCTCTTCACCACACAGTGTGGCTTCGTTCCGTCTTCCAAAGATGGGGAGTAGTCTTTTAACACGATAGAATTATCTTTCATATACAATGTGCATTACTACTGTGACTTAAATATGCACAGAAAAAAATACATCTTAATTACTGTAACCAAAAGTTGAATAATATGTGAACTAAAAGGAATGCATAAATGTCATTATATTATATGAGATATCCTTTCCACTGAGAGCATCACATCAGTTGTAGAATCTTTTATTTTTCTCTTTTAACTGGCTTTATTCGTTATGGTAAAAACTGCCCATACTGCAAATTTTAAATAATGGGCACTTTTTCCACTAAAGGGCATAAAGGCATGCTTTTGTTCGCATAATGTTTCCTGTTTTCTTTTGTTTCTCTAAAAATCTCATTTGAAGAATTCTTTTCCTGTTGGAAAGGAATTAAAAGACGTGCTCACTTCACCGGAGAAGTAGGTTTTGTTCTTTTTGCTTTTCTCCACTTGTTTCACACATTCAGTTCAGAGCTCCATTCATCTCGCTTTAAATCGGTTTCTACCACGTTGCTTGACATGAAATGTAAACTTATTTTTTCTATTAGTGTTGAAATAACCGATGGCCCCGAGGGCACCATGTATCTATCTGCTCCTGGATTTGGAATATAAACAATATTTTTCTTTTATGTAGCCTGAGCTTCGGAAAAGGCGTTTCATCTGTTATCAACCCTGCCCCTAGGGGTGTAGATGCACATGGTAATTTAAAAATTATTATATTTTTCACTGTAAAGAATACTTTGCGTACATTTTCTGCATTAAATTGCGCACAGCTACTCTGTCCGGGTGGATAAGCATAAGTTTTATTTCTTCGCCATCTCGCCTCTAGAAATCCGATTTGATATACACTGCTGTCCAAAACTTAAACCTGATAATAACAGTCATGGAGCTAATCGAGCTAGCTTATACACCGGTCATATTACAGATATTGAGGGTTCGAAGGGAAAACGCGGTAATGTGAAAAAATTTAGTGACAACTGGAGATCGGTTATCACCGTGCATCATATGTAAATTAGCATCAGTACAACATAACACTTGGCGTACGATCTCCGATAAAAGTACATTGCGAGAAGTGGAAAACGGGTCGTTTCACCGCTTGATCTAGAAGTTTGTTGAATGTATTGCCTTCAGTGTGGGATTAACCTGAAATGATATACAGACGACGTTTAGACATTGACAACAGAAATAGGGCTGTTGCCATGTTACAGGCAGGTGTACAGCAGATCGCTGCGGCTCCTGGTTTGACGACTTTGGCAAAGTGCAGTAATTCGGCTACATACAAAATTTCTACGGCATGGAAATGTTGCAGGTCGACCCATCAGTGGTCGCCCGAGGATAACAACCAGGAGGCAAGATCGCAACCCGACAGAGAGTGCTCGGAGAAAGCTTAGTATCACCAGCAGCCAACTCCGGTAATCACTTCGAGCTACTTCTGGTGTCACAGTATACACTCAAAGTGTAGGAAACCGTCTTCACGAGTACGGACTCTGAGAAAGGAGGCCACTGAGATGCATAGCATTGACACCAGCTCACCGTCGTTGAAGATGTATTTGTGTCCAACAGTATATGTCATGCTGTGAAGAGTGGCACCATGTACTTTTCACTGACCCTTTTCGCCCTTTATCCTGATACTCCACGAGGACACGTGTGCATGAGATCCGGCACATTATAGCAAACACACTATGTGCAGTCCGTCCACCCTTATCAACGGCAGTGAGTTCTGGTCTGGGCAGGAGTGAGTTTTAATATCCGTACTCCCTTGTATGTTTGTCAAAGCAACATGAATGACTCGGTGCACCCAAACGAAATCATTGTGCCCATTGTGATACTGCTTCACGATACTATTGGACATGCATTCCGTTTCCTCAATGACAATGCAACCAATCACGGTACTATTGGACATGCATTCCGTTTCCTACAGAGCTGTTACCAATCACGGTACGTGCAGCGTCCTACAGAGCTGTTACCAATCACGGTACGTGCAGCGTCCTACAGAGCTGTTAAATCACGGTATTGAATCGTTACCGCTGCCTCCGTGGTCTCCCGACCTCAATCCTAGTGAGAACATTTAGTACATTGTACAGCGACGTCTAGATAACCACGTTCCATACCCCATTGCATTGGCAGACCATCGTAGCGTGTTGTTTTTGTACTCCTTATCATTGTGTTACGTAGCCGCACTGATGTTATTTCAATGCGTAAGTCAGATACCAACATCCTTCATTTCATGCAGTATCCCTAGCTTTTTGTGACCAGTGTTTATGCACACGAGTGAGGTGTGACTTATGAACACATTGCATACTGCGTGGCCCGTATGCATATCTGCAACAAGAGTGTGACATCTGCCAATGTTGTACAGAGGCACGACTCTGAATCATGTCTTATTAATGTTCATTCCGTTTTCCATGTGTTTCAGAGAAGGAGTGAGAAACTGTGTACCTGTGGCCGAATAGTTGTATACGTCGAAGGTCGGGCTGCGGACGATATCGCTAGAGGGTTTGGAGTAGCACACAGCAGAGTGTCGCTAGTTTAGTCAGCGTTCATGAAGCACAGAATCGCTGCCAAATGTTTTGCTGGAGCGTGTCCCCGCTGCATGAGCGACGGAGATAACTTTTGCCTGGTTCTGATGGTAATATGAAGTCTGGAAATTACTGATGGTCCGTTATTAAATCGTGAAGAACACGTGCATGAATTTAGCAACAAACCATCTAAAGACGCCTAAATGCAGCAGGACAGTATTTCCGGATACCCCTACGTTGTCTGTCATTAACCAGGGAGCATCGTACAACCCACTATCAGTGTTGTATGGCAGCCCGGGTGGTGCAGTGGTCTAAGCGCTGCCTTATGACCATTTGTCCGAGAAAGGTCCGGGTTCGAATCCCGGCGAGACATGGATGTTGTGTTTGTCTTACGGCAATGTCTCTCTCTCTCTCCCTTTCCTGGAGCCAGTGGCCCTAAATTAGGGACGGGCGACAGCTTATAACCCATCGAGTTGCTCACTGTGGTCGTTAAATATTCAACCAGAAAAAAGTGGTGTCTCACGTTGACTGGTCTTCAGATCAGTGGGCGAATGTAATGTTCACAGATGAAAACAGCTTTAGTCTTTCATGGGATTCCAGTTGGCAATTGATTCTGGAGGGAGCATGGGACTGAGTATTATACCAGGAACATATTTGAACGGTATATACCTGGCGGTCGCGGCGTCATGGTGTGAATTGGTATCGTGTTCAACGGACACCAGGGGACACATCAAGTGACAATCTCCGTGCATCGATGCTGCAATGATGTGATTCCGTGGTAATGTGGGCACAAATTTCATTTTTACGGACACGAATGCTAGCTTTCATAGCACAGCAGCTGTGGATGAAGTATTTACTAACGAGGATTTCCGTCTGATGGATAGGCCAGCCCACTCCACTGGTCTTAGTGAAATGGAACATGCATGGGAGTGACGCGTATTGGGCTAAGGAATCCCCTACCAAAAACTATTCAAGCACTATTCAAGGCTCTCCAACAGGATTTGGGACAATTTACCCCAAGCGATCTTAAACTATTTGATACTAAGCGTGGCGCACCTTTCCAAACATGCATTGTAATGCTGGGTGGGCATATCCTCTACGTAGGACTTCGTATTGTAGTCTGTCTATGCAGTGCTGATAGGAGAATGTCAGTAGATGACAAATGAGCCTGTACCTCCTTCGTAATACCTAGTTCTGTTTCAATCTCTGTTACGTAGTACTCATAATTTTTTATGTCGTGCGTTCATTTTATTGTTGCTATTACCATTGATAACAACTACAGCTTCAAAACCTGTTGGTTTTTAAATTCAATTTCGACTGGTTAAAATGTACCTCTTTCTTATGTTTTGGTCAGTAGTGTATTAATATTTCCTGTCGGATTGCTTCAACTATCATAAACAGTTTGTGCAGATTTCCTACTTTACCATAACGCGGCAGTCCGTCTCATGGAGGCAAAAGGCATATTTTAATTTGAAGCCATAACTGCGCTTTTATAACTTTAATTGAAGAACAGTTCCTTTTGCGTCTAGAACCGATCACAGTCGCAAACACTTTCCTATGTTTTCTACTTTTTACAGAAGCACAGTTTTACCGCTAATGAATGCGAATAAACACTTCCATTTGCTACCATATTTCCGCTTCCAAAAACGCAGAAAAATTATCTTTGTATCATAAAGCATCTGTCATGTCACTCATTTTCATTGAATTTTCTGCATCTAGTAATGCCGAATTTTTTGCTATGTACAAGCCTTTTTTCTTGCAATGGTTATAACACCCGATAGATATCAACAATTAGGCCTTCATTTGCAAATTCTCTCCAGTGGGTTTTTCCCTTTTATTCCACGTAGTAAGTGTGTTATTGATACTACTGGTTGAGCAGTGGCGAAGATCAAAAGGCGCAAGGGTCCCTAAAGGATGCTCACTTGATACGAATAAAGACGTCTTATCAAATTTCGAGGACGAAATGCTCATCAGTGTCACAAAGGACTACAGGAAGCATCTGATTCGTTCCCTTATCGCACCGTCGCCTGATGGATTATGCTTTGGGAGTTGGAAAAAAGACCGCCGAGAGCTTAAGCACGGTGGTGGATATCCTGTGACTTGGGCATATGAACAACATGTGCAAGTCGTTTGAGAGTTTGTGACGTATATTTTCAGTTAGCTTTCATTTTTAGTTCCTTTTCCTATGTTAATTTGTGTTTGTTCTCTTTTATATTTTCCAAACTTAACGTTATGTCTTTTCCCTCAAACGAGAATACTGTTGGCAACATACTGAGATCGGAATAAGAGGATGTGTGGCAGGATACGAACGGTAGATAAAAAAAGCAATGCAGTGATTGTTTTGGGAGAGATGTTGGATGGTGAACGTTAATGTTTCTTTTGGATACACGACTGCTTAAGTTGCAGTTTAAGTATTTTTGAAGATTATGTGTTCCACTTTAATAACAATGTTGGGTTCTAGTAGATATCAGTTCTAGTTCCAGTGTTGTGTAGTTAATTGATCGTGCATACAATCCAAGTTTTCGTGATCTCACCTTGTTGAAGTGCAAATAATCAGGTGCCTGTTGACAGCAATAAAGAATTAGCTGTAAGTAAACTTCCTCACATTAATTGAGTGACTCGTATTTCACTGTAGGTGAAGTTTTGATTTATGTAGTGTTTCAGTAAGTCAGCTACACACAAACGCTACACGTTATTGGAGCTTACTCGTCGATGAGCATTCCACGAATTCAGTGCTGAGGTCAACATTGCACGTTGAACTGTGTGGATAGGCCTGCCCAATTATTACGAAGAAAATGGGACGACACTTTTAAAATGCATCAGCAGTGAAGTGGTCGCTGGGACAATGCGATGGGAAATTTTTTTAACATCCACTACATTCGTCTCAAGTGAATTCATGCGATTTCGACTTGTGCCCTCAAATGAAATAAACCCTCAGAGGCGAGCGATTAAGGCGTTATCTGAGGACACTGGCCCAAAACAAGGCCTTCCAGGCGTTTGGCAATGGGTCATTCATGAAGATGGATATTATGTCTAGGGACTGTGGCTGGTATGTTCCCTTTCAATATGTACTATTAATAATTACTGCAGTGTAGCTAGTACAAGAAAAGTGAACGTCATATGTATATCTTTTTAGGAATACACCTCCACAAAAATCGATTTCACATTCGACTCTATATTCTCTGTGACGAGCCAGTTTTTTAATTGGAAACCTTAATTTGTAAGAATTTATACTTCAATAAATAGTCAACGATTACTGTATTTTAGACTATCACACCGTATGTTGGCTCAGAGACTTGCTTCTAATTACATAGAAATATCCAGCGGAGTCTCTTTCTTTATTTTTTTATGCTGTATCTTATTCGACTGCCATCCTATGTAGTTCTATGACGTACCTTCCTCAGAGGTAACACAAATGTCAAGACGACAAAGTTGCAGCGATACACTTTGCCGGTGTAGCTTAATTGGGAAAGCATTCGGCTCCGGAACAGAAAAATGCGGTTTCGATATCTCGTCACCTGCAAATAGCTTTCACACTATATAGAGTCTAATACATAGATTGTCCCAAAACAACTGAGAGTGTTTTTATAAAACATGTGCAATTCTACGTTCGACCTTGGCACGAGTCTCGACAAAACGGTAGTCGTTGTAGTAACCAGCCACACCTATTTATCCGCATGTATTGTCGGTAGTGTGCACTTTAATAAGGGTTCTTTAGTGAACCCCTAAGAAGTGTTTTCGCTCTGTGAATTTTCGAAAAAATGGATGTGAAAGAGGGACAAAGGCGTGCCCTTAAATTTTGCTATCGACTTAAGAAGTCTGTCGGAGGAACTTAACGTCTTACGCAAGAGATTTTATAAGGATGAATGTCTAGAAAATTCAACAATTTACAGATGGCATGAAGAATTTACGGATGGTTGTAAGTCGGCGCCTTTAATCGCGTATAGGAAGGCTTTCAACGAGTGTTACAGAGGTAGACATCAATACAATAAGTATTATTATATGGGAAGAGAGACATCCATCAATCAGAGATGTCAAAGATATGGCTCGCATTTCAAAATCATCAATTCTCAGAATTTTAATCGAGCATTGCCATTAAACGAGTTTGTTCAGCTTGGGTTCTCCATTTCTTTTCACGTGCGGCCCACTGCAAGGTCGCGCATGGCCAGTTCTGTTGTCTCTTATTTGGAGAAAATGAATATTATGTTGATGCCCGAACTTGCATATAGTCCAGACTTGTCACCATGTGACTTCTGGGTGTTCCCCATTTTAAAAGAGACGTCACGAAGATGAGAATTTCAGACTTGTGACGTGCCTGCAGCGCAGGACGCAAATGAGACAAACGCAGATAGCAGTGAGAGCACATGTCTGTGTAGCTCAGTTGGGGGAGCGACTTACTCCGGAGTGAGGGGACCCGGAATCGATGACCGGCGCAGACAAACTTGTACGTTACAGACTGATCAACAACTTATTACAACTGCACAGGGGTGCTTCAGCAGAATTTCAGAAGAAGAATTCCAGAAGACATTCCAAACGTGAGAAGAACGTTGGGCACCTGTATTCGATGCAATGAACAGTATTCGAAAAAGATTACCGCTTCCTTGATAATTAAGGTAAGTATTTTGTTTTATAAAAACATTCTCAGTTACAACCCTTTTTTTCTGGGACAACTCTTGTACATCTTCTTGTTTCCTGATTCATTTCCTGCCTCTATCGCGCAAATTGGAGACTAAAGAGTTCCAAAGAAGCGCAGTGGAAACACACACAACGATTAAAATTCGAAATGAAATGCTTCCTCTGATTTAAGTAGTCTAACAAATGGTTATTGTATAATATGAGTTCTTTGCTTTTTACGAGGGTAGATCGAAAAGTAAAGCATACAAATGTTTTTGGCAACGGTTTAATAGATAGACAAAACAAAACATATACACAGTGAAACTACATTTCTCAGCTATTTTTAACATAAGAACCGAGAAGCTCGAGATTTTTATCCCAGCGTGGTACCAGGTTTAGTACACTTTGTTCGTAAAAGTCCGTTTGCTGGGCGTATAGCCACCTGCGGGCAACCAATTTGACTTGGTCAGCCGAATCAAAGCGTTGGCTACCCAGGAATCTTTCCAAGAGACAAAACTGATGAAAGTCCGAAGGAGCCAGGTCCGGACTGTATGGTGGATGCTGGAGCACCTCCCAGCCAAATTGCGCCATTTTGCCACGAACGTGTTGTGCAACATGAGGGCGAGCCTAATCATGAATCAATCTGACATTTGCAGCGTTTCTGTTGGGTCTTTTGTCACGAAGGGCACGACGCAGCTTTGTCAATGTGTTAGTGTAGGTTTTGGCACACACAGTGGTCCCCTTTGGATGAAATTCCAACGGAAGAACGCCATGCATGTCCCGAAACACGGTCATAAGGACTTCTCGTGCATACTGTGTTACTCTGATTTGTTTTTGTGGCAGGGAGCTGGAATGTATCCGCACCATACTGACCTTCTTTGTTTCGGGAGTGAACTGGTACGCCCAGGGCTCATCTCTCGTCACTACACCTGCCAGAAATTCATGTCCTTCTTTTGTTTAACGTATCACGTTGCCCAAGGATGACATCATTATCTGTCCTTTCTGGCTGGCTGTCAACTTCTTGGACATCCACCGCGCGCTAACCTTGCGAAATTGCAATTTCCCATGCACAATATCGTGCGCTATACAATACGAAATTTTGAACTTCTGTGCCAATGTGCGCAGATGGATCCCCAGGTCACTCAGAATTACCTGCTCAATGCCTCTCACAGTGGCAGGTGATGATGCGGTTATAGGTCGACCGAAACGTGGCGAAGAGGTAAAGTCGCCACGGCCCTCTGCAAAGAAGATGTTGCTGCGGTCCGGCAATCACCACCATACACTTCGGCCGGAATTTCCGTCGGAGTTCTCCGTTAGCTCTTCATTCGTGGGCAACGCTAAGAAACGCTACATCTTTGTGCCGTCGTTCACACCGTAGACACCTGATCCAACCAAACCAATCTGTAGCGTGATATTCAAACTCGCTGCCTGCCAAACTTCAACCTGCAAAGAGAAAAAAATTGCTGTGCGTTACTTTTCGATCCTTCCTCGTGTATAACAAAGGTTCTTAACTTTTGTGTTCATAAGAATTCATCTCTGTTGAGATTGATCTTAATCTTAACACACTCATCTAAAAATAATCAACTAACCAATCAAGATTTATTTAGATTGCAAAATATTTTCTATACACAATATGTTCTTTAATTTTTTAAAAACCGACCCCATGGCGTAGTGGTTTTGCTTAATCCTGGGAAAAGCACATGTATTGTTTTTTAGCTAGTCTACTGAGCTTGGCCCGGTTGTAGTCCTGGATGAAATATGGGTGGTGCGCATGCCTTACGTCACTAGCCCAGCCCCTTGCCCGGAACCATCGGCAGCAAGTTGGAGGAGGGAGACTTCTTATAGCACTTGAGATTACTCATGTTGTTCCGGAAGTATACTTTACCAGTTCTGTTGAATATCATCGAAATGGGGTGAAAGGTTAGGTCATAGGAGCGAGATTCATTCTACAGCCATTATCCTCATAACTTGAGTAATGATTTCTGGTATGTTGGAAAGCGTATCATAATCAATGCATTGCATGATTTTACTAACTTCTTTATTTTCCGTCAGTTAACTCTGCAATAGTTCTTGAAATTATTAGTGAATCTTTGCAAATCCAAAAATGAGAAGCAGTTAAATACTTCAGGCATTATTGTGAAGATTTGAATTAACGGAATGTAGTTCTGTCTCGTGGAAATGGAAATGCTTTGGTGAAATCTTTCCACTTTCGGACGACGTTGAAGTTTAAGTGTCTCCAAAAATTAAATCCTATGTAAATCCATTTATGAGAATTCATTCAATATTCATATCTCTAGGAAAACATGTGGAAATTACGTAGCTTTGTCGGTGAGAGTGTTCCTCTAAAAGTTTAATATTTGGTTTCCTTTTTAATTATACGAGAGAGGTGGAGTCAAAGCAAAGGTCTTACTGATGAGTTTCGTGAATTTATGTTGACATTTGATAAAAACCGTCTTTGACTGAGCGATATGAAGTTTTGTTGTAAATATAAACATACAGCGAATCTGTTCTTCGCAACCGAATCTCAGACTTCTGACATACAAAAATGAAAACCGGTAACCTATTTCCACACACTGTTCATTTCTAGAATACACGCTGCTGCCTGCCGTCTTCGAGAACAATCGTTCTCTTTCTTCTCTAAATGAATTTCTGATGGAATCTGCTTGTTTTCAAATTTATTTTGCTCTTTCGCGACTGCATTCTGTTTTCCTCTCCTGTCTCTGAAGTAAAGATTAATTCATGAAACTTTCCCTCGCAATTGTGCGATAAAACTCTTGGAAAAAAAAAGTTTTAAAACATATCGACAGATATTTAGAACGAAAAAAGCTGTTATATTGAAGCATTTGGATAAAGTGGCATTTCAATCGAAAAAAGATACCATAAGCAATATGATGCATAGTTCATTTTTGCGAATAAGAGAAGAAGAATACAGCGTGGGCGAGGGGAAAAGGAGAAAGACACACAGAGTGAGAGAGAGAGAGTGCAACGCAGGTTGCTAGTGGAACATCAAAAGCAACAGCCTCAATAAGAGCCATCTTGCAGAAGGAGAATAAAAAGAAAGAGGCGAAAAAAACAACATTAAAAAAGAAAATAAAGGGACATACGTCTAGTAAATAATGTAATATCTCACTCATCATGTGGAGCTTTTGAAAATATTTAAAAGAAAAAACGAAAACAGTTTAAGCTATCAAATGAAATATTTGCGCTTTTATAAACTCTATATCTAAAACGATAAGAAGATTTATGTAACGATTTTTATGGAAAGTGCAGCAATACCTTCCTTTCATTCAAACTGCTTTCGTCGAAAGCAATTTATAGGATATTTTTCACCAAAAAAAGGAGAGTTATCAGCATCCAATAGTAAGATGCAACATTCTGTGATTTCTGGTCTCAGGGTGAGGAAGCCTCTCAATGCTCATGTAGCCAATAGGAAGGGTCGTTGAGTCGAAGGAAAAATTTACCGTTTTTTTGCTGCTCGGTGTATAACACCGTATAGTGAGACGACGAATCGTTTTTGTTGTTTTTTTCTATTTGGGGGGGGGGGTATTTTGCTCTCATTGCGAATGTGCGATATTTCTGTCTATTGTTTTCTGGGAATACATTTAAAGGTTTTCATTGTCGACCTGAAACTAAACTTTCAGCAGGCAACTGGTGAACACCGTTTATATATTTTTCTGCGGCTCGCTGGTAGGCTGTTTTACTTATGGGCCCAGGTGCGATTTCATTATCCCGTATGCTACTGAAGTTTGCTGGTTGCCATACTGGAAAAGAGTTCAAAGCTTTTTATTGTTTGAGGTATGCAATTTATTACTTTCTTCCAAATGTGGGAAAGAGATGGACAGAGAAGAAAAGAGGCAGACAGATTCACTACCTCGCCTCCTTCTTAGTTTAAATCACAAGGTATATAGATGAGTTCAGCCTGCATCTTCCGGTATAACGAAACTGGTACACTCCTCAGGTAAGGCTGAACTGGTTGAAGAACAGGCTATAACATTAACGTTGAAAACAATAGACTTTTGGTGATTGGCCAGTGGGCGTTAGGGACGATTTCAGCCGTTAGATGCCACTGCGTCTCAAAGTATAAACAACTAAGTTTTTACGTTGTTTGAATTGCTGGCTTATATATGTTCGTCGCTTTTTCTTGTGTTTCTTTTAAAAAAATCTTACAGTTTTAAAGCCAAACTGATGTTTTCACAACAAAATCTAACCCATTTTCAAAATGGTTTACTGTTGTATGCCGATATGCACATCTTCTGAGAAGAAAAACGTGGGATTTTCCACGAGTTCCCCTCAGATCAGAACCTAAAGCAACTGTTGCTGAAAGCAATATTTCGTCAGGATTTTGCTCCAAATGACAAGTCACCTTCAACTGTTGTTTGTGGTAAGCATTTTCGTTCTGATAATTACGTACTTAATTCAATTTAAGAAAAAAAACTCTGCTATATAAACTGATATTAAGTAAAATAGTAGGTAAATGTGTAGATTTGGGTTTTAAATTATTTCGTCGGAAAAATGTTAGTACCTGGAAAACGTGCGACGTACAGAATATAGATTATGGAAATTAATGGCAAATGGTGCAGAAATTTCCTGAAATTTCTTTGAAATATTTTTATCGTAATATTTACGTGTAAGTGCAATGCCGTGAATATTACGATAAATATATTTGAAAGACATTTAAAACAGGAAATTTCTGCACCATTTGCCTCTAAAATCTGTACGTCGCATTTTTTTCAGGTACTAACATTTTTCCGACGAAATAATTTAAGACGCTAATCTACACATTTACCAAAATCTCAGCCCTAGATCGTTGAAGAATAAAGAAGGAATGAGATTTACACATCAATTACACCAGTTTCAACAGAAAAATTCTCTTGCCCAAGTACTACGAATTCAGAATGTAAATATTCATCTGTTCACGGGAAAGTGAATATAAATAAAATCTCAAATGTAAATAATGATACGGAATCAGTTTGTTTATGGGAACTACGTCAATAGATGGCGCTGCGTCCCAACTCATCTTTTCTGTCTTCGCTGTTTTTGCTTAATGTTACAGCCTGGTAGGATCCAGTTCAGCCTTGCCTCAGGTATAGGTACAGACCTGTTCGGCGACGTAAACTGGCATAACGGTACTGCCGAGTGTTGAAGCTGGTGGTGCGAAAAAATCGCATGTCCTCGGCTACAACACTCACGACCGAGTTCCGAAAGTCACCCTGGTGTCGCAGTGGTCTAAGCGCTGGCGTATGACCATTCGTCTGAAATGGTTCAGGGTTCAAATCCCGGTGAGACAAGGATGTTGCGTTTTCTTACAATACTGACTGTCTCCCTTCCCTGGAATCAGTGACCCTAAATTAGGGACAGGCGGCTGCTTATAGCACATTGAGTTGCTCACGGTGGTCGTTAAACCTCCAATCAAAAAAAAATTTTTCAAACAAACAAACAAAGTTCCATACTGCCTCTTGAAACTACCCTAGCAGTAAAACAGTTCGTCGAGAACTGGAAAGAATGGGATTCCATCGCCGAGCAACCGCACACAAGTCTAACACCAGCGAGATCAAAGTCAAGCTTCAGTTGGAGTGGTATACAGCTTGGCGTGAGTGGAATCTAAAGCAGTGGAAACGCGTTCCCCGGACTGACAAATCACGCTTCACCATTTTGCAGTCCGATGAACTAGTCTGGGTATTGAGAACGGCAGGTGAAAGCTACCTGCCTGACTCTGTGAAAATTCCGCAGGCAAATGCGTGGTTTATTGAAAATAGAATAATGAAAATAAAATAAAATTGACAAAATTCAACATTTCCTCATAAAAAAAGGTCCATCGAAAAGAATTTAAAACAAAACATCATCATATAACAAATTTTGAAAATGACAATCCGATTTTTGGTACAAATGTGACAAGGATGTTAAGTCAGATGATATCCGAAAACTTGAAAATTTCATCGTCCTGGAGCGGGACTCGAACCCGCGTCTCCCAGATAGCGCCCAGGTCCGCTAACCCCTACACCTCCCAGAACGACCAAGTCTCAAGTTGCCGACTAATTTGAATATGACCATCACAGGATTCGCTAGTCGAAGCAACCGGCATTCATGTTTAGCGAATCTGGAAGTTAATAATCCTATCCCGTGATTACCCGGAGAAGCAGATATATCATAAAATAAATACGGATTACACCACGTAATACAACTTTTGAAGATGACAATCCGATTCTTGGTGCAAATGTGACAAATATGTTCAGTCAGATGATATCCGAAAACTTGATCTTCCTGGAGCAGGACTCGAACGCGCGTCTCCCATATAGCGCCTGGTTATGCTAACCACTACACCACCCAGAACGACCAAGTCTCAAGTTTCCGGTTAATTTGAATATGACCATCACATGGTGCCTTCGAGGCGTGCGATGTGCAAATTTTCAAGTTTTCGGATATAATCTGACTTAACATCCTTGTAACATTTACACCAAAAATCGGATTGTCATCTTCAAAATTTGTATTACATGGTGTAATCCCGTATTTATTTCATGATTATCATATAAATTAAACAACAAAATAATAGAAAACCGCTAATGACAAATATGCATACGCTAAGTCGTAACAATGAATGGTGCATATAGTATTTACAACGAGAAGTAAACAACACAGTTATCATAACTCGACAAACACACAGTCTTACAAGTACATCCACCGTGAAGACAGATATCCACAACAACAGCATAGCAAAGTCGTCTTAGTTCACATGCGCAGTCAAGAGGGAAATCAAACGACATCAAAGGGTAATGCCGAGCAGTAATGCCGAGCAGTGGTGTCTTATGTGCAGTTACCAATTCCCAAAAAGTATGATAAACGTCACCACGCGTCTCATCCATATATATATAGAGAATTCCAATCATCTAGATACAGGTGAAAATATATACGGAGATAATGAAAGAACTCACCTCGATTCGAAAAATGGGCTTCTCTAGTTGACATTCATCACTAGTGCTAATCTAGCGTTGAAAAGACTAATCGGGAGCCACATAAAAATGTGCCTCACCCCGGTTATCACATGGAGGAGAGACTTAGAAGCATCATCCTCAAAGGGGTGTTTTTTTTTTTATTGGAGGTTTAACGACCACCGTGAGCAACTCAATGGGCTATAAGCAGTCGCCCGTCCCTAATTTAGGGTCACTGGTTCCAGGGAAGGGAGAGAGCCAGTGCCGTAAGACAAACGCAACATCCATGCCTCACCGGGATTCGAAACCAGACTCCTTACGGACGAATGATCAGAGGCCATCGCTTCAAAGGGGTGTAACGATGTCTCATATGATGACTTAAACAGACATTCCAGAGGCAGTAGATCAAAAGGAAGATTCTCAGGAACACTGATAGAACAATCGTACGTTCCAATTGTATACTGAATCGCGGAATCCGCAGAAGCACACGTCAGCAAACTGCTAATTCGTTTAGTAACTGAGGCTTCGGGATCAGGCGAATCACTAGGACCTTCACGGGGTTGCACATTAGAATCATCTGCTGCAATTATAGGGGTGTTAAGATCCCCAGCCGCTGGAACTGTGTGGATATGGTGAAGGAGGCATCATGCTCTGGAGCTGTGTTTCATGGTTTGGGCTGGACCCCTAGTTCCAGCCCCTGGGAATGACGTCATAATTGTAGAGCCCCAAAGACCATCGACCCCAGAGGATAACGTCGCCTCCGTCGATTGTTAAAGGGCAATCGACGCACAACGGTGCAGCAATTGACCACGCAAATGAATGCTGGGGCACCCAGGTACGTGTCTCCTCATAACAGTAGAGCCAACCCTGTCACGCAATGGATTTCCGGAGTCGACACTGCGTCAAGGCACCCATGTTAACCCAGGTCCGTCGGCAACGACGACTGCAGTTCGCATGGGACTGCCGTCATTGGACAGTGGAAGAGTGGGAAGAGGTTGCCTTCTCAGACGAATTGAAGTTTCTCCTCAACAGAAGTGACGGGCGGTGGCGGATATGACGTCAGACACACGAGAACCAACACCCGGACCCGCTTGTCGAACAAGTACATGCCGGCGGTGGAAGTGTGCATGTCTGGGGGATGTTTTCCTAGTGTGATCTGGGACCTCTGGTACCACTGGATTCGTCTGAACGCCAATGGCTGCCTATCCATCCGCGCTGACCACATTCATCCCTTCATGTGGGACCTGTTGGTGACACCATCGCCCTGGTGGTGATGGCGTCTACCAACAGGATAATACGCCGTGCCACATCGCAAAGGGGGTTCGTGATGGGTTCCTGGAACATAACAGCGATGTCTCCGTTTCCCTTGACCGGGGAAATCTCACGACCGCAATCCCATAGAGCAGTTGTGGGACTATTTGGATTGATAGGTTCGACGGGCCGTTACACAACAACGTCATCTCCGGGACCTCCGTGCTCCGCTGCAGTCCGAATGGGTACGTGTTCCTCTGGCAACCTTCCTGGGCCTCATTGCGTCCATGACACGCCGTCTCGCCGCTGTCATCCGGGCCAAGGGTAGTTATTTTCATTGTTAGGTAGGTTGTCATATTATTGTGATACGACTTTGTATGTCCGGTTGCTTTTGGTCAGATAGTGTAACTTGATTTCAGTTTATATTTTGTGTATCTTGATTTCACTTGATTTTTGTGTATCTTGCTTTCCCTTTATGTTTTGTGTATCTTGATTTCACTTTATATAATTAAATATTAATCGTTCGTACATTTCCCTACATAATACCTAGACAACCACAAAGTTACATTTTCATCTTTGATAAGGTCTGAGGTTCTTCACACTGGGCTTGATTGGCTTATGTTATCTGGAGTGAAGCCGAAAAATGTGTCGTATGATCGTTTCTCTATGTGAGACGTCAGAGAAATTCTGGCATTTCTCATTAAGTGTCAGCGCTGGGTAACAGATGAAGGAATGTTACTTTTCCCGGAAACCACTCGTGGTTTCCGTAAATAGAGTTGAATCGATAAGAAGGGAACAGACGATAAAGTACTCACGAAACCAATATAAGTATTTAAGAACTTTTTTATTTATTATCATGTTGATTTCGATATTAACATTCACATATCATCAGAAATTTTATTCCTTCTAAACAATTTCACCACAAAACTGCTTCGCAGGGAGAAACTTGGTAACTCTATTTGCACGTCCCAATCAAATATATATACACGGTCGAGTCACATTATTGTGACCACCTCCTACTTTTGAAGTCAACAACGTGTAGCCGATGAAAGATGGCCGCATCGTTACCTGATTTAGAGGGTATATAAGGTGTACTGTAGGCAATCTGAAAACATATCACTCGTTACTGTCATGGATAAAAGGAGTGATTTATCAGATATGCAAAAAGGGATGTTTATCGACTTTCGGACCAAGGATGGCAGTATTTCTGAAACAGCGCAGTTTGTGAACTGTTCGCGTGCTGCTGTGGTTAAAGTGTATAGTGATTGGAAAAATGGCACCATTGCGAATAAGCGATATGGAAACTGCGTAGCACCACGTGCCATTGATGTGAGAGGTGAACGTTCGCTTCGAAGGTGTGTTAGGGCCGATCGACACGCTACAGTGGAGCAACTCACTGTCCAATGAACCAGGGGGCTACGGGCAGTAGGTCTAAAATGACAATTCAGCGCGAACCCTGTTGCATATGGGGATCCGACGCAGACGGATGGTAACTGCACCTATGCTAACGAAGGTGCATCGGCCGATAAGGATTACATATGCACGGCAGTATCGGAATTGGACCTCCGATAATTGGCAAAGGATTGCTTTCCCCAATGAGTCATGTTTTCTGCTTCATCCAACGGATGGACGTTGGCGTATAAGGCGAGAAACATCGGAGAGCAAACACTTTTTAACTATTGCTGGAAGACCACAAACTGGTGGGGGCAGCGTTATGGACTGGGAAATGTTTTGGTGGTGTTCTCTGGGTTTACTCATACCTGTGGAAGGCACTATGGATATATATATATATATATATATACACTTCTGGCCACCAAAATGCAACACCAAGAAATAAGCAACAGATTAGCCTGAAATTCGCAGCATTCGTCGCCCGCGAGAGGACATGCAAACGATTAGCATTGCAGAGCATATGCAAAACATGTGTGCCCGGCACGCCACCTACAAGCACTATAAGAAGGGTGCACAGCAGGTGGGGTGTAAGTAGTGGAAGTGTGTTGTGCTGCCGGACTTGTGCGTGGGAAGCTTACTGATGCCTCTTCGCAGAATACGGCAGTCATTCCACCACATTTCGGAGTTCGACAGAGGGCGAATAGTGGCTTATCGCGACAGCGGTTTATCGTACCGAGACATCGGCGCCCGTGTGGGACGACATCCAGCCACAGTGAGGCGAGTATTAATTCTGTGGGTGCAGAAGGGACGGACGGACCGACTTGAGCGATTGCCGCAGCCGCGGCACACAACCGAACGAGAGGACCGGCATGTTATGCTGCAGGCATTGACGGCTTGCACCGCCACATCACTAACGTTAGCGCAGGAATTATGATGTGTTGCGCAACAACCTGTGTCAGCACGTACCGTTCGACGTCGTCTGCAGGAGCGGGGACTTGTCGCACGGCGCCCATTGCTCCGATTACCATTGACGTTACAGCACCGGCGAGTGCGGATGCAATGGGCTGTGTAACGCCGCACCTGGACTACGGAATGGCGCGACATTGTCTTCTCCGACGAATCCGGCTTCTGCCTGCAACACCACGATGGTCGGATCCGCGTGTGGAGGCACCGCAGCGAGAGACTGTATGACTCCTGCATTATGTAACGCCATACAGGTCCATCGCCTGGCGTTATGGTTTGGGGCGCAAGTGAATATGACACCCGCACCCCTCTGGGCCGCATCGCCGGTACACTCAACAGCCACCGCTACATCTCCGACGTTTTGGAGCCTGTAGTCCTCCCTTACCTGCAGGACCTGCCAGCGGTCACGTTTCAACAAGGCAACGCGCGCCCGCACGCGGCGCGGATTGTGCAACAATTCTTCACGGCCCACCAGGTGTCACTGCTGCCGTGGCCCGCCTGTTCTCCCGATATGTCGCTCATCGAACACGTCTGGTCACTGATCGGCAACCGAGTGGCCCGGCAAGCACCACCCTCGGTTACCTCTGATGAACTGTGGCAACGTGTGGAAGCAGCCAGGACCTACATACCCCAAGGCCACATCCAAAGCGTCTTTCGTTCGATGCCGCAGCGTGTAGCGGCCTTATTGCAAGTCATGGGGGCCACACGAACTATTGATGTCTGCCTGTTCCGCAAGTCGCACGGACCTGTAAGCTCAATCGTTTCATCTTTGTATCTGTTGTTATGTGTCCAGTAAATCTGGCTTTGCTATCTCGTGTCCTTCTTAGTGTTGCATTTTGGGTGGCCAGCAGTATATATATATATAAATATATATATATATATATATATATATATATATATATATATATATATATATATATATATATCATCATCAATCATTATCAATCGACTTCTGGATGAAATTCTCCCCAAGTTTCTTCCGCAATTCTGTCTCGCGCCTGTCTCCTCTATTGTCACCCCAACAAACTTTCGAATTTCATCCAACCATCCCCCATGGGGTTTTTTTCTGGTTCTTTTCCTGTCCCTCGTAATCCAGTCTAAAGTTTCGGTTGTCCATCGGTGGTCCGTTCTCCTGTCAACATGTCCAGCCCATTGTCATTTCAGTGATTTCACTCTGGTCATGATGTCGTCCACTACTGTCGTTTCCCTTATCCACAAGTTCCTCTTCTTATCTTTCCTAGTTACACCAAGCATGCACCTCTCCATGCTACTTTGAGTTGTCTGCAGTCTTTGTATGTCTTTTTAGTTAAGGTCTGTATGTATATATATATATATACAACAATGCAAAACCCAAAGAGAATTTCTTTTTAAAAAGCAGGAAATGAAAACAGAAAATTCCGAGAACAAGCAGAAGAAAAAACACGCCAAACCCCAATCGTCCGAACCCTAACCGTCAAATGTTGTCAGGACAATGTGACGTGAACTTTTACATAGAAGTGCGTGTCTCTGAGAGTGCACACGGCATTATGGCTTGAGAATGCTCGAAAGATCTTGCGTTTTTAACTTATCATCTTTTGCGGGTACTTTGTGACTTGACTATAATAAATATACTGCCAGTGACTCAAATGTACATAGTGGAGATGTTTTTAATCTGTGAGACAATTGCAATTTTAAATGTATATCGTTCCAAAGCACGAAAAGAAGAAACTTTTAGCTTGATTGTTATACTTTTTTAAGTACAATTGGTGTACAGTTCCTTGTTATTAATTAAATGTTTGATAGCTTATTTCGGAATTAGAAATGAGCAGTAAAGTAATTCTGACCGATTATTTGAGGGAAAGTAATTCTGACCGATTATTTGAGAGAAAGTAATTCTGACCGATTATTTGAGGGAAAGTAATTCTGACCGATTTGCTGTTTCGCAGAATCGATTCATTCCAGCCTAGAATCATTCGTGAACCACCTTAATTTCTTGAAATCTCTTTGATTTCATGAAATGTTAATGAATTTAGTGTTTATAATTGCCTCCGAACTCAAGTCTCATTTTATAGATAGATGGCGCACAAATGCTCCCAAAAGCGATAAAATCCGCAAACCCACACACTCCAGGCTCCGAGCATTTTAAATAATGAATATATTGTTGTAGTGTAGTATAAAAACGGGATGTTTATGTTTATACGTTTTCCTTCGTAATGCTCATAGTGCTATGTTCCAGGGGACCGACTTTTTAATATTTCGGAAAATATTGTATGCATATAAAATGACTCACCTTATATAAAATAATCAAGTAAACCGATGAAGAAGCACTTAAAACTAAAGTTTTATTGTTACTACACTGGTGTGCAAAAATTAAGGACGAAGAGGAGAAATTATCGTAACAGCGGAACGAGCAGGTAGAACGGACCGAAAGACCACTCAGGAAATAGACTAGGGTCCGGTGCGGTAGAGCATGAGCTTATATGCAGCATGACGTAGTGGGGAGGAGAGTGGCGGAAGGGTATAAAGCACACGGGCGGTGTACGCTCAGCAATTCGGTGAAAGCTATTCCACGGTGTACATCGGTTTGAACGACGTCGAGTTGCTGTCACTGTGCGATATGGCCAACAGGCAATCCAGTAGACAACATCTGGATGACTTTACCTGAGGTCGCGTAGTTAGGAAGATGGAAAAAGATCGAAGTGTGACTAGTGTGGCCGAGGAGTTCGGGATCGCTCACAGCATCGTTTCACGAGCTTGGAGAGCACTTCAAAGGACAGTTACAGCTGTCCAAAAGTTTTTTTTTTTTTTTTTTTTTTTTTTTTTTGATTGAAGGTTTAACGACCACCGTGAGCAACTCAATGGGCTATAAGCAGTCGCCCGTCCCTAATTTAGGGTCACTGGTTCCAGGGAAGGGAGAGAGCCAGTACCGTAAGACAAACACAACATCCATGCCTCACCGGGATTCGAACCCGGACCCCTTTCGGACGAATGATCAGAGGCCATCGCTTAGACCACTGCGCCACCGGGGCGGCGTCCAAAAGTTCAGCAGTGGTCGTCCACGAGCAACCACGGCGGCGGACGACCGGTACATTGTCCTACAGGCGAGAAGAAAAAGACGGCAGACAGCGGGGAAAATCGCAAGGCACATGCAACAGACAACTGGACGTCCGTTATTGCGTTTTACCGTGGCCAGAAGGCTGAAAAAAGTGGTCTATTTGCACGACGACCAGTACGGTGTGTGCCAATAACGCCGGCTGATCGGAGACGGCGGTTACTGTGGTGCCAAAAACACATGAACTGGACACATCAGCAATGGAGTCGAGTTCTCTTTAGGGATGAGAGCCGATTTAGCCTGACAAGCGATTCTGAACGTATACACATCTGGAGAGAGCAGGGAACACGGAATCACACCTCCAACATCATCGAAAGGGACCGGTTTGGAGGTGGCGGAGTTCTCGTTTGGGGTGGTATCATGCTTGGTAGCCGTACTGACTTCCACATCTTCCAAGGAGGTTCAGTCACTGGTTTCCGCTATTGTGCCGAGGTTCTCCTGCCTCACGTGAGTCTGTTTAGAGGTGCTGTGGGTCCTGAGTTCCTCTTCATGGACGACAACGCCATACCTCATCGTACAGTGGCTGTCGTAGAGCTGTTGGAGAGTGAAGATATTCAACGCATGGATTGGCCCGCTAGGTCCCCGGACCTAACTGCAATCGAACACGTGTGAGACCTTCTCGGGAGATGCTTGGCAGCACGTCACCAGCCGCCAGCAACGATTCCGCAGCTTCGATTGACGCTACAAGAGGAATGGGCCGCGATGCCTCAACAGTTCACTGACAACCTCGTCCTCAGCATGGACAGACGTTATAAATCCTGCAACGCAGTCAGGGGTGATCATATCCTCTACTAAAGACTGGATTTTTCTTGGCAGCCGCCTGTCACATGGACGTTTCTATCTTCTGCCCAGTGGTTCTCGAAGCTACCTTTTCAATAAAGTGCCTTTGTATCCTTTGGATTCCTTGTTTGGACGGTTTTGCTCACTTGTCCCATATTCTTACATCTTGGGGATCTTATGGTATGACTTGAGTCAATGTGGAGCACTTCTGCACGACGTTACATTCGAAACACCGTCTCGTCCTTAATTTTTGTACGCCAGTGTATAACACTAACGCAATAAACTAAAGGAATAAATGGAGTTTTGGACCTATAAGATTCAAAAAACTAAACGTGGAGTATCGGAGAATACGAAACACACACCGGTTGCGAGAAACATAGCAACAGAAGGAACAACACATGGCGTGTGAATATTGACCAGTTGCTTTTCTCACCAGGCGTTTTCTCGGGGACCGATCACATGACGTCCTGTTAGCACTTAACGCAGCTAACGCAGAGCAGTTAGAAATAATAAACAACGTTTACTCTGCTGGTGAAAATAATTTTTACGACTTCTGTCAGACGTACTTATGACCTTATTTTGTCAACATAATGTTTAATTTGTATTATAGTAGTACGCTGTTTGAAATACGTCTACACATTGCGAGTCGTGCATTAGCCACAAATTCGACAGAGTGAAATACAAACAGATATTTCCCAGTTTTATAGGTAACCGGTCATCAAACCTGACTCCTCCCCGGTGGCGCAGTGGTCTAATCGATGGCTTCTTATCTCTCGTCTGAGATGGGTCCGGGTTCGAATCTCGTCTGAGGCATGGGTCCGGGTTCGAATCCCGGTGTTGTGTTTGTCTTACGGTACAGGATTTCTCCCTTCCTTGGAGTCAGTGGCTTTAAATTAGGGACGGGCGAAAGCTTATAAGCCCATTGAGTTGCTCCCGGTGGTCGTCAAACCCTCAATAAAAAAAAACATATGACGTAGGCAGAACGACTAAAGGTTCAATCTGCTGACAGTGCAAGTGTTTCACGGCAGCAGAACTTGCAGTAAGTAATCCTAAACAACCGTGATTGTGTTTGTATTTTATGGCATATTAATTTGTGAAATTCTGAGCAAGCATATTCGTCATTTCCTACATGTAATTATCTACGTACTTTATACTGGATTAAAAAGAATATCGACAGACGAGAGATGCAGAAAATTTGATCTTTGTGTCTTCATTATTGCTTTAGTCTCATTCTAAGTGAACTGCTTTCATACCATTGTGTATTCCACAGCTAGTCAATACGATCCTACAGTTGAAGATCAGACACTCTCCTCGAATTGAGAGCAAATCTTCTTAGGAGAAAGTAATGCAGAGTCTCTTCAAAAGCGTTTAGAAAAGAGAAGTGCTTCTCATTTCCAAGCATCCACCATTCTAGTGTTCCGAATGATAACGATTCAGATAAAACTTCACCGTTTGATCGATAGTAGTGAAGCCGTACTAATGGACAACCATCAAAGAGCCGATAGATTTTCATCATTAGAGAAGTCACAAAACAGATTTGTTACGCTTTTATGTGAACAGACGGAATCCCATGACAGACTACGAAGCTCCCCAGAACTACCTAATGAGCTGCTTTTCACAATAGATTTTCGACAAGGGACGCGAAAAGGCTGCTAGGTTTACTTCTGAGATTACGTTTTCCAAATAAATTATCAATTAATGAGTGAAAATAACACACGCACAAGGATATATTCTCTCTCTCCCTCTTTCTCTCTCTCTCTCTCTCTCTCTCTATCTATCTGTCTATTTATCTATCTCTCTAGAAATGCCTCTGATGAAAGGTAGTTTTCTGATTTCATCCGGTAGGGTTGAGAAATGAATTTTCCATGAAAGTCAGTATGAATTTATCTAATTTAGTTTTTGATCATCCGAAGTGAATGAGAAATAATTTGATCAAACTAACTGTCAGCGCCGATTAAATATTATGTATCTATGAAAGTCCATCTGCGCATGCACAAGCTAGATTTGACCTCAAGATAGAAAACTGAATCGCAAATAGGTTAGTGAGGGGGGATTGGTAATTTCCAGTGTGGGATATTTACTGGGTACACCCCATCATTTTATACGTCAATTTAAAGCTCTCCAGGGGAGGTAACCCCTTCGGGTTGAGAGGGGATGCCAAATTTCACTACGACGCACTGTTTTCACGACATCAAAAATGCATTTCTGAAATGGTTTTTATCTGATTTAACATGAGGTTTTCATAATTTACGTAGATTGCAATGAGATATTGTTCCGTTTATGTAAAGCATGATGAAATAATGTTTGAGAATAGTTTAGTAAAACAACTTTTTGAGTAACAAGTAGCGTCATTTCATGGGACAGCATGCGGCACGATCAGATTTCAATAATGGTTTTAATTACTTTCGTTACCCATTTCTGTTGCATCTAATTTGTTTTTTACATGGGATTCACTTTACTATTGTAGGTTGCTCTCGATATTGAGCTTTTGGGTCTATTGACCAAGGTGTTTTTTTGATGACCCTGGCCCGGGGTCATCACCACAGAACTGGCCCTAGCGCTGTGGACTATGTAAATATTTCTGTGTGAACAATGTGTTTTCAGTGCCTGAATATTTGTGAGAGGGGTGCATGAGACCCTCATAGTGTAATGTGAATGTAATATTTGTTTTGATAAGATACCAAATAAAGGACATTAGTCCCAAAAAACTCGCGTTGGCGGGCGATCTCCCGGCCACGAGATGGGATATTTTTGAAAAGTTGCTTGCCCCAACTGCCCATAGCACGTCGCACACACGGGTTGTGACAGAAGGGTGTAAGGTACCGGTCCCGTGGGGGAGGCAGATCCCCACAGGTCTCTAGACCGAATCTGTCCGAGTGGAAGACTGTGGTTTCCGGTGACTAACGGGCTAGCTGTCGGAATGCCGTCAGGGATCCTATTAATCCCAAACTATTCGAGAGAGTTCCGCATTTCCCTGCGAGGTCTACACTAAGACGGTGCAGGTAAAGTCATCAGCCTAGATTACTATTGTAGGAAAAGATGCACAGCGTCAAAAATTATAATAGGCAACATTTGTTGTCTTCAAAAACTGTTGCAGCATGAGAAATACACCAACCGTCCACTTTTTGGCTACTATCCCATATTATACCCACCAAAGAAACATTTATGTAAAGTATATTGCATGCAAGAACTTTGCTTAAATACTATTGAGCCGTAAAAGAATTTACATTAAGTACCCACTTCTTTATAGGATTTCAAGAACGTACTACATGAGAACTAAAAATGTGTAGCCTGCCTCACAAATGCTAATATTTCTTGTCCTGAAATTTTGCTGAAAATGTTAGAAAAAAACAATATTTTGGAAAAACTGTTCTCAAAAAGTTTAACGATCTTCAATTTCCTCCAGGAAATTACGATCTTCAATTCCTCCAGGAAATTGAAGATCGTAAGGAAACTGAAATGTTCTGTAAGGAAATTGAAACGAAATTAAATGTTGGAAATTGAAATGAAATTGTAAGGAAATTGAATGAAATGAAATTGTAAGGAAATTGAATGAAATGAAATCGTAAGGAAATTTATATGTTACTCCAGGAAATTAAAGATCTAAGGAATTGAAATTTTAGAAAAAAACAATATTTTGGAAAAACTGTTCTCAAAAAGTTTAACGATCTTCAATTTCCTCGAGGAATTGAAGATCGTAAAGAAATTGAAATATTCTGTAGGAAATTGAAATGTTCTAAGGAAGTTGAAATGTTCTATTTGAAACGAAATTTAAATGTTATGTAAGGAAATTGAAACGAAATTTAAATGTTATGTAAGGAAATTGAAACGAAATTTAAATATTATGTAAGGAAATTGAAACGAAATTTAAATGTTATGTAAGGAAATTGAAATGAAATTAAATGTTGGAAACTGAAATGTTAAGGAAATTGAATGAAATGAAATTGTAAGAAAATGGATATGTTACTCCGGGAAACTAAAGATCTAAGGAAATCGAAATTTTGGAAAAAAACAATATTTTGGAAAAACTGTTCTCAAAAAGTATAACGATCTTCAATTTCCTCCAGGGAGTGTACACCGAGTAATCATTGAATTATGGCCACCCCTACCAAAAGTGGATGCGGCTCATAGACCACGTTATCTCCAAGAGGGCCCGATAAGTCGACCGACGTAGCATAATATAGATTGTGAGTGGAGCAGTATGTATTAAAATTCGGAGCGTAAGGTGAAAACCGAAGAATTTATCGGACTTTGAGAAAGGACAGATTCCAGGATTTCGAAGAGCGGGTGTCTCGGTTTCCTAAACGGCTAAACTGGTGAGTCATTTGCGAACCGCCGTAGTAACAGGACGAGAGTGAAAATGGTCAAACAACCACCCGGAGGCAAAACTACACAGGATAGCGACAGGTTGATGTGAGAGGTGAGCGCCGGGTCCGAGGACTCGTACAGGTCAACAGACGCCACACTGTTCAACGCTTGACAACCCAATAAAACAGAAGTCAACATCGAACAGTACCTGTCAAGACCACACGTCACACGCTCGCACGTATAGGCTACAACAGCGGACGACCCGACGACATACTCTCCTAACCGTGGTTCTTCGGTCCAAAAGACTTGCTTAGTGCAAAGATCATGCAAGTTGGACTTCGGATGACTGGAAAAAGAGTGTGTTGGTCTGACGAGTAGCGTTTTTACTTCCACTCCGTGGATGATCGTGGGCGCGTTTAGCACAAACGGCATGAGACGCTTGATCCATCCTGTATGGCTTACAGAGTTCGAGCCTCTAGACGCGGTTGTATGGTGTGGGGAATGTATATCTAGAAGGACCTTGGGCCCCTGGTGCATGTGTGACAGCGTATGACTCGTTCCTACTATTGTGAATTGCTGACTCTGTACATCCAGTAAGATTGCACTTCTTCCCGAGTGGAGCGACTCTGACTTCCAAGATGGCCAAGATGGCAATGCGCCGAGCCCGAGGTCCAATGTTGTGCAGAAATCGTTTGAGGAACACAATACAGTCTTTTTTACGTATTCTAACCGTAGGTTAAAGAAGCGTATATGCTCCAGCTTTGTCCGTCCGTCCTTCCGCACGATAACTGGCGTAAAAAATGGTTCGATTTCGATGAAATTTTAGTATGCTGTAGGAGACCACCATAGGACGAACCCTATTGAAAATGGGACAGATGGGGTCAAAGGTCACGACGTAGGAGCGGGATCATTCCATTGCCCTTATGCGTCATAACTTGCGTAAATATGGTTCGATTGCAATTACATTTTAGTATGTGGTAGAGAACCACCTGGAGACGAATCCTATTCAAAATAATTCAAGTAAGATTAAAGTTTAGGACATAAGAGCGGGATGCATTACATTGCCCTTATGCGTCATAACGTACGCAAAAATGGTTCGATTTCGATGAAATTTCAGTATGTGGTAGGGCAGCACCTAGGGACGAACCCTATTAAATGTGGACGAAATGGGGTCCAAGGTCAGGACATAGAAATGCGATCCATTCCATCGCTCTCATCCCGTATTATTAAGGTGGACGTCAAGTAATTTTGCTTCCTATACTTCCAATGGAAAAACTTTTGTACACATTTCCGTCACAATTAATGTGTTTCCAAGGATGAAAATTTGAACATCGATTAAAATAACTTTATTACAACTTGGAATACTTAATATTTTCTAAAACATAACCATAATTACATTAAAAATCAATAACTTTTCCTTTGGTGGTGTTGAACCCAGAAAAAGGATGGCGCGACCTGTACTTTGATGACGTCAGTAGACAAACAAATGTTGGATTGCATAATTATGGTTATGTTTTAGAAAATATTAAGTATTCCAAGTTATAAAATGAAGCTATTTTAATCGATGTTCAAATTTTCATCCTTCTGAATGCATAAATTGTCCAGAAAAAAGATGGCGCGACCTGTATTTTCATGACGTCAGCAGACAAAAAAATGTTGGATTGCATAATTATGGTTATGTTTTAGAAAATATTGAGTACTCCAAGTTATAAAATGAAGATATGTTAATCGATGTTCAAATTTTCATCCTTGGAAACGCATTAGTTGGAAAGAAAATGTGTACAGAAATGTTTCCATTCGAAGTACAGGAAGCAAAATTACTTGACGTTCACCTTAAAGGAGCAATTCTTGTATGTATGTAAAGGAGCAATTCTTGTCTTATATTACCTCTGAATTTAACGACGATAAAGAGCACGTAAAGCTGTAGGAAGTCGACCACTCCTAATTAGGGTCAAATTGGTTCCTAGAAAAGGAAAGAAATTTGCTTCGTAATACAAACAAATTATATATATATATATATATATCTCATGAAACTGGAATCCTTACCCAGTGGACAATCGGAGAGGCATCAAAGGCTTGTGCTTGTATATTCTTGCAGTTTAGTTAATAATTGAAGCCATATTTCTGTGCTCTAGATAATAATAATATTTCAAGATCATGGTCACTATATTTTGTCTCTTAAGACGGCTGTTGCCATCCCGGTGGCGGAGTGGTCAAAGTGCTGGCTTATGACCATTCGTCCGAGACGGTTCCGGGTTCAAATCCCGGTGAGGCCTGGATGTTGTGTTTGTCTGACGGCACTAGTTTTCTCCCTTCCCTGGAACCAGTGGCCCTAAATTCGGGGCGGGCGACTACTTATAGCCCATCGAGTAGCTCACCGTGGTCGTTAAACCTACAATCAAGAGGGGGAAAGAACCGTTGTTTAAATTACAATACTGACTGCGATTGTTCCTTTTCATGTGGGGATTTACCTTTTACGATATTCACTCTGTGTTTATAGAGAAATCATACTTACAAAATGTGTATATAGAGTGTTTATACAGAATAATCAGTTCATATAATTATGAAATCATTGCGTCAGCTCTAGAGGAAGGCTAGAGAACTAAATCATATGGCTACCAAATGAATCACTTTATAGCTCAGATCTGCTACGCTTCTTTAAAAAATAGTGCTTTCCTGCAGTTTGGAAAATGTCCGTTGCGAAAAAGATCCTGTAAACTAAAAATTTATTGACTAGCTAGTCGCTTTCCTTTGTTTCCAAAGATAAGATAACACTTAAGAGATTTCAGAAACATTATCTATCTTAAGGAAATGCCTGTTTAGTTTCGACTTAGAAGTAAGCATTTAAGCTCTGTGTAGCTTATACGGATTACACAGGAAATATTATGGCCAAATGGAATAGAAAATGTTTCATGCGAGGGGTTTTTTTATACGATGGAAAAGCTTTTGATGTTGTTTGACTTTGTACCTTTGTCCGTAACCTCGTTTCGAAAGGTTTTCCGGCTTATCAAACTTATTTTTGCTTTTAGAAAAAAGTAGAATTTTCGTAGTGAAATTCAGTAAAATGTTTTTCATCTCTTAATCTTTAAAGATTAGTGGAACCAATTTATGGAAACGCAATCGGCGTTAGTTTCCCTAAGTTCTGTTGTCATTTTTTACAGTCACAAAGGCGTGTTAAAAAATAATCAGATTATTTTTTAAATTGATGCGTCTTTTTTGTAGCAGTAGCAGTTAAGAGCTTGAAGGACAACTTATCTACCGACACGTGTCGATGCTTCGTGTGCAGCGCAAGAAGTACGACCGTGGTTGCTGCCGCCTATACCAAAACACTGGCTCCGAATAGAGAATAACGATAGAGGACAGTAACTTTTGCTTTCATTAAGAAATCATGCGACAGAAACGTTTGACTTACTGCAAGAGGCATTTGGTGAATACTGTTTGCCTCGTTTGTGTGTACACCGACGCTGTACACAAAATTGGAAAAGGAGTGAGACAAGCTGACACCAAACCCTTTAATGCCACACTGCAGAATGCCTTTCAGTCACTGCACTGTGAAAACAAAGAGATAAATATTAATGGAGATTATTTAACTCACCTTCGTTTTGCTGATGACGTCGTCATTTTTGCAGCTACCCCTTCACAGCTGCAGAATATGATCCAGCTGACAAGACTAAAGACGTGGGATTAAAAATGAACTTTCAGAAGACAAAGCTGATGAACAATGCTTTTACAAGAAATGAGGATTTATCGATTGGCCGGGAAAAAGCTGAAGATAACTGATACCTACGTTTACCTTGGACAGCAGATATCAAGTGAAGGTCATTTTGATGAAGAAATTAATCGACGTATAAAACTTGGATGGCGAATTTTTGGAAGAAACAATACAATGTTTAAGTGCAATATGCCATTATGTCTTAAAAGTGGTCATTAAATACATCATCCCAGTGCTTATATTGGAGCACAGACGTGGACCTTAACTAAGAAAGACATACAAAGACTACAGACAATTCAAGCAAGAATGGAGTGATGCATGCTTGGTGTAACCAGGAATGGTAAGAAGAGATACTCGTGGATAAGGAAAATGACAAGAGTGGAAGACATCGTGATCAGAGTAAAATCCCTGACATGGCAATGTGCTGGACATATCGTCAATTGTCCAGAATATCGAGCTAGACGTGCTGGTTAACAGGTTTGTCTACGAGAACCAATGGGCTGGGACCATTGCACGAAAAACACCCCCACACGAGTACACTACCAGCTCCAAACTTGACCGTAGGAAGAGTACACTGTGGTAAATAGCATTCCCCCGGCTACCACCATACCCACACACGGCCACCAGACTGATGGATCGTGTGTCTGCATTCATCAGTCCATATGATCCGTTTCCATTGATCTACGGTCCACGAGAAATGTTCTTTACACCATGCTAAACGACGAGTAGCATTCCGAGTGGAGATAAAAAGCTTATGAGCAGCCGCACAACCACGGTAACCCATGAAATGAAGTTATCTGTGAATGGTACGTGTGCATACCGAGATTCCAGCATTTTACTCACCTGTACACTGAGATCTTGTCGATTAGCTGTAACGACTCTCCTAAAACTACGACGTCCTCTATCACTGATTTTCTTTGGTATGCCGGTACGTTTTGCTGCTTCAGGCACGCCATGTGTCTTCTGTGTATTAAGTACATCCAAAACAGTTGACTTGTGTATGTTTAAACGCCTCTCGGCTTCTTTTATGGACAACCCACTAATATAACACACAACAATCTTTCCTTTCTCAAAGTCGGTTCTCTCCCCGCGACATTTTCACTCAACCTCATATTGCGATATGATCGCGTTTAGCTGCAGTCTTGTTTTCATACCGTTTGTAGCTATACCGCGCATTTGAACAACGGAGCGGATCCGTTCATTTGCTTTTGAAGGATTGGCCGGTGACTTTTGTCAATATAGTGTATATATTCCTACGCCAATAAATCGGATCATTAGTATAGTGTTACTATTTCTACATAAACGGTGTACTGTTCCTCGTTATCAATTTGGCAATATTAATTTACCAAATGAAGAAAGAATTAACTGAGTAAAACAGCAGATAGGATATGACGTGTGAGAAGGCTTAGGAAATCGTGCATATGTTATCATTATCACCAATAGCAGCAATGTTCAATTCAATTCACTTCTGAATGAAGATCTCCTCAAGTCTCTTCTTTAGATCTCTGTCTTGAACAATCTTTTTTCCTTATTTTTCTGGCATGCTTTCGAATTTCAACCACCATCTCCCTCATCATCTTTCTCTAGGCGTTTTCCTGTCCCTTGGTATCCATCAAGTATTTCAGTTGTTCATCACTGGTCAGGTTTTCCCGAAATATATCCATCCCAGGGCAATTTGAGGGGTTTTACACTGGTGTGCAAACCTTAAGAAAGAGACAGATCTTGACCTGTAGCGTTGCACAGGAGCAGCTTCGATATGTGAAATTCACACCATAAGAACTCCATGACTTACGGAGATGCTGACGGAAAGAACACCGACACGACTGCACAGATGATGAAGGATAGAGAAACTTTATTCAGAATTGTTTATATAGCCCTTACGTCATCATAGAATTGTTTACTGCCCAGCCCTTATGTCATCATTCGGATGGGTCACTGCCAAAGACGGTACGAAGGAAAGCGGATGTCCCGAGTAGGGGATATGATCCTCCATAACGTCGATGCGTGATTTGCACCATCTGTCCGTACTTCGCACTAGGTTGTTTATGATTTCTTGAAAAGCATCGCTCATTCTTCCGTCAGCGCCATCTTCAGCTGTTGGACAGTTTCCGTTGTGTGTTGACGTGTTTCAACGCTACTCCCCAGATCGTCCCACACATATTCTATAGAATTCAGGTCGGAGGAAACGTGCTGGATAATTCGTCGTCTAAATGTCTTAACTTTTCAATAGCTCGTCAACAGTCACCGTATGATGGGCTGTGGAGTTATCGTCTATTAACGCGAATTATGGCCGAATGGCACCTTGGAACAGGTGTATATGGGGAAGGATTATCCCATTACAGTAGCACGCATCAGTTACAGTACCTCTTTCCAGCATCTGGAGCTACGTACGTCCAGCGATCAGAATGCTTCCACACCGCGGTTGTCATATCAATCCCTTTCATTGATGTTTTCGGGGCGATATCGGGTGCCTACCTCACCTCAGATTAGCTGACCTTCAGAATCGCTAGAAAGACTAAATATGCTCTCATCAGTAAAGAGTTCCGTACCCCACTATTCCGCTGCCCAGCTTTTATGCTCTCTGGATCACGGGAAACGATGTCTCCTGTGAGCAGTTATTAATGGAACACAGCGTACTAGTCGTTGGCAAACAGTCTACATTTATGTAGTTGCCTAGACACTGTAAATCGCAATGTAAAGTTGTGAGTCCTATGATCATGTTCATTTGTTTTGCAAGGTTCCTTGTGATCTGGTGTTGATTCCTCTTAGCCTGTAAGAGCATACAGCAAACCTCACTGGGGGTGAGTTTGGGTGGACGATCACCACCGGTCTTCGCACAGCTGTACTTGTAACCCTGAAGACCGATCACTAGGGGTGATACCGAACTCTTGAACCACACTCATCACAGCACCTCCCACCTCGAGCCCTCCAATTGTTTGACCACGAGTAAAATCATCAAGTTATACTCGACGGGCCATTTCATCATCTCTAGTACACAACAAACACAATCGAACTTCTGTAACACTTATGCACACCGTCCGATGTTTTTCGTTCAACTGATGCTATTGGACTGCGTGAGCGCATTTTGTTTTCACGTCACACAAACCACATATCATGATCCATTATCACCATGTGCCCTTGTTCCTTTCCCAGACACGGTCCTCAACAATTTTGTGTTTGGGTGCTGCTGCTATTAACGGCGAAATTTTACTTTTTCTATTTCGTCCTTAAGTTTTGCACACCAGCGTACTTTGAACATGATATCATCCACTCTTGTCGTTTTCCTGATCCATGAGTTCCTCTTCTCCGATCTTTCTGGAATACACCAAGCCTGCATCTTCCTATTCATATTTGAGTTGTCTGTAGCCTCTGATATCATTTCAGTTAAGTATACAGTAAACTGTATCTCAACAGAAACATAACTATTCCGCTTTTTTTAAACTGCGTATCCAGAAGGATTTGATTTATGTCAAAACTACGAATGGAGCAGCATATTGCTGAAAAGTAGTGTGCCGTATATTCTCAATTAACTTTCATTTTTAGTTCCTTTTCCTATGTAAATTTCAGCTTGTTCTCCTTTATACTTCCCAAATTAACGTGATATTTCTCTCTCACGAGAATGGGGTTGGCAACACATTTGAGGTCAGAAAGAAAGTGACGTATAAATGTTATAAGAACGATGGATAAAAGGGACGATACAACAGTTGCTCGTGCAGATGTGTGTGTGTGGATGTTCGATCGCTAAGATAAAAGTGAAGTTTACCTGTTGTGTTATATGTTGGATCTACTGAAAGATTGGTGGACTAATAAAACGTTATCGTAAGTTGACTTCTGATTATGTTTCGTCCGGCCGAAAGAGATTAATTAGGAACTATTGCATCGTATTCTTATTTAGTTCAACATTCCTTAGACATAGCGTAACACCAATCTTACTCACGGAAAAGACATTACGTTATAGTAGATTAGTTACAAATAGTTGTTCTACGATTAGTTTCTATGTTTTTGACATGAAAATGGGTACAAGTGAACACCTTTCTACAGTTGAAGACTTTTCAGCGCAAAGAGAAGACTATCAAACAGTTTGCTGTTTGGACTTTGCAGATTAATGATTTTCAAAGCTGCGAAGAGAATTTCGATCTTTAATTATTATTCATTTAAAGACATATGGTTCCACAGCTATTTCACCTTTAAAAAATATGAAAATAGGATGTGGCTTCTCTTACGTTGCTGTTGATTTCAACCTACTGAAATAGAGAATCCCCTAGCGCATGAACATTTCAAGTACAGAAATGAAGGCGTAAAAGTCATAACTCCTGGGAAGCACCTACTTGAAACGGGAGCTTAACCTAAGCTCGTGAAATACTTTAAGTGACTTCTCTTGGCAGACACCCACAACAGCTCCAGTAAAAATAGAAGACAAAATGCGTTTACATAATGTCACTCTATTTATAGTATTAAACACTGAAAGATTAGTTTTAAGTAAAGTTGATTTTCATTGTGCATTTATTCAGCGATCTAGGGATTTATTGCCGAAAAGAACCATAACGTTTGAATAAATCATTCAGTGCATGATTTGAGATAATATGACTCCACACTATGCATTACTCTCACTGTTTAGGAGAAAGCTTTTAAGCATATATAGAGTTCATCAGCTAGCAATTCTTCATTCATATCATAAAAGACGTCTAGAATACGAAGAGTTTATAAATGTAAAAACTCTGCTGTTTGAGAGCGCAGAATCATAAACTCTCTGGAACTCAATAGGTTTATCCTTTAAGCTTGCCATCTGTCCACGCTTTTAAATTACACACTACTAGATATTTTTCAATAAATGAAATAGTCTACAATAAAGGAGGATAAAGATTAATAAATTCATTGAACGCACCTACGTTTTGCTGAGTGAAAGATTATGTGGATTCGCAAACTACGATCTTTCCATAAATACAAAGCAAGATCTAAGAACAAAACTGAAGCTCAATACTTTACGGGGAAATATTTATAGGTCTTAAGCTGTTGCCTATGCCTTCTAACATTGAAGCAGAAAGGCATAGAAATAATCATCAGAGAAATTTAAGTCTGATTGATTGCGTTTAGAACACTGAGTGGCCACTTTATTATGACCACCCCCTCAGTACTTCGTTGGGCCACTTTTTGCCTTTAATACTGCGTCGATTCTTCGTGGCATGGACTCCACGAGATGTTGATAGGTGGTTTGTGAAATCTGAGACCATGCATGAGGAATAGCACTTTCCAGGAGTGTGAGATTACAGGGTAGTGGATCCAGCTGTCTGATGGCTCGTTCAACTTCATCCCACAAATTCTCAATGGGGTTGAGATCTGGAGATTGTGGGGGCCACCTAAGCAAGGTAAACTCACCGGCATGTTCCTGAAACCAATCCTGTACAATACGAGCACTATGACAGGACGCATTATCTTGTTGAAAGTGGCCATCGCCATTGGGATGAACCATCCACATGACTGGATGCACTTGGTCCGGAACGATGTTTAGATATGATGTGCCAGTCAGACGTTGATCAACACGAACTAAAGGGCCCAAAGCATGCCAGGAAAACATTCTTCTAACCATAACGTTCCTTCCACCAGCTTGAAGGGTTGTAGCAATGCATTTGGGGTCCATGCTTTCGTGCTGTTTCCGCCAAATTCTCACTCGGCCATCGGCATGGTGCAACTGAAAACGTGATTCATCGGACCGCATAATTTGTTTCCAATTATTGACTGTCCAATCCTTGTACTCCTGTGCGAACTGGAAACGTTTTCTCTTGTTAACTGCAGACAGCAAAGGTGTTCAAACAGGCCTTCGGCTGCCATATCTCATCCGATGCAGTGTGCGGCGAACAATGCGTGCAGAGATCATTTGAGGGGATCCTTGATTAAGATGGTCTGTAATTCGCTGCACTGTTGCCCTTCTGTTGTCTCTCCGTTCCGCCCGAGCAGTCGCTAGTCGATGACGACCACACGTTGCACGTAAAGACCCAGTTTTTTGGCTGACAGTCCAGTCTTTAAGCACTTTAACAACAGCTGCTCTGGAACATTTCACAAATGCGGCGGTTTTGGTGATACTCGCGCCATGGCTCCGAGCTCCTACAATCATCCCAAGTTGAAAGTCCGTCAAATCGCATTTTTTACCAATCTCGTCACCCAAAAATCACTTCTACTACTGTTGCAAGCACTAAGCTTTCCCTTTTTATACTAGCCTCGCCCTCTGGCGGCAACAGCGTGCAGCCATGGCTCATTTGCTTAAATCTGTCAAGTGGTCATAATAAAGTGGCCACTCAGTGTATATTTCAAAAAGGCGTCAATTTTTACCAATCTATGAGATACTATGTGTAATGAAAAAGCATCCAGACTAGTTGCATAATTTCGAATTCGTACGACTCAGAAGCGGTTTCGTACAGGGCCACCTTGGAGCCTACTACGCATGTTTTGTAAGTCACGTCTCCCCGGCTCGTTAGATTTACTGCAGGGCTTTGTTTTTACGCGTGTGAAGCTGGGGTCATCGCATTTGTCATTTTCGAAAAAATTGATCAACGAATTAGCATCGTATTTTGTTAAAAACTCGGTGAAACCTGCAAAGACACATACTTAAATTTACAGAAAGTGTACGGGGGGATTGCATCAGTCATGTGCCAGTTTATGAGCGATAAAACCGTTTGAAATATGTTGGTAAAAGTGTTTATTGTGGTGAACCGTCTAGGAGGCCATTTACCAGCAAAAGTGAAAAAAGTATCAATGCTGTATGCGCAGCTGAACGGTAAAATCGACGAATTACGATTGTCTGATTTTGCTCAGTGAGTTATCAGAAGACTTGGACAATAGTTTCAGTCTATTCTTATGGACGATTTGGGTATGAGACGCATCTGAGCCAAATTTTAGCCAAAATTGCTCTCAGCTGAGCAAAGTCAGGACCGTATTTTAGCGGCTGGTGACCTGCTTGCGTGTGTCGAAAACGATGAAGACTTTTTCGAAGCTATCATAACTGGTGATGAATGGTGGGTTTATGGGTCTGAACCCGAAACAAAGGCCCTGTCTTTACAGTGGAAGACCCCAAACTCTTTCAGACCCAAAAACGTACGACAGAGCAGCAGCAATGTCAAGACGTTGCTGATTGTTTTTTTGTTTTTTTCTTTTCCTTTTTTTTAATCATCAGAGAACTGTGCATCATGAATACGTTCCATCAGGCCAGGCAATCAACAATAAATACTACTTTAGAGTTTTGCAACGTTTGAGAGATGCAGTTCATCGTAAAATGCCACCATTGCTTGAGTGGCGAGTGTCAACAACACCGTGACAACGCGCCTGTCCATGCATCGCAACTTGTGCAGCAGTTTCTTCCGAAGAACCGCATTGCACAAATCCGACAGCCCTATTCGCCAGATCTCGCTCCCTTCGACTTTGTTCTCTTCCCAAAATCCAACACTACTTGAAAGGAAAAAGATTTCAAGATATTGCGGGTGTAGAACAAAATGCGACGAAGCAGCTGTTTGCTATTTCAGAAGATGACTTCAAGAAATTCTTCGAGCTGTGGAAACAGCGCTGAGTGTGTGTGGGTTCCAAGGGACCTACGTCAAAGGCGATTAAGTTTTCAATGAGAAAGTCTTGTACTTTTTTTAGCAGGACTTTTGTTAAAAAGGTTGTGCTTATGTTATCGGTTTGTCCGCCTGTGGACGACACCGTATCTCTGCAACTAATAGTCGGATTTAAAAAAAATTTTGCATTGGAAAGCTTGAAATATGCGAATGATGATCCTTGACTTCGTGTTTTTCTTTCCGATGCAAAACTTTGCCTCTAGAAGGCGTAAATGCGGATGATATAGAATTCAAAATACATTTCATTGCATGTATATTTGCTCCTAAATATCCGATTGAAAACATATTTTCTTCCATTCTATGTCATTTATAACGAAGACTATTTTATGCACATCTTTTGTTTCAACTAATGCACAGATTTTCCGCTAGGAGGAAGAAAGTTTCCCTCGATATCTCTGCTTCTAAATGTACGATTTGAAAAAATCTTCCCACATCAAAAAGAGTTTCTCATGGGAAATATTTTGCATAAAATTTCTAATTTTTCGTGAGCAATGGTTTGGCCACCAGGGGGAATAAATCTTTACTTCTGCTTCTGATGTATTTGCAGAAAAATCTAAGCTTCTGGAAAATCGCATGAAAAATATTTTCGTTGACCGATGTAGCTCACTTCGAAAACTCTTTTGAGAATACATTCTGTTAAAACAGCTTGCAGTTTTCCCACCAGGGCGCGTAGATGTATATCTCATTGTTGTTGATATCTCTGCTTCAGACATTCTGACTTGAAAAATTCTTCCTTTGGTGGAAAGAGTTTCTGGTGCGAAATGTTTCGGATATGGTTTTAAAATATTCAAGTAAAGCATAGATTTTCCGCTAAGAGGCGCAAACGTGAATCGCATTTTCCTCGATATCTTTGCTTCTAAATGTAAGATTTGAAAAGTTCTTCCTGCGTCGGAAACAATTTCTCGTGAGAAATGCTTTGCATAAAAATTCTAATTTTTAATAAATAATGGTTTGGCAACCAGGTGGCGTAAGCGTTTATTTTTTTTTTTTTTTTTTTTTTATGTATTTGCCGAAAAATCCAAGCTTCTAAAATTTCGACTGAAAAAATATTTCGTAGATTGATACAGCTCACATCGCAAAACCTTTTGAGAATAGCTCCTGTTTTACATAGCGCATAGTTTTGCCGCCAGGATATGTAGACATATTTATTATTTTTGTCAATATCCCTGCTTCTAATAATCCGATTTGAAAAGTTCTGTCCTTGTGCGAAATATTTCTCATATAATTTCGAAATTTTGAAATAATACATAGATTTTCCACTAGAGACGGAAACGTGAATTGTATTTTCACCGATATCTCTGCTTCTGAAGCTCCGATTTGAAAAAGTCTTCCAGCAGCCAATACAGATCATGATGGGAAATGTTTTATTATAATGTTTGATTTTTGATAAGGAATGGTTTGGCTACCAGGGGGCGTAAGTGTTTATTTACGCTTATGATGTATTTGCAGTAAAATCTAACCTTCTGAAAACTCGATTGAATAACATTTTTCGTGGGCCGATACCACTCACCTCGGAAAATCTTTTCAGGATACCTTATTTTCAAAATAATGCATAGATTTTTCGCCAAGTGGCGTAGATATATATAATGTTTTTGTTGATATATCTGCTTCTAAGAGTCCGATGTGAAAGATTCTTTCTTTGTTGGAGAGCGTTTCGGCTGCGAAATGTTTCTTATATAATTTAGCATTTTTCTTTGCGGACGAGTTTGTCACTAGAGGGCGTAATTTCAGGTTTAAAAACCCGAAATAAAAATTATTTTCTGGTCAGATACTGCTAAGTATGAAAACTCTTTGTGTAAATTTTCTTCTCAAAATAATGCACAATTTCGCTGCTAGAGAGCGCCAATTTTTAATCTGTTTTTCTCAATGTTTCTGCTTATACATATGTCATTTAAAAATATCTTTCAACACCGGATGCCATTTACCTTCTGGAACACTTTAGGTTAGTATTTAAGGAGTTTTATAGTTCACAGTTCTGTCGCTAGGTGGTGCTTGTGTACTCCTGTTTGCAGTATCTCCGCTTCTAAAAAGCTGTTGAGAAATTTCTGTTTTACTGTATGCCATTCGTTACAATAGAGATGTGGATCATGATGTGTGCATGATTTTTTCCTTCAATGACACAAAAATAATTTTTTCTCAACATAAAAACAGTCTGCTCTGGATGTTACCGTTTAAATATATAAAATTAGATATAACGTTAAAATAAAGAGAAAATTACCTTCATGGCATAGAAGGAACATAAATTTACCATTTCATGTTATGAAGCCTCGCTGAAATTTTACTGGTATCGTTCACTTGATCGAAAGGTCACTTAACCGAAAATAACTTCGCCGAAAATTACTTGATCGAAAGGTACATTTCATCGAAGGGTCACTTGACCGAAAAGTTAATTTACCCGAAAGGTCACTTCACCTAAAAGTTCATTTCATCGAAATGACATTTGATCGAAAAGTTCATTTCATCGAAGGATTACTTTACCTAAAAGTTCATTATATCGAAAGATCATTTCACCGAATGGTCTGTTTATCGAAAACTTAGAACTTTGTTGTTCGAGATCTGTTGGAGTGTGTGGTGCGGGTTTTTGAAAAACTGGCCACCTGAAAATTATAGGATTGTATTAAAAAAGACACTTTTATTTTCTATGAAACACCTCCCCATGAGTAGTTTTTTCGAAATATAACATTAATTATAAGACCTAGATCTGTGCCTTTTTGTTAAATTTTAAACCTCCGAGCTCATATTCATAACATAGCAAATCAAGTAAATAATGTTCCACTTTTACTCGACCACAAAACATTAAATTTTTGACCGTAGGCCTAGAAACTGGCCATTTTAACAGATTTTAAACCTACTCATATTCATAATCATTACATAAAAGGCAAAGGAACTTTTTATTTAAACCTTTTGAAAATGTGCACGCTCGGTTAAAATTTGTTAAAAAGGCCTAAGCCGAGAACTAGGGCCCTAAACTCGATTCTTTCAGCCTGAAAAAATATGCGACATTATTAATTTTCCTTTTCTACCTTATGAACATGAGCGCTGAAGATGACTTTTTGTAAACCTCATGAACAAGATTAAAATTTGCTAAAAAGACCTAAGCCGAGGCCTATTTGTCTTAAAAACATAGATTTGTCTTAAAACTAAATCTTTGCGTTATCTGTGACGCTGAGAAATCAAAAGTGCAATTTGAGTATAATCCCCTAACGTTTCGGTGGTCTGCCTGCCGAACTTGCACCATACTTCAACAGATCCTGTTAGGAAATCCATAGTTTTCGAGGAAATGAACTTTTAGGTAAAGAGACCTTTTGGTGAAATGAACTTTTAGGTAAAGAGACCTTTTGGTGAAATGAACTTTTAGGTAAAGAGACCTTTTGGTGAAATGAACTTTTAGGTAAAGAGACCTTTTGGTGAAATGAACTTTTAGGTAAAGAGACCTTTTGGTGAAATGAACTTTTAGGTAAAGAGACCTTTTGGTGAAATGAACTTTTAGGTAAAGAGACCTTTTGGTGAAATGAACTTTTAGGTAAAGAGACCTTTTGGTGAAATGAACTTTTAGGTAAAGAGACCTTTTGGTGAAATGAACTTTTAGGTAAAGAGACCTTTTGGTGAAATGAACTTTTAGGTAAAGAGACCTTTTGGTGAAATGAACTTTTAGGTAAAAAGACCTTTTGGTGAAATGAACTTTTAGGTAAAAAGACCTTTTGGTGAAATGAACTTTTAGGTAAAGAGACCTTTTGGTGAAATGAACTTCTAGGTAAAGAGACCTTTTGGTGAAATGAACTTTTCGATCAAGTGACCCTTCGACGAAATGAACTTTTCGATCAAGTGATCTTTAGGTGAAACAATCTTTTCGGTGAAGGGATTTTCGAGTCAAGCGACCCTTCGGTGAAGTAAACGTCGGGCAAATGAACCAGACCCAAACGATCCATGTAAAGCACAATCGTTGCATCTACTGTTACATTTCATGGTTTAAATGTGACTTATCAATTTAATCTACTAGTTGAACACTCAAGTTTTTTATTTGAATGGTTGCTTGAAAAAGTTGTAGCTCAGTATGTTCAAACTTAACTACCCACTTAAATGCTACTAAACAGGAACGATCCAGATTCAAGAATCAACAGGACAGATTACGTACAATTTAATACCCAATATTATTCAGTAAATAAGCACAAGAACAACGTTGAAGATACTTCATTTCGCAATAACAAGATGATGATATAATCAGCACTTCAAACTCGCTAATTCGACGAGGCACAACGATTAGGACGTTATCGGTATGGGCAATGTGCATGTATAGGAAAGAAAATGACTGCTATCCCAGAGCAGTTGGGCCATTATTCGGATAAATCAGCTACACGACGGATGGGATAAGTCAGTACGTTGTAGCTCTACCTCTGGCTCGGATTCAAGCGGTTACCCGACGTGGCATACAGTTCACGGGTTACTGTCCTGAGGTATAGCATGCCAGGTGGTGTCCAAATTGTGGGCCAGTTTGCTGACATTCTGGGATGGGTGTAGTGGGCGTCCTATCATGCCCCAAAAATGTTCGATGGGTGAGGGCTCGAACGATCGGATTGGCCATGGAAGGGTGTTGACATTACGGAGGCAGGCCTGGGAGAATCGTGTCGTATCTGGCAGGGTATTATTATATGGAAAAATTGCTCGATGATGCTTCGAACGTAATGGCAACAGAACACGGCACGGCACGGCTCTCCCAGGTCTACCACCGTAATGTCGACAACCTTCCATGGCCAGCCCGATCACCCGACCTATCATTGATCGAACACGTAGAATGTCGTCGATGTACCGTTGAGCCGCGATGGTGGTACGGAGGACTACCAAGGGTGTCTGACTATCATAGTATATGGCTCCACAGACACTCACTCCCGGTGTACGGGCAGTGTTCTGTTCCACGATAAAAGCAGTAACCGTTCGCTGGCCGGCTCGTCTCCAAACACGTACGCGCTGATCATCGGTGCCAAGTGAAAACCGTGACACATCGCTATAAACAACACGACGCCAGTAGAGACTATCCCACGTTGATACCACTGCCGGCGATGTTCAGCGGTCAGTAATAGGAAGCGGAGTGGCCTCCCCAAATTTATTCCCCGTACCTCATGTCGTCTGGCAACGGGTCCGATGGCCACTTCCGTACCTGTAGACGACGCAACATGGCTACGGATAGTTGAGATCGACGAATTCGGTTCTGTTCGTGCGGCTCTCACAATCGCTCGATCCTCGAGTTCTGTCGTTGCCTTCGGCAGTCCACTGCCCCGTGCCGTCAGGCTGTGCTCTTCTCAACCCACTGTCGCCAACATCGTCCGATTGGAGTCACTTAGACCCAAATGCCTGGCGATACAGCAACTTAATCAACTGGCCTCTCTCAACCCTATTATACGTCGTATCTCAAACTCACTCATCAGCTCGTATTGTGCACTGATCCTGCGTCAAGTCATTTTCACAGTCCGTGGAGGTTAATGCAAACGAAACCCGCTGTCACAATTGCCTCTGCGTGCGAGCTTTGCTCTCTTCGATGCGCGGTTCCCATGCACTGTTACGGGTCACTACATTTAGACATTGGTCGTTATTTTTTAACCATTTGCTTATTCAGCCCTGAGGTACTCGCATGCGGAGTTTCATCAGGATCGAACGACTTTCTCGGGGTGCTTCGGGCAGTTACACACCCACGGGGAGCGCCAATGTCCCCCCTCCCTTGGGGTTACAGAGCGAAAAATTATTAAGTCGAAAGTCACGATATGAGATCTACATATATTTCTTAATCATGTATCGTATAATTATAGCATACAATAAATATAAGGGAGTAGTTCTGTTGAATAAATTTAGAAAAATCTAACCAGAAAAAGAATTTGATCTACTGCTCCTTCTAATCATTTAACTTTCTTTTACTGTAACATTACTAGTAACTGGATAAGAAGAAATGTACAAAAGTCAGCCTCTTTCTTAATTGCTATGGCACCTGAGTATTTTTTCCGGTGAATTTAGTGGGATCATTCCCCTTGGGAAAATTCTGCGCGCCACGTCCCCCGGGGAAATTTCTGGGTGCGCTATTGGCTTCGGGTATTTTTTTGGCAAAGAGTGCATATTTTACTCGTAAATCAGCTCTTGCAACTTTATCGTCCCCGCTGATCTCCCCTCGTACATCGCTCTTGAATAGCTTCAATGTGCTAAAATGGCCCCCACATTCTCCATATCTTAATCCTATTGAACACCTTTGGTATGGGATCGGGAGAGCAATTCGTAATAGTGATCGTCCACCACAGAACATTCGGAAACACGGGGGAAGAACCGAGAAGAGCGGAGTCAGTACGATACCGATGTCACCTGTAGCCGAATGGTACGAGAAGCCAGTCTCTAACCATTCATCCGAGACGGGTCTAGATGGTATCTGTCATAACCTTTTTTGCATTACATTTTTATTTTTGTTCTCTCTCTCTCTCTAACCAGTGCGCCAAGTTAGGGACTGACGACTGTTTAAAGCTCTTAGAATTTCAAACAATGTTTGTAAACTAAAAGTATATCTTTGTGCATCCAAACTAAAATTATTATATCTTTTGAGCACCTTACGTTTTCCCAAACTTGTTTTCCGGACTCATTCCGACGCGGGTGAATTAAATCCTAAAAATATATGCTTTGCTTTGTTTGTTCTTTATCTTCTTCTACATATTTCGTAGCCACCTTTACCTCAATCATTCCTAAGCAAATAGACAAGAAAACACATTATATTTATTTTTATTTTCTTATTTTTTTTGCACATGAGAATCTGCTATAATCCTCCAAAATCTCGATTTGCGTCTCCTCCTCCCAATGAAAATGCACCGCACGGAAGGGTAGGTAAAAATCGAAAAAGAAAAAAAAATCCGAATCAGCTTTCACTTAGGGGGAATTTCCTCATCAATACTTCAGTGTCATTACCGATCAAGATACAATATCACTTTAATTATCACGCCACAAAAAGTCTTCTTGATGGCCCTCTTGTGATTGCTTCGCTGGAACTTCGATCAAAGGACTAATTTACCGACGTCATCATGTCTTTACCCTCTCTGCAGAAACAGCACTTTCGTTTCTCGCGAATGGTCTGAAAACTCTTAGCGAACATAAGATAACTTTTTTGCATTACATTTTTTTATTTTTTAACTTGCAATATCGATCGCTTTTGTGCACATGATGTTCCACCCACGAGAAGCAAATTTGTAGGACAAGAAATAAAAGAGTTGTCTACTAATGCCACTCTGTCGCAAGTAGTTCCGAAGTGTCATTTCCTATTTGCTGCTTGGTTGTCTACGAAATTAATTAGGATCCACCGATTGGGCTCTTTAAGTGAATACTAGTGCTTCCTATTTCTTTCTTTCTTCGTTTATAATTAAAACTTATGTGCTATTACATGTCATCGTAAAGCAGAATAACTGTCAATAAAAGAAGCCAAGTCCGTAAAATTAATTCTGAAGATAAAGCACGTAATGGAAGGTAAAACTGTGGTGCAAGAGATGCAAATCACGACTAAAAATTACGGGCGGTGCACTTGTGATTTTCTCGCAATCACGTTTCTTTTATCGATTCATAGATCACGCTACATGCACAGCATAAATATAAAAGTAGATACATGTGTGCGTGAACCACGTGGATATAAGACGAGTTCTCCGGTTGAACCAATTTATTTGGTGGGGGGGGGGGACTTGACGAACACCGCGAGTAAGTCAAAATGTGTTATTTCAAATGTACGGCCACTGCTTCAAGGGAAGGGAGAGAGCCAGTGCGTTATGGCAAACACGACATTGGTGCCCCCACAGGGATTCGAACCCTGACCCACTCGGTCGAATAGTCAGATGCCAGCGCATAGACCACAACGCCACTGGCTGCCCCGGTGGCGCAGTGGTCTAAGCGACGGCCTCTGATCATTCGTCCGAACGGGGTCCGGGTTCGAATCCCGGTGAGGCATGGATGTTGTGTTTGTCTTACGGCACTGGCTGTCTCCCTTCCCTGGAACCAGTTACCCTAAATTAGGGACGGGCTCGATCATACGGCATGACTTAGATGCATTCCAATTTAAAACCCGTATCGCTTGCTCGATCATACGGTATTGTTAAGGTGCAGTCCAATCTAAAACCGGTATCGCTTGCTCGATCATACGGTATTGTTTAGGTGCAGTCCAACCTGAAACCAGTATCGCTTTCTCGATCATACGGCATGGCTCAGGTGCATTTCAATCTAAAACCGGTATCGCTTGCTCGATCATACGGTATTGTTAAGGTGCAGTCCAATCTGAAACCAGTATCGCTTGCTCGATCATACGGCATGGCTTAGGGGCATTCCAATCTAAAACCGGTATCGCTTGTTCGATCAAACGGTATTGTTTACGTACAGTCCAATCTGAAACCAGTATCGCTTGCTTGATCATACGGCATGGCTTAGGTGCATTCTAATCTAAAACCGGTATCGCTTGTTCGATCATACGGTATTGTTAAGGTGCAGTCCAATCTGAAACCAGTATCGCTTGCTCAATCATACGTCATGGCTTAGGTGCAGTCCAATCTATTGGGTGTGTGCAAAATTTCTACCCGTTTTTGTAATTGATGCAAATTGAGATCGGAGTAGTTACGTCACAGATGACGCTGCGATGCCGAATATTTGACCAATAAAGCGTGGAGCAATAGAGCATAAAGAGGCACTAGGTTTGTCCGAGTTAGTCATTCGTAACCGAAATCACGGACGATGTAACATGGCGTGCGATAAGGAGCACATAAGACATTGTTTACTGTACGAGTTCGATAAAGGCAGTCCTGCAGCCGCGGCTTACCGCAATATCTGGCAAGTGTATGAGGAGGATGCAGTTGATGATAGCACATGTCGCCGTTGGTTTCGGAAATTCCGGGACGGAGACAGAAGCTGTAAACCTCAACCACGTCCTGGACGTCCACCAGTGGTTTCTGAGAAGGATGTGGACCAAGCCATAACAAAAGGCCTATATCCAATCGTTCAGGAATTAGCGGAAACGTTGTCGGTACACAAAACAACAGTCGGAAGACGGTTGCATGAGCTTGGGTTCATCACCAAGTTCGATAACTGGGTTCCGCACCAGATTTCTGCGAAGCAACGAGTGGAGAGAGTCCGTACTTGTGTTTTTCTGGCTTTCTCGTCACAGAAGTGAACCATTTTTGGGACTAATTGTAACGGGTGATGAGAAATTGGTACTGTACCGTAATGTAAAGCGTCGACGGACTGTGTGCCAAGGTTCGAAACCTGTTCCGTAGGCCTCAAAAGGAGGACTGCATTCCACAAAAGTTTTGTTGAGTGTTTGGTGGGATGTCCAGGGAATAATCCACTGGGGGTGTTAGCTCCTAACCGAACGATAAATGCTGACTTCTACTGCCAAAAGTTGGACAGATTGTGGGAACAACTAGCATCGAAGCTGCCAGCACTCGCCAATTGCAAAGGCATGATCCTTCATCATGATAACGCCATACCTCATGCTACTTTAATCACTCGGCAAAAATTACTGGACTTTAGTTTGGAAGTGTTACCTCACCCGGCGTATTCCCCTGACCTGGCACCTACGGACTTTTTCGATCATCACAGAACGTCTTCTCTCTCCAAACCTTCGATGATGTGGACGACGTGAAAACGACATTACATGACCTTTTTGACTCTTTAACACAGGAGTTTTTTCCAGCGTGGGATTCGCCTACTCATAGACAGATGGAAAGAGGTCATACAGAATGATGGCAATTATGTGAAGTCTTAGGTACGTTATTTGTTGATTTGTTGTGTTCTCCTCTTTTCTTTGTAGCCTACAAAAAAAGGGAGAACTTATGCACGCACCCAATAAAACCGGTATCGCTTGCTCGATCATGTAGTGTGGTCTCTCGTACTATGAACCCATGGCAATTGACTAACGCTAACTGTTAGGTGGACAGTTTTCATGTATAGAATCAAGTTCTTGATAATACCTGTCCGCCGTGATGGTTTAACGCGGTTGTATGAAAGAGTGAATCTTACCAACTGTGGACCACCAAACACTGATCATCGTCTTCCTGGGATCAGGTACCGACTTTGGAACGTGTCTCGGGGCTTCACTGGAATACATAATCTATTTCTCATCACACGTGACGAGTCACCACAAATGTGATGTGTTTGATTGCACATAAGCAGAGAAGAGTAGACATCGAATCGGCATGTTTTGTGCTGTTCCGTCAACTCAAATGGGACCCATTTATCTTCTTCGCTTTGCTTATGGGTTTTAAATGAACAGCTCAAAACATGTCGTTAAATGAACAGCTCAAAACATGACATTAAATGAACAGCTCAAAACATGGGCGTTAAATGAACAGCTAAATGAACGTTAAATGAACAGCTCAAAACATGGGCTTAAATGAATAGCCAAATGAACGTTAAATGAACAGCTCACTTATCCATCTGACATTAAATGAATGTTAAATGCACAGCTCAAAACATGGGCGTTAAATGAACAAACCGATCAAAACATGACATCGAATCGTCAAGTTTTGTGCTGTTCCGTCCAACTAAAGTAGGACCCATTCATCCTCATCTTTGCTTTGCTTATGGACGTTAAATGAACAGCTCAAAACATGTCGTTAAATGAACAGCTCAAAACATGCCAACATTAAATGCACAGCTCAAAATATGGGCGTTAAATGAACAGCCCAAAACAAGGACGTTAAATGAACAGCCCAAACAATGACATTAAATGAACAGCTCAAAACATGGGCGTTAAATGAACAGCTCACTTACCCATCTGACATTAAATGAATGTTAAATACACAGCTCAAAACATCGGCGTTAAATGAACAAACAGCTCAAAACATGACATCGAATCGTCATGTTTTGTGCTGTTCCTTCAAACTAAAGTGGGACCCATTTATCTTCATCTTCGCTTTGCTTATGGATGTTAAATGTCGGGAAATGGTTTCTTAGTGTACTCTTAAGTTCTTCGCCAAGTTTTTGCCCCGTTTGATTTGGATCGGATTCATTTCAGGTCTACAACTTGGCATCATCGATAGCTCCTTCTTATGTGCAGCATGGTTTATTTTCGAGAGTCATATCACCGGACAGGAATCTAGCGAACCAACGTTGTGTTTTGCGTTCACGTGTCTTCCTCAAATGCCTCTTGATGTTGTGAGCGGGCTCCCATGAACTGTGTCAAAGGTTACACTTGTATAAAAAATTGACACGAATTTGGCTTTTATCCATCGTCCCCTTTACTGTAGCACAATCATGTTAAAACTGTTACACTGAAGCAATGGGCAGTGTTTCATAGGCAACAGTTTTAACGCTTTAAATTTACATATTACAAGTCACATCGCGCGATGTGTTAATTTGTAAATTACCTGTCAACTGCACGAGTCTGCGAAATCTAACATTTCATCTTTAACAATCTGATGCGTTCTCAGTTCAATGTGTAGAATCTGAGATATCGCAGAAAAAAGTAGGAATTTACGTTGCCTACTGGGCAAATTTTGTATCAGAACAGCTGTGGAAGGCACGAAAAGTACTGATGATCATTATAACATTCACTAGAGATAAAAGAGGTTCTGCCGATCATACAGTCTGCTGTTTTGCCGAAATTTCATGTAGATTCTCTGGATGGGAGAACGTAAATGCGTCAATTGAATCGTTTGAAGTCGACCCGGACGCCCTTTGTCCCAGTGAAATTTGTTCTTTTGCAATCTTCTGTGTGTTCAAGTGCACTGCGTTGTAATCCTCGGTTTATTTGTTGATCTGTTTTGAACATCGTATACGAAGGCCGATTGAGTTGCAGGATGACCGATTGCGTTTTGGCCGTACAGGGTGTCTATAAAGTCTTTCCCACATTACAAAAATTAATATAAAAAAATGCATTACAGGTACAAGAAAGGGATTGCACGACAATGATGGTGCACAAGTAAAGTTTTTCTTTTACAGTGTCAGTAGACCTCCACATGGGCGCATTTGTGGCCCGGAAGACATCTAAGCGATATTCGATTTCACGCCCTGTTTTGTTTAACATCTCAGCAGCGACAGAACTAATGACGTCCGTTATTCTGCTCTTCAAGGTTTTGACATCCGGAACAGTGCTAGAGTAAACTTGATCTTTCACATAACCCCACAGGAAAAGGTCTAGATAGGTCATATCGGGCGATCAAGGTGGTCATGTCATGGGATTGTCGCGGGCAATCCATCTGTCCAGAAATGTGGCATTCAGGAACTCACGAACCATTATTGACCAAAGTGGTGGGGCACCGTCTTGTTGGAAAATAACCGAAGGTAGGAGTGCGAGCAACACGCTACAAAAAATTCCAGCATGTCCTGGTACACGTTTCATGTTACCATGGGCTCTGTAAAAAAGGAGGATACGGTGATTCTGTTGCAACAGGCCACACCATACCTTCAAATTCGGCCTAGCCACCTGTTGATCGATGACGTAATGGGGATTTTCTGATCCCCAGATTCGCACATATTGCCTATTTACTGTACCAGAGACGTGGAATGTGGATTCATCTGAGAGTACAGAAATGTCTCTTGAATAGCTGCACCTGTCTCTGGTGTAACCGGTGGTCGTCCTACTCGGGGAATATCGGCAACACTATTCGTCGCTTTAAACTTTTCATATCGAGCTTTTATGCTTGTTTGATCACGTGGTGATCGTCTGTACTCTTCTCTGAAGCGACGCTGGAAAATAACCGCCGATTTGGTCTCATGGAACCACAACACGCACGCCGCTTTTTCTTGCATGGAAGTCGTTATCGATGAAATGCTCCTCTTATTCAGCAGTAGCGCTTACCTAAAAAACAGAAAAAAAATTGTGAGTGCTGCTATATTATGTTGGGAACCATTTTATTTTAACTTACACAGATCTTTTTATATTAATTTTTGTAATGTAAGAAAAACTTTATTGACACCCTGTATATTTATGTATATATATATATGAGAGAGAGAGAGAGAGACTTTATGGAGATGGGGTAGGATCTCAATCCCTTCCAATTTCTGCATGTGTGACTTGGGCCATTGTCGCATTGTCCACTTGCAGCAATGCACGCTTCATGTTGATCACCACTGAGCAGCGTTGACGCAGAGCACAACGGACACCGGCAGTTGTTCGGCATAGAGGTTTCCGTCCACACCCTGGCCGCCTGGAACGAGTTCCCAAGAGCACAAGACCCCCACAATTCCATCAAATGCACAGCATGACTTTCTTTTAGAACCGCCCTCTTTACGCAACTAGCTGTGATTAAAGGCGCTGTTTCAGCTACTGGTGCCCAATGAAAGGATAACGTTGGAATATGCACTCTTCATCACCTGTGATGATATGCTTTCTAAACCTGTCGTCCTGTGGGTTTGACACCCATCTGAGACAGAGAGCCACCTGCCGGGGTGTCAATTCATGGGGAACCATTCAATGGCGCCTGGAGGAGAAACCAAGGAGGTGCAGGTGATTGAATGGTGGTAGATTTGGTACGTACACCATCTCAGCTGCAAACTTCATGTACTGGTACAGGGGATCCCTGTCACAGCTTCGACAAGCTTGTCATTGTTGGTGGTTTGTGGACGTCCTTATCTCAGCTTGTCTCCCAGACTGGTGTATGTAGCATCCAAGCGACGGAACCCTTTCATGCTGTGCTGCTCTACACTGTTTCCTTGCATTTAACTGCACAAATTTTTCTCGCCGTATACTTTCGAATTTCATCCACCTACATATACAGGGTGTATAGGAAAGACCCTTTATCCTGAAATAACTTGCAAACGGAGACAGATACAGTCGTGCAAGTGAGATAACTGTATAGTAAAGTGACTACGCCCAATCGAACGCAACCAATAGCAGCGCCCCTAGTGGCGAAACGCGGACGTTAGCGATTACAAATCGAAAACGAAATGAGATAGAGCAAACTTTCCAACTACAAAGTTGTACAGCATCAATTAATTAGTATAAAACGACATTTGTTTCACACGGATAAGATAAATTGTCGCCTGAGTACCCTGAAATGTCCGAAATCGATGCGCGAACTTTTGTGTGAACGTTTGAAGGGAACAAGCATAGGTATGAGCAAATACACACAATTTATTGCATAAATGCGTGCTTATGTCAATACAGTTTGATGTCGTCAGACAAAACAAAAACAAAAAAGGCAAACTGGCGCACAGTGATAAAAGGTTAATGTCGAGTATGTTCGAAGAGTTCGCCTTTGCCCACGATACACATTTGTATTCCTGAAAGTAACTCTGCATACACATTCCTCAGCATGGAAGGTGTCACACTATTGCAAGCATCTGTAACACGACGACGTAGCTCCAGCAGACTTGTAGGCGCTGTTGCATACACCTGATTTTTGGGAGTGAGTGAAGCTCGCCATTATCGTACAGCGTACGTCGACCTAAACTTCTGATCAGGGTACATCTTGCTACTGGTTTTTATATTGTAGATACGGTACAACATCATAATCTGCATTTGTATACGGCTACATTTGCGAAATGTGAATATGTAGATTCGAATCGTCGCGCATCGATTTCGGACATTTTATGGTATTCAGGCGACAATTTATCTTATCCGTGTGAAACAAATGTCGTTTTGAACTATTTAATCAATGCTCTACAAGTTTTTGGTTGGAAATTTTGCTCTATCTCTTTTCGTTTTCTATTTGCAATGACTATCTTTCGCATTTCGCCACTAGGGGCGCTGCTATTGGTTGCATTCGATCGGGCGTAGTCGCTTTACTATACCGTTATCTCACTTGCATAACTGTACCTCTTTCTCTGTTCGCAAGTTATTCCAGCCTAAAGGGACTTTACTATGCACCCTGTATAGCTATCTATCTATTCATCATCATCATCATCATCATCATTGTCAACCATTATCAATCCACTGCTGAATGAAGGTCTCCCCAAGTTTCCTCCACAACGTTCTGTCTTGTGCCAGTCGCCTCCATGTCACTCCTGCATACTTTCGAATTTCATCCACCCATCTCCCATGTGGTCTTCTTCTGGGTCTTTTCCTGTCCCTTGGAATCCAATCTAAAATTTCGACTGTCCATCGATGGTCTGTCCTTCTGGCAGTATGTCCAGCCCATTGCCATTTCAGGGATTTAACTCTGATCATGATGTCTTCCACTCTTGTCATTTTTCGGATCCACGAGTTCTTCTTCTTATCTCTCCTGGTTACACCAAGTATGCACCTCTCCATGCCTCTTTGAGTTGGCTGCAGCCTTTGTATGTCTCTTTTAGTTAAGGTCCACGTCTCTGCACCATACGTAAGCACTAGAAGGATGCATTGATCAAACACTTTTCTTTTAAGACATAATGGCATATTGCTCTTAAAAATTATGCTATTTCTTCCAAAAGCTCTCCAGGCAAGTTTTGTACGCCGATTAATTTCTTCATCAATGTGACCCTCACTTGATATCTGCTGTCCAAGATAAACGTGCGTGTCTGTTATCTCCAGCTTTTTTCCATCAATCGATAAATCTTCATTTCTTGTAAAAGCATTGAACATCACTTTTCTATTTATATATATATATATATATATATAATACTAAAATGAACCTTAAACACTACTAACCTAATAAGCAACGATAAGAGGTCAACACAAATCACACATAAGGCTAGAAACCCATAACATGTAAAGTGGTGTTCCAAATGCTCACCCAAAAAAATAATACAAATTGTCATTAATGGAAACCAATAACGCCAAACAAAACCCTGCCACTGGCGCACATATCAAATACACAACATATAAAGTTAAACATAACAAAACAAACAACTAACAGAGACGATACTGAAATCAAATTAAAACGGTCGTCATCAGAAAAGCACCCGTTTTTTGTCAAGTGGCTTTTCTGAAACCAAGAAAGGCACGGACAAAATCCAACTGTCCGCTTGGTCGTGCTCCCAAAGCCACAAGACCAAAAGAAAAGAAATAAAATGCAAACAAGATAACAAAAAAGGCAAACGGGATTAGTCCCATTCGGACAAAGAAGGCCGGACACGGACATATTGCCAGAAGGACAGACTATCGATGGCCAGCTGAAATTTTAGACTAGATTCCGAGGGACAGGAAAAGACCCAGAAGAAGACCACATGGAAGCGTTCTAATTCCTCCCATATGTGCTCTATGGGATTAAGATCAGGGTTCTGTGCTGGTTAGTCCACACACGATACAGAATGCGGCGTTCTAATTCCTCCCATATGTGCTCTATGGGATTAAGATCAGGGTTCTGTGCTGGTTAGTCCACACACGATACAGAATTGCACGCTGTAACAGTCCTTGCTTTATGGCTTGGTGCATTATCCTGCTGGAACCAACAAGGCTCGGTTCCATAGTATTGACACAGAGTTGGTAGGTCATAATTGTCCAGAATATCGAGGTAGACGTGCTGGATAACAGGCTTGTCCACGATAACCAATGGGCCGGGACCATACCACGAACAACACCCCGACACGAGCACACTGCCAGCTCCAAACTTTACCGTAGGAACAGTACACTGTGGTACATAGTGTTTCCCCGCTGCCGCCATAGCCACACACGGCCATCAGACTGATGGATCATGTATCTGGATTTATCAGTCCATAGGACCCGTTTCTATTGATCTACGGTCTATGATAAATGTTTTGTACACCGTGCTAAACGACGAGTAGCTTTTCGAGTACATATGAAACGCTTGTGAACAGCCGCACGACCACGGTAACCCATGGAATGAAGTTCTCTGCGAAGGGTACGTGTACATACCGAGGTTCCAGCATTTTTACTCACCTTTACACTGAAGTATTGTGTAGTACTCCGTCGATTAGCTGTAACGACTCTCCTGAGGCTTCAAGGTACTCTATCACTGATTTTCTTTGGTCTTCCGGTACGTTTTCCTGCTACAGGCACGCCATGCGTCTTCCACTTATTCAGTACATTCAAAACATTTGACTTGGGTATGTTTAAACGCCTCTCGGTTTCTCTTATGGACAACCCACGTTATTATAACACCCAACAATCTTTCCTTTCTCAAAGTCAGTTCTCTCCCGCCGCGATATTTTCACTCAAATTCAGAGTACCATATGATCGCGGTCAGCTGCAGTCTTGTTTTCATAGCGTTTGCAGCTGTACCGCGTATCTTAATAACGCAGCGGATCCGTTCATTTGCTTTTGAAGGGATGTTCGGTGACTTTTGTCAATATAGTGTATGTATAAATATATATATACACGGTGGAGTCACATTATTGTGACCACTAGCTAATATCCAGAATAACCACCGTGAGCAGCGCGGACATCAGCTAGACGGGTTGGAAATGACTCAATAAGGTGCTGGTAGGTGTTCACAGGTATGTGGAGCCATCCTGACTGCAGTGCATCTGACAGTTGCTGGAGGGTGCGTGGTGGAGGATCCATAGAGCGAACAACACGATCGAGGTGGTCTCACAGATGCTCAATTAGGTTTACGTCTACGGTATTAGGAAGCCAGGGTAATATTTTGAAGTGTTCATCGTGCTCTTCCAATCCCATCCGCCACACGGAAGACAGTGGGAATGTATGGGTGTAGGTGGTCTGCAAGGATGGATTCATAATGAATTCGGTCAATAGTGCCTTCTACAGGTATGAGTGGACCAAGCGAATGCCACGAAAACATTCCCCAGACCATAACGCTGCCCCCACCAGCTTGTGTTCTGCCAGCAATGGTTGAAGAGTGTTTGTTCTCCGATGTTTCTGACCTTATACGCCAACGTCCATCCGTTCGATGAAGCAGAAAACCTGACTCATCGGAGAAGGCAAATCTTTGACAATCAGCGGAGGTCAAATTCCGATACTGCCGTGCAAATGGAAGCCTTTTCTACCGATGCAACTTCTTTAGTATAGTTGCAGTGATCATCAGTCTGCATCGGAGCCCCGTACGTAGTAGGGTTTGCTGAACTGTCGTTTTAGACACGCTTCCGGTAGCCTTTTGGTTCATTCGGCCAGTGAGTATCTCCACTGTAGCGTGTCGTCGATCGGCCCTCACGCACCTTTGCAGCCGACGTTCACCTTTCGCATCTATGGCACGTGGTACTCCGCAGTTTCCACGTCGCTTATTCGCAATGGTGCCATTTCTGCAATCATGATACACTTTAACCACAGCAGCACGCGAACAGTTCACAAACTGCGATGTTTGAGAAATACTGCCACGTTTGGCCCGAAATTCGATAATCATCCCTTTTTGCAAATCTGACAAATCGCTCCTTTTATCCATGATAGCAACGATTGATATGTTTTCAGAATGCCTATAGAACAACTTCTATACCCTGCAAGCCAGCCCATAACACGTGCTTTCTTTCACTGGCTACGCGCTGTTAACGTCAAAAATAGGAGGTGGTCATAATAATATGAATGTACTGTGTATATATATAGCCAAAATTCTGGACTGGATTCCAAGGGACAGGAAAAGACTAAGAAGAAGACCACATGGGAGATGGTGGATGTAATTCGGAAGCATGCAAGAGGGACATGGAAGAGACAGGCGCAAGACAGACAATTGTGCAATAAACTTGGGGAGACCTTCATACAGCATTGGATTGATAATGGTCGACAGTGATGATAATGATGCTATATATATATATATATATATATATATATGGGATGTAAGGTCAGGTGATGCGTAACATCACAGCCTCTCCTTGACAAATGTCAACCCCGCCTTCTCGTGGTGCATCCTGTTCCCACTAAAGGGGCTCTGACGACCGTTCATAGCGGTATAACTATACCATCGGGATTAGAGGAAATTCTATCCCACACTCACCAACCCGCTTGGCCAGCGTGGTGAGTTATGGCCAAACCCCTCCAAAATGACTCCACAACTTAAATCTTGGCCCTCAGTCTCCGGCAGCTGGAATGTACCTGGCCAAGGCAGCGGCCAGTACGACATGAAGGCAGAGGGTGCTAAGAATCCCCGGAGGACCGGACTAGGCTGCCATCTGATGCTGACCTTGGCAACGTACAATGGACGCTCCCTATCTTCTGATTCAAGGCTTCTTCAATTGGAAGAGGAACTACAAAGGATCACGTGGGACATCGTGGGGCTAAGTGAGGTAAGGAGAAAAGGAGAAGATCTCATCGAACTGAAAAGTGGACATCTCTTCTACTATCGTGGGACAGATACTGGCAAAACTAGTGGTGTTGGATTTATAATAAACAAGAAACTGAAGGATAAAGTTGTAGAAGTTGAAAGTTCCTCTGACAGAGCTGCACGGCTTGTTATCCAACTCTCGAAAAGATACCAGGCTCAGATTATTCAAACTTATGCACCCACCACAAGTCATCCTGAAGAAGAAATTGAAGAATTTTATGAGGAAATTTGTCATCTAAATAATAAAGGTAAGCAGCACTTGAAAATAATTATGGGAGATTTCAATGCAAAAATAGGGCAACGGCAACAAAATGAAACTTCAGTAGGTAAATTCGGTCACGGCAACAGAAACCAGCGTGGAAATACTCTCGTTGAGTTTGCAGAGGCAGAAGGGTTTTTCATCTTGAACTCCTTCTTCAAGAAAAAGCCACACAGGAAATGGACATGGAGACATCCAAATGGGACGACAAGTGAAATTGATTTTATTATGTGTAAAAAAATTCGTCATAGAAGACTGCAGTGTGCTAAACAAGTTCAACACAGGTAGTGACCATAGATTGGTGAGATGTAAGATGCACCTCAACACTAAACTTGAACGTGGCAAGCTCATAAGACAAACAAAATCTATTGACATAACCAACCTTAAAAAACACCATAATACCTTCAAGTTGGAACTGAAGAACAGGTTCTCTGCTTTAGAAGGCCTAACATCGGAAGAAGTGGACATCTCTGAAGTTAACAGAAAAGTAACCAAAGCTCTTATGGAAACAGAAACAAAATTAGCTGGGTCTAAGAACAAGTTGCATGTAAATAAATTATCAGGAAAAACGAAAATGTTGATGCAAAAAAGAAGAGAGATGAGGACAACTAAAGAAGATGTGACTTCCAAAGTGGAATATATAGAGCTATGCAAGACAGTACGAAAAAGTATCACTGAAGACGTAAGAAAATTCAACTGTGAACTAGTGAGGAAAGCAATTGAAAACAACCAAAGCCTAAAGATAGCAAAGGGACATCTCAGTAAGGGAAGAAAACAGATTATGGCACTGAGAAAAGAAGATGGTTCTGTAACAAGAAATAGAGGCGAAATTTTGACAAGAGTGAAAGATTTCTACTCCAAATTATATGAAAGGGATGATACATGCACTCCAGACATCATGAAAGATACCAGTACCAGAGTTCCTCCAGTCCTTCCAGCAGAAGTTGCACATGCAATCAAGAACATGAAGCGGGGAAAAGCTCCAGGAGAAGATGGAATTACTGTAGACATCATACAAGAAGCAAGTGGAGAAATCGAAACAGTACTCGCCCAAATTTTCACTCGACGCCTTAATGAAGGAAAGATTCCTGAGGATTGGAACACCGCTACAATGATCCTGCTACATAAGAAAAGGTGACATTGAGGATCTCGGAAACTACAGACCTATCAGCCTCCTATCAGTAGTCTATAAAATCTTCACTAAAGTTCTTTCACACCGCTTGAAGTTAACACTGGACATGGCTCAACCGAGAGAACAAGCTGGATTCAGGAGTGGCTACAGCACAATAGATCATATCCATGTGCTGAGAGAACTAATTGAAAGAGCGAGGGAATATGAACTTCCATTGTGCATGGCTTTTATCGATTATGAAAAAGCCTTTGATTCGGTGAAACCATCAGCAGTTACAATGGCTCTGAAAACCTGCGGTATTGAAGATGCATACATTAATATTATTAATAACGTCTATGAAAATGCAAGTGCAAAGATTAGGCTGTTTGAAAATACAACACACATAAAAATTGGAAAGGGAGTGAGACAAGGTGACACCATATCTCCGAAGCTCTTTAATGCCACATTGGAGGGTGTTTTTCAGTCACTGAGCTGGGAAAACAAGGGGATAAAGATTAATGGAGATTATCTAACCCACCTTCGTTTTGCTGATGACGTAGTCATTTTTGCAACTAGCCCATCAGAGCTGCAGAGTATGATCCAGGAACTTGCTGACAAGAGTAAAGAAGTGGGATTAAAAATGAACTTTCAGAAGACAAAAGTGATGTTCAATGCTTTTACAAGAAATGAAGATTTATCGATTGATGGAGAAAAGCTGGAGATAACAGACACGTACGTTTATCTTGGACAGCAGATATCAAGTGAGGGTCACATTGATGAAGAAATTAATCGGCGTACAAAACTTGCCTGGAGAGCTTTTGGAAGAAACAGCATAATTTTCAAGAGCAATATGCCATTATGTCTTAAAAGAAAAGTGTTTGATCAATACATCCTTCCAGTGCTTACGTATGGTGCAGAGACGTGGACCTTAACTAAAAGAGACATACAAAGGCTGCAGACAACTCAAAACAGCATGGAGAGGTGCATACTTGGTGTAACCAGGAGAGATAAGAAGAGGAACTCGTGGATCCGAAAAATGACAAGAGTGGAAGACATTATGATCAGAGTTAAATCCCTGAAATGGCAATGGGCTGGACATACTGCCAGAAGGACAGATCATCGATGGACAGCCGAAATTTTAGATTGGATTCCAAGGGACAGGAAAAGACCCAGAAGAAGACCACATGGGAGATGGGTGGATGAAATTCGAAAGTATGCAGGGGTGACATGGAGGAGACTGGCACAAGACAGACCGTTGTGGAGGAAACTTGGGGAGACCTTCGTCCAGCAGTGGATTGATAATGGTTGACAATGATGATGATGATGATGATGATATATATATATCAGAATTTTTGAGATCGGTCTAACAGATACGGGAAATGTTGCGACAAACGCAAATGCAAATTTTCGTCGGTCCTCAATGATTCATCCAATAATGATTGGTTCAATAGATTGTTTGTGTAACACCCATTTTTCCAACTGTACCGTTTGACCAATTGTATGATCTTTGAAATGGAAATTTCAGCTACTCTTCTTGGGGACTGAAAAGATTTATGCGATTGTTACAGTTCAGCTAGGGATAAAATTATCATTGTAATTAAATTTAAAAAGTGAACTGCATAATCATATTTTCTCCTCTTCATAGGGTTTTCAAAAATGACTTCCAACCCCAGAATTTGCGTAAAAACAATCAGTGCATTAACAAGCACAATTGTTCTACTTTTAGTTCTGGTAACTGAAGTTTTAAATTAACAATTTAACAGTTCTAATTCCCAACGCTAGCCAAATATAAAATTTTCAGAAATGTTAAAAATATATCGATACTTTTTTTTAGATGCATTAAGGGTACATGATAACTTACAGCGAAAAATTGTTTCATTCGTTGTACTGCTAAAATGTCTTCTATAGCACTCAGGTTCTTTTATAACAAGGAAATTCTTTCTAACTAGTGGTTTTTCCCTTTCACACTAACGATCAGAAACCTAATCTGTTTTTTTTCTTTTTATGTCTCTTTTTTTATTCATTTCGCTCAATAATCCATTTTACAACTATTAGGTCTTCGGCGCAAAATGTCAAAGGTGGAGAAGTGAAAGAAACGGGGATTAAATCCTTGTTGCCCGGTAGGATTTAGCAACAAAGTTGACATGTTTTCTAATGACACTGAAAATAAATGAAGCACTTACCTCGCCGCACAATGAGCAGTAGGATCAACATCGAGGATAAAGGCAATATACAAATAAATCTGTAAAAAATGAATCGTTACTGTTGAAACTCTGCGTCTTACGAAGCTATAAATGTATGGAAAATTTTGAACTTTGCTGAATTGTAAAACGAATTCTAATCCGCGTTTTGAAGGCCTAGATATTGCGTCAAACGCAAAAAATGCGTTTACGACATCAGATTGGAAAACTTCATTCCGTTTTCTAACGATGATGCATAAAAATGATTTTTTATGTCCTGGCTTTCAGATGAGGAAATATAGGGTATACAAAGAAGATTTATTCTGTAATCATGTACATTTTTCATTTAAAGGGGTGCAAAAGTGCTGTAGTTTATCAGAGAACTAGTCTATCAGTGCTAGAAGTAACTTAATTTCTGAAAATAACGAACTATTTATTCTTAAATAAAAAGAAAAAGGACAAATAGAATTCAACACCGTTTCGTATTGTCATCATCATCATTGTCAACCATTATCAATCCACTGTTGGATTAAAGTCTCCCCAAGTTTCTTGCACAATTGTCTGTCTTGAGCATGCATCTTGTTACACCAAGCATGCATCTCTCCTTGATGCCCCTTTCAGTTGCCTGCAGTGATTGTATGTCTTTTTTAGTCCAGGTCCATGTCTCTTCTGCCAGTGATGTATTGATTTGTTTAAACAATGCATCACTGGCACGATGCATTGATTAAACACTTTTCTTTTAAGACATAATGGCATACCGCTCTTAAAAATTGTACTGTTTCTTCCAAAAGCTATCCATCCAAGTTTTATACGCCGATTAACTTCTTCATCAATGTGACCCTCACTCGATATCTGCAGTCCAAGATAAATGTAGGTATCGGTTGTAACAATCTTTTCTGCATCAATCCATAAATCTTCGTTTTTTGTAGAAGCATTGTACATCACTTCTGAAAGTTCATTTTTAATTCCACTTCTTTAATCTTGTCAGAAAATGTCAAACTAATTATTCTTAAATAAAAATAGAAACGGCAAATAAAATTCAACACCGTTTTGCATTATAAACGGATAAATACCACTGAGTGGGAATCCATTGGTACATTTGCAATATGATTATTGTAAATTTAGATGTTTCTTCGTTAGGCTCAGACAGTGGCAGCCCTAAATCTTGCGGGGCACCGGGCGATGGCTCTTCACGGGGCCCTTCGCAATCGCAATAACCCGAAACCATCACAATAACCCCTTATATATATATATATATATATATATATATATATATATATATATATATATATATATATATATATGCAAAAATTACATGTTGCTTACTCTGACGGTAAAGCAGTCGCTCGCTTTTTTTTCTCACACAAACCCTCACTTGGGGTGAATGCGATTCCAAACCAATTTTTCTATAGGGAATTGTGGTATTGATTTATATGAAACAAACACCATGTAATACAATATATTGTTTATTAATACAATTAGGAATCCAAAATGTTACCTGTTCCAAAATGACTTGTTACTAAATAAACAAGGATAGCAGTATAATAAGATAAGCCTATCATATAAAGAAAAATTCAGAGACTTTTCTTGTGGCTGAAGTCTTCAATCAAATCATTATAATCCAGAGTAGATGCCGCGTCGTTTTCATGGGCAGAAGAGCGAGAGCTAACAGCCGGTCTTGGGTCATGGTGTTTGTTATAGGTAGGTCTTTATGAGCTTCAGCTCAGAAAAGCTCCTCTCGGCAGACGAAATATTAAAATCGGTCATTTATTTGTATATGATCGTGAACTACAACTAAAATATTTTAGGTGACGCCAGGCGAAAACTATTAATTAATTGGCGGCGGTGAGGCATCCCTCTGGGCATGGGGCCCTGGGCGGTTGCCCGGTATGCCCGTATCTGGGGCCGCCACTGGGCTCAGATGTCTGGCCTATTAAAAACTATGGTTGAAATCTTGCCGACCTTGAATATCCGAATCAGTCGATTGCGCATTTTTTGCTGAACACAGTGGACATCTCCACGGGTCTGGTCCCTACCTGAAAGCCCAAGCCCGGGCACCATCCGACCCTCGGGCTAGGCTTATACTGGAAGGTTTTAAAAAACATTTTCGTCTCACGAAACGAAGACTGACTTGCTCAAAAATCAGATAGAGTAGTTCACTGAGTGAAACAAATCTGTCACCAAATGCATTGATTAATTACAGCTTAAACGGACAATTCGGGGCTTTATGATGAGAATCTGAAAAGGGACGGTTTATTTCTTTTAAGGCTTAAATCAAATTCCGTTTTCATTTTGTTCGCTTTAGCCATTAAAACACGTGGCTTCTTTTTTTTTTCGTTTCGGAGAAATGTTTACAAGAACCGAATTATCAGCTTGTCGAAACCAAACCAAAGCGAACTTCTGGCGCTATTCGTTGTTACAGCAGATACGAAAAAGTTCGAAATATTTGTTTACATATTTAAGGATCGAGGACTGTCTTGTTTGGATTTAAGTGTAGAAGAATGAGAAAGTATTTACATTTGTACCAGAAGTATGTATTTAGGCCGAAACCTCGACCACGTGAGGAATTACAACGAGAACTGGCACGACTCTCTGTATGACACTCCCTCTGCAATTAAGTAAGATTTGTTCAGTACAACACATTTGTTTTTCTAAATCTGGGAATTTCAAAAAAATTCTGAATCGCCGACAATAATGCGAAAAACGAAATCGGACTAGAGGGCCACATGGAAAATAAAAATAAAAATGCATGTGTTTATTATGAGTATCGACTATTTCAGGCAGATTTTGAATCTAAAACTAAACATTCGAAAAGAGAAAAGATGTAGTTAATCTGGTATGTATGATACAAAGAATTCCGAAATAGACACCTGATACCTCTACATTTTCCTGTACTCTTTAAAATTTTCTGAGTGTGCGTGTGTGTGGGAGGGGATATTCATTTCTCGCAATACTCTTTTGATTAACACATGTTAAAAGAGAACATGACAGTCACTCTTCTTCTACATATTTTCCACCTTCGTGAACAACCCGTATGGGAGGCGTCGAACGCAGAGTCGTTTTGGACCAATGTCTCCATAAAACGTCCTGACGCCGAAGTGATGATGTCGATAGCTCGGAAGCGCTTGTCCCTAAAGAAGTTCTTTCATTTTCTGGAACAAGTTCATATCGCATGGAGATATGAACTTGTTCCAGGAAATGTTAAATATGGTGGATATTCTAAAACTCCCTATCACCACTTTCCTAGCAATAGCTTCACTGTTGATGGATCTCCAAAATATGTCGCCCCAGTGTTTTCGTCAAAATGGTGTACACAGTTCAAGGTACAGTGTTGGCTTCGGTATTCAAGACTTGGCATGTCCACCGAAGATCAGGCTCCAGTAACTCTCTAACGACTTCGACATGTTGTTCATAGGTCCCGGCCACAAGACGTCAACTTGCTCGATGTTCTCTCCTCCATGTTGAAAAGAATCCACCGATCTGTTGGCGGTACAATATGTCAACGTATCATAATTATCTGCTTCCCGTAGACCTTTGTGGCACTGACGGACATTTCTCTCTCGAATTTTGATAAAACTTCTTTGTTGTTGTTGAGCAAACATCAGTTAAGGTGGTTATACAACCTGGATACACAAACTCTTGCACCTTTAGATCTTCGCACCTGCCCAAGCAGTAGCATCAAAACACATGCACACACACATCACTTACTATATGGAATGCAAAGAAACAGCGCATTACCATAGGTTTTGCCAATAGCGTCCTAATCGCGAATTTTTAGCGATGTTGCCATTGCAAGAATAATTGACCCCGTATAAAAATTGAAATTCAACACATCTAGTAAAGGAAAAAGCAAACATTATTTCAGTAGTAGTTGATGAATTGAGAGCAATTCCTAGAAAACTGAAAAACATTATAAAGGAACCGGATCTGACATGTTAGTAAGAGCACAATTTCGAAAAATTAACACTAGTTGGAGCTGATTACCTCCTTCGAAAATTGTTCGCTGAATCATAGATTCTTCGGAAGAATCCGAATTACTGATGGACCAACCTCGAGCCATAACATCTGGTGTGCTCTGAATACGGTGAATAGTAACAATAACATTTAGAAATCATAACAAGCCAGATAAAAAGTTGGAAGAGGACTGTCATCGACCCAAAATGCAAAGTCATCGGCCCAATTGATCAGCAGGGCCTTAAACTAGTAGTTGAAGCATAGGTCCATCAACATAGCTTTCCACAAGCCAAATATTTGTTGTATGAAGAGATCAATGAATTTATAACGGTGACGTACGGTGCAGTGGTTAAAAAATGGATAAAACTCGTTTGCAAGAGAAAGTGATACATAACCAGTGTGACTTCTGAACATGTCTGCAATGAATGCTACAGGACAGCCCGTATGGATTGTATACAATGATTGGATTAATTTGCTAAGGTAATAAATACATCAGTAGCTGTCTCTGGGAACAAAGGTGTGATATTATTATGACTTAGCCGTGATTGAAATTAATTTAACAGAAATACGGCGGGGACAAAAATGTGTGAATAATTAGAGGGCTGGGAGGCGATGAGGTGCAAAGGACTGAATTCAAGAGTAGCTTTTTACTTTGTGGTAAACCGTTACGCTTGTACATTGTTGATAAAAATGCCCTGCTGTTCGAAGAGATTAGCATGCGAGAACATTGATTAGAGAAAATGTTCGGTAGCCCGCACGAAAAGAGCTGGGATCGCACTTTCGCAGATGTGGAAAGTCATTAAAACTGTCACGCGCGTGTTTGTATAGAGAGGTTTGAACAAACTTTTCTGGCAGTTTCCGGGGATGAAGCGACAATTCGAGAGAGGAGTCTAAATTTAAAAGGGAATAGTGTGGCAGGAAAGGGGCAATGAAGGGATTAGCGTGGAATTTGAACGGAGTGTGAGATATTTTCATGGTGTGAAGTACAGAAACAAAGAGAAAGAGAGGAGTCGTGCAGTGGTTTGGAAGTAAGAAGGTCTGCTATAAGAAGTCTATTGAAGTAGGGAGGAAATAGCCAACATACTGGCCTGTACGTGGCGATAGTGAAGAAAGAAAAGGTTAAGAGAATCTTCCGTGGTAGGCGTCAGAGTAAATAAGGTCTGTCCTAGACCAACGTGCGAGATCAACGAAAAAGTGGACACAAGTTACTACATAGAATAAAATAAAGATCAAAATTTTAAGTAGACAATTTTTGCATGTTTATGTTTTTCGAGGGCGTAGAAACAAGAAATGTAGTGAACTAAATTCAGCAGCAGACATTGTGCGTAGTAACATTTATCTCTACTGGTGTAATGGAACTGTAAAGTTTAACGAACTGCATCGGTAATGAAGCCTGTGGTTAAGTTAAAGAACAGAAGTCATATCGCACCTCCTTCTCTTCTTAAGTGACGCTTTCATTCTTTTATATCCAACAAATTTATCTGTTGTATTGTGCCTCGCTTAGGAAGCCTTCATGTATGAGTGCCATTGTGTCAGTGCTATTAGTTCGTATTTTTGTTGAATCAGTGAATGGTCTCTATAACCCGTCAATACGATTTTAGCGGATAACACAATTCCAAGGAAATTTAAATGAATTCTAATATTTACCTTTGGAAGGTCAACTACACTGCCGGACAATTGCTAAGGACGGATGACAATAGCAACGATAGCAACCATAAAATAGAAGGCAGGAAAATGTGGAAATTAGCATAAGTGCGGGATACAGTAAGACGTGTTGTGCGTATGCAAATTTTGGATTGCCGAACTTTTTCGTGACGTCATAGCGCTGATAAGACATATAAAGGATTTGACGCGTATTGACCGTTGTTGTTCAAACGCAAAGTTGAAAGGGAAAGAATCAATTGACGAACTTGCAAGTTTCAGTATGTCTTCCCGACATCACCTAGATGATTTTACGCGTGGCCGTATTATTGGCAAGATTGAAGAAGGGCGAAAAATAACAGATGTTGCCAGGGAGTTCGACGTCAGCCACAGTGTTGTTTCAAGGCATTGGAAATCATTTCAAACAAATGGAGAGTGTAGCAAACGTCACGGGGGAGGTCGTGTTCGCAGTACGACACCTGCAGAAGATCGGTACATAGTGCTATCAACAAAAAGACACCGGCGCAGCACAGCCAGTGAGGTAGCAAATCAGTTTATGGCTGCTACTGGCAAGCGGATCTCCCGAAAAACTGTCGCCAGACGTATGTATGAAGGAGGACTATGCGCCCGCCGTCCTGTTGTGTGCATCCCATTGTCCAGACGTCACCGTACCGCCCGTTTGCAATAGTGCCATCAACATCGCAATTGGACTGATAACGACTGGTCTGCTTTCCTCTTCTCAGATGAGAGTAGATACAGTCTATCGTCTGATTGTCGACGACAACTGATCTGGCGTGATAGTGGTACTGCATATTGTCCAGCAAACGTACAGGAAAGGGACCGATATCCGACATGTAGTGTCATGGTATGGGCTGGCATCATGATCAATGGCCGTACGTCCTTCTATGTGCTTCCAACTGGGACTATGACTGGCCAACGATACATTAATGATGTTCTGCTACCGCATGTTCCGTGGTGCTGTCGGTGATAGATTCATTTTCATGGACGACAACGCAACATGTCATCGAACAGTCGCTGTCCAGGAGTGTCTTGAGAGCGAGGATATTCAACGCCTCGTATGGCCAGCATGTTCTCCAGATCTGAATCCCATTGAAAATGTGTGGGATGCTTTGGGGAGGAGTCTTGCTTGTCGCCAATGCCCTCCAATAAACAAGGACACCCTCATCCGTGCACTGACAGAGGAATGGGATAAATTACCTCAACAGCTGCTTGATAATGTTGTGCAAAACATGACACGACGTGTGGAATCTTGCATCGCCCTCCATGGTGGCCATATCCCGTATTGACATCTTACGCCGGAACGCCTGCGGACGGTAATTGCATTTTTTTCACGTTTACGTATTCTGCACAAAATGGCCTGTTTGTCTCTTGAGCACGTTCCAAAGCCTTCTGGATTTCAGAGCACAATAAATTGTCTTTCTTGTAATGTCCTGGTATTCTGACATTATTTTATTTCACTTGACATCCAACCACACTTACTTTTTTATGCGCTATATAGCCGTTTATGATCCGTCCTTAGCAATTGTCCAGCAGTGTAATTAATGATACGCTACCAAGTTATTTCTTACAGCAATGATAGGTAACTCCAGGACTTGGCGCGGGCTTTAAAACTACAGATATTTAAGTTAAATGCCTGTACAAATTATAGTGGAGCCTATAATTTGTGCTGTATTTGTCCTGTGCAATTATAGTGGAGCCTATAATTTGTGCTGTATTTGTCCTATATAATTATAGTGGAGCCTATAATTTGTGCTGTATTTGTCCTATACAAATTATAGTGGAGCCAATAATTTGTGCTGTATTTGTCCTATACAATTATAGTGGAGCCTATAATTTCACCATTTTCGCCGCTGGCACAGATGTGACTTTACATTACAAATGTCAGAAGGGATAGGTAGTTGTTAATGTATAGTGCAGTCAGGGCCGTGGAAAGCAGCGAGCTAGAGGGTGCTCCATCCCCCGCCCAACCTCCCCTCGCGCAAAGCCCTTTCCTAGAAAACGGACGATGTGAATTTCTTTGAACTTTTATTTTCGGTGACGTGTGAAAATGTTTTCAATTTTTCATTATAAGTGTAAATTCTTAACCTTATTTATTTGTTTATTACACCGTTTTAAATAGTAAAATTGAAATGATGCAGCAAAAAATATGGATAACTCAGAAGAAATTACTTCTGGAAGTAAATCAGTAGGGACGGCTGCTTGTGTGTTTCTCTGCCATATGGGTATCGGAATTGTTGCTGCTAAGGGTCAGTGAAGAAAGAAATCCTGTTTGTTTTTTCTCTTTTCTTTTCCCTTTTATATTTTTTCGGAGAAACGTAAAATGTAAAAGAATATCTTTGACGTGGGACACTAGCTAAATGTATTACTCTTAGCAATATAAAATAGTGCTGAAGATAAATCTTTGCGCGAGAGAGAGAGAGAGAGAGAGCTTTCAACTTCTTCCTGTTCATTTTTGGCGTCAGTAGAAGTGGTTTTCAGACTATGCATGGGAGAAGTGTTTATTCGCGGGATTCTGAGGGCTTTTGGTTTGTGAGTGGCGAAGAGAGGTTTTATTGTTGACCACGGTAAGAAGAGGCTATCCTCGAACACAAGCTAAGTAGAATGCGTCATTAAAGATGGAGTAGGAAAAGTCGAAATTCGGCATCAATAACTCTTCATTGCCACTGCGTTGATCCACGATAAGGAAATAAAAACGTAAACTAAAATATATTTTTTTTTATGCTGGTTGGAAGTTATTTTTCCTCCAGCGATAATGCTATTTCTATTTTTTTATAATTCAAGAGAGTTCAGTTTTTTCCCCTACCCTTCCCCGTTTTTCATATTCTGTATTTATTTTCTTTCTTTTACTTTTCAGCATGGAGAAATTGTTTACCTGTGAATGAAATAAATTAGGAAAAAGAACGAAAATAGAGAGAAAAGCATTTGTATTCGTGGATGAATACAATTTGTTGTTTAGCACAGAGCCCCCTCCCCAGATGAGTCTTCATTCACCCTCCTTCCAGGTCTGAGACCTAGTTACTGCACTCAGGGCATGATCTAGACCATAAAATGTATAATGAAATACGATACAGAAATTAAGATGTGAGCCTGAAGATATTTCCTTTTTGTTTCCTTTTAGAGGCGTTAACAACCACCATATGCACTCTTAAGGCTATACACACTCGCTTGTCCCTAATTTGGAGCCACTGACTCCAGGGCAGGACGAGAAACAGAACGTTGGGGTGAGCGCGATGCCTATGCCTTCCCCAGGGTTCAATCCCGGGCACAGCTAGAATGACTAGCTAGAAACCGGAGCATCCGACTAATATGCTAACGGGTAAGTGAAGTCAATTCACATGTTAGAACTCAGCTTGACGATTCGTGCCTTTAAGGCAAGGCACAAACCATCAAACTAATGCATGCCACATTGGGAGAAGAATGTTATACTTACTTCTCTGTTTCTTTCGCTGTAGGTCAAACAGGTAGATTGTCCACGCTCAATTGCAGATGAATCTGTTTGTATAAGCGTATCGTGCATGCGACATATTTGAAAGTTTCCTTGCTCTCTTGTTTTTTTTTCATTTATGCTGTTTAACGATAAAGTGACTTAATAAAACCAATAAAACAGTGAAGCGGTGAAAAAGTGCTGGTAAGTTTTGCGATTAAACTCAGAAAATGTACTACTATTATCTATTAACATTTGGTCTCACGATCGCACAGATTTTCCACTCTACCAGCTTCAAAATGTTCGCCTAAATTTGTAACAAACTGGAATGAATAGCAATGCTGAAATATTAACTCGCACATCAGCTTTTCGCTAAATCTTTGTTAATCTTCTTAACGCAATAAAATAGAATAGATTTAATATTTCAAGTAACATTTAATTTTATCTAGGAAGTTCAAATAATTCACGATTTAATATAAAGGCAATTCGGGAGCTTGACTTTATTGCAGATGTAATTACACATGCAAAAGCTTATTTTAAATCGACTAAATTTTAACAATTTCCGACTTTCATTTTATTTTTTACGGGGAACGGGAATATCTCACAGCACATCTAACGTAAGCTACCCATTTACCTGTAACGCTTTTCATTTCTTCATAATTTAAAGTTATCCAGCATATTTTTACTCATGTAGCCTCCAGGGATTGGTACAGGAGCCATTTCGATCGATTCCAGCACCGCGATTCTACAGTTATAACACAATATCTACTTTATTTTCGGAAAGAAACAAAATGCTTTTGAAAAAACTGGAATCTAATTTTTATAGCGCTATCTCGGGAATATCGTTATGTCGTAGCAGTGATGTGATATTTATGGGATGATTAGCATCAGATTGCTTTGATCTTTTAGCTAGCAAATGCACTTACGGAGCAGGGATGAATGTTTAACAGCGCTGGAAATCTTGAAGAGTAAGTATGAATTCAGAGTTACTGTATCGTGCCGTAACGTTCAGCATATTCTGTCTTAAAAGAGTTGCTTTTACAAAGAAAATATCTGTCGTTGAAGTAAAAAAATGAAATCAGATCAGCGGCACGGTCTCGTCTTCCTGTTTATCAAGCCCAGCACATATTTGGAAAGTATTTGCTGCGTGAGTAACTTTGGAAAAGAATGTGCAAGAAAAGGAGAAGAAAGTAGTGAAGAATATGCAAAAATTAACCCAAGATAAGAAGTATTACTGGCTTCACACATTGTGGAATGTAGATGAATGGGAATAACAAAACTAATTTTGATTATTTGGCAAACAAAGCCACAGTGTCCTGAATTCTTCATGCGTAGATAGTTGAATAAAGCAAATGTATGAAAACTGAAGCACGTTACCTACAGAGATATAAGTGTACTCCAAAGACTTTTAAGATACATAGACTGGAAAACCGTAAGTTAACCGTGCGACATTTGAATTTCACCGTTGTAGGGCAAACTATGTCACATCTCGTTGTTTACTAAAATGCGTTTGCGTGTTTATATCAGTTACATCCATTTTTTATATATATGTATATAACCAGTAAGATTTTTTTATAATGGTATGTATATCATCATCATCATCATCATAAAAACAAATACCACCGTCTATGTACGATATTTAATTAAAAGATGAAATCTATTTACAAATAAAAAACCTCCACTAGCACTTTCAGGGCAACACTTACCCCATCATCAGGTGGAACAAAGAGGTTAATGCAGTACTCGCGTACACTTATGTAGGAGCGCAGCAATGCACCATGGTATAGTTCTCAAGCGTCACAAGGTTAAGGTGTTGCCATCTCAGCCGAGCAATAGACACAATTTCCGACTTTAGTTACACATAATACAGATTGTGTTACACAGTTAAAATTGTCAAATTTACATGTTATTGTTTTTATTAAATCTATTTAATAATTATAATTTAAAGTTCAAAACGACGACATGGTTTTTCCAAACTTTTGGTATGTCCACTGGCATGTTCAGGAACATAAGTATGATATTCGAACTTTCCGCAATAATACGGCACTATCTAGAAACGTCGTAAATGAAACTTTGCAACCAGACTGGGCGAACATTAGACTGCTGACCACCCCTGCGTACGTACACTCACTACACCTTGCTGAAAGCCTGTACATTGAAGCCTTAGGGGACAGGTGCTGTAATGATAACACGCCAGTGGACATACCAAATGTGTGGAAAAACCATACCGCCGTTTTGAACTTTAAATTATAATTATTAAATAGATTTAATAAAAACAATAACATGTAAATTTGACAATTTTAACTGTGTAACACAATCTGTATTATCTGTAACTAAAGTCGGAAATTGTGTTTATTGCTCGGCAGCGATGGCAACACCTTAACCTTGTGACGCTTGAGAACTATACCATGGTGCATTGCTGCGCTCCTACATAAGTGTACGCGAGTACTGCATTAACCTCTCTGTTCCACCTGATGATAGGGTAAGTGTTATCCCTAAAGTGCTAGTGGAGGTTTTTAATTTGTAAATAGATTTAATTTTTTAATTAAATGTCGTACATAGACGGTGGTATTTGTTTTTATGACATATTGTACGAATTGTGCTTTTTCTATCATCATCATCATTGTCAACCATTATCAATCCACTGCTGGACGAAGGTCTCTCCAAGTCCCTTCCACAACGGTCTGTCTTGTGCCATTCTCCTCCATGTATCTCCCGCATATTTTCGAATTTCATCCACCTATCTTCCATGTGGTCTTCTTCTGGGTCTTTTCCTGTCCCTTGGAATCCAATCTAAAATTTCGACTGTCCATCGATGGTCTGTCTTCCTGGCAGTATGTCCAGCCGATTGCCATTTCAGGGATTTTACTCTGATCATGATGTCTTCCACTCTTGTCATTTTTTCTGATCCACGAGTTCTTCTTCTTATCTCTCCGGGTTACACCAAGCATGTACCTCTCCATGCTTCTTTGAGTTGTCTGCAGCCTTTGTATGTTTCTTTTAGTTAAGGTCCACGTCTCTGCACCATACGAAAGCACTGGAAGGATGCATTGATCAAACACTTTTAAGACATAAGGGCATACTGCTCTTGAATATTATGCTGTTTCTTCCAAAAGCTCTCCAGGCAAGTTTTATACGCTGATTAATTTCTCCATCAATGTGACCCTCCCTTGATATCTACTGTCCAAGATAAACGTAAGCATCTGTTATCTCCAGCTTTCTCCATCAATCGATGAATCTTCATTTCTTGTAAAAGCATTGTACATCACTTTTGTCTTCTGAAAGTTCATTTTTAATCCCACTTCTTTACTCTTGCCAGCAAGTTCCTGGATCATACTCTGCGGCTGTGATAGGGTAGTTGCAAAAGTGACTACGTCATCAGCGAAACGAAGGTGAGTTAGATAATCTCCATTAATCTTTATCCCTTTGTTTTCCCAGTTGAGTGATTGAAAGACATTTTCCAATGTGGCATCAAAGAGCTTGGGAGATATGGTGTCACCTTGTCTCACTCCCTTTCCAATTTTTATGTGTGCTGTATTCTCAAACAGCCGAATCTTTGCACTTGCGTTTTCATAGATGTTATTAATAATATTAATGTATGCATCGTCAACACCGCAGGGTTTCAAAGCCATTTTAACTGCTGATGGTTTCATTGAATCAAAGGTCTTTTCATAATCGATAAAAGCCGCATTCTTAATTTAATTTATTTATTCACCCGATGAGTAGCTATTAGGAACTGACATTACTGCGGGAGAAACCTCCAATTAAATTAAAAGTTTTGTTCTCGGCAACTTCTCTTAAGAATAAACAAATGACCACATTAAAATGATTTTTGACATTAGTTAGAGTGTGAAATACGAATTTCATACAACTAGATCACGCAGTTTACAAGCAGCTGAATCCGAAAGATATTTTAAACGGAGGACAAGCGACGTTTCCCTTCAGTTATTTCATATCCCCCAAAATTACGATAATGGTGTTTTCTTTAATCGTAAGTTAAAAGCTGCAACGCCCAATTTATCCCCCCATTAAAAAAAATTAATACGCAGTATTCTAACAACGTAAAATTCCTTCTTTCGCGCAGGTAAAATAGCTTAATTAACGTTGATTACATAGGAAACATGCTGTTTTGCCTTACAAGCTCTGCGATCAAAATGTCGCCAGCTGCTGCCACTCATTGACACAAGAACTTCCAATCTATATATCTTAAAGGTCTTTGGTGTACTCCCGTTTAAAGAAGGCTCTTCAGCTCTCATCAATATCATCAACAATAACCATTCTCAATACACTGCTGGATGAATGTCTCCCCATGTCTCTTCTGCATCTCTCTGTCTTGAGCAATTCTCTTCCATCTCACTCCGGTATGCTTTTAAATTTTATCCACTCGTATCCCACGTGGCCTCCTTCTGGATATTTTTCTGTCCCTTGGTAACCAGGCTAGTATTCCAGTTGTCCAACAAAAGTGAACTGTTCTAGCAATATGTCCAGCTCATTGTCACTTGAAGGTCTTTACTCTGATCATGATGTCATCAACTCTAGTCATTTTCCTGATCCATCAATTCTTCCTCCTATCTTTGTCGGTTATACCAAGTATGTGTCTCCCGATGCTTCTTTGAGTTGCCCAAAGCCTCTGTATGTATTTTTCCGTTAAGGCCCATGTATCTAATCCATAAGTAAGAAATGGAAGGATACACACTTTACTTTCTAGACATGCTGGAAAATTGCTCTTGAAATTTTTACGGTTTCTTCCAGATGCACTCCACCTGAGTTTTATATGTCTATTAATTTCTTCTTCGGATACTTAATGTGGTTTAACCAAGGAAGATGTAGATATCTGTAACTACAAATTTATTCCGTCAACCTCTAAATCTGCGGTTCTTGTAAAAACACTATACCGTACATCAGTTTTGATTTCTGTAATTTCTAAATTCATCGCTAATCCCACTTCACTTGTCATCCGGTTCCTAGATCATGCTCTGCAGCCCTGAAGGTGTACTTGAAAAATTTATTATGTGGTCAACAAAACGAAGGTTTGCAACAATTGCCATTAATCTTTCTCCCCTTGTCTTCAACTCCATGAACCCTTGTTCGCTGTTCCTCGCAGAGCTCAATGGGGACGCATTTCATGTCTAATTTTTTAAATACTTTACACTTGGTCTGTGTGTGTGTGTGTGTTTGTGTTTAATTATCCTATTATAAGGCCTCTCACTTTCAAAACTCTTTTGGAATGTTTTTTTAAAGTTTGAGTAAAGTTATTCAAGTGACTAAGTAGCTAGCTACAATTCGCTGAGAACTTCATAGATAACTTCGTTGAGCATATACACTATCTACCAACAAGTAATTGGACACCCCTACAATCGACGATATCTACGGTCCTGATACACGTCACGGCCGCCGCCGTTTAATATCGTCTGGGAAACAACAACGCAACCAGTCGCATGCAAGATGCCAAGCAGTTCGGAGCTCTCTGATTTCGAGAAAGGTGTAATCGTCGGGTATCACGGAAATGGCCGATCCATACGTGACATATCCAGCGAGTTGAAGTACCCAAAATCTACAGTGGCCCACCTGATTGGCAAGTGGAAGATGAGAGGTGACTGTCGGAATGTGCCCCGACCCGACAGACCCACAAAACGGGGAGTTAGAGACCGACCGGTACTGGCCAGAGAAATTCGGAAGAACCGCACCAAATCGATGGGCCACATCCGCGAGGAGTTTCAACAGGCATCCGGGAGTGTTCTTTCGATGAATATTATCCGTAAGGAAGCCCATCTGCTCGGTTATCATGGACGTGCTACCGCCCACAAGCCTTTGATCACGAAGTCAAATAACGCTGCTTGGCAAACGTGGTGCAAAGAACGTCGACAGTGGACCGTTGAACAGTGGAAACAGGTTCTTTGGAGCGACGAATCAAGGTTCACCCTCTACCGTTCGGATGGCAGGGTCTGGGTTTGGCGTCAGCCTGAAGAACGTCCCCTGCCGGAATGTATTGTACCAACTGTGAAGTTCGGCGGCGGAGGAATTATGGTATGGAGGTGTTTCTCCTGGTATGGCAAGGAACCCTTGGTCGCAATTCCTGGTAGACTCAACGCCGAAACCTACTGCCCCTTTTTGGATGACCATGCGCTTCCTACGTTGTAGAAGTTTTACGGGTGGACCCATGTTACTTTCAAGATGACAATGCCACCTGTCATGTTGCGAGGTCGACCACGGCTTGGTATGGTGACAATGGGGTGAATCGAATGAACTGGCCTGCGCAGAGCCTGGACCTTAACCCTATCGAGTACCTCTGGGACGAGTTGGAGCGTCGACTTAAGGGGTGCCCCACCGACCGAAATCGGTGAAGAAACTGACCTGTCTTCTCCAAGCCGAGTGGAAGAAAATACCAGTAGCCGTCGTACAAAGCCTGGTTGAGAGTATGCCCCGGAGGGTCGCAGCTGTAATCGCCGCTCGTGGAGGCTCCACCAACTATTGAAGATGAATAAACTTCGTTTTCATTTGCTATCACAGGTGTCCAATTGCTTATTGGTAGATAGTGTATATCCAAACTCCTTCAATTTTGTAACCACTTAAGCGGTCGATGTGCTTAAACCAAATGGTGTCCAAAATTTTCCGCGCTCCCCAACAAAAATATTCACATAGTGGCCGCGGTTTACCAAAACGACGACAAAACAATTCCTTTCCCCCTCTCATCTCAGCGCTACGTACCATAAACCTGTAACGGGTGATATATACACTGATGAGCCTTTATATCATGACCACCTACCTAATAAACTGTAGGTCTCCCTTTAGCATGTAAAACAACTGCTACTCGGCGATGCATCGATTCGATGAGGTGACGATAAGTATTCTGGGCTATCTGGTACCGTAATATCAACAGCAGGTCCTCCAGTTCCCGTACATTTCGGGGTGGTCGTGATTTAGCGCGAACCCACTTTTCCAGGTCGAACCACAAATGTTCGATTGGGTTCATTTCAGGTGAATTTGGAGGCCAGGGAATTAACAGAAAGTCACCAGTATGTTCTTCGAAACACTCTTTGATGATTGTAGTAGTGTGGCATGCCGCAGTATCCTGTTGGCAATGGCCATCACCAGCAGGCAATACAGTTACCATGAATGGGTGAACTTGGTCCGCAACGATGTCCAGATACCTGACAGCTGCCAGGGATTGGGATAATGGGGCCTAAAGTGTCCGAAGAAAACATTGCCCACAGCATAACACCACCGCCGACGGCCTTTTTCCGCCCAACAGTGCAACCAGGTGCCAAAGCCCCCATTTTTGTAATCGGCGTGTCCGCGCTCGGCCGTCTACGTGATGCACCAGGAATCTTGATTCGTGAGACCAGGCCACTTTCTTCCAATCATTTAATGTCCAATCTCGATGATCTTGGGACCATTTCATGCGTTGTTGGTAATAACGTGCGGTGAGCATGGGGACCCGACCGGATCTTCGGCCTCGCAGGCCCATGCGCAGAAGGCTGCGATGAACTGTGTGCTGTGACACATTGCCCTGATTACCACTGTTGTAGCTGCGGGTGATTTGTCGCACTGTGGCCCTGCGGTCGCTGTGAACAATGCTCGACAGCCTCCGCTTCCCTCTGGCATCAATGCGCTACGAACGGCACAAGGATGGTCGAGGGTTCGTCGTTTTGCCATCTGTGCACCACTTTTTATGCGTACTTACTACAGTGGCGCATGAACAACACACAAGCCGCGCCATTTCAGAGATCGTAGTTCCGAGGCGCCATGCCATCACACTTTGTCCTTTATTAAATTCTGATAAATCGGCAGAATTTCCCATTCTGACTCCGAACACGCTACTAACCGAAACCCTGTTCTCGGGTTGTATATACTGTATATACTGCTCTGTGAATTTCACCTGTGCCGCCGTTCGGTCTCCAGGCGCGCTCATTTCTTTAGGATGGATAATATTATGGCTCATTGCTGTGTACGCGCACCCTTTAAATCCTTCGGTGTCTTCTCCATGACCCAAGCTATAATGGGAAAGGGCTAATATCCCGCGCACGGACATCGTGCCACTGCGTGGAAACAAGTGACTAAAAGTCTTCTCTCTCATTTCTTAGTTTCATCACCACTGTTATAGCCCTTTTAGCTGGTAATCATTCAGAAAGGATGCATCATCATCATCAATAACCATGGGTACAAATCCCGTAGGTGCCGTATGCCATGAAGCATCAGACCAGAAAGGATTAGTGAGAATTATTTCTGTAAATGACACCTTTGTGTAACAAAGCTGGGAAGAAAGCAACTCTTTCTGTTGAGCAGGTTCATCCGTTGCAAACGCTTTTGGCCCAATTCTTAGACAGTGAATATATTCATTTGACCGATTTCTGCCCATTTTGATAAACCCGAGTTAATTCGTTCCTGCCGGTCAAAGGATTTATTAAGTAAATACTAACGGCCAGGTAGGAAGAATCAGAAAAAGTTTTGCATATAACGATAACTTCTTCCATTGCTGTTTCAATCACTGTAAGTTCAAAGGGCAACAACACAATTCAATGACACAAAAGATCTCGCTGGTATCCCATAAATCTGAATCGCATGACAACGAAACGCATTCGTCTTAATATCAATGCTCCACAATCTACTCGCAATCTCTTTACGTCTCTACACGCAACCACACTCTTCACATTCAATTCCTCATTTACGCTTTCCAACCATAAGTTGAAGAAGCGTATATGCTCCAGCTTTGTCCGTCTGTCTGTCCGCACGATAACTCGCGTACAAATGGTTCGATTTCGATGAAATTTTAGTATATGGTAGGGGACCACCTGGGAACGAACCCTATTGAAAATCGGCGAAATGGGGTCAAAGGTCACGACATAGGAACGGAATCCATTCCGTTGCCCTTATGCGTCATAACTTGCTTAAATACGGTTCGATTTCCATGAAATTTTAGTATGTGGTAGGGGACTATCTGGGGACGAACCGTATTGAAAATGGGTGAAGTGGGGTCAAATGTCGGGACATAGGAGCGGGATTCATTCCTTTGCCCTTATGCGTCATAACTTGCGTAAAAATGGTTCGATTTCGATGAAATTTTAGTTTGTCGTAGGGGACTACCTGGGGATAAACCCCAATGAAAATGGACGAAATGGGGTCAAAGGTCAAGACATAGGATCGGGATCCATTCCATAGCCCTTATGCGTTATAACTTGCGTAACAATGCTTCGATTGTGACAAAACTTTATCATGTTGTACCGAAAGTATACTTTACCGGTTCTTATGAATATCATCGAAATGGAGTCAAAGATCATGTCATAGCAGCGAGATTTATTCTACAGCCATTATCCTCATAACTTGAGTAATAATTTCTGGTATGTTGGAAAGCATATCATAATCAATGCTTTGCATGATCATACTAACTTGTTTTACTTTGTTCTGACTCACTGTCAGCGTTGCCAAGCTCTTCGGCGAAATAATGTATCGTTCAGTTGGAAAATGTTACTAAGAAGTAATGATGGCATTTCCACAGGAAAAACGAAACTCTATAGGAAGGTTAAATAGAAGTATGCGTCAGAATACATTACATGATATGATATTCGTTGTGGATGAGTAAATCACCTTCTTCAGGTGCCTTGCTCCAGACATATGTGATCCATCACCATGAGCTGCGCACAGTCATAGTGACGAACAGTCTGATGAATGAGTTCTGCAATAAGGGGTTTTTTTTTTCGTTGGCTTCTTCATCAGGTGTCAACGGAGAACTGCCAGAAATTGCTCGATACGTCCAGCGCAGCTTTTAGGGATGCATTTTACATTCACGAAAATCCTGGAAAACAGCGAAGTGTATAGTCGGCAGTGGGATTAGAGCCCGCAGCAGTCGCTTACCGCACGGACACGTGGCTGGCTGTTAGCATAGTTCATCATACCGGTCATAATAAATCACGTATCAAATCAAATGTACTGAAAGCCGATTACAAGCTTCAGGTGAGGATAGAAAACAGTGTGCAATAAAAGTTCGGTCCTCAGATAAATCCTATAGTAGCCACTTTATATGATTGATTACTTGCTCTAATTTAATCTACGTAAACATTAAACGACAAAACAAAATATTTGGACGCTGCACTAAAGAATATCGAATTTCACCCCTTTGCAAACTGAGAGAGTAACTGAGTTCTTACAGGCAGGAGAGGTCTATGAAAAAATCGCTCCCACTGAATACAAGCGAAGAAAACCCTAGTACAAAAGCTGAACCAGCAAAAAAGAGTTCCAGGGAAAAAATATGTTTCCAATTTTGGCAGTGTTGTCGCTTTGGTCACATGTCACATGCATGTATCAACACTCAGTTTTCAAATAATGGAGTAAACACATTGATGCATTTTTGCTTCTGAAGCCCAGATTTTTGAATGTGCTCATTTTTTTATTCTTCAACCTCCTAGGAAACTGAGATGGCGTGCATAATGGGGAAACCCCTTTCGTTCGTCACAAACACTTTGCTTAAACGAAAGCAACAAAATTTGATGTACTATGTATTTAGAATAAAGCTTTCAGGGGTAAACACCGAGCGAGATTTTTTTGGAGCCCTTAAAACAGCCCGGCGACACCTTTCTTGAGCGAAGAGAGCTCTTTGCTTTTAATTCATAACCTAGGATGATATATATTCTTTGATACTTTTGTTTGTTAAACCACGAAGCTCTCGTTGCTTATAGTTCATTACCTGATTTATTCATTCATTCGCTGGAACATTTTCGGGTGTGCATGCAGAGCTCTCCTTGCTTTTAATTCATCATCTGACATCTCTTTCATTCATTTAAACCCTTTCTGAAGAAACGTGCATAGCTCTAGCTTCTTTTAAAACACATGCATCCTTTTGTGGCGCGCCTAACCAGCTCCTTCTCTTTACACCTTCTCAATGAGTCACAGAAAGAGTCTGAATTGAAAGAAAACAAAAACTATGGGATAAATATGATGAAGAGATATGATGAAGAGACTATCGTGCTGATTGATAAACAAATAAAGAAGATAGCTGTCTAAGCACGAACACTTTAGCTCAAACCATCATAATTGGTTGGAACCAATTATGATGGTTTTAGCTAAAGATAACTTGTAATCATCACTGACATGTCAATTAGCATCTTAGAGTGTGTTCATCGAAACTCCTGTTTAGATCGATATATGATTTTGGTTTACTCCATGTAGGAATAATACATGTGTCTCATCGGCCAGCAATAACCGTCTTTTAAGTTTACGCTGCGAACTAATGACCATAGATTGATCAGACCCAGTAACAAAGCCTCACCAGTTCTCTGTCCAGTGGAACGCCTACACGGCGAGATGGAACGACCAGAGCGAATTTTATCGCTTGCTAACTAGCATTTCAGAGAGAATGAGGAAGAGCTGCTCACAACGTTTTGAAGTTTGCAAACGTTGGCATTCAGGAAAATGTAGCGAATGAAGTAGATCAACGTATTTAACAAGTGACATCTCCTCAAAAGAGTATACGCATACGTCGAAATACCACGCAAACAAAAGAAACTAATTAGCAAAACGTAATGCACAATCTCTTTGTGGTGCAAACACTATTCTCCCTACTTACTACCATTTGTTTGACAACCAGTTAATGATCCCAAATCTTCTGCTACAGGCTTCTTCATCTAGCGAAATGACTCCACGTTTCCCTCATCTCCTCTGTTATGCCCGAAGTACGAGGTCAGTCACCACATTCAAAACGGGCCTGAATTCATTCATGATGCATCAGTATCTGCCATTGTTCTCGCAACTTCTGGTGGCATGATCCGTCTCAGCAACAATGGCTTCTCATCGATTCATCTAGAAAAGTTATTTACATCAGTGCTTTAACATATGCTTCTATTGTTGGTGGCAAAGTGAAGTAGTGGAGGTCATTAGAAGAGCTAGATATTATGAAAACACTGGACCAATAAGAAAAGCCGGTGATGTCTGCGATGTCCTGAGCAGGTCGTTAACGATGAGGATTATTTGTCTCCAACATCGAAACATTTTGTACTCTTACTTTCTCAATAATTTTTTTCTGTATTCATTTACAGGAAGTAATAAGATCGCGCAATATAGGTGTAAAACTGGTACAAGTGAAAAAACTCTTAATGCATTATCGCGTATAGATAGCCTCATGTACTACAGTTTGACATTTATTAATATTCAGGTGAACGTCCTATAATCATTTAACGACTTGAAAACGACAGATGAAGGAAATCCAGTAATTACACATATGGCTGTCAAAGAGAGTAGGGGATAATTTGAAAGATTTAGAGAGAGTGCAGATTATCATAGCATAAATATAACGAGTAAAAATACAAATGTAGATAACAAAGCAGTATCAAATTCCAATCTGAACTTCAAAAGACTAGAGGGAGGAAGGTATATTTTCAGTTCCTTTCGTATTTTGACAACGACCGTGAGCATCTAAGGATATAAGAAGTCGCTACTCCGAAATTTAGGGTCACTGGCACCGGGAAAGGGAGACAGCTAGTGTCGTAGGTCAAGCCCTCATGTTTACGTTTTAGGTTTTGTGCATCGTAAGCAAAGAGCTCCCGTCCAAGAATTGGTATCTTCTTTTCTGTGGAAACCCGAACGGCGACCGTAAGATAAAGTACTCGAAAGTCTGGCTTCTCATTCACAACTCTAGCGCCTTAAAGGGCACATCATAATGGAAACTGCCAGTACTTTGGTATTAGAACCAAAAGACTTGATTATTTTAACACGTTTCGGCGCATTATTTGACAGCATAATTTTTATCTGTTATTGTATCAAAAACAGCATCAATCTAAAATCACTTTTGATTTTGGAATGTGCTTCCAGATATCCCAGAAGTATTAAAGACAGTTTACACTTAATATATGTTTTTTCTTCCTTCTTAGCACTTACTACCCTCCAGCCACCTGTCCCCTGTGTTGTTACCAATAGTGGATCCAGCGACACGTTTTTCTTTTTCCTTCCCCCCCCCCACGCTTTTCCTTTCTAAATGACCAGTATATAAATAATTAATGCGTTTAGTTTTGTAAATTTGCAGTACTAAATCCTCCGGTTTTTGCAAACCTTTTCGTACTATGCTGTACATTTAGAGGTAAAATGTCTTGTTTTAGCTTCAGACGGGAAAATAAAAATAAAAATAAAACTACAGGTTCAGAAACCTTGATTTTGACTGATCCTGATGAGCTATGGGTGAGCTTCAAGAGATTTTGACTGATCATGATGAGCTATGGGTGAGCTTCAAGAGATTTTGACTGATCATGATGAGCTATGGGTGAGCTTCAAGAGATTTTGACTGATCATGATGAGCTATGGGTGAGCTTCAAGAGATTTTTACTGATCATGAAGAGCAATGGGTGAGCTTCAAGAGATTTTGACTGTTCATGATGAGCTATGGGTGAGCTTCAAGAGATTTTGACTGATCATGATGAGATATGGGTTGAGTTTCAAGAGATTTTGACTGATCATGATGAGCTATGGGTGAGCTTCAAGAGATTTTGACTGATCATGAAGAGCAATGGGTGAGCTTTGTTCTGTTGTTTTAGCATTGTCTGGCATCATTAGTAATTGGGAGCAGGAAAAGTCACCCTCTGTGGGGTCGACTTTGAAGTGTGTGAGATAGCGTGGTTGACAAAGCGAGGTACGTAGCTCGATTGGGCCATAAACAAAAACTAGAAATAATTTTCCAAAATTTTTCAATTAAGTTTACTCATCTGAATAGAAGGGATCGAACTTTATTTTGAAAGATTTTATCCAAACGTAAGATTTTAAAATTATCAAGTTGATTTCTTCGAAAAGCGAGCAATTGAATGTCATGAAAATAGTGCGTATGTTTGAGTTCTCGTCTGTAGTTTGCCATATAAAAATTTAGAAAAACGTTTTAATGGAAAATTTTACAAATCCTGTAGTGTGTGCCCTCCACAAAGTCTCTCTCTTTTTTTAAATGGAGCAACCGCCCTCCCCCTAAAAAAGCCTTTCTTATGGGGTTTAACCCTTTAAGCTGCCGCTGTACTTGAACTAAACGGTACTCAAAACGTTTGCTCTCTCCAAACAGAAATGTTCGCATAGCGACGGGGTTTTACGAAAGCTTCCGCAAAGCCATTTGTCTTCACTCCATCTCATCTCAGCAGGAGCAAAAATAGCCCTGTCAAAGGTGATAAGCTCTCCCTCCTAGTGTTTGTTGTATTCATTTTCCCATGAACCAAAACATGATAGGGAAGGGTTAGTCTCTCTAACACGAACATCAAACAACTAGGTAAAAAAACTGATTCAAATATATTCCTTCTGTTGCCATAAATTCGTATCCATTGCTATTATACTTTATCAGTTAATTTGTCAAAAAGGGTTATTGTCAATCATAAGTCATACCCCTGAATGGCTAATCTCAATAACAGATCTAAGGGAGAAAGCAATTCTTTTTTATGCTCTTGTCTTTAACTCCTACGAGAACCTTTGGGGCCACTAAACATGGCCTGAATGGAAAGCTTTCAGTGCATTCTGCCTACTTCTTAAACTTCGAAAAAAATGGGTTGACTTCAGACCAGTTGTTTATCCCAAGTTAATTCGTTCCAGCCAGTGAAAAGTTTAGCGACCACCGTGAGCACCTCAGTAGGCTGTGAGCAGTCTCCCGTCAGTAATTTAGGGCCACTGGCTCCAGGGAAAGTAGACAGCCAGTGCCCTAAGACAAACACAACATCCATGCCTCACCGGGATTCAAACCCGGATCCATCGCAGACGAATGATCAGAAGCTGTCGCTTAGACCACTGCGCCACCATGTCGGCTAAGAAGCGCTTCTAGATCCGCTGCTGCTTTTTACCATGATCAAAGCATGTTCTTTGGCTTCATGATGTTATCAATAATGCCGGTGACGTCATAAGGGTCGAACGGGTCTGGAATGATGTTTAGGCATTGTCTTGAACATCAGGTATCAGTCTTACTGATATGAAGAAAGTATTATGTATAGACTAGTAACGAAGCATATCATCGGAGAAGATTTACCGACAAAAAATATTGTTTCAGCGCGAAAGAATTTCGTATATTTGGAAAACAACAACATTCCCTTCTAAAATGAAGTAAAATTATAAACTCAAAGGTACTATGAACTTAGTTTCATATTTTTTACAAGAATGCTTGTCCAACGAGAAGTTTTTTCGAAGTAATTGGACATGTGTCAAGAACAATTTTTTTATGTTTTCCGTTGTTGTTAAAGCATCGTTGTTAAAAATCGTTATTGTTGTCAAAACGTTGTGTTACACTGTTCCTCATAAAAATGCCACACCGTAAAGTAATGGGCGAAATCAGATCAAACTTATTTGCTGCACATGTATACAAGTAGGTTCGAAACGAAATCTTTAATTTCCAAGGGATTGCATGAATGTGTTGGGCGATTTAATTTCGAAGACATCTCATTCCACCGACAGTTGTTACATTCCAATTCGTTTCGCCGCCATGCCAGGCAGGGACTTACCAGCCATACTTAGCGTTCTTGATGGTAGGATTCCCGATGACGCCGATGAGGGATTCTCTCTCCTTACACGTGTTTTCGTCACCGAGATCACTCCGATGGAATGCTCAACATACCCAAGGAAGAATTTCCAAAGTTAAAAACGCCGAGCCGTTTTCTCGACTGACGCACAGACGATGTGTGGAGCCGAGCGACGGACGACCGCAACAGAAAACCGTCTTCTCCCCCGTAAAGCATTCGCGAACCAAACAGCAACGTCCCAAGGGTTAGCACATTGGTAGAGGCTTATATCACATCAAGGGTTGTCTGAAAGCTCTTTCCGTGGTCGTTTGCTTCTAAGAGGCCTCGTCGTTCACCGTCTGTTGCTTCGACTTCCCTTGACCTTAAACATTGGAGATCATCTCCTGCAATTCAGCCTAGAACGGAGACACTGGCGTGATGAATGGCAGCGTTTAGTGTTTTCCGACGAGTCACGGTTCAACCTAATGGCCCATGGTGGATGTATCCTCGTACGGCAATGCTCCGGTTTCGCGGCGGTCTAAGAGCTAGCTTATCACCAATCTCTCCAAGAAGGATCCAGAATCAAATCCCGGTGAGGCATGGATTTTGTGTTTCTCTTACAGCACTGGCTGTCTCCCTTCCCTGGAATCAGGGGCCCTAAATCAGGGACGGACGACTACTTATAGCCCATGGAATTGCTCAAGGTGGTCGTCAAACCTTCAATGAAAAAAATCCCTGTACAGCGACACCGTGTTGAGCAGCTGCTGGAGGTATGCATTATGCAGCGTCCGGGCCCGACACAGGACGTGCTGCTGTTGGGTGCTTTTGGGTTCCGTTCATGTTTCCGCCTCCTACGCATTGTAGGAACCATGACCAGCCAGCGGTGCAATTCCGGAAGTTATGGAGGCTCAAGTGCTACCGTATCTGCAGAAGGTCCCCGGCGACATCTTTCAACTGGACAATGCGCGACTACATGTGACGCGCGAAATGTTTTACATCTCTCAAATATCCGACATGTACCACGTATTCCTTGGCCCGCACGTTCACCTGATTTGTCGCCCATTGGACAAGTGCAGGATATGGTTTACCGGCACCTAGTATGTCAGACTCCGCCAGCAGTTACTGAAGATGAACTGTGGGTACGAATAGTGACAGTATGGGATGACCTTCCGCAGTGCGCCATCCAGAACCTCTTCCAGTCAACGCCACGTCGTGTACCAACCGTTATTGACCCTTGTGGTGATTCCCCATCACTTACAGCTCTGTACTTCTGATCACTTACGTCTTGTATCATAAGTAATATACCTTATAAATTTCACGTCAACATCTCAGGTCTTTCTTGGTGTTGAATTTTCAAGTGGCAACTGTATTGTATAAATACATTGCAAATAATCGTGACGTACCCACCGTTGAAATGTTTTTCGTGATTCTACTGTTATTTTCTTGGTTGTTCAAATGAAGCGTTTATTCTCGGTGGGTAGCTTTTCAAACAGTAAGTAGCAAAAGCACCTTTCTACTCTCCGTATTCTATCTATTTCGATAAAATTTAGCAGAGCTTAGCTGTACAATTCATCCTGAAAGTGGATTCATTTCAACCTATTCCCCTGATAAACGAGTTTCAGGACAGACGAGTTTGTAGCATAAAATGTTTAGTCGGTGATTTCTGGATATAAAGTTTCCAAAGTGGTTGAGGTAGTATTCTTTAGTGGAATGAATAAAATGAAAATGCATCGCCGATTTCCATGAGATTTGTTTGTTGCGCAACAACGTGAACGCTCTTTTCGGCCAAAAAAAGAAAGCATTTGAAAAATGTATCCTTACAACCTTGACATCAGAGAAACAATAGCTCCTTTAAAACAACATGGAATGAAATATTCCTGAAGAAAATGCTGAGATTCAGCATTTTGTTTAAGAATAGATTTTTGATCTGGATGTGAACCAGAGGCTTTGAAAATCAGATAACGTCGTGTGTTTCCAATTCTTACATCAGTAAATACCAAAGACTGTGTGAAATTACAAACCACATCACTGAAACTGCTCTAAGAAAACAAAATTATCCATTTTGCATGTATTTACTTTGTCTTCTCGTCCACCGAAATTGGATTATACATGTTCCTTGCTATTATTGCTTCAGTGCATGTAAAGAAACGAATTTGTTTTTGCACATCATTACTGCATAGTTCGATCTTTTTATTTCCTACTTAGTGTCAATGCTTTTGATGCAATGAGATTTGATTCCCGAAAACACAAAACAAAAGAACCATAAATTTTATTGTTGCAAAATAAATGTAGTACTGTGTAGCCAAGAAGAATGGCATTGGTTGCAAATCAACAATGCAGAAATTAAGTAATGAAAGTGAATTACTTTTAATGGAAAAGCAGGGAAACTTACGTAAATTAATTTTTTTCGAAGCACATTCCTCTTGCTATAATATAAGAAGTGGTATGATCAGCCAACCAAAAGAAGGGCTTGCAGAGGTCATCTTTTGGTATGGAGTAAAGAGCTGATGTCACAGTACTTTGTATCTCTTCATTGTCTTGAAAAACTTTTCCTTTTAACCCTTTAACGACCATAACGCCCAAAATGCCCGTACATACAAACCATCATAGCCGCCTGAAACGCCTCTCTGGAATAAGTCAGATTTCCTCCTGTTCTTTAAATTTGCATAACCTATGAGGGCTCAGCAGGAGTTACTGAGGCACCATTGTTCTCAACAAAGAAGTGAAACAAAAGACAGTTTTGGGCGTTATGGTATTTAAAGTGATTCCAGATTTTAGGATAATGGTCGTTAAAGGGTTAAAGACAGCTATAATTTAAGGAATAGAAGGTAGTTACATGGTGACAAATCTGAAGAATAGGGGGAGGGCGAGTACACACACTTGTTTTCGTGCAAGAAATTGCCGTACACTGACTGCTCTGCGTGCGGGAGCGTTATCGTGAAGTAGAAACCGTCCGTTTTTGCACTCAGGCCTGACACGAACAATCCTCTTCCACAATCGTTTCGATCCTCTTCCATTATCCTTCCAAAATAGATGTGTAAGCATTGCCAGTCACAGTTGTACCTTCAGGAATAAACTCGTGATTAGAGTTCCCTCGCTGTCGTAAAAGCACACAAGCATTGTCTTGATTTTGGACTTCTGTAACCTGTTCTTCTTTCCTTTATGTGACTGTGGCGACTTTCACTGAACATGCTGACGCTTCGTTTCAGAATCATAGCAAAGACTCAATGTCTCGCCATCCGCCACTTTGCTTCGGAGAAAATTTTGCATTGTTTCTGCAGTCTCCAGGATGTCTTTTGCGTACTCCACTCGTTCATGTTTCTGGTAGTCTCACAAAGCGTGCGGAACAAAACGAGCCCAAACTTCTCCCACCTCACCCCAAATCTTGCACTAAAATTTGACGAATAGTCCCCACATTAACACGGAGCTCACATTCCAGCGTCATCAAGGTCACACAACGGTTACTTTTCATCCTTTCGCGAACGTTCTTAATGAGTTCAGAGGTGCGCACTGAAATCGGGGGTACGGGCCTTTCGTCATTTTCCAATTCTTCTCGCCCATCCTTGAAACGTGCACATCATGGAAATATTTGTGCGCGAGGTTGGCAATGAGCCCCATAAAAATTACCCCAAAATCCAGCTGTCTCAGATGCACTTTTACCTATTTTTCTGCTCCATGACAGTGGGCGACAATGTTCTTCCACCAAAGGACGTCATGAACAACGTAAATAATCATCTGCGTAATATTCATGTAAATGCTGTTGCCACCGCATAGCTCATAAATGAGTTATTAAAAACCATGCCTGTGTGTTTTGCCGGGGTTTTAAAAAAAGTCAGTCTCATTATTTCATTGGCTTGCTGTGCATGATGAGACAATAGCGCAACTATGAATGTAAGATACCTCGATCGACATAGTGAACTTATTTCCAGCGCGAATTAATTGATAATAGCTGCGGTATAAGCAGTCGCGCTCTGCACGTGACATTTTAGCTGCATTGAAGGTTCTTAAGTCAATGGCTTGTTACGTGGCATGCAAATGAAAGCGGATTCGGACTGAATCTGCCATACTAACACAGCATGATAGGACAGCTCTGCAAAGGACTGTCGGCTAAAAATGTAAATCAACATTGTGTTCTCAAATTTGGAAACTCTGTGTAAGACTATTTGGACTGATATTAGCATCAGAACAGCGTGGAGGAACCATGGGTTACCATGGTCGACTTCATCCCCCTGAATGACCATTTGAAATATTAAATCTAAAGGAAAAGCAACACTTCCTGATGCGGAGGTGTAATTGTTCCAGCTGTGTTTAGTCCAATTCTTGTACAACGAATATATTCATTCCAGCTGATTGCAACTCATTTTGCTAACTCCGAGGCAGTTAAAGGGTTAATTAAGTTTACAACTTCAGCATCTACAGCAAGGATACGAATCATAATAGTTTTTCAAGTAGCTTATTGATCAAATAACCGATTTCCGAATGAGTACAAAACTTTAAATTTGGAAGAACAAGAGCATTTGGCATTTGACAAAGCAAGATTAGAGCGGCCGTCAGCGTCGAGAACTCCAGACCCTGTCGAACATGTGAACTCTCATTCAAGCAGACAAGCGGAGTACTGTGTCTGCTGTGGCTGATATGTCTGACATAAGTTATGGTTCTGCCGACGCAATAGTGAACGACAACTTAATTTATCAACAGGTGTGTGCCAGGTTGGTCTCGAAACAGCTGGCCGATCGATACAAACAACAGCGTATGATGATTACCACTCAGTTTTTGCAGCAATGTGAAGAAGATCCAGATTTACTCTTAAGGAATTTCTGCGAGAACGAGACCTTTGGGTACCATTTCGTTCCTGAAAGCAAAAGACAACATATAGAGTGGAAAACACCCTGCATTTCCAGCAATAAAAGAAGAAAAAAAAGGAGTTCAAAGATGTCTCTTCCGTCGAAAAAAATCTTGTCTACCTTGTTTTGAGATATGCATAGTCTTATTTTGGAACATAAACGAGAACACGGTCTAACTTTTAACAGTGCAGCATATTGGCCAACGCTTAAAGACAAGCTGAAATCTGTAATTTGCCAAAAAAAAAGGAAATTGTTGCAAAACAAAGACATCTGCATACGACAATGCTCGCCCTTCTTTAGGGGCGGCACCAATGCCAGTAATTATAAAACTTAAATTTGAGGTTCTTCCACCTTAAAAGCCCGAGCTTACACCAATCGATATTTATCTCTTTGGTTGGTCGTCTTAAAGCATTGCGTAATCGGATGTTTGTTAGTGATGAAGAGGTGAAAGAACGGTGCTTGCATGAGTTCACAGACAGCAGAAAACCTTCGCCATCAAGAATCTTTTGGATTGTTACAAAAAGTGCGTGGAACTGCACGGAAATTATTGAAAAATAATGCTAGAGTTCATGAATGGAATACGGGATTACACCATACAATACAAATTTTAAAGGTGAGAATCCGTTTATTGGTGTAAATATGACAAGATGGTAAGTCAGTTGATATCCGAAGACTTGAAAATTTCGTCGTCCTGGAGCGGGAACCTAATCCGCGTAACTCCCGGATAGCGCCCGAGTATGCTAACCACTACGACACCCAGAACAACCAAGTTTCAAGTTTCCGATTAATTTGAATATAACCATCACAGGATTCGCCAGTCGAAGCAACCTGCATTCATATTTAGCGAATCTGGAGGTTACGAATTCTATCCCGTGATTGCCCGGAAGAGCAGGTAAATCATAAATGGAATACGGGATTACACAGAAATTAATCAGAAACTTGAGACTTGGTCGTTCTGGGTTGTGTAGTGGTTAGCATACTCGGGCGCTGTCCGAGAGATGCAAGTTCGATTCCTGCTACAGAACGACGAAATTTTCAAGTTTTCGGATATCATCTGACTTATCATCCATGTCACATGTACACCAAAAAAACGGATTCCCATCTTTAAAATTTGTAATGCTAGAGTTCTTTGAGTTTCAATTTGCTTATGGCAAATTCAACAAAATTGTTATTTAGTTTCTTTATTTGCCCTAGAATTTTGAAAAACAACACGAGCGTCATGCAACCATCGGAGAAATTTGCAGATGAACAATAACTTCCATTATTTTACATATTGCCTCATTCTTGTATGCTTTGCGGATTTTAGATTTCTTACAGTCAGTATTGTTTCGAAATCAGTAGGATGAGTACGAATGTTTCTTGCAAATTATTCCTACAAAAGCTGACTAGTTTGGTTTGGAAAATGGTAATTTACAAAACTTGAGAGCGGTGTTTTCAAGAAGTTCTCTAGATAATTTTACCACTTCTAAGATGAAGCTGGCTGGCTTAGAGGTTGAGAACAGATAAAGCGGGGGAGCGACCTTTGAAGTAGTAAAAAGCCGAACGGCGATGTTTCTACACTGCTAATCAAATCCTCCCTAAAACCTAGGTCTAGTGTTCCCGCTAAGTACTTGCAGTTGATAATTACGGCCTTTGGTCATCCGGATCCTCTTTGCGGCTTTCATAATTGGTTTTGCTCTTGGCGCTCTATGGACAGATCTGATCAGTGGTTCACAAAACGGCAAATGCGAACCGACTAATCATTTCTAACAGAGATGCAGTTTTAATCATCTCTTTATGTGATTCATTTTATTCCCCCATAAGTGGATCCTAAGAATGTTTTCACGAGACATGAAGGAAAAGCAGAGGGGAATCCCATTATCGACTCTTTTTCGTGTAATCAGGATCACAAAAAACTTTTGTACGAATATCGATAAATATTGACTCGGTGAACTTGTTTACCGCAAGTTCAAAACTCAGCCTTCAGCTGGAAAATACTGACTTTTTGAGTCATCATGGCTTGCTCCTAATTTCTTAAATCAGTATTATGCTAACACACTAGTTTCAAATAAATCAGCTAATTATTAAGAAAATAACGTACTATCATAAACTGAATCGAAGAGTTTGGGACGCATTAGAGAGGTGACGCACATGTTAAGACGGCAAGTGGCAGTGATAAGCCCTTGCTGGCGTAGCTTAATTGTCAAAACATTCGGCTCCGGAGCAGAAGGATGTACGTTAGAAAGCCCACCAGCGGCAAATTTTCGGTTTCTCCCTGGCTCCCGGACGCCACTGACAAAATTTGGGTTTCACATTGGCTCCCGGACGCTACTGACAAAATTTGGGTTTCACATTGGCTCCCGGACGCCACTGACAAAATCTGGGTTTCACATTGGTGTCCGAGTGTAAAAATTGATCTTCTGGCAGTTAGGTTCTTCGAAAAATGTGTGATGTTCCTTTACCACATCGTCTGGAACTAGTGAGAATTCATTCTTGCATAGAAAGTTACTTCAAAGCGTTGTTTGAAGCGGACCTGAAACCTGAGATTTCGTGTCCTCGCATTTTTCATTGTGGGGAAGGAAGGGATATATATGACGTACTACGGAGATGACGCGCATACCAGGACGGCAAGTATGAGTGATAAGCCCTTGCCGGCGTAGATTAATTGGGAAACCAATCGGCTCTGGAGCAGGAGGGTATGGGTTTCACTTTGGTGCCCGAGGGTAAACATAAATATACTGGCCGTTATGTCCTTCAAAAAATATGTGATGTTCTTTCCACACATCGTCTGGAATTAATGAGAATTCGTTCTTTGCTTCGAAATATGTCTGATGCTTCTTCCATACATCGTCTGGAATGAATGAGAATTCCTTCTGCAGCGACCTCCTTCAAGCATGGTTTGCCGATTGACCCGGACACGTACTATTCCGTCCCAGCCTTTTCTCAATGGGGATATATGTGACGTACTACAGAGGTGACGGGAATATCAAGGTGGCAATTAGCAGTGATAAGCCCTTGCTGGCGTTGCTTAATTGGGAAGGCATCAGGTTCCGGAGCAGTAGGATGCTGGTTCGATTCACCACCGACAAATTTAGGTTTCTCAAGTTCGTCCTCTCTACGAATATCCACTAGTACACGTAGCCGATAGTTCTGAGGCAGCCACACGTAATACTTTACTAGCTTCGTCACCTTCCGTATTCCTTTACTGAGCTTTTACCCCCTCTTCCTGATTTTAAAGACGTATCTGGTATAAAACGTTTTAGAGACGATGATAAGTTTCAAGAAGCCGTAGGTGGTCTTTCCACGTTTGCACGTCTAGATGAAGCTTTTCGTTTCCAAGACCTAACATAGCTGGAAGGAAGATGTGTACCCCGGATGACCGAATGGTACAAAATTCTAGCTTCTAATCATTCGTTTGAGATAAGTCCGGGTTGGAATTCGGGGTGAGGCATAGATAGTGTGTTTGTCGTATCTGGCAAACACACCCTCATTGCCTCTCCCGGAATTCCAACCCGGACTCATCTCTTCTCTCTCTCTTACATGGAAAAAGGTGCGCCAAATTAGGGGCGGGTGGCTGCTTATAGCCCATTGAGTTGCTTACACTGGTCACTAAAACCCCAATAAATAAAACCAAAACAAAAAATAAAGATGTATTTATAGCAATGAACGAGAGACGCTCTGGGACAATAATGGCATAGAGCGTCACAGAATACAAGGCATAAGTGTGTTTGGCCACCTAAACGGTCCTTCCTCCACCTCTCTTCAACCGGAATGTTGGTGGGTAGTACGGTGTCAGTCCACCTTTGGCCTTAATGCATGCACCGACTCTTCGAGACATGCTTTCGACAAGGTTTTGGAACACAGCGATAGGTATGCGCTTCTATTCAGTACATAATGCTGCCGTTAACTGTTGCTTAGTAGTAGGCCTTGGTTCCAAACTTCTTATGCGGCACTCTAATTCCTCCCATAGGTGCTCTATGGAATTAAGATCAGGGCTCTGTGCTGGCCAGTCCACACACGATACGGAATGATCGTCAAACCACGCCGTAACAGTCCTTGCTTTGTGGCTCGGTACAGGTGCGCCTTTTGCTGGTACGAACAAGGCTCGGTTCCATAGTATTGCTACAGAGTTGGTAAAGCATAATTGTCCAGAATATCGAAGTAGACGTGCTGGTTAACAGGTTTGTCCACGATAACCAATGGGAGGGGACCATACCGCGAAAATCACCCCCACACGAGTACCCTGCCAGCTCAAAATTTGACCGTAGGATCAGTACACTGTCGTTAATAGCGTTCCCACAGCTCCCGCCATGCCCACACACGACCATCAGATTCATGTATCGTGTGTCCGGATTCATCAGTCCATAGGACCCGTTTCCATTGATCTACGGTCCACGAGAAATGTTCTTTACACCATGCTAAACGACGAGTAGCATTCCGTGTGGAGATGAAAGGCTTACGAGGAGCCGCACGACCACGGTAACCCATGGAATGAAGTTCTCTGCGAATGGGACGTGTACATACCGAGGTTCCAGCATTTTTATTCACCTGTACACTGACGTCTTTTGCGGTAAGTATTCCGTGAATTAGCTGTAACGACTCTCCTGAGGCTTCGACGTCCTCTATCACTGATTTCTTTGATCTGCTGGTACATTTTGCTGCTTCAGGTACACCATGTGTCTTCGATTTTTTCAGTACATCCAAAACAGTTGACTCAGGTATGTTTAAACGCCTGTCGGTTTTTCTTATGGACAACCCACTAATATAACACCCTACAATCTTTCCTTTCTCAAAGTCAGCTCTATCCCGCCGCGACATTTTCACTCAACCTTACAGTGCGATATGATCGTAGTCAGCCGCAGGCTTGTTTTTATACCGTTTGCCGCTGTATCGCGCATCTTAACAACGCAGTGGATCCGTTCATTTGCTTTTGAAGGGGTGTCCGGTGACTTTTATCAACATAGTGTATGTGACCTACATACCTCAGAGGTGACGCGCATGTCAATACGGCAAAGTTGCGCCTACAAACTTCAACGGCGTAGCTTAATTGCGAAGAAATTTGGCTGCGGATTAGAAGGATGAGGGTTCGATTCGTGCCACCGGGAACTGGCTTTTGGCTATGAACCTATGATCAACGAAGGTGAGCCTTATTTTATTCGGAACCAAGATGAACAGTTTTAATTTTTACCAAACCTGGAGCACACAACATAGGCCTGGCCATGGAAACAGCATGGGTTCTGCAGCTTCGGTTCAACTTTGAAAGACTTGCCCTGTGCTTTTTGATACTCATAGAGAAACTTGGATAAATGGGAAACTGCAGACCTTCAAAATGAAATGTAAGGTCAGATGGGAGGATTGAAACGCGTGTAATAAAATCATGATCTCCTGCATCATACCATTCATGATTGCAGCTTCGATGACAATTGAGATGAGTTTCTTGAGAGTCTGTTGTGGTTCATGACAGAGTGTTGGAGGACCCAGATTTAGTCAAGAAAAAAATATATAGTCAAGATGAAGTAGGAGAATCTACTAACGGATTCTCCTACTTCATGTTCTTCTACTTCACAGAAAAAATTCAGTATGCTTTAGTGCAATGTTAATCTTGGAAGAAATAAAATGTAAGAATATCAATATTTTCTCTCATTTCATTTCTTATTTCATTTGCATTTTGTTGAAATGTATTTCCACTCTAAAAGAATCGGAAACCTATTATTTTTTAAATAGTTGAACTATTTAAAGCGCGTAATAACACAAGGAAAGGCACGGTATGAAACGTAAAGAAACGCGCCGTCAACTGAGGCAAAAGGATAAAAGCATCGGATATACACAGTAAACAGGAAAACCAAATTTCAAATTGTAAATCACTCGCGCTATGCAAAATTCGAAATGGTTCTTCAAGTAACCCTATGTAAAATCTTCCCCTGGAAATATTATAGCTACGAACTATTTTTAGCGTTCAGTAACACACAAAGAGTAAACAAATCTGGAAACAACTGCGGCAGAAGGATACACATAACATATTGCGGAAATCTAGCAAAGTAAACAACAATATCAAATTTCGAATTGTAAATCCCGAGCGTTATACAGTAGCTTTTACCACGCTTTTTTTTATAAAAGGTTGGGTTTTTGCAATAGCTTTTAGCTTTTACTACGTTTGGCGTAAGGTTCTCAAAGTTTACACCAATAGCACAAAGAAATATTGTTGCGTTTATGCAAAGTGTAATGAAATATTGCTTTGCAAGAGTGCAATGAAATCATTTAGTGAAATGAGCCATTGTTTCGTGAGCTTATGGCATAGCATACAGCAAGATCAAATTTCAGAAATGGTTTCTTAAAAAATGGTTGAATTTCAACCAAAATGGCTCCGAGGTGCAAATCATGTTCCTTTCACGTTTCTGCCAAATTTCCAGCCCCTACGTTTTATAGTTTCTTCCGTAGGCGACTGACAGACAGACATGGTAATTTTATAATTATAAACTACGCAGAATCTTGTTATTTATTCGAGACGTGGTGTTTAGTTTAAATGCTCATTAAAAAATTTCTGTATTACGACAAATTTGCTTTTGCTCTACATTTATTGAGTATATTGATCTAAATCTACGAAACACAGAAAAGATTCAGTATGCTTTAGTACACTGACAAGACAGCCATTAGATATACGCACCCACTTTGTAACATGCGGGTCCAAACTGTACCCTCGCAACAGCAGAAATAGGTCGTAGCACGGACTCTATCGGGTGTGAAAAAGGTTCGGGTGGTACTGCGGCCCACATGATTCCAAGACAGCAGTCAGTAAAAACCCAAAGGTTGTCGGTGGTGGGTTTCGGGCTCCAATGTATCGCTCCATTTCACCCCACATATGCTCAGTTTCATTCAAATTCGGAGAGTGACAGGTCCATTCGTAGGATACGAATTCTTCGTCAAATGGTCGCAACGAAACCGAGAGTTGTCTTGTGGAAAGATGGAACCATGTTGTGGAAAATGGACAGCTGTGAACGGGTGTAGGTGGTCTGAAAATACCTCAAGATAGCTGTGAGATGATGGCGTATCAATAGGTATAAAAGGACCAAGGGAGCTCATACATTACACCACCACCACCGGAACATTACACCAACTCCACTGATCTTTCTAACGATCCAGCTTGAGAGTTGGGGTCCAATGCCTGGTGTGCTCTATGGCACACGCTTGCCCTCCCATTGACGTGTTATACCTTTGCACTTCTGTCTACGGACTATTTTCTGTGTTCTACGGCAGAGTGGCGATGTTTCTTCACCTACTGCAACGTCATAGCTCGGTCTCATACTTGATTGGAACACCGGGAGCATGTTTTGGACACCAAGCTCCATCGTGCCGACATAGGTCGAATGGTCTTTGCATAACGCTTCTTAGGTGCCCTGCCGTTAAATAGCAATTACATCCTCTCATATTGCCCTCATGGGCCGCTGATAGCCGAGTGGTCAACGTTCGTGCTTGCTACGGAAAAGTCTCAGGATCGATCCCAGGCAGGCACGAACGCTGAAACCACAAAACATCTGCCGTGCGTCCCATAGGCACGTTAAGCCATCGGATCCCGGGTACTGGTCCCCCGGTTATAAATAAGAGCGTGTTCGTGTCCTTTCTACACACTTCCGTGTGACTTCCTCGTCGAACACTGTAGCCCAAATCTCCTAGCTTCTTACTTCCAAGTGTTGTTTAAGACCAGTGATCAGATACTTTCTTCCTATAAAATATTCTGCATAGATCTCTCACATTATTCTATTATCCGAAAATGGTAGTCGCAGAATTGAACTCTTTTCATAATTAGGGATAAATAGCAAGCCTGAATTTATCGCCTTTCCATAAAACTCTCTTGAATAGCATCGCAATGCAAGGTGTAAAATTATTTAAAGTCTTAAATTACCTAGACACACTTAAGTTTTTACAAATCTTAAGTCTTGCATCTTCGGTCTTTCCTTAAGTTTTCTTTAAAAGTCTTCACAATTTAAACAAAATCTTAGAATTTGTAGAATTGAGGAGCTCTCTTTATCTTATGTGTAATGATAGTCAAATTTTTTTCCATCCAGACTGCTCTTGATTCCATCCGATATAAGCGTTACTGGAAAAGATTTCTTGCATTAAACACGCAATTGTATGGAGTTCTAACCACCACACCTGAAACTTAAGGCTGTTTTACTTTGCATCCGCCTTTATGCACATTTCTGAATCCGCACTTCTATATAGGTTCAGAGAATTAAGTACGTTATCTTGAATTTCTGATAACCATTCGTAAAACTGAGAGTCTCGGTTTACATACCCTTTTCGGCATGTTTCTGAAACAGTACCAAACGTAAATGAAAGACGTAAACTTACTGTAACTTATTTGCTCGAATTAAATGAAGTCAAATGGTGTTATTACATTTCACTTATCAAGACATTCGTAACCGGACTTCACATAAATTTCAGCTGTAAACGAATTCAGTAACAGATATCTGTCTACGCATTAAAAAGATATGCTAATTCTCATCTTTTACATTTCTACAACATTGGATATGCAGTCATTAAATAAATAACCTGTTAATTTATGCAGTTAATTATAAGTAGGAGTTTTGTTTTACTTAAAATTGCGCTTAAATGATAGAACAATTAAGAAACACTAAATTTATACCATTGCACCACTTAAGCAAAATTGCAGAATTCGTAGAACTAAATTACTTGTACCTTTTGTTTAGTAATGGTCAATGTTTCTAGTAGATTGTTCCATTTAGTCCTGTAAGTTTTTTAAGAGTGCATTGTCTGTATTGAACACGTTATTTTATGAAGTTCTAGTCATCTACTTTTTAAGTAAGTGATTTTTTCTACTTATTTGGAAAATTGTTGATACAATGTCTAACTAAAATGAAAAGTAAGTTAACTTCTACTTTTAAGTGCTCAAATGAAATGAAACCATTATATGAAATTCAGTTTACCAAAACTGTCAACAAAGTTTTATGTATTTTCTACCTGTTAACGAATTTGGGATCACCACCGAAGCACAAACTGTTGTTGCATTACAAAAAGATGGTCTTTCTTCTCGTTTAGCTTTTATAGTATTAGAAATACAATAATTACGTGAAAACAATTTCATGCTTTCTATTATGATGAGTTTTTTTTTATTCTAAAGATGTTCAATTGGTGCACATCAGTTAATAAAACAAATTATATGTCATTTCGCCGCTTAAAGAAAATATGCGAATTCCCAAAATTGCCGCAATGGGGGCGAAGACTTCCAACGTGGGTCCGGGTTCTAATCCCGCGAAGCATGGATGCTGTGTTTGTCTTATGGCACTGAATCTGTCCACTTCCTGCAGCCATTAGTCCTAAATTAGGGACGGGGGCACTTCTTATGTCCAGTCAAGTTCATCACGGTGGTCCGAAACAAAAAGAAAATATCCCAGAATCAGATAAAACGTGAAATACCTATCACTGTGTTCTACCAGATTGCGTTTCATTTAAATGAACATAAACTGTGGTGTTCCTAGAAGAGAAAACATTTTATTGTACACATGAACACGATCATACCAGAAATCATTCCCCAGAACAAACAGTTTCATATTTCACTCTTTATTTCAGTTTTTGAAGTATTAAAGTAAAGTAAATGTACCAGGATCTGAAATCAACTAAAAATTAGTTTACGCCTCATAAAAAATTCGCGATCAAACTCCTTATTTCTTTCTCCTATTCACGAGTTTGATTACAAGTGAAACATGATTTGTCGTCAGATTCATTAAACTGCTTTGCATCCTCGCTTTCCATTTTAAGAAATGCGTTTGCGTTCGATAACCAAACAAATCTAATAATTTATGTACTTTATAATATTCTAAAAATTCATGAAATTTTTACCTTGAAACTAGGTATCATGTTTTTTAAAATAGTGCATCTTAAACTGCCTATTTTTCAATCTGACATCAAATATCTGGATTATTCTATCTTCACCAGATCTGTTGCGAACAACAAATTATGTCAGCCGTGTGTTAGACTTAATTATGGTTTAAATAGCATACTGTATAAAGCCATTATCCTATGGAATAATCTCCCAGAGAGCATCAGATCCGTGGAAAATATCAAAAAGTTTTCCTTGTCTCTGCGAAATTACATTGTAAATCACCCTTGATCTCCATAACGCAACTCAACCCTATCATTAAATTGTAGTTCCAAGCATGCTGCTAACAGTGGGGCTTCTGTTATAACCATCTTACTTGCTTTCATATATGCCATATGTTTTATTCTTTTTCTTACATCTGATAGGGGGAATCGCCTTACAACCAATGTGTGTTCAGATTCCTCCTGGTGTATTGCATTTTCATATAACTGTAAGTTTTAAATGTGTGCAATAAATAATTTTATTGTATTGTATAAGGAATTTTGTTTATATTGCAAATTATTTTCAAATAAAATATCAGTTATAAGAAACATTATACATAAGTCGTTACACCACTTAAAGGAAATTACAGATTTCTCGGAGTTAGGTGATCCTACCTTATGATTTTAAATACTTTCTGTTAGATGATTTTTTTAATGTAGCAAAACGATTTCGTAGAAAAAATGCTGAATAAGATCATATCAGATGTCGTTCCAGAAAAAAACAAACTTTTTATATTTTAGGCGTTTAGTAAAATTTTTAAAGAGTACATAATTAAAGAGGAAAGTGAATTTAGCATGACTTCATTTCTCGGGTGAAATAAAAATGATATTGTAACTTACCTAAACTTTCCAACAAAACTTCTTATTTCTTTCCCGTATTAATAAGTTTGGAGATGCGAAAGAAATGCGGAATTTAGTCACATTAAGAAGATATACTTTTCTCTCCTCGTTTTCCGTATTTGCCCTGAGCTGGGGGAGGACTGTCAGGTATCTACTCTGATGACTGTCTTTCGTGGTGCCAGGGAGAAATCTGAAGACAGAGGTGCGGCGTGCTATCAATCCAAGCAGCTTGGAATTCCTAAAAGAATTCACGGCCTCTAGAATTCTGCCGGCATCTCGAGGCGGAGCGTACAGCACTCTCTCCGTTTCCACCAATCGGCACAAGTTCGACAACGAATTACAGGTGATCTTCAGGGGGCGCCACGGCTCCGCAAAAAACTAACATTCGAAGCAGACATTTCTCCTGAGTTCTGGCTGGGGCGCAAGAGAGTTCGTTTTCGTCTCCATTACTACATTAAAATACCGCTCGAATAATCCTTTGCATGTTTAGTGAACTTTTAGTTCAGAGAAATAGCAAATTCACTGCATTTAGCAAATTTCCCCTCAATAATTTCTCTCGGGAACTAATCAGCAGGCGACAAAGTAATTAGCCTATGAACTTATTCAAACTTTGCTCAACTTGAAGCAGTCGTGACCTCCTATTTCTGCGATTAAATTTAAGGAAATAATTTAGTTGGCAAAAACATGAACAACCCGATGCCTCTATGGGGAATGTCCTGCCTCACGAAGCTCTCTTCTCAGGTGGATAATAATATCCGAAAATAGATAATGAGGATGTCAGCTTTTTTGCATTTTTACTTTTTTTTTCCGACGCATTCTAGATTTCTACGAATAGCCCTTAGCTGAGAAGAACATGCTGATTTTTCTAAACTGTTATACAATAACGGCGGCAAATTTTCTCTCAGCATTAAAGAATTTATCTGGATGTGATTAATGATGGCGTGATAAGGTTCTAAGCCAGTGGTATTCAACCTCAAGTCGCGACCCAAATTTGGGTTACGGGGGTCTGACGTAGAGTCGCGCGAGCGTTTTATGGAAGGGTTGCTGATTATGAAAGCATATGAAAATTTGTAACTAAATTTAAACAGAATGATCGAGAAAATGTAATTTTTAAATCTGTGTTTATCAGTTTTAAAACATACTGTAACAATTAAACATACTTTAACAACTAATCATACTGGAACAATTAAACATTCTGGAACATTCTGGCACATTTTTCAAATTACTAGTGATCGCACTTTATTTTTATACTTCAAACCATAGTACTTCTGATAGTAATTCAACGTTGCAGTAATATTGATGGTGAAAGTGAATTTGGCTGTTCTGAAAACACAGGAGAATGCTAAACATGATTTTACTTGCAGAAATGGCAGCGAAGCCTTCCCCTTTCCTTGCAGTGTAGTTGAACTTTTTCCCGGCTGCTTCAGTTTGCTGATTTGGCAGCGTTACCATCGACTCTATTGTAGTTTTTTTTTAAAGGGGAGTTATTGGCCCTTGTTAGACACTCAATGATATATAAGCAGTCAACCGTCCTTAATTTAGGGCAACTGGTTGAGAGAGAGCAGTGAGAGAGCCAGTGTCGTAAGACAATACAACTTCCATTCTTCACCAAACTTCGAACCCAGACACATCTCGCACAAATGATCACAAGCCAGCGCTTAGACCAGTGTGTTTCCGGGGCACATGTGCTGTTACAAGTGTCGCCAATTGAAACGTGCTTTGTCCGTGAAAGTGTGTTTGTCTTCATAATATCTGTGTTTCGAGTATAAGTGAGTCTATAGATAGATAGATATACTTTTACGAGAAATGAAGATTTATCAATTGATGGGGAAGAGCTAGAAATAACCAATGAAGAGCTGGAGAAATGGCGATGGGCTGGACATATTGCCAGAAGAACGGACTACCAATGGAAAATCGGAATTTTAGACTGGATCTCAAGAGACAGGAAAAGATCCAGAAGAAACCCACATGGGAGATGGATGTATGACATTCAAAAGCATGCAGGAGTGAAATGGAGGAGACTGGCTCAAAACAGACCGTTATGGAAGAAACCTGTGGAGACCTTCATCCAGCAGTGGATTGATAATGGTTGGCAAATAGATTGGAAAATGGTTGCGTCATGTCAAGGTCAGACACTCATCAACGCAGTGGTGTCAGAACAACGCGCTATCATTAGCTGAGTGGACGTGGGAGGGTTTGGAAATGAAAGCGTGCATCTCCTCAGGTCGAGTCACGGTGTTAGACCAGAGCTCGTACGTGAAAATAGAAACTCTGCCGGGATCCACACTGCCTTGCAAGAAGTTTGTGGGGAAGGAACTCTTGATCGAAGCACAATTTTTTGATGAGCATGGCGCTTTCGTGGGGGCCAAAGCAGCATCGAAGATGTTCACCTGTCAGGCCGACCTCAGACGGTGACAGCCAAAACAGACAAACTGTCACCATTGTAGCAACACTTATCGAAAAGAATCGCCGTTTGACAGTCGAGGAGATTGCTCATCAGGAAGATTTGTCCACCATGTCTGTTCACCGGATTTTGTCCGTCTCACTGGGAAAAAGAAAAATCGCCACGCGCTGGGTGCCCCATCAACTCAACCCCGAGGCCAGAGTGAGCATCGCACAGGATAACATCCACAGGTTCGAAAAGGAGAGCAACACCTTCCTGAACAGAGTTGTCGCAATTGATGAGACTTGGCCCGGTGATTTTGTGCCGGAACTGAAGTCACAATCAGCGGAATGTAGGCATCCAAGTTCTCCACGCCGTCGGCAACAATCCAAAGTGAAGCAAATGATTATCTTTGCGTGCGATACTCAGGGTGTTGTGGTCTCTGATCGAGTGCAGATAGGGCAAATGTCAACGCACAATATTATCGTGACCTTCTGAGGACAAAGTGGAGACGTAAAATTCGTCAAAATCGCCCCAACTTGTTATAAACGGCATCGATCTTGCTGCATGATAACGCATCGTGTCATGGTGCAGCGTCGGTACGGGTACTTTTGTCGAAATATGGTATGGAAACTTTATCCCACCCACCATACAGCCCTGATCTCAGTCCACTCGACTTTGATCTCTTCCCAAATTTAAAAACTCTGCTCCGTGGCATCCACTACGAATCGCTGGACGAACTGTATTGGGCGTGACCCTAGTAATACGACTGGACGTGACCCGAGTATAGCAGTGTATATATATATACACACACTGCTGGCCACCCAAAATGCAACACCAAGAATGACACGAGATAGCAAAGCTAGATTTACTGGACACATAGCAACAGATACAAAGATGAAACGACTGAGCTTACAGGCCCGTAAGACTTGCCGAACACGCAGACATCAATAGTTCGTGTGGCCCCATGGCTAGTAATAACGGCCGCTGCACGCCGCGGCATCGAACGAAAGAGGCTTTGGATGTGGGCTTGGGATATGTCGGTCCAGGCTGCATCTACACGTTGCCACAGTTCATCAGGCGTAGCCGCGGGTGGTGCTTGCCGGGCCACTCGGTTGCCGATCAGCGACCATACGTGTTCGATGGGCGACATATCGGGAGAACAGGCGGACCACGGCAGCAGTGACACCTAGAGGGCCGTGAAGAATTGTTGCACGATGCGTGCCACGTGCGGGCGCGCATTGTCCTGTTGAAACATGGCCGCTGGCAGGTCCTGCAGGTAAGGGCTACAGGCGCCAAAACGTCGGAGATGTAACGGTGGCTGTTGAATGTACCGGCGATGCGTACCTGAGGGGTGCGGGTGTCATATCCAATTGCGCCCCAAACCATAACGCCAGGCGACGGGCCAGTATGGCGATGCATAATGCAGGCGTCATACAGTCTGTCGCCGCGGTGCGGTCACACGCGGATCCGACCATCGTGCCGTTGCAGGCAGAAGCGGGATTCGTCGGAGAAGACAATGTCGTGCCATTCCGTAGTCTAGGTGCGGCGTTCAACGGCCCAATGCCACCGCACTCGCCTGTGGTGTAACGTCAATGGTAATCGGAGCAATAGGCACCGTGCGACAAGTCCCTACGGACGACGTCGAACGGTGCGTGCTGACACAGGTTGTTGCGCAACACACCCTAATTCTTGCGCTAACGTTTGTGATGTGGCGGCGCGAGCCGTCAATGCCCGCCGCAAAACATGCCGGTCCTCTCGTTCGGTGGTGTGCCGTGGCTGCGGCAATCACTCACGTCGGTCCGTCCGTCCGTCCCTCCTTCCCCCACCGAAATCATACTCGTCTCACTGTGGCTGGATGTCGTCCCACACGGGCGCCGATGTCTCTGTACGATAAACCGCTGTCGCGATAAGCCACTATTCGTCCTCTGTCGAACTCCGAAACGTGCTGGAATGATTGCCGTATTCTGCGACGAGGCATCAGGAAGCTTCCCACGTACAGGTCCGGCAGCACAACACACTTCCACTACTTACACCCAGCTTTCTGTGCATCCTTCTGATAGTGCTTCTCGGTGGTGTGCCGGGCGCACATGATTTGCGCATGCCCTGCAATGCTAATCGTTTGCATGTTCTCTCGCGGGCGACGCATGCTGCGAATTTCAGGCCAATCGGATGCTTCCTTCATGGTGTTGCATTTTGGGTGGCCACCAGTGTATAAAGCGTAATGGTAAAGTCAGGAATACATCCTTTTAAGGGAAAGTTTATGCTGAATTCAAATATTTTTACAGAATGTTGTTACCAGTAATAGAAGTGAAGTTACAAGCAAAAATGTGCAAGCGAAGAAACACAAATCCAGTTCTGAAGAAGCGTTCGCGCCCCGCTAATCCACTGTAGCTTTCTCCGACGTCCGGTAGTGAGATATAAAAGGATTAAGAATCGTCTGCCGACTTAGAACGCAGCTTCTTGTAGTCATTTAACGGATGTTTATGCAGAATTCCTGGCGATATTTGAATTTCGGAATGTCAAAGACCCGAAAATTGGTCCTGCCTCCTCAAACTAGGGCAAAAATTATTTACTTTGCATGAACTTGGATTCAGTAGTCGTACAATTGCTGCTAAATGTGTCTTCCACTGTCTTGCGCACCATTAAAAGAGTTGCAGAAACTGGATGTGTTTGAAACAGAAAAATAGCATGTCGACTAAGGCTGTGTACTGAACGTGATGATCGCAGGTTGATTCGCCGTTCCTTAAAATCAATGTTTAAAACAGCCACTGATTTAAGAAATGAGGGGGAGAATGAAATAGGCATTATTGCACATGCACGTACAGTTCGTCGTTGGCTACAAGAAAATGAACTGACTGCACGAGAAGCTGCCCGAGAACTTTTCCTAACGGAACGAGACGGCTCAAAAGAATTGCTGGAGCCAAGACACACAAGAATTGGACTGTTGATGAATGGAAAAATGTTATTTTCAGTGATGAAACAACTGTTACTATTTCCGCTAATAATGGAATTAATTATGTACGTCGTCGATCTGGTGAAAGATATAAGCCATTAAAGAAATACGGGATTACGCCATATAATACAAATTTTGAAGATGGCAATCCGATTTTTGGCATAAATGAGACAAGGATGGTAAGTCAGATAATATCCGAAAACTTGAAAAATGTTCATCGTCCTGGAGCGGGACTCGAATCCGCGTCTCCCAGAAAACGCACCCAGCCAACAATCAAGCACCCACATTCGGTGATGTTATGATCCTGTATTTTAGCGAGTGGTGTTGGCCGTCTGCACATTGTTGATGGCACATTGAATGGATCGAAACATGTGGATAATTAGGATTCCAAACTGCTACCATCTGCATAAGACATGGGTGTGCAGAATGTTATCTTTCAGGACGATAACGCGCCATGTCATCGTGTAACGTACCAGGAGATGTGACGTACCTGCCAGAAGGACGCACACGACATAAAGGCAGATAGGAATCAGAATACATGTCCGCGTAGCTTAATTGGTAGAGCAACTTATTCCGGAATGAGTTGCTCTACCAATTAAGCTACGCGGACATGTATTCTGATTCCTATCTGCCTTTATGTCGTGTGCGTCCTTCTGGCAGGTACGTCACATCTCCTGGTACGTTACAATCGGTCAAAGTTGGTTGACGAGTGGTTTAATCGAAAAGTTATAAGAAAAATGTGTCAATGCTCATCAGTCTTAGTTATCGATCATAATAATCATCGAAAACTACGAACTTATGAGCAGTGACACAGTTCTGAGCATTTTGTGCATTTTGAAAACAAATTAATGGATTTATAAATAACTAAACGAGATATTTCCTTTCGTTTCTTGTGTAGGTATACACATTGGTGGATGAGATAATTAAAAACGCTGAGTAGCGGGTTTTTCAAAAATGTCACTTCGAAAGTGCAGCTGACTGACTCGCTAATTTCAGAAATGTGTTCTTTAACGTGGTTTGAAACACGTCAGTTTCATCTGCTTGTTTATTTATCTGTGTATTAATTCATTAGGAAACAGCCGAAATTACAGAATCTAAAAATGCCTGCGATTCCTTTAAAACCTGATGTAACCAGAAAATACGTACTAAGTAAAACCCAGTGAAATAATCTGGGCTCTGGCACGATTTTGTTAATGATACCTCTTTCATCGGGAGCTGAGAGTTCTACAGCGGAGCACCTGGAATACACAGCATACGATTTCTTGGAGCAGGATGGTTCCAAACGTTGCTAAGGGGATGAGTGTGTGCGTGACGGCTGTGTGTCCCAAGTGTTCCTTTGTATAAGACTCAGCCTCTGGTGAAAGTGGCAAAAAACAAGAAATGACATAAAGCTGAGCTTACCCCGTGAAGCTCTACTTAGTCTTTTCTGGTTTCAGCAGTTTTTTTTATTTAATTAGTGTTTTTATAAATACACCAGACTTTGAATACTAAAGAGACGCATATAACGTATCAGATCCATTTATTTTTGTGCTGTAGTAAGCAGAAAGATTCTCCAAACTTTTGCTCTCCACTGGGAGGCTTTTTCAATGCAATCGTGGACATATTTTCAAAAAATCATCTTGTTTCTTACGTGTTTTAATGTCCTGCATTTTTATTTCTACCATTGTCTTGAAAAAGCCTCCCAATGAAATGCAAAAGCTTGGCAAATGTTCGTGCTTACTACACCACAAAAAACGGATTTGATACGCCGTATGCGTCTCTTGAGTATTGGATTTTATTTTTCACACACACACACACACGCAAATCACTCGATTATTGTATTTTACGTGATAATAATCACATAAAATACAATAATGGAGTGATTTTCATCAAACATTAAGTGTGATTCGTTAATCATGATGGCATTTCCCACATGCTTCATTCCAAAATTTGAAATGGGATCATTTACTTATAACCAACGGATAACTCAGGCTTCAGTAAGTACGCAGGAACACACACTATTTACTTTTATATTTCTCCGTTTTATGTTTGTAATTGAGCTCTTCACTTACATTCACTGCTGTCCTGGGTAATCTAATTTTTTTTCTTCGAGAATCTATATCTTTTATAGCCCAAAATTATTTATGTAAATAGATTATTTCCTCGTCTCCATATTCCTGAAAGAGATCAGCCGACAACTTTCCGGAATCCAAAATATTATTTGTTTACTCGGTATGGAATTTGAAGCATCCGCTGATCTTCGCATATTTTCGTGAAAGTTTATTTTCGCCGATAAGAATGATTCCTCTTCTTTCTGTCGGTGAGGAGTTTAGAAAAAAAGTTATAGCTTTGCATTTTTTTCCTCTTCTGAAAATCGTTCTGATCCAACTACTTTCCCAGAGCCGGTATCTTAATTTCCCAACATAGCAACTGTTTCGAAATTTACAGAGGTTCGCTTAACGCTTCTGCATCACCAGTTTCCACGTTCTTTTATAGATCCTCGCTTGAACTTATTTTTAGGTGAATCTCAAGAGAACGTTTTAGAATAGAGCAGGATTTCTGAAGGATGCCCGTGAAGTTATAATGAAAAGTTTTCGTTTGCGTGTGGCATCAGAAGTCATTATTCATGCGAAACTTCGTGTTTTTGACTGTCTTTTGCTTTTTATGATCTCCATTGATTCTTATTTCAACCAGTTAATCAAACTTTTCTCCCGACCGGCTGCGCAACTTAATTATCTGGATCTTATTGAAGACTCCAGTATCACTTCTGAAGGTTGCTCCATTAGTAGGTATACAACAGGAGAATCAGAATAGTGTGTTTTTCAGTAAAGGCGCCATGATTCAATTCACTTTCAAATTCGCAAGGTAAAAAGAAAAAAACAGATAGGCTCCGTTCTGATGGAGCCGTGAGTTTGGAACGTAGGACTACGACTTGCAGATCGGAGAGCTGAAATGAGCTAGTCGAGTATAGTTTATTTATTTGTTATAGCCAACACAGGTCTAGGATATGAAAAGTAGCTTACATAATTTTTACAAATAACGCTGGATACATTGTGAACACAAAGCAGATCGATACACGAATTACCCAACGTGGTGCTCTGTCATTTTGGGCTTCTTACATTCCTCATCACTTGCTCTTTTCTCCAGTTTTGCTTGTGTTCATTCTGCGAATTCCACGGCATTGTCGAAAATGTTAACCCTTTCACATGAAAACAATTTTTAAAAATTTTAGTTTAAACCGCTGCGATATGTTCTTTACATATTTGAATAGATCTCGTCGAGAGCTTTAAAACGATACCACGCAGAGTCGTTTTGCACCCACGGATTTCCAGATAAACCGCGTTATTGTCAAAAGTATTCACCGGTTCACAAGAAAACAACTTTTAAAATGTTCAGTTTCAAACCACTGCGAAATGTTCTTCTTATATTTGAATAGATCTTGCCCAGAGCTTTAAAACGATACTACGCACAGTCGTGTTGAGCTCACGGTTGCGCAGTTAAACTGAGTCAAACCAGGCGGCACACCCAGAAATATTGCATCATCTCGCCCGCACACAATAAGCGAGGGGAGCATCGTGCGCACGATGTATTGCGCAGTACTCAATTATTGGACTCCATGCTGTTTACAAATATGCTAACACGATTAGTGTGCTCTACGTATTTTTAACGCGATAATGATTTCAATTGGGACTTATTTTTGTCACGGGCGGTTGGCCTTAAGTCACCCCATACTATCCGCGGACTTAGATCTAGTCCTACTTGCTTCCCCTACTGGCCTGTCACTCGTTCTTTCCGCTTCCCTCCCCCTCCCCTTTTTTCTCACTTTTCAAGGCTCTACTCTCCCGCTTTCTAGTTTCTCTGTCTCTTCTCTCTATCACTTCCTTCGTGCTCCATCATCATCTGTACCACTTCCGATTCCAGATGTTCCAACCACAGCTTTGCCGTGCGTGTGGTCGACAGTTTCATCTGTGCTGTCTACACCAATGGAGAGGAATATTTATTGGTTATTTCTGCATCGTCGCCTGCCGGTACCAGCCACGCTCTATCAAATGCCCCTCATCACTTCTCCAGCCCGTGTCTTCTGTCACATGCCTGCAGATGTACCCCATGTTTATCTTTCTGTCCGGTGCTTCAACCTCTCCATCATCTTGCATTCACTGTGGTGCAACATCTGTGCGCACTCAACCTTTCATTTAGAGCTTTTTTTTTTTTTTTTTTTTTTTGATTGGAGGTTTAACGACCACCGTGAGCAACTCAATGGGCTATAAGCAGTCGCCCGTCCCTAATTTAGGGTCACTGGTTCCAGGGAAGGGAGAGAGCCAGTGCCGTAAGACAAACACAACAGCCATGCCACACCGGGATTCGAACCCGGACCCCTTCGGACGAATGATCAGAGGCCAACGCCTTAGACCACTGCGCCACCGGGGCGGCCATTTAGAGCTTACGGTACCCTGTATAGCTCGTTTCAACCTCCTACTCCGCTACCTACAGCAAGTTTTTTCCCCATTGGAGGTTTAACGACCACCGTGAGCAACTCAATGGGCTATAAGCAGTCGCCCGTCCCTAATTTAGGGTCACTGGTTCCAGGGAAGGCAGAGAGCCAGTGCCGTAAGGCAAACACAACATCCATGCCTGACCGGGATTCGAACCCGGACCCCTTTCGGACGAATGATAAGAGGCCATCGCTTAGACCACTGTGCCACCGGGGCGGCACCTACAGCGAGTGCCTTTGTGTTCATCCTAGCCCGTCACGTCACATATCTTTATCATCAACAGCTTCGATCTGTTCCAGTAACACCCACCATCTTCCAGGCAGGGGATGCAATGTGTGCGCCGCCCCGGTGGCGCAGTGGTCTAAGGCGCTGGCCTCTGATCATTCGTCCGAAAGGGGTCCGGGTTCGAATCCCGGTCAGGCATGGATGTTGTGTTTGTCTTACGGCACTGGCTCTCTCCCTTCCCTGGAACCAGTGACCTTAAATTAGTCACGGGCGACTGCTTATAGCCCATTGAGTTGCTCACGGTGGTCGTTAAACCTCCAATCAAAGAAAGAAAGACAGAAAGATGCAGTGTGTGGTATCTTCCGCAACAGCCTTCTGTCGCGATTACGCCTTGCATATGCGTCTGCCTTAACTGACTCTCGGAAACGTCGCTTTTTTCGGGTTTGGTCACCGTATCGAGCCTGGTTTACAGATCCCACATTTCATCTGTAACTCCTTCTTTGAGAACTATTCTTTAAATTTTATTCTACTGACTGTCTGACCAAGCTTTCTGCGCCTGTACATAACGATTGCCGGTTACTGAATTTCTCCAGGTACTTTCATCCATGTCTTTGTGACGTACATTGATCAACACACCTGCTCTCTAAGAAGAGCGGTTTCCCCATCGAAGTATTTTTACTGCCTTTGAATACACATTGTACATATTATAATACTTTTATTAATTGTTGCACTACATATTTTCTTTTAACCTTTTCATACCAGCACTGCAATGTATATAGCATTTTAACCTCACATTCATCTCTGTATCTTTTACTAGAACTGTTCATATTGATTCCTTCATTGTACATCACTTTTGCATTTTTTCATAAACCATTGTTACCGCTCACTTTGTTGCTCAACTTTTCCATGTTGTCACTTATGTTTTTTTGTTTTTATTGTCATTGTATATAGCACATCTGCATTTGAAAATTTTCATCGTCATTGTACGTATGTCGTCATTTATGTTTCTGTTGGCATTGCAAATACAGGCCCTCTACTTCTTACATCCTAGTTTTCTCAATAAACATGTTGAAAACCTACGTCAAAAAGTATCAGATCTTAATGCAACCACCCACACATATAGTTCTACGATCATATACACTGGTAATCAAAATTAAATGATGAGTTATGTATTCGTACATAATTCGAAGTATTTATAAGAAAATTCAATGAAATTTGGTAAAGAGGTTTAGTAGTACATTATATAATCAGTCAAAACATTAAAACCACCTCTCCTATATGCAAATGAGCGCATGTTCAGCTAATCAGCGTCACGTGCCAATGCCACGAACGATACATATAGCACCTGGGTCGGAACTTTCTTAATCAGTGTTTCTTTGGAAGTATTTATAAGAATACTTCGATAAGTATTTATAATGATTTCGATAAAGGACAGAGCGTTATGGCAGGACACCTTGGAAAGAGCATCTCCGAAACAGGTGGCACTTCCAATCGTCGACAAGGAGTGGACAAGCCACGCCCCATTGATGCCAGAGGACAGCGCATTCTATCTCATCTTGTCCGCAGCAATAGGAGGGCTACTCTGGCTGACATTACCCATAATTTCAATTGTGGTAAAAGTACTATAACGTAACACTTTTTACGTTATGTAAGATTGGTTATATGAACGTTCCAAATGTCCGGCTGAATAAATGTTAAACTAAAGGTATATGCGATGCTTCTAATTGTACCGGATAGCTCACTTTAAATTAAAGTGTTTAAAGCCAGACGAAACATATACAGAAAGTCAACTCAGTTACGTAATTTTTTTATTGGTCCAGCAACATTAGACGAAATCCAAAACATATCACGGCGAAGTGAAGTACACAAACAACTTCACATACCTTAATTAGCTGTCGTACAATCAAACTAAGCAACGATCTAACATCCCCTCAAACAACCGCTGCATCGCATTTTTATCTAACGTTCTTATCAGTACACACATACACTATATTGACAAACGTCACCAGACACCCAGAAGAGAAACACAACATATCACTTATTAACATATATTAGTACGGTGTACGGTGTCGGTCTACCTTTGACCTACACGTGTCTTCACGAGCTCCGTGTTTAAGTGCTTCACGGACGTGTTTTATGTGTCCCATCATTGTTCTTCTGTGTGTATGCCGAAGTAAAAGGTCTATGCTTTCGTTCAAGATCCCTCACGAGATGGTGAGTGCTTATTTTGTTTCATTATCAGTGTTTTAATTTCCACACCGAGCTGGTCCTTTTCTTCGTTAACTCTTGCCATTGATTATGGCATCTGCTGATGAGGGCGCTGTTCTCGCCCGCATTGCTGCAGCTCCTTGCGTCGCCTCTTCGACGACAGACGTAGACGATCAATCATCTTCGCTTGCTGGTGGAGAGCCTTCTTAATTTTCCTGCTGTTATTTGCACGTATTCTGCTGCTCATGTCTCCGACTCGCCCATTGAGATCGTGGATGTGACGTCCTTAGCCTCTGCTGACGATGATGAGTTCATGGACGTCTCTGTTGGAGTCGCTAATCTGCCCTCTAAAGTTTCTACTGCCTCTGCTTCCAGTACATTGTCTAATGCTGCGTCAATGCCTCCCAGAGGAGGCGCTTCTGCAAGCACGTATTCTGCGGCAGCCTCTGGTATTCCACCAGCTTCCTCCTCGTTTCGTCTTCCCGCTATGGACTCTTACGTTACTCTTAACAGTGACACCATCTTATTAGACATTCCTGAGAACTCTCCTGCTGGTCAACGTCTTCATTCGATCCTCGAGTTGGGGGTTTGTTTTGATGCGCTACCTAACCCTCCTTTGAAACAGTATAGCTCCGCTATCAAGAAGATGCTTCCTTCTGGTGCCATCACCCACTTCACCCGAAAGCCACGAACTGTGATTGCTTATTTTCCGAAGAAAGAATATGCTGAGCTTGTCTTCTCTCGGGGCCTAACAATCGGCGATCGTCACCTCTTAGCCGAATCCATCGCTCAGCGTCCTGTTCTGGTCTCTCTACATCCGGTCCTCCCGGAGATCTCTGATGATATGCTGTGTGCTGCACTTAGTCAATGCGGCAGAGTAGTCGGCCCAGAGAACACTCTCCTCTTCCCCTTTTGACCCCGATGATAAACATATCTGTGGCTTCCGTAGAACTGCTCGCATCATCTTCCCGTCGGAAGAGCATCTCGTGAAGTTTCCACGGTTCCTCGATGTTCGTTGCGGTTACGAGCGCCGCCGGATTGAGCTCCTTACCTCTGCTCATTGCTCACGCTGCAAGGCTTACGGCCATCAGCAGCTCCAAGGCAGCATTCTACCTCTTCCTCCGTTCCTGCTGCCATGCCTCTTCCTGTGTCTGCACCTCCTGGACCCATTTCTGCCGAAAATCTGATTAAAGCCTTCGATCAACACTCGTCTTCCGATGTTGCTTTCTCCACTCTGTCGGATTTTCCTCCGCTTGACTCCTCCTTGCCTTCCCATGGTCTCTCTCCATCAGAGGACATCACGGCTGATCCTCAATCTTCATTCACAGTCGGCAGTTTTGCTCCCGGCGATGAGGTGGACCTTATCTCTGATTCTACATCTCGTGTGTCATCGATCCACGGCAAGCGTCACTCTACTACTAGTACCGAGACCCGGAGGAAAAGGAAGAAATCACCTTGTCTGACTGGCCATTTATATCGTCCCACCCGTCTAGCAGGCTCCAAGTCTCCCCTGTCACGATCTGGCTCTTCCTCTTCAAAGTCCAAGGGTTCTCTGCTGACGTTTGAAGATTTCTCGACTCTGCTTACTAATGTCTTTCTTCCTTCAGAACCTGTCTCTCCTTTGAAGATTTGTACGAGTTTCTCACTCATAAAACAAATCGGGAGGCTACTCTCATCTTTTTACAGCAGTTTAAAGCAGTTCTTCCCGAAGTCTTCGACCAAGCAACCTCCATCCTCAAAATTCCCCCGGCATAATTCCAAGCAACCCGACTACGTCTTGTGGTGTCGTGGTATCATCAATCGCCTCGACACATTCCAGAAAGCTGCCATAGCTGCACTTCATCCGACGTCGGACTTACCCATTCAAGGTCGCCACTCAGAATTATAGGGGGTGTGCTAATCCCCTTGTTAACCCTCTCGTTCTGGAAGATCTCTCGCCCCTTGGGGCCGACTTACTTCTTCTACAAGAGACAAACTGCCACTCCTCGACACTTTTTCATAGATGGCGCACTTGGGACTTCACCTTTCACCATGCTTTCCGTTACTCTGTGCACGGTGGTACTGCAGAAGTATCAATCTGCCATCTCCGCATGCCGTGAAAGCTGCTTCTATTATACGTGGTGGCCAGTGACCCCGTGGTTCGCTGTTACATTAAGTCCGTTACATCTCAAGATGAGTTAGGATTCTGCATTAACATTTTGATATTTTTTCGCACGGCGGTGCCCCGACTGTGATCATTTTGTTCTTCTTCAAGCATTGCTCTGTTTGCATCACGTTGTAAATTTGTCATTACTCATTCTTTGAGACGATTCCATGTTGCTCGTCCCCTGTGTTTTGTTACATTAAAGCGATTCTGAAACCACCTTTGGCCTTAATGCATGCACTGACCCTTCGAGACATGCTTTCGACAAGGTTTTGGAACACAGCGATAGGTATGCGTTTTCCATTCCGTACATAATGTTGCCGCTAACTGTTGCTTAGTAGTAGTCCTTGGTTCCAAACTTCTTATGCGGCGCTCTAATTCATCCCATAGGTGCTCTATGGGATTACGATCAGGGCTCTGTGCTGACAAGTCCAAACAAGATACGGAATTATCGTCAAACCACGCCGTAACAGCCCTTGCTTTATGGCTCAGTGCATTATCCTGCTGGTACCAACAAGGCTCGATTCCATGCTATTGCCACAGAAATGGCAGGGCATAATTGTCCAGAATATCGAGGTAGACGTGCTGGTTAACAGGCTTGCCCACGATAACCAATGGGCCGGGACCATACCACGAAAAACACCCCCACACGAGTGCACTTCCAGCTCCAAACTTGACACTGTGGTAAACGTTCGCCGGCTGCCGCCATACCCACACACGGCCATCAGACTGATGGATCGTGTATCTAGATTGATCAGTCCACAGGACCCGTTTCCATTGATCTACGGTCCACAATAAATGTTTTTTGCACCATGCTAAAGGACAAGTGGCCTTCCGAAAGGAGATGAAAGGCATTTATGAGCAGCCGCACGACTACGGTAACTCATGGAATGAAGTTCTCTGCGAATGGTATGTGTACATACCGAGGTTCCAGCATTCTTACTCACCTGTACACTGAGGTCTTAATTAGTACTCCGTCGATTTGCTATAACGACTCTCCTGATTCTTCGACGTCCTCTATCTCTGATTCTCTTTGGTCTGAAGGTGCGTTTTTCTGCTTCAGGCGCGCCATGTGCCTTCCACTTATTCAGTACATCCAAAACAGTTGACTTGGGTAATTTTAAAGGTCTCTCGATTTCTCTTTTGGACAACCCACTAGTATAACACCCAACAATATTTCCTTAAAGTCAGTTCTCTCCCGCCGCGACATTTTCACTCAACCTGACAGTGCGATATGATCGCGGTCAGCTGCAGGCTTGTTTTTATACCGTTTGCAGCTGAACCGGTCATCTTAACAAAGCAGCGGAACCGTACATTTGCTTTTTAAGGGTGTCTGGTGACTTGCTGGCCACTGAAAATGCAACACCAAGAAGGAAGCATCCGATTGGCCTGAAATTCGCAGCATTCTTCGCCCGCGAGAGGACATGCAAACGATTAGCATTGCAGGGCATATGCCAATCATGTGCGCCCGGCACGGCACCGAGAAGCACTATAAGAAGAGTGCACAAACGGCGGGGTGTAAGTAGTGGAAGTTTGTTGTGCTGCCGGACCTGTGCGTGTGAAGCTTTCTGATGCCTCGTCGCAGAATACGGCAGTCATTCCAGCACGTTTCGGAGTTCGACAGAGGACAAATAGTGGCTTATCGCGACAGTGGTTTATCGTACCGAGACATCGCCACCAGTGTGGGACGACATCCAGCCACAGTGAGGCGAGTATGAATTCGTTGGGTGCAGGAGGGACGGACGGATCGACGTGAGAATTTCGCGCTGCCGCGGCACACCACCGAACGAGAGGACCGACATGTTGTGCGGCGGGCAATGACGGCTCGCACCGCCACAACACGAAAGTTAGCGCAGGAATTAGGGTGTGTTGCGCAACAACCTGTGTCAGCACGTACCGTTCGACGTGGAGCGGAGACTTGTCGCACGGCGCCTATTGCTCCGATTACCATTGACGTTACATCACCTGCGAGTGCGGCGGCAAAGGGTCGTTGAACGCCGCACCTGGACTACGGAATGGCACGGCATTGTCTTCTCTGACGAATCCCGCTTCTGCCTGCAACACAACGATGGTCGAATCCGCGTGTGGCGGCACCGCAGCGAGAGACGGTATGACGCCTGCATTATGTATTGCCAACCGGTCCGTCGCCTGGCGAAATTGGATATGACACCCGCACCCCTCTGGTACGCATCGCCGGTACATTCAACAGCCACCGCTACATCTCCAACGTTTTGGAGCCTGTAGTCCTCTCTTACCTGTAGGACCTGCCAGTGTCCACGTTTCAATAGGACAATGCGCACCCTCACGTGGCACGCATCGTGCAACCATTCTTCACGGCCCACCAGGCGTCACTGCTGCCGTGGCCCGCCTGTTCTCCCCATATGTCGCTCATCGAACACGTCTGGTCGCTGATCGGAAACCGAGTGTCCCGGCAAGCACCACCCGCGGCTACGCCTGATGAACTGTGGCAACGTGTGGAAGCAGCCTAGACCGACATATCCCAAGCCCACATCCAAAGCCTCTTTCGTTCGATGCCGCGGCGTGTAACGGCCGTTATTGCCAGCCATGGGGGGCACACGAACTATTGATGTCTGCGTGTTCCGCAAGTCGCACGGGCTTGTAAGCTGAATCGTTTCATCTTTGTATCTGTTGTTATGTGTCCAGTAAATCTGGCTTTGCTATCTCGTGTCCTTCTTGGTGTTGCATTTTGGGTGGCCAGCAGTGTAGAATATACGCTACCGTGCATAATATTTACTGTGTGTGTCCGAACACACAGTTTATCGAATGCACTTGGATAGGAGTCTCCGGAGCCGCAGATTCATTTGTCTGCCTTTGCTCACAGCCATTCACTGACGTAAACGCTTGAAGAAGGCACATAATCATCGACATTGGACAATAGAAGACTGAAAGAGGATAGAAGTCTGGATGACATAATTATCGAGATTGGACCATAGAAGACTGGAAGACGTAATTATACGACATTGGACCATAGAAGACTGGAAGACGTAATTATTGACATTGGACCATAGAAGACTGGAAGACGTAATTATTGACATTGCACCATAGAAGACAGGAAGACGTAATTATTGACATTGGACCATAGAAGACTAGAAGAGGATAGAAGACTGGAAGACGTAATCATCGACATTGGACCACGGAAGACTGGAAGAGGATAGAAGACTGGAAAACGTAATTATCGACATTTGACCATAGAAGACTAGAAGACGTAATTATACGACATTGGAATATAGAAGACTAGAAGAGGATAGAAGACTAGAAGACGTAATCATCGACATTGTACCGTAGAAGACTCGAAGACCTAATTATACGACATTGGACCATAGAAGACTAGAAGAGGATAGAAGGCTGTAAGGCGTAATCATCGACATTGGACCATAGAAGACTGGAAGACGTAATTATCGGCATTGGACCACAGAAGACTGGAAGACGTTATCATCGACATTGGACCATAGATGACTGGAAGACGTAATCATTGACATTGGACCATAGAAGACTGGAAGACGTAATCATCGACATTGGACCATAGAAGACTGGAAGAAGATAGAAGACTGGAAGACGTAATTATCGACATTGGACCATAGAAGACTGGAAGACGTAATCATCGACATTGGACCATAGAAGACTGGAAGAGGATAGAAGACTGGAAGACGTAATTTTCGACATTGGACCATAGAAGACTGGAAGACGTAATTATCGACATTGGACCATAGAAGACTGGAAGACGTAATCATCGACATTGGACCATAGAAGACTGGAAGAGGATAGAAGACTGGAAGACGTAATTTTCGACATTGGACCATAGAAGACTGGAAGAGGATAGACGACTGGAAGACGTAATCATCGACATTGAACCATAGAAGACTGGAAGAGGGTCTCATGGTCAGACGAATCCCGTTTTCTGTTACACCACGGACGAGCTCGTGTGCGACGTTTACCCAAGGAAACCATCTCACCTGGATGCACTGTGGGACGGATCCAGGCTGCTGGAGAGATTGTGATGGTCTGAGAAATATTTTCATGCGGAGCACTTGGACCCATTATCTCTGTAGAGCGAATTCTGATAGCTGTGACGTACCTGAACATCGTGGCTGACTAAGTACACCTCTTCATGGCGACTTATTTTCTGGCGGAAATGGCGTCTTTCAACAAAACAATGTTCCATGCCTCGCTGCGAAGTAGGTTCAGGAATGGTTCCAAGGACATGAGCGAGAGTTCCATTTAGTGCCAAAGCCCTATTTCGTCTGGCATGAATTCTGTCGAACATTTGTGGTTTGAGTTGGAGAAACGGGTACGAGCAGCATCACCTCAACCACGTAATTTGCGGGAACTGCGGGATCTCCTGCTGCAATCATGGTACCAAACATGAAGAGACAACATCTCGTTGAATCTATGCCTCCTCGAGTGAAGAATCTTTTGGCGGCAAAAGGAGGACCTACATCATATCAGGTAGGTGATTTTAATGTTTTGGATGATCGCTGCATGTAACTCAAACAGAAGAAAATCGTCACCTTTTAATTTACATGAGTTAATTACATAATCTTGTAATTTGCATGAAAGAACCGTCCATGGAACAATATTTAAAATCATTTGCTTAAGATATATTATTTCAATATAAAGTATGATCAAGCTTGACAGCCATACATCTCAAGAAACGACTTATTATATTATTTATGAGGGTATTGATGAAGTCTCGAGGGAATGATGGCCTCTTCTCAACAAGAGCTGTTTTAAAGTGTTGTGGCAGGGGCTTAAGTGTTGTGGCAGGGGCTAGTAATGATTCTCCCTAGGACACCCCATACATGCTCAGTGGGATTGAGGTCAGAGAATCTGTGTTGCCACTTAATTTTACGAATGCCTTCGACCAAACGAGCTCGATGAGGAAGGGCCTTAACGTCCTAATAGTATAATATCTGGATAGTCGGATCGCCTGAATGGCCTGGCTTTCAAAATTTCGTCTCTGAAAGACGTGCAGGTCTGCTCGCTCATTCGTCATGATTTCTGTCCAGAGAATCACGCCACCACCACCAGTTTTGTCCCTTTCTCTGATGTTAGAGGTCTTGTTACTGGTCCCTGGTTCTCTCCAGGTGAGAATACATCGCGAATCTATACTTGAGTTGAATAACGATTCATCTATGAAAAGAAAATTTACCCACTGTTCTAGAATCCACGTCGATATTGGCAACTCCACGTTAAACGAGCTTGCAGGGCGACGGAAGTTACGGGGACATAATTAACTGGTCTTGTTGCATAAAGATATTGCTCACGAAGTCTTCTTCCACCAGTATGTCTTGAAACTCTCGTTCCTGCAGCTTCTGCAAGCTCCAAATAGAGTTGTCTAGGGACATCTTTCTGCTCGTGGGTTGCATCCAAGGAGGGGTTTGAAGGTTGGGAGTTTGACGACCACCATGAGCAACTCAATGGGATATATGCAGTTGCCCTTGTAGGATATATGCAGTCGCCCTTTTGTAGCCAGGAAGTGGTTTCAAAGGTTTAAACCCTCCCCGAAATGTTTAAAATATCTGAAAAAATAAAATAATTATTTTATAAATTTAATATATTTTTATTAAATAGTATAGCTTTTAAATCAGTATTTCAAAAATAGGGGAGTTTTAAATAAAAGAATTTTGCGTGCAAATAGAATGTGACAGAGAAAAAACTCACATACATGGTTTGTCCGGAAAGTAATGAGACCACATTTCGTGGGCCAATCAGAAGGGCCAGAGGATGGAGTCTCCGGGAGTGACGGGTAGCGGGGTATGTTAGGTAAACGATCCATGTCTCGTCAGTTGGCTCTGAGCTTTTACAGAGTAAGGATAGCTTGCGAAGTGGACAGCTGTGTGATTCTCGCGTAGCGGTGCAGAAGAGTGTCGAACAGCGATACGCGGTAAAGTTTTGTGTTCAACTTGAAATGTCCGCGACTGAGACACTTGCTATGATACAGAAAGCCTACGGGAAGAATGCTTTATCGAAAGCACAAGTGTTTCGGTGGCACAAAACGTTCACAGAGGGAAGAGAGAGCGTCGAGGATAAGCCACGCCCAAGGTGCCCTTCAACGTCTCACACTTCGGACAATGTGGAAAAAGTGAAAGCGATTTTGGACTCTGAACGACGTCTGAGTGTTAGATTGGTTGCAGAGAACGTGGCACTCGGGAAATCCATTGTGCATGAAATCATCATGCAAGACTTGCAGATGTGGAAAGTTTGCGCCAAATTGGCTCCTAAGGTTTTGACCGATGAACAAAGGAACAACCGTGTGTTGATTTCTCGTGAGCTTGTAGACCATGTGAGGAGTGAACCTGGTTTTTGGGAAAAGTGATAACAGGTGATGAAACGTGGGTCTTTGAGTACGATACGCAGACGAAAAGGCAGAGCTCAGAGTGGCACACTCCCGAGTCTCCTCGACCAAAGAAGGCTCGAATGTGCAAATCGAAGATGAAATCGATGCTCATTGTCTTCTTTTACTGTAAAAGAGTTGTCCATAAGGAGTTCGTACCACCCGGACAAATGGTCAACACTGCATTTTACGTGAAAGTGCTTGAACGGCTGAAGAACAGAGTTGTGCGCGTCCACCCGGAGAACACCAACACTTGGGTTCTTCACCCCGATAATGCGCCGAGCCATGCGTCGCTGAGAGTGAGAGAGTTTCTGGCGAAATACAACGCGGCAGTGCTGCCCAAACTTCCCTACAGCCCGGACTTGGCCCCGGCTGAGTTCCTTTTTCTTTCCCCGGCTCAAATCCAGCCTGAAAGGATACCATTTTGGGACTGTTACAAACGTGAAAACTGCCGCGACGAGTACTTTGAAAGCGATCCCTGTTCCCGACTTCCAGGAAAGCTACGCGGCGTGGCAGAACCGCTGGCATCGGTGTATTGATGTCCAAGGGTGTTATTTCGAGAACGTTTAGTGTTATGTAAGTATAACTTTAATTAAGCGTCTGTTATTGAATGCGTCTCATTATTTTCCAGACAGACCTTGTATAACGTACGGTGAAAGTTAATTTTTAAATGCAGAACCTCTCGGAAGATTTTTTCTGGATTTGACCTTGGCTCGTTCTAACAGTTAGATCCATGTCGCGATCATTTTCAGCGTGTGTGGCTCTGGCACGACCTTGTTCTGTTCGATGACGAACATCTTCTGTCTGTCAAAACTCTTTCCAGAGTCTAGACAGGATATTTTGCAGAACATTCAATGCTCTGGAAAATTTCGTCTGTGACTGATCTGCTTTCATCCTAACAGCCCGTCTCCACCTCAGAAAATCACCGCCCCGGTGGCGCAGTGGTCTAAGCGCTGGCTTATAGCCATTCGTCCGAGATGGGTCCAAGTTCGAATCCCGGTGAGGCATGGATGTTTTGCTTGCCTTACTGCACTGGCAATCTCTCTCTTCCCTGGAACCAGTTGCTCTAAATTAGGGAAGGGCGACTGCATATATCCCATTGAGTTGCTCATGGTGGTCGTCAAACCTCCAATCAGGAAAAACAAAACAAAAAACCCGGAAAATCATCCATACAGCATCTTCATGACATAATCAGCTTGGTATACCATTGAATGAAAGCAACGGTTGCGTTCAACAACTGCAAGATGCGAGTAGACTCGAGTGTCTTTTTAACTTAAATCATAATTTGCGTATTCCGGCTTACCTACGGCAAAATTAGGAGGGTAATTTCAAAAGTTTTGCACAATGTGGGTTATCCCTCCTAAATAACAAATTTATTTCACAACATACCTTTACAGGCGAAGTAATCTCCATGTTTTTTATGACAGCAGCCCAACGTTCGAGCAAGTCTTGTATTCCAGTCAGGACACGTTCATTGTTGAGCAGTCGGATTACTCGGGTCACCTCATTAGAAACATCCTGAATTGTTTCCCGCGGAGTGTCTTCTACAGTTTTGGGAACAAGGTCATAGTCTGCTTGGGAACAAATCATGGTCTTCACACAAAGCTTTATGGATTTTAGTAGGGGATTTTCCCAGGGACGTCGCCAAAGGGGTGCGAAGGTGGGCTGTAGCCCACTCTGAAAATTGTTTTGCCCACCTAGGTTAAGATGTGCCACATTTTTTTTAACTTTCAAAATATAATGAAGTTGCCAAGGAATAATGACTCCCGTGTTTTTCGCCTTGTAGCTCTACGTATTTCCCCATAGGAAGTGCGTTTTTCCTTCTCCGTAGAAAAGTTATCAAAATAGCATCCGCAGAACCACGAAAATTCAGTTGTTCTACACACGTCCAAATCTTCAAGTTAAGCCTTTTTTCAAGTTAGTATGATTAAGGGCGAATAAATAGGGTGAATAGGAATTCACTGAGGTCATTAGTAATTGTTCTACTATTGTAAGAGGCCGTTAGTAATTGCTCTGCTGTTGTAAAAGGTCATTAGTAATTGATCTGCTGTTGTAAGAGGTCATTAGTAATTGTTCTGCTGTTGTAAGAGGTCATTAGTAATTGTTCTGCTGTTGCAAGAGGTCATTAGTAATTCTTCTGCTGTTGTAAGAGGTCATTAGTAATTCTTCTGCTGTTGTAAGAGGTCATTAGTAATTCTTCTGCTGTTGTAAGAGGCCATTAGTAATTGCTCTGCTGTTGTAAAAGGTCATTAGTAATTGATCTGCTGTTGTAAGAGGTCATTAGTAATTGTTCTGCTGTTGTAAGAGGTCATTAGTAATTGTTCTGCTGTTGTAAGAGGTCATTAGTAATTGTTCTGCTGTTGTAACAGGTCATTAGTAATTGTTCTGCTGTTGTAACAGGTCATTTGTAATTGCTCTGCTGTTGTAAGAAATCATTAGTAATTGTTCTGCTGTTGTAAGAGGTCATTAGTAATTGTTCTGCTGTTGTAAGAGGTCATTAGTAATAGATCTGCTGTTGTAAGAGGTCATTAGTAATTGTTCTGCTGTTGTAAGAGGTCAGTAGTAATTGTTCTGCTGTTGTAACAGGTCATTAGTAATTGTTCTGCTGTTGTAACAGGTCATTAGTAATTGTTCTGCTGTTGTAACAGGTCATTAGTAATTGTTCTGCTGTTGTAACAGGTCATTTGTAATTGCTCTGCTGTTGTAACAGGTCATTAGTAATTGTTCTGCTGTTGTAACAGGTCATTTGTAATTGCTCTGCTGTTGTAAGAAATCATTAGTAATTGTTCTGCTGTTGTAAGAGGTCATTAGTAATTGTTCTGCTGTTGTAAGAGGTCATTAGTAATTGTTATAATGTTGTACGAGGTCATTATAATTGCTCTGCTGTTTGTTTGTGCTACTAAGTAGGGGATTCCAACACGGAAAGTGGAGTCTAAAGCCACACCAGCGCTCTTAAGTCTGCCCTAGGACAATGAGGGAGTAGGACGTGGCTGACGACTGCTTTGGAAGAGATGTGTGCAAGACAAGGTTGCTGGCTTGAAAAAAGGGAGTTAGGGAGGGAAAATAATTCACTGTGTGTCCTTATTTCCCCTCAACTGTAATCCGCAAAAACATTTGCTTTAACACCTTTTTCCTAGGCATGAAATTTTCTTTTAATCGGGGCGTGTTACTGGTGTGGGTGACAGTGTGTCATGTTTATTATACGGGTATGTAGCTTTTTGGTTTCACCAATTTTATTAAAAATGGATGGATGGAACGTTAGCAAAAAGTTACTTCAGGACGGTTCCAAAATTAATGAGTATGCATCCAGGAAAGGAAAGGGGGGACTGTACGTATGCCTTTTCAGCCAGTAGAAAAGGGGAAAGAAATTCTTTCTTTCAGTATTCATGAATAAAGTTGCATCAAACTTGCCACAGCAGAAAGAATACTCGTCCACCTTTCACCCTCCTGATTTCGAAGTCTACCGACGTCCATGGATTTTCCTCGTAAAGTTTCAATTTCAATGTAGGATCGCTGGTTTCTACGCAAGATCTTTCTTTCTCCATTCTAGGCAGAATTTTTCGGAACAAAAACAAATTCACCAGAAGACTTAGACACAATTTTGTATACTAAATTCTGACTCGCAGCTAGTGCAAAGACTGGAGCGATTGCATCATCCTACGGACTGCGCCTGCGCAGAGTGCAAACCTTTTGAAATGACCTACGTAAATACGAGATAGTCTTCCTCGTATCTAAATTTATATATTCACCGATTTTCAGTGCATTATCTTACATACATCAGCAGCTTTATAACTTTTTTGTAGATTATCCTTTTATTTGGGGCACCAGCGAATATGACGATTCTCCATTTAGAGAACCATAATTCTCGTCTACTAAGTCGCTACTTTGTTTTCCTAATTGCGTTGAGATATTTTGCCTACGTACTTCGATTCTTGTGAAACTATAACCCATACCTCTAACCATGCAGGAATCTTCCAGTTACTTTTGTTTCGCGCGCATGCGTGTTTGAACTTGATTGCTGCGCCATGAAGGCGAACACTCTCATGTTACTGGCGCGCAAATATTGGCTAACGGGTCATTTCAGACTGCTCAAACTGCATTTCGAAACGCATTTGTCGAGCGTGCCGTGAAAAGCTATATCTAGAAATTAGCAGCAAAACTGGAAACATCCGGAAGCGGCGTCAATCGACCAGCAGCAGAATGTAGGCTCTCAGACCAAACAATCCAGTGTGTAATGGAGCAGTTGCAGACTTCACGATCCACATCGCAAGGCAGAATATCTCAGGAGATTAACCTGTCGTATTCCAGGTGTCAGCTAGCAGCTAAGAAAAGAAAACTGCGCCCGTTTCGTGTGCTTGTGATACAGCAATTACTTCCGTTTCATTAGGAAAGACACACAATTTTTGTTTGTTTTCAACAATTTGTGTCTGTAAACACTGGAAATTTATACCTCACCTGGTTTAAAGATGAAGCATGGTTTCGTGTATAATTACATATATTAACTCGCACAAAATACCTGTATGTATTTAGCGTACAAATAAGTTTTAAAGCGTTTTAAGACAACGCTACATGTGATTTGAGAGAAAACAACGATACCTTTACGAATCAAAATATGCGCCGTCATTATCTATCACTTTCCGCCATCGGTCGGGCAAATGACGTATTCCAACCATGAAGAACACTTCGTCGTGTGACGCGATGAAGCCATCAACCCATTTTTGCACTTCGTCACATGTCGGGAACCGTACAGCAGACAAACCATGTTGCATAGATCGGGTCAAATGATAGTCTGAAGGGGCTATGTCAGGACAATGCGCCGGGTGCTCCAAAACTTCCCAGCCAAGCGTCAATATCGTTTCCTTGAAAGATTTCGCAACATGCGACCTAGCGTTGTCATGCAGTAATTTCATAGGACGCAATCCTTTGCCTGTGAATGGACGTTTCCGACAGATTTCCTAGTGCAATCGCAGCAGTTGTTGCTTGTAGCAATCAACAGTTACAGTATGACTCTGTTCCAATAGTTTACAATAGAGCACACCCTTCATATCCCACCAGATGCACAGCAGAACTTTCTTGGAGTGAATATTGCGTTTCAGGGTCGACGTCTTGGCTTCACCCGAGTCTACTGTTTTTTTGCGTTTGGGATTGTCGTACCATATCCACTTTTCATCTCGTGTAACGATTTTCTACATGAAAGACTTTCTGTGTTGTTTATTCAACAGATTCAAACACTTCATGACATGCTCGTCCTTGTTCCTCTGGTTCACATCATATGCCACCCATTTTTCTTCCTTCTGACTCTTTCTCCTTGCGCGTAAACAATTGGAAACGGTTTGACGAGTTACCCCCAGTTGTTCAGCTAGTTTTTTTGCGTTGGAGATGAATCTTCATCCAGCAATGCTTGCGATTCCTCAGGTGCAACCTTCTGCAAGGTGCCGCTACGTTATCGATCGCTAACATCAAAATCACCTGCTTTAAACTGTCAAAAACAAAAGTCACACTGCTCTTCGGTACAATATTCTCCCCCAGAACAGAACAGATCGATGCGCATGCTTTTGCAGCACTTTTTCCTTGATGAAATTCGTAACGAATGCAGTGTCGAATAAATGCAGTATCACTTGCCATCTTTCACCTACTGATGTGCAAGTGCGTTTGACTGTTGGACAAACTTCTGTGTTACATTTTATACTCTGGACCAGTTACGGTCACATGACAACAACGCGGGGGAATGTTGTATACGTAAATTAGGGTATATGTCACACAAAAAACGCTTTAAAACTTATTTGTACACCTAATACATACGCAGGGACGTATCTGGAAAGAATTTTCGGGGAGGGTTTTTGAATTTTGAAAATTAATTTTAACTGTATGTTATACGTATATTAATCTTTTTTCCTGTCATAGTTTCCTTGCACATGAAATTCTTCTATTTAATACTCCCAATTTTTCAGATACTAACTTGCATGCTATACCACTTGCACAAGTATAGGAATCTATCTGCCCTCTCTTTTTTTAAGTTTGCCATTTTGGGAGGGTTAAAACCCACAAAAACTCGTCCCTGGCTACGGCCTTGTATATACGGAACTTGTAACGTGTCGCCGTTCGAATCAATCAGGAATGCACAGTATTGAAGAATAAGTACTTCTTACCTTACATTCAATTTTCGAACGACGGTTCTAGGGTGCCGTGTGTTGAGATCGTTAAATCAATTAACATAGCAAATTAATCCACATTCCTCCGAAGTTGACACGAATCACTCAAAAGGCAGTAATAAACATCAAACCTACATGTAATACATGACACAGATGGTCGACCGCACACATACTAAAGATACATAACATAAAAAAACCGGCGTTTTCTTCATCGTGAGTTCTATTGTTCAAAACATTCGAGTTCTCTTTTTTCACGTGGCGACAGCGCCCTCTATCAGAAATAGTTTTGACAGCTGCTCGGATTTTATTTATATTTTCTCTTCGGGCGCTGTTCCTCTTCCGACAGAACTATTGAATGCAAAGGAAACTTTTGTTTGTTGTGCATTATCATGTAGACGCATTATCGGTTTTATTTTCTTTCATTATTTATTTTCAGCATACTCCAAATCATTAAAATTTATCTGAAAATTCTCATGGAATTTTGTGCAAGATGGGAAACTACATTTTCAATAAGGCAATGAATTGTGTCACACAGGAAATTTAAGAATGAGAATAATTGGAAGATTTTTGAAGACTGAGTCATCTCAAAAATGTCTTGTCGAAAACATTTCTAGAAAAGTCTGTTCGATAAAAACTGGGAATCATTTTTTTGAGTTGGCAACACTGCGAAGGAAGAAAATTGCCACGCAGATGACTAAATTAAGGAAGTATCTATGGCAACCGTTATTACTGCGCAGTTGTTTAAGGTACATCTGCATTTCGCCATACAGCTATGGATTTGAGTAATTCAGAAGAAGTGAAATGCGTTGTGCGATAAAATTTTGCTATCGTTTGGGTAAAACGGCTCCAGAAACAGTTGATTTAATGAAAAAAGCTTACAAAGATAAATGTTTGGGTGAGTCAACGATTTTTAGATGGCACCATGATTTCAAAAAAAGGGCGTTTGTTTGCAGAACTCGCTCCTAGGACTGGTCGACCTGAAAGGGTTGTTATGAAGCTTATTGTTAACACTGTTTGGGCAATCCTGCAAGAAAATCGTCCAACGACGTGTGAAGACATAACGGCGTCACCTAATCTTTCTAAAATATTGGCATTCCGCATTCTACGCGACAAATTGTTGCTGCATCGTGTGTGTTCCAGATGGGTACCTCGTCACGTGACGGGAGAACAATTGCTAGCCAGAGTTCAGGGATGTCATGAGTTTAAACAAATGATTGCAAAGGATCCAAACTTTCTAAACACAGTAACAACTGCCGTTGAAACATGGGTCGACTATTTCGCCCACCTCAGAAGAGCACAACTAGTGCCTGGAAACACTCAGGCTCACCTCCTCCGAAAAACGTCCGCCAAACTAAATCAGCTGGGAAGGTGATGATGATAATTTTCTTTGATCATAAAGGTGCATTCTACCAGCATGCCGTTCCACCACAAATTACTGTCAATGCTGAATATTGCATTTCAGTCTTGAAGCGTCTGCGACGACGCATGTCGATTCAGCGACCGAAACCGGTGGGTAAGTAGACTCTACACCATGATAACTCCCGCCCACATGTGGCTGCTTGTGTTCAAGAGTTTCTTGCAAAATGAAGTATTGAAATCATGCCACAGCCTGCCTGCAGTCCTGATCTCTCCCCGTGCGATTTCTGGTTGTTTCCAACAGTGAGAAGTTCCGTGGCGCAACATGCAACGCAGATGCTGACGTTATTCCAGCTGTACATAGGTCGCTAAAGCAGCTTCTAACAAAATGCCTTCGCCACATGCTTTGAAAAGTGGACTGAACGATGGACCGTTGCATATCATCCGAGGGAAGATACTTTGAGAAAAAATAACATATATTCGCTGTATTTCTTCATTTTGTGGGAATTTACTCTCAGTTTTTATGAAACGGTCGTTGTATACATATATTTAAGTTTCCTCGGTACATCTTGTGAAGCCTGGCTCGTGAGATCCTTTACCATGACGTGGTGGTGATGCTTCTTCCACTGACAATTAATTAGGCTAATAAAACTTACGAAATATGTATTTTCTTGCGATTAAATGACTATAAAATCGTCTGTCTCTTATTTTCTTGTTTTCCGCCATGTCAGTCTCTGAGTTATGTGTGTCCTTGGGGTTAGTCCTCGCCCACCTAACGACTTGTAAGTAAGTGTTCGTCGTTTGCGCGTGCTTCTCTTTCACCGAGCACATCATCGTGAAGTAAAGTGGCATCGTGTTTAAATTCCAACGATGCTGCAATTTATTTATTTTCTTTTATTTGCTTTGAAGCACCTTAGTGGCGTCCTCGTGTGACTATTTTAGTCAATTTAATGAGCACACTCAACTTTATAGAAGAGTCCTCACATGGCAATTCAGTTTCACCCTAACATCGTGATACTCGGAAAAAAAACGAAGAAGAAAAAAAGGAAGAAAAGCAAGAAAGAACATAGAATTGCCCTTAATGTAGTCACATAATTCACTCTAACGTGATTTTCAGCCATAACGCATGATGCTCACACAAGTAAACTGACAAGTTCCCTTACGCACCTACATAGCTTAACCTAACGTGGTTTCTGGTCATTACACATGATAAATTGTAAGGAATTCACGAATCAAAGCCTGTAGTAACGTCAGAAATGTTTTAAAAAGAAAAGCACTCTTTTGAAGACCGTCTCTTCCAAGCTCTTTGCTAAATTAAAGTAGTACTGCACACAGGTGAATGTTTGTGATTTATTCACTTTTATTCACTTCGCAAAAAAAATGAATTTAATCAAGCCATTGTTTTAATAATAATGGGAACGGTCGTTCAGTTTTACAGAACTGGCTCTAGAACTTGCCTTTTCAAACTGTACGTTAAATTAAAAAAGTACTAAAAGCTCTCCTTAACATATTCCCATAAACTGAAATCCAGAAGTGTCCAGTTTGGTGACCTTGATGGCCATGGAATAGAATCCCCACGCCTATTGAATTTTTCAGGGTATTTGCTATCTAGAAAGTTGCCTGCATCCTGCAAGTACTGTTGCTGCGCGCCATCTTGTTGGAACAGAATATCGGTCCACATCTGAACGTCCAATTGTAAAACGAGAAACCTTTACAACATGTAGAGATACATACTCCGTGTGACGTTTTTTTACTCAAAAGAAAAACGGTCTGTATACGTTTTGCGGCTGATCACTGTAAACACCACAATCTTTTCATTTGCACGCTTGAGTCTGCACTTTCCTAAGATTTTCTATATCTCAAATGCAAACATTATGTTTGCTCACATTTCCCCTCACGGGGAAGCTATATCATCAGCGAAGTGTTTCCGTAAATAATTGGTCGCCTGTTTCCATTCTCTCGAACATTTTACTGCAGAAGTGACATCGATTGAGTTTATCATTTTTGCTTAACCCTTTAACCGGCCGATGTGCTGTGTTTGAACTAAGCGGTGCCCAAAACATTTTCTCCCTTCAAACGAAAATGTTCACATAGCGACGGTGTTTACGAAAGCTACGATAAAATAACTTATCTTTACCGCCTCTGATCTCAGCAGCAGCAGAAAAAATGAACATATCATAAATGGTAAGCCTTCCCTTCTAGTCCTATATTCCCTGTTCCATGGTGTAAAACGTCATAATGAAGGGCTAGTCTCCCTAAAAGGAACATCGGGCAACTGGGTAAAAAAAGTTACTCAGATGTCTTCTCTTTCCTTCCTTAAATTCGTCTCCATTTCCATAGCTCTTTGTCAGTTTATTTGTTAGAAGGGATTAATGTCAATCATACGCCTGAATGACCAGTCTGAATAACAAAGATAAAGGCGAAAGCAACCTTTTTTTCTAAGCTCTATTCTCGAAGACAACTCGTACGAGCAGCTTTGTGACCACTCAACATATCTTGAATGAATTAGTTCCAGTCGCGTACGTCCCACTTCTTAGACAGTGAATATATTCATTAGAGTTGAGTTCAGCCTATTTTGTTAACCCCGAGTTAATTCGTTCCGCAAGTTATAGGGTTAATGCCCGTAGAATTCCAAGTCTATAAAGTTTGAAATACAGACTCCGTCTCAGGATGTTCCGCACTGCTGACTGAGGAACTGGAAGCTCTGGATTTGCACGCTAATCAAGGTTCCTCACGTTGCAAAGAAAACGTTCCCAGTTTCTTCCAACAGCCACCGCTTACATACATGATCTTACACCATCCTTCTTTTGTCAAGAAGGCAAACTATTTTCCTCGATAAACAAATGGTACCACACGTATTTTCGTCGTGGTCAAATTTTATTGGTTTGCAAAGAAGGTAATGTCCGATGACGAGGTGCCCGAAGTTGAAGCGCCGACCACGACGCACATTGGCCACTGAGATTGCGCAGCATACCGGCATGACATCAGAAGGTAAGTTGCTTTAGTTATTCACACTTGGTTGTCAGCAGGCGAAGAGAGTAAAGCGCCAGCCACCATTGAACTGGTCAAGGAATACATCCGCCATTGCTCGGTGTATGGGTTTTGTCACGGTAGCACTCCCGCAAGTGCTGTAAGGAACATTACCAGTGTGTACCCCAATGCCATATCACATCATCAGTGCTGTCATTAGTTCGAACGGTTTCGAAAGGGAAATTTTGACCTGTCAGACGGTCCCAAAGCCGGAAGACACGCAACAGCGGATATGGACATGCTGAAGACCTTAGTGGAGATCGACCCAGGTATGATGACGCTAGAATTCGTCGAATAGCTGGAGACTACCCACACAAGCATTATCACCCACCTGCATCAAATTGGGAAGGTTTACAAGAGGCCAGTTAGGGTACCCCATCAACTCAAATTTGAGAAGAAAGCTAACGCATGAGTGTATGCGCCACCCTGTCTGCAGGTGGCCAAGTTGAACCCTTCCTGGACCGCATTGTGGTACGTGAAGAGAAATGGATCCTGTATGACGGTGACAGCGCCAGGAAACAGTGGTTGGACTCATACGGAAGCCCATTTCGACCCCTAAGCCGGCTTATACATACGTAAGGTCCTGCTATCTGTTTGTTGGTATATGAGGAGCGTCGTGTTTTTGAGCTGCTGCTGGGCAACACAACGATCACAGTCGATGCGTAATGCCGTCAGCTCGACGATCTGAATGCATTGATCCCGTCGGAATGACCAGCGCTGATAAAACGCAAGGGCGTCCTCTTCTAACAAGATGGAGCGAGACCTCACACAGCACGAGTTACCTGTCACAAGATCAGTGACCTGGGCTGGGAGCTGCTGCCACTCCTAGCCTATTCCCCGAACATTGTCCCAAGCGACTACCACATTTTCCCGTTCTTCCAGCATTCCTAGAAGGACAGCAGCTTTGCCAACCGGGACAATGTCGAACGCACATTAACTCACTTCTGTACGTCCACGCCGCTACAATTCTACAAGGCCAGTATCCAACAGTTGCCCAGTCCATGGGAGAAAGTCGTGGCAAGCGATATGGCGACTACGTTTTGGACTGATTTGTACTTGTATATACCGTTATTAGTACTTTTCTGTTGCCATGCATTTGCCGACGCTACTTTCTTTCCAACCCAATAGGTTAGCAAAAATTTTACCCTTATGTTGTGTTCAATTTTACCATTAAATTTGCCATTATAGCTTACAGAAAAAACATTTCTAATATGAAAAGGCTTTCCCTTAGTCGAATAATCCCCCGAATTCCACACAACACCCGAGAAATCAGCGACGTTTGTTCCCGGCTAGTCGTTCGAGCTGGGCCAAAGTTCGATTCCCGGATGGGGCAGGGGTGGTGTGTTTGCCTTTCGTCGCTGTCTATCTTCCTTACCTTGAGCCATTTGCTCAACATTTTGGTCGAATGATTCTTTATAACCCTTAGAGTTGCTCATAATGGTCGTTAAACCCTGAAACGAAAACAAAAATCGGAGCCAAATTAATTATTACATCCCAGAATTGAATATCCAGAAACAGGGCGTCTGTAAAATCCTTACAGCTTCTCTTTTCGGTGGGAAGCGGCAGATCTACGGAAGTTCATTACTCCCTACTCTATTGTTCGAAATTCAAGCACCCAGTTGATTATATTTCTGAGTCCCACATAAGAAGAAGGAACTCCGATCAAAGGCTTTGCTTAGCGATTGGAAAATCCAAAGTACACCCACGTCAGTGAGTCCAATTTCCTGTAAACACTCAACTCACCTCCTGTCCTCTGATCTTTCGAGGAATTGCTGTGAACTTGATACAGACAAGATTATACTGGCGGCAATGTTTCTGCGCCTTTAAACACTTTATTCGTTCTGCTGAACTCAATTGCCAGTTAGCCGTGTATTACATCAATCACGGTTATAAAAACCTTACAAACTGCAGGTTAAATACCGTGTTTCTCGCATCTTCTTAGAACTACTGAATAACACAGATGTTTCTCTGACGTAGTATTTTTTTATTTCTTTTCGTTAAATATAAGGGGTTTCTTCATGTTTCATTGCTACGAAAGAATTTAGCGATAAAAGTGGATTTCATCGAAATAAAGGAAACATGGAAGAAAACAGTCTTGCAGCATTCTTTCCAGTGAAAATCCTCTAATACGTAGCGTCAGTGAATAACGAACGCACTCGGCTAGATATCGAGAGATCCAGAGTACGATGCCAGCAGTGGCCGGATAACAATTTTTCGGTTGCTATGTGTTGATAAACGCGGAAAGAGCGATGTCTTTGTTTAATCACTGACGCTACGTATTTAGATGATTTTCACTATTGTTATCGTCCTTTGGATTTATTTGTTATAATTAATATATAGTTTGTGCCGTTAATGCCCACCAAATGGAGACATCTCAGTTGCTGATCCCATCCTACGGATTTATGATGTTAGAAGCTGACAGATAAACACACATAGCGCCGTGGATTGTTGGTCACTGTAGCGTAAGGCGAACGCACTCGGCTAGATATCGAGAGATCTGGGGTACGATGCCAGCAGTGGCCGGATAACAATTTTTCGGTTGCTATGTGTTGATAAACGTGGAAAGAGCGATGTCTTTGTTTAATCACTGACGCTACGTATTTAGATGATTTTCACTATTGTTATCGTCCTTTGGATTTATTTGTTATAATTAATATATAGTTTGTGCCGTTAATGCCCACCAAATGGAGACATCTAAGTTGCTGATCCCATCCTACGGATTTGTGATGTTAGAAGCTGACAGATAAACACACATGGCGCCGTGGATTGTTGGTCACTGTAGCGTAAGGAGAACGCACTCGGCTAGATATCGAGAGATCTGGGGTACGATCCCAGTAGTGGCCGGATAAAAATTTTTCGGTTGCTGTGTGTTGATAAACGGGGAAAGAGCGCTGTCTTTGTTTATTCGAATTCTTTCCATTTCCAAATTAGTTGCTAAAACTACTGGATTATTACAAATAATGAAATAAGTTGTTTCAACATTTTATAAAACAGAAACTATGTATGATATTGACACTCACGATGCACGACGTATCAGCAGTAATAATGGTTTTATTATATACATTAGATAAAGGATTCTACCTTTTCATCGTCACTTGGCGAGTCAGTCAAGATGGCCGCAAATGCTGCGTTATGTGTGCTTCAATTAAGAAAAATGAATTATGTTACGGTTGTGCAACAGCGTCTTAGAAGACGTTTCAAGAAATCGCCGCCGAACATACAATGCTTCTACGACTGACACAAAAAAATTGAAACGACGGGATCTGTTTGCATAAAAGTAAAATATTCAGGGAGACCATGCGTATCTGATGAAAAAGTGGAGCGGGTTCATGCCATTTACCTACGCAACTTAAGGAAATTCACAACGATGGCGGGTCGGGATTTACAAATTCCACAACTGAATGTTTGGAACACTTTGAGGAAGTGGCTGAAAAATAATCCCTACAAGCTGCAGTTATTGCAAAATCTAAGTGACAGTGACACTTAGATTTTGAAGAAGATGGTTTCTCTCACGTCTCCCATTTCTTTACTAAAGAAGAAGATGGTTTCAGGCACGTCTCCCATTTCTGTACTAAAGTGCTGGAGCATTTTGAAGAAGATGGTTTTCTAATTTTTGGTGGCGAATCGACATTCCACATAAGTTGGAAAGTTAAAAAACATAATATTCGCATAGGGAGGACTGCAAATCCTAGAGCAACAGCGGAACATGTGCGGGATTTCCCGAAGGTTAATGTGTTCTGTGCTGTTTTCCTTGAAAAAGTGTATAGCCTCTTCTTTTTCCAAGAAAACACTGTAACGGGAAGTTCTTTCCTCGATATGATAATTATTTGGTTAATACCTCAACTGCACGAAGAGTGTGACAACTTCACTTTCCAACAGGATGGGGTGCCACCCCACTGGCATCGGAAAGTAAGAAATGACCTCGATGAAAATCTTCCAGAGCGTTGGGTTGGCCGCTCAACAGGCGACAGCATGTGACTTACATGCTGGCCACAACGATGTCCGGATTTTACACCCTGTGACTTTTTTATGAGGCTATGTCAATGAAAAGGTCTTCGTCCTTTCCCTTCCTGTTAACTTAGCTGAACTGAAGACGCGTGTCACATTAGCTATTGCTGGAGTTGATGAAGATATGTTTACGCGTGTTTAGCAAGAATTCGACTACCTCGTTCATATATGCCGTGTTACTAAGGATTCACACATCAAACATCTGTAAGTTGCTGTAACAAACTTCAAGAGGTTTCCTGCAAAGTGAGTGTCAATATCTTAAATAGTTTGGGTTTTATAAAATGTTGAAGCTGTCTATTCCATTTTGTAATAATCTTGTATTTAATGACGAAACTGATGGAGATGAGAGCCAGGAGCTGTACTTCTCCTTCAAATAAGCTGCGAAATATACAGCTATAACAACCAGCGAGGAATAATTATTTGCCTGATAAGGATCCAAAAAGAACGCAGAGCCAAAGCTTTCGGTTGCAGATTCAATTCGGAGAAATCTCATTAATGCCAAAGCTGAACAATGACAAAATTTTGATTTTTCCTGGAATGAAGCAAGTAGGTTTGTGTCCTGTGCGGCAATGGTGAACCGAGACACGAATATTTACTTTTAGATTCGATTGCTATAAGGTTTCGAACGAGACAGGAAACAAAAGTGAGTTATGTCACTGTTTCGAATTGTACCATTGGGAATCATAAAGAAACTGATAACGAGAAGCTGCATTGTTCTACGACAGGCGTAAACATTAGTTACGAAAAAGTCATTCTACGTTAATTTGGGAGGATTCCATAATACACAGCAACCCGATAATCAATCATTTTCTTTCAAGCTGTAAGCTGAATGAAAAAAGAAAAGACTCGCACTTCTAAAAGTTAAACTCTTCCGCGCCGCCAAACTTTTAGGGCATATTCAGTGTTTTTTTTTGTTTGATTGGAGGTTTAACGACCACCGTGAGCAACTCAATGGGCTATTAGCAGTCGCCCGTCCCTAATTTAGGGTCACTGGTTCCAGGGAAGGGAGAGAGCCAGTGCCGTAAGACAAACACAACATCCATGCCTCACCGGGATTCGAACCCGGACCCCTTACGGACAAATGATCAGAGGCCAACGCCTTAGACCACTGCGCCACCGGGGCGGAATATTCAGTGTTTCGACTGTAAACGGAGAATTTTCAAAAGCGTGCGTTTTCGATAAATAGTGTGTGGTTAGTTTGACTGGTGACTTTCTGAATCTGAGGTCTAACCTCTTAGAACTTCCTTTAAACATTTCAAAGGCCACTGCGTTTATCGCTTTGCTATTATGTAGTAAGCAGGAGTTGAGTTAATTTTTTCTAATCTGTTTTTTTTAGTGTCATCATGCAAGAGAGTAATCGTTCGAAGGCCATGGTAAATGTGGCTAAGGTAACGCTAAATATGGGCTTTCTTCAGTTGTCCAGGAAATTCCAAGTAGCTATTTTTTAAACCCATATTTTCTTTCCGAAGAGAACTTGTTATAGCAACGTATTCCAAATGTGGCTAAGGTAGTGATAAAAGTGGGTGTTCTTCAACATTCCAGGAAATTCCGAGTAGCTACTTTTTGAAAATCATATTTTCTTTCAGAAGAGACCTTGTTATAGCATCATGGTGTATTCCAAATTCAAATAAAAGTATTTTGTGAGCAGATTATTTACAAATGCATTTAAGAACAGATGGATGCCGTTGAACCGTTTACTCAGCTGGCCATTATTTAACATGTTTTCTTTCAAATTGAATATGCTTTTTTTTTCTCAGGAAGAGCTTCATAAAAAATGCATTTCGCAGTTTTTTTACTTACTTCCACAAATATCACATTCTCGTTAAGTATTCCTCACCATTCCTTTGGACAACTGATGAAATTTTCTTTCTGTGTAACTTTAGCTGTTACTTTTACTGCAGAAGAAGCATTTTTTAGGCTTTCATTTCCTTTGGAGTAGTGAAACCGCGAAGTTAATCATCCCTAGAGAGAAATACCAAGGGCTTCAAACCCCGTTGATCATTCCGGCAAGTGCATTTTTAGAACTCGAAAAAGACAGTATTCTTTATCTTATTTTTCATCTGCAGTTTCAAAAAAGTACACTTTCCGGGGGAAAATTGTATATCTGTTAAGAAGCAAGCTCGTGTGCAGTAAAATCGTAAAGAAACAATCATTACTTTTTCAAAACAAAGCAGAATAGATTTAATTTCAGAAACGAGAATTTTCATTCCTATGATGCAAACTCAATTGATTGGATCAAAACTGATTTCGCTTAAGCATGACATTTGTTTAAACTACACAGCAGGGATTGAAATTATTCTCCCAGTTGACCAATTAAAATGATTAAAACAATGCAGATTTTCCCGCTTCTGTAACTCTCTCTCTCTCTCTCACCCACACTTACACCCACACATACAAATGAAGCAACGGGGGAAATAATGCACCATCTGTCAATTCAGATCAGAATTCGAGTATGCAGGATAATCGAGTTCGAATCAATAGAAAGATTGTAAAGTACTACGTATGTAGATGGCGTACTACTGCGTTGACGCATGAATCAAATTGGCAACGTTGCAGCGATAAGACTTGCCGGTTTAGTTCTGTAGGAAAAACAGCGCTCCGGAGTAGGAAGACATGGGGTCCAATCACCACCGGCAACAGGTTATATGTTATATTTTGGCAGCGAAAAATAAGTAAATCTCCAGGCCATGAGGTTCGAAAAATGTTTGTGATTATTCTTCCATATTGTTAATAAATATTATTTCTGCTACATTGAGTTGGCCCTTCAATCATGGTTGTCGGCTAACCCGAAAACCTGCAATATCTTGCCCTTGCCTTTCTCAAGGAGGGATTATGTAACGTACTACGTAGATGGCGTACTAATACGGCAACGTCTGAGTCAAATCAGCAATGTCGTAACCATAAGCCGACCGGCGAAGTTCAGTTGGGAGAACAGCCGCTCCGGAGTAGAAGGACGTGAGTTCAAATCTCACCACCGGCAAAGAGTTATATCTTATGCGATATCGTAAGAACATTATCAAGTAAGTACCACACTATAAACACTATTCAGTTTCCTAAAATACATAGATTTAACAAGCATACGCACAAACATTTCAATAGATAAATGCGTAGAAACAACGTGTGTTCAAAAGAGGAGAAATACAGTACCGCCTCATTTCATATGGAGTTAAGTCTACTAATGATATAATGTCTTCCAGCCGCCCCAATGGCTGAGTGGTCTGAGATGCTGGCCTCTCATTATTTCTCCGACATTGATCCTGGTTCGAATCCCTGATGAGGCATGGATGGTGCACTTGTCTGATCGCACTGCTTCTGACCTTCTCCGAGAATCAGTAGCCACACATTAGGGACGGGTGCGAAACGAAAAATAGTTTTAGACCCAAGGTACAGCTCTAAATCTTACAGATCTAAGCCGTTGGCCTCTGATCATTCGTCCGTAAGGGGTCCGGGTTCGAATCCCGGTCAGGCATGGATGTTGTGTTTGTCTTACGGCACTGGCTCTTTCCCTTCCCTGGAACCAGTGACCCTAAATTAGGGACGGGCGACTGCTTATAGCCCATTGAGTTGCTCACGGTGGTCGTTAAACCTCCAATCAAAAAAAAAAAAAAAAAAATCTTACAGAAAGAAATGTTAAAAGCACTTTCAGCGGCACTGCTGGAGAACGTGTCTCTTCTCCGCTCTCTGCGAGACAATTCAATAACGATCCTGCTACTATAAATCGAGGGTGAGTTAATATTGGGTTGTTGCAGTTGAAACGGCAGTTGTCAGGGTATTGCCACATAGTGCCGTTCTGCGCGATTTGCGCTGTATATCAAACGTACATGTGATACGTCATATGACACCTTGGGCTGTGGGCTATGCAATAGGATCGTCAGTTGCTGTGTGCTTACCTTTGGTATTGAACATCAGGAAGCATAAGTGGACCATTGTGCCAAGTCAAATTCGCTTTATTTTTTAATGAATTTAAATTAGGACATTTCGCGTCCTAGACAGCAAGGAACGTGAATACAACATTTAGTGAGGGAACAGTTAGCGAGCCGACCATGCGTTGTTTGTTTGCAAAATTCCGGTCCAGCGATACGAATCTCTAAAGGAGACATACGGACACAACACGGCAACCATTAATCCTGATTAATTGAAGAAAATAACTGAATCGCATCTACGTCAAATGGTGCGAGAGATCACACAGAAGTTAAACGTCCACCGTTCGACAGTAAATAGAAATCATAAGTAAAGTGAGAAAACTTGATCAGTGGGTGGCGCATGCGCTAACTGAGGAACACAAGCGAATTTGCCTGGAAGTGTACTCTTGTCTGCTCAACAGGAACAAAACGGAAGGATTTCTGCTGCGCATTATGATGTCCATATGATGTACACCGCTGGCCACCCAAAATACAACACCAAGAAGGAAGCATCCGTTTGGCCTGAAATTCGCAGCATGCGTCGCCCGCGAGAGGACGTGCAAACGATTAGCATTGCAGGGCATATGCAAATCATATGCACCCGGCACGCCACCGAGAAGCACTATAAGAAGGGTACACAGAAGGCGGGGTGTAAGTAGTGGAAGTGTGTTGTGCTGCCGGACCTGTGCGTGTGAAGCTTCCTGATGCCTCGTCGCAGAATACGGCAGTCATTTCAGCACGTTTCGGCGTTCGACAGAGGACGAATAGTGGCTTATCGCGACGGCGGTCTATCGTACCGAATCATCGGCGCCCGTGTGGGACGACATCCAGCAACAGTGAGGCGAGTATGGATTCGGTGGGTGCAGGAGGGACGGACGGACAGACGTGAGCGATTGGCGCAGCCGCGGCACACCACCGAACGAGAGGACTGGCATATTGTGCGGCGGGCATTGACGGTTCGCACCGCCACATCACGAACGTTAGCGCAGGAATTAGGGTGTGTTGCGCAACAACCTGTGTCAGCATGTACTGTTCGATGTTGTCTGCAGGAGCGGGGTGTTGTCGCACGGTGCCCATTGCTCCGATTACTATTGACCTTACACCACCGGCGAGTGCGGCGGCAGTGGGCCATTGAACGCCGCACCTGGACTACGGAATGCATGACATTGTCTTCTCCGACGAATCTCGCTTCTGCCTGCACCACCACGATAGTCGGATCCGCGTGTGGGGGCACAGCGGCGAGAGACTGTATGACGCCTGCATTATGCATCGTTATACTGGTCCGTCGCCTGGCGTTATGATTTGGGGCGCAATTGGATATGACACCCGCATCCCTCTGGTACGCATCGCCGGTGCACTGAACAGCCACCACTACATCTCAGATGTTTTGGAGCCTGTTGTCTTCCCTTACCTGCAGTACCTGCCACGTTTCAACAGGACAATGCGCGCCCGCACGTGGTACTCATCGTGCAGCAATTCTTCACGATCCACCAGGTGTCACTGCTGCCTTAGCCCGCCTGTTCTCCCGATATGTCGCCCTTCGAACACGTCTGGTCGCTGATCGGCAACCGAGTGGCCCGGCAAGTACCATCCGCTGCTACGCCTGATGAACTGTGGCAACGTGTGGAAGCAGCCTGGACCGACATACCCCAAGCCCACATCCAAAGCCTCTTTCGTTCGATGCTTCGGCGTGTAGCGGCCGTTATTGCCAGCCATGGGGGCCACACGAACTATTGATGTCTGCGTGTTCCGCAAGTCGCACGGGTCTGTAAGCTCAATCGTTTCATCTTTGTATCTGTTGTTATGTGTCCAGTAAATCTGGTTTTGCTATCTCGTGCCCTTCTTGGTGTTGCATTTTGGGTGGCCAACAGTGTATTATGAAGCATCATTACATGATTTCCTGATGTTTCGTAATGGTCAACAGACATGATATTCTGATGCCTCTGCCCCCTCCCATATGGTACGAACAACCGTGCAAAAAATGCAGCCATTAGGATACGAGAGTCAGCCACGCCTTGCTTGACCTCCAGATCGTACACTAACAGACTCATTTCTTTTGGCTCTTGGACCGCTTCAGGTCCAACAGGACATTCAACAACAATGGAATCATTTACCAGTGTTTTGAAAATGACTTTATCGCCTTCGGAGAACTAGGTATTTTCAAAGTTGGCATGAACTCCCTCAAGACTTGTTGGAAGAAAATAATGACGCCACTGGTCATTATTTCGATTGATTAGGTACTTTGCTTCTGTATTCTTTCTTGCTTCCATGGCTCCAATGAATTCGGACATTTCAATTAAAACAGCAAAATATTTATCAGTAATGTATTTTTTCATATAAATAATATATTACAACAGTTGAAAACATATAAGCACACCATTTTCAAACATAGTCGTTTTGCTTTTCAACGCAAATATCCCAGCGTCGCACGAGCATTTTTAGTGGCATCTTTGCGCATAGACGAGACCCGCGGCCACCGCTTCCTTCGCCGCTTCCTGGTCCCTGACAACTTGATGACTTCTTAAGGCGTCTTGAACTTTTTGTTTTTGTTTGGAGGTTTAACGACCACCGTGAGCAACTCAATGGGCTATAAGCAGTCGCCCGTCCCTAATTTAGGGTCACTGGTTCCAGGGAAGGGAGAGAGCCAGTGCCGTAAGACAAACACAACATCCATGCCTCACCGGGATTCGAACCCGGACCCCGTTCGGACGAATGATCAGAGGCCATCGCTTAGACCACTGCGCCACCGGGGCGGCCGTCTTGAACTGGACCGGATAGGTGAAAATACAGAGTAGGACGACCTCATGAGTACATTGAGAATGATCCAATGCCTCAAGGTTCATTTTCTGGATGGTATTAGAACCATGGATAGTAATGTGACAACGAACGTTGTTTTCATCCCCGTGAGCTTTGCATTGCAGAATTCAATTTGTCACGCAGAATCTTACGACAACAACCACTGTTCATTGTTGAGCTCTTCGTAATGTTTCAATATTAAGCCTTGTGAGTCCCAACAAAACAGCGGCTAACACTACTCCACCTGCTAGTTGAGTTTTGCACTTTTTTGAGACTGGTGATTCCGGACGCTTTCATTCCAAACTCTCGTTTACTTTTCGTCTCCTAATGGTAGATTCATGTTCCTCTCAGTGATTAAAAGGCATCACTATCGTTACAGAAGTGCAAAAGACGTTGTCAGATGTTCAAATGGTGGCATTTGTGAACTTTTGCGAGGTGCTTTGGAACTCATCAGTCACAGACTTTACAAAGATTAAGGGCGCTGCTGATAATATCGCGGGGAGAATCGTGATTAATTTGCATTTGATTTGATGCTCCATTAAAAGTACCCCTTCTGTTTTGCGAGAACCATAACATGCACTTGTTCAGTACTATCATCAGCAGCTGAATTGGATCAGATACTTCATCTTCATGCGTTACACTTATGCTACCATTTTTGAACTTTGAAATCCATTCAGCAATACTCCGTTGCAACAAAACACTCTTCATACTCTGATTAAAACCTTCAATGAATTTCAACCCCTGTTACATCTTCATTCACAAACAAATGAGGGTCACTGATTTCTCGTCTTTGGTAAATATGGAAAACGGAACGGCCATATTAAAGGCACGACAACACAACACATAAACTGGTGGATCAAAGTCAAACCTTCACTGCATTGATTACAGCATCACAGCGTCTACACCTGCAACAATTAGTGCAGGCAATCGAAGAGGAATTAGAATTAAATTGCGCATAATAATTTATTCCCTCTGGAACATCAGACAAAGTATTGGTTGGTGTAGTTACAATGTCCGAAGTGATAGTATCATCCGGTAAACCTCATAAAGATAGAAAGCACCTACCCGCGTATTCAAAGAAGTTCCCATCTGGATCGACGCATTTCTGCCGATGAGTTTGGAAACTTTGTGTAGTAGTTTGGAAACGTCTTCTCAGACAGGAAGTGTTCCAGATACCGGAAGAGGCGATAAATCGTGGAAACAAGGTCTGGAGCATATTTAAGGCAGAATATCTCAGTCCAACTGGTGGATTTGTTGAACGGTCCTTTGGGAGACATGTCTACTACAGCTGCCATACAACAAAAGGAACTCAAGGCTGTTGACCAAACTTGGTTGTTGGTACAGCTCCTTTCGATGCATCTGCTATATTTCAGCACAGCACCGGTCTGAAACGATGGTCCCTCTTGGTCAAAGTAATGAATGATGGAAGAAGCTGGCATCCGACTCCTTAACGAAAATCAGTACATTCTGCGGACGTAAGGATAGCTTTAGACAGTATTCAGGTGGTTCCGTTGTATCCAGCCATTATCTTAATCGTTTGCAACTACTGTAAAAAAAAACACTTTTAATTGCAGGTTACAATCCGATGCAGCAAACCCTAATGTCTGTGACTGGCAAGGAGAAAAATGCATATCTCCAGACGACTGTCTTATTGGCTGCCGTCAATTCGTGTGGTACCCATACATCCAGGTTTTTAATCTTCCCTAGAACCTTCAGGCGCAGAATAATCATAAAATGGTGCACACCGACCTTCGCTGCAATTTCACGGATACTTTTCTCTAGGTCAGATTTCACGACATTCATTTATCAGCTCCTCATCTTGTTACAACTATTTGTGCACGACTTAGAAGTGCATTTGCAAGGGACGTGTCTCCTACTTACAATGGTGCGTTCATTCAAAGTACCCTGCCCGAACAACGTATTAAAGTTTCGAGACGCCATACCCGGGGAATGTCCTAGTTCGGATTCATACAGAAGCATTACGTGCAACTGGCGTATCCAGTGTCCATGGTCCACTTTGACCGAAACCTGTGCACTCGCAGTTGAACCTTTTCATGAAATGCGGCAGACAAAGTGTACACCACATACATACCGACTTTTTAATGTGTGCTATGTGATATTACTAGACACTATTTCGTTGGATAGGTAGAGCATGCCTAGCCTCTGGAAGCAGACATTTCATGTGCGCCATCCCAATATTTAGTTTTCGTTAGCAAGAAAAAAAGGGTTTAAGGTGGTTCGACCTAAAATCTCTGCCTTATGTTTCCAATGGAAAAATTTCTTTACATATTTTCTTCGCAATTAATGTATTCCCAAGGATGAAACTTTGCACATCAATAAAACTAACTTTAAGGTATAGCATGGGATACTTAATACTTGCTAAAACATAACCATAACTGAGCAATCCAACCATTGTTTGTCTAATGACGTCATCAATGTACAGTTCGCGCCATCTATTAATAGGTCTAAGCATTACTCAAAGAAAAATGATTGATTTTTAATATAATTATGGTTATGATTTAGCAAGTATTAAATATTCCATGCGTTAGCTTAAAGTTAGTTTTATCGATGTGCAAATTTTCATCCTTGGGAAAATATTAATTCCGAAGAAAATACGTAAAGAGGTTTTACCATTGGAAACATAAGGCAGAGATTTTAGGTCGAACCACCTTAATTCAGCGGAAGCGAAACACTTCTTGCACTTTCGTGCAAGGTTGGAAAATGATATGGAATCTTAAATAATCTAATATAGGGAAATAAGCATCTATAAACAGAAAAGATATATAGAGGCCAGAAACATCTAAAACTAAACAAATGTAGTATACAGCTGAAATCTAAACCCCAGAAAAAAAGGAAATGAAAATACAAAGTAAATTATACACAACAGAGAATGAAAAAAGTAGAGAATCAACACACAACTGAGCAAACATTAAAAGGAATAGAGAGGGAAAAGTTGTTTAAAAACGATCAGAAATTATTATAAGCCACCGACAGAAGAATAAATGAATAGGAAGACGATAAAATACACAGAATGACACAGACGAAAATTATTAGAAATGTTTGGCTGCAATGATCCAAGACTGAATACTTGTAAAGAAACGAAACCTCAATTAAAGGGAACTAGGTTCTTTTTAATCAAAGTAGACTTACGTACATACTGTATATAGCACACGGATCTTTGGTCAAGAAATACCCATCATTGGGAAAAAATCAAGGAAACTGTTGTAACACAACCGCCCCTTAGAAGAGCCTATTAGTCTTTTGCGGATGTACAGTAGATGCAAATATCTTCATTTCCAGCACCATCTTTGCTTTCTGTAGACGTAGCATTAACCTGTAATCGATTTTTGGCCTCAGCCTTCTGTTAATTGTTATTTCCAAGCCTCATAAAACATAGTCTTCACAGGAGGGCCTGCATGAGCAACTTATTATACACCGTTGCCCATCTTCGCAGCCAATATGAACCTAATACCAACTTACTTTGCCCGGCGTTCTGATAGCGTAGGACGATGACAACACTTATCTTTTCCTGGCATTAGGATTGCGCCGGCCAACAACAACACTTAACTCATCCCGGCGTTCACATAACGCAGGCCTAAAGCAATATTTATCTCATCCCGGAGTTATGATAGCGCAGGTCGAGAGCAAGCCAAAAGAAACACTTAGCGCATCCTGGAGTTGTGATAGGGTATGCCGACAGTAGCAAGCTTATCCTCGAGTTCCCGAAAGCAACACTTATCTCTTTCCCGCTTTTTAATGGGACAGGCCGAAAGAAATACTTATGGTATCACTTCGAGTTACACATTATCTGGAATTAACGAGAATTCCTTCTTCAACGCTTCAAACATGTGTGGTACTTCTTTCCTTCTTCTATAGAAAGTTACTTCAAGCGTGGTTTGCTGGTTGGTCCGGAAACTAATAATTCCGTCCCAACCCTTTCTCAAGTGGGAAGTGGGGGGGGTTGACGTACTAATGAGGTGAAGTATGTGTCAAGAGGGCAAAGCTGCAGCGATAAATTCCGTTGGTGTAGCTCAATCGGGAAAGAATTCGGCTCCGGAGCACGGATATGATTCCTGTCACCGGCAAATTTGTGTTTTCGCAATTATGAAAAGTAAAAACAGCAATGAATGAACGACTGGTTTACAGCATTGCACAAAATAAATCTGGAAGAGGTGAATCCGTTTTTTTTGGTGTAAATATGACATGAATGTTAAGTCACATGATATCCGAAAACTTGAAAATTTCGTCGTGTTGGAGCGGGAATCGAATCCGTGTCTCCCGGATAGCGCCCGAGTATACTAATCGCTACACCACCCAGAACAACCAAGTTTCAAGTTTTCGAATATTGAAACTTGTTCGTTCTGGGTGGTGTAGTGGTTAGTATACTCGGGCGCTATCTAGGAGACGCGGATTCGATTCCCGCTCCAGGACGACGAAATTTCCAAGTTTTCGGATATTATTTGACTTTTATTCCGTGTCATCCATGCCATATTTACACCAATAAACGGATTTACATCTTCCAAATTTGTATAGTAAAACAGCATTCGAGCATTCTTTGAAGAAAGTAATTATTTAGTATATCGTATCAACAGTAAAAGAGGAATCATTAATAATTCCTAATGAAACTCTCTTTGTGCAAAATGTTTGTTTTAGAGTTGCTCTTTTCTTAGAAAGCCTCAAAAAAGGAAAGAAAAGAAAAGGAGAAAGCAAACTTCTCTCCAAAACAAGCATCATAAAACAGTGGATTACAGCAAAGAATCCAAAACTTCTGTTATGATTTGCCACCCCTCAGAAAAAACTCATCACATACGGTTCTGCAACAGAAGATAACTTTATCGATTGTGTGGGAAACATTTTCGTACAAACCCGAAATATTATTCTTCACAGGGTATCCGAAGCTGCTAAGATTGCAAAACACTCCCGCAGCTTTTGACAGTGATTTTAGATTTCCAGTGAGTTTGAAATGGAAATCAATGTTGCGAAAACTAAAATCGATCCAGGCGGAAAATGATCTGCCCTGGAGTTTCGTGGCGTGACAGTTATCCTTCTGGGAAAAGCGAGCACTAATGCGTCATCCAAAGCTGAAACACACAACGTTCTGGGAAAGATGTATACTTTATAACATACCTCCTACTCAAGGATATTTTTGTTTTCCATTTATTCCTATCATTCCCACATTTTTCATCCTTTTTCGAAAAAGACATACTTAGTATCGTGTATTTTCTTTTTCAGAGCTATCATCCGGAAAATTATGTCAAAGTTTCTGTAATGCATCGAACTTATGCACTAACTGGGGAAAGCCCACAGTTAGGTAAAATATATGAAATTCTCTGGTTTGCTTACGTTACGCTGTCCAAATGCTTCGGCACTTGAGTGAAAAAAAATTGTTCCCGCATTGCATGCCGTTTTATGCTGCACCAATAAACTTCAGAAACTGATGAATTGCGTGCTATGATTTTTGAGTTAATGTTCCAGGAATGTAAGAATTTACATCAGGTTTTACTGTTGTGTTTAGGGTTTAACTACCACCATGAGCAACTCTAATAGCTATAAGTAGTCGTCCGTCCCTATTTGGAAACACTGGTTGTAGGGAAGGGAGAGAGCCAGTGCCGAAATATCAACGCCTCACCCATGCATCATCCGGGACTCGTGTCCCGGGCCCTCTCCGACGAACAATTATGTGCCAGCCAGCGCTTAGGCCGCTGCGCGATTTGAGCTCAGATTTTATTCTGAACGTAAGGAAGCATGTGTTATTAACTACCTTTAAAGAAAATATTGTATGGAAAATAAAAGAACATGAATCAAAACTATGTTTGAATGAAGCCGAATTTTTTTGGTAGAAATTCTAGAGGACCATCAAAATTACGGGCAATTTAATTTTTTTTTATGCATGCAAAAGTGATCAAAACGACATCTTCTCTGGTAACCGTTTTGCTTGAGTTTTCTTCAGTACTGCAAATAAGTCGGTATAACGAAGTAAATTTCTCCGTCATTTTTGCCCGCGCCTGGGATCGAACCCGAGTCCACTTATTTCGGAGCAAGTCGCTCTACCAACTGAGCTACGCAGACATTCGTTCTTGCTGATATCTGCCTTTATGTCGTGTGCTTCCTGCGGGGCAGTAGACATGCAAATTTTTGTCACCTTGTAGCTGAATTTGAGTAAAACTACAAATTAAGTCGGTTTATTTATTTATTTATTTTTATTTATTGAAGATTTAACGACCACCGTGAGCAACTCAATGGGCTATAAGCAGTCGCCCTTCCATAATTTAGGGCCACTGGTTCCAGGGAAGGGAGAGAGCCAGTGCCGCAAGACAAACACAACATTCATGGCTCACCGTGATTCAAACCCGGTACCCCTTTCCGACGAATGATCAGAAGCCATCGCTTAGACCATTGCGCCACCCGGGCGACTTAAGTCAGTTTGCCAGACAGCATTAGACAATTAAAAATGATCAACAATTAGGTGTCTAAATGCTAATTTGGAAGACGTGAATCCATTTCTTAGTGTAAATATGACATGGATGTCAAGTTAGATGATATCCGAAAACTTAAAAATTTCGTCGTCCTGGAACGGAATTCGAAGCCGCGTCTTCCGGATAACGCCCAAGTATGCTTTTCTTATTGACATTGTCTAAATGCTTTTCGCAGTAACATTTTTAGCACGTCTCTTGTAACAAAAAAAGAAGTACTTGCTTACGGTTTCCCTTTGTCCGTCAAATTGTAGACACCATATCGGTAACTACTGGTCCGATTTGACAAATTCGTTTTGCATTGGAAAGCTTGAAATGTAAGAACGAAGACTCTTGCTTTCCAGGTTTTTTCTGATGCATAATTTCGCTGGCGTGTAGCGAGAGTAAATACAAATGCTATCGAATTCAAAATCCGCTTTACTCCATAACATTGCTTCTAAATATCCTGTCGAAAAATGTCTTTTTTTTTTCCTATTCAGTACCATTGATAACGAAAAATATTTTGGGGACTCTTTGTTTTTCAAATAGTGCACGTTTTTCAGCTAGGCCACGTAAAGTTAACTTGAGAGTTCCTCAATATCTCTGCTTCTAAATGTCAGATTTGAAACATTCTTTTTGTGTTAGATAGAGCTCCTCTTGCATGTAATTTCTAATTCTGGGAAAATAATTGTTTCGCCGCTTGGGAACGTAAGTGTATATTTGTACTTCTGATGTACACTGCAGGACAATTGTTAAGGACGGATGACAATAGCAACGATAGCAACCATAAAATGGAAGGCAGGAAAATGTGAAAATTAGCATAAGTATGGGATACAGTAAGACGTGTTGTGCGTATGCAAATTTTGGATTGCCGAACTTGTTCGTGACGTCATAGCGCTGATAAGAGATATAAAGGATTTGACGCGTATTGACCGTTGTTGTTCAAACGCAAGGTTGAAAGGGAAAGAATAAATTGACGAACTTGCAATTTTCAGTATGTCTTCCCGACATCACCTAGATGATTTTACGCGTGGCCGTATTATTGGCAAGATTGAAGAAAGGCGAAAAATTACAGATGTTGCCAGGGAGTTCGACGGCAGCCACAGTGTTGTTTCAAGGCTTTGGAAATCATTTCAAACAAATGGAGAGTGTAGAAAACGTCACGGGGAGGTCGTGTTTGCAGTACGACACCTGCAGAAGATCGGTACATAGTGCTATCAACAAAAAGACACCGGCGCAGCACAGCTAGTGAGGTAGCAAATCAGTTTATGGCTGCTACTGGCAAGCGGATCTCCCGAAAAACTGTCGCCAGACGTTTGCATGAAGGAGGACTATACGCCCGCCGTCCTGTTGTGTGCATCCTATTGTCCAGACGTCACCGTACCGCCCGTTTGCAATGGTTCCATCAACATCACAATTGGACTGATAACGACTGGTCTGCTGTCCTCTTCTCAGATGAGAGTAGATACAGTCTATCGTCTGATTGTCGACGACAACTGATCTGGCGTGATAGTGTTACTGCATATTGTCCAGCAAACATACAGGAAAGGGACCGATATCCGACATGTAGTGTCATGGTATGAGCTGGCATCATGATCAATGGCCGTACGTCCCTCTATGTGCTTCCAAGTGGGACTATGACTGGCCAACGATACATTAATGATGTTCTGCTACCTCATGTTCGCATGTTCCGTGGTGCTGTCGGTGATAGATTAATATTCATGGACGACAACGCAACATGTCATCGAACAGTCGCTGTCCAGGAGTGTCTTGAGAGCAAGGATATTCAACGCTTCGTATGGCCAGCGCGTTCTCCAGATCTGAATCCCATTGAAAATGTGTGGGATGCTTTGGGGAGGAGTCTTGCTGGTCGCCAATGCCCTCCAATAAACAAGGACACCCTCATCCGTGCACTGACTGAGGAATGGGATAAATTACTCCAACAGCTGCTTGATAATGTAGTGCAAAGCATGACACGACATGTGGAATCTTGCATCGCCCTCCATGGTGGCCATATCCCGTATTGACATCTTACGTCGGAACGCCTGCAGACGGTAATTGCATTTTTTTCACGTTTACGTATTCTGCACAAAATGGCCTGTTTGTCCCTTGAACACGTTCCAAAGCCTTCTGGATTTCAAAGCACAATAAATTTTCTTTCTTGTAATGTCCTGGCATTCTGACATTATTTTATTTCACTTGGCATCCAACCACACTTACTTTTTTATGCGCTATATAGCCGTTTATGATCCGTCCTTAGCAATTGTCCAGCAGTGTATTTGCATTAAAATCTCCGCTTCTGATAATTTGATTGAAAAAAATTATTTTGTGATCAGATACCGGTAACCACGGCAAACCTTTTCAGGATAACTTCTGCTTAAAATTATTCATAGTTTTTCCGCCAGGGGGCGTAGTTGTATATCTCTCTTTTCTCAATGTCACTACTCCTAATGGTCTGATTTGAAAACTTCTTTTCCTCTCGGACAGCGTTTCTGATGCACAATGTTTTGCATATAATTTAAAATTTTTCTTAACGCTACGTTTCCGCTTACATCGTATTTTGAGCAATATCTACGCATCTGAAAAAAACGTTAAATAATATCTTTTTAATCAGATAATACTAACAACGGAAACATTTTTGTGCATTCTTCTTCTTTCTTTCTTTTTTTTTTTATTGGAGGTTTAACGACCGCCGTGACCAACTCAGTGGGCTGTAAGCAGTCGCCCGTTCCTAACTTAAGGCCACTGACTCCAGAGAAGGGAGAGAGCCAAGGCCGTAAGACAAACACAACTTTCATGCCTCACCGGGATTCGAACCAGGACCCATCTCAGACGAATCATCAGAAGCCATCGCTTAGAGCACTGCGCCACCGGGCTTTGTGCATATCCATCCCGAAATAATGCGCAATTTCCCTGCTAGGGGCGCCAATATTTAATCTGTTTTTCTCGATGTCTCTGCCTCTGAAAGTAGTTCGATTTAAAAAATCTTTTAACACCAGATAGCAATCTCCAAGTAGAACACTATGGACTCCTGGGTTTTTGCATTTTCGAAGTTTAGGTGCTGAGGTGCACCCGTATATCCGCTTCTAAAAATCGTATAGAAACATTTCTTTGAAATATATTTCTCGTTTAGGAGATAATTCAAAAGACATGCTCATTACAACCAAAAATTCGGTGGCATCTTTCTTGTTTTTCATGCTAAGAGTATAATCTTTAAGTAGGCGCATAATGTTAATTCTGTTTTAAATCGTATTTTCAAATCATGGCGCTTATCAATGTTAGTGAAAACTAACTTTTCGTGTTAGTGGTTTATAATTAAACTCGAAACTATTATACAACAGCTTCGAAACAGTGGCAAGGCAAATATGTGTTCTGAGCCCGAGTTTTCAGCTTGCCAATATTTGTTTCTTGATATTTGGGGCGCAACTTATTTGAAAATGAAAGGAGGAGTTCCAAAAAATAAAACTTTTTCTCCTTTGCCTCATATCGAGACAGAAGTCGAACAATCGACTGAACTCCAAAAACAACTGCCTCCACCGGACGTATCAGAAACTTGGGTTGTAGGAAACATCTGATGCCCTCTAATGTAATAGCAGCATAATAAAACGAGCGAATGAAACTTGGATTCATATGGATATTGCACTATTCCAAATGCACTTAAACTTGAACAGGCACATAAATGAAGGTCTCGGACGCATTCATACCATGAAAACAATGTACGAGAAATTGCAAGGTAGCAGGAAGAAAAGGCATTTACGCTCGTAAATTCAGAAGGATGAAAGCCACTAGAAAATTTCCGGGCAATACCATTAAACAGTTTATTACCCGTAAGATGAAATGTCCCAATCACATCTCACCATCAGCTTAAAATACAACAGCTTCCCCTCGAGCCGCGCCAGCTAAGCATCAGGTAATACAACAGAATTTCGAAAGACCGGAAAGATATAAAGTAGTAAAGCTATTTTCACTTCATTCCCTGAGTGTTTGTGTCTCTTTAAAAAAACGCTTGTACGACAAAATGGCCAACCACATTCGCTTGGGAAAACTGTTGGATGAGAAAACCAATATCACTTGCTGCTTTCTTCATAAATATAGTCAAACCGAATGCCAGGAAATCAGAAAAAAGCGCACTCACTTTTCGAAATAAAAAACAATCAAGGAAACCTTTTTTGATTCATAAGCCGGAATATTTCTAAAAAAACTAAAAAAAGGTTAATATCGGTTAAAAGTCGCACAGATTTTCTCTTTTTATGCCTTTTTTAAAAAAATCTACTTGGTTATAGCATCAGTTTATCCTTAGACAGTGTATTGTTTTTTAGAGTGTAGTAGTCGTCTCTTTTTCCACGAAATCATACGGATCGTAAAAATAAGGATTTACTCACTTTTGACAGACAGTGACTCACTGAACTGACTCACTGACAAATATATGTCAGTGAGTCAGTTCAGTGAGTCAGTTCAATGAGTCACTGACATATAAAAGGTAAGTCACTGTAAGGACACTACACCATTTGAAAAGTGCTAAAATAGAAAATTTCATCAGAAAAGTGCTAAAATAGAAAATCTCATCAGAAAAGTGCTAAAATAGAAAATTTTATCAGAAAAGTGCTAAAATGAGAGAATGATAAGTGAGTCACTGACATATAAATGGTAAGTCACTGTAAGGACACTACACCATTTGAAAAGTGCTAAAATAGAAAATTTCATCAGAAAAGCGCTAAAATGAGAAAATGATATGTGACTCACTGAACTGACTTACTGACAAATATATATCAGTGAGTCAGTTCAAAAAGTCACTGACATATAAAAGGTAAGTCACTGTAAGCACACTACACCATTTGAAAAGTGCTAACATAGAAATTTCATCAGAAAAGTGCTAAAATAGAAAATCTCATCAGAAAAGTGCTAAAATAGAAAATTTTATCAGAAAAGTGCTAAAATGAGAGAATGATAAATGCGTCACTGACATATAAAAGGTAAGTCACTGTAAGGACACTACACCATTTGAAAAGTGCTAAAATAGAAAATTTCATCAGAAAAGTGCTAAAATGAGAAAATGATATGTGACTCACTGAACTGACTCACTGACAAATATATGTCAGTGAGGCAGTTCAGTGAGTCACTGACAAATATATGTCAGTGAGTCAGTTCAGTGAATCACTGACATATAAAAGGTAAGTCACTGTAAGGACACTACACCATTTGAAAAGTGCTAACATAGAAAATTTCATCTAAAAAGTACTAAAATGAAAGAGTGATATGTGACTCACTGTCTGTAAAAGCGACTCACTTTTCTTTTTTTTTGTGTGACTCACGTTTTCTTTTTTTGTGTGACTCACGTTTTTTTCTTTTGTGTGACTCACTTTTTATCCTTAGACAGTGTATTGTTTTTTAGCAAGTAGTAGTGGTCTCTTTTCCCACGAAATCGCACGAATCGTGAAGATAATGATTCACTCACTTTTGAATTCATGGCACTCACAGCTGTTTTTCTCTGTCCGTTGGCAGTTATACCGCAAGTATACTGCCAACGGATGTAGCAGCGCCTATAGAGCAAGTAGTGGCCGACCACACGCCATTCATGAGCGGGGCCGACATAGACTACACTGAAAAAAAATTTCTGAAATTCACCAGACACTTTCCGCCATTTCTTTCGTGAATTAACGAAGCTTATTTTTGATACAACTCTTTCCATGAAACGATGGAAAGAAACCTGAATTTCAGGGATTTCTCGTACCACGGGGAAGTTCTGAATATTCAGAAACCTTTCCGCAGTTTCTTTCTTATATTGACGCTGAATTACTGTTTTAGAGGTGTGTTAACGGAAAATTGTAAATTTTCAGAAACCTTTCCGCAATTCCTTTGGTATCATCATCATCATCATCATTGTCAACCATTATCAATCCACTGCTGGACGAAGCTCTCCCCAAGTTTCCTCCACAACGGTCTGTCTTGTGCCAGTCTCCTCCATGTCACCCCTGCATACTTTCGAATTTCATCCACCCATCTCCCATGTGGTCTTCTTCTGGGTCTTTTCCTGTCCCTTGGAATCCAATCTAAAATTTCGGCTGTCCATCGATGATCTGTCCTTCTGGCAGTATGTCCAGCCCATTGCCATTTCAGGGATTTAACTCTGATCATGATGTCTTCCACTCTTGTCATTTTTCGGATCCACGAGTTCCTCTTCTTATCTCTCCTGGTTACACCAAGTATGCACCTCTCCATGCTGCTTTGAGTTGTCTGCAGCCTTTGTATGTCTCTTTTAGTTAAGGTCCACGTCTCTGCACCATACGTAAGCACTGGAAGGATGCATTGATCAAACACTTTTCTTTTAAGACATAATGGCATATTGCTCTTGAAAATTATGCTGTTTCTTCCAAAAGCTCTCCAGGCAAGTTTTGTACGCCGATTAATTTCTTCATCAATGTGACCCTCACTTGATATCTGCTGTCCAAGATAAACGTACGTGTCTGTTATCTCCAGCTTTTCTCCATCAATCGATAAATCTTCATTTCTTGTAAAAGCATTGAACATCACTTTTGTCTTCTGAAAGTTCATTTTTAATCCCACTTCTTTACTCTTGTCAGCAAGTTCCTGGATCATACTATGCAGCTCTGATGGGCTAGTTGCAAAAATGACTACGTCATCAGCAAAACGAAGGTGGGTTAGATAATCTCCATTAATCTTTATCCCCTTGTTTTCCCAGCTCAGTGACTGAAAAACACCCTCCAATGTGGCATTAAAGAGCTTCGGAGATATGGTGTCACCTTGTCTCACTCCTTTTCCAATTTTTATGTGTGTTGTATTTTCAAATAGCCGAATCTTTGCACTTGCATTTTCATAGATGTTATTAATAATATTAATGTATGCATCTTCAATACCGCAGGTTTTCAGAGCCATTGTAACTGCTGATGGTTTCACCGAATCAAAGGCTTTTTCATAATCGATAAAAGCCATGCACAATGGAAGTTCATATTCCCTCGCTCTTTCAGTTAGTTCTCTCAGCACATGGATATGATCTATTGTGCTGTAGCCACTCCTGAATCCAGCTTGTTCTCTCGGTTGAGCCATGTCCAGTGTTACCTTCAAGCGGTGTGAAAGAACTTTAGTGAAGATTTTATAAACTACTGATAGGAGGCTGATAGGTCTGTAGTTTCCGAGATCCTCAATGTCACCTTTCTTATGTAGCAGGATCATTGTAGCGGTGTTCCAATCCTCAGGAATCTTTCCTTCATTAAGGCATCGAGTGAAAATTTGGGCGAGTACTGTTTCGATTTCTCCACTTGCTTCTTGTATGATGTCTACAGTAATTCCATCTTCTCCTGGAGCTTTTCCCCGCTTCATGTTCTTGATTGCATGCGCAACTTCTGCTGGAAGGACTGGAAAAACTCTGGTACTGGTATCTTTCATGATGTCTGGAGTACATGTATCATCCCTTTCATATAATTTGGAGTAGAAATCTTTCACTCTTGTCAAAATTTCGCCTCTATTTCTTGTTACAGAACCATCTTCTTTTCTCAGTGCCATAATCTGTTTTCTTCCCTTACTGAGATGTCCCTTTGCTATCTTTAGGCTTTGGTTGTTTTCAATTGCTTTCCTTACTAGTTCACAGTTGAATTTCCTTACGTCTTCAGTGATACTTTTTCGTACTGTCTTGCATAGCTCTATATATTCCACTTTGGAAGTCACATCTTCTTTAGTTGTCCTCATCTCTCTTCTTTTTTGCATCAACATTTTCGTTTTTCCCGATAATTTATTTACATGCCACTTGTTCTTAGACCCAGCTAATTTTGTTGCTGTTTCCATAAGAGCTTTGGTTACTTTTCTGTTAACTTCAGAGATGTCCACTTCTTCCGATGTTAGGCCTTCTAAAGCAGAGAACCTGTTCTTCAGTTCCAACTTGAAGGTATTATTATGTTTTTTAAGGTTGGTTATGTCAATAGATTTTGTTTGTCTTATGAGCTTGTGACGTTCAAGTTTAGTGTTGAGGTGCATCTTACATCTCACCAATCTATGGTCACTACCTGTGTTGAACTTGTTTAGCACACTGCAGTCTTCTATGACGAATTTTTTGTTACACATAATAAAATCAATTTCACTTGTCGTCCCATTTGGATGTCTCCATGTCCATTTCCTGTGTGGCTTTTTCTTGAAGAAGGAGTTCAAGATGAAAAACCCTTCTGCCTCTGCAAACTCAACGAGAGTATTTCCACGCTGGTTTCTGTTGCCGTGACCGAATTTACCTACTGAAGTTTCATTCTGTTGCCGTTGCCCTATTTTTGCATTGAAATCTCCCATAATTATTTTCAAGTGCTGCTTACCTTTATTATTTAGATGACAAATTTCCTCATAAAATTCTTCAATTTCTTCTTCAGGATGACTTGTGGTGGGTGCATAAGTTTGAATAATCTGAGCCTGGTATCTTTTCGAGAGTTGGATAACAAGCCGTGCAGCTCTGTCAGAGGAACTTTCAACTTCTACAACTTGATCCTTCAGTTTCTTGTTTATTATAAATCCAACACCACTAGTTCTGCCAGTATCTGTCCCACGATAGTAGAAGAGATGTCTACTTTTCAGTTTGATGAGATCTTCTCCTTTTCTCCTTACCTCACTTAGCCCCACGATGTCCCACTTGATCCTTTGTAGTTCCTCTTCCAATTCAAGAAGCCTTGAATCAGAAGATAGGGAGCGTCCATTGTACGTTGCCAAGGTCAGCATCAGATGGCAGCCTAGTCCGGTCCTCCGGGGATTCTTAGCACCCTTTGCCTTCATGTCGCACTGGCCGCTGCCTTGGCCAGGTACATTCCAGCTGCCGGTGACTGAGGGCCAAGATTTAAGTTGTGGAGTCATTTTGGAGGGGTTTGGCCATAACTCACCACGCTGGCCAAGCGGGTTGGTGAGTGTGGGATAGAATTTCCTCTAATCCCGATGGTATAGTTATACCGCTACTGGCGGTCGTCAGAGCCCCTTTAGTAGGAACAGGATGCACCACGAGAAGGCGGGGTTGACATTTGTCAAGGAGAGGCTGTGATGTTACGCATCACCTGACCTTGGTATATTAACGGAAAAACCCCGTTCTCACTTTTTCCGTATCCGTAGTATGACAAGAAATTACCGGTAATAGGAGCTGTTGGTGAAAATACTTGAGGTTTGATTAACTTTTAAATTTCAATCGTCTGTCGAATTTTGAAGTTCTGTAGCGAGATCGGATATTGTGGATAGCATATCGCATGAATTTTGTTTATTGTGACACAGGACGTTTCTTTCTCTCTCCCGTATTTTGTGCACCAGCTATTTAATATATATATATTGTGTTACTGTAAGAAACCGGGTACCCATTGTACATATGGTTATACGATGTCTACAGTATGTATCAGTCTTTCGACAACTTACCACAAAAGCTATTGTAGCTATCAAGAGTAAATTTCATATTTAGGAGCTTTTTTTGTGAAATAATACTATAAAAAGGTACATTTCTCCTTTTTTAAAGAAAACTGAAAGTCACTGTTAGTTTTAAAAAAATAAAGTTGCAAAGCATTTTGTTGCTTCGAAAAATCACGATGAAAAATGCTTAATTTGTGAAAAGTTCTCCTACAGAAAAAAAAGTTATTAAAAACATATTCAGAAAAAACTGAGCTCCAACAGAAAATAAAATGACTAAATCAGTCGTATCAATGAGAAAAAAAAATTTAATTTTCGCCCAATTTGTTGTATGCTGTACGTGACTCGCATTTCCGAGTATCTGTGACTCAGTGGTTAAAGGCGTGCGTTACCTGTTCAAACGGTCTGGATTCAATTCTGACTGGAACGGAAGGTTTATTTCTAGAGAAAGTGCTCAAAAATGCTGGGTCGGTCCAATTTGCTGAATTTCTGAAAAGCACGATACCTACTGGCAAATTTGCTGCGCGTTATTTTCAGGAAAATTCACACCACTTATTTTTTACAGTGTATCCAGGCTCGTACAGATCGACCGCTTGGTAACGATGGCACAAATCACCTTTACTTTAAATGTCGGAGGCGTAAATAGAACCAACAATTCTACGGTACGGCTCACTCTTCATACCTTGGGCTACGGGAGCCGAAGTGACCTTAAAGGCGTCTTGATTTGGGTTAGGTAGGCGAATGTATTGGGTTGTCGGAAAAGTCATGACGTATTTTGGCACTCGATGGTGGTCGGTCGGTTTTGGAAGTACTAGAGGTATGCGCAGCTCTAAAATCGCTATGGCATTCGACAGGTGTCAGTTCTAGCTGCAGTCTAAAATAAATAGTGAGCGATTCGGTTGATTTGCGGAGATTTGACATCACGTTGAAGATGGAAAACCAAACTGTGCATTTTCGCCATATTTTGCTGTTTTACTTCCGTAAAGGGAAGAACGCGCGTCAAGCTTGTGAAAAGTGGCGTAAAGTGTACGGTGATAATGCTCTACAAGAACGTCAGTGCCAGCGGTGGTTCGCAAAACTCCGTGCTGGTGATTTTGACCTCAACGATTCTCCTCGGTCCGGGAGGCCAACCGATGATGATGACGACCAAATCAAGGCATTGATCGAGTCAAACCCACATTACACGGCACGAGAGATTGCAGACACATTCATTGCACATCCACCATTCAAGCGTTCACGACCACCTGAAGAAGCTGGGATACGTAAGCAAGCTCGATGTGTGGGTTCCTCGTGAACTCAAAGAAGCTCAATTGACGGCGCGTATAAACATCTGCGATATGCTCATTAAACGTGAGGAAAACGATCCTTCTTTGAAGCGACTGATAACTGGTGACGAGCAGTGGATTGTGTTCAACAATGTGCTGCCTTGGTCCCGACATGCTGCTTCGCCTCAAACGACCTCCAAAGCAGACATTCATCAGCGGAAGGTTCTGGTCTCAGTGTGGTGGGATTTTAAAGGTGTTGTGTTTTTCGAGCTCCTACCACGGAATGTGTACTGTCGGCAATAAGACAGTTTGAACGAATCCATCATCCAGATACGTCCAGAGCTCGTTCATCGTAAAGGTGTTGTGTTCCATCACGACAGCGCGATACCACACACAAGTTTGATCACCCGCCAAAAATTATTGGAGCTTGGGTGTGATGAGTTGCCACAACCAGCATACTCGCCTGACCTTGCGCCATCAGATTTCCACTTGTTTCGCTCTCTTCAACAGTTCTTGCGTATTATAACGTTCAATTCAGATGAGGCTGTAAATCAGCACCTTGTAGAGTTTTTCGCCACGAAAGACAGGTTCTTCTATGAACGAGGCATTCTGCAGCTCACTGAAAGATGGCAAAAGGTTATCGAACAAAACGGGCATTATATCATTGATTGATCTTTGGTTTTTCTATCAATAAATGACCTTTGCAAAATATGGCTAAAATGCGTCATGACTTTTCCGACAACCCAATATATTCTAAGACATAAGTGGGTGACTAGCACGAAAGCATTTTTCGTGCATGTAGACGAAGGCGTGGGCATTCTATTGCATTTCCCCATATTTCAATTAGATCTTTCTTAGTGTCAAATAAGGACTTTCAAATGTAATCTGAGAACTCAATGAATTCCATCTTAGTTCTTTAGGAGTTATGGAACGAAATCAATAACGTAGCAGGTGTCAAAGTAGCCCTTATGACTTCCTAATTTTTTAATTGAGGCCGTCAGTCGGGGAGTACTTTTTTGTTGAATTTTCTATTACTCTTCGATATTTTAAATAAGGCTATTTTAAGATTAAAATAAAAAGTAATAAAATACAAACAAAAACATAATAAATGTAAAAAGATTTGTTCGGCAAAATTTGGATTCACTGAAAAGGCCGCTGTTAATGGCTCAGAAGGCCGCAGATTCCCCACCCCTGGCCTACATACTTTCATGTCCCTCCCGCATCCTCTGGCCGGTGGTTTGTTTCGACAGGACAATGCGCCGCGACATCGGGCAGCAACTATCCAGGCATGGCTCAACGAGCACTCATCTTATTTCGGAACCACCCAATGGCCACCAAGGTACCCGGATTTATACCCCTTAAAAAATCTCTCGCATGCCGTCGATCGGATCATCATATCCATTGATCCTGGACCGACGTCTAGGGCGGAGTTGCGGACAATGCTGCAACAGGAATATCTACACTGCTGGCCACCCAAAATGCAACACCAAGAAGGGCACGAGATAGCAAAGCTAGATTTACTGGACACATAACAACAGATATAAAGATGAAACGATTGAGCTTACAGCTTACAGGCCCGTGCGACTTGCGGAACACGCAGACATCAATAGTTCGTGTGGCCCCTATGGCTGGCAATAACAGACGCTACAGGCCGCGGCATCGAACGAAAGAGGCTTTGAATGTGGCCTTGGGGTATGTCGGTCCAGGCTGCTTCCACACGTTGCCACAGTTCATCAGGCGTAGCCGCGGGTGGTGCTTGCTGGGCCACTCGGTTGCCGATCAGCGACCAAACGTGTTCGATAGGCGACATATAGGGAGAACAGGCGGGCCGCGGCAGCAGTGACACTTGGTGGGCCGTGAAGAATTGTTGCACGATGCGTGCCACGTGCGGGCGCGCACTGTCCTGTTGAATCATGGCCGATGGCAGGTCCTGCAGATAAGGGAGAACCACAGGTTCCAAAACATCGGAGATGTAGTGGTGGCTGTTGAGTGTACCGGTGATGCTTACCAAAGGGATGCGGGTGTCATATCCAATTGCGCCCCAAACCATAACTCCAGGCGACGGACCGGTATGGCGATGCATAATGCAGGCGTCATACGGACTGTCGCCGCGGTGCCGCAACACGCGGATCCGAACATCGTGGTGTTGCAGGCAGAAGCGGGATTTGTCGGAGAAGACAATGTCGTGCCATTCCGCAGTCCAGGTGCGGCGTTCAACTGCCCACTGCCGCCTCACTCGCCGCTGGTGTAACGTCAATGGTTATCGGAGCAATGGACGCCGTGCTACAAGTCCCCGCTCCTGCAGATGACGTCGAACGGTACGTGCTGACACAGGTTGTTGCGCAACACACCCTAATTCCTGCGCTAACGTTCGTGATGTGGCGGTGCGAGCCGTCAATGCCCGCCGCACAACAAGCCGGTCCCCTCGTTCGGTGATGTGCCGCGGCTGCGGCAATTGCTCACGTCAGTCCATCTCTCCTTCCTGCACCCACCGAATTCATACTCGCCTCACTGTGGCTGGATGTCGTCCCACACGGGCGCCGATGATTCGGTACGATAGACCGCCGTCGCGATAAGCCACTATTCGTCCTCTGTCGAACGCCGAAACGTGCTGAAATGACTGCCGTATTCTGCGACGAGGCATCAGGAAGCTTCACACGCACAGGTCCGGCAGCACAACACACTTCCGCTACTTACACCCCGCCTTCTGTGCACCCTTCTTATAGTGCATCTCGGTGGTGTGCCGGGAGCACATGATTTGCATATGCCCTGCAATGCTAATCGTTTGCATGTCCTCTCGGGGGCGACGTATGCTGCGAATTTCAGGCCAATCGGATGCTTCCTTCTTTGTGTTGCATTTTGGGTGGCCAGCAGTTTATCATTACCTCCTGAAACCCTCCAGCATCTGGTGTATTAGATGACTAAGCATGTAGAGACTCTTATTCGAGCTAGAGGACGACCAACTGAAATGTTTTGTCCATTGAGTTTATAATCTCGCTGGGTTCGACCCACATAAAAATCTTAATACAGTGACATTCGTTCGTCGATCACTATATTGACAAACGTCACCGTACACCTAGAAGAAAAACACAAGAAGGCATTTATCGACATACATTAGTAAGGTGTCGGTCCACTTTTGACCTTAATGCATGCACTGACCCTTCGAGACATGCTTTCGACAAGGCCCTGGGACACAGCTATAGGTATGCGCTTCCATTCAGTATATATTGCCGCCGCTAACTATTGCTTGGTAGTGGGCCTTGGTTCCGAACTTCTTATGCGGCGCTCTAATTCATTGCATAGGTGCTCTCTCGGATTAAGATCAGGGCTCTGTGATGGCGAGTCCACACACGATACGGAATTACACGTCATAACAGTCCTTGTTTTATGGTTCGGTGCATAACCCACCACTGGTACCAACAAGGCTTAGTTCAATAGTACTACTACAGAGCTGGTAGGGCATAATTGTCCAGAATATCGAGGTAGACGTGATGGTTAACAGGTTTGTGCACGATAAACAATGGGCCGGAACCATACCACAAAAAACACCCCCACACGGGCACACTGCCAGCTCCAAACTTGAACGTAGGAACAGTACATTGTGGTAACTAGCGTTCTCCCGGCCATCAGACTGATGGATTGGGTATTTGGATTCATCAGTCCATAGAACCCGTTTCCATTGATCTACGGTCCACGATAAATGTCTTTACACCATGCTAAACGACGAATAGCATTCCGAGTGGAGATGAAAAGCTTATGAGCAGCCGCACGACCACGTTAACCCATGGAAGGAAGTTCTCTGCGAATGGTACGTGTACATACCGAGGTTCCAGCATTTTTACTTACCTGTACACTGAGGTGTTTTGCAGTACTCCTTCTATTAGCGGTAACGACTCTCCTGAGGCTTCGACGTCCTCTATCACAGATTTTCTTTGGTCTGCCGGTACGTTTTGCTGCTTCAGGTACGACATATGTCTTCCACTTACTCAGTACATCCAAAACAGTTGACTTGGGTATGTTTAAACGCCTCTTGGTTTCTCTTATGGATCTTTCCTTTCTCAAAGTCAGCTCTCTCGCGCCGCGACATTTTCACTCAACCTCACAGTGTGATAAGAATCGCGGTCAGCTGCAGGCTTGATTTTGTACCGTTTACAACTGTACCGAGCATCTTAACAACGCAGCGGATCTGTTTATTTGCTTTTGAAGGAGTGTCCGGTGACTTTTGTCAATATAGTGTATGTCATCAACTCCTCTAAAAGCTATCAACTTTATCAATTCTCTGTATACATTCAATCTAGACATTTTATGCTGCTCTGTCTCAGTTGCATTGTTGCCAAGTAGTAAACGCTGTTTGAGGAAGTAATGTGTCGTTCGGTAAGAAAACGTTTAACCAAGAAGTAACTAAATTTGCATAAGAAAACAGAAACTCAAAAGAAAGGTTTTTGAGAGTACATTTTGCACATCATGTCCGCGACTGTTTCAAAAATTTCCGTATTCTTCATGCGAACCCACTGTATATTATGAATACGATTTATGCATTTCCAGTGCAGTATGAGGGTGGGAAAAGTTCCTTTTATTTCCTTAATTTCATCCCAATAAAATATATTTGCACACGACGTCGAATGTTACAGATTTCAAAATCCCGAAAGTCTTTCGATTCTTGATTTCACGTGCAGTAATTACATACATTACGCGTCATTCTTCAACAACAGTAACTAAGAAGAATTGGCCTACAAATTGTAAGTACATGTCGTCACTTTAGACAACGGTTCTCTGAAACGATGTCGGCATGTGGGTTGCGTTGAAACGTCTGCCAATCATTACCGTGCAGCAGTTTAATCTACGTTTGATCCTTTTCGTAATACCGCTTACAAGTGTTCCGTTGCGTTTCACTCACGAGCAACTATTGTCGGATGCCATTGTCCCTCTGTTATGTCATGTAATTAATCATTTCCAATGGGAACTCTGAATTCTCGTTACATAACAGACTCTTGAACCCTATGATTTCTCATAATTTGAGGGAAATACCCGGTGCACTACTGCAGTTATACCGTATTTTCAAATGAAGATTTTCACTAAACACATATACCATAAACCAATCAAACATCTGGCACTTAGCAGGTGGATGCTTAATCAACTGGATGTATTTATTTATTCAGATTTAATTCAACATCCAGTTTCAGATGCAATGTACATAGCATTCATAACGCCAAGCGAAGAAGACGTTACGTGCGCAATACAGTTTCTCTCCTGATTCATTTATTAAACACATCACAGAATGAAACCTAATTTATAATATGCTTTACCGAACGAAGAATTCCGAATGTTCTTAGCATCAATTCCGCCATGATTTTTGTAATTACCACACCACAAAACCAGGAAATCATGATGAACGTAACATTTTTTTCTGGGCTATAGTTTATATTCGGCGGTCAACTCCACAAAATGTTTGTGATCTTCGAAACATCCTTAGATTTCGAGGAATGTTCAAACAGTTTGTGTTCTAACTTTATCCAAATAAATATAAATACATATAAATACGCAGTATTTTTTCGGCAGATGGTACATATCAATTTTTAGAGTTATAATGTATATACCTTTATTTTTTTTTCTTAACTAAACCGTAGAAACTACGCGAAATCGATAAAAAAAGAACTATGGGCAGTTAAAAACAAGAAAGATGACACTGAATTTCCAGATGTGATGAGCATGTCTTTTGAATCCTTTCCGACGCGAATAAAATTTTTAAGTTATTCAAAGTCAGTCGGACCGGTTTGAAACAAAATCATCTGGATTTCTACAATCGATAAAACATTCAGAAATAGAAACAACTACTTACTTCCACCAGTAGCTAAAAGTATGTTACAAAGATTAACAAATGGCGCAGAAAAAGTTTCTCGTAGCAGAAAGAAGATATCAGAGACAAAAGTGTTTTCAAATCGAACAGTTAAAAAAAGAAATATAGAGGGAAACATGTATGACGTAGAAGTCTTGTCTTACTTCTACGTTAATTTAAAACATCAACATACTAAGAAATAGTTCCTAAATGAAAGAAACCTTAACGGCCAGACGAAACGTGTAAACAACAGAAGCCGGAAAAGATGCTTTATTCAGGATGTAGCAAACACATCGTAGCATAGCATATTGCACTAAACTCTCCTCGCACCACACAACTCTTAACACAACGCTCCTTTCAATAATCAGTTTACAACCCAACGCTCGTCAAGCAACAATTTAGTCGTCGCTTTTATCTCTTGTTCTTATCAATATCAGGCATACGTCACGTGCATTCAACCTCAATTCTGTTGCCAAACGCATTCGTTTGAGAGAAAAGATATTACGTTAAGTGTGAAGAATAACAGAATAAACTCAAGATTTACATAGGAAAAGAAACTAAAAAGGAAAGTTAATTTAGAATATACGTCACACATGATATAACTCTACGCCCTCTACTGGAAGAATTTTATATAAAGGAAAAGTTGAAAATATGCAAAAAGTATTCTTCATGGCAAAAGCTATGCTGAGTAAAATACTCTTTTCAAATACACCTCCCAGAAGAAGAGATAGAGAAAAAGGTTTTGATCTTTACGCCCCCTACCGGGAAAGCTGTACATTATTAAACGAAGATAATGTTCTTCATCTTCATTGTAACAAAATATCAAAAAAGAAAATTTCTCAATAGCATTTTTAGAAGCGGAGATAAAACAGTAAACAAATGCAATTTATCTTTACAAAAACACAACTTAACGACAGAAATATAAACTGCAAAACTTCTCAAAAACTAACCTAAAGTATTCCACAAGATAAGTGGTATCTGGTATTAAAAAACGTTTCTTAAATCACACATTTAGAAGCAGAGATATTAAGAAAAACAGATTAAACATGTGCTTCCCCCAGCGGCGAAATTGTGCATAGGAATCGCCGGAGGACCGGACTAGGCTGCCACCTGGAGCTGACCTTGGCTACTTTCAATGAACGCTCCCTATCTCCTGATTGAAGGCTCCTTGAGTTCGAAGAGGAACTACAAAGGATCAAGTGAGACATCGTCGGGATAAGTGAGGTAAGGAGAAAAGCAGAAGATCTCATTGAACTGAAAAGTGGACATCTATTCTACTATCGTGGGACAGATACTGGCAGAACTAGTGGTGTTGAATTTATAAGAAACAAGAAACAGAAGGATAAGTTGTGGAAGTTGAAAATTTCCTCTGACAGAGCTGCACGACTCGTTATCCAACTCTCAAAAAGATACCAGGTTCAGATTATTAAAGCTTATGCACCCACCACAAGTCATCCTGAAGAAGAAATTGAATAAATTTATGAGAAAATTCGTCATCCAAATAATAAAGGAAAGAAGCACGTGAAGATCATTATGGGAGATTTCAATGAGAAAATAGGGCAGCGGCAACAGAATGAAACTTCAGGAGGTAAATTCGGTCACGGCAACAGGAACCAGCGTGTAAATACTCTTGTAGAGTTTGCAGAGGCCGAAGGGTTTTTCATCATGAACTCCTTTTTCAAGAAAAAAGCCGCAAAGGAAATGGGCATAGAAGCATCCCAATGGATTGACAAGTGAAACTGATTTTATTATGTGTAACAAGAAATTTTTCATGGAAGACTGCAGTGTGCTGAACAAGTTCAACACAGTTAGTTACCAGAGAATGGTAAGATGTAAGATGCACCTCAATTCTAAGCTCGAGCGTGTCAAGCTCATAAACTAAACAAAGTGTATTGACATTACTAACCTTAAAAAACATCATAATACCTTCAAATTGGAACTGAGGAACAGATTCTCTGCTGTAGAAGGTCTAACGTCGAAAGAAGTGGACATCTCTGAAGTTAACAGAAAACTAACCAAAGCTCTTTTAGAAAGAGCAACAAAATTAGCTGGTACTAAGAACGAGTTGCAATTGTACAAATTATCAGGAAAACCCAAACTTATGATGCAAATCCACCTACGAAGGAAACATCTATGGCGTGCAAGACCTCGCGTCGCAAGACGGACTTGTGAATGTTCTGTGTATAGCTGTGTTTGTAGACATTTCAGTCCGCAGTGCCGATTCGAATCTGATGAGTTCTTTCAAGTTGAAAAAGCTCAGTGTGTGTGATGGGTCACCCGAATGCTGACAGATTATATCAAAAGGCATGCTGCAAACTGATGTGCCTCCCACCACTACTTCGTGTGGATCCAATGGATTTCGGTTTTATGATTGTTATATTGTGTGTGGATGAAACATGGTTCATTACTTTGACCCAGACGCTAAAACAATTTGGGAGCCTGATGTTGAAGCATACATCTTTTCCGCTTCCCAAGAAGTTCAGTGTTGTTTCATCAGCCAGCAAGGGGGTGTCATCAGGTTTTTGGTATGCAGAAGGCATCCCCTTGATTGACTACTTGAAAAAGGACACGCCAACCTCGTAAACCACGTTTCTGCCGCCATCTATAGGAAAGGAGACGTGGAAAGCTGCGGAGAGTTGCCTTCTTCCTTAGAGATTCCTCTACTGAGGCACACCTCACAAACTTCGAAGACCGCCATGCAGACTGCAGAATATGATTTGTTTAAGCACAAACCTTATTTTCTAGGCCTAGCTCTTAATGATCTTCATTTTTCTGGAAGCTGAAGAACATATTCCATGCTAAACGACATGCCTCCGAAAAAGGTCATTGGGATCATTAGAACAGCTCAGCTCATTCTATAAATAAGTCACTCTGCTGGATAAAAAAAATCATGATGATCACTGAACATTTTCTGCTCTGAGTTTTTGTATTGCCCACCTTCTGTGGCATAGAAGGCCAGGACGATCTTAATTCTGATTCTTTCTTTCTTTCCTTGTGTACACCAAAGAGCATTTAAACATGAAAATATACCTAATTTCGAGCTGAAGCCGTTCGGGCTGGGAAAACACATTGCGGAGTACAATGGACATCATGGCGTACCACACCTCTGCAAAGCACATCTTAGTTGTACGACATCTGAAAGCAATTAAGATCCTCTCGTTGGGCGGTCTGTGTTCAAATTTGTCCTGTAGTTATTCTATGAGGCTCACAACTGGGATATTTGTAGGCCACTGAAAAGATGTACATTCATCGAAATGTTCTCCAAATCATTTCCGTACAATCTAGGCCCATTGACAGCCTCCATTATCCTACTGGAAAAGAGTGCTGCCATCCAGCATAAATATAGCAGTGTTAATGTAACGTGCAGTGTTATTGTGATATCTATCAACCGTCAGACTTTTACAAGAACAATAGAAACATGAAGATGTGAATGAAATCTCCAGTGATATTGCGATATCTCTCAGCCGTCAGTCTCTGTCGAGCAGAGCAGAAATAGGGAGGTGTAAACGTAGTCAGCAATGATGTTGCAATAGCTCTCAGACGTCTGACTATGTCATCAACAGCATAAAGATAGAGTTGTGAATCTGATCTGCAGTGATGCTGCGATATCTATCAGCCGTGAATGTTTATCCCACAGTCACGTTTTCAGTTTTTGTCTCACACTTATCGTGTTTGAGACACATCTTTCAAAACAAACAATTCTCTACACTTTCAAAACAAACATTCTCTACACTTTCAAAACAAACATTCTCTACACTTTCAAAACAAACATTCTCTACACTTTCAAAACAAACATTCTCTACACTTTCAAAACAAACATTATCTACACTTTTAAAACAAATATTTCCCACACCATCGCCTCCAGACTTTAAAGTATATATCACATATGTGTGATATATACCCTGTAATATTACGATGAATGTGGATATCAGGCGAATAGTTCGACTTTGTAAGCCACATTGGTTTTGTCAACCAGTCGAATTTAGCATTTATTTGGTCTGAGGAATGGACAGCTTGTTTGCAAGGGAAACACTATGTGAATTTCACTTCCTCCGAAGATTTTCCTAAAGGTTATTTTATCAAAATGATGCCTGTACTGAAGTGTTTTACCGAATTGTAATTTTATCGAAATGATCTCTTTACCGAAGTGTTTCACCGAAGGGTCATTTTATCAAAATTATCTCTTTACCGAAGTGTCGTTTCACCGAAATGTAATATTATCGGAATGATCTCTTTATCGAAGTGTTTTACCGAAATTCTCACTTTACAGAAATATTGTTTTACCGAATCGTAATCGTTCATTTTAATAGCAGGTCATGTTATCAAACGAATACTTCTTAGAGTTTGTTTCATCTAAATATCGTTTTAGCGAATTGTTCAATTCACTGACAGGCCATGTTATCGAACGGCAGCTTCACTTTAAATTTAGTTTTATCAAAAGGTCATTGCACCAACAGGTCAATTGATCGAAAAGTTTGCTTTATTCGTTTAAGCAGATAACACATCGAAAATTGGCATTTTGTGGTTTACGGAGATATCAATAACCACCGTCTGCAGTTGCTTCCAACTTATTGTTCAAAAGAGTTAATATCAGTAATATATCATAAGAGGAACCTGTATCTTAGGTTTTCTGAAAATTCTTTAAAATGGAGAACAAAATATTCTCTTAATTCCGAGCTCTCCTATCGGTAATGGAAATATATAATCCTAAAATCAAAATTACGGGGAGGCACAGAAGTGGTCATGGAGTACAGACTATTAGTTACTGCAAAACCGCTTCTGCTGAATTCTTTTTATACACTGCTGGCCACCCAGAATGCAACAACAACAAGGACACGAGATAGCAAAGCCAGATTTACTGGACACATAACAACAGATATAAAGATGAAACGATTGAGCTTACAGGTCCGTGCGACTTGCGGAACATGCAGACATCAATAATTAGTGTGGCCCCCATGGCTGGCAATAACGGCCGCTACACACCGCGGCATCGAACGAAAGAGGCTTTGGATGTGGGCCTTGGGATATGTTGGTCCAGGCTGCTTCCACACGTTGCCACAGTTCATCAGGCGTAACTGCGGCTGGTGCTTGCCGGGCCACTCGGTTGCCGATCAGCGACCAAACGTATCCGATGGGCGACATATCGGGAGAACAGGAGGGCCACGGCAGCAGTGACACCTGGTGGGCCGTGAAGAATTGTTGCACGATGCGTGCCACGTGCCGGCGCGCATTGTCGTGTTGAAACGTGGCCGCTGGCAGGTCCTGCAGGTAAGGGAGGACGACAGGCTCTAAAACGTCGGAGATGTAGCGATGGCTGTTGAGTGTACCGGCGACGCGTACCAGAGGGGTGCGGGTGTCATATCCAATTGCGCCCCAAACGATAACGCCAGGCGACGGACCGGTATGGCGATGCATAATGCAGGCGTTATACAGTCTCTCGCCGCGGTGCCCCCACACGCTGATCCGACCATCGTGGTGTTGCAGACAGAAGCGGGATTCGTCGTAGAAGACAATGTCGTGCCATTCCGTAGTCCAGGTGCGGCGTTCAACGGCCCACTGCCGCCGCACTCGCTGGCGGTGTAACGCCAATGGTAATCGGAGCAATGGACGGCGTGCGTCAAGTTCCCGCTCCAACAGACGACGTCGAACGGTACGTGCTGGCACAGGTTGTTGCGCAACATACTCTAATTCCTGCGCTAACGTTCGTGATGCGGCGATGCGAGCCGTCAATGCCCGCAGCACAACATGCCGGTCCTCTCGTTCGGTGGCGTGCCGCGGCTGCGGCAATCGCTCACGTCGGTCCGTCCGTCCCTCCTGCACTCACCGAATCCATACTCGCCTCACTGTGGCTGGATGTCGTCCCACACGGACGCCGATGTCTCGGTACCATAAACCGCTGTCGCGATAAACCATTATTCTTCCTCTGGCGTACTCCAAAATGTGCTGGAATGACTGCAATATTCTGCGACGAGGCATCAGGAAGTTTCCACGCACAGGTCCGGCAGCACAACACACTTCCACTACTTACACCCCGCCTTCTGTGCACCCTTCTTATAGTGCTTCTTGGTGGCGTGCCGGGCGCACATGATTTGCGTATGCCCTGCAATGCTAATCGTTTGCATGTCCTCTGGTGGGCGACGCATGCTGCGAATTTCAGGATAATCGGATGCTTCCTTCTAGATGTTGCATTTTGGGTGGCCAGCAGTGTATAATAAACATGGGCAAAAAAAAATTTGTGTGCATACTGTATATATCGAAGCCAAAATGTAGATATCGAAACAAATGACAATGGATTACAAATCAGAATTGAAAGTAAAGCCGAGTCACAGCTTATATTGTGAAGAAAATATTAACAAAATATGCGTGAATGAAATTTACAACAAAAACACGTAGAAACCTAAGTTTTGGAATTTGCAAAGGAAAAGTTAACGATCTGAAAGGAATAAGTAAGAATAATGCCACTTATGAGAATGCTATAGGAAACTGAAAGATGGAAACCAAAAAGAATCCGGAAAATGATAGGTATATGACATACACTGTGCGCCGTCTTCCACTCTGCTGGAGGTCAAAGCTCAAATGGACAAATCATATGGTTCGCGGTGATTCCTGGGAAGCCCAGCTGTCAATCAACCGTAGTTCTGTGGTAGGTCGATGGGGCGCTGCAGTCATCTTCATGACGTCATGAGTTCCAGCTTAACACAGCTAGTGTCCTCTCTATGTATCCTTGGGCAATTTTTGCGCATACTCCCTAATTTTGTTCCTTTCGGTCAGACTTACTCAGATATGAAATTTCATGTCAATCGAATCACGTTAGCCCGTGCCGACTCGAGTGTCAAATTTGAAAACTAGGTCTGACTAAGAATGATTACACATTAAGCAAATCTGAATCCCAAAATTACCTGTAAATATAATATCTAATATTTTATGAAATTCTTGAGACATGTGTAGCCCTAAAATGACACATTACAAGTTACGAAGCTGCTGTGAATATTTTATCTTTAATGTTTCTTTTTTGCAATTAGGGTACAGCTTTCGATGACCTTGCACGCAACGCAAGACAAACTGCTTTTGTTCCTCATCCACAGTAAATAGTCCGTGAGAGTCCTGCATTAATTGAGCAGTTCTTTCAGCTGAATCGTTTACGGCTTTTAATGTGTTAACTGGGTTTTTTTTTTTGGCCTTTAAAAAGGAAATGCTGTTCTCCCATGTTGAAGGACATTCCTGAAGAAAGTCAGTGTTCAGTTGTAGACGACATAACAAATGTCTACTTTTCATTGAAACGAAATGGCAATGTTTTTCTCTAAAACGGAGAACAAACTGAATTAGAAACAAAACCAAACATTTTATGTATTACAATAAACTCAAATGAAAATAAACTTACCTAAGAATTTATCAATCATTTCTCCACATGATGGAACATATCTCCTTTCCAAATGCTGATTCTCTCTCTCCAAATTTGCCATCATTTTAATTTTGGTTTGTCCATCAACTTCATCATCGAACAATGAAAAAACTGACACGTCTTCATATAAATACCACAAGTGCTGACAAAATGTTTTCAAAGCTGCTCTAGAAACTGTGGCATCCACCCTTTCGTACGATATCAGTGGCTTCAAGAAGCACAAATCTTGGTAAGGGGATTTTACAGCTGCACTGCACTGAAGCCATGGTTTAACATAAACCGCTACAATGAACAGACATATGTCTTTCCAAGCTTCCTTCTTTTTGTCGCATAGTTTAAGTTTAGACCTTAGCAAAGACATTTTCAATGAATAAATCGCTCTTGCCATCCACACGGCTCGATGCATCACACCAGTAGGCCTGATTTTTAGTTTCTTCTCCATATCTCCTGCCAAAAATACTACACACAGCTCAACGAGTTGTTATAATTACTTCTTAATTTTTTGTTCTTTTTAGCTTTGTGAAATTCTAACATTTCGTTAATTTCAAACTCATTAAAAAACCCTTAAACAACTTTCTTAGCACTTTGCAAATTAGTAGGTTTCATATTTTTCCAGCTTTCTCTCAACTGTTTGAAAAGAGGTGCGTCAGGACTGATGTATTTTGGTTTCAAACGCGTTACGCAAAACTCGTTCGTAGATGTGATGACGGCAGGGGAAAACACCAACTCTCTGTCCATTTTTTGTTCAATGAGTACTGAAGCACCATTAAAACGGCCAGTGTTTGAATAAGTGGTGTCATTACAAAGAACTTGCACTTTGTCTTCCAGACCCCAATCTTTCAATGCACTCCAAACAGCTTGTGCTTGCTCTTTACCAGACGAATTTGGTAATTCTGGGACAGCAATGAGCTGCTCGCTATCTCCAAATGTTACAACTATTGGAAGTCGTTCTTCTCTTGAATCTTTGACATTTAATGCAGGCAGAAGTTTACTGTCCAAATGAACGGTAACAAATGCAGGAATATCATAATCAAATGCAGATTTAATGGCTTCAGCACTTTCCTTTCTTTTCTTCTCCCGGATTCGTTGAATAGAAGATCTATTAATAGGAAGTTCATCAACATTTTGACCCAGTGCCTCTGCTGAGGCCTAAAGGACGTACACAGCGTCTCTTATACTCAACTGGCATCTATCTAAAGCAGCCACTAGTTTTAGGGTAATAAAATGTTTGGTACCTTGTTTTGTTACATTCTGCCTTGGTGTGTCCTCTGGTAACGTCGACAATCACTCACCATGGTTGGTTTCATCTGAAGTGGAGCCTGCTTCGCCAGTCTCTGCAGATGATGAAAAATCCTATTAAGCTGAAGATGTTGATGCTGTAATTTGTTGTTTGGTTCGTCTTTTCCTTTCTTCGATTTTCTTTTGTCTCGCTCTTTCTTCCTTTTGAGCATGTTTTTTGTCTACAACTGCTAGATAACCATTTCGCCCTGGCTCCCTCTGTTGCTGTAAAAAAATCCTGTCTTCTTTGATTTTTATAGTTTGTAGAGCATTGGCATGCGCGATGTCAAATAAGTTGTCCAAACTGTTTTGAAACTCCTCTTCACGGCGCGTAAAAATATCGTATGTCTTATTTGCAATTTTTTTTTGTATGTTTCTCCACACGGAATACAAGCCAATTAGTGTTTTGGTATAATTGGACAGTGCTCTTGTCGGTAATCGTGCTTTTTCCCAAAATATCATACATTTCCGCACAACAAGATTCGCACTTTCACTGTCAGTGAGCTTAACCTCTCGTATGTTAAAAAAACAAAACAGTTGTTGATTTGATGGCAATTTACATCCGGTTATTTGGTGAGTTACATCCCCCACTAAAAAAACACTTTTCTTCCGACTTCGTAATTCATGCGACATAATGTTAATTTAACAAAACGCAAACACATGTAATAAGGCCGGGAACCAGCAACGAACTGTCTACACGTACAGGGTATTCCCCCGAGCTACCGTCTTTGTGTGCACAGGCAACGCCCTATCGTTTTCCTGGCTACATGCTTGTGACAATGACTCACCGTGCCGCATCTTTGCGCTCAAATATGGTAAGTATCACTAAGTATGTATATACACTGAAGTGACAGAAAAACTGGTACACCAGTCTAATACTTGGTAGGTCCCCCACGGGAGCGCAGGACTACGGAAATACAACGGGGCGTGGACTCCACTAGCTCCTGGAAGTAGGCTGTGGGCAATGCACACCATACTTCCTGCAGAGCGTTCCACAATTCGGGTTTATACCGAGGTCTCGGATTCCTGTGTTCGATAGCGCGTTGCATGGCATCCCAAAGGTGTTCTATCACGTTCAGGTCTGGTGACTTGGGTGGGAATGGCAACACCCCAAACTCAGATGAATGCTCCTCTAACCATAATGTGGCGTCCCGACACTGTTGGAACAGGCCCAACCCATCAGCATGAACGCAGGACATGAACGGGTGTACCTCGTCAGAAAGGATGCGCACATAGCGTTGGCCGGTCACAGACGTTTGTAGACGTACCAGGGGTCCCAGTGAAGTCTAGCTAAGCACACCCCATACCATTTCGCCCCCCCCAGCCGGTACAGTTCCCTGTTGACGCACGGGTTCCATGGCTTCATGGGGTTTGCGCCACACAAGAATCCTTCCATCTGCCCGATGCAGTTGGAAACCTGACTCGTCAGACCAGGCTACTTGTTTCCAGTCATCAAGTGTCCAGGGGCGGTGTTACCGTGCCCAAGCGAGGCCCATAGCTCTGTATCGTGCACCCATCAAGGGGACTCGAGTTGGGCGTCGGCTCCCAAAGCCATATCGGACAGGGTACGTTGCACCGTCCGGGCGCTGATGTTTGTTGAGGCTCCAGCATTGAATTCTGATGCTACCTTCGAGAGTGTTGCGTGAAACGATTCTTGACAGCCGACGATGGTCACGTTCACCCAATGCCTTTTTACAGCCACACTGGTATCGTAGGTTGGAGGTTTTGCCGGAATTCTTGTAGTTACGGTACACCCTTGCAATGGTCGTTCCTGAAAATCCGAACTTCGTTTCTACCTCCGAAATACTATGGCCCATCTCACGAGCGCCAACTATGACACTGCGTTGAAAATTGGTTAAATCGTTATTACTTGTCATTCCCATGCCGAAAACAGCTCTGACAGCTGGCAAGGATGTCTATCGCTTCATATACGCACTGGCGGACGCAACCGAGTACGCGTATAGGTGACGTTGCTATGTATTTTGCATAAGTTCGTCTGTACCAGTTTTTCTGGCTCTTCAGTGTATGTATATGCGAGGCTTTCACCAATGAACCAAACCCATGGACCCCCCCCCCCCTTTAGAAATTTCTGGCTACGCCACTGGTTAGTGGACAGCGATTCCAAACCGATGAGGATGTGAAAACTGCAGTCCTTAACTGGTTGCACCAAACAGGAGGAGACTTTTTCTGCACAGGTATGGAAAATTTAATCACACGTTCCGATAATAAATGTTTACAGTCCTTAGGTTACTATGTCAAAAAATGAATAAATGGTGTATACCTTTAAACCAACATTCATCCCCTGAGTATATCTCTTTATGTGTTTTTTTATTCAATAGTGTAACTAACTGTTTAATCCGACCTCGTATCATAGTTATAGCATTGCTGAAGAAAATATATTTTTATTTTTTAGAATTTTTTTTTATTTAAAAGAAATATTTTTTTATTCAAAAAAAATTTATTTTAAAAAAATATTTTTTTTCCATTTAAAAAAAATATTTAAAAAAAATGTTATTTTTATTTTAAAAAAATATTTTTTTATTCAAAAAAATTTATTTAAAAAAAATATTTTTTTTCACTTAGAAAAAACTTTATTTTTTATTTTAAAAAAATGTTCTTTTTATTTTAAAAAAATATTTTTTTTATTTTTAGCAAATACTTTTTATCTATAACATATATATTTTTATTTTTAACAAATACTTTTCTGCTTTCTAGCAAATATTTTTTGAAAACATTAGCACATAAAAAATATTTTTTTCTGCCTTTGGCACCTATACATGTGTTGCCAAATTATAATTTTGTGACAAACTTAACAGGAAGTAAGCTTCAGATTATTGACATAGCAATGTAAACATGTATGGAAGAATGAAAATTACGCAATTATCCTCCGCACGAAATCTTGCGAAGTGCTTGCGAAATGTATTCCACAACGTGAATAAATATCTGATGCACTCCTTTATTCACCCCCCAAAGGATCGTTTTCATAATGCCTCAACTCTTACCTACCGTTAATGGATTTCTGGCGCACGAAGTCCACTAAGCGAGCAACAGAATAAATTCAGTAACTTTATGAATTAATTAATCGACAACACAGAAATTACGTATAATACTTTAGTAGGCGCAAGAGGTGAATTATGGTGTAATGGCTTCCATTAAAACACAACATTTTAATATTTACTTTGTCGAATTTTGGTTCAAGTTAACGACACACGAATTTTCTCAAAATGCAGGGGAAATAAGACTAAACATAACAACTGAGTAATATACATACTTGAAAATCGCCGGTTTCTCCCGCAAAAGCCTGCAATGAGTGCAGCATATTCACGATATTTAACGCTTAAATCGCAGCACTGAAATACCATAATTTAAGGTGAAATATGAATAATTCAACCTAAGGCAATTGCATTTTATATCATTTGGCACACAAGCGGGACGTGTGGAATATATGAGTTTTAGTTCATAACTGCACAGCTCTTTATCAAGTTTTACCATTTGCTTCCCCCTCTCTCTCCCTCTTTCACATATAAATAAACTAAAAAAGAAATTCTTGTCAGCGCAATAATATGTTGAATATATTTATCAAAGAATCTCAAGGTTATTTTTGTGATGACTCCGTCAGGAGTAGCTTCGTCGAAAATGTGTTTATCTGGCAAAGATACTTTCCATACAATTTTTCACAGTTCACTAATTTTAAGCACAACTTAAAGGATATCTGCAAATTAATAAAATGATCAAAGGTAATTCGCACAACACCCATCGAAGTGACACGCCCGAAAATACACATATAAATAATGTACGATAATGGTAACACCACCATGTTCCAAATGCAAATAAATTAGAAATAAATTTTTATTTACAATTAAAAACATACTGGTGAGATCTTTCAGGATCACAGTGATCCCATCATCATGCCGAGTATCAGACAGGGGCCGTCAAATGCCAAATATCTATCTATCTATCAGATACGACCTGCCCACGTGACCGGGAAGCGCCTTGATGTTGCCATTAGTTAAAAGTGAAGACAGGAAAATAGAAATATATATACATACACTGAAGAGCCAGAAAAACTGGTACACAAGAGCTTATACAAAATACATAGCAAAGTCACCTCTGCACGTACTCGGTTGCGTCCGCTAGTACGTATATAAAGCGATAGACATCCTTGCCAGCTGTCAGAGCTGTTTTCGGCATGCGAATGACAAATAATAACGATTTAAGAGATTTTCAACGCAGTGTCATAGTTGGCGCTTGTGAGATGGGCCATAGTATTTCGGAGGTAGAAACAAAGTTCGGATTTTCACGGACGACCATTGCAAGGGTGTACCGTGACTACAAGAATTCCGATAAACCCTCCAACCTACTATACCAGTGTGGCCGTAAAAAGACATTGGGTGAACGTGACCATCGTCGGATGTCAAGAATCGTTTCACGCGATAGGCGCGCAACACTCTCTCAGGTATCATCGGAATTCAATGCTGGAGCCTCAACAAGCATCAGCGTCCGGACTGTGCAACGTACCCTGCACGATATGGGCTTTGGAAGCTGACGCCGAACTCGAGTCACCTTGATGGGTGCACGACACAGAGCTATGCACCTCGCTTTGGCACGGCTACACCGCCACTGGACACTTGATGACTGGAAACAAGTAGCCTGGTCTGACGAGTCCCGTTTCCAACTGTATTGGGCAGATGGAAGGATTCTTGTGTAGCGCAAACCCCATGAAGCCATGGATCCCGTCTGTCAACAGAGAACTGCACCGGATGGTGGGGGGGGGTATCCGGAATGGTATGGGGTGTGTTTAGCTAGACTTCACTGGGACCCCTGGTACGTCTACAAAACTCTGTGGCCGGCCAACGCTATGTGCGCATCCTTTCTGACGAGGTGCACCTGTTCATGTTCTGCATTTCATACTGATGGGTTGGGCCTGTTCCAACAGCACAATGCACCTCCACACAAGTGTCGGGACACCACATTATGGAGAGAAGCATTCATCTTAGTTTGGGGTGTTCCCATCCCGCCCAAGTCCCCATATCTGAGCGTGATAGAACACATTTGGGATGCCATGCAACGCGCTATCGAACATAGGAATCCGAGACCTCGGAATACACCCGAATTGTGGAACGCTCTGCAGGAATAATGGTGTGCATTGCGTACAGCATATTTCCAGAAGTTAGTGGAGTCTATGCCCCGTCGTAATTCTGCAGTGTTGCGCTCCCGTGGGTTATACAAGTATTAGACTTGTATACCAGTTTTTCTGGCACTTCATTGTATATAGCGCTTTAAATTCGTGCTCAGTGTCCCTTTCAGGAAGGGGTTCAAACTCCAAACCTTCCCCCTCCTCTGGCTACGCCACTGCCACTAAGGTCCTATTTCATTTTACCGAACAAATGGTAGTCGTAAGGGGATACGTCGGAGCTGTACGGTGGATGTTGCCACAATTCCTACTTGAATGACTGCAGAAATTCCTTTGTTTCCCGTGCTATGTGGGGTGTGACGTTGTCGTGCAGCAGAATGACACCTTCGCTCAACTTACCCCAGCGTCTGTCCTTAATTGTCTTTGCCGCCCCGGTGGCGCAGTGGTCTAAGCAATGGTTCTGATCATTCGTCCGGAAGGGGTCCGGGTTCGAATCCCGGTGAAGCGTGGATATTGTGTTTGTCTTACGGCACTGGCTCCCTCCCTTCCCTGGAACCAGTGGCTCTAAATTAGGGACGGGCGACTGCGTATATCCCATTGAGTTGCTCACGGTGGTCGTTAAACCTCCAATAAAAAAAATTGTCTTTCGCAAAATTCGTAGGTTTGGCAATATGAGTTAGCACTGAAAATCGATCCTTTTGGCAGAAATTCTGTGTAAACAACACCTTCACAGTCAAAGAAAACAGTCGTCATGACCTTTCCCGCATACGGTTGGATTTTTCACTTCTTCCTTGTTGGAGAGGTGACAGACTTTCGTTTCATGGACGATCGTTTGGTTTCAAGGGTGAAATGATATAATCACGTTTCGTCACTTGTGATGATTCGACCCAAAAATTGTGACCCTCGGCAGAATACCGTTGCAGAAGAGCCAAAGACGACAGGAAACGTTGGTTTCTGTGTTGGTCGGTGAGTAAACGTGGCACCCATCTCGCTCACAATTTCCGAAATCCCAGCTGCTCGTGAATGACGGAATTCACAATCCCGAATGAAATGTCTAACGTACTGGCAATTTCCTTAACTTTGATACGCCTTTTGTCCCATATTATTGCGGCAAATGCTCCGGGGTGGGCATTTGCCGCACTGATACGGGACGGTAATATGCTGCATAGTGCTGGATACTGATGTTCTGGCAACATGCTCCGGAGTGCTGGATATTAATGGTCTACCTTCGCGATATTCGTCCGTCAAATTTGTGCTACCCTTTTCAAATTGTTTGCACCACTTCACAATGGCCGGGTTAGACATGGTATTTTCCCCGTGTACAGCACAGATTTCACGTCGGTTGTCAGTGCAATTTAGGCACTTAGCCCACAAAAAATCGAATGGTTCCTCGCACTTCCAATTTGAAGTAAATCCAGTTGACGAGTCATTACGAACTGCCGCCTGCACACGCCTTACGCAGTTACTGAACTAAAACACCTCCCGTCGGCAGCTCTGACGTGCAGTCTATTTCGATCCCAAGAGCACACAGTCTAACTACAATCCCCCACCAGATGGCGCCAAGTGTAACTTACATTTTGATTCACCTATGCAGTTATATTTTCTGGTAAAAACATTTGATGGAAAACGTTCTTTGGAGTTGCAGTGAAAGTTTGTTTCGCGTTTAGTCTTTTTTTTTTTTTTTTTTTTTTTTTTTCGATTGGAGGTTTAACGACCACCGTGAGCAACTCAATGGGCTATAAGCAGTCACCCGTCCCTAATTTAGGGTCACTGATTCCAGGGAAGGGAGAGAGCCAGTGCCGTAAGACAAACACAATATCCATGCCTCACCGGGATTCGAACCCGGGCCCCTTTCGGACGAATGGTCAGAGGCCATTGCTTAGACCACTGCGCCAGTGGGGCGGCACGCGTTTAGTCTTGACTTATATTCCTTGTGGATGATAATACGGTATGATGTCACATCCACCTTAATTGTTTTTATAGAAAACACGTAACAGCATGTTTTGTACTTTTGTTGGGAGAATCCATTTTTAATCACACAATTCCGAAGATTCTTTTTCACTCACAAACTCGCAATGGTGAGGACTGGTTAAAACTCAACACAGAAAATTCAGTTATTCAGTTCCTAGAAATAATTAACTCAGTGCAGTTTACTACCGCACTTTTACACGTACCATTGGAGCAGAAAGAACAACATGCTGACAGCAGCATTTCAACAGAACCGCATCAACGACGACGACAATAACGCGAGCGGTGTCTATATATACTCCGTATTGGATTTGAGACCCATCTGTGTGTTACCTAAGCTTTTGTGGGTACCGGAGAATTTCCGGTTTCCTTTCACCGAGGCGGAAAGAAGACTCCAACGCGCTGGCGCCGATAAAACATAGTCATCGTGGAAGGGAAGGCGTAAATTCTACCCGCTCGTTTCAATACTGTTTCCTTTTTTTTTTTTTTTTTTTTTTTGCTTAATTTTTACTTTGTGTTTATTTAAACTAAAAATAAAATAAATTCGAGAAGACATGCTTATTTATGTATCTATTACGTAATTTTGGAAAATATGTATTTGCATACAAAAAATTTTCGAAATTATGGGTTTTTATGTGAAAATATTTATTTACCTAAAACTCTGTTCCCTAAGCGCCCACGTTTTGCAACAGGTTCAGGAAGCTGGCCCGCGATCAGCCACTGCCTTTGTGTATTAAGATTACGGAAATAGTCCCCCTTTTCATCGCACGTAACAATTCTTTTGATGAAACGTACATCGCACTGGTTTTCTAGGAGTTTTGTGCACACTTCCACATTGTACCCGGACGGTGGTGCCGTGTATCAGGATGATAACGCACCGATACACAGAGCCAAACCAGTGGAAGAATGGTTTACTGAGCATGAAAGTGAGGTTGAACATCTGTCATGGCCTGCACAGTCACCCGATTTGAAATTTATTGAGCCACTGTGTGGTGTTCTGGAGGAGGGAAAATTTCTGCTGTGCTTTCTTGTTACCGAGCTGTTTCTACCATACTCTCAACACAAATTTAATTGAAAAATAGAAGGCGAAAAACACTTCTTAGAAAAGATGGATGAATGAAATTAGACAGCATGTTAGGAATATAAGGAAATGTTTTGGTCGTTCTTTTGTACTAATCGTAGAAAATTATTCACCGTTTGATAGTCGCTGTAGATTCAGATTGTTTGTTCGTATTACCCTGTGCTACGGATATCTGCAATTGAAGCTTTTAAGTTTATGTTCGTAGGTAAATTCTGTTAGTCCTCAGTCAGATACTCTCCTACCCAAATTTCCTAACACGTTTTGGCAACGCTGAAAGTGCGTCAACGATAAAAGAAAACTATGTTGAAGTAAGTTGTAGAGATAGAGTGGGTGGTAGTATGATCGGAATATTTACTGAGTGATACTGATATGTAAGGTCAGGTGATGCGTAACATCACAGCCTCTCCTTGACAAATGTCAACCCCGCCTTCTCGTGGTGCATCCTGTTCCTACTAAAGGGGCTCTGACGACCGCCAATAGCGGTATAACTATACCATCGGGATTAGAGGAAATTCTATCCCACACTCACCAACCCGCTTGGCCAGCGTGGTGAGTTATGGCCAAACCCCTCCAAAATGACTCCACAACTTAAATCTTGGCCCTCAGTCTCCGGCAGCTGGAATGTACCTGGCCAAGGCAGCGGCCAGTGCGACATGAAGGCAGAGGGTGCTAAGAATCCCCGGAGGACCGGACTAGGCTGCCATATGATGCTGACCTTGGCAACGTACAATGGACGCTCCCTATCTTCTGATTCAAGGCTTCTTGAATTGGAACAGGAACTACAAAGGATCAAGTGGGACATCGTGGGGCTAAGTGAGGTAAGGAGAAAAGGAGAAGATCTCATCGAACTGAAAAGTGGACATCTCTTCTACTATCGTGGGACAGATACTGGCAGAACTAGTGGTGTTGGATTTATAATAAACAAGAAACTGAAGGATACAGTTGTAGAAGTTGAAAGTTCCTCTGACAGAGCTGCACGGCTTGTTATCCAACTCTCGAAAAGATACCAGGCTCAGATTATTCAAACTTATGCACCCACCACAAGTCATGCTGAAGAAGAAATTGAAGAATTTTATGAGGAAATTCGTGATCTAAATAATAAGGGTAAGCAGCACTTGAAAATAATTATGGGAGATTTCAATGCAAAAATAGGGCAACGGCAACAGAATGAAACTTCAGTAGGTAAATTCGGTCACGGCAACAGAAACCAGCGTGGAAATACTCTCGTTCAGTTTGCAGAGGCAGAAGGGTTTTTCATCTTGAACTCCTTCTTCAAGAAAAAGCCACACAGGAAATGGACATGGAGATATCCAAATGGGACGACAAGTGAAATTGATTTTATTATGTGTAACAAAAATTTCGTCATAGAAGACTGCAGTGTGCTAAACAAGTTCAACACAGGTAGTGACCATAGATTGGTGAGATGTAAGATGCACCTCAACACTAAATTTGAACGTGGCAAGCTCATAAGACAAACAAAATCTATTGACATAACCAACCTTAAAAAACACCATAATACCTTCAAGTTGGAACTGAAGAACAGGTTCTCTGCTTTAGAAGGCCTAACATCGGAAGAAGTGGAAATCTCTGAAGTTAACAGAAAAGTAACCAAAGCTCTTATGGAAACAGCAACAAAATTAGCTGGGTCTAAGAACAAGTTGCATGTAAATAAATTATCAGGAAAAACCAAAATGTTGATGCAAAAAAGAAGAGAGATGAGGACAACTAAAGAAGATGTGACTTCCAAAGTGGAATATATAGAGCTTTGCAAGACAGTAAGAAAAAGTATCACTGAAGACGTAAGGAAATTCAATTGTGAACTAGTCAGAAAAGCAATTGAAAACAACCAAAGCCTAAAGAAAACAAAGGGACATCTTAGTAAGGGAAGAAAACAGATTATGGCACTGAGAAAAGAAGATGGTTCTGTAACAAAAAATAGAGGCGAAAGTTTGACAAGAGTGAAAGATTTCTACTCCAAATCATATGAAAGGGATGATACATGCACTCCAGACATCATGAAAGATACCAGTACCAGAGTTCCTCCAGTCCTTCCAGCAGAAGTTGCACATGCAATCAAGAATATGAAGCGGGGAAAAGCTCCAGGAGAAGATGGAATTACTGTAGACATCATACAAGAAGCAAGTGGAGAAATCGAAACAGTACTCGCCCAAATTTTCACTCGATGCCTTAATGAAGGAAAGATTCCTGAGGATTGGAACACCGCTACAATGATCCTGCTACATAAGAAAGGTGACATTGAGGATCTCGGAAACTACAGACCTATCAGCCTCCTATCAGTAGTTTACAAAATCTTCACTAAAGTTCTTTCACACCGCTTGAAGGTAACACTGCACATGGCTCAACCGAGAGAACAAGCTGGATTCAGGAGTGGCTACAGCACAATAGATCATATCCACGTGCTGAGAGAACTAATTGAAAGAGCGAGGGAGTATGAACTTCCATTGTGCATGGCTTTTATCGATTATGAAAAAGCCTTTGATTCGGTGAAACCATCAGCAGTTACAATGGCTCTGAAAACCTGCGGTATTGAAGATGCATACATTAATATTATTAATAACATCTATGAAAATGCAAGTGCAAAGATCTAACTTGACGCTAATTTTTTCTCTCGACTGAATGTCTTGTGGCAACCAGCATTGAAATCGAAGGTTAGGTGGCGTATGTGAAAAGCTGGGATAAGAAGATTGTTTGCGATGTGTCGTGGCTGATTGGCTGGCTGTTTGGTTGGCTCTGCTCTGCTACTCAACTCTAGTCTCGTTAGAATTCAGCTAGAGATTGTTGTCATTCAATTAGTACGGAAAGAAATGTGTTATCGTGGATGTTATATTGATCTGTTTTATTTAAGCGTGATTGAAGCGCGTGCATTGAAAGCTGTGCCTTATTATTGTTGAAGGGACGTGGCTGGTTGGCTGGCTGTGTCGTGGCTGATTGGCTGGCTGTTTGGTTGGCTCTGCTTTGCTACTCAACTCTACTCTCGTTAGAATTCAGCTAGAGTTTGTTGTCATAGAGTTAGTACGGAAAGAAATTTGTTATCGTCAATGTTATATAAATCTGTTGTATTTAAGCGTGATTAAAGCGCTTGCATTGAAAGCTGTGCCTCATTATTGTTCAAGGGACATTTGTTGTCAGTGTGACGTGGATAACTAAATATTATCGTATGTTATGAGCTGTAGATTATTCCACTATTGAAGTAACTGTTGAAGTGATGACTGTTTTTACTGACTGAATAAAATGCTGAAAGCCAGGCGGTATACGGCCTGGTCTTCAGAACTCAAAATTATTTGGCAGACATAAAATGTATAACGAAGTAAATTTCTCCGTCATTTTGGGTCCACGCCGGGAATCGAACCCGAGTCCACTTATTCCGGAACAAGTCGCTCTACCAACTGAGCTACGCAGAAGTACGTTCTCGCTGCTATCTGCCTTTATGTCGTGTGCGTCCTGCGGGCAGGTACGTCACATCTCCCCCACCCCACCCCCGAAAGAGGGCCGGAGACATGGCCCACGGGTCAGCCGTGACCATGAATCCTTGCAGGCAGCCATCCGCTTTAGAACGTGCACTTGAGAACTCCCAGTCAATCTGGTGTGTGGAATGCAACGTCACACACATTTATTTTTCGAAGCGCTGGAGAAGGGATTATTTTATTTTTCTTGTCTCGCGGTGTGGAAAGAACATCACACCATTGCAAGATCTTTAACGGTTCGGGTGCTATTATAACGAAGTAAATTTCTCCGTCATTTTGGGCCCACGCCGAAAATCGGACCCCAGTCCACTTATTCCGGAACATGTCGCTCTACCAACTGAGCTATGCAGACGTTCGTTCTCGCTGCTATCTGCTTTTATGTCGTGTGCGTCCTGCGGGGCATGCACGTCACAAATGCTGAAACTCTAAGTGACGTATTATTGAAGTAACATTTCTGTTTTGAATTAAGGATATTTCCAGCCATTAAGTTAAGCTATTTGGGTTTCAACTAAAACGTATCAGTTACGATAATTAATCAAGGTTCACGTAATGTTGGGATTCTATTGTAGGTATACTGACTTTTCACGTATATTTATTTTCCTAAAACCAAAGAAGACCACAATGCGTATCAGCATGTTGATTTCATACTGCGAAAGCTTAAGCTTAAATGGACAAAATAAAGCTTACTTGGATTTTAACATAAGTTGTTCTCATTCACGAGCTCTGTACTGTAAAGAACTGTGAGGTTAATTAAAAACATTTTACAGTTGTAGTGGGATTTTTTGGTTTTAATTACTTAAACAAACGTGAAACATATCAATTATAATCCAGAACATCAACTTACGTGAAGCTTTAGAAACAGTCGTAGCTGGTTCATTTTAATTGAAAGCCCGTCTAGCATAACTTTCAATGTTCTTAGTTAAGCACACATAATGTTACTTCAAGAATACTTCAAGAGATGTGTTTAATGTCTTTCCCTTTTATTAAGGTCAACTTAGATAAAAAGGGCACTTGAACACCTGTGACGTAGTACAGAGATGAAGCACGTGTCATGACGACATATGCGCAACAATACGTTTCGTCGATGTAGTTTAGCCGGATAGAACATGGCTCTGGAGGGAGGAGGCGTGGTTTCGATGTGCGTCACCGACAATTTCGTGTTTTCACACTCTACTGAAATGCAAGTGTCATTACTACCTCTTCAATCAAACTCGAGTAACGTCAGAACATATAATATTGCCGATCACATATCAATTTTTTCAAAACATTCACAAGCTTTTGGCGAAATCAACAAATGTGAGTTAGTAAGAACATCTAACTAAAGACAGCCTAACGGGAAATCAGCTTAACGAAAGACAACGCTCACACAAAGCATCTCAAGACATCGTTTTTATCTTAGTTTCTTACGGGCGTCACACTACCTGTGACCTCAATACTTGTTGCCAGAAACATTCGGGCGAAAGAGAAAATCTAAATGTGAAGTGTGGAAAATGTTTAAAGAGAACGAACCAAATTTACACCAATACGGGAATTAAAAGAGAAAGTTATATTAGAGTATACGTTACACAGTGTAACAGCATTTCATGCAGGAGAAAATTTTTAATGAAAAAGCTCTTGAACTTCTTTTTTGGCTGCAAGTCTAGGAATTATCTATCGATACTTCACTTTGTAGACGTCATGTTCAGAAAAGTAAAGTACCTGTTTCTTCTACTATTGCTGAGCGACGGTTGAAACTGCTAGTGATTATGTCATTAATGCTCAACGTGAAAAAAGAAGTTAAAGACCACTTCTTTCCTCGTCTTCAAGTGAAAAGTGTCCTTCACGGAACCTTTAGATCCATTTGAATACCATTTACTGAATATCAAACAGAAGTCATCTCTCTTTCCACGTTTATAAGTGAGTCACGGAAAAATTCTCAACTGCCGCCATCGGGAATCGAACCAGGTTCTTCCAGCTACGCTTCCAGTTACGTTTCCCGGTGGCGGCTGATGATAATTTTTCCGTGACTCACTTATAAACGTGGAAAGAGCGATGACTTCTGTTTGATGTTTCTGGTCCGCGTCAACTGTGTATTTACCATTTACTGAATCACAGCATCATTTTCAAATAAATATTGTTTGCAGCTTTAATGAGTATTTTAACTTAATGACAGTTTGAAACCAAAATTTCGTGTGCTCAAACTTTTACACCTCCCTGAATTTTACGAAGTCCTAAAACCTGTGTTTCCTCAAATCTGTCTCCATATTCATTGAAAAGCTAGACAGGACAGTTTCTTTCAATTACTTGCATGGGACCCTGAAGTTCACGTTAGCAGTGACCTCCCTCATTCCACCCCAACTCTTCCCCTTTAAACCATTCGGCTCATAACACAGAAAGAAGAGATGAATATATACCGATCTGTACCTAAAGAAGGATGTGTGAGGATGCCATGCGATACTACTTATGGAAAGGATGTCCACCTTGATCAAATGTGTGTTATAGTATGGAAACCCAAGAGTAAGAGGAGTAAAGCAAGAATAAAAAATAATATGCAATAAGAAGTGTCACAATAAATTCACTGAAAAAAAAACTGATTGAATGGCAAAAGAGGGTCGATAGGACTTCATCATTGGTAAAAACTTCCTAGAGCTCATGCAAATATTGAGTTTGAGGAGTAGCCGGCAATAGAAAATTACATGGGCTAGTTTTGTGAAGACCCAACCACAAAGTAAGTTTGTAAACCGAACACTTGAATTATGGCACAACTGCCATTAAACACTGCTCTTAAAATTCCTTAAAATACAGACGCTAACGTCTCGAAGACGACATTCAGATATCTGCAATATTGTCAATCCATTTGGAATGATTAATGACTTCGCAGCCTCCTTAAAACCTCGTCGATCCTCGCTGTAACTCCCTTCCTCATTTCCATCCTCGCTGTAACTCCCTTCCTCATTTCCATCCACCTGAACTTCTTATCTCGCGTAAGATACGACCGCATTTTTTTTTCACTTTGCTGTCAAAAAGAATTATATCGTGGAAGTCTAAGAATTATAAACGCCGTAAGATTTTCATTAAAAGTATTCCTTGACCGTCTAACATTTTCGTAATGTGAAAGAAATTATTTCACTAATCGCTTTCACAATGAAGGTTTCATGAGAATTTGATGGATGGGCTATTAATTCTTCTTCTGCGAATATACTGAATTCTGCTTACAAAAATTAATTCAATCAACACCACTACTGGAATAGAATTCATATACATACCCATCTGTCTTTTATACAAAAATGATGCTTCAGTCAAAGAATTATTATAAATATTATGAGAAAAGGATTTCCTGTTGGTCGATTATTTGAACGAGCACTTCCAAAAATAGCTGTTGTGGGGAAAATAAAATACTTTCCCGATAATGACCTATTATGTAAATAATAGCATTGATATACATACACATCTGTCTAAAAAAATAGCATTCATATAGATCTTTTGCAAGTGTTCTAGAATGTTAACGTAACGCATTCCAGATAGGAAAGTTGTGATGATTGTGCATAGCAAAATGCTTTTAAATGAAAGTAATCTACCTCATTACCGCTGTTCTGATTTAAGCAGCATGTATTATGATAAGTTAAACTTTGCCGCAGGCAAACGTTTCTAGATTCATGGCATACTCCGGTAACGCCCAGGTATAGCTAAGTGATCTAAGTCGTTGACTTCTGGTCATTATTTCGAGATGGGCGAGGATTCGAGTCCCAGTTTAGGCATGGTATTTAAATATGCCGTGTTTTTGTTTTTTTTTCGCTTAACACCTTTGTATAATCCACTGTGTCTCATAATCCTCAGGTGGTGAAATTCGGGGGAAATATTACCATATAATCAGTACCTGCGGTGTTTCTGCCGAACCTTAATTTCATACTGAAAACTCGCGATTCACGGGATGACCCAGCAGCCAAAAGAAATAATAGAAGGGAGGACGATTTTTCTTATTTAGAAAATAACTGCCATTTTAAATGCTTTTCTGTTACGTTTTCAGCATTATCTCAGTTTCGTACTATGACCGGACATTCCTGCACTTAAATTCCATAGTATGCAATTCAGTAGTTACACCTCCGGCAACCACGAGCGCGAGTAACGTTGAGCGTCCCAAGCACGTTATCGTTCGTGAAAATAAATAATCTCGACCTAAGTGCATCTCATTTTCTGTCAAAATGACCGTAAGTAAAAAAATACGTTCCACCTGTTTACGAACATCTCTATTCGTATTGCGTTACGTCTTCCTATTATTAACCCACTTCTGGTAATTTTTAATTTATACGACCTCTGCTGACATTTAGAACACGGATTTTATAAAAGTGGAAGTGACGCAAAAACGTCATTTTTTAAAAGCGGCGTGTAATACGGGGAACCTAAATTTATGACTTTTTAAGAGATAATCCGCGGTTTTTATGACGAAGAATGCGATACTTTATTCCGCTAAAAGTAGCATTTTTTAAATGTTGTAAATGACAAAGCTGAATATAGTGGAACCTCGTTTACACGATTTTCTAGGGACTAACTAAAATTATTGTATAATTGGAAAAAATATGTATGCAAAACAGGAAACATTTTAAATTAAAGACAATTCAAAAGTTTTGAATCGGTGACATTTTACGCATAAATGAAGAAAACGTATGAGTGATAAACATATAAACGTGGTTCTGCTGAACATATAAAACGTTGCGTACAGACCATTAGAAAGTTACCAAGTAGTGTCGTTACAATATTACTCGATCTATGGGGATTAAATAAGCAGTGTCAATCACAACATACAACGAGCAGTATTTCAACAAGTCAAGAGCAGCATTTCAACAGCATTTCAACAAGTCACAAAAATTAGGATCCAGTATATTCTTATGCACAGTGGAGTCACATTATTGTGCCCACCTCCTACTTTTGACGTCAACAGCGCGTAGCCAGTGAAAGAAGGCACGTGTCGATAGCTGGTTTGGAGGGTATGAAAGGCGTGCTGTAGGAAATCAAGAAACATATCAGTCGTTGCTGTCGTGGATAAAAGGAGCGATTTATCTGATTTGCAAAAGGGGATGATTATCGGCTTTCGGATCAAAGGTTGCAGTATTTTTAAACAACGCACTTTGTGAACTGTACTCTAGTTAAAGTGTATAAGTATTGGAGAAATGACAGCATTGCGAATAAGCGGCGTGGAAACTAAGGAACACCACGTGTCATTGATGTGAGAGAGTAACGTCGGCTTCGAAGATGAGTGAGGGCCGAACGACACGCTACAGTGGAGCAACACAGTGGCCGAATGAACCAAGGGACTACAGGACGTGTGTCTAAAACGACAGTTCAGCGAACCCTGTTGTGTATGGGCTCCGATGCTGAGGGATGGTCACTGCACCCATGCTAATGAAGGTGCATCGGCAGAAAAAGCTTGCATTTGCTCGGCAGTATCGGAATTTGACCTCCGCTGATTGGCAAAAGATTGTCTTCTCCAATGAGTTACGTTTTCTGCTTCATCAAACGGATGAACGTTGGCGTGTAAGGTGAGAAATATCGGAGAACAAACACTCTTCAACCATTGATGGCAGAACACAAGCTGGTGGGGACAGCCTTATGACCTGGGGAATGTTTTCGTGGCATTATCTGGGTCCACTCATACCTGTGAAACTATGTACCGGATTTGTACTATGGACCGAATTCGTTATGAATCCATCCTTGCAGACCACGTACACCCATACATGCTGATTGTCTTCCCTGGGGCCGATGGGATCTTCCACACGACAATGCGGCGTGTCACACAGCTAGAAATGCCATCGAGTGATTGGAAGAGCACAATGAAGACTTCAAAGTACTTCCCTGGACCCCTAATTCCCCAGACTTATACCCAATTGAACATCTCTAAGGATCCTCCACCACGCACCCTCCAACAGGTGTCTGATGCGTTGCAGTCAGCATGGTTCCACATACCTGTGAACATCTTCCGGCACCTTATTGAATCACTCCCAGCCCGTCCAGCTGCTATCCGCCCTGCACACAGCGGTTACTCTAGATGTTAGCTAGTGGCCACAATAATGTGACTCGATTGTATAGTTTATTATTGAAAATAGCTAGCTGTATATGATAATTCTACGTTTGTTAAATGATGGATCAGTGCTAGAGTAGTGACTTTGGAGCAATTCTGCCTGGAGATAAGATCTATGTCTAGTTGTTTGCACAAGTTACCCTGAGAAAAGAGAAGGGACGAAGTTCTTGAAGATAAACGATGTATACAATGAAAATTACAGATAACAAACAGACTTACCAAAAATATACCGACAAAGTATGTGATTATTAGATGCTGCATGGTCTTCAAAAAAACGTTCACGTAGTCTTACTTAGAATGCACTGTGATGCACATCTTCTCTAGGCTCTTCCACATGGTTTGGAAAAGGCAGCGAAGTAACTGATCTATCTGTATACGAGTATGTAATGCAAAGTGGGAAAATACGAGTGTTTCAGTCCGCCAATTGTTCGACCACTTCTAAATGGCCTAGGGATCTGCAAATTGATATGCTCATATGTTTTTTCTTCCGCGTTCCTAGAAAAATCCGAAAACCAAAAATATCAAAATAGCGGCTTTGGAACACGGCTTCGGAACACTGTCTGCTTGAATTTTATCGTGAATTGTTCGACCACTTGTAAATGACATAGAGATCTCAAAATTGGTGTGCTGATAGGCCTTAAGGTCCGGATACCTAGAAAAGTCTGAAAACCAAAAAACATCAAAATAACGGTTTTGGAACATTGTCTGTTTTTATCTTTTGCGAATCGTTCGACCACATCTAAATTATCTAGAGATCTGAAAATGATTATATGTATAGGTTTTAAAGTCCGAATACCTAGAAAAGTCCAAAAACCGAAAAGAAATTCAAAATCTCGGGTTTGGAATACTGTCTGCTTGAATTTTTCTACCACTTCTACGTCTAGGAAAGGCTGAAAAACAAAACATTCAAAAGGGTGGCTTAGCTTTACTGTTCAAACTGCTGTTATGTTTAAAGATGATTATGCCAAAAACTTTGACATGCTGTAAAACATTCCGTGAAATTTTAATTTAAAATAAAGGGGCGCCAAAGCCTGCTGCCGTTTTACGTCAAACAGTAAGCACTCACGTCACGATCCAGTTCTAAATCGTAACAGAGTTACGGATTTTAAATTACTTTCCTTTCCCTTAATTATTTTCCCTTTCTTCAATTTTATGTTCAAAAAATGATTTTATGGATTCACCGTATTTTATAGTATTGTATAAAATTATGATTAATGTCACCTGCTGGTGTATTGTACTGAATACAATTAGAAGGTAACGAGATGTTAGATTTTTGTGCAGCAATTTTGCCACACATACTCCACCACTGTACATATCTTTCTTTCAGCGTGTTACATGTTGTTTTTTTTAAGTTTAATTCCAAACTCGTGTTGGAAACGTTTTCGACATTGCTGGGAAAACCGATGACACAATCTTTCAGCAGCAACAATCTGTATACGTCCGAATTGTGACGTATATTCTAATTTAACTTTCCTTTACGGTCTCTGTTATCTTATGTGAATTTTGGATTATTCTCCTTAAGCATTTTCCGAACTTAGAGCTGCACTTTCTTTCTAACAGAATGATTTTATGGACCTGCCTTAAGGTCAAAAGTTGAATGACATATGTTACCGAGACACGTAAAAGAAGTGTAATGTTTTTAATGTATTTGGTCAGTACTGATATTAGTTAAATTTCTATGTTACACCAAAAACTAGCTCTACTTCAATGTAAATAATGTACTTACTGATAGGGTCCGTAAAGTTAAGTTGTGCTCCAGATATCTTAACTAAACACTTAAAGCAAGCTTAGTCACTACATAGTATGATGGCCAATAGGTCATGAGCAATAGGTCTTGCACTTACAGTCTTTTATTAGTGTCGATAGGAATTCAGTGCAGCACATAAAAACAGAATTCACTTTGTACGTAATAATCTAGTACTTCCACAGCGAAATGCAACAGATTCTCAATATACAGAATACCCCTCAAGTCTTATTTGAACTCAACAATTTAAGGCTTCAACAACAAGGAAGTGCATTGTTCAACGTGAAAGAATTAATCATTAACGGGTAGCCTTAATCTCTGTTAACATCTCTTTCCACCGCAATTACAACGATCTCACAATTTAGCCAACTCCAAACGAGGGCCGTGATACATTTATTTATTTATTTTATTGAAGGTTTAACGACCACCGTGAGCAACTCAATGGGCTGTAAGCAGTCACCCGTCCCTACTTTAGGGCCACTAGTTCCATGGAAGGGAGAGAGCCAGTACCGTAATCCATGCTTCACCGGGATTCGAACCCGGACCCCTCCCAGACGAATGATCATAAGCCATCTCTTAGACCACTGCACCACTGGAGCGCGATACATCACTCACTCTTACCTCTCTCGTTAACGCACGCCATTCAATTTCATTCACTTGAAGTCATGTTACCACAAAAGTATTCAGCGAGAGAGAAAATGTAGCGTAAAGTTGGGAAAACGCTAAAGGATAGTGAACCGAGATTTACATAACGGGAACCAAAAAGGGAAGTTAAATTAGAGTATACGTTACAAAAGTGTTATGAGATGAAAGAGGAAGAGATGGGGACGTTGATGTATGTTGGCTGACGAAAATATCGGATGACGACGTAGCAGGTATGCGTTGACAACCGTCCACATACAAAAGAGCTGCGTACTCCCGTTGAAGTGCTGCTTGAAGCATCTGAAGCTTTTACTTATCTTTAGAAGTACCGAGGACGCAAAAACTGAGATCAACAAACGACTTGTACTTTTAGTCCAAGGTATAAAGATTCCCACTTAATGCACGCCTCTCCTTTATCCTCGAGGAAAAGAGCAAATATGCTCCATTCTGCAGTTGTAAGGCAGGATCCTAAACAATCTTTAGTTTCCTTGATCCGAATGGTTGAACGACTGAGCTCCCAAGCATTTTTAAATATTTTTTTCTGTAAATCTCATTACTCCATAGTAAGTACGAAGGATGTACCGAAAGTAATGCAAAAGTGGGCATAGCTTTTTTATTAACTGGCAGAGGTCATTCAAATTGCACATGTTGGTAGAGTAACTCTTCCTCTGTGGTAATCCTTCTTCTTCATTGAAGGTAAATAACGGATTCTAAGCAGAAGCAACCTGCCGTCATTGAGTTCTTGACGAAGGAAGGGTGCAGGCTGTCCGACATCCACAGAAAGCTACAGAATGTTTACGGAGATGACACCTTTGACAAGAGCAATGTGCACAGATGTATGAAGAAGTTTAAAGAAGAGGAAACCAGCGTTGAAGAAAACCACACAGTGGGAGACCAGCATCTGCGACCGCTGACCCGAATCGTCACAGAGCGGAGGAATTGATTCGCGCGGAGAGACGAATCATAATACGCGAGCTTGTTGCACAACTGGACTGTGGTCACAATGCCATACAGGAGGTGGTGGAAGACCTAGGATATCGGAAACTGTGTGCAAAGTGGGTACCTCGGCCGTTGACACCCGATTTGAAGGAGAGAATGGTGGAAGTCTGCATTGATCTGCTGGAAGCATTTGAAGCCAATGAAGACACGTTCTTTTCGATTTGGTGACAGAGAATGAAAAGTGGCCGTAACTTTACGATCCGCAAACGAAGAATCAATCCATGGAATGGCGTCCCACCTCTTCACCAAGGCTTAAAATGTTCAAGAGCCAGCGATCAGCACAGAAACTCATGGTGACTGTTTTTTGGGATGACAGGGGTGTCATTCTCCTTGATTTTCTGCAACGTGGCCGTACCGTGACCAGCGAGCGGTGCAATGAGAAGCTTAAGAAGCTCAGAGAAGCCATAAGAAGGAAGAGGCCAAACAAGAACGTGAAAAGGATCCACATTCACCATGATAGTGCGAGACCACACACATCTTTGGCAACAAATCAGGCTGTCAGCAAATTAAGTTGGTCGGTGGTCCCCCATCCACCGTACAACCCAGATCTGGCGCCCACCGATATCCACCTGTTTGGTTTAATGAAGGACAGTCTCCTGGGATATCGATATGATGACGCAGATGAGGTGAAAGTGGCTGTGAAGAAGTGGATACAACAGTCCACACCTGAATTTTTCAAAGAGGATTCGAGAGTTGGGTTGAACGAAGGCACAAATGCATCGCTTGTGATGGAAACTATGTTGAGTAGTACTTTGGTATAGAGGAAACGTTACTCTACTAACATGTGCAATTTGAATGACTTCTGTCATTTAATAAAAAAGTTATGCCCACTTATCTCCGCCCGTTCGCAACAACACTCGTATCCATCCCCCATGAAGACGGATGCTACCATAGCGACAACGCACTATATCACGATACCCACATTGTTTTAAAAATGATTTTAAGAATACGGTGAAGGCATTTTTTCTTCTTCATTCACGGTGAAGACGTTTTTTCTTCTTCCTCCAGATCCAATTCTCAAGCAGAATTTATGGTATGACGTCGAACGAGACATTAGACAACTGGATCCGTTTTCCTCCAGTTTGTGTAAATCAAAAGACAAATATCAGACTCGCGTTGTCCAATATTTTGCCGCAGAGTTAACAAAACTTAGTTCTATCAATACTAAAGAGAAGTGGAGCTATATTGTAGACCAGAAGTGGTCGAACACGTTATTGGCTGCATGGTCTTAATCAATTAGGCAATCAGCTTAAACTGACTGGACGAATTATTATATAGACCTACCTAATAACATGTTTCTTTACAAGTTTTTTCATAACCGTGGCTAGACACGTCTTGGTAAGGACTCACTGAGGTCTTGAAAATGCGGAATGGTGTTGCCACCCATGGAGCGAGACCGCCTGACGTAGGGCATCTAAAATTGCCCGTGAGAGCTGGAGACCTCAAACAGATCTTTTCGATTCATCCAACAAATTATTAATGGGATTGAGGTCTGGAGATAGAGGGGGGCCATTCAAGTGTGGTAAACCCGCTTGAATTCATCTGAAGTAAATTGGTCTCCTCTCGAAAAAAAGGGGTGTGGCATTGTCATGTTGAAAGATAGAGTCATGGTGAGGAAAGAAAATCGGTGAAAATCTTCCAAATACGTGAAAAGAAAAAACGAGGAAAGAGCGATGACTTTGTCTATTTATATTGTCTCCAAGTATTTGGAAGATTTTCACCACTTCCCTAGCCCTTTGGATTTATTAGCTATAATTAAATAGCTTGTGCCGTTAAGCCCCACCAGATGGAGACGACTCAGTTGTTGAGCCCATCCCTACGGATTTGTGAAGTCACATGCTGACAGATAAACACACATAGCGCCGTGGATTGTTGGCCACCGTAGGGTAAGACGAACGCACTCGGATAGTTATCGAAAGATCCGGGGTTCGATCTCAGCAGTGTCGAATACAATTTTTAGGTTTTTGTGTGTTAATTAAAGAAAAACGTGGAAAGAGCGATGACTTTGTCTATTTAGAGGAAAGAGGATTGTTGCGAACGAGCGGAGATAATTGGCGAGGATGTTCACATACCTTGTGCCGGTGACGGAAGTCACGACTGATACGACGATCTCCAAGGAATCTTATGGAAACACACCCCAAGCTGTAACACCTCCTACACCTGCCTGTCTTGGCAAGCTGGATCCATCGCTTCGTGTTATTTACGCACCCTTTCATCAGTGTGAGATAATTGAAAACGTGATTTGTCAAACAAGATGACGTGTTTCCAGCACTCCTACGTTTGTTGTAGGCCTTTGCAAATTTCAGCCTAATGTTTCGGTAGCTTGGAGTCAGCGCAGAAACATGATGTGGACGTCGTCTACCGGTACGACCGGTGGTCTCTGTGCATAAGCTTGCAGACACGCCCTCATTAAATTCAGACATTATCTGCTCCGCAGTAGCCGTTTTGTTCCTTGTAGCGATGCGGGATCATCTGTACTGACCTCGAGAATCAAATGCTCGTTTACTGCCACATCTCTCCCATTGGTTGGAAGTTTTGTTGTATTTCATGTAGCCTTGGTATATATATACACGTGCGAGCGGCTGATTTGCGTTTATTGAAGAAGTGGCTTCCTCGCCCCCAGCTGCCATATTGCCACGTTCAAACTCAGTAACGTCACTGACTTTGCCCGTGATTACTTTACGGTGACCAGTTTGCAATGCTTAGAGACCTGATTTATTTATAGGTATTACCAGGTTTAGCACCTCTCGTGACTGTACCCGATACTTCTGCTTTTAATGTTGTTATCGTGGTATATAATAATTTCTTCGTTTAGCGCACTTAAAAATGTAGAACTGGAATGTTTAGGTAGAAATAAGGTATTTCACATTTGTCTGCCAGTTAGGTGTTCATTAGCAAATTAAATAAAAAAATTGCAACCGCAAACGAAGCTTTTGTTGTTTCGCATTATCACATAGTTTTAATGTGCATTTCTATTTATACTGTAATACAGGAGATGTAGTAGCATGCATCTTCTGTGGGTGGAACAAACAGTGTTGAGGATTGATAACGAGGAACAGTACAACAATTAAGTACGAAATAGTAACACTATACTAGTGATCCGATTTATTACCGTAGGAAATAGACACATAAGCGTTTCCAAGCTTTCGCACATCAACCAGATGCCTTTTTTACGCTTCCGAACCGTAGGTTGAAGAAGCGTATATGCTCCAGCTTTGTCCGTCTGTCTGTAGGCACGATAACTCGCGTAAAAATAGTTCGATTTCGATGAAATTTTCGTGCGTGGTAGGGGACCACCTGGGGACGAACTCTAATGAATATGGACGAAATGGGGTCAAAGGTTGCGACATAGGAGCGGGATTCATTACATTGCCCTTATGCGTCATAACTTGCGTAAATATGATTCGATGTCTATTAAATTTATATATGTGGTAGGGGACTACCTAGGAAAGAACCCCATTCAAAATGGGTGAAGTGGGGTTAAAGATCAGGACATAGGAGCGGAATGCATTCCATTGCTTTTATGCGTCATAACTTGCGTAAATATGTTTCGATTTTGATGAAATTATAGTATGTCGTAGGGGACCACCTGAGGACGAACCCTATTGAAAATGGACGTAATGGGGTCAAAGGTCAGTACATAGGATCGGATTCAATTCCATCGCCCTTATCCCATACAATTAAAGGAGCACTTCTTGTATGTATGTAAATTTTATTTTTAAAACGGCTCTAAGGATTTTGATCAAAGTCGTCAACCTACCGTTTTCTGGTACTAGAAATCGATTTAGCTTGATCTCGACTTTAGGAAAATTTGTTTAGGGGTTAAATAAGCACCCCGAATTATAACGTTTTAGTGTCATGGCGTCGTTCCATTAATGTTACCCATGCTTAGAAATCTTATGACGTCACAATCTCGCGTTTGAGAATGTTGGTGCGCGGTCGCGCCATCTGCCTCATTACGTCAAGCGTTGTGTGTGGATCCTATTAAAGTTTTATGACGTCACACTCTTGCGAGCAGATGATCGCGATTCCCATCTGACTCATTACGTCACGCGTTGTGTGCGCGTATGTCCGTCCGCACGGTGACTCGCGTAAAAATCGTTCGATTTCAATGAAATTTTAGTATGTGGTAGGGGAACACTGGGAAGGAACCCTAATGAAAGTGAACGAAATGGGGTCAAAGGTCAGGACATAGGAGCGAGATCCATTGTACTGCTTTTATGCGTCATAACTAACGTGAAAAAAGGTTCGATTTCGATGAAATTTTAGTATGTTTAGCATGTAGTAGGGGACTACCTGGGAACAAACTCTATTGAAAATGGGCGAAATGGGGTCAAAGGTCAGGACATTGGAGCGGAATCACTTCCATCGTCATTATGCGTCATAACTTACGTAAAAATGCTTCGATTTGGATGAAATGTTAGTATGTTGTAGGGGTCTGCCTGAGGACAAATCCTATTGAAAATGGGCGAAATGGGGTCAAAGGTTAGGACATAGGAGCGGGATCTATTCCATAGACCTTATGCATCATAACTTACGTAAAAATGCTTCGATTGGGACAAAACTTTATCATGTTATTTCGTATGTATACTGAATCGGTTCTGCTGAATACCATCGAAATGGGATCAAAGGTCAGGGCACAGGACCGAGATTTATTCCACAGCCATTATCCTCATAACTTGAGTAATGATCTCTGGTATGTTGAAAAGCGTATTGTAATCAGTGCATTGCATGATTTTACTAACTTGTTTTTTTTTTATTTGATGTTTAACGACCACCGTGAGCTACTCAATGGGCTATAAGCAGTTTCCCGTCCCTAATTTAGGGCCACTGGTTCAAGGGAAGGGAGAGAACAAGATAAACACAACATCCATGACTCACCGAGATTCGAACCCGGACCCATCCCAGACAAATGGTCAGAAGCCATCGCTTAGACCACTGCGCAACCGGGACGGCCCAGATGGCTTTTTCAGGGAAGTTAAACAGAAACTGCAAACTGTATAATAAAACGCATTAATAATTTGAACGCGGGAACTTGACAATAAATAGATATGATATTGTATTCATTTAAAGATACAAGGCATCACGTTGGTTGTGCGCGCGGTATCCTGGTAAGGAGATATAAAGAAATTCCCTATGTGGGATTATATAAAGAAATGAGCTACCTAATCTACCCCTAAATGTACAACCGATTGTGAAACCTTGGAGATCATTACCAACAGCTATACTTGCAATGATAACGTCTCACTGGAGTTGTCACGAATTTGGAAGCAATTCTTCAAGTAACACCTTCTCCCTACCAGGATACCGCGCGCACAACCAACGTAATGCCTCGTATCTTTAAATGAATATAACGTCGTATCTACTTATTGTCAAGTCAAGTTCCCGCGTTCAAATTGTTAATGCGTTCTGTTATTCAGTTTGCAGTTTCTGTCTAACTTCCTTGAAAAAGCCATCTGGTTAATGTGCGAAAGCTTGGAAACGCTTTTTTCCTACGCCAATAAATCAGGTCATTAGTATAGTGTTACTATTTCCTAATGTTGAGGATATCATAGTGTCCTGAGCTCTTGAAGAAAAGTAATATTTTTAAAAGGGTACTTAAAAGTACTTCCAACATGACTATTTTGCCAATAAATCAGGACTGTTTTGCGAATAAAACATAATGTCTGTTTTGCCAATAAATCATAACTGTTTTGCCAATAAATCGGATCACTAGTATACTGTTATTATTTCCTAATGTTAAGGATATCATGGTGTCCTGAGCTCTTGAAGAAAAGTAATACTTTTAGAAAGGTTATTAAAGGTACTTCCAACATGACTGTTTTGGTAAACCATGAATCGCTTGAAAAAGTAGACCTCTTTCTCGAAAAAAATAAAAGGTCGATATTTGAGTTACATTTCTAATAACGATGGTCTTTCTTACTGAGAAGATGGGCTTCCAGAGAAAAGCAAATTTTGTTTATTCGTCTATTCTGGTTGTTTTTCAAAACAAGGCTTTTTTTTTCTTTGCAGAAATGGTTTCAAATTCCTAAAATAAATACTCCTAAAGTGATGTTATATGAAATCTGCTTTTAATATTTTTACGTGGTAGTACTTGAGCTGCTTTTTGGATTGCATTACATTGATTACATGTCATGTATTTCAGATAGAAGTTTCATATTACAATCCAAACAACTTTTCTTTCGCTCAAAGTTTATTTCCTTTTGCTATCAGACAGATTCGAAATCATCTTAATGGTTTAACCTTTGCAAAACTAAATGACACAAAGCTTTTTTTGGATGAGAAAATTTTTCGTGCCTAAATAAGGAGAAATTATCGGTTCCTCACGTCAGGTTGCTGAATCCACGAGAAACAGGAAAGAATGCAATTGATAAGGCACAGACCCTGTGTCTTATGAAAACAGACTCCAATCTTTCGAAGATAGTCCTCATTCCACCTGGCACTGAAAACAAGCATACTATGACGAGTGGCACTGTACAGCCTTCAGTGGTGAATGCTGTTGACGAAAGAAATTTTCTGATCGTTTGAAGAAGCTCTGCGTACATCAGTATCATATATACTCTATATTGACAAAAGTCATTGGACACCCCTTCAAAAGCAAATGAACGGATCCGCTGCGTTGTTAAGATGCGCGGTGCAGCTGCTAACGGTACAAAAACAAGCCTGCAGCTGACTACGATCATATCGCACTGAGATGTTGAGTGAAAATGTTGCGGCGAGAGAGAACTGACTTTGAGAAAGGAAAGATTGTTGGGTGTTATATTAGTAGATTGTCCATAAGAGAAACCGAGAGGCGTTTAAACATACACAAGTCAACTGTTTTGGATGCACTGAATAGGTGGAAGACACATGGCGTGCCTGAAGTAGCAAAACGTACCGGCAGACCAAAGAAAATCAGTGACAGAGGGCGTCGAAGACTCAGGAGAGTCGTTAATGCTAATCGACGGAGTATTGCACAAGTCATCAGTGTACAGGTGAGTGAAAATGCTGGAACCTCGGTATGTACGCGTACCATTCGCAGAGAACTTCAATTCATGGGTTACCGTTTTCGAGCGACTGCTCATAAGCCTTTCATCTCCTCTCGGAAAGCTACTGGTCGTTTAGCATGGTGTAAAGAACATTTATGGTGGATCGTAGATCCATGGAAACGTGCCCTATGGACTGATGAATCCAGATGCACAATCCATCAGTCTGATGGCTGTGTGTGGGTATAGCGGCAGCCGAAGCAACGCTATTTGCCACAGTGTACTGTTCCTACGGTCAAATTTTGATTTGAGCTCACAGTGTACTCGTGTGGGGGTGTTCTTCGCGGTAAGGTCCAGGCCCATTGGTTATCGTGGACAAACCTGTTAACCAGCAAGTCTACCTCGATATTCTGGACATGTATTCCCTACCAACCCTGTGGCTTTCGAAATTGTTTATTGAGAAAACCTAAGAGGAGGGTATGGAGGGTTTGTATTTACAGTTCCAACAGATACATAATTGACGACATATGTACAGTGAAGATGAAAAATGTACAGATGCTGATGTGCTGTATACAATGGCAATAAAACATAGCAGATGAGTATCTTCACAGATATAAGTTGAGCTACAGAAGTAACCGACAACAATGGTGCATGAGTAATGCACGAGAGATACACAGTGAAGAATCAATATGAACAATTCCAGTTGAAATGTGTAACAAAGATAAAGGTATAGTTATAATACTATGTACAATGTAGTGATGCACTGGGTAGATGCCTATGAGAGGCTAATATCAAATGAGCAAGATATATTAATAATATGTACAACATGTGCGGTAATAGAATGGTTGATGTCAAAACGGAAGTGTAAAAGACGATGTGATAACATGAATAAGTAGAGTACAATGGTAAAAACTTTGTAGCGAATGTCACAGGTAAAAACTTTACAAGGTGCAAGTGATACAAGTAAAATTACAAATGGCAAAGTAATGGAGAACAGTTCACAAAGAAGGCGTTGTATATGTACTGAGGGATCAGTAAACCAGGTTCGATTTGGTGACCAAAACCCGGAAAAAACGACGTTTCTGAGAGTCAGTTGAGGCAGACGCATATGCGAGGCGCAATCGCGACAGAAGCCTGTTGCGAAAGATACAACACATGTCGTCCTATAATTCAAGTTCACTATCTTAAACGGATATGTCAGATGGTGGCTGGATTGTGTCATCGGCTGCTATGCAAAGGAAGTCTAAACGACTAACGAATTTCGCTATCCAGCGCGGATTACCAAAGGTCTCACGAGGCACCGCTTGAAGATGAGAACGGACGATTTGCAATTGTAGAAGAACATCAGGTAGGATTGCAGTATAAGAGGATAAAAAGTTTTTCGACTGTTTCTTTTGACGAGGACCTGAAAGGAAATTATATAGAATATCTCCAGTGACTGGAATTTGAGGAAGAGGGAAAGTATTTAGAAATTGAAGAAATTCATGTGAGAGAACTGGGTCTGCAGAACCATTATCGGTATCAGTATCAAGTTCAACAGAAGCATCTGATGGTGTGTAGTCGACTGAGTGATCACTACGGTCAGAGCGGTCAGTCGTTGTTCGGGTTTTCTTGACACGAGCATTGTGGGTGTTTCGACGTTTTCCTCTACTCCGAGGGGGCAGCATCAGGGTTGTCAGGTACTTTGAAATGGCAAGACGCAGTGGACCAACCAGGAGAAAGAGACGATTGTACTTGAGCATCCCCCAAGTGAGGGGTGAGCGGGAGTGAACTAAGAAGCGAAGGTGTGGCTGCTGGAAGATGTGACTTAGAAGGATACACAGGTCCGGATTCTGCAGGTCGTTGGAAAGTCACGCGTTGACCAACGGCTGTAGTGTTACTTTTGTTTGAAGTAGCGCGTTGACCAACGGCTGTAGTGCTACTTTTTCTATTGGCTTGTGCTGAAGTCGTTGAGGGTATCGCTGAAGCAGACGGTGTTTGGGCTGTAGAAATTGTAGTAGAAGTGCGATGCGGACATAAGGCACGACGGTGTCCATAACCTTTACATATAGAGCACATAGTGCCGACAGTAATGTTGCCATCACGGATGTGCGTATCACAACGAATACTGAACTTGGGTGGAACTCGTAGGTTCGCTTCATCAGACAGAAAAACCGCTCTTACATTTCACCGTAGGCCAAGAAGATAACGATCTTCCGGCAGGCTGGAAAAGAGGAGAAGTTGGTGATTGTGCCAACTACACGTCCAATGTTTTGCTCAATGGACACTAAAAGTTCGTCCGAAATTTCTGGCGGGACTGGGGAAAAACTCAGAACAGTAGGCATGTGTGAGATAGGATCAGCACTAATATGCCAGTCACTAATAGAAAGTCCATCATTTATAACTAGAAGTGCGCATTTGGGATCAGAAAAATATGCGGTTACTTTGCCATCTTTCCGGCTTACGTGTGTGACGGCTGACTTCGGCGCTCTACGCAGTGAGCTTAGTATTGGGAAGAGCAGGGAAGGCAACGCCGAGGTCAACTTTGCTAAGGAAGTGTTGACCAGCTGGCGAAGTTGCTGGAAGATCGACGAATAAGTTGGAGTTAGCATCACACTTCATCTGATAAGGGTCTTTGATATAAGCCAACGCAGAACGTAGAGAAAATTTCTTCGAAAGGACGGCTGCATATGAAGTGGCTGGGCAGTGTGATGCCGTAGAGACCACTGATGAAAGTGAAACGTCCATCGCCTCTTCTGTCACCTGCTGGGAAGGTTGCTGGTCACCAGTCAGTGACGTAGAAGTAGAAGTATGATTAGCTGATAGGGTAGCTGAACTACGCTTAGGAGAGGAGGGTCTTGTCGGAGCATGCCCGCCATTGGAGGATGGTGGTAGAGAAGAAAAATCGTTATCAGAAGCAAGAGCTGGGACGTCGACCTCGCCCGATGTAGCCATCCGCAATGGCGAAGCAGAATTCACGTCTTGGCCGACTGTGCCAAGACAATAAAACGAAGATAACTTAACTAAATGATCACTCACCGACTTAGCAGAGATACGAGCAGATTCGTGGAATCTTCACGAAACTCACACACACGAAAATAGATACTCGGAACACCGAAGAGAGCACAAGCAAGACCAAACGTACGGAGCAGAAAAACTGCGTGTCTGTGGCAATACAATGGAACTGAGTCTTGTTGGTACCAGCAGGATAATTCACCGAGCCATAAAGCAAGGACTGTTACGGCGTGTAGTTCCGTATCATGTGTGGACTGGCCATCACAGAGCCCTGGTCTTAATCCCCTAGAGCACGTATGGGATGAATTAGAGCGCCGCATAAAATGTTTGGAAGCAAGGCCTACTACTAAGCAACAGTTAACGGCAGCAATATGTACTGAATGGAAGCGCATATCTATCGCTGTGTTCCAAAACCTTGTCAAAAGCACGTTTCGAAGGGTGAGTGAAGCATTTAGGCCAAAGGTGATTTCAGAATCGCTTTAATGTACCAAAACAGAGGAGACGACACTGTACTAATAAATGTAAATAAATGCTGTGTTATGTTTCTCTTCTAGGTGTCCGGTGACTTTTGTCAATATAGTGTATATACGTATTTTTTCAAACACATCTGCGAGTCAAAAAGTACCTCAGCAGTAATGTTAAGGCTGTTTCACCTGATTCTTTCTGATGTCACTACAGTCAAATTTTTTAAATTAAGTAAAATTTTTAGGTTAAGTAACTTGTATGTTTATTTCAGTTTTTGCTGTTTTCTTGATAGCATACCAAGATACAGAGTATGTTTCACGGCAACACTCATTTTACAAGCTTATGATGTGTTAAAAGTTTCCAAAATGTGGATGTTACACTAGTGTGCAAAAATTAAGGACGAAGAGGAGAAATTAGCATAACAGCGGAACGAGCAGGCAGAACGGGCCGAAAGACCACTCAGGAGATAGACTAGAGTCCGGTACGGTAGGGCATGCGCATATATGCAGCATGACGTAGGGGGTGTTGGGAATGTATAAAGCACACGGGCGGTGTACGCTCAGCAATTCGGGGCCGCCGATGGCCTAGTGGGCAACGTTCGTGACTGCCACGGAATGGACCTCAGGTTCGATCCCAGGCAGGTACGAACACTCGATCTACTAAATATCCGCCGTGCGTCGGATGGGCACGCTAAGCCGTCGGACCCCGGGTACTGCCCCCCCCCCCCCGGTAATAAATAAGAGCGTCTTCCTCCCCCTTTCTACCTCGCTTCCGTGTCAGTTTCCTATCGGGCAGACTAGCCTAATTCTCTTAGCTTCCTATTTCTCAGGCTTGTTTAAGACCTGGGGTCAGACACTCCCTTCCTAAAATCCTCTACATAAGATTTTATTTGATTTGCTCAGCAATTCAGTGAAAGTTATTGCACGGTGTACATCGGTTTGAACGACGTCGAGTTGCTACCACCGTGTGATATGGCCAACAGGCAATCCAGTAGACGACATCTGGATGACTTTACCCGAGGTCGCGTCATTGGGAAGCTGGAAGAAGGTCGAAGTGTGACTAGTGTGGCCGAGGTGTTCGGGATCGCTCACAGCATCGTTTCACGAGCTTGGAGAGCATTTCAAACGACAGGAACAGCTGTCCGAAAATTTAGAAGTGGTTGTCCACGAGCAACCACGGCGGCGGCGGACGACCGTTATATTGCCCTACAGGCGAGAAGAGACAAACGGCAGACATCGAGAGAAATCGCAAGGCACATGCAACAGACAACTGGAAGTCCATTATAGCGTTTTACCGTGGTCAGGCGGCTGCACAAAGGTGGTCTATTTGCACGACAACCAGTACTGTGTGTGCCATTAACGCCTGCTCGTCAGAGACGACGGTTTCTGTGGTGCCAGGAACACCAGAACTGGACACATCGGCAATGGGTTCGAGTTCTCTTTACGGATGAGAGCCGATTTAGTCTGACGAGCGATTCTGGACGTATATACATCTGGAGAGAGCAGAGAACACGTAATCACACCTCCAACATCATCGAAAGGGACCGGTTTGGAGGTGGCGGAGTTCTCGTTTGTGGCGTTATCATGCTTAGTAGCCGTACTGACCTCCACATCTTTCAAGGAAGTTCAGTCACCGGTGTCCGCTATTGTACCGAGGTTCTCCTGCCTCACGTGCGTCTGTTTAGAGGTGCTGTGGGTCCTGAGTTCCTCTTCATGGACGACAACACTACACCTCATCGTACAGTGGCTGTCTCAGAGCTGTTGGAGAGTGAAGATATTCAACGCATAGAATGGCCCGCAGGGTCCGTGGACCTAAATCCAATCGAACACGTGTGCGACCTTCTCGGGAGACGCTTGGTAGCACGTCACCAGCCGCCAGCAACGATTCCACAGCTGCGATTGGCGCTACAAGAGGAATGAGCCGCGATGCCTCAACAGCTCCTTGACAACCTCGTCCTCAGCATGGACACGCGTTGTAAATCCTGCAACGCAGTCAGGGGTGATCATATCCCCTACTAAAGACTAGATTTTTCTTGGCAGCCGCCTGTCACATGGACGTTTCTGTCTTCTGTCCAGTTGTGCTCTATGCTACCTTTTCAATAACGTGCCTTTGTATCCTTTGGATTCCTTGTTTGGACGGTTTTGCTCACTTGTCCCATATTCTTACATCTTGGGGATCTTATGGTCTAATTTGAGTCGATGTGGAGCACTTCTGCACGACTTTACATTCGAAAAACCTTCTCGTCCTTAATTTTTGCACGCCAATGTATATAGCTTTTCTATCTTTCCCAATTAGTTTTCTTTTTCTTTCATATAAATGTTTGTCATGTTTCTCTTCTGAACGCCACACTTCTATCTCTGAGCTTTTCTTCCCATTTGGTAATGTCGGACTCTTGGTCAAGTCCCAACTAAATGTAATATAAAACCGGACCGAGCCCCTTAAGAGAAGAAGTGGATGCAAAATTGCATTGTTGGTAAGCGTGAACTCAGTCTTAACATCTGTGACGTTCAACGCTAGTCGTTAAACTTTCTGTGAATGTATTGTATGTCTGGCGACAAGAAAATTTCATAATTAAAAGACGTAAGTAGTTCATCAGTTTCAAGGCAATACAGTGAAACTCCCATTAACGGACACTTCGTAATAGCGGACATCTCTCTTTAACGAACAATTTCTTATTCCCATGCAGAAGTACATGGCTTCTTATGGGGCATTCACTTCTTAATAGCGGACATTCTAAATAACGGACGCGAACACACTTAGAGTCTAATATAACGGACAATTTGCTTTCTATTCTAGGAATTCTTAGGAGTGTGATTCCCCCAAACTAGCAAAATATTTCCATTTTGTTATTTTACCCTTCCTCATTCTCTATCTTAGCCGTTTTGTTCCCAAGGCCTAAGGTGCTAAGTGTTATGTACCTCAAGTAAGCCGCCGAAATTTCTCGAAAAAGGATTAGCGTTCGTGCTCGCCAGACTGTCCTACTTTCCCCTTGCATACGTACATCTGACCAGACATCTGACCAGGAGAAACTGTCTTCTAGCTCTTCAGGTGCCCCAATGGAGTGAAACCTCAGAAACGGGGACCAGTGACCAAGGCCGGGTAATTCGGCAACGGTAATCTGATCGAAACACATGCAAACACAATTCAGGTGTAGGTGGAAAGGACTCACCTTTTGTTGTTAGTAAGGTCAAGGTCAGTGCACAGGAATCAATTTCAAGTCCAGATTACTAGAAATCACATTTGTTTGCAGCAATTGTGTAGATTTTTCTCATCAAGCGCGCTGTGAAGCAAAGATTTTTCAAACATCGATTTTAAAATGTCGCATAACTCTAAAAGAAAACGTTGAAATAGTGGAGCTGAGTGAAAAGGAAAGATTAAGTGTGCGCGTTTTAGGCGATAAACTGGACATTGGCAAAACTGAAGTGAGTGGAATCTTGAATTCTTGGCAAGATTGTATTGGCAACCAGAAAATTAAGAGAGCTTTCCCTAAAACTGATGGTTTAGGTGTGGATATGAATGGTTTTGCAGCGCTAAAGCCAACAACATTCTTTTATCAGGAACTTTAATCGTCAAAAGGTTTAGGATTGACAGAACTCAATTTTTCAGGAGGCTGGCTAGAAATTTATTTAGAAGACAAAATTAAATTCTTCAGGCGGCTGGCTAGAAATTTATTTAGAAGACAAACTTTCACAAGAATGTAATAGATAAACAAAAATACTTGATTATTTTGCTTCTTAGGTTTTGAAGGATACCGAATTTTGTAATAAAGGTTAATACAAGTTTGTCCCTATGTATTGCAATTACGTAGTAATATTTATTATTTTTTAAACTGCTTTTACGTTATAAACACAGTACATGTATACCGTCATAAAGCATGATTTTCTAATAGCGGACACTTCTAAATAACAGACAGTTTTTCTTCCGCGGACACTTCTAAATAACTGACAGTTTTTCTTCCGCGGACACTTCTAAATAACGGACAGTTTTTCTTCCGCGGACACTTCTAAATAACGGACAGTTTTTCTTCCGCGGACACTTCTAAATAACGGATAGTTTTTCTTTAGCGTTCGATGCCCGCTATTCGGAAGTTTTGCTGTATATTTCGTTGAGTTTATGACGGTCTTCGTTTGAATCTTGAGTGTAAAACGTTATATTTGACGCACAAACAAGGACTATATTCTGTGCTTTTCTTTATGTCACTTGAGGATGTCATAAGCACTCCTCTTCCAGAAGACGACCCCGACTTCAGTGACATGCCTCCGTTTTTACCCTATTGTCTTCACTCAAGACATGTGATGCCTTCACTACTACCACCATTGAGGATGTCTACCTCACGCTTCCGCCCACTTCCTAATCATTTCTTTCCTCAGAAAGAGCTATTCAATACCAATTTCCCTCTTAGGCCCGGACAATGGAGACACCTGGCCCAGTGCCTCGGGAAGGGGGAGGGGCTGAGCTGTGGGAGACCCCACTCATCCTGGGCACAAAATGTATTAAGATAAAAATGAAATATATGTATATTTTATTTTATCTTTAATAATATTTATGAATTACTTACACAACCATGTGAATGTTACCTCATTTATATTGAATATAGGAACTTCTGAATATACCTAAATTTAGACAGCCAGTTTTTCGTGATTAAACGGAATAGGTTGGGGTTTCGATAGACCAGGGCCCACGTATGTACTTTTGTACTTTTTGTGTTTGTGTGTATTCAAAGTGTGATAAACGGCACTGCAAGAGTACAAGGTGCATTTTTAACTTAAAATATGAGCATTGTTATGAATTTGCGTCAACAGCTGAAAAGTAAGTTCTACTTAATTTCGTTTTCTTAAATAATAATTTTAATGTATGATGTATGATTTAACTGGCAATAAAGTGAGGCATAAAATCATACCTAGAATTTAAAAAAGCAAATATTATTAATACTAAGTTAGATCCCTAAAACGACCATGGTCAACACTGAAAGAGAGATAACATTCGACGAATGCAGTGATTACGGCTTAAAGAGCTCAAGAGAGCACTGATTGGACAAAAAACAAATACGTAAGTACCTTGTGACGAACTACAGAAGTAAAAGTATGTGTCAAGACGACAAATCTGCAGCGCGACATTCTGTCTGCGTAGCTCAGTTGGGAGAGCGATTTGCTGCGGAGTGAGAGGGTACCGATTCGATGTCGTCGCGGAAGAAATTGTATTTTCACAACCTCTTCTCTCCCCATTACTCTAAATTGTCATCCATAGATCCTATGGGCTTTGTAGTAATTTTATAGACAGATGCCCCACAAAAATGTATTTTATCCTATGAATTTTGTTATGCTTTATATATACAGGCCCCGCAAAAAAAAAAAAAATTATCCGGGGCCCCACGCAGCCTAGCGGCGGCCCTGTTCAATGCAATTGGGTAGATACACTGCTGGCTACCCAAAATGCAACACCAAGAAGGAAGCAGCCGATTGGCCTGAAATTCGCAGCACGCATCGCCCGCGAAAGCACATGCAAACTCTTAGCATTGCAGGGCATATGCAAATCATGTGCGCCCGGCAAGTCACCGAGAAGCACTATAAGAAGGGTGCACAGAAGGCGGGGTGTAAGTAGTGGAAATGTGTTGTGCTGCCGGACCTGCGCGTGGGAAGCTTCCTGATGCCTCATCGTAGAATACGGCAGTCATCCCAGCACGTTTCGGAGTTCGACAGAGGACGAATAGTGGCTTATCGCGACAGCGGTTTATCGTACCGGGACATCGGCACCCGTGTGGGACGACATCCAGCCACAGTGAGACACGTAGGGATTCGGTAGATGCAGGAGGGACGGACGGACCGACGTGAGCGATTACCGCAGACGCGGCACACCACCGAACGAGGGAACCGCCATGTTGTGTGGCGGGTATTGACGGCTCGTACCGCCACATCACGAACGTTAGTGCAGGAATTAGGGTGTGTTGCGCAACAACCTGTGTCAGCATGTACCGTTCGACGTCGTCTGCAGGAGCGGGGACTTGTCGCACGGCGCCCATTGCTCCGATTACCATTGACGTTACACCACCAACAAGTGCAGCGGCAGTGGGCCGTTGAACGCCGAACCTGGACTACGAAATGGCACGACATCGTCTTCTCCGACGAATCCCGCTTCTGCCTGCAACACCACGATGATCGGATTCGCAAGTGCGGCGGCAGTGGGCCGTTGAACGCCGAACCTGGACTACGGAATGGCACGACATTGTCTTCTCCGACGAATCCCGCTTCTGCCTGCAACACCACGATGATCGGATTCGCGAGTGGCGGCACCGCGGCGTGAGACTGTATGACGCCTGCATTATGCATCGCCATACCAGTCCGTCGCCTGGCGTTATGGTTTGGGGCGCAATTGGATATGACACCCGCACCCCCTGGTACGCATCGCCGGTACACTCAACAGCCACAGCAACATCTCCGAAGGTTTGCAGCCTGTAGTCCTCCCTTACCTCCAGGACCTGCCAGAGGCCACGTTTCAACAGGACAATGCGCGCTCGCACGTGGCGCGCATAGTGCAACAATTCTTCACGGCCCACCAGGTGTCACTGCTGCCGTGGCCTGCCTGCTTTCGCGATATGTCGCCCATCGAACACGTCTGTTCGCTGATCGGCAACCGAGTGGCCCGGCAAGCACCACCCGAGGCTACGCCTGATGAACTGTGGCAACGTGTGGAAGCAGCCTGGACCGACATACCCCAAGCCTACATCCAAAGCCTTTTTGTTCGATGCCGCGGCGTGTAGAGGCCGTTATTGCCAGCCATGGGGGCCACAGAAACTATTGATGTCTGCGTGTTCCGCAAGTCTCACGGGCCTGTAAGCTCAATCGTTTCTTCTTTGTATATGTTGTTATGTGTTCAGTAAATCTGGCTTTGCTATTTCGTGTCCTTCTTGGTGTTGCATTTTGGGTGGCCAGCAGTGTAGTTCCATAAACTTTCAAACCACATATCGAGCATTATTTGAATGTTTAAGATATACAAGACGAATACAAAGTGCGTACTTAGGATATTATTTAACCGATGAACATATGTTTAACCGATGCCGCAAAGACTTGCGACAGGAATTGGTTGCGTATTAATACAGCTGCCTATAAGGAGCTATTCGTGTGGTGGCTTTTATTGAAGTACTGCATGACATAAGCACAAATTGAACAGCAGTTGTTTCCACGTAAGCAACGACCGACTGACGGTTTGGTGTCAATCACCCTATTCTAGTTTTGGAACACTTAGGCCACAGCAAAAACCGCAAATTGTTCATGATTGCCTTCCAATACTAGCACTGTACGAAGAAATGCATGTCTTCTACATCCCACTCCTACACATATGCAACCTCAAAAGCACATGCCTCCCCACAGTACAAACTTTTCTTCTCCTCTTGCAGATGCATCTGCTCGAAAGGCTAATTAGCATTTCCCCAGCTTTCTACAAAAGCATTCATCACAACATGATGAATTCACGAGGCCTGATAAATATGTACCTATCTAGGGGCACGAGCAAGAACCTTTTGTTCTCGGAATAATGATTTTAGCAATGTTTCGAACAGTGACTATCGTCCTAGAAATAATAATCAGTTGTCAAGGATCTCATCGCAATTGAATAGCAGAAGGGAATGAGTAAAAGATCCACCCTCTAAGCAAGACTTAAAATCCATCTAATAGCCGAGCTATTAGATGGGAAAAGAAAGGAAATGAGTAAAAGATCCACCCTTCAAGCAAGACTTAAAATCCATCTAATAGTCGAGCTATTGTATATCTTAGAAACACTATGAAACACATCGGTGCATGCCAAGTTTGATAGCAGTTCACATATACGTGTCTGCAATCAATGATACGTTATAAAGAGACCAATTTTTGCAAGTACCGGTTAACCTTAATTGCTCAACTTAACTGTGCTACCTTTTGGTTTTCTGATGAGTAACTTTGCAAATTATGTTTTCAAAGTGTGTATTGGTTCATACACAGTCATATCAGAAAAATATGGCCACCCCGGACTCACACTGTACCTGCCCAGGCGCGTCACAGAGAGCACGTGACAATGTCGGCCATACGGAGATATAAGCGGCCGGACAGGACAGATGAGCCATGGTGCGTCACGTGAACACAATGGGCAGAAGTAGTGATTCGATGGACGTTCAAAAAGGAATGATCATCGGCTACCACGCCACGGGTGGAAGCATCTCAGAAACAGCAGACTTCGTGAGCTGTTCGCGAGTTGTTCTAGTAAGGGTGTACCAAGAATGGACCGCTGGCACACCCAGTACTTTCCGACGTTATAACTGTTTAGCTCTAAAGGCCATCGACCCCAGAGCAGAATGACGCCTCCGTCAACTGGTAAAGGGCGATCAACGCCGGACATTGCAGCAATTGACCACGAATGAAAGTTGGGGCACCCAGGTACGTGTCCCTGATAACAGCAGAGCGAACTCTGTTACGAATGGGTCTTCGAAGTCGGCACGTCAATGTTAACCCAGGTCCATCGGCAACGACACCTGCAGTTTCCATGGGACTACAGTCATTGCACAGCGGAAAAGTGGGAAAAGGTTGCCTTCTCCGACGAATATGAGGTTTCTACTCCACAGAAGTGACGTGCGGTGTCTGGTACGGCGTCAGACACCCGAGAACCAATACCCAGACACTCTTATCAGTCAAGTACAGGCCGGCAGTGGCAGTGTGCATGTCTGTGTGATGTCGTCCTGGTATGACCTGAGACCGCTGATACCACTGGATGGTTTCCCTGAACGCCAACGGTTACCTGTTAATCCTCTCTGACCACATGCATTCCTTCATGTTGAGCGTTTACCCTGGTGGTGATGGTGTCTGCCAACAGGACAATGCGCCCTTCCATGTCGCTAACTGGGTGCACGACTGATTCCAGGAACACAACAGCCATGTCTCTGTTCTCCCTTTGCTGGCGAAATCGCCCGATCTCAATCCTCAATCTCATAGAGCACTTGTGGGACTATTTGGATCGACAAGTTTGACGTGCCGACCCAGAACCACGTCACCTCCGGGACCTCTGTGCTCTGCTGCAGTCTGAATGGGCACTTGTGCCTTGGGCAACCTTCCAGTACCTCATTGCGTCCATGAAACGCCGTCTCGCCGCTGTCATCCCGTCCAAGGGTGATTATTAGGTAGGTGATCATATTATTTTGACACGACAGTGTACATTTTTGCTCATTGGTAATCTTCTTGCTACGTACCTTCTACAACTAGACTTCATAAAAACAATTATATCAACTTACATTTTGAAGGAACAGTGATAAATATGCCTCTGCTCTTCCGTCCATCACCTATAGAACACACAAACTCTAATCCTGATAGTGATCATATTTCATAAGAACAGAAAAACTTTTGACCCTATTGAATCGACGACCAGGCCGTTTTCAAATAAACCGGGATTTACTCAGTCGGGTTCTCATTCTTTTGACACAGGTAATACAGATACGGTAAGTTCTAAGCCATATGCTTGTTCTCGTAATAGACGAGAAGAACTGCAACGGCAAAATAAAGATATGGAATTTTCGAGAAGAAACTCGCGCTTGGAAAGACCCAGCGTTCTTTGTTTCCAAGAAAGATGCGACCCCAGTGATTGTCTGCGGAAGCTGAATTAGGTAACTTAAGCCTGTGCCTGTCATTACCGGAACTTGACACGATCTGTGCTGTACAGTATTATTTTCCAGCAGCGATTTTGCCTTGGCTTTTGGAAGGTTGCTATGCATCTTGTCTGAGTTTAGTAAAAAAAACTGGTTTTGTAACGCTTTATAGAGCCTATTATTTCCTATAGAAGCCATCTGGCATCTTTCAGATTCCCGCAACTTTTTAATGATTAATGGAAAGAGTGTTACCACTAGATTCTTGGCTTGATGCGTGCATTTATTCGGATAGCATTATCCTCTCGTCCAGGAGCAACAAACATTTTTTGACTACAATTCTTGTTATGTTGTGGTAAATCAAGCCAACAACGTATGTTCACAATTATGTTTTATTTTAATGTCTAGTATAGTCTTGCTGGGCGTTTGGCTTGGCTTCATCAGGACAAATGGAACGTAAATATGTAAACCCTAATGACATCTTCAACGTTCTGACGGTCATGGATTTTGGTGAGTTGTTTCCACGCGCTTGAATGAAATGGAATAGATGCCATGTCGTTTACAAGTCGTGAGGGATTGCGATATATGGAAAGCTTCAAAACATATAGCTTGACAGGTAAATCAAGTTAAGTTTATCAGTACGTTTAGGGATTTCAAACAGAACTTTAAGGTTATTTTCGTGAACTATCAGCGATTTTTTCAGTTCAATCTGTAGCTTAACATTTTGAAAAAAGAAAATAACCATAACTTTCAGTTTGAAAACGCTAAACTTATTGATATACCTAATTCACCTATTGTGCTGGATATTTTGGAAATTTACCCCAAGCATCTCAAATCTTCACGAGTTGCCAACGACATGGCACCGACACCATTTCTTTAAAGCACGTGGGAGCAATTGACCAAAGTCCGTGTCGGTTAGAACGTTGATTGTATCACTATGATTTAAATATTTGTGTTCTCTTCGTCCTAGTGAAGCCAAGCCAAACACTCAGCGAAACTGTAGTAGACCTGAAAATGGAATATAATTATAAATAAACGTTGTTGATGTAATATATTCGGGAAACATCTCCAAATTGTTGACAACGTATAAGAGTTATTGCATAATGCCGGACTCACCCTTAAATCTAGTAAATGCAGCTTTGTTTGTAAATAATTCTTGTACTTAGGGTTAAAAATGACACCCTAAGGTTTGATTACTGGAAGCCATCAGGGCATTCCTGTTTCCAAAGAACTCTAAAGAACAATAAAGATTGTTATTAATGACAGGGTGTTACCAAGAGTTTGTATCAAATTATGCATTTATTTTGAGTCTTTGTATAACTATCGACGAACATGTTCAAGCTTTGTGTATTGAAGGAAATCTGACTAAACCTCCCAAACATTTCAAATATGTTTCATTTTAAATCCTGTTTTGCCATTTCTTGATTACACTTAACCATTTCTAGTGTTTGTTCAGGCACAATACTTGTATAAAGCAACTATCCTATTATATAACATTATTCGTCGTAGAAAGTGAATGCTTTGCCATCCTTTTTGCCTTGCACTAAGTTTCGAACATATCTTTATGAACTACAAATTTAAATCATTAATAATGAAACAGCCTTGCATCATTTAAACACAACTAAGAGTTTGACGACCCCAATATTTAGTTTAGCTTTAAAACTGCAGGAATGTATTCTTACAATTCCGTATTAAAGTGGAAAATATAAAGAACTAACTGATGCCTTTTCTCGTCAACCATGTCAGGGGGACGAGGAAAATGAAAACACTGACGATGAACGGCGATCTCTGTATTTAATACCGGAAATTCCATCCAAGGAACAGATTACAGAAGCTTTGTAGGCAGGCCATGGCTTTGAGGCCATATGCATATATATATATATATATCATTAGTCATATTTCATAAGACTAATGAAGTTCAAGATGTAGAACCTCGTTAGTTGGACACTCTTCCCATTTTGAAACTACCGACGTTTTTCTATGCTACACAATAGGCTGTAACAGTCGTGGAGAATTTAAGTCATCATCCCGCGTTCGTTGTTTTTAGCCGTTCTTCAAGAATTTCCTGAGAAACCTATTGCCAGTCATTGACGTAAGAAAAATGTTATGTAATTAATTCAAATACCCTCATCCTGCCATTAAATTCACTATGTTAATCGCAGAAACACAAATTTATAAAACATTACACCACTAATGAAAGAAAAGAACACCCAACATGACAGAACTCTTACCCACAAACATATAATGCGACATCACAGAAGCCCAAGATAAGGAGGAGCGGAGCAAAACTGTTGAGTCATTACTGATAAATTGGATAAAACCGGAATTATGATGACTCATGTCATGCACGGACTTCATGAGTCTCTTCCTTTCTCTTTGTTTCCCCCTGAACGGGTGTTCGAGCCGAAATACGCTGGTTCGTTACATCCTTTTCATGGTAGTGATGTGTCTTTCTGTTCCCGCCGTGCGGCCTCCGTGATGTCACCGGCGGGCTCGTTGTTCAGCCCAGCAAGTCGTCTTCTTCATCAGAATGTTCCAGACACGAGTGTGCTCCAGTACTGATACATCCTGTTAAACATTTATCCACTGCGAGTTTTTTTACTTCGTACGCATGCGCATCCACTTGTTTCTTGATGACTGGCCGTACTTTCAGTATCTTAAATGAACATGGCCTTTTTCTCCATATTACAATATGAAGGCGAGTTCTTCACCATCGTAACAGTTCGCTGCCATTTCACAGCTCCCTACTGATCCAATATTGACGTCTTCGCCTGTTTCTGCCTGTTCTTCAGAGTTTCCCTGGACTGTGTTTACAGTTTTTCCATTTGTGTTTCGTGTATTTAGTGCTGCTTATGTCTTTTCAGCTGTCACTAGTGTGTCGTTTCCTTGTTGTTGCCGGTGTTATTTACTGTGTTGCTACCTTTACCACTCTGTCATTTGCGTTTTGCGATAAATTGGAGTGTGAATTTTTTTTCGCACTCTCAATTTTAAGCACAACCATTTACTCTCATTTAAACTTTTTTCGCACTACAAAAAGTAAACTACATTGTTCGGCGCCTGCAAATCGATCCGCTGTCGCTTGGCCTCCTCCGTTTCTTCTAACGAGCGGAAGTCAAGACTTAAGCTAATTAAATTTTTGCAGTGCGGAAAAGGTTTTACGCACCTGAATGTCTTCTTTTTATTGCTAACACAATCCTTTTATAGTCAATTTCTCAAATTCAGTAAACAAAAAAACTAAAATTAAAATAATTAACGTAAAATAGTATAACTCTACAAGTAATCCCAATTACTTGCCGTAGAACAGAAATCAAAGTTTCCAAGCTTTCGCATGTCAAGCGGATAGCTTTTTCAAGGAAGGTAGACAGGATCCTGGTTCGAGAAGAAAAGTATAAAGTCTTCACTAGATCGTATCAAGGATAGTAAAACTGAAAACAAAGGACGTCACTCTGTATATGAAGTTGCATGGACTTTTTGACCTTTCAACAACCTAACACTTCGAATGGACATATTAGTCGAAAGACTCCAATCTTCCTTATCCTCCAGACACAAGAAGATGGATTACTTGAAATCATCGTAGAGTCCAAAACCAAAACATTTCATCATTTGCTTCGTCAATACGTAGTGCGATCAAAACGTTCCGAGACTAGGTACGTAGTGCGCGAACAGATGGCAATACGCGGATGCGCGAACAGATGGCAATACGCGGATGCGCGAGCAGCGGGCGAGAGCAGTGACCTCCACTGAGTGATTGTGCCTAGTGGCGTCGTTCTGTGAACATCTGGAGCAGTGCTACACGCTATTTCGTGACCACGTGAAAAACACAGCTACGACTTCGGTATGGACAACAAACTAGAGCAGTGAGCAAACATTAAATTCTGCGTCAAACTAGGCAAATCTGGAACGGAGGCGCATGAAATTTTGAGACGGGTTTATGGCAATGAAGCAATGAGTCGTACGAGCTGTTTTGAGTAGCACTCGTGCTTCAAGAGCGGCAGAACTGCACTGGATGATGATGAGAGGTCAGGGCGACCGTGCACAAACAAAACCCCTGAAAATGTGGGCGAAATTAGGGAACTGGTGCATTAGGATCCTCGGAGACCCATTCAAGATATTGCTACCGTCGTCAATGTGTCATACGGAACAGTGCAAGAAATTCTGACGTCGGTTTTGAACATGCACCGCATTGCTGCAAAGTTTGTGCCAAATATTCCGAACCCGGAACAGAAAGCTCTCAGCGACGAACTCTGTCAAGATCTTAGTCAGCAGGTGGTAAATGAACCAACGTTCCTGTCGCAGGTTATCACTGGGGACGAGACTTCGGTCTACAGTTACGACCCGGAGACCAAAAAACAGTCGTCGCAGTAAAAGAGCCCGGCATCTCTACGACCAAAGAAGATCCTACAGGTTCGGAGCGCAACCAAAAGCATGCACATCGTGTTCTTCGATATTCGTGGGGTTGTGCACCGTGAATTCGTCCTCCAGAGCCAGATCGTCACAGCCCTTTTTTACTGCGATGTTCTGTGGTGTCTTAGGGAGGACATTCGCCGCAAAGTACCTGAAATATGGCGCAGGGGCGATTTCCTGCTCCATCACGACAATGCAGCAGCTCACAGAGCGTTAGCAACGCGCCAGTTTTGCAGCCGCAACAGCATGACTACCCTTCCTCACCCGCCTTACTCGCCGGATTTGGCCTTCTGAGACTTCTTTCTGTTGCCGAAGATGAAGCTCAAGGGTCGCCGTTTTGAAACCGTGGACGATATCTAGCGCGAATCACAGACGGTGCTTGACAGGATTCGCGAACAGGACTTCCGAAAGCGTTCCAACAGTGGCAAAAACGCGGCTGCGGTGTATCACTGCCCAAGGAGTATTTCTAACCGGACGCTCTCCCTAGAAGAAACGTACATTTTAGAACTTGGACCAAAGTTCTGCTTCCGAACGAAAACGAATCCGAAAAGCGACATTTCTAAGTTTGAGATATATCGAGAGTTTCGGAAAAGCGTCATTTCTGAGTTTGAAAAGACAAATTACGCCAACTCTGTTGCTCTATGTAACGATCACTGTACAATCCAAAACAAATGCTTAGTGAAATTTAAAATTTCGAGACCGATTTTGAACCTCAGTAATGGTCGTTCCATAATATTAACGCTAACGGCCACCCAGATAGCGATTATGGATACTGTAGACAACAATCAGAAACTCGAATATTTTGTCTCCTTCCTTGAAAAGCCATCTGGTTAATTTGCGAAAGCTTGGAAATTTTTATTTCTACTCTACGCCAAGAAATTCGGATTACTAGTATAGTTAACTATTTTAAGTATAGTTCGTGTACACTTCCTAGTCATTAATTAATTAAAATAATTGTTTTATATGTAAGAACAGATGAATTAATAGATAACGAAATTAAATTTTCTTAATGTGGGAAAATGGTATGTGACAGAACTTTTTATTACTTTTCCTAAAAATAAGCACCCGAAAATCTATTAAGTAGTATGAACATTTTTCAGACAATCTTTTCATCGCAGACCTGTGTTATCTTTCATTTGCGCGGCATTAAAGAGTTAAATGCTTAGATTCAGTTTCAAGAAAAGCTCATTTCATGAACTGTACAGGTTATAATATCGCTGTCGGTCCACGTTCCTAACCCTTTCACTCTAAGTGCTCTACCGTTGTCTCAGAATCCAAAACGTCAGCAATGTCTACAGATGTTCCGTTCATCCGAAACAAGATGATTTGTCGTAATCATTTCCTAAACTTGTGCCAGTGACAGATACTTGTCTCTAAATCTGAACCAGAATCTACAATTTGCTATGAAGAGGGAATGAAAATCTTCGCTTCATTAAAGAAATTAGCTTTGGAAGGAAGGCCTAATAAACGTCATGAAATAAATATTACCCAGTTTCCTCTCAGGAAATTATGATACTTCGAGTTTCTATTTGAAATTTACTCCCATCCAGATTAGTTGCTCAACCATGTCAGCAAACAGATGTCATTCCTGATATGTCCAGCAAGCGTCTATTATAGGATTAGTCTAAATCATCAAAAATTAGTGCTCCAAAGTTCAAAATACCTTGATGCAAAATTCTGACTTCATTCGTATTTTACTCATGGTGCGCGGAAAACACGAAAGAGAAAATCAATATTAATAGTCCATTCTAGAAGTCATTTGGCAAAAGCTTCAGCTTTGAAAGCAATTAGGTTAGGATAAAGCCCTGCATAAGATTAAGATTTCCGTTGTGCCTAAGGAACTGGTATTCTTCCTTTCATAGAGCCAGTTATAAATTAACGAGTGTACTGTACTTAGAATTTAACAACATCTTGTACTTGTAAGTGTCGGCGAACTAGAAATTATATATGGCAATTTTAGAAAGGCCAAATTTCAAACGCAAAAATTCTCTCATTTACTCGTGGTTTCATGGTTTAGCCCATTAACGACCATACCGACCAAACTGCGAGCACATGCACACAACCACGACTGCCAAATCGGGCATTTAGAGTGTAGAATCCCCTACCCCTTCCCTTGCATGTCCTTTGATTTTGCGTGGCCTCTGAGGAATTAGCAGAAGTCGCCATATGTCACAATTTGTCTCTAAACAAAGAAGGGAACCTGAAGTTGTTCCTTGTCAATAAGCATCTGAAGGTTAATGCCTATCAGGACTACAGATCGGAAGTTTCTTTTAATGAAGCAGCATTAATCCTTCTTTTGTTAACCTGGAAAAGGGATTACAGAAATTCGAAAAGCAGCAAATGGTATTCTGAGTAACCCACAATGTCCTGGTTATTAAAGGGTAAAGGAAAGGAAGTGCCTGTCTTTTGTTTTAGTAAATATCACTACGACAAGGAAAGAGAGGAAAGAGGCAACTTCAAGTGAAAACATTACCACTGGGATGAGAGAGATGAGAGAGAGAGAGAGATGGTCGAAGACTTTGACCGTTTCCTTCCCTAGTAATACAAGATGGGAGATTCAAGCTCAAAACCGAAGTGATGAAAATGTCTACAGTTACGTCAATTTAAGCAGGAGGAGATCACATAAGTTTTTGTTTGTTTGTTATGGGCGGGGGGCGTAACAACCACCGTGAGTAACTGAGTGGGCCAGAAACACATAGCAACCGAAAAATTTTTATTCGGTCACCGCCGTGTAATTGAACCATGGAATTCTCGATATCTAGCCGAGCGCGTTAACTTTACACCACGGTGGCCAACAACCCACTGTGCTATGTGTATTTTTAAATCAGCTTCTGACATCATAAATCCGTAAGATGGGCTCAGCTACTGAGACGTCTCCATCTGGTGGGCATTAACGGCACTGGCTATATATATATTATAGCAGTTAAATCCAAAGGGCGAGATCCAAGGTGAAAATCCTCCAAATACGTGGCGTCAGTAAATAAACAAATACATCGCTATTTCCACGTTCCAGAAACACATAGCAACCGAAAAATTATTATTCGGTCACCGCCGGGGAATTGAATTCACGGATCTCTCGATATCTAGCCGAGCGCGTTAGCCTTACACCACAGTAGCCAGCAGGCATGTGAAAGGACACTTAGCTCTTGTAGGCATGTAAAAGGACACTTGCCACCGTACCTGTTAATTGTGGCAACATTGATTTGTTCACAGATAGAAAATTTGTAACCGCAACCCAAACCACCATTGCTGGGTTTTTTACATTGAATGAAAAACACGTGCTGCATGTTTTTGAGCAAAAGTTGCCGAAATGGAGAAAAGGGATCGGCGCGGATGTAATGTTCCGGATAAGTTTTGCTATGTGTGCGGACAGTATATTATAAAATTGCAGAGTCGACCATTGACAAAGACTGTGAGGAAAGCCTACTATTTGTACTTTTGATGTCATGTTGGAGATCAAAATAAATCGTGCGTTCCACATATCTGCTGCTTTTCCTGCTTTATTGGCCTGAGTGAATAGTTGAAAGGCAAGCTGAAACCCATGCCTTTTGCAGTTCCGATTATTTTGCGTGAGCCAACGGATCACGTGGAAGATTGTTATTTTTGCTTAACCAAAATGAGTGGCTTTTCGAAGGAGAATAAAAGTAAAATACAGTATCCAAATTTGCCATCAGCCTTGAAGCCTGTTGCGCACATGGGGAACATCTTCCTATGTCAAAACCTCCATTGAGCTGTGAAGAGATAGATTCAAATTCATCCAGTAAAGATATGGACGCACATGAAGATCCGGATCCTACATACACTCCTAAACACTTAGACGAGCTCCACTTGATTGAGCAAAATGAACTGAATGATCTCGTTCGAAATCTACATCATTCAAAACAACAAGCTGAATTTGTAGGTTCCCGACTACAAGAGTGGAACCTACTAGCGAAGAGTACATGTGTGTCTGTGTTCATAAGTAGGAATTTGGGTCTATGTTCCTTCTATGAAATGTAATATGTTATGTGTTTTTGTTCTGATATTCAGAAGATAATGACAGAATTAGGAATATTTCACAATCTTACGGAATAACATTTATTTATCGAATCACCCAACGTTAATTTAAAAGCTGTGTTTTTGTCTAACGGAAACCGGAAGCCTTCCATTTCAGTAACACATTCTGTAGGAATGAAGGAGACGTATGAAAGCATTGACAAAATTCTCACTGCAATACAATATGACCAGTTTAGATGGTCAATATGTGGTGATCTGAAAATGATATCACTCTTGCTTGGGCTTCGAAGTGGCTTCACCAAATTTTGTTGTTTTCTTTTTATGTGGGACATTAGGGCCTCGGCAGAACTCGAATGGTGTATATTATGTTGAATGGACAGACTGGCCTAAACGAGAGGTTTTCATTCCTGGAGAGAGTAACGTTCGGTACAAGCCCCTAGTTAGTTCCTCTGATGTGCTGCTTTCACCACTTCTTATCAAACTGGGGCTGATGAAAACTAAAGGGTATGGACAAATCTGGCCTAGGTTGTTTTACACATAAAGCAAACATTTCCTCAATTAAGTGATGCAAAACTCAAAGAAAGGCATCTTCGTTGGTCCTCAGATACGGAAACTACTGCGTGATTCTGTTTTTACCGAAAAGCTAAACAGCACGGAGCTCGCCGCATGGCAATCTTTCACATCTGTGGTCAAGGGATTTCTGGGTAACCACAAAGAGGGCAACTAAGCAAACAGGTGATTCATAACCTTCTCAAGAACTATAAAAACCTTGGGTGCCGGATGCCCTTTAAAATACATTTCCTCCATTCGCATCTCTACTTCTTGTCTTACAACCTAGGTGTAATCAGAGATGAACAAAGAGAAAGGTTCCTCAAACAGAAGTCATCGCTCTTTCCACGTTTATAAGTGAGTCACTGGAAAATTATCATTGGCCGCTATCAGGAATCGAACCCAGGGTCTTCCAGTTACGCGCCGAACATGCTTCCACTGCACCACAGCGACTTCGAATTCCTCCAGGCTCACATACACTATACTCCAATTCATCCTAAAAGTGTACTACTGGGAAAGGCGGGAGAGCCTTGTCACATCTCGTCGTGGAACGTAAGAACGGTATCCATCCGCGCTAATGTGCTGTTCTACTGTTTCCTTTCTAATCGCCCCACCCACCCACACATCTCACAAGCAGTGGGGATTGTCAGTGGGGGTCTGATGGATGCCGGACTGCTTCCCCTACTGCCTTCGTGTTTCCCCGATTGTCATCAATTTATTGCATCTGTGTTGTTAATGTTGGGAGAGGTCTTCCACCCTTTCCTTCCCCCTGTCCGAGTTGTATCCCAAGTGGGCAGAAATAGCCGAAAGTGTGAAACTCTTGATTCAGCAACTTCTCAGAACAAATTTATTTCTAAAAGCGCTCTAACTTCTAGAATTTTTTTGTAGATAGCAATTTTGTCTGATAAACTGTTGAGTAAACAAAAATGGATTCTAAGAAACAATTCTGATGCTCTTCGCTCTAAACGATAGGGACTGTTTTTCGTAGAGGAGGTAGCTGTCTCGTACCCTTCATAGTGGTTCACTCTTAGGTTGACTCGGAGTATAACTGCCAAGCCACTTCGCAGATTGCTTCTTCGAGCCCCGCACAATGCTGGTGATTCACCAAAGACGGTAAGCAGCAACAGGACATTATAAACGTGGAAAGAGCGATGACTTCTGTTTGATGTTCCTGGTCCACGTCAAATGTTTGTATTAATTATTCATTCGTCTTCTAGTTAATTGTATCAGCTTACCATCTTTGGTGAATCCCCTAGCATTGTGCGGAGCTCCAAGAAGCAATCAGCCAAGTGGGTTAGCAGTTAGTGTATGTGAGTCTGGTGGACTTCAAGCCCGCTGTGGTGCAGTGGAAACATGTCCGGCGCGTAACTGGAAGATCCTGGGTTCGATTACCGGTGGCGGCCAATGAGAATTTTTCCGTGACTCACTTATAAACGTGGGAAGAGCGATGACTTCTGTTTGACGTTCCTGGTCCACGTCAAATGTTTGTATTGAGAAAGGTTTCACCAAGATATCCGAACGATGGAGGAGAGGTATCAAGGCAGGTGGGATCCCTCAATGATGAGTGATTACTGCTGGTTTTTGCAGAAGGAGGACAACACGACACATAAGAGAAAAAGATGAACTGCTTGTACGGGTATACGAGTATGTGTGTATACATTTACATTTGTGTTAATATTGTTTATTCTAATTCTTTTTTCTTCTGCTGCCTCATATGCAGTGATATATGAATATGGTATTTATACTTTGTAACACTAATTCTATAGCTAACAATACACATAAATGCTGTAATACATTACAATGCGAAGCTGTAATACGTTACAATGTGAAGCTGTAATGTGTACATCTTGCATTGTATATATGTAGTATCTGGAAATATAGCAAACGTTCATATTCAAAAAACTATGGAGAGTTTTTACAGTCATATTTGAATTCAGCACCCTGAAATTAACACCTTATTTAACCCATGTTATGAGAACAAAGTTTTAAAATGTTGACTAGTGTAATCAAAGTAGGAGGATTTCGTAAAAATAGTGATATCGTTTTGCGTTTCCGTTAGCATATACAGTCATAAACGTATTTTTCCGAAACTCTTGAATTATTTTACTGCGTACAAGCAAGGCCGTGTAGAAAACGCAAGAGCGTGACATTATAAAGATGTGTTCCCTCCGTTTGTGACGTCAGTCTCGTAGTACACGAACTGAAATGTCAGTGTCCTGTTTGATGTCACACATGACAGCGTTGAGAAGCAGTCGAAAGCTTGGGTTTCCGCGTAACGTCACTAAAAGAGAGAACAACTCTTTCTAATGTCATGGCCTGGGGTTTTCTAGACGGTCTTGGTACAAGTGAGCTTGAATTCACTCGACAAATGAGCCAGACGATCTGAAATCTGGCCATCCATTAGGACGTTCTTACAACAAAGAGACGGTACAGTCATTATGTACAATAACACACATACACACAAATGTAGTAGTTCCATTTTTGTAATGCATTTGCTCCGTGACGAAGTACATCATTCTGTTTTAAACTGCTGAATTTGAGCGGTTCGTCATACAAATCAATCGGGCGATTAAATGACCGGAAATCCTGGGTATATGGAGCTATGAAGCAACAGAATTGTACGACAGTAGTATTTATGAAAATCTAGCCAATCCAAGTAGAGAATGCAAAACTAAAAAAAAAGAAAAAGTATCGTTTCTATTTATGAGATTTATAATTTGGGCAAAAGCGCCTCCTTTGGCAGAACTAACGACATTTTCTATCAAAATGATACCTTGAATTCGATACTTTCTCACCTTGTCGATGCTTAGCGATTCTGTAACTGCTGGATATTGCGTTACCTCATTTTTCGCTCGGCTTTTGCGCTAATTTCTGCTAATTATTAAACGGAAAATAGTAAGACTTCAAAGTACATCAAAAGTATTACGAAAATTCCTTTATGTTTTCCTTCCATTTCATTTTTCAAAAACCGATGTACATTCACCGTAAACATTATTAGAATTACTATTGTGTCTGGTTCTGACATCAGTGCAAAAATTAATTCGCTAAATGCTGGGCTGCTCTGAGCTAATTCAAGGATTTCCCAGCTGCCATAGACAAATGGCTTTTTTCTTTCACATTTTCTGAAAGTTACTAAATGCACGTGGAGAGAGGAAAGTCTTTGAACGAATACTTTCTGATGTTCATGGTTGTCGCTTTAAGAGGACGGCTTGATTTACGCTTCTGCGAACTGCAATTAAATGGACAGCGCTGGAATTTTTCTTTTTGCTTTCGTTCCATTTGCTAGAGACCCTTATTGCTCTCGACAGATTGATAGAAGCCAGTTTTTTCACTCCTGTCATTACGTTCAACTGTGTTAACAGTCAAGTGAAAAATATTCATTTTTTGGGCTTGGTCTACGAAACGGTATTTAATGACGCGCAGTTCGATGGCAGAAGGATTTCTTCCCTAAAGGCATTTTACGTTCTACACAAAGTTCAGATAACTTAATAAAGTGGTGATGAAGGATATAAAAAAACGCTTCTCAAATTGCGCCGCCACTGATTGCAAATTTTAAAGTGAGAAATGGCGCGAACAAATAATTATTGACTACAATTCTGGTGTGCTTCACTGCCTTTATGTCTTAGTTAAAAGGTGTTAGGAAATTATGTATTGAGGGGATTTAAACGAAACGTAGCAGAAATTCAATGTGCAAAACGGTTCATCCAAGAAAATCATTACTGATTGATTGTTCTTTCTTGCATAACTTTGAGAAATGCTACATTCTTGGATTCTGAGAACTACTGCCGCTTTTTAGCACGTCTTTTGTAAAAAAAACTACGTGCTTATGGTATCAATTTGTCTGTTCGTCTGTCCGTGGACACCATATCTCTGCAACTATTAGTCCCATTGAAAAATTATTTGTATTTTTTGTTTGTTTGTTTGTATGTGGAATTAATGACCACCGTGAGTGACTCGATGGGCTACAAGCAATCACCTGTTCCTAGTTTAGGGCCAGCGGTTCCAGGGAAGGGAGAGAGCCAGTGCCGTAAGACAAATAAAACATCCATGCGTCACCGGAATTCGAACTCAGACCTACCTCTGACGAATGGTCAGAAGCCAGTGCTTAGACCACTGCGCCATAGGGACGGCTTTTGCATTGAGAAGCTTGAAATGTGATAATGATGATTCCTGCCTTCCATTTTACTGTTGTTATTGTTGCTTGCAATGCACAACTTCGCCGCTAGAGAGCGTAAATGCCGATGCCATCTTATTCGAAGTACGTTTTATTCCATGTAATTGCTTCTAAATATCCAACAGGAAAATTTCTTTCTTCATTTCAACAGGAGAAGAGGGAACACGCAGAGCTTCGGCTGTGCGGAACAGGAGCAATGGAGGCCGGAATGTCGGGGGCATCCCCGGTGGCGCAGTGGTTTAAGCGATGGCCTCTGATCATTCGCTCGAAAGGAGTCCGGGTTCGAATCCGGTGAGGCATGGATGTTATGCTTGTCTTACGGCACTGGCTCTCTCCCTTCCCTTTAACCAGTGACCCTAAATTAGGGACGGGCGACTGCTTGTAGCCCATTGAGTTGCTCCTGGTGGTTGCTAAACCCTCAATCAATCAATCAGCTCCGAGTGCCCATACTAACCATGGTTCGCCGCGCCGGTGGCACAGTGGTCTAAGCAATGACCTCTGATCATTCGTCCGAAAGGGGTCCGGGTTCGAGTCACGTGAGGCATGGATGTTGTGTCTGTCTTACCGCACTGGCTCTCTCCCTTCTCTGGAACCAGTGACCTTAAATTAGGGATGGGTGACTGCTTATAGCCCATTGAGCTGCTCACGGTGATCGTTAAACCTCTAATCCAAAAAAAAAAATGTTGGGTTCTTCTGTTTTTGCCCTTCTTGAAATTTTTCAGATCAATCATACAAAAGCACCAGTCGTGGTGGTTTCTAGGCTCCCTCCAAATTCGGGGAATGGCAAATGGCATGCTTTTCCTGCTACCACGCAGCCATGTTCCAGTGTCGATCAGTAATTACCGCAAGACACGTGTGGAGCCCGTGACTTATCAAGGTCACCAACGGTCATTCCAAAGTAAGCTTTGTATGCTTCACAAAATTTAATTCCAGACACAATGGTGTGTTTCACGTGCTTTGGCCCAATGAAATATACACATACATAGCAGAAGGAGTCGGCCCGCAATTTGCAATTACGGACCGTGCTGTTTATACAAATCAGAGAAGACACGACAACACAGGTAAAGAACCTAATACGTCGAATGAGCGTCACACTCAGCTATTTTAACCTAGATATCCATCCTGTACTGCCGTCTATTGGATTTCGTAGTAACGTCATTCTAACAAAAAACTAGTTCTGTAAAAAGCAAACACATGGCGATATGTCTCAAAATATTGACACTGCGATAAAATTTAGTGCTTGATTCGAGTTCAGCAGGTCGAAATCTAAAAGTATTCATCAAAAAACAATGATAATCAAAATCTTGTTTACCAGTGTTATTACACCAAAGAAAAGTTCTTGTTTCGCTCGTTAGGTGTGGGATCTTGCTAAATACGGGCTGAATTATAATTTTCAGCCACTAGATGGAGTAATTAGCTCTTCCTGTTTCTGGATGCTTATCGATTGTAGAAATCCCGTTGATTTTATCTTTTTTTTTTTTTAACCTGTTCCATTGACTATGAATAGTTTATAAATATTTTATTCGTATCGGAAAGGATTAAAAATACGTGCTCATCACAACCGAAAATTCGGTGTCACATTTATTTTTTCTTTCTTGTAATAGGATTCTTAGAGTGTGAAGAGCAACGCTCACATCTGAATTTCTATGTGTTTTAAAAAAATATTAATTTCAGACACTTTCAGACACGAAAAATAATTTTTTCGTGTCTGAAAGGATTCAGGAGACGTGATCATTGCACCTGAGAATTCGGTGTCATCTTTCTTGGTCTTAACTGATAATCCTTTCGGTGCAGATGACAGATGTGCGGGACTCATTTTGCTGTTGTACCAGATTGTGCTTGACTATCTACTTCCGAGCAAAAATGCTACAAGATCGCAGTATTTTAAACATGAAGTAATTCTAGTAAAACTTTGATTAGAGCCCGAAGCTCAATCACACTTCCAAGAAAAATGAAGCCCCCGAAGAAAGACCCTCTGGCGCAGTGGTCTAAGACCCGGCTTCTGACCATTCGCCCGTGGTAGGTCCGGGTTCGAACCTCCGTGAGGCATGGTTGTTGTGTTTGTCTTAAGTCACTGTGACCGTAAATTAGGACCGGGCGACTGTTTGTTGCTTATGGTTGTTGTTAAACCTCCAGAAAAGAAAAAAAACGTGTAAACGGCGTTATACTTTTGGTTTGAATAATCCTGATGTTTTAAAGCATTTTTCTTTGTCTTGCATGAAGATAAATGAAAATGTAAAGATAATTTTTGATTTAAATTGATACTCTAAGTAAAGATAATTTTTATTTAAATTGATACTAAATCAAAAGTAAAGAAATTTTTTATTTAAATTGATACTGTAAATAAAGATAATTTTTTATTTAAATTGATACTGTAAGTAAAGATAATTTTTCATTTAAATTGATACTGTAAGTATAGATAATTTTTGATTTAAATTCATACTGTAAGTAAAGATAATTTTTGATAAAAATTGATACTGTAAGTAAAGATAATTTTTTATTTAAATTGATACTGTAAGTAAAGATAATTTTTTATTTAAATTGATACTGTAAGTAAAGATAATTTTTCATTTAAATTGATACTGTAAGTATAGATAATTTTTGATTTAAATTGATACTGTAAGTAAAGATAATTTTTTATTTAAATTGATACTGTAAGTAAAGATAATTTTTCATTTAAATTGATACTGTAAGTATAGATAATTTTTGATTTAAATTGATACTGTAAGTAAAGATAATTTTTGATTTAAATTGATACTGTAAGTAAAGATAATTTTTGATTTAAATTGATACTGTAAGTAAAGATAATTTTTCATTTAAATTGATACTGTAAGTATAGATAATTTTTTATTTAAATTGATACTGTAAGTAAAGATAATTTTTTATTTAAATTGATACTGTAAGTAAAGATAATTTTTCATTTAAATTGATACTGTAAGTATAGATAATTTTTGATTTAAGTTGATACTGTAAGTAAAGATAATTTTTTATTTAAATTGATACTGTAAGTAAAGATATTTTTTCATTTAAATTGATACTGTAAGTATAGATAATTTTTGATTTAAATTGATACTGTAAGTAAAGATAATTGTTTATTTAAATTGATACTGTAAGTAAAGATAATTTTTCATTTAAATTGATACTGTAAGTATAGATAATTTTTTATTTAAATTGATACTGTAAGTAAAGATAATTTTTTATTTAAATTGATACTGTAAGTAAAGATAATTTTTGATTTAAATTGATACTGTAAGTATAGATAATTTTTGATTTAAATTGATACTGTAAGTAAAGATAATTTTTTATTTAAATTGATACTGTAAGTAAAGATAATGTTTCATTTAAATTGATACTGTAAGTATAGATAATTTTTGATTTAAATTGATACTGTAAGTAAAGCTAATTTTTCATTTAAATTGATACTGTAAGTGTAGATAATTTTTTATTTAAATTGAAACTGTAAGTAAAGATAATTTTTCATTTAAATTGATACTGTAAGTATAGATAATATTTGATTTAAATTGGTACTGTAAGTAAAGATAATTTTTGATTTAAATTGATACTGTAAGTAAAGATAATTTTTGATTTAAATTGATAATAGATATTTTTCTATTTAAATTTGACATCCCCGTTCGCAAGCGATCCTAGGTCGACTCAGGCCAGCCATCGACATCCACTGCAAAACAGGATATCAACGGGGAGAAAGGTGCTGTTGTGTGTGTGGTGAGATATGCATGGAGTGCCGTACTTCGAACTGCTGAAACCGGACGAAACTATCATTACAGAACGATATAGCGATCAGTTGATGAAACTGAACGCCGCAATCGAGCAAAAACGCCCATGAACAGGTAAAGGACGCAGCCCAGTCATCATGTTACACGTTAATGCCAGACCACAAGTCGGTGCCACCACGAAATCAACCCTTGAACAGTTACACTGAGAGGTTTTACTGAAACCTGGCTTACTCCCTGGACATTGCGCTCTCAGACTTTCATCTGTTTCGCTCTATGCAACATTCCCTGGCCCAACAGCGGTTCACTACAGCTCCAGAGGTGGAAAATTTCGTCACTGCATTCTTCAGTTCAAAACCCAAGTCCTTCTATCACAGGGGCATTCATTTTTTGCCTGAAAAATGGCAAAAGGTCATTGATGCTAACGGCCAATATTTCGTTGAATAAATTTGTCATAATTCCGGATTGCTCCTGTCTAATTTCTCCTTAAAACGGCGGAAACTTGTGCATACCCGCAACAGATAGGTAGCTAGCGCCTTTTCCAGAGAACGTGTAGAATTAGCGTGTCTTAGAGGATTGATACGTGCTTTCAGATATGCGAACTTTGGGCTTGTATTTGTAGTTTCGACAGCTGGTAATCTCTAAGGTTTAGGTAGGTAGTAGTTGAACTTGGCTTACCCAAACTCTTTGTACGTCATCTTGTTTTTTCATATTTAGACCTCAGTTCTTCGTCAACTAGGATCTTTAGTTTACTAATTTGTCTGTCTTGAGCTGCTTTTACTTCGTTGTTGATAATAGCATTAAGAATGGTGAGGTGTTTATTGAATAAAATAGGATGGATGCATTTTGATAAATTTAAATATGAAGTATAACAATTTCTGTGTAGATAGTCCAAATATCCACGTTTTGTACAAATTTCAGTACGCAATCACCTGTTTTCTGCTTATTTTAACACTTGATAATCCTTCGAAGATAGTGGTTTAGTCGACACTCTTAAAAACTTAGATATAATCCATAAATCCCTGCAGTTTATCAAAAACGATAAGTGGGTTTCCTGGATGGCTAACTTGCGTCGGAATTTGTCTAAAGTCTTATAAGTCCTCTCCATCTATGTCGTCACTTGAGTATTTCATAAAAATAGAATATAACATATAACTTGGCCAAGGTAATGTCAGTATCATTATTTATTCGTGCTGACTTGTATTAATAGATATTAGGGCGGCCAAAACCCATAGCACCATGTATCGGATTACAACTGGTAAGAAACACGCCTTCAATCTGGGTTCCATTGTTTATTATGCCTGTATATTGTCAATGATGTCATCTCCGTAAACATTCTGTAGCCTTCTGTGGATGTCGGACAGTCTGCACCCTTCCTTCGTCAAAAATTCATTTACCGCTCGTTGCATTTAAATATAAACTACGGAATGGTCGAAAGTTTTCAATGGAGGAACCCCACATTGCAGCAAAACGAAGGGTTTTTATTAAAGGAGTTAAAGCGTAATTGAAATTTACCCGTTCGAAAGGCTACTGTTTAACAAGATGAGACATGTCTCGTAAGGTTTCATATGTGTCCTGAAGGCTAGCAAGATACAAGCTAAGACAAACCAGTTGAACACCAAATTCCTTCATCAAAAAGAAGCAGACTGTTATTCGCTATACCGGAGCAAAGAATAGTTTTATACCAGTGGCTTCGCATATATTCTTTTCGAACTCAAAAAGTGATCATCACCACCATGAGATAGATGCAAGCAGAAAATTTCTGTAAATGATTTGAAAGGCTGCTGCTTCCGAATTTGCCACAAAATTTAATAATCGGCATAAACAATGCACCAAATCACTGTATGCTTTCCGGAAAAGTCCGACAACGAAATGGAAGGTGGATCCTCAATACAGTAATCAGACATCTCTGAACTGACTGTAATTACTGTTCTTCACGTAACATTAATCACATCAGAAAACTTGAAAATAACGTTGTCCTGGAGCGGGAATCGAACCGGCACCACGCAAATTCCGTTCGGGCATGCTCATGTCTAACGCATGCAGCAATGTCTTATCGCCTAAAAGTATTTAAATATCGTTGCCGACCAAGTCCACTTAGTTATTGTAGATATAAATCAAGCTGAGGAGCTTCACGGAGACCTTAGCCTGCTTCATTGGCCTTCTGAATCACCAGATTTCAATCAAATGAAGCATTTGTGTGATGAAGTCAAAAGTGACACCAGACAGCTGCATCCGCTACCATAAAATCTTCAGAAGCTGGATTGCCCAATTCATCGCATTTGGGCTAATATACCCCAAGCCAAGTTATCTATTTTTAATTGAGTTCATTCCAAGAGGAATTCCAGCTGTATTAAAGTCAAAAGGTGGCTAAACAACATACTAACTAGATGGTCATAATAATTTGACATCTCAGTGTATATGAAAACTATTCCTCACCACACACAGAAACGTTATAGCAAAACTGTGTTTTTTTAAATCCGACTTTTAGTAGTGGAAATAACACCATTACAGAGATTTACATTAACGCCCCATGGCCGGAAAATAAAATATTATTTTGAGAAAAAAATAACTTAAGTATTTGCCACGATGAGTGGCGTATGACAGGAGCAGAATTTTTTAAGTTAGATTTTTAGAAGCGAAGATACGATTCCAAAATTGTTTCAAACAGAAATACGTATTCACTTACTGCCTCTAATCGCAAAGCAGTTTGTCACAAAATATGAGGATTGGACCGTAAGTAATGCAAAAGTCGGCATACATTTTTTATTAACAGACAGAGGTAGTTCAAGTTGCACATGTTGGTAAAGTAACTCTTCTGCTATACAAAGGTACTACTCAACATAGTCTCCATCACAAACGATGCATTTGCGCCATCGTTGAACCCAACTCTCGAATCCTCTTTGAAAATTTTAAGGTGTGGACTGTTGTACCCGCTTCTTCACAACCACTTTCACCTTGTCTATGTCATCAAATCGATGTCCACGGAGACTGTTCTTCATTGGACCGAACATGTGGAAGTCGAAGGGCGCCAGATTTGGGCTATACGGTGGATGGGCACCACCAACCAGCCTAATTTGCTGATCGCTTGATTTGTTACCAAAGATGTGTGTGGTCTCTCATTGTCATGGTGAATGTGGATCCTTTTCAGATTCTTGTTCGGTTTCTTCCTCCTTATAGCTTCTCTAAGATTCTTGAGTGTCTCAGTGTACCGCTCGCTGGTCGCGGTACGGCCACGTTTCAGAAAATCAAGGAGAATGACACCCAAGTCATCCCAAAAAAGCAGTCACCATGACTTTCTATGCTGATCGCTGGCTCTAGAACTTCTTAGACCTTGGTGAAGAGATGTGACGCCATTGTATGGATTAATTCTTTGTTTCTGGATTGTAGAGATACGCCCACGTTTCATCCCCTGTCACCAGATCGAAAAAAAACGTGTCTTCATTGGCTTCAAACGCTTCCAGCAGACCAGAGCAGACTTCCACCCTTTTTCTCCATCAAATCGGGTGTCAACTGCCGAGGAACCTACACTGCTGGCCACCCAAAATGCAACACCAAGAAGGACACGAGATAGCAAAGCCAGATTTACTGAACACATAAAAACAGTTACAAAGATGAAACGATTGAGCTTACAGGCCCGTGCGACTTGCGGATCACGCAGGCGTTAATAGTTCGTGTGGCCCCCATGGCTGGCAATAACGGCCGCTACACGCCACGGCATTGAACGAAAGAGGCTTTGGATGTGGGCTTCGGGTATGTCGGTCCAGGCTGCTTCCACGCGTTGCCATAGTTCATCAGACGTAGCCGCGGGTGGTGCTTGCCGGGCCACTCGGTTGCCGATCATCCACCAGATGTTTTCGATGGGCGATATATCAGGAGAACAGGCGGGCCACGGCAGCAGTGACACCTGGTGGGCCGTTAAGAGTTTTTGCACGATGCGTGCAACGTGCGGGCGCGCATTGCCTGTTGAAACGTGGCCGCTGGCTGGTCCCGCAGGTAAGGAAGGATTACAGGCTCCAAAACGTCGGAGATGGTGCGGTGGCTGTTGAGTGTACCGGCGATGCGTTCCAGAGAGGTGCGGATGTCATATCCAATTGCGCTCCAAACCATAGCAACCAGGCGACGGACCGGTATGGCGATGCATAATGCAGGTGTCATGCAGTCTCTCGCCGCGGTGCCGATACACGCGGATCCGACCATCGTGGTGTCGCAGGCAGAAGCGGGATTCGTCGGAGAAGACAATGTCGTGCCATTCCGTAGTCCAGGTGCGGTGTTCAACGGCCCACTGCCGCCGCACTTGCTGGTGGCGTAACGTCAATGGTAATCGGAGCAATGGGTGCCATGCAACAAGTCTCCGCTCCTGCAGACGACGTCGAACGGTACGTGCTGACACAGGTTGTTCCGCAACACACCCTAATTCCTGCGCTAACATTCGTGATGTGGCGGTGAGGGTCGTCAATGCCCGCCGCACAACATGCCGGTCCTCTCGTTTGGTGGGGTGCCGCGGCCGCGGCAATCACCCACGTCGGTCCGTCCGTCACTCCCGCACCCACCGAATCCATACTCGCCTCACTGTGGCTGGATGTCGTCCCACACTGGCACCGATGTCTCGGTACGATAAACCGCTGTCGCGATAAGCCACTATTCGTCCTCTGTCGAACTCCGAAACGTGCTGGAATGACTGCCGTGTTCTGCAACGAGGCATCAGGAAGCTTCCCACGTACAGGTCTTGCAGCACAACACACTTCCACTACTTACACCCCGCCTTCTGTGCACCCTTCTTATAATGCTTCTCGGTGGCGTGCCGGGCGCACATAATTTGCATATGCCCTGCAATGCTAATCGTTTGCATGTCCTCTAGCGGGCAACGCATGCTGCGAATTTCAGGCCAATCGGATGATTCCTTCTTGGTGTTGCATTTTGGATGGCCAGCAGTGTACTTTGCACAGACTTTCCGATACCCTAAGTCTTCCACCATCTTGTGTATGGCATTATGGCACAGTCCAGTTATGTACTCAGCTCACAGATTGTGACTCGTCTCTCCACGCGAATCAATTCATCCAATCGTTGACGATTCGTGTCAGTGGTCGCAGATGATGGTCTCCCACTGCGTGGTTTGGCTTCAACGCTAGTTTCCCCTTCTTTAAACTTCTTCGCAAATGTGTGCAATGGTGCCATATCTGTAAACATTCTGTAGCCTTCTGTAGATGCCGGACAGCCTGCACCCTTCCTTCGTCGAAAACTCAATTACGACACGTTCCTTATGCTTGGAATCCATTACTTACCTGCAATGATGAAGGGCTACTATACAGGAAGACTTACTCTACGAGCATGCGCAATTCGAACGACTTTTGACAGTTAATAAAAAAGTTATGCCCACTTCTGGATTACTTTTGCTACAATCCTCATACTGTAAAATGCGTGAAAAGTATTCACCGTCTAATACCTATCTAACACAAAAATAATTTTTAACTAGATTATTCGGACATAAATAGAGTATGCATTTACACCCGTAAGCGGCGAAACTACACATCATTTCAAATAGAAACTTTACGTAAAACGGCCGTAGTGGTAAATGATATGGGAAAATAAAAATATTTTTTTAATATATGTTTTTTAATTTGAAGCAATTTTATAGATTCAAATATATTTTGAATTCAGTATCCTGTGCATTTGCGCTCCCTAGCGGTGAGGTGATGCGTCAAAAAAAATAACGTGTGGATCATCATTTTTGCAGTTCAGGCTTTCAACTGCAAAAAGAATTTTTCAAATCGGACTAATACTTACAGAGATATACACTCAGTAGACAAAACAATAGAAATATGAGTGATGGGAATCGCCGCGCAAAGTGGAACAGACTAAAACCGAACGCAGGCGATAAACAGGCGGACAGCATTGCTTCCTAACACTGTATCGCAATCGACGGACATGGGTAAATATGGTGATCTGAGCAACTTTGATCGTTGATGCATTGTCGACGCAAGATCGATGGGACATTCTATCTCCAAGTAGTAAGAGCCCTATGGTAGTCGAGAGCAACTGTATCACGGCTGTACCGTGAGTATTCCATCGACGGACGTACCAGAACCAAAAGAGAAAGTGGTGGTCGATTGCACGCTACTAATGTCCGGGGTCGACGTAGACTATCCAGGCTCGTACAGACCGACCGCTTCGCAACAGCGGCGGAATCACATCCAGGGAAAATGTCGGAGTACCAAGCAGCGTTAGCAACGCTGTGTACCCTGGGCTAGAGGAGCCGACGCCCTAATCATGTACCACTGTTTGTTGCTCATCACCTGACTTTACGCTTCGCTTGGTGCTGAAAGCATCAAAACTGGCTCTCTGCAGAGTGGTGCCACGTCGTGTGGTCAGATGAATCCCGTTTTCAGCTGTACCGAGTTGACGGGAGGGTGAGGGTGTGGCGTCGGCAGCATGAGATATTGACCCCGTCGTGCCGGGTAGGCTCTGTTCATGGCGGTGGTGGCTCTGGAATGGTTTGGGAAGCCTTCTCATTAGGCATATTAGACCTGTTCGGGAGTCTGGAGAGGTTCTTTACAGCTGCGCGCTACCAGCATGTGCTGGCTGATCGTCTACACGCTTTCAAGCCTTCGCGCATCATGCTGCCGATGGTTTGTTCCAGCAGGACGATGCACCGTCCCACAGGGTCGTAACCACGCAGACATGGCTCGAGGTACACTCATCTGAGTTTTTCCAGTGGCCTCTAAGGCTCTCGGATTTTCACCCTGTGAAAGCTCTTTTGGATGCCATGGAGCGGAACATCAGAGCCACGGATCCTGTACGGACATCTTGGATGGAGTTGTGGACTATGCTGCAACACGCATGCCTGACATTTCTTCCGAATGACCCTCAGACAACTTGTGGAGTCGATGGCTCGGCTCACGCTAGGGGAGGACCAACACTATTAGGAAGAAATCTTTCATGTTTTGTCAAACAGAGGTCATCACTCTTTCCACGTTTATAAGTGAGTCACGGAAAAATTCTCATTGGCCGCCACCGGGAATCGAACCCAGGGTTTTCCCGTTACGCGTTGGATATGCTTCCACTGGACCACAGTGATCTCGAATTCCTCCAGACTCACACACACTAACTGCCAAGCCAATCTGGCAGGTTGCTTCTTGGAGACCCGCACGATGCTGGGGATTCACCAAAGATGGTAAGCAGCAACTGAACAAATAATTAGAAGGCGAATGAATAATTAATACAGACATTTGACGTGGACCAGGAACATCAAACAGAGGTCATCGCTCATTTTCACGTTTATAAGTGAGTCACGGAAAAATTCTCATTGGCCACCACGGGGAATCGAACCCAGGGTCTTCCGATTTTCCGGCTGCGGCTAATGATAATTTTTCTGTGACTCACTTATAAACGTGGAAAGAGCGATGACCTCTGTTTGATGTTCGTGGTCCAAGTCAAATGTCTCATGTTTTGTTTATTGAGTGTAGCACGTGCCTTTTTTAAAAAGACGTGCTAAAAATATTTTCGCGGCTGTAATGTAATGTACTCAGGGTTCAAAAGAAAAGAGATACAGAATAATCGATCGATTCAAATCCTTTATAAAAACTATTGCCTTATCGCAAAGTTCTTTCAAAAACGTTAACAAGCGTTGAACTTAACAAACTTTCACACCAAGCTCACGTGTAAAAGGATTCAGTTCCCTAACTAATAGTATCACAACGGTCCTGTTTCGTTTGGAATCTAGTCCTTATTTGACTAACTTCCAGACATCGCTAAAAGGGAAGAAAAATCCTCGTAGCGGATAACGGTTAATAATTCGGAAAAACATTTCACCAAAGAACGTGGTAGACGAAAGGTTTCCCCCGCTGGGAAACTCTCACTCCAGGTCATTCCAGAATGCGCCAGCAGACGCTTCGTGATTTCCGTTCTTCAGGAAGCGGCTGGGATGCAGTTCGGCCGTGAAAACAACTTAACATGGGCGAAAACGTTCACTGTTATCCGCCTTTGGCGTGGAGTGAGTGAATTGGCGTTATGTGTTAAAAGAAACCCAGCTTTCTCTCTGTAAAATTTTCGATGGGAATTTCTTTCAGCAGATTTACAGAATCTTTCAACACCACTTTCTTAGAGATGCACAGAAAGTTCGCTGAGAGAAATCGTGCGCCGAACTGCTTCTTTTACCTTTAAATCACCCTACAAATTGTGCTACCATGCCGAAAACACAATTGGACAGTACAGTCGATGAACTGTTACGAAACTTCTTTTTAGAATGCGCTCTTTTTGGAGGCAGAAAGGAATAAAAAAAGAATTCAATTCCTGCAACATCGAAGAAGGCGCACGAGAAAAGAAGAAGAATTAGTTTAAAAACTAATGACGTGGCGTAGAGGGAGAAAATATTTAACTTTGGATTTAATTTGCGTCAGGAGAATGTATCCGCTTTAAGCGGATGACAGTTGAGATCACGAATGTAGCAGCATATTAAACCTTGGATGCTTTCGAAACAAACATTAATACATAAACCTTGGGCGAGGGAAATATCTCAGCATATATATAGTTTTTTTCCATTTCTTCTTTTTATTTTTTGTTAAGAATGAAAATCTGCTGGCTTTTTCTAACTCCTGAGGTTATTGTTGTCATCGTTGTGGAGAAAGAGAGAGAGAGATAGAGAGAGAGAGATTGAAAGAGAATTTCGTTTTGGTCATTTTTATTCTTTCTGAACTTTGCTTATGAATCTCTGCCACATTTTCATCGTCTTCCAGTATTACTTCCGATGAATAAAATGACATATTTCTCGTCTCATTCTCTCTCCTATTAACATTCGAATGTAGTTTTAAAGTAGAATGTGCAATATTATTATATGAAAAGACTTTCTAACATTCACATATGCGTTTTAGTCCTCGTTTGCAAAAGAGAACAAATCCTTTTCATTATCAGTGAATGAAATACGTGGATTACACCATTGTACAATACAAATTTGGAAGATGTGAATCCGTTTATTGGTGTAAATATGACATGGATGCTAAGTCAGATATTACACCAATAAACATATTTCATCAATAACATATTTATATTACACCAATTGCCATATTTACACCAATAAACGGATTCACACCTTCCAAATTTGTATTGTCCTTTTCATTATTTTTGTGGCTCGTATTTTATCAGTGTGGCAAATCTAAGAGCTGTATTCAAAAATTATTGATGTAGAAAAACTTACTACCTTATATCAGAAATCGGTTACTGTTGTAGATTCTCAAATGATATAAGGAATATCTACGTAAAAATGAAGCCACTCTTAAACCCTTTCGCTCTTTATTGAAGAGTACAAGTAGTCACCGGACCCTAATTTAGAGCTGCTGGTTCCCGGGGCAATGAGACATCCATTCCTCGTCCCCACCCTGGTGCCGTCTAGAAAGTACAAGGCCGCGCCAATAGAGAGAAAAGCTCCCTCCGTTGGTAATGTCACTGTCATGTTACACGGCCTGATACGTCGGTCTTGTGTTTGACGTCATACACGACAGCGCTGGAAACCAATCGGAAGCTTTGGTTTCCGCGTGACGTCACTTAAAGTGGGAATTTATCTGTTTAATGCCATGGCTTTGTGATTTCTAGACGGCCTTGCCCCAGCTCAAACGACTGGCTTCTTGTCCCACGGGTTGTCAGTAATCGATATGATTGTATTTGATATGATGTACGGCAATATAACATTGTGACGTATTAAGGTCTGTGTTGGTTCAATATCAGAGACATTCAAAACTTGCAATCTTCGCAGTGGGCATTAAGCGGTATTCAATTTGCAACTGCTCATCTGATGCACTTTTTCAACTTTACTTTGGAATTTCTCTTTCCTTAGTTCGAAAGCTCAATCAAAGCCCATGAATTAATTGGTCAATTAATTAATCAGCTTGATTAGCTACGCCCATTAGATTCAAAATAATTTGGGCAAATTCATAACAATATAAAGGAAAATAACTATAAAGTGAACACATAAAATCCGTTCCGGTGGCGCAGTGGTCTAAGCAATGCCTTCTGACCATTTCTCCGAGATGGGTACGGTTCGAATCACGGTGATGCATGGATGTTGTATTAGTCTCACGGCATTGGCTCTTTCTATTCCCTGGAGTCAGTGGCCGTAAATTAGGTACGGGTGACTTCTTATAGTCAATTCAGTTGCTCACGGTGGTCGTTAAACCTCCAACTGAAAAAAAATAGAACACACAAAAAATCAGGTAGGTATCTAACAGGAATGAAACAGACATGATTCGTGGTTTTGCAGAATACCTGCAACTTCCAGGAAAAGAAAAACCTAAGCAATTTTTTGAACCGAAGTGAACTTTGTAAACCATTGCTGTATCTGTGAGAGAGGATTTTCTCAGAAGAGATATTTAGGTATTCTCTTATATTATTCTCAAATTATTCATAAAAATTGTTTGGCCTCCGCTAATCCAGTTTGATCGTACAAAAGACTTCTGATCGTGTCTTCTTCGAAGACATCATTCGGCAGTGCATACGAAAGGCAAAAGGCAGATAACAACGGTAGAAGTATCTCAAGAGTTGAACAAAATTTGGACTACATTTTTAGGAATAAAACGTCTGTTCCTGAGTGTAATGTAATTCCTAGCGCACATTTAAGTCTCATTCATTGGTAAGCGTGGCAGAAATTTTAATTCGAACGACGAAACTCATACAGCATGCACTGGCGGATGTGCTCCTTGTCCACTTCCAAGTTTTCGGCTGGCCCTTACACTCTTCGCCTTCTGACGGTGAACTTCCAGTGACTTAAGCCACCTATCTGGTAATATCATGCCGGTGTGCTGCGCAAGCTCAGAGGCCAAGGTGAGCCGTGGCAGGGGCTTCGACTTCGGATGCCTCGTCAGTGGACATTCCTTTCCTTCCAAACCAACACATAAAGTTTTCTTACAACTGTGATACATCTTCCATCGCCTTTTGAGCACCTGATTTTGACCTAAAGAGGGTGCTGAAAATGACCTTCCTGTTGGTGGAAATAAATATCCACGCGAGGGCACAAATTTTTCGTAATTCGTTTCAGCATAGATGGCGTGATAGCCCGAATAAAGTTTTTTAAGTGACTGCAGATCATGCGGGTTGTTTGCGTAAACACGGTTCTTTAAATAACCCCCACGGGGAAAATCAGAAAGTGAGAGTTCCGGTAAGTGTTGATGCCCAAGTTCTTTAGAAATAATGTGGTCACCAAAGAAAGTTTGCAAAAGTTCTGTTGTCGCTGTAGCTGTATGATATGTTGCTCCATCCTGTTGAAGCCATGCGAAATGTCCGTTTTCTTGCAATAGAGATACAAACTGAAAAATCAAGTCTTGATAAATATCCGCATTTACTGTACTGTGTGACGTATATTCTAATTTAACTTTCATTCTTAGTCAATTATCTATGTAAATTTGAGTTTGTTCTCTCTTGCACTTTCCAAACTTAACGTAATATCTTCTCTCTCACATGAATGAGGTTGGCAACACTTTTGAGGTTAGAGAGAGTGACGTATGAATGTGATAAGAACGATAGATAAAAAGGACGATACACCAGTTGCTTAGGGATATGTGTGTATGTGTGTGTGTGTGGATATGTTCGATTGTTGTTAAGCTAGATTATACGATAGATAATTAAGGTATTATATGTGAAGTGAGAAAACTAGCAGTGCTATATTGTGGGTTTCACCAATCGTTGCAAGACCAATAAAAGGTTATCGTAAGTTTGGCTTCTTTATATGTTTCGTCTGGCACTAAAACATAAATTAGAGCTATTCGGTGCAACTATTGCATCGTATTCTCATTTAGTTCAACATTTCCTTAGTCATGGCTTTAGACATTGGGTAGCACCAATTTCGCTCACGAAAAGGGGTTGCGTTATAACTGTCAAAAAACAGTGGTCCCACCATTCTGCGTCGAGATATGGCACACCACACACAGGGTTTTTCGGAATGCAAAGGCACTGGATGAAGAATATGAGGATTCTCAGTCGACCTGCATTGCGTATTTTGCGAATTAACATACCCGTTCAAATTAAACCAGGCTTCATTCGAAAAGAAACCATTGCTCAATAAGCTATTGTGTCGAGTAAATTTACGAAACCAACGGCAATACAGTAGGCGCTTATGCGTATCATGTGCCTTCAGTTCTTGGAAAACTTTCACTTTGTATGCATGAAGCTGCAATCTTTTAGTCGCTTTCTGTACTCAGCCGTGTAAAAGTTTCGCTTGCTGAGGTAAACGACGAAGCGATTTTGTAGGTGACTGTTGCAAACTGTTTCCAACATCTTTAACCACTTCCGGCGTTAACACACTTGGGCGGCCAATTCTAAGCACATCATCAAAACTTCCAGTTTTCCAAAATCGTACGAGTACACTTTGTATCGTTGATTTACTTACCACAGTAGGCTGGAGAATTTTGTTTTCTCCGAACTCTTCTATTCACTGTTTGTGAGACTGCGTTTGCAAATAAACTTCAAGTAAACAAATTCTCTGCTCCGTCGCATGCAAATGGCGACGCTAAAATGGGCAAACTTCATAGCACATAGGGAACCAGTTATTCATTTCTGGCACTCTGCCAGTTTCCTTCAGGCATTCGGCACGCGCAATATTTTACCTCGACGAGTAGCTGACTCGTGCTGCCGCATCATTTGGCTAAACCTCTGCTTACAGCAGATATAATATTTTTTTTTAATTCCGAGTTCGGGAACCTTACGATCACTCTGTATAATAATTTAATATATGTGACGTACTACAGAGGTGGTGTACATGTCAATATGGCAAGTAGCAGTGATAAGCACACGTTGGTGTAGCTGAATTGAAAAAGCTTTCAGCTCCGGATCACAAGGATGCGGATTTCAACATGTCACCGGCAAATTTGAGTTTTCACATTGGCGTTCGAACGTAAAAATGGATCTACTGGCCTTTGGATTCTTTGAAAAATGTGTGATGTTCGTTCCATACATCCTCTAGAATTGATGAGAATTTCTTCAACGCTTCGGAAAATGTGTGATGTTTTTCCCACACATCGTCTGGAATTAGTAAGAGTTTCTTCTTCTACAGACAGTTACTTCAAGCATGGTTTGTGGCGGTCCCGAGACCTGCTATTTCGTACCCGCGCCTTTCTCAAGGGGGTATATATGTGACGTACATGTCAAGACGGCAATTAGCAATGACAGGCTCCGAAGCGGAAGGATGCATAATATAATTTACAGGCTCATATAATATGAGCCTGTAAATTATTTTTCCATCTTGCACTAAGCAAGAGTTAATAAGGCTTAAAGAGCAATGTTAAAGAAATTGAGTTGCCTTTATTAGGTCATCGCAGTCCCGGTCACAACAATTTATGTTTAAAAGTTCCTTTATCTCCAGAAAAAAAAACTGGTTTAATCATATAAAGTACTATTGAGACGTCCGGGTAAAAGTATGACAAATTGTTAAACATTATTATTAACAAATCTGCTAGTTCTTTTATTGAAAATACTGTTTTAATTTCTTCTTTTATTAAGCTATTCAAAACTACGTATATGCCTGAACGCCAACGTAAAATTAAGAGTTACCGGAGGATGACAGGAAGTCAAACCGTTTCAAGGGGATATCGGTAGTGTTATGTTATCAAATAAAAATACAAAAGAGGAGAGATTATATTAAAACACCCGGCAATCCAGCATGCCACTATGTATTCATACGCTGTTCTTTGTACTTCCCACGTGCACAGTGAACTTCAGTGCGCTGTAGTTTGGCGAGCATACTGATGTAGCACAGAGGTGAAGTACATGTCGAGACGGCAAAATTGCAGTGGTAAATTCCATCGGTACAGCTCAATTGGGAAATCATTCATTGAGAAAGAATCCATTCTTCATCCGAAGCCGATTGAAAGCATCCGTGTTTCATCCGGAGCCGATTGAAAGCATCCATGTTTCATCCGGAGCCGATTGAAAGCATCCATGTTTCATCCGGAGCCGATTGAAAGCATCCATGTTTCATCCGGAGCCGATTGAAAGCATCCATGTTTCATCCGGAGCCGATTGAAAGCATCCATGCTTCATCCGGAGCCGATTGAAAGCATCCATGTTTCATCCGGAGCCGATTGAAAGCATCCGTGTTTCATCCGGAGCCGATTGAAAGCATCCATGCTTCATCCGGAGCCGATTGAAAGCATCCATGCTTCATCCGGAGCCGATTGAAAGCATCCATGCTTCATCCGGAGCCGATTGAAAGCATCCATGTTTCATCCGGAGCCGATTGAAAGCATCCATGTTTCATCCGGAGCCGATTGAAAGCATCCATGCTTCATCCGGAGCCGATTGAAAGCATCCATGTTTCATCCGGAGCCGATTGAAAGCATCCATGCTTCATCCGGAGCCGATTGAAAGCATCCATGTTTCATCCGGAGCCGATTGAAAGCATCCATGTTTCATCCGGAGCCGATTGAAAGCATCCATGCTTCATCCGGAGCCGATTGAAAGCATCCATGCTTCATCCGGAGCCGAAAGATGCGATTTCGATCACCGCCACCGGAAAAAGTGTGTCTCCATATTGTGGAAATGGATCTGCTGACCGTTAGGTTCTTTGAAAAATGTGTAATGTTCTTTCCACACAACATCTGGAATTAACAAGGATTCCTTCTTCACTTCGAAAAAAATGTGTGATATTCGTTCCATACGTCATCTGGAATTAACGAGCTTATTGCAAGCATGGTTTGTCGGTATACCCGGAAACTAATGTTTCCGTCACAGCCTTTTCTGAAGGAGGAAATACATGTGACATACTACAGACGTGAAGTACTTGTCAAGCAGGGGAAAGTTGCAGTGATAAATTCCGTCAGTGTAGCTTAACTGGGAAAGCATTCGGCTCCGGAGCAGAAGGACGCGGCTTCAAACGCAATCACCTGCAAAAAAAAGTGTATTTTCACAACTGTGCTGGTGTAGAAGTCATTCTATCTTCGGTATTTGTTAGTTTCCATCGTGATGCTCTGAAAATATCTGCTTGAAAACCTGACTTAGTAACTTGCTCTCCTCTCAAAGGTTAATATTTTATTGAGAGTTCTGCGCTGCTTAAATAAATCTTTTTTTATTCGTGTAATTAAAACCAGATGGGTGACATCCTTCTTGAAATGAGAAACGTATAAAGCAAAGTGAAAAGCAAGAAGAGTGTGGAAAATAAAAATATAACTCAGAATAATACTTGAAGAAACTTGAAGATCTGGCTGAACATTTACCCATAATTCCGTGCACTTCGCACTTCTCTTTCTCTCTCTCTTTGAAGTCGTCGCTTTACATGAAGGCATAGCGCCTACTGAGTATGTGCTCTCCGACCTCATGCACCCAATGAAATCTTCCAATGAGCACATGGAACGCATTGAAAAATGTAAAAAAATGAAATCATACCATTAAAATTTTAAAAAAATTATATCCTCTTTTCTTTTTTTTTCTTTTTTTTTTTTTTGAGGTTTAGCAAGAAATCTTCCGATATCAAACTTTTAGCTAAAGCATTCCATCCATTATGAAAAAATGCTTCGAACTTGTCTTTCATAGACGCCGACAACTCGGTCGCTCCGGGGCTCAGATACCCATTAATTCATTGACAACAATAAAAGCCCTCTCCTCATCCCAAAACAATACAATGTATAACTACAAAAGTGCGTTATTGTAAAGTGTGCATAAGAAAAATTAAGAATAAACAAAGACATCGATCTTTTCACGTTTATCAACACATAGCAACCGAAAAATTGTTATCCGGCCACTGCTGGGATCGTACCCCAGATCTCTCGATATCTAGCCGAGTGCGTTCGCCTTACGCTACAATGGTCGGCAATCAACGGTGCTATGTGCGTTTATCTGTCAGCTTCTGACATCACATATCCGTAAGATAAAACTGAGACGTCTCCATCTGGTGGGCCTGACGCCAAGTATTTAGAGGATTTTCCCTGATTGTTCTCGCCCTTTGGAATTTATTCGCTATAAGTAATATATAGCTTATGCCGTTAATGACCACCAGATGGAGACGTCTCAGTTGCTGAGCCCATCTTACGGATTTGTGATGTCAGAAGCTGACAGATAAACACACATAGCGCCGTTGATTGTTGGCCATTGTAGCGTAAGGCGAACGCACTTGGCTAGATATCGAGATATCTGGGGTACGCTTACAGCAGTGGCTGGATAATAATTTTTCGGTTGCTGTGTGTTGATAAACGTGGAAAGAGCGATGTCTTTGTTTATTCACTGACGCCACGTATTTAGATGATTTTCACTATTGAAAAATTAGGAGCTATATCAGTTTCAGTTTTAGAAACCAATCGCCGATTCGTTTTTGAATTGGAGTATAATTAACTGCAGATTAATATACATTAATCTGTATATTAATGTATGTAAAGAGCGCCGCACTCATTGAACTTCCCATTCAGAACTCGGGCGCCCACTGGACTTCCCGTTTAGAACTCGAGCGCCCATTTTACTTCCCATTCAGAACTCGGAAATCCATTGGACTTTGCGTTCAGGATTCCTGCACCCACTATACTTTCCCTCGAACACTCATTGGACTTCCCGTTTAGAACTCGTGGAGCATCCATTGGACTTCAAGTGCAAAACTCGAGCACCCATTTGATTCCTGGAAAGTCGGTTCTTATGCATAATGGTATGCCAAAATGCAAATATTACTTAACGATGCTGAAAAGTCTGTGAAGTAAAACTTCACAGACTTTTCAGCATTCCTTTGAGTTTCTGTTTATGTATCACGGCTAGCTTCAGTGATAAGCTAAGGTTGGTGTAATTCAGTAGGGAAAATAACTGACTCCAGAGCGAAGAGACGTTGAATTCCACCACCTGCAAAGAGAATTTATTATCTCATGGTGTCTGTGCTGAAACCAGCGAGATTATATTCCGACAAGGGATTACCTTGTCGTCCTAAGCGCTGGTATTTACTCATTACACTCAAGAATTTCCTCTTTCTTGTTATGTTCCATACTAATATTTCCACGTGAGATTCAAAAAAAAAAAATGAGGCGCAAAGGAGCTGTTACATTTGTTTCTTAATATCTTTAAAGATGTTTGGTTCTCGTGGCGAGCGTCTTCTTGTTTTACTTACTTAAGCAAAGGAACTTCCATTGAAAGTTCTTCTGATCTCCGTGAAATCAAAGCCAGCTGTGACGCAAAAATCGATTGCTCGACATGTCCCTAACTTAATAACTTGAAATAGCTGAAATCCATGAGACGATAGCGAACGCTTTATTGTTGCAAAACAAAAAGATGAAAAGCCAAATAAGAGTGAGGAATCTTACTTGGCAGAGGATTTTGAACAATAGTGTCAATACTCTCGTGTTTTGGGAGTTTCAGAGTTGTATATATGCCTTTTTAAAGGTAGCTAAATGATTCTTTTCATTGAACGATATAAAGAAAACAAAAACAAAAATTTGGGTAATTTTAAAGATGAGCGATTCACCTCTGAGGTATTCCATCACAAAGGCTCTCTATGGCCACACAGCAGCATCAAACGGAGAAGTTAGTGCTGTGTATAGTGGCGGTAGTCAGAGAGAAGTTCTACATCTACATTTAGATATTCTTTCACCCATTCCAATTAAATATATACTAGACGAAACCCGTCGGAATCGACGAGAAGCTTATTTATTTATTTTTTGAAATAAACTCATATGCAACAAGAAATGTGAACTTTATTTGATTGGAAAATTCATTCAACCACTTCAGTAAAGACGATAGTCCGGGTTCGTGATTTGTGTGTGTGTGTGTGTGTGTGTGTGTGTGTGTGTGTGTGTGACTGAAGATTTAACGATCACCGTGAGCACCTCAATGGGCTATAAGCAGTCGCCCGTCTCTAAATTAGCGTCACTGGTTCCAGGGAAGGGAAAGAGCCAGTGGCGTAAGACAAACACGACATCCATGCCTCACCGGCATTCCAACCCGGTGCACGAAACCCGTCGGAATCGACGCATAGTTATTTTTTCCAGGTGGAAGAAACCCATCGGAATCGACGAATAGTTTTTTTTCCCGGTGGACGAATCCCGTTGGAATCGACGAATAGTTTTGTTTTTTCCTTGGTGGACGAAACCTGTCGGAATCGACGAATAGTGTTTTTTTCCCCGGTGGACGAAACCCGTCGGAATCGACGAATAGTTGTCTTTTTTTCCCCGGTAGACGAAACCCGTCGGAATCGACGAATGGTTTTATTTTTATTTTTTCCCCGGTGGACGAAACCCGTCGGAATCGACGAATAGTTGTTTTTCCCCCGGTAGACGAAACCCGTCGGAAGCGGCGAATAGGTTTTTCCACGGTAGACGAAACCCGTCGGAGCGACGAATAGTTTTTTTCCCGGTAGACGAATCCCGTCGGAATCGACGAATAGTTTTCTTTTTCCCCGGTAGACGAAACGCATCGGAATTGACTAATAGTTTATTTTCCCCAGTAGATGAAACCCGTCGGAATCGCCGAATGGTTTCTTTTTTTTTCGGTAGACGAAACCCGTCGGAATCGACGAATAGTTTTTTTTTCCGGTAGACGAAACCCGTCGGAATCGAAGAATAGTTTTTTTACCCCGGTAGACGAAACCCATCGGAATCGACGAATAGGGTTTTTTTCCGCGGTAGCCGAAACCCGTCGGAATCAACGAATAGTTTTTTTCCCGGTAGACGAAACCCGTCGGAATCGACGAATAGTTTTTTTTCACGGTAGACGAAAATATAAGAATATTTTCGACGAACAGTTTTTTTTCCCCGGTAGACGAAACCCGTCGAAATCGACGAATATTTTTTCCCCCGGTAGACGAAACCCGTCGGAATCAACGAATAGTTTTTTTTTCCCGGTAGACGAAACCCGTCGGAATCGACGAATAGTTTTTTTTTTCACGGTAGACGAAAATATAAGAATATTTTCGACGAACAGTTTTTTTCCCCGGTAGACGAAACCCGTCCAAATCGACGAATATTTTTTTCCCCGGTAGACGAAACCCGTCGGAATCAACGAATAGTTTTTTTTCCCGGTAGACGAAACCCGTCGGAATCGACGAATAGTTTTTTTTCACGGTAGACGAAAATATAAGAATATTTTCGACGAACAGTTTTTTCCCGGTAGACGAAACCCGCCGGAATCGACGAATAGTTTTCTTTCCACGGTAGACGAAACCCGTCGGAATCGACGAATAGGTTTTTTTTTCCCGGTAGACGAAACCCGTCGGAATCGACGAACAGGTTGTTTTTCTCGGTAGACAAAACCCGTCGGAATCGACGAATATTTTTTTTTCCCCCGGTTGACGAACCCCGTCATAATCGATGATTTGTTCTTTTGTTTTCTTTATTCTGAAAAGAATAAACTCATATGAAACGTTTATTTACATCTTTACATAATGGGAAACGTCTTACCTACGTGAATAAACTGGATCGAATGAATATTAAATTGTATACATGCATCATAAGTTCAGTGGCACAACGAAATCAGGTCTTCGAGTGTTGGATTTTCCTATAAGAACTTTCAAACAAGTTCCTGCTACCGATGTTTTGCACAACGGTTTGCTGAGAAGAGAGACTTCGGACTTTGGACTATCTGAGTCCGTCCATACATCCGCCTTCAACAGCGCGTGATCGGATGTCAACCGCACGCTTCTCCCATTGAATTTACATGGGAACTTTGCCGCCCCACAACGCCCGAACCGTTGCACCAATCTCATTTTTCTCTTCTACTGGCACATCTACATGGTAAGACTTTTATTTTGATACCTCAACCATATCTTTACGTTCAGCCGTTCTCTCACAACTGGTCTGACAGTGAAAAACCTTATAGAATTAATATATAGATCGCCCGAATCTTATATATAAAACACAAAATGTCTGTTTGTCTGAAGCAGCAAAAATTCTCGAACGCCAAACTGTGACATCGTGAAAGTTGCATAGCTTATTAATACTGGAATTTCTAGGTCAACGCAACTATTTTAAGATCTTTATGTTGTTCCGTTCGCGAGTTATGAATTAATTAATAAGCTAGTCAATAAAGTCAGCGTCGTTTGCTACGTCATCGATATGCTGTACCAAATCTGAAAGCACGTGACTGCAGTCATCGCCGCGGCACATCCATAGGTGTTTCTGTTCTTTGAGAACTGTGCATAAAAAAGTGCAAAAACGAACTTTGCGAAATCTTAACGAAACGGGTTGAAATTTTCATCAACACCATGAATTGGTTATAAGAGGAGTCCCTCCAAATTTCACCGGAATCCGGTCAAAACTTTATAAAACAGGCATGGAATTTTTAATTCATCGGTAAACATACGCAGAAACGGTAAATAAAATTTTGACGGCTAATTTAAAATGTTATCTACCGATTTAGGTGAAATTTGGAGGACATGTTGCTATTAACGATTTATGGTGTTCATTAAAATTTTAGCCAGTTTCATAACATATTCGCGAAGATACGTTTTTAACTTTTTCATGCCAGAGATTCGCCCTTAAAATCCGTCTGAAACTGAAAGCACGTTATGCATTTGATCGTCGATAACAAATTGCTAACGAGTTTTGTTCAGTCAGTGTTCTGATGCTGTGTCTCCTAGACGCGTGTTAAATAACTCGTAACTCTTTTGGTCCGTTTGATTCTACAGATTCCATACATTCTGTACCGGGCAAAGCCGGGTAGTAAAGCTAGTACTATATATTTTCAGCACGTCTTTTTGAAAAACAAAGCACATGCTTGAATTACCATTATGTCCATGTTTTAGTCTTTATACAATGTTAGTCTCCATGTCTATGTCCATCTGTTAGTATATGTCGTTCTGTTACTCTATATCCGTCGGTTCGTCTCTACGCCAATTAGTCCAATTTCCAAAAAAAGCTCTACGCATTCGAGAGCTTCAGCACTTTGTACGCCGTTCCTGTGGTTCAAAAGCCGGCCTCTGAGCGTCCGATGTGCTGGGGCTGCTGCGCTTATCTTACGTCTCTGACTGTCAGCGTTTCCGGGAACAAGTGGCCCTAAATTAGAAACGGGCGACTTCTTATACCTGATGTCCAAAATTAACGTAACAAATACAAATTTGAGAATATGTCTAAAACGAGAATAACCACTGTAAAGATTTTTCAAATTGATTTGCAAGGTGAAACGCTAAGTGAAGAAATGACGACATTACGACATCGAGCTGACAGGTGCACGATCTTGATAAACTTTGTTCTGAGCGGGATGCGGCTCAGAACAAAGTTTAGTGGAAGAATGGCTCCGCGCCATCGCTCAAAAGATCCTTCATGGTGGAAGGTAATCCGTCGATTGGAAGTATGGTAATCTCAAGCGGAGATAGCAAGATGGCTGTATGTGTCCAGGCAAGTGGTCTCCACACTTTAGAGACAGTTCTAGGAAACCGAAAGAATAACCATAAGGCCGGAACAAGGGCGCCTATGAGCCACAACAAGACAAGACGACCGGTATTTCTCTCTAAAAGCTCGCCGCCATGAGGAGTCGATAGCCAGGCAACCCTCGCAGGAGCTCTCCTCTGTTAGGGAAACCGTAGTATCGAGGCAAACAAGTTACAGAAGAGTCCGTCTAAACTAGGCCCGACAACTCCACCTCTGGACAGCCTAAATACGAATTCTCGAAGTGTGCACATTCCAGGGAACGCGGGAAGTCGATATCTTCCCTCAAATTTTAGGAAAATCGACCACTACGGTGGTGATGGACGCCTTGTTTGGCCTGGCATTATGTTGGATGCACAACTCCGCTACACGCGTTCCCAGGAGACATCCTGACTCAGGTTCGTAGCCAGAGAGAGAAGTTGGTAGGGGCGGCTCATGACTGAGGTCGTGCGAAGAAAATTAAGAGGTCTGGCAAAACATATAAAAGAGGTGTGCTGCGGATGGCTCAGTGGTCAACGTCCGAGACTGCCACGGAAAAGTCTCAAGATCGATCCCAGACAAGTACGAACGTTCGAACCACTAAATATTCGCAGTGCATCGGATGGGCACGTGAAGCCATCGGACCCCGAGTACTGGCCCCGCGGTTATAAATAAAGGCGTCTTTCTTTCTCTTTCTACCTCGCTTCCGTGTGACTTTCCTGGCCGGCACTTTAGCCCAAATCTCCTAGCTTCCTACTTCCAAGGGTTATTTAAGACATGGGGTCAGACACGACCTTCTTAAAATCCTCTACATAAATCTCTATAAGAGAGATCTGGCACTGGACTGTAGTGTGAGTCACTAGGATGGGCAAAAGGAAACGCAGCTCGGGCTGGCCATCCTCTGGTTACGACCCTACCCTGGCTGCTTCATGCTACAGGGATGACATCCTAGAGCACTATGTACTGTTTTTAAGGGGACATGTTGGCTCCCAGTTCTCTTTTAGGGACGCTAATGCCCGTCCCCAAAGGTCTAGACTTGTCAACGAATACCTGGAGGGTGATGATATTGACCGGATGTAGTAGCCAGAGAGATCTCCGAACCTGAATCCGATAGAGTGTGCCTTGAATGACCTGGGAAGGGAAGTTTTCAGCCCCTTACAGAACCCTCTAAGGACTCCGGTGGAAGAGGGGCGCTTATTTCCCCAAACTCTCATCCACTTAACTAGCACGATAGCTCGTTGTATGAGCTATATCGCTGTTCGGGGTAATTACACTGCCTATTAGCCCCCTCGAAATCCGCGCCATTTGCTGCATCACATTTGAACTGCTGTGCTGTTATCCGTATGCTTCCACTTCATGCAGTGATGGCATTCCATTTCTGTTCTGTATCACTGCGTTATTAGTGTACAGTATGTATGTTGTACAAACTGTCATTAAGCACTGACCTGCGGATTTTGCATTTTTCATGAATTTGTGTTTGTCACGTTAATTTTGGACACCAGTGTATATAGCCCATTTTTTTGTTCACCGTGGTAATTAAAATCCCCCCCCCCACAAAAAAAACAGTGAAAACGAAAATCATGGACCTTTAATGTTTTTCCGATTCATAAAATATCCTGCAGGGGGCGTAAATGCAGGTACTATCGTATTTCATTGCAAGACACAAACTGCATCTTATTTGAAAACACAAGCTGAAGCAATCATCTTTCCTTTCCATACTTTTCAGAAAGAAAACCATTTTACGTAAGGTTTTCTTCTTCAACTAATGAACAAACTTCCCGCTGGCGCAATAAATTTATATTGCACTTTTTCCAATATCTATGCTTCTAAACCCGCATTTGAAAAGTTCTTTTTACGTCGAATATTATTTGCGGTAAGAAATGTTTTGCAAATAATTTCAGTTTTTTGTTTGCTTGTTTTTTGTTTGCTTGTTTTTTGTTTGTTTATTTTTTCGTTACGCGTGTGATTTAGTTGCAAGGGGAATAAGTGTATTTTTCTTTTTCTGATACATTTGCAGCTCTACCTGCCATCTCAAAAACAATTGAAGATTTATTTTCTGGTAAAATACCGCTTACGAAAGAAAACATGTTGCATATGCTTCTTGCTCTAAATAATGCACAGTTTTTCCTCTAGAAAAAACAACTTCGTCCTGTATCGCTTCTAACAATCGCATTTGTAAAATTATTTTTGTGTCGGACAACGTTCATTGTCAATAATTTCTATTTTTTTCCTGAACACACAGTTCTACTACTAGCATATATCGGTTTACTACATATTTGCTGCAGTAGCTTATCTGCGCGTTTAAAAATCCGTTTGGAAAAATCCCTTCTCATTTTTCACGATATCTCTGCTTCTAAAATTACGACCTGAGAAATTATTTTTTAAATCATATCTCTGCTTCTAAAATTGCGATTCCAAAAATTATTTTTAAAGTTGGATCTCTGTTACTTAAATTGCGCTTCTAGAAATTCCTTTTAAAATCTTGCCTCCGCTTCTGAAATTGCGACTCGCGAAATTCCTTTTTAAAATCGGATCTCTGCTTCTGAAATTTAGATTTGACAAGTTCCTTTTTAAAATCGAACCAGTTCCGGGAACTTTTTTACGCTTTCGAATAGTAGGTTGAAGAAGCGTATATGCTCCTCTTTGTCCGTCTGTCTGTCTGTCAGCACCATAACTCGCGTATAAATGGTTCGATTTCGATGAAATTTTAGTATGTTGTAAAGGACAACCTGGGGATGAACTCTACTGAAAATGGACGAAATGTGGTCAAAGGTCAGAACATAGGAGCGGGATCCATTTCATCACCCTTATGCGCCATAACTTACGTAAAAATGCTTCGATTGAAACAAACCTTTATCATGTTGTACCGAAAGTATACTGAACCGGTCCTGTTGAATATCATCGAAATGGAGTCAAAGGTCAGGACACAGGATTGAGATTTATTCCACAGCCATTATCCTCATAACTTGATTAAAAATGCTTCTATTGCGATAAAACTGAACCATGTTGTTTCGGAGGTATACTGAACAAATTCTGTTTAATATCATCAAAATGGGGTCAAAGGTCAGGGCACAGGAGCGAGATTTTTTCCATATTGATTATCCTCATAACTTGAGTAATGATTTCTGGTATGTTGGAAAGTGTATCATAAACAATGCATTGCAGGATTTTATTAACTTGGTGCATATATTCTTGCATTTTTCGTAATGCACAGTTCCAACGTTAGTGTGTAATTTTGTTTGCAACTCTTCTAAAAATCTTATAGAAAAAAATTATTTTTAATGCACAGTAGAACCTGAATATAACGATACCGTGTTTACCGAGATCTCAGATTTAAAAAGAAAAATGAACTTTTTTCTGGTATAATGTTAATTCAAAGCTAATTTTAACGAACAGAATTTAATGAAGAACGTATTCAACAAGGGAGGGAAAAGTTAAGATGATCACGTTTAACAAACGAAGTAGCAAAATCATATGAAATCTCATATTTAACAAGGTAGAGAAAATCTGCTCCAAACTGTCCTGTAATGCAGAAATAGAAATGCTGGCATACAGGACGAAATTGTAACAGCACAGGGGAATCCTAGTGTGCTTGTGGAAGAATGTTAATAGAAAAGCAACGGGGAAGGAGTAGATCAAATGTTCAACAAGCGTATTGTGCAGGAGGTTCTCTCAGCCACCTATTTCAAGGTGCTATGCCTTGAGTGTATCTTACTATCAGAGTTGAGACGCTCCGGTTGCCGTGTGTCTGAGGCGCTGGCTTCTGACCATTCTATTGATGAAGTCCTCGATTGGAGTCCTGGGTGAAGCATAAATGCTGTATCTGTCTTATGTCCCTGATTATGCCAATCCCTGGAACCCGTTTTCTTTGCTATGTTTCCAGTTTCACTGTCTTATTTTGAATCTATCTGATAGTTTTTTGGATCATAAAACAATTGTGGCCTTGCTTAATAAGCTCTATGTAATGTTTGCTTGTATTCTTGCGTGAATATTTCTCTTTGAAGTTACTATTTGTTCCAAGTATATAAATGTGAAGTAACGTTTTAAAATTGCATGCTATCATTCTGAAAGTATTTTGACGTAGGACTACGTCTAACTCAGCGGATAGTATGGAGCGACTTACGGCCGACTGCTTGTGACAAAAATAGGTCCCAACTGAAATCATTATAGCGTTAAAACTACGTGCAGCACACTAATCGCGTTAGCATATTCGTAAACAGCATGGGGTCCAATTTGCGTACTGCGCAATACATTGTGCGCGCAACGCTTCCCTCGCTCCCTGTGTGCGGGAGAGATGATGCAATGTTTCAGGTGCGCCGCTGAGTTTGTCTCAGTCTATCTCGGCAACCGTGAGCGTAACACGACTGCGCTGGTATCGTTTTAAAGCTCTCGAAGATATATATCCAAGTATACGAAGAACATTTTTCATTGGTTTGAACTGAACATTTTAAAAATTGTTTTCTTGTGAACCGGTTAACACTTTTAAAAATATCGCGGCGTGTGTGGACAACTGTGAGTGCAAAACGACTGCGCGTGGTATCGTTTTAAAGCTCTCGACGAGATCTATTCAAATATATAAAGAACATATCGCAGTGGTTTACACCAAAATTTTCAAAAATAATTTCCGTGTGAACGGGATAACATTTTTCGACCCTGCCGCGGAATTCGCAGAATGAACGCAAGCAAAAGTGGAGAAAATCAAAACGAGAAGGAAGAGCAAGTGATGAGGAATGTAAAAAACCCAAGAAGACAGAGCACCACGTTTGGTAATTCGTGTATTGATCTGCTTTGTGTTCGAAATGTATCCAGCGTTATTTGTAAAAATGATGTAAGCTACTTTTTATATCATAAACCTGTGTTGGCTATAACAAGTAAATAAACGCTTTGAAACCATACTCGACTATCTTATTCAACTCTCCGATCTGTAAGTCGTAGTTCTACGTTCTAAACTGACGACTCAATCAGAAGTGAGCCTACCTGTAATTTTTTGTCAGCCTTGTCCTAGTCATATAAAAACTCTTAGATGCCCAGTTTTCTCTTGTGTAATTTTTGAACCAAGTTTTTCAACCCCCAACTGACGTATCCAAGATGTATTCTGGACGTCATCGGCGTTTCCTCTAATAAAACAAATACCGGCATATCCCAATATGATTGCCTTTTTTTCATCCTCTAATGTTTCCCTCATGCTTCTTTTCGGAGCCAAACTGAACTGGACAGGTTAAAGGGCATCTCTCTGTATAATTCCTGAATGCAGGTAAAAAAACTGTTAGTGGAAAAATGGCTCCGAGCAATCGTGATTGCCTGCCGGTTGCCTCACTACAGTGAAGGCATAAGTCATTCATTCTAGAAAGTTCATTCTCGACTCGCACATAACAGTCATTCACGAACGCTCATTCACTTTTAATCCGCTGATGGCCGATTGTCTCACTATAGTGAAAGCATAAGTCATTCATATTTTACAACTCATTCATCATTCACGCAAAACAGTTATTCATGATTGCTCATTCAAATAAATCATCATCCACTTTGCATCCACTGCCTGCCGGTTGTCTCACTATAGTGATTGCATAAGTCATTTATACTTCAAAACTCATTCATCATTCACGCAAAACAATCATTCATGAATGATCATTCAAATTAATGGTCGTCTACTTTGCATCCACTGCCGGTCAGTTGTCTCACTATTGCGATGGTATAAGACATTCATTCTTGGAAGTTCATTCGCCATTCACGCAAAACAGTCATTCACGAATGCTCATTCACTGTTCATCCTCTACCAACCGGTTGTCTCGCTATAGTGATGACATAAATCATTGATGCTTCAAAACTCATTCATCATTAACTCAAAGAAGTCATTCATGAATGCTCATTCAAATGAATGGTCATCCACTTTGCATCCACTGCCGGCCGGTTGTCTCATTATTGTGATGGCATAAGTCATTCACTTTTTAAGCTCATTCACCATTCACGCAAAACAGTCACTCATGAAAGCTCTTGGACTCCCGACTGGTAATTTTCCTACACTCATCTATCAGATCATTCTTTGTTTTATAGGGTCTGCAAGTGCGTAGCAAAGCGGAAATTGGCAAAATGCCAAAAAGAGCAGAAGATCTCCACTATTCACCTTTTACGATGAATTTTTCGCCAAAAAGCGTTTTTACATATATTTTTGTCAAACTTCTTAAAAGAGCAACAGCTAAAGAGATCCATTCACGGTTCATTCACGAATGAAACTCCACTCGTGGTAAACGATTCGGGTAAACCATTCAAATCAGTGACATTTACGTATCATATCCATTCTTATTTTTCACCATTATTTTTAGCTGACTGCTGATATTTATTCATTTTCAACATTACTTTTCTTACTGGGAATCCGCTCCGGATGTTATCGGAAGCGGAAAGCATATTAATTAGCTTTGAATATTCTAAACTAAACAAACTCGCTTCATAGTTTTTCTCTGTTGATGCTGTCATAGACTTCCATATATTTTTTCTAAATTTGTTTTAATGCTAATGCTTAGTCTATTTGCACGTAGTGCTCCAAAGAACAGGCTGGTACTCACTAAGATGCTCCTCAGAATACGCATCATTCTTTCATAGAATATTTTCTTTTCTATCATCTTTTCTTGTTTTTTGCTCCCCCGTCAATTTATTCCATAAACACATGGGCAATACTAATCAACCTTATGGATATCAGCACTCAGCTTCATTCTGAAATTAACGAATGATACCTTAGATTAAAATCATGCCATGAAATTACGAAAAATTGGTCTTAAGATTTTCCAAGGAACCTTTTGTAACAAATTCCTTCACTGACTGAATGGATTTCGCTGAATTTCAATAAGTTTGCATGGTTCTGCTCTCTTCATTGTTCAGACTTGGAGTGATGGATCTCAATAATGTAATGTAATTATTTACTCCTGAGAAAATGGCATCAGGGGCTCAATTTGAAATGCATTAAGTTACTGGTATAACCGTGATGACTTAATGAGTTTTCACTGCAAAATTCCGTATTACGAAACTGATTTATCTTTTCGTGAAGACCAATGTGTGGTTACTTAACCGGTTTCCTGCTGCCAGATGTATGTGACATCTTTAAATATACATTAATCCATTAGCATCTGCTGTCTCTTTCATTTGGATACTGATGAAACACTTTGTTGTTAGCTTTACATAAGAACCGAGAAGAAATACGTTTATAACTTACGACTCAAACATTGCCTCCCCGATGATTCGTTTACAGAGTAAGATTTCAATTAATGCAACACGCATCGTCTGGGCCATGTGGGGTGGTCTTTCTCAACCGTATACTTCCGTATAAAAAACGTATTTAATCTGGCAAAGCACTCAACTCACTTGCAAGATTTATTTAAATCCAGTTCCCAACTTCCTCGAGGATTAATTTTTATTTTTTATTTACATACAGTTCATCAACTTCCTCGAAGATTTTGAAATTTCCATCATAGTTGTGAGATAGCCTTGAACAACCGAATAGCGCAAATTATACATTGTCTGCACGAAAGATCTCAGAATATTTTGAGACCTTTTGAGTGAATAACATTAAGTCAATAACCTGTAAGAAAAGACGCGAAGAAGCTTTACTGAACATCACTCATAATGGCGAAGAAAAAAATGTATAACGTCAATAATTCCACGGTCGAACTACACTAAATCGAGCACGCAATGCATAAATAACGCTTCCATAACATTCACCCATGACATTAAAGTAAAATGTTACACTGTTTAATATTTCAGGACGGGAAATGTTTTTCCCTTTCGCACACATAATCGAAGCACTTCCGACTTCGATCATATGTACACCGTCGAGTCACATTATTCTGACGAGCGGCTAATACCCAAAGTAACTGCCGTGTGCAGCGCGGACAGCAGCTAGACGTGCTGGGAGTGACTCAATAAGGTGCTGGAAGGTGTTCACAGTTATATGGAGCCATGCTGACTGCAATGCATCTGGCAGCTGCTGGAGGGTGCATGGTAGAGATCCATAGAGCAAAAACATGATCGAGGTGATCCCCCAGATGCTCCACTGTGTTTACGTCTAAGGAAATAGGGGCCAGGGGAAGTACTTTGAAGCCTTTATCGTGCTCTTCCAACCACTCTCGGGCATATCTAGCTGTGTGACACGTCGCATTGTCGTTCTGGAAGATCCCATCCGCCCCAGGGAAGACAATCAGCATGTATGAGTGTACTTGGTCGGCAAGGATAGATTCATAACGAATTTGGTCCATAGTGTCTTCCACAGATATGAGTGTACCCAGAGAATGCCATGAAAACAATCCCCAGATAACGCTGCCACCACCGAATTTGGTTCTGCCAGCAATGGTTGAAAAGTGTTTGTTCTTCGATGTTTCTCGCCTTATATGCCAACGTCCATCCGTTCGATGAAGCAAGAAACGTAACTCATCGGAGAAAGCGATCATTTGCCAGTCAGCGGAGATCCTCTTCCGATACTGCCGAGCAAATGTAAGCCTGTTCTGCCGATGCACCTTCGTTAGCATAGGTGCAGTGGCAATCCGTCTGCATCGGAGCCTATACGCAGCAGGGTTCGCTGAACTGTCGTTTTTGACACACTTCTGATAGTCCCCTGGTTCATTTGGCCAGTGAGTTGCTCCACTGTAGCGTGTCGATCGGCCCTCACGCACCTTCGAAGCCGTTATTCACCTCATACATCAATGGCACGTGGTGCTCCACAGTTTCCACGTCGCTTATTCTCAATGGTTCCATTTCTCCAATCACGATACACTTTAACCACAGCAGCAGCTTTCGGGCCAAGGGTGGAAATACTGCCACCCTTGGCCCGAAAGCCGATAATCATCCCTTTTTGCAAATCTGATAAATCACTCCTTTTATTCGTGACAGCAACGACTGATATGTTTTCAGAATACCTACCTACATTACACCTCATATACCCTCCAAGCCAACTCACGACACGTGCCTTCATTCATTGGCTACGCGCTGTTGACGTCAAAAGTAGAAGGTGGTCACAATAATGTGACTCGACTGTGTATGAGCTATCTACTTCTGTACTTGAATTTCTATTGCGCAGTTCATTAGTTATTGGAGTCGCCGCAGTGGCGCTGCTGAACGACATTCTAGCTACGAAGTGACGTCAGGATAACATCGATCATATTTTTTCACAGTTGACACAAAACGCCTTACGGAAAGCCAATAATAATAATCTTCTGCAGATTGAGACCTCAGAGCAGTTCATATTACAACGTGCCCAGGATACAGTGATAATTAATTGCCAATGATGTTGATCAGCCGAAATCTTCATACTAGTGATGGACCATTCGTGAACGATTCGTTCAAAATGAATGATCCTACTGTACATTGTGAATAATGAATGATCATTCAACCCACCATTACTGCGACATTCACTAAAGTCGCGGCATGTTTAACCTTTTTCCGCCTCCGATAAGATCCGAAAAGGATTCCCAATAAGAAAAGTAATGTTTAGAATGAATAAATGTCAGCAGTCAGCTAGAAGATAATGGTGAAAAATAAGAATGGAAATGATACGTAAATGTCATTGATTTGAATGGTTTACCCGAATCGTTCACCACAAGCCGAGATTCATTCATGAATGAATCGTCAATGGATCTCCTAAGCTGTTGTTCTTTTTGGGAAGTTTGACAAAAAGTTCTGTAAAAACGCTTTTTCCCTAAAACTTCATTGTAAAAGGTGAACAGTAGAGATCTCCTGCTCTTTTTGTCATTTTGCCAATTTCCGCTTTGCTACGCACCTCCAGACCCTTTAAAACTAAGAATGATCTGATCGATGAGTGTAGGAAAACAACCGGTCGGGAGTCAAGAAGCATTCATGAATGACTGTTTTGCGTGAATGATGAATGAGCTCGAAAAGCAAATGACTTATGCCATCACTAATGTGAGACAACCGGCCTGCAGGTGGATGAAAACCGGATGACCATTCATTTTAATGAGCATTCATGAATGACAGTTTTGCGTGAATGATAAATGCGTTTTGAATTATGAATGACTTATGCCATCACTATAGTGAGACAACCGGACGGCAGAGGATGAAAAGTAAATGAGCATTCTTGAATGACTGTTTTGCGTGAATGATGAATGAGTTTTGAAGTATGAATAATTTATCTCATCACTATAGTGAGACAACCGGCCGGCAGTGGATGAAAAGTGCATGACCATTCATTTGAATAAGCATTCATGAATGACTGTTTGCGTGAATGATGAATGAGTTTTGAAGTATGAATGACATATGCCATCAGTATAGCAAGAAAACTGGACGGCAGAGGATGAAAAGTAAATAAGCATTCGTGAACTACTGTTTTGCGAGAATCGTGAATTAACTTCTAAGAATGAATGACTTGTACCATAACAATGGTAAGACAACCGACCGGTAGTGGAAGCAAAGTGAACGACCATTCATTTGAATGAGCATTCATGGCTATTTTGCGTGAATGATGAAAGGGTTTTGAAGTATGAATGACTTATGCCATGACCTTAGTGAGACAACTGGCCTGCAGTGGATTAAAAGTCGATGACCATTCGTCCGAGTGAGCATTCATGAATGACTGTTTTGCGTAAATGATAAATGAGTTTGGAAGTATGAATGGCTTATGCCATCACTATAGTGAGACAACCAACCTGCAGTGGATGCAAACTGGATGGCCACTCATTTGAGTGAGCATTCATAAATGACTGTTTTGCGTGAATGATAAATGAGTTTTACGCTTGAATGACTTAAGCCATCATTATAGTAAGACAACCGGCCCGCAGTCGATGCAAAGTGGATGAGCATTCGTTAGTGATTGTTTGGGGTGAATGATGAATGAGTTTTGAAGTATGAATAATTTATCCCATCACTATAGTGAGACAACCGGCCGGCAGTGGATGCAAAGTGGACGACCATTCATTTGAATGAGCATTCATGAATGACTATTTTGCGTGAATAATGAATGAGTTTTGAAGTATGAATGATATATGCCATCACTATAGCGGGACAACCGGACGGCAGAGGATGAAATGTGAATGAGCATTCATGAATGCCTGTTTTGCGTGAATGGTGAATGAACTTTCAAGAACGAATTACTTATACCATCACAATAGTAAGACAACAGACCGGCAGTAGATGCAAAGAAAGTGGACGACCATTCATTTGAATAAGCATTCATGGATGTTTTGCGTGAATGATGAATGGATTTTGAAGTATGAATGACTTATGCCATGACCTTAGTGAGACAATTGGCTGGCAGTGGATCAAAAGTGGATGACAATTTGTCCGAGTGAGCATTCATGAATGATTATTTTCCGTGAATGATGAATGAGTTTTGAAGTATAAATGACTTATGCCATCACTATAGTGAGACAACCGGCCAGCAGTGGTTCAAAAGTGAATGAGCTTTCGTGAATGACCGTTTTGCGTGAATGGTGAATGAAATTCTAAGAATGAATGACCTATGCCATCACAGTAGTGAGACAAGCGACCGGCAGTGGATACAAGATAGGTGACTATTCATTCCAATGGGCATTCATGAATGACTGTTTTGCGTGAATGATGAATGAGTTTTGAAATATGAGTGACTTATGCTTTCACTATAGTGAGACAACCGGCCAGCAGTGAATCAAAAGTGAATGAGCGTTTGTGAATAACTGTTTTGCGTGACTTTTGAATGAACTTCCAAGAATGAATGACTTTTGCCCTCAGTATTGTCAGACAACCGGCCGGCAGTGGATGCAAGTTGGATGGTCATTCAGTTGAATGATCATTCATGAATGATTTTTTGCGTGAATGTTGAATGAGTTTTGAAGTATAAATGACATATCCAATCACTATAGTGAGACAACCAGCCTGTAGTGGATGTAAAGTGAATGAGCATTCATGAATGACTGTTTTGCGTGAATGGTAAATGAACTTCCAAGAATGAATGACTTATGCCATCACAATAACGAGACAACCGGCCGGCAGTGGATGCAACATGGACGACCTTTCATTTTAATGAGCATTCATGAATGACTGTTTTGCGTGAATGGTGAATGAGTTTTGAAATATGAATGACTTATGCTTTCACTATAGTGAGACAACCGACCAACAGTGGATCAAAAGTGAATGAGCGTTCGTGAATGACTGTTTTGCGTGACTCGTGAATAAGTATCCAGAATGAATGATTTCTACCATCAGTACAGTGAGACAACCGGCCGGCAATGGATGCAATGTGGATGAGAATTCATCTGAATGAGCATTCATGAATGATTGTTTTGGTGAATGACCTCCAATTAGGACTGCTGCTCTCTGTTTAGATCAAATGAATCGTAGTGTTATCTAGATGTAAATATCTGTTATTCGAGGACACAGCGTGCATAAATTTGGAAAGCAATGCAAAGTGACACTATATCTCCCAAGCTCATAAATGCCACACTGTAGAATGTCTTTCAATCACCGAACTGGGAATACATGGTGGCTGGCAGTGGATGCATCACCTTCAAATCTACTGAATACGGTCAAAGAAGTTCAATAAAAAATTAACTTACAGAAAACAAAACTGAAGTACAATGCTTTTACAAGAACTGAAGATTTAGAGTTTCACGGCCAAATTTTGAAGTTACTGCTGCCTATATCTACCCTGGATAAACAGATATCGAACAAGGGCTATTTCGAAGGCGAAATTAATAGGCCTGTAAAAATCGGCTGGAGTTCGTTTGGGAGAAGCTGTCCAATTTACAATAGCAGTTTTCCATGATATCTTAAATAAAATCGGTTATTTATTTGCTTGTTTTTTCTTGTTGCTGTTTTGTTTGGGGAATTAACGGTTCCTGTGTGTAACTAAGTGGGCTACAAGCAGTCACCCGTCCCTAACTTAGGGCCACTGGGTCCAGCCAGAGGGAGAGCCTTAGTGCCGTAACACAAAGGCATCATCTATGGCCCACCCAGGATTTCAACCCAGTCTCATCTCGGAACGATTCGAAGCCGATGTTTCTTGCCACTCGGCAAGCGCGGAGCCCGAAAAAAGTGATTAAACAAAGACATTCACATTTACTCATAAAGACATGCAGCGACTGCGAACAGCTGAAAGAAGCATGGAGAGATGCATTCTTGTTGTAGCCGAGTGAGATGCACACACCAGTCCATTATTTAGAAACTTTTATACGGTCGAACGTAAACGGCATTTACGTAGCGTATATGCGAAATATGCGGTCACGTGCATCACCACGTGATTTCAGCAACTATTTAAGATTGCTACTTGTCAGTAATCGTCAGAAGGGTTGATCACAATGGGAAAAACAAATGATCTTTCGGAGTTCGATAAAATGTTTATTTGGCGTGCCCATCTGGCTGGAGCAACGATTTTTAAAGCAGACTGGTCTCTCAAAAGGTAAAATATCCCAAAGTAGCCCACATTGCTTATCTAAGAGCCGCAAGTGTGGCGTGACGACAGTTTGTCAGGAACGAGATCACCGTCGTCTGAGAAGGCTTGTACAGAGAAACAGGACTTTCTGTGTGCAGTAATTGACCGAAGTATTCAATGAAAATATTCCCCATCCATATTTCAGAGAACTATGCTTAGGGAATCGAAGAAGATCGGTATTGGCAGTCAAATGCCTATACGGAAGCTTCTGATTTCTGCAAAGAACCGGAAATTTCGTCTATAGTAGCACGAGAAACATCGCGATGTCCTGGTAACGATCAGCTGTCACTGTTTCCGTGAAAACAAAAATTGGACCCACTATTCGGCGAAACAGCGCACAAGACTCCAACTTTCTGGGAATGTAATGGGCTCTCATGAAAAAAGGTGCGGGTTTTCAGAAATCCAGAATCTGTTATTCTGACTGTTTACGTACCCATTTAGATGGCACCACGCTTCATCGGAAAAGAAAAGAAAACGTAATCCCAGATATGAAGACCTTTGTGGACCAAACGCAAAACCCATAGACAGTATTGGAGTCTTTTCTCTTTTTCAGGTTCTTGAAGCTCGTGCACAACGTTATTCCGATAAGAACGCAGGTTTAGCTTCTTTGTTACTCTGTGAACATTTACGTAAGATATTCTGGTTTGTTAGGACACTTTTCGAATTGACTTTTGTAGTGAACGCATGAAGGACTGAACAGTTTCTAAAGACTCCTCGGTTAAGACTGACGGACGGTCCGAACTTTTACGATCGCCCATACGACCACTTTCTCGAAAACAGGAGACCACACAATGTATTATGGACTTATTCGGCACTTCAGATTCCGGAAATCGACCTTTTAATTCATCTTGGCGTTTAGAGAACGGCTGCCATTTGAGATAACTTTCCACAATGAAAGCGCACTAAGCTTGGGTAAAACGCATGTTTGCTCATCGCGACATAAGAGCTAACGGCGGCAAACGCAAGTTACATCACGTGATCAGTGCATGCTGGCCTAGACCTTCATAATCTGCTGTCTCCAGTACATACATTCATATTATCAGTACAATCGATTAGCCGCTCCCACGCAGTTTCAAATTGCGGGTTGCGTAACTTTTGGATGACCCTGCGAAATGCTCTCACTTCTGTAAATAGACTACTGGTAATTAAAGACTGCTCCGTTTGAAACATAACTTCCTTCCACATAATGTAATTTTTAACTGATTATTTACTTACTGTTGCCGTATCAAACTTCTCCATTTACAGCGATCTTGACACACAACTCGGGCTTCACTGACATCCATCACACGACACACACAATACCTTCTATACTTCATACTCATAATGTTTTTCTCATGTAAACACTACTGAATCTGATCCTCCCATGACTTCCTTGGCCTTCCTCTGCCTTTCTTTCCTGCCACTTGGCCTAAAAAACATTCTTAGTAAGTATCTCATCACTCATTCTTTCAACATGGGCAAACCACCGAAGCATATTAGTCTCCATCTTGCCAATAACATTTTGCTTCACATTACACAACAGCAACACATTTTTATTCCTCACACGATCACAACGTGTCTTGCCACAAAAGTAACGCATTTCTTCAGCACACAAACGACTCCTGTGTTTTTTCTGTATTATCCAGGTTTCACTGCCGTACATCAGAGTAGAAACATTTACACTTTCATACACAGCCATGCGGGACTCTCTTGAGAACCCATCATTGCTGTGAAAGCATCCCAAAACAGTTATGACTTTCAATGAAGAATTCACTCACCTACTAATTTCACCATCCAATTTGTTCTCTCTTTTCAAACAACTTCTTAAATACACAAACCCATTCACCTGATCAATCACTGCGCCATTTAGACTTATAAAACATTCAGTGTTAAGAGTTCCTCGCTCAAAAACCATAACTTTGATTTTTCCCTTGTTTATACTCTGTTTGGCACATAAGGTCTCCGCACACCTGAAACCTGCGAAGAATAATATGGAGAGAACTTTGCAATGTGGTATAAACATTTTGCGAGCTATAGAGTGTCACGTGTTTCTTCTTCACATTTTTATCTATGCCACGGAAAAAGTACTTTATCTTCTTCAAATTTTTCAGATTTCTTGACGCATTCTTGCAACTTTATTATTTTTTCATCAGCCTTAGGCATAAAAAAGAATGAAGCTCAGTCATCCATTCCGGGACCCCATCTCCCCTCTAGGCGTTTCATTGATGTGTTCGTAAGTGACACTTCCTACCAAACTGACACTGCATCAAAGCTGATCTCCAGGTGATCTTCGTTTTCAGCTTCGCATCAACTGTTTCTTTTTCTTTCCCTTCCACAAGTTGCAGACTGGAGTCGAGAGGTTACGTCAAATGCTGAGCCAAAGGATATCTTTGACAGACCGTGCTTCTATTTCCAGCGTGACCTATACAGCTTTCGTCTGTAGTTACATAGCGGCGAGAAAAATGATAGGGGAGACACAAATATTAAGAAACGAGTTCTTGGAAAGGTAAATATGTACTGAGATCTGAAAATTGATCAATAACTGTCGATTAAGTGAAGACATGGGAACGTACTAACATGTTTTAAATTCTTGAAACATTATAATAACTTCTGAAGTTCATTAGTAATTAGTATTGACCCGAATATATACGAATATATGAACATCATATATATATATGAATATCACTCTTGACAGTATTGATATTCTAGAAGTTCTGTTAATTGCACAATACAATGGAACTCCATTTATACGTTTTTAAGAGACCAAGTACGATTAATGTACACTGGTGTGCAAAAATTAAGGACGAAGAAGAGAAATTAGGATAACAGCGGAACGAGCAGGCAGAATGGACCGAAAGACCACTCAGGAAATAGACTAGGGTCCGGTACGGTAGGGCATGTGCATATATGCAGCATGACGTGGGGGAGGAGTGTCGGAAGGATATAAAGCACACGGGCGATGTACGCTCAGCAATCCGGTGAAAGCCATTGCACGGTATACATCGGTTTGAACGACGTCGAGTTGCTGCCACCGTGTGATATGGCCAGCAGGCAATCCAGTGGACTACATCTGGATGACTTAACCCGAGGTCACGTCATTGGAAAGTTGGAAGACGGTCGAAGTGTGATTAGTGTGGCCGAGGAGCTCGGGATCCCTCACAACATAGTTTCACGAGCTTGGAGAGCATTTCAAACGACAGGAACAGCTGTCCGAGAGTTTAGCAGTAGTCGTCCACGAGCAACCACGGCGGCGGACAACCGGTATATTGTCCTACAGGCGAGAAGAGACAGACGGCAGACAGCGAGAGAAATCGCAAGGCACATACAACAGACAACTGGACGTCCGTTATCGCGTTTTACCGTGGCCAGGCGGCTGCACAAAGGTGGTCTGTTTGCACGACGACCAGTACGGTGTGTGCCATTAACGCCTGTTCATCGGAGACGGCGGTTTCTGTGGTGCCAGGAACAAAAGAATCAGCAATGGGGTCGAGTTCCCTTTACGGATGAGAGCCGATTTAGTCTGACGAGCGATTCTGGACGAATACACATCTGGAGAGAGCAAAGAACACGCAATCACACCTCCAACATCATCGAAAGGGACCGGTTTGGAGGTGGCGGAGTTCTCGTTTGGGGCGGTATCATGCTTGGTAGCCGTACTGACCTCCCCATCTTTCAAGGAGGTTCAGTCACTGGTGTGCGCTATTGTACCGAGATTCTCCTGCCTCACGTGCTTCTGTTTAGAGGTGCTGTGGGTCCTGAGTTCCTCTTCATGGGCAACAACACTACACCTCATCGTACAGTGGCTGTCGCAGAGCTGTTGAATAATGAAGATATTCAACGCATGTATTGGCCCGCAAGGTCCCCGGACCTAAATCCAATCGAACACGTGTGGGACCTTCTCAGGAGACGCTTCGCAGCACGTCACCAGCCTCCAGCAACGATTCCGCAGCTGCGATTGGCGCTACAAGAGGAATGGGCCGCGATGCCTCAACAGCTCCTTGACAACCTCGTCCTCAGCATGGACAGACGTTGTAAATCCTGCAACGCAGTCAGGGGTAATCATATCCCCTACTAAAGACTGGATTTTTCTTGGCAGCCGCCTGTCACATGGACGTTTCTGTCTTCTGTCCAGTTGTGCTCTATGCTACCTTTTCAATAAAGTACCTTTTCATCCTTTGGATTCCTTGTTTGGACGGTTTTGCTCACTTGTTCCATATCTTACATCTTGGGGATCTTATGGTATGATTTGAGTCGATATGGAGCACTTCTGCACGACGTTACATTCGAAAAACCGTCTCGTCCTTAATTTTTGCACGCCAGTGTAAACTGAAAAAAAAAACGTGTAAATGAAACAAGGAAATTTAACATTAAGGGCGATTCAGAATTTTTATATCTGCAATATTTTGCGTACAAATGAGAAAAATTAATAAGTGAGAAATGTATAAACGAGGTTCTACTGTTATTATCGGGGAAGTGAAAACAAAAGGAAGCATAAAAATAATAAGGTACTCAATTCTTGAAAAGATTCGTATACCACATTCATTGGCCAAAAAATAAGAACTTTAATTCAGTATCAATTAGGGCCGCCTTTGTTTGAGCAACAGCAAGTATATGACGCTCCATGGATTCTATGAGGAGCACATTTTCAATAGCACTGAGATCAGATGACTGTGTAGGCTAGAGAGGATGATGGGAATTCACCTCGTTTTCACCAAACCATTCTTGCCTGGCTCTAGCACTATGTGGTGTTGCATTACCATCCATGCAGATGCCACTAAGGTCAAAAGTGTATCACTACAGGATGCAGTTAGACGGTTGCAACACTCAGGTATTCTTTTTCTCCTTTTCTTTACTGGAGGTTTAAAGACCACCATGAGCAACTCAGTAGGCTACTAGCAGTCGCCCGCCCCCAATATAGGGCCACTGGTTCAAGCGAAGGGAGAGAGCCAGCGTCGTAAGACAAATACAACATCTATGCCTCACCGGGATCTAAACCCGTACACATCTCGGACGAATGACCAGAAGCCATTGCTTAGACCACTGCGCCACCGGGACGGCCTCAGTATTCGATCATCTCACCTTCCACTAGTATTAGCGGACCTATTCCGTTCCACCAGAACATCTTCCACAGCACGGTGTGATCTCCAGAGGCTTGGACTGTCTTCACCAAGCATGCGGGGTTCATAGCTTCATGAAGTTCTTGCCATATCATCTGCAGACCATCACGAAAAAACAGTGTATAGCGTGATTCATTACTTCACCCATGAATCAACTGTCTATTCACGGCGTTCAAAGTAGCACTGTAAGCTGGGTTTTTTTTCTTTCGGTTTGTTTTGTTTTGTTTGCTAAGATAAATCGCTTCTAAATGGGCAGACAACTTCCAAGGCACATTTTGTTTTAACTTTCTGCGCATGGTTCGTATTAAAATGATTCCTGTCTTTTATTGAATACAGCCGTCTGTTCCTACGCACTGGTAGAATAAATCTTCAGCAAAATCCTCCTCACAGCTCGACGGAAATGCTCTTTAAGTTTAGTTTTTTCTGCCACATTTATGCCTTTTCGACATCAAAAATCCCCTTCTCTTCCAGTCGCTAAACAACTTTCGAATGGTTTCTTTGAAGAAACAAACAATTCCTTTTCTTCTGTTAATCGTGGTTTCCTCTAAACGTGTCCCTACTATTAGACCTTTTTCAAATCCCGACAGATCCTGGGTTTCTAACACGTATTTCGTACAAAAAAAGTAAGTACTTATACTATCATTTTATCCGTCCATCCGTCTGTGGACACCATATTTCTACAAATATTATTAGTCCGATTTGAAAACTTCTTTTGGCGTTGTAAAGCTTAAAATGTGACAGTGATGCTACTTGCTTCCAGGTTTATTTCCGATGCATAACTTCGCCGCTAGAGGGCAAAAATACAAATGCTACCGAATTCAAAACATATTTTATTCCATATATTTGCTTCTAAATAACCGATTCAAAAAATTATTTCTTAAATCCGATGACATTTATAACGAAGACTATTTAGGGTAGTTCCTTTTTCAAGTAATGCACGGATTTTCCGCTAGAGGGCGTAAATTGCGATTTCCTCGGTATCTCTATTTATAAAAGCCCTATTTAAAATATCATTTCTGCATCGAATACATCCCCTGGTAGTATGTAATTTTTGGTAGAGAATAATTTTTCCACCAGGGAGCGTAAGTGTTTATTCCTGTTTCTGGTGCTTTTGCAGCAAACTCTGAGCTTCTGAAAATTCAGTTGAAAAATTCGTGCACCGACAGCGCTTACCTCGGAAAACCCTTTTGAGAATACCTACTGTGTAACGTAACAGGAGATGTGACGTACCTGCCCGAAGGACGCACACGACATAAAGGCAGATAGGAATCAGAATAAAACGTCCGCGTAGCTCAATTGGTAGAGCAACTTATTCCGGAATGAGGGGACCCGGGTTCGAATCCTGGTGCGGATAAAAATGACAGAGAAATTTACTTCGTTATAATGGCGCCCGAACTTTCCGGATGACCCGGCCGTTCAAAATCTCGCAATGGTGTGATGTTATTTCCACACCGGGCGAGATAGGAAAAATCAGAGAATCCCTTCTCCAGCGCTTCGATAAATGAATGTGTGTGACGTTGCATTCCACACACCAGATTGACTGGGAGTTCTCAATTGCACGTTCTACAGTGGATGGCTGCCTGCAACGATTCATGGTCACGGCTGACCCGTGGGTCATGCCCCCGGCCCTCTTTCGGGGGGAGAGATGTGACGTACCTGCCAGCAGGACGCACACGACATAAAGGCAGATAGTAGTCAGAAAAAACGTCCGCGTAGCTCAATTGGTAGAGTGACTTATTCCGGAATGAGGGGATCCGGGTCCGAATCCTGGCGTGGACAGAAATGACGGAGAAATTTACTTCGTTATAACTGCTTAAAACAACGCATAGTTTTTCCACCAGAGGGAGTAAATTTACACCATATTTTTGTTGATATCTCTACTTCTATAAGAGTCCGATTTGAAATATTATTTCTTCATCTGCGTTTCCGGTGTGAAATGTTCCTCATATAATTTCTAATTTTTCTTAACGTACAAGTGTGCCACTAGAGGGCGTAAGATCACATATCCGTTTACAGCAATATCTGCGGGACTGAAAATCCGATTGAAAAAATTCCTTTTCGGTCAGATATTGCTATGAAAATATTTTGTGGGCATTTCTTTCCCAAAATAATGCACAATTTCACCGTTAAGGGTTGCAAACGTTTAATCTGTTTTTCTCGATATCTCTGCTACTAAATGTCCGATTTAAAAAATTACATTAACACCGGATACTATTTACTTTGTGGAACACTTCAGGCTTGTACTTGAGAAAATTTTTGTAATTCACGGTTCTGTGCTAGGTGCTGTCTCTTGTACTTCTGTCTGCTGCTGTATCTCTGCTTCTAAAAACTCTATTGAGAAATTCCTTCTTTACTGTGTGCCATTCGCTACAATGAAGATGAGGAACATTGTCTATCCTTTTCAAATAATCCGCAGCTTTCCCGCTAGGGAGCGTAAAGGTCAAAACCTTTTTCTCGCTATCTCTGCTTCCGGGAGACGTATTAGAAAAATAATTTTTCCTTACCATAGCTTTTTCCATGAAGAATACTTTTCACAGATTTTCAACTTTTGCACTGTGCAGAATTCTTCAACTAGGATGCGCAGAGTTATATCAAGTTCCCTTCTGTATTTCTTTTAATTGTTCGATTTGAAAATCTCTTTGTTTTTGATACCTTCTTTCTGCTATGAAAAACTTTCTGTGCAGCAATTCTGAATTTTCGTAACATACTTTTTAACCGCTGGTGGAAGTAAGTAATTGTTTCCATTTCTGGATATTTTATCGATTGTAATACAATCGATGTACAAATAAGTTTTTTCGGTGTACAAATAAGTTTTAAAGCGTGTTTTGTGTAACGTATACAGCTAATTTACATTTCCGACATTCCTCCGCGTTGTTCTCATGTGACCGTAATTAGTCCGGATTATAAAATGTGACACAGAAGTTTGCCCAACAGTCAAACGCACTTGCACATTGGTAGGTGAAAGATGGCAAGCGGTACTGCATTTATTCCACACTGCATTCGTTACAAATTTCATCAAGGAAACAATGCTGCAAAAGCATGTGCGTCTATGTTATAATGAGTATAGCTTCTACTAAGCTAATTATAATGAATACCGCTTCTTCTAATAATGCTTCTTCTACTACTAATAATGCTTCTTCTACTACTAATAATGCTTCTTCTAATGGTTGTTGTTTGTTAATTATATCATGAATAAACTTTCCTGCTAGTAGTGTAGTAATAATAATAAACAAGCTTTTAACTGCTAGTAATGTTGTAGTAGTAATTAAGATGAATAAAGTCTTATGCTGGTTGTTAATAATAATCAACTAATGAAATAAACCTAACAGCCAGACAGAGATCTGACAAAACTATGAACTGAGAAAGACGTACTTACTAAGACAATCTTTTATTTGGTAAACTTCTGGATCTCACATAAACGAAGATCTCTTTACACACGAAACAAAGCTCTCATGCACATAAACAACCGCTCTCTCTATACAACAACAGCTCTCTGACACATAAACAACAGCTCACTTCGTACAACAACAGCTCTCTGACACATAAACAACAGCTCACTTCGTACAACAACAGCTCTCTCTTATATTATTTTGTTTTTTTTTTTTTGAAGTGCTGGAGAAGGGATTCTCTTATTTTTCCTATCTCGTGGTGTGGAAAGAACACCACACCAATGCGAGATTTTGAACGGTCGGGTCATCCGGATATTTCGGGCGCCATTACAACGAAGTAAATTTCTCCGTCATTTCTGTCCTTGCCAGGATTCGAACCCGGATCCCCTCATTCCGGAATAAGTCATTCTACCAACTGAGCTACGCGGACGTTTTATTCTGATTCCTATCTGCCTTTATGTCGTGTGCGTCCTTCTGGCAGGTACGTCACATCTCCTGGTACGTTACAATGTGTTCTGTTCTGGGGGAGAATATTGTATCGAAAAGGACGTGTAAGTTTAGGTTTAGACTAGTGATCTCAAACTCAGGTCCTTGAAAGGGGCACTTTCCAGTTTTGAAGAGACTTAGGGGGCCGCATGAATATTAAATATTTTTTTATGAATAGATATGAACCTTACAAAACTACACCAATGACTTGGCACTAGAGTGAAATATTACTTTTATTTATCAGTAAATAGTAAAAACAAATGCTTCATCAATCACTGAAAACAATCCCTTTTACATAACAATTATTTTCACTTAAATCTTAAAACAATCAAAACTTACCATTTGAACACGGTACACGGTGCAGAAAATATTACATATCTTTATCAGAAACTTGAACTCGCTTTTCTGTCGCTAACTTATCGATACCTTTGAACATGTCCTCTGAACATGCTACTTTTAAAAGTGAGCACAAAGGATTGTCACTTAACCTGTTCCTTTTAAGAGATTTCACTTGGTTCATTCTTAAAAACAACTGTTCATGTGAGTATGATTTTCCGAACATAGCCAGAACACGTGCAGATAAGTTATGAATGTTTACATACTTGTTGTTTGAAAGTAACTGGCAAAACTCTGTTAGATTGCAGCTGTTGAATTTTTCTATTAGAAAAGAATCACACTGAAAGTCTACTATTCAAGCTGAAGTTCTTCAGGTGCGCTGTCAACATTATAGAAAAATGGAGACATAATACCGTGAAATGCTTAATACAATTATACTCTTCGTACATAAACTTGTTATTTATAAAGAGGATGGCTTTACTAAGCATTAATATGTTTATATTATATTTAATATATTATAATATACTTGAAAAAAAGGTGATTTATTTTCATTTTGTAATCATTCATGCGGGCCGCAAAGTAGTTGTCACAGGGCCGTATGCGGTCCTGCGGGCCCCGAGTTTGAGATCACTGGTTTAGACGGTTTAAAGCACGTGATTTTGATGTTAACGATCGAGAACGTAGCGGCGCCAGCAGAAAGTTGCACATGAGGAACTGCAAGCATTGCTGGATGAAGATGCGTCTCAAATGCAAAAGGAAGCAGCTGAACAACTGGGGAGTTACCCAACAAACCATTTCCAATCGTTTACGCGCAATGGGAAAGATTCAGAAGGAACGAAAATGGGTGCCACATAACCTGAGCCAGAGGAGCAAGGATGAGTGTGTCATGAAGTGTTTGAATCTGTTGAATAAACAACACAAAGTCTTTCCTGTGGAAAATTGTTGTGGGTGATGAAAAGTGGAAATGGTACGACAATCCCAAAAGTAAAAAGCACGGGGTAGACCCCGGTGAAGCAACGACTTCGACACCGAAATGCAATATTCACTCCAAGATAGTTCTCCTGTGCATCTCGTGGGATATGAAGAGTGTGCTCTATTATGAACTATTGGAACAGGGTCAAACTGTTACTGCTGATCGCTACAAGCAACAATTGCTGCGATTGAAACAGGAAATCTGTCGGAAACGTCTATTCGCAGGCAAAGGATTGCGTCCCGTGAAATTACTGCACGACAACGCTAGGCCGCATGTCGCGAAATCGGTCAAGGAAACGTTTTTGACACTTGTCTGGGAAGTTTTGGAGCACTCGGCGTACAGTCCCGACATAGCTCTTTCAGACTATCAATTGTTGCAATCGATGCAACATATCTGCTGTACGGTTCCCGGACATTTGACGAAGTGCGACAATGGGTTGACAACTTCATAGCGTCACACGACCAAGTATTCTTCATGGCTGGAATCCGTCAGCTGCACGACCGATGGCGGAAGGTGATAGATAATGACGGCGTATATTTTGATTCGTACAGGTATTGTTGTTTTCTCTCAAATTACATGTTGTGTTGTTTTAAAACGCTTTAAAACTTATTTGTACACCTAATAGAAATCCGGTTAATTTTTTTCTAACCGGATCTGTTGACTATGAATTTTATTCGCGTCGGAAAGGATTCGAATAGGAAGTGCTCATTACAACAGAAAATTGGATGACATCTTTCTTGTCTCTTAATTGCATGAATTACTGTAGCTGGATAATTCTGCATGCTCGTTGTAAGGAACAAGGCAAGACATCATCAGCTCATGTGACTCGTACATTTGCATATCCAATCTAACTCGTTTTTGTCAAACGCCGATACATCGAATTTTTCTCTTTATCGAACTTCAGAAAACCGCCAGGGAGATTACATTAAAAAATATGGGAAGGAGTAATGTTGTATTGAACAAAGCATAGCAGTCATAATGTATATATCGAAATTTTGATAGCCCTAGTGCCTCTAACCATTTATAAAATGGTGCCTTCAACTGTAGCATACCACCTCAGATTTCCAGTTTCTTACATCATGGTCTTATTCAAAGTCTTGTGTAAATCCTTTTGTGGTTGAGGAACTTCCGAATAAAATGAAAGGATTGATCCATTTATATAATTTCTATATTATTCGCTTTATCTAACTTCTATGTTTTTGGATTATTCCCTCTCTCTAAAATCCTCCTTTCAGCTCGACGGTTATGCTGTTTAAGTTTAGTCTTCCGACCAAAATGTATTTTCGGCATCAAAGGTATATGTAATGTTTAGAGAAGTTAATCATATTCAACTTCATAAAAATCACTATGTAATTTTTATCGTTTATTTCGTCTATTTCAGTTAACCATTTCTTTCGTACCATCAGTCGATTGTTTTCGTAGCACTAGAACTTCTTCAGTGGTTAGCTTTGCATAGTTAGTATATAAAAACCCTTAATTACACACTGAGCTAAATTAGACGACTTAACAGCCAGAAGAGAGGTCTGTAAATCACTTACACAAGCAAAACGGTCTTTATTTTAAGAGCTTCAAGGCACTTCAGGTTAACCAGACATCAAAACCGATCAAACCAGCGTGATTCACAATACTGAACCTCTATCAGATTAGGTTCGACGTGTTTACATCTAATCTACCAATTACAGCACATTACTGCAGTAATCTACCCACATCACGCTTACTCCATACGTTTTTCGCCTGCTTGCTCCATACGTTACACTGAAGTGCAGAAAATCACTAGATAGAAGTATGTAAATTTTAACTGGCGCTGTCGTCGTATAAAAGCTTCGACGAACGCCACAATTTTTATAAGTTGAGAGGTGTAATCTCGTGAGTCAGGCTGAATAATCGCCAGTAGGATTATGACAAGCCGACGTTAATTATTGGAGTTTAAATGAGGCATGGTAATTATTGGAGTTTAAAAGAGATTATTGGAGTTGAACGAACCAGGCGGATAGGACATTGAATTTCTGAAGTTGTGCGACATTCAACATTCCTCGATCCCCGGTGTCACGTGTTTACCCAGAATACCTCACACACACTGAAGGAATTACCACCCACCGTGGACAGTGCAGTCGCCGACCACGGGTGCTGAATGACCGTGACCAGCGGCGTCTGAACAGGATTGTCCATGCTAACAGACAAGCGACACTGGCTCAAATAACATCCACATTCAATGCAGGAGGTACCAGAGACATATCCATCAGGTCAGTGCAGCGTAATTTAGTGCCCATGGGATATGGGAGCAGAAGATCCACCAGTGTGCCTTTGTTAACACTACGACATCGGATACAGCGCCTCGCCTGGACTCGTCAAGATGGTAATTGTACCCTGGAAGACTGGCAGCATGTGGCGTATTCCGATGAGTCACGCTGCTAATTTTTACAAGCTGATGGTAGGGTTCGGGTGTGGCGCAGACCCCATGAGGCCATGGAACCAAGCTGTCAAGTCAAGAAGACACTCTGCAAGCTGGTGATGGTTCCATACATGTGTGGGGTGTCTTTACGTGGCACGGTTTGGGTGCTCTGATCCTCGTAAATACGTCATTAATCCGTAACCGCTTTGTTGCTCTGCTGAGTGACCATTTGCAGCCCTTCATGGACTTCATGTACCCCAGCAACGATAGAATTTTCCAGGCGGACAGTGTACCATGTCATCGGGCTCAAGTTGTTAAAATTTAGTTCAAGGAGCGTTGTGGACAATTCCGACGGATGGCGTGGCCACTACGTTCACCCGACATGAACCCAATAGAGCACTTATGGGACGTGTTGGAAAGGTCTATTAGCACCTAAGATCCTGCACCTACAAATACCAGGGAACTGTGGGCGACCGTTCAGACGGCATGCTCACCATCTCTCCAGAAGTCTTCCGGCCACTTGTGGAATCGCTGCCACGTCGAGTTGCGGCACTTCGTCAGGTCCTACATGATAACAGGTACGTATCACATGACTTTTGGCACTTCAGTGTATGTAGCTCGTTCTTATCAAGTCAACACACACGCGTCATTCACCCCGACCTCAAGACTGTTCCCAGCGTAACATTCATTAAGTGAGAAAAATATAACGTTAAGGAGGAAACGCTAAGAGAGAACGAACTTAAAATTACATAGGGAAAGAAACAAAAAATGAAAGTTTTCAGTATACGTCATAACTAATACTACCTGGGAGGATTCTGTCGTTGACAATGATTGATTTTTTTGGGACACTGAAGGTTGACCACGTGACTGACTGCCGAAAAGAGAGAAACTGCGGTTAGGAAAGTTCGTTTATTTCGTTCATAACTCTCACATATGCAACAACGTTTTGTGAAATAGCGACAAATCCTACCGTTTTCAGCAGAGCTCAAAATAATTCACGGATTTGAAGGTGCGGGAAAAAAGTGTGATGTAGTAAATCATTTTAAGATACAAAAGAATATTCTAACAACAGTTTTTAAAAAGGAAGAAGACAGCAAAAACGAAACTTTAGTAAACATCCAAACGCTGATGACTGGGCTAGTATTTTCATGGTCTAAAAGTTGCTAGAAAATGCCTTATAAAAATGCATTTATGAACCAAAAAACTAGAAAAAATGCCGTATAAAACGCAAACAAAATACAGTATATAACGAAATAAATCACCTAAGAAGTGCACATTTTTTTTATTTCATTGCAAAACTAACTAATTAAAAAAGAGAGACGTGCATAAAACAGAAAGAATCCAAAAAATATAATTTAATCTGTTGACTGTCGCTGTGTCACCTGAAATTCTTCATTTTGCTAACCAGGACATGACATATAGAACAAAACAAAGAAGTAAAGAGAAATATAACTTAATTGTTTTACAGTTTATGTGTCAAACTAAAGATTTACTGCCCGAAAATATACCGTATATGAAATAAAATCTAAAAAATATAATCTGTGGATTGTTGCTGTGTCAACTGAAATTCTTCATTTTACTAACCAAAACATGACCTATAGCAAAACAAGGAATTAAAAAGAAATGCAACTTAATTGTTTTTCAATTTCTGTGCCAAACTAAAAATGTATTGCCCAAAAACCTGCTCTGTATGAAACAAAAAGAATCTAAAAGATATAATTTAATCTGTTGACTGTTGTTGGGCCAACTGAAATTATTCATTTTACTAAACAACGCATGACCTACAGAACAAAACAAAAAATTAAAAAGAAATGCAACTTAATTGTTTTACAGTTTCTGTGCCAAACTGAGTCTTTTTATTTTGTTAACAAAAAATACAGTATGTCCTACAAAAGAAAACAAGGAAAAGACATAAGATGTACCCTCCCCTGCACAGAATTTCATCTTCCGAAATTGGAAATGGTAATACTCCAAATGGGAGAAGAGCTCATCACACCGGCTTGAAAGAAGAGACAAGGAAAGGATGGAAGTGCTTTTACGGCCATCATGACGCCGCCGTTTGCTACGACGCATGTACAGATGTCCTAAACACAAGCACCCCCCTCTCCATTTCTCAGTCTTGCTTCTGACTTTCAGAGGAAAACGGATTTTCAGGTAAATTCTTCCAAAAACGCCCTTTCCGTTAAAAAATACCAAAATATGCAAAATAATGACTCAAAAACAACAAAAAAATGCCTTACAATAACTGAAAAACCTTAAACAATTCCATATCGCATAATAATCACGAAATATATGCAGAAAAATACCTTATCAAAGGTACTAAATTCAGCTTAGTCTTTTATGAAACACATTTGTATACACTTGAACAATGTTTTAGTTTTGCCAAAAAAAAGAATATGCAAAATGATAAAAATCTTAGCGCGTAAGACGAGGTGGAAAAAGCCTTTCATAAGTGGTTTTCTCGATGTCAGAGCTCTTTACATTCCAGTCCCCGACCCAGTGGACGTCTAAATGCTAAAACGAAATACTGTGAAATACCAAAGTACAGTAAATGCGTGTATTGGATTCTACATATCCAGCAATTCGTACATATGGGACAGTGACGGCTGTCCCCTCAAGTTCTAATAATCGATTAATACTTATTGGTTACAAAGGAATATGTGATGCTTTAAGAAACGTGCTTCTTGGAGAGATATCTATAAGGGAGGGAAAAAAAGGAGAAGAAAAATATTTATCTTAAAATCGGAAGAAATTGTGTGATCATAAAGTCAGTACTAAGAGACCAATAACAAAAAAGTGGGATTTAATAATGAATAGCGGAGGACCGGGATTTTCCCGGGTATAACATTGAATGCGAATATACAAAATTTGAAATATCTGAGACATCTACCTTTTTCTATCGTGTTGTGATCAATGTAATGTACAGTTCATTCGAAGTGCAAGTTTATCATTGAAGACCTTGTGGGTCAACGACGATGAGTGTTCTTTTATTTGGGACCAATAAGTTTTTATTATTTTTACCAACGCGGGAGCAACCAACATAGAATTGACCATCGGAAAAGCATGCATTTTGCACCAAATTTGTGTTCAGCAGGCTACATAACATATGCTTCCTTATACTGTAAATTTAGCAGTTGTAACGGCATTAAACAGGAAATTGTGGTTCGGTGGTAAATTGAGCCCCAACTTCTTGGGCCTTCAGCACTTTGGACTCATTTCTTGTCGTCGTGTAATTTCTCAAAAATATGTTTCTTTCTTGTGTGTGTGCCGGGTTTTAACCAAGGAGGTTAGAAGAAGAGGAGGTGAAGGGACCCGTTTTGAGTGAAGCCAAAACAGATCAACTGTTTCTGTTTTCTCTCTGAGGTGGTGGGAGTCTGCGCAGCGGAGTTCGGGAACGTGATGCCACTTCCTGTGGCTTAAGCAGATTTACCAAACCAAGGATGGAAAGTAGGAATATTTCGGACTTCTTATTTCTTAACATTAGGCTTTTGGTTATATTTTAAACATGGTTACTTGCACATGGGCAGTATGCATGGTTACTTACACATAGGCAGTAAGTAACCATGCGCACTATGCAATTCCGCTGAAAAAATAATTATTTTGTTCAATTTTTTAAAGAAATACCAACACATATTTTCTTGTTTTTTCTGTAAATTTTTTATTATGGGAATGAATATTTCAGCCTCAATTTTTCATGCCTGTATGGGTAGAGTAAGGGTCCGAAAAACCCGTTCAAAATCGCCATTTCCCCATAGAGATATACAGGAGATTCTTTGGTTGGGCGCATTGGCATAGTCAGCTGATAAAAAGTGGCGTCACGCCAGAAGCACAGGGAGAGGGGCTGTTGCCACCTCCTCTTACTTCTAACCTCCTTGGTTTTAACGACTACCATGAATAACTCTAAGTGCAATAAACAATCACCTGCGGCTAATTTAGGGCCAAGAACAAATGCTTGAGACGTAACAGAAGCTCATCATCTATGAATCATCCAGGATTCAATTCGAGTCCGGGCCGAGATCCGTATATTAGCCAGAAACATACGGCTCTCATCACTATGCCAGACAAAGAGGACATCTTCTCAAAAAGACATCCTATTCGGTATTGGTAGACAAATACTAAATTGTTAATTATTTCAAATAATTACTAGACTGTTGCTAACGAATAGATAGCCTAGATATAAAGAAATATGGTTTTATACAATTATTTTGTACGTTCCTCCTTGAATGTACGTAGGTTGTCCTGAAACAACTGAGAGCGTTTTTATAAAAAATGTGCAGTACTGCGTTCGGCCTTGGCACGAGTCTCGAAAAAAATGGTAGTTGTTGTAGTAACCATAGCGACCGGGCACACCTGTTTATCACGCATGCATTGTCGGTAGTGCGCAGTTTAATAAGCGTTGTTTCGTGAACCCGTAACATCTGTTTTCGCGCTGTGTTTTTTCGAAAAAGTGGATGAGACAGAGGAACAACGATTCGTCATTATATTTTGCTGTTGTTTGAAGAAGTATGTTGGAGAGAGTTTCCGTCTAATACAAGAGGCTTGTAAAGATGAATAACTTGGAAGATCAACAATTTACAAATGGCATAAAGAATTTACGGATGGTCGTGGGTCGGCGGCTTTAATCGTGCATGGAGGAAGACCATCAACGAGTGTTACAGAGGTAAACATCAGTACAAGAGGTTTTATTATACTGGAAGGCAGACACCTATCAATTAGAGATATCGAAGATATGGTTCACATTTCAAAATCATCAATTCACAGAATTTTAACAGAGCATTTGAGCATGAAATAAGTTTGTTCAACTTGTGCTCCTCATTTCTTAACAAAGAAACAAATGGATCGTCGAGTTGAGGTTTGTCAACAATTAAAGCAAATGGTAAACGAAGATCCAGAAGTTATGCTCTGGTTATTACAGGTAGCGAAACTTGGCTATACGATTTTGATCCACACAACAAAGTAGAAAGCTGTGTTCGGAAATCGCCGTCGTCGCCTAAAGCGAAAAGAGTTCGTCAATGAAAATCAGCCGGAAAGATCAAGTTGGTTGAGTTCTTTGATTGCCAAGGTATTATCTATCAACACATTATTCGTCCATAAACTACAATAAATGCCGACTTCTATAACCCTAAAAGTGTACTGTTGGTAAAGGCGGGAAAGCCTTATCACGACTCGTCGTGGAACGCAAGAACGGTATCCATCCGCGTTCATGTGCTCTTCTACTGTTTCCTTTCTACACACATCACACAAGCAGTGGGGATTGTGAGTGGGGGTCTGGTGAAGGCCGAACTGCTTCCTCTACAGCCTGTTTAAGTAACAGACCCTTCGAGTTTCCCCTATTGACAATTTATTGTAGGTGTGTTGTTAACGTTGGGAGAGGTCTTCCCGGGCGAACGAAGTCAAGGACTTGGGAGTCACGTTTGATTCGAACTTGGACTTATCAAAAGAACTGAACGTACAGCGTACAGTCATATCAAAAGAACTGAACGTACAGCGTACAGAAAACTTGGATTTATCATGAGGCATTCCAAGTGTTACTCGAATACTCAGACACTTATTCGCATTTTTGAGACTACCGTCAGATCCTCACTGGAATATGAGGCGATCATTTAGAGTCCTAGCCAAGTAACTCTAGTAAATGAAATCGAGAAAGTTCAGAAAAAGTTTCTTCGACACCTTTTTTATAAATCGACCGGTGTTTATATAGCGGGCATCTCGACTACTGACCTTCTGACATTCTTCAAGATGACCTCTCTGCAATCGAGAAGGAAGGCTCTCCAACTCAAGTTCCTGTACGACATCATCAATGGAGAGATAGATGATACTCAAATTGTAAACCAATTAAGTTTCCGTGTCCCATATTTACCGAGGACAAAATGTGAACTATTTGCAGTGCCATTTTGCAGAACTGATGCTGGAAAACATTCTCCGTTATGTACAATGTATAGGCTTCACAACTCACTTGAAGAATGTCCGGATATTTTTAATGTAAGTAATATTTTTTCATAAAGTATATTTTGCAAGATTATAAATCTTAAGACCAAAAGTCATTTGGCTAACTTAATGCGCTGGAAGATATTTAAATTGAATGTACAAAATATATACCCTAAAACTCCATGCGCATTCTTATCACTTGTGACGAAAACTAAGGTCCCATACCAGTGACAGCGGCAAATAGAACTCCTGAATAATGAACCTAATTTCTTTTGTAATCTATAAAACATACAATTATTTCAATTACACATGATTCGCAAATATGTATATACAGTGTGATCCATTTAAACCAGTACCATGTGATTTACTTATAACTTTTTTATAAATAACAACAAAATCATACAGTAAGTTGAGATATATACATGTGGTATTGGAGAATCATTTTATCAAAGCAAATGTTGGAATTGTCCTCCATTTTCTTGTAAACACAGTTGAACACGCCGCACCATATTCAGTGATGTCTCATGTAGAGTACGAGCAGTAACATTGCCAATTTCAGTCGTGATTGTTTCACGCAATGCATCCAATGTTTTTGGATGAGTTTTGTAAACTCTATCCTATAAGTAGCCCCATAAAAAAAAGTCAGGGGAAGTTAAGTCCGGAGATCGGGGAGGCCATATGTTTTTTGAAATTAATCTGTCATCAAAGAAGCTGGTTATGAGTTCCATTGAGACTTTCGATGTGTTACACGTAGCGCCATCCTGCTGAAAGTAGCCCTCTGTCAATTCAATGTCATCAAGTTGTTCCACAAATTCATTGAATATGCGGCAATAAACGTTAGTGTTGACAGTCTCAGAGAAAAAAATGGGGCCAATAATTTTCGTAGACGAAACCGAACACCATACACCAACCTTTTGTGCATGCATCGGTGTTTCACACATAACGTGTGGGTTTTCGGCATCCCAGTATCTGCTGTTTTGCGAATTGACGTAGCCTGACAGATGAAACCAGGCTTCATCCGTAAACCATGTGATAGAGAGAATATCAGATCGCAATTTAAGAAAATTTTGAAACCATTTGCAGTAACTTACTCTCTTTCCCTTGTCCGGTTCCTGCAGCTGATGCATTACGTGCACTTTAAATGGTCGAATATTCGTTTTTTTTGCTGCCCTTTGACAAGTTCCGTATGAATATCCTGTCTGTTGGCTTAATCTGCGCAAAGATTTCGTCGGAGATTGAAGTAAACGTTGCCGAACAACGTCCACACGCGTTTGAGGCATCGGAGGGTGATGTCTACCGCTACCGCTGAGAAAAGAACCGGTTTGCTCCAGTTGTTTTGCCATCGACAGAATTGTTGACTTGCTTGGCACTTTTCGAGCTCCAAACTCTCTTCGGAATGCTCGTTGCGTTTTGATGACAGAATTGTTTACCCAATACGATTTCACTAAAAAACATGCTCTGCTCTGGAACAGAGTACTGCATGTTTCCGAATGCACGCAAGTGAATGACAACGCAGTAACAAACAAATCACGAGCTGAGTTACAGTTACGGTTAACAAACTTCTTCACGGTGGCGGTTTACATTCTCCATGAGTTGCTGCTTCTATTGAAAAAAAGAAGAAGTTCCTTGCGCGATCCGTTGCAAAAATGTAAGGTTTTTTCAGGGTACTGGTTTAAATGGATCACCCTGTATAAGTCTTTCAGATTGTGAATTAAGAGGTAACAGCTCCATATTCTAGGTGAAGTAAATGAAATTACACACACTATTGCAGTAATCTAAACTAGTCTATTTCGTTGAAACAAAAAGTTTATAAGAAGGTATTGAATTATAAAAAAAAACTTGTTTCTTTAGTTTCGTATGAACTTTTCGCATTCCGGTAGGTGTTCCAGTCTCTTGTATAAAAAGTTCATCCGTATAGTGAATTGAAGAAACACATTACACACTGTCACCGACAACATCATATGACCTGGCCACAACTACATTCGTGGGGTCTGTTTGACACGCGCGATACATTTCGGTATATCTCCTATACCATTATCAAGCGGTTCTAAGTAATGCTAGTAAAGCACCTGGGTATTTGTACATCTCGAATCATATGATTGGCTGTCACGTCCTGTCAACGTCACTTGTGATGTCACAAGTTGTTACGTCGTAACGAAGATTGTAAATATCACTTAGAAATTATCACTGTAAATATAAATATACACTGCCGGACAATTGATAAGGACGGATGACAATAGCAACGATAGCAACTATAAAATGGAAGGCAGGAAAATGTGGAAATTAGCATAAGTGCGAGATACAGTAAGACGTGTTGTGCGTATGCAAATTTTAGATTGTCGAACTTTTTCGTGACGTCATAGCGCTGATAAGAGATATAAAGGATTTGACGCGTATTGACCGTTGTTGTTCAAACGCAAAGTTGAAAGGGAAAGAATCAATTGACGAACTTGCAATTTTCAGCATGTCTTCCCGACATCACCTAGATGATTTTACGCGTGGCCGTATTATTTGCAAGATTGAAGAAGGGCGAAAAATAACAGATGTTGCCAGGAGTTCGACGTCAGCCACAGTGTTGTTTCAAGGCTTTGGAAATCATTTCAAACAAATGGAGAGTGTAGCAAACGTCACGGGGGAGGTCGTGTTCGCAGTACGACACCTACAGAAGATCGGTACATAGTGCTATCAACAAAAAGACACCGGCGCAGCACAGTTGGTGAGGTAAGAAATCAGTTTATGGCTGCTACTGGCAAGCGGATCTCCCGAAAAACTGTCGCCAGACGTTTGCATGAAGGAGGACTATACGCCCGCCGGCCTGTTGTGTGCATCCCATTGTCCAGACGTCACCGTACCGCCCGTTTGCAATGGTGCCATCGACATCGCAATTGGACTAATAACGACTGGTCTGCTGTCCTCTTCTCAGATGAGAGTAGATACAGTCTATCGTCTGATTGTCGACGACAACTGATCTGGCGTGATAGTGGTACTGCATATTGTCCAGCAAACATACAGGAAAGGGACCGATATCCGACATGTAGTGTCATGGTATGGGCTGGCATCATGATCAATGGCCGTACGTCCCTCTATGTGCTTCCAACTGGGACTATGACTGGCCAACGATACATTAATGATGTTCTGCTACCTCATGTTCGCATGTTCCGTGGTGCTGTCGGTGATAGATTAATATTCATGGACGACAACGCAACATGTCATCGAACAGTCGCTGTCCAGGAGTGTCTTGAGAGCAAGGATATTCAACGCCTCGTATGGCCAGCACATTCTCCAGATCTGAATCCCATTGAAAATGTGTGGGATGCTTTGGGGAGGAGTCTTGCTGGTCGCCAATGCCCTCCAATAAACAAGGACACCCTCATCCGTGCACTGACAGAGGAATGGGATAAATTACCCCAACAGCTGCTTGATAATGTTGTGCAAAGCATGACACTACGTGTGTAATCTTGCATCGCCCTCCATGGTGGCCATATCCCGTATTGACATCTTACGCCGGAACGCCTGCGGACGGTAATTGCATTTTTTTCACGTTTACGTATTCTGCACAAAATGGCCTGTTTGTCCCTTGAACACGTTCCAAAACCTTCTGGATTTCAGAGCACAATAAATTGTCTTTCTTGTAATGTCCTGGCATTCTGACATTATTTTATTTCACTTGGCATCCAACCACACTTACTTTTTTATGCGCTATATAGCCGTTTATGATCCGTCCTTAGCAATTGTTCAGCAGTGTAGCAATTTCTGTAACTAGATTAACAGTCTGTAGGGATGTGCTTACAATAAATAAATAAATAAACCCCTTCACCCTGTCCGATTTGTATCCCAAGTTGGCAGAAACAGCCGAAAGCGCGAGGCTCTTGATTCAGCAACATCTCATAACAAATTTATTTCCAAAAGCGCACTAGCTTCTAGAGCTTTTTTAGATGGAACTTTTGTCTGATAATCTTCAGAGCAAACAAAAATGGATTCTGAGCAACAATTCTACTAGTTTGTCTCGAAATTCTATGGACTACTTTTCATAGCGGATGAAGCTGTTTCGCACCTTACATAGTGGTACACTCTTAGGTCTTAGGTTGGCTCGGAGTATAATAAACAGTGCTACAGAATCTGTAGAAACATATGACAACAAAACGACTACACCTACAGAGAATTAGGCCAGTTTTGTGGTTTCTTATTTGGAAAAAGTGAATATTAAGTTAATGCCCCAACTTGCATATTATCCAGACTTGTCACCATGGTTGTTTCCATTTTAAAACAAGAAAGATGGCACCGAATTTTCGGGTGTAATAAGCACGTCTTTTGAATCCGCTCTGACGCAAATTAAATTTATCAAAGCTATTCAAAGTCAATGAAACCGGTATGGAAAACAATAGCATCTGACGGAAGAAAGAAGTTTTTCAGTCAGGTTTTTAATCCCTCAGATATAGCTGTAAACGGAATCGTGAGCATATGCCCTCTGGTTGCAGACTTGTGCGTTAAGAAAAACATGAATTTATATGAGAAACTTTTCGCACCGGAAACGCTCTCCAACACAGAAAGAATTTTTCAAATCGAACTCTTAGAAACAGAGATATCGGTAAAAATAAGATGTGACTTTACGTGCCCTGGTGGAAAACCAAGCATTATTTTATGAAGAAAGTATTCTCAAAAGGTTTTTCCATATGAGCGGTGTTGGCTCAAGAAAAAAATTTTGTCTAGTTTTCAGGAGCCCAGATTTTGCTACAAATACATCAGAAGCGGAAATTAACACTTATTCCCCCTGGTGGCCAAACCATACTTTGCCAAACATTAGAAATTATGAGAAAAATATTTTCCATCAGGTGTTGTATGTGATACAGGAAGAATTTTTCAAATCGGAGTTTTAGAAGCAGAAATAACGCAGAAAACGCAATTTACCTTTGTGCCCCCTAGCGGAAAGTCTATGATTTGCATGACAATTTTGAATTTATAGGAAAAACATTTCGCATCAAAAACACTATCCAACAAAGAAGGAATTTTTCAAATCGGACTCCTAGAAGTAGATATATTGACAAAAATAAGATATATATCTGCGCACCTTGGTTTTGAAACCATGCATTATTTCAAGAAGAAAATGTGCCTAAAAAGTTTGTCGACATGAGTAGTATCGGTCAACAAACGACTTTTTTGCAATCGAGATTTTAGAAGCTCATATTTTGCTGCAAATATATCAGAAGCGGAAATTAAGATTTACGCCCCCTGGTGGCCAAACCATTTCTTACAAAAATTACAAATTGTATGCAAAGGATTTCCCATCCGGAGTTGTATCCGGTGCAGAAAGAATTTTTCAAATCGGAAATTTAGCAGCAATGATATAGGAGAAAAGCAATGTACATTTACGCCCCCTAGCGAAAAGTCTACGAATTACTTGAAAATTTTGAAATTATATGAAAAACGTGTCACACTGGAAGCACTATCCTACAAAGAAGGAATTTTTCAAATCGGACTTCTAGAAGTAGAGATATTGACAAAAATAAGATATACATCTATGCACCTTGGCGTAGAAACCATGCATTATTTTAAGAAGGAAATGTTTCTAAAAGGTTTGTCGACATGAATAGTATCTATCTACAAACGACGTTTTTTTTCAATCTAGAATTTAGAAGCTCATATTTGCTGCAAATACATCAGAAGCGGAAATGCAGATTTACGCCCCCTGGTGGCCAAACCTTTTTTTTTTTTTTTTTGCAAAAACAAGAAATTATGTGCAAACGATTTTCCATCAGGAGCTGTATCCGGTGCAGAAAGAATTTTTCAAATCGGAGATCTAGAAGCAGATATGATATAGGGGGAAACACAATTTACCTCTACGCCTCCTAGCGGAAAGTCTATGAATTACTTGAAAATTTTGAAATTATATGAAAAGCATGTCACATTGAAAACGCTATCCAACAAAGAAGGAATTTTTCAAATGGGACTCCTACAAGTAGAGATATTAACAAAAATAAAATATACATCTACGCACCCTGGTGGAGAAACTGTGGAATAGTTTAAGAAGAAAATATTCCGAAAAGGTTTACCGATGTGAGTGGCATCAGTTCACGAAAGAATTTTTTCAATCGATATTTTAGAAGCTCAGATTTTATGGCAGATACATCAGAAGCAAAAATTAACCCTTACGCCCCCTGGTGGCCAAAGTAATAATTACCAAAAATTTGAAATTATATGCAAACGATTTTCCATCAGCAGGTGTATCTGCTGAAGAAAACAATTTTCAAATCGGAGTTTTAGAAGAAGAGTTATTGGGAAAAATGCAATTTACTTTTACGCCACCTAGCGGAAACTCTATGCGTAATTTGAAAAAAGTAACTATATCTAAAATACTCTTCGACATAAATGGAATCAAAAGATAAAAGAATTTTTTCAATCGGATGTTTAGAAGCAAATATGTGGAATGAAACGCATTTTTGAATTCGACATCATCTGCATTTACACCCTTTAGCGACGAAATTGTACATCGTAAAAAAAAAAAAGGAAGTAAAGGACCATCATTCGCATATTTCAAACTCCCCAATGCAATAAGAATTTTTCAAATCAAACTAATAGTTGCAGAGATATCGTGAATACAGACGGACGGACAAACAGGCAACATAAGCACGATCTTTTTTTACAAAGGACGTGCTAAAAAAGGCATTACGGGGACGACAATTTGAGACTGATCAACGACTTATTACATATGCGCAGGGGTGTTTCAACAGCATTTCACAAGAATTCCAGAAGACATTCAAAAGCGATGTAACGTTGGGACACCTGTATTCGATGCAATGAATGATATTTCGAAAAAGATGAACACTTCCTTGACTATTTAGGAGCTCATATTAAAAAAAACATTCTGAGTTGCTTTGGGACAACCCTTATATAATATTAAATCTATGTTAGGAGATCGGATATTGCGAACAATAAATACTCGAATTATCGTCTATTGCGAAGTTTTAAGCTTCTGAATGTGTAAAGTACCTTTACCTTCACTTGATAAATCTGATTTTAACACCTTGAGGAGAATCATTTTGTTTTGCGATCTCTCTCTGTCGAGCCAAACAAGATCAGATAAGAAAAGACTTTTTTCCACTTCTCTGTCATTCACGAACGACTGGAACATGTGCGACGGGAAAGAAAAGGTTTCAAGTGACATTTCTGTAGCAAATAACGAATGGATGGGCGAGAAAGATTTTCGTTAGTTGGAAGATTGGATCCTGTGTACCTTGAATGATTGTACACGTGTTCGAACTTCAAAAGTGACTCAGTTGTATTATTCATGTTACACTTGTTAGTCTCTGAAAAAGAAATGTTTGACGCACGAAACTAAATATGGAGCGATTAAAATTGTGCTGAAAAAAAGGCGGAATCTCAGCAACTCGTTTTGTTTAAAGAGTAAAAATAACCTTTTAAAACTTTTTTATGGAAGGTATGTAATTACGGATAGATAAAAATAGCGTGAAGCAAGCTGCACGTGGCATCTTTTGAATGGTGCCTGGAGTAATAATGTCAAACAAAAGACCACTCGAAATCATTGTAGCCTTGCCGTGTTTTCCTCACCAGCTGAGGATGAAGAAAAGGATCTGGGCGGAATTTCTGCGATGGTTTCCATTACACAACGGTGTGACCTCTGGGGAAAATTTAAATCCGATACGAAAGAGTGGCTTTGTAAATAACACTAAACAAGAAAAATAACACCGAATTTTCGGTTGTAATAAACACGTCTTTTGAATCCGTTTTGATGCAAATTAAATTTATCAAAGCTATTCAAAGTCAATGCAACCGGTATGAAAAACAATAATATCTGACGGAAGAAAGAAGTTTTTCAATCGGGTTTTTAATCCCTCAGATATTGCTGTAAATGGAATCGTGAGCTTACGCCCTCTGGTTGCAGACTTGTACGTTAAGAAAAACATGAATTTATATGAGAAACATTTCGCACCGGAAACGCTCACCAACACAGAAAGAATTCAAATCGGAGTTTTAGAAGCAGAGATACAGGGGAAACGCAATTTACCTCTACGCCCCCTAGCGGAAAGTCTATGAATTACTTGAAAATTCTGAAGTTATATGAAAAGCATGTCACACTGAAAACGCTATCCAACAAAGAAGGAATTTTTCAAATCGGATTCCTAGAAGTAGAGATATTGACAAAAATAAGATATATATCTACGCCCCCTAGCGGAGAAATTGTGGAATATTTTAAGAAGAAAACATTCCGAAAAGATTTATAGATGTGAGTGGTGTCAGTTCACGAAAGAATTTTTTCAATTGATATTTTAGAAGTTCAGATTTTATGGCAAATACATCAGAAGCAAAAATTAACCCTTACGCCCCCTGGTGGCTAAAGTATTCTTTACCAAAAATGTGAAATTATATGCAAAACATTTTCCATCAGGAGGTGTATCCACTGAAGAAAACATTTTTCAAATCGTAGTTTTAGAAAAAGAGTTATCGGGACAAATGTTATTTGCTTTTACGCCCCCAAGCGGAAAATCTATGCGTAATTTGAAAAAAGTAACTGTATCTAAAATACTCTTCGAAATAAATGGAATCGAAAGATAAAATAATTTTTACAGTTGGATGTTTAGAAGCAAATATGTGGAATAAAACGTATTTTTGAATTCGACATCATCTGCATTTACGCCCTCTAGCAGTGAAATTGTACGTCGTAAAAAAGCGAAATGAAGGATCATCATTCGCATATTTCAAGCTTCCCAATGCAAAAATAATTTTTTTAAATCGGACTAATAGATGCAGAGATATCGTGGGTACAGACGGACAGACGGACGGACAAACCGATAACATAAGCACGATCTTTTTTTACAACAGACGTGCTAAAAACATAGAAAAATATAGTACCGGACGTAAAAAACTTCAATACTTGGAACTTTTCCGTAATTGTTATGAAAACTCAATCACACTCAAGTGGCAGTTTTTTGTGTTATGAATGAAAGATGCAAAAAAAGATCAAAATATTTTTCTTTCAAGTAACGAAAATATTAATAACGTCATATCCCACATCTGTCTGAAATGAATTAATTTCTGTTTTATACTTGAGCTTTATATTATTGTAAGTCAAAATTTGTCACCTAACGGGTAAAATTAACTGAATTGCAAAGCACTTGTCTTGGTTAGAAACTGCAGTCAAAAAATTCACAGTCATAACATAATATCTTAGAATAAAATTTTCTTCGGTAATACTACTTTCATTGACCTATTCTAGAATGTGTAAACCAAGAAAAGTGAATGATATTATTTATAAGAAAGAACAGTATCCTTATATGAATCACACAATGATATCAATCATAGCGATTTATGAAAAGGAAAAAAAATGACTGCATATCCTTTGGAATGTGTCCTGCACAATACAAGAAATGTAAGTCCTACAGCAAAGACAAATTGTGGAGCCTCCCTTTTTCAAGGTGAATATCCCAAACACAGAAAAAAACATTGTATTAGCCACTGCACATCACTTTGCGGAGTGTGAGAAAGAATTTATCTTTTTAACAGCCAGTGGGTGTCTATACAAAATATCTAGACGACAGGCTTCCCGGAGAAAACTTTTACAAATCTGTATAAAGATTCCTGGGAACGATTTGCTTCTAACTAATTGCTTTGCAGTTTTCTCTGAACCTAGATGTTGAAGAAGATGCATCCAGCTTCCCCTGTGTTGAGCCCAGTTCTCCGGGTACTTATGGCTTTTAACCTTTTAACCTCTGACATCCTGGATATTTAACTGCCGCTTGAAGTGAGGTAGAAAAATCTTTATCGCTCTCCATTATCACATCGCACTTGTGGGACAATAGTTAAATAATGGAATGTTTGTAGATTGTAACTATTACCCTAACATTGAATTTCTCTCTAAAACACTACATAGCTTATCTCACTAAAGACTTAAACTTGCCTCAATAACTTGGCTTTACTGTAGAACTACGCTTAAGGCTTACGGAATTCCTTTGAGTTGAATCCGGATGGCTTCACCTATGGGACGGCTGAAAGAATTAATAAGAAATATTGAATAGACACTAATAAGATCCAGTAGAATTAGAAGGCATTACTTATTACTTACAAGTTCACGTCTTTGTTTGTAGTCAAGAAGTAGACTGCTTTTTTTAGCACTTCATTCAGTGCATGATCACTTGTTCATAACAAAATACAAAAGAAAAACAATGCTCTCTACAATCAGCGTATGCTACTCTACACTCGTTTTTCGACAATCATAGGTAGCAAAATTTTGAACTTGATGATATTTTAGACTCCAAAAGCATAGTATCGAATAACATCAATTGACAGCAAACTTCTGTCATAAGATTGCTTTCTGGTAACTGAAGTAACATTGCCTATCGAAGAATCAACACATCAGTTCATATCTCTAGCTTTCGATTATGTTACTGCTCTTTGACCTGTTGTCAGGGTTGCCAAACTCAAATTCATCGGACAGGAATCAGTGGCGTTAGGCTTTAAAAAAATGTATAACGAGAACGCCCAAATTTACGTAAGAAGACTGGAACGGAAGTGGAATGTTAAATTAAAGTAGACGCTACACACGTTCTGCTGTTTTGCAATAGCCCAGAATAGACTAATACACAGGAAGTGTAAAACAAAATTGAGCTCAAACCATTTACGCACCGGTGCCTGCACTTTGTAAACGCTGAAAAGCACACTCGGACGCTATCCGAGAGTAGCGGGTTCGATTCCCTCTCCAGGACGTCGAAATTTTCAAGTTTTCGGATGTTATCTGACTTAACATTCTAAACGCTGGTGCGTAAAGGGTTTTGAGCTCCAGCGTTTACAAAGAGCACATTTGTAGACCCTGAAAAGCATACTCGGACGCTATCCGAGAGAAGCGGGTTCGATTCCATCTCCAGGACGAATAAATTTTCAAGTTTTCCGATAGTATATGATTTACCATTTATGTCATATTTACACCAGTAAACCGATTTACAACTTCAAAATTTGTTTTGTACATTGGTGAAATCCCGTATTTCATTCATTGAGCGCATTTGTTGTGTGATGCACAGTATTTCAGTTCGATAATGATCTTCCTCGCAAGGATAGTGATATCTGACACCAGAATGTATCAACCGTGAGGATTTTTTTCAGACATAACACGCAGCACAAAGGCCATCGTGAAAACATTTTTCAGGTAAATTTTGTTGTAAATCCAAGTCTTTTAGAAGTTGTAAAATGCACGTTGCCTTGTGCTAATTGTGGGTGATTCTAACTCTGCTTTGATAATGACAACGTGGTGCAGTTCTGCTTGCGTATCCTCTATGTGATCGCATTATCGCCGAGTATGAAAGTGTCACTTAAGCATGATTTTCTTCATCCTTTACCATAACCCTTCATCTGCTGCAAAATCTTGTAGTACGGTTTAAGAACCAGATGTAAAGTGCTAGTTTGAAACCCTACATTGCTTTTAAATATCACCTGGTTTTTACGACTGCCTAGTTTTTCTGCCTAATGCCCGACTGCGAAAAGTGAACCATCCATTTCCCGTCCTTGTAAACCATCAAAGTAGTAAATTGAGTCTTCAGTTCTCGTTTTTTCCAATCACCGAATGTGACAAGTGAGAAACTCAATGCCCTTCTTTTACAATAGCAAAATGAAAAGAATAATTCGTCCACCTGATATCATTCCTAAACAATGGATAAAAAAAAGAAACCATCCAGCTTCCATCTTTTTTTCACTTAACTCAATGCAAAATGTAAACCATCCTGCTCAATTCGTTTACATTTACCAAATACGAAAAGCGAATCAACCAGTTCCAGCCGTATTTAATCACCGAAAAGTGAATTGTCAAATTGCAGTCGCATCTAATCAGGAATGCGAAAAATGAATCATCTAGTCCTGGCCATATTTAATTATTGAATGGGAAAAGTAAGTCGTCAAATTGCAGTCGCATCTAATCACGAATGCGAAAAATGAATCTTCTAGTCACAGCCGTATTTAATTATTGAATGGGAAAAGTAAGTCGTCAAATTGCAGTCGCATCTAATCAGGAATGCGAAAAATGAATCACCCAGTTCCAGCCGTATTTAATTACCGCATGCGAAAAGTGAATCGCCCAGTTCCATTCGTGTTTAATCACTGAATTGAATCGTGTATTTTCCGTCGTTCCTAATCACCTAATGAAAAGAGCGATCAAACCAGCTCCTGTCGTTTCTAATCACCGAATGTCAAACGTAATTTTTCCAGCTCCAGTTAATTATACCCAGCAAACGCAAAAGAGAAAAACATCCAGTTCCTATCGCTTCTAATCACAGAATGCAAAAAGTAAAGCACCTATCTCCGATTGTTTTTAATCACCGAATGCGAAAATCTAATCATCAAGTTCGCATCGTTTTCATTTACCAAATACGAAAAGTTGAGCATCCACTCTCGTTGTTTCTACCCACGGAATGCAAAAAAAGCAAGCCATCAATCTCTCTTCGTTTCTAAACACCTAATGAGAAAAGAGAACCTTTCAGGTCCCGTGGCTTCTGTTCACCGAATGCGGAAAGGAACCATCCATTTCCCGTCGTGTGTCCTCGAAGTCAGATTTGAGAAATAGGATAAAAAAATATATAAATAACACCCTTCAGCCGCATTCATTAATTTGTCACGTTTCTAGATTTCAGCTTCATACGAATGGGAAAGAAAGAAGTGTATAATTTGGGTGATGTCTCTTCTTCATTTTCGCCTTCAACAAAAACATTATCACTGCATCACAATATGGTGCTACGAAAATTATTTCTTTGACTGATAAAGAAACAAGAAAGATGACACCAAATTTTCGATTAGTCTAAAGCGGGAAACGAGAATGCGGTCCACCTACAGGGTGTCCCGTAAATTGGAACCCATAGGAGAAAAGCACATACAATTGCAGAATATGTTCACAGTTGTGTCGCGCACACAGACGAAGACGCAATCTCTACTCTTGCAGCACTTTATGGATCACACTCGCGGGAATTTTCTGACATGCCTGCACAATGAGTTTTTAAGATGGAGAAAGCTTTGAATTTTGACTTCGTTCACCACGGCTTTCAGGTGACCCCACAAATAAAAATCGAGCGGAGTGAGATCTGGGCTTTTGGAGGCCACTCCACGTGTCCTCGACGTCAAATCCAATTTTGGGCATATTCCCGGAATGGTTTCAGCAGCATGGCACCCATGCAATTCAATTCGGAGGGGCGCCATCCTGCTGAAATCATTCAATTCAATTCGGAAGGGCCCCATCCTGCTGAAACCATTTCAGGAATGTACTTGATAGATTCAACAGGCTTGGAAATACTTCCTCCTGCAACATGTTTAGGTACGTTTCAGCGGTTACCATCTCGTCAAAGAGGAAGGGACCAACGATTCTGGTTTTCCATATCCCGCACCACACCATAACACGCCCGCCGCGTTGTTCCTTAGAAGGACTGAACCAAACAAAATTTTGTATTGACGAGTATTGGGTGTTCTGACGGCTGATTTCCGCGGAAACATAAAAGTTCGCTTCATCAGAGAACAGAATTTGTGATGGAAACGTCCCATCATTCTTGCATTCTTCTTCTGCCCATTCTCAAAACTGAATTCGCCTATCAGGTTCATCTTTACTTAAACACAGATGGATCTGAAGTTGCATGGATGCCAGTGATTAAATTTCAAAATACGGTGGTTGCTGATCTTGGAGATCTCAGTTTCAGTGGACATGCGTCGAAGCAACTTCTTGGGGCTGGAAACGAAGGGAGCCATCACATTGGTACTGGTTTCGTCGTCCGTAACAGTCCTTGATGGTCCTCTGCGAAGCCTGTCATGTATTGTCCCAGTTTCCTAAAATTTGGATATCAGCTTGCCAGCATATCTGTGTGTGATTGGTGCGTGGTCTGGATGCAGGTTGTTGAATTCTTCGGCCACTTCCCTGTGATTTCGGGTCCCAACCAACAAAATACAGTCATTTGCAGAAGTTTACGACCGCCTGTTGGTATTAGGAGATTTCTGCCGATTGCGTCAGCTACTGTCTGTATTACTCAACTTCCTGTAGGTGTTGCATCATCCAACAGCGACAGCTGTTGATAGAGTTGGGGAAAGCGTGCGAGCGTCAGTTTCCTTCTAGTTTTCATGCTGAGAGGTTTGTCCGTATTTTCTATATAGCGAAAAATAGGCATAAAAAGCGTCATTAAGAGGGCACAAATAGTGATTTTATAACATGAAAGACACTCTAAAAGTGACATAAGCAAAAAGTTGAATGTGAGCAAGACTGCTATTTATAATACTATCATGAAATATTGAGATACGGGTGGATTTAGCGACCAAAGGGGAAGTGGAAGTCCAAGGAAAACAACTTCTCGTGATGACAATACCATAAAGCGAATAGTTATGCGTTCTGCGAGGAGTTTGTGCAAGAAAATAAAGGCCTTTCTACATTCAAAAGAGTGATATTATTATTATCACTGTTTCCCGACGTCTTGGCTAAGATTTTGGATTCAAGTCTTATAAACCTGCACATAAACCTAGACTAACCTCTGTCATGAAAAAGAAGATACTTTAGTTTGTGAAGCGTCATCAATCGTGAATTGCTAAAAATTGGAGCCAAGTTCTTTTTTCCGATGAATCAACTGTGCGTCAATTTGAATCACGTGAAGCACATATTCGACGACAAAAAGGCAAAAAGGTTTGATGAAAAATGCACCGTTAGCAACGGGACCCATCAGCCTAGTCAGATGATATGGGGTGCTATGTCAGCATCCGGTACTGCTTCATTATCCTTTTTATGTGGAAATGTTACGTGAGAAGCTGTTAAATGCACAAATGCACAATCTTTATGCATGATGGTGCTCCATTCCACAGATCAAAGGCAGTAAAGGACTACCTGCAGAGGAAACACATAACTGTGCTTGAGTGGCCCGGTAATAGTCCCACCCTTAACCCAATCAAAAATTTGTAGACCATTTTAAAAGACCAGGTAGCAGAAATCAGCCATCAAATTCCCAAGCTTTGATTGAAGCGCTAAAATATGTGTGGTGCAAAGACATTTCAAGTGACTACTGCAAATCCCTTATTGAGAGTATGCCACATCGTATTCTGTCCGTTGTAAAAAAAGAAGGTTGCCACACAAAGTACTGATTTCGGTCTTTTTGTGTTCTAAAGAATGTAAGTATTCATCTGTGTTGTCATTTTTTCAAATATCTCTGACTAGTAATTAGTTGTCTTTTTGAAAATCTTAATTTTCAATAAACTGATATTTGGTCTTAAACTTTTACAAATGACTGTAACATCAATTCGTTCCTCCGTACTCAGTGACATGGTTTGCCTGTGAAAGAAGAAATGCAAATGTGAGAAACTCCTATGGATCCAGATTTACGGGGACACCCTGACGTTATGAACGAGTTGTTTAGCTTTCAGTTACAGGAGGGCGTTGACTGATCATGTCTTTTGAATCCTTTCCAAGGCGAATGTAATATTTCAAAGCAGATTTTTAGAAAATCTAAAAATTCAGCAAAAAAATAATACACTGGAACAACTGCGCACAAACTCAAATACGCAATATGAGCGTTGTTTTTTATGTTCAACGGAAGAGGTTAAAAGTAGAGAAAAAGAAAGTCAATCGAATTGCTACCATCCATAAAACGTCCACGAACAGAAATAGCTACTTACTCCCACTAGCGGCTGATACCTTACGAAATTGCGCAAAAACGTTTATCATAAAGAAAGGAACTTTACGACATGGCGCAAAAACTGTTTATCATAGCTAAAACAACCCTTACGAAATAGCGCAAAAACGTTTATCATAGCAAAAAGAGCCTTGCGAAATTGCGCCAAAAACGTTTATCATAGCGAAAGATACCTTACGAAATTGCGCAAAAAACGTTTATCATAGAGAAAGGAACTTTTCCGACATGGCGTAAAAACCATTATCATAGTGTAAAAAACCTTACGAAATGGCGCAAAAACGTTTGTCATAGCGAAAGGAGCCTTGCGAAATTGCGCCAAAAACGTTTATCATAGCGAAAGGTAACCTTACGGAATTGCGCAAAATCGTTTATCATAGCGAAAGGAACCTTACGAAATTGCATAAAAACCATTATCATAGCGAACACAAACCTTACGAAATAGCGAAAAACGTTTATCATAGCGAAAGGAACCTTGAGAAATTGTGTAAAAACGTTTATCAAAGTAAAAGGAACCTGACGCTCCCTGGCGGCAGTATTTTGATCAATGGAAACGTAGAAAATGTGCTTAAAGTATTCTCCATAGCAAAACCTTTGCTAAAGAAAAAATATTTTCAAATATGTGTCTTGGAAGCAGAGATACTGAACAAAAAGTTTCTACATTTACGTTCCTAGCGGAAAGACTGTGCATTATTTCATGAGGATAATGTTCTCCGTCTTTACTGAAGCGAATGGCATCCAGAAAAAAAAATGTTTCAATAGGATTTTTAGAAGCAGAGATACATTTGCAAACAGAAGTGCACACTAACGCCACCTAGCGCTAGAACTGTGAACTACAAAAACCCACGAGTGCAGACAAAATGTTCCACAAGGTAAATAGTATGCTAAAAACACGGCGTTATAACACTTTTTAAAATCTGATTTTCAGAAGCAGGGATATCGAAATAAACAGTTTCAAAATGTTTGCACCCTTCCGGTGAAATTGTACATTTTTGGAGTAAAAATGAACAGGAAATGCTTCCGTGGTTATTATTAATCTGACCGAGAAAAGATTTTTTCAACAGCGTGTTTAAACGCATAGATTTTGCCGTAAATATGCTGTGAACGGAAACGTGAATTTATTCCGTCTAATGGCTAACCTGTGCATTAAGATAAATTTGGATTTATATATACAAAACATTTCGCTCTTCGACAAAGAAAGAATTTTTCAAATCGGACTATTAGAAGCAAAGATATTGAGAAAAGTAAGATATACATCTATGCCCCTGGTGGAAAAACTTTGCATTATTTTCAGCAGAAGGTATTATCATTTCTTCTGTTTTAAACAGAAGGTATTCACAAAAAGTTTTTCGTGGTCAGCGGTATATAATCACAAAAGAATTTTTTCAATCGAGTTTTCAGAAAAGCAGAAACACGTCGTATATTGCTGCAATACGTCAGAAATAGAAATATGCACTTACTCCGCCTAGTGCCAAAACCGTTTTTACCAAAAATTAGTAATTATATGCAGAACATTCCACACAAGGAGCTCTATCCCTTGTAAAAATAATTTTCGCAATCGGACTTTTAGAAGCACAGATATCGGGGAAATCGTAACTTGACTTTGCGCTCATTAGCGGAAAAACTAAACACTATACTTGAAGAAGAAACCGTACCAAAATACTTATAAATGGTGTCGAAGGGAAGAAATGTTTTTTAGAAGCGGCACCACGATGTGCGGCGATGAGTGGCAGTCGTCGCAATGGCTGGCGATAGCGCAAATCTGCCTCAGCTAACTTGCAATTTGCAGTCCTTGCCCACCCCGGGATGTCATAGCTGCCTGTACAACTTGTCAGTTGTCGTCCGCTGTGGATTATGTGGCTGCGATGGCTTGCCGTTGAAAGCGACGATAGAGGCAATCGGACCTCCGCCTATGTTCGCCAGTCCTATTACTGCGACGCACGTTACGTTCTTCCAATCACTGTCGCCATATTCGTAGAATAGTTGTTGCATACCGGTGCGTTTCCGCGGCGATGCGACGCAGGGAACAGCAAATTGTATGTATATCCCTATGAAGAAGCCTCTGGCAAAAGTGTCCGTTTGATAAGAGTCCTGATGATGCCTCTCAGTTATTCTCTCTCCTTGCACGTGCTTCCGCCACCAAAATCATTTCGATTCATTACTCCGCACGCTCATGCAAGGACAACCAAACTTAACTAGGCAGAGCCATTTTATATTCCTCACCTATCATGTGTTTGGCTCGCAACTCCGATGGTTTACATAACCCAGCTGTCTACACAGACTCACCAATTTGCATGGTGGTCCAACAAACATTTCCTGGTGTGGCATTTTCTATGTCTAGCAGTGTATATATTGTTACGCGGGGTCAAAAATGAGCTGGGAGAAGCCGCAATTTTTGAGAGGGCTTGTACGAGTTTTGTGTGCCTTATTTCCCCATGCCGGCCTCTCAGGAACGACTTCGCAAGTGGCAAAAAAACAAGGTTATAAATTTCCTTGTCTTGGCCTTCCTAGGCGTTAACCGAATTCCCGTGTAGAAACTTCGGAGAACGCTCTTTGGGATACGGAGCTGCTGACCAGATAAGGCAGCGCGCTTGTTGAAGGTCCAGCGAAAAAAGCTACAGTTGCGTGCATGGGGGGATGAACATCATGAGAAAGACCAGATGACATTCAGCAACTTTGTGCTGGGAGAGACAGCTTTACGAGTCTGCGCTCGGGACGAAGAAAGAGGAGGACACTTAGCAACACGGAGAGACCGGGGAAACAAGCTGGAGCGGACGCGCTGATATTTTCGCTCGGATCGCAGTGCAGAAGAAAACAGAAGACACGAAGGCGAATAGCGGACGCCAGGTCCAAAATGACCAGCCAAAGCCGAGCAGCAGGAACGAGCTGCGATAGTCCGCGACCTTGTTGCGCAACAAACTGAGAAGTGAAATGACTGCCGTCCGATCTCAGGACAAAAGAGACATCGTCAAGCCGAGCGCAGAGGAGACGCTCTTGAAACCAGCAGCCTTTACGGGTGCAGAGGGGACCACGCCTATGCTCCACCATCCTCCACCCTCTCAATCGGTGAGAAGAAGAAAAACGTGGTAAGATAGACGCTATCTCCTGGGGATAAAGATTCCTAGGCCATCAGACAGATTGGCCCACATAGGTGATACCCAGAGAGTGCGCCATCTCCCCGTGATTACTTGTGCGTGTGTGTGTGTGTGTGTGTGTATGCGTTTCTCCAAAGCGCTAAATTGGCGCAAAAATGCCTAAGGATTATCTAGAGGGCATGTAAGTACATTTTTGTTTTTCATTGTAAGAACTCGGTGAGTGGATCTCCGAAGACTAACGCCGGACACAGGATGTGTGAACTCCTTCGCAGAATGGTCATCTGGTCAGGAGTGATAACGATTCAGATTAAGACTAGTTAATAATGGTGCAGGTTATTTCTTCTCTTTAATTCTTATTCAAGCTGTTAAGAGTGTAATTAAATGTTGTGTTCGTGCTAAGTCCTTCTGATAATTATTGCGAGTGTGTGTTACGTGGTTTCCGGCCAATCAGCGGAATCCAAATTGCCTCTTTTGTTTTTAATTCTTGCTGTATTGCAACGAATTCATGCTCAGGGACGCAACCCTGATATAGGAGGGAAAGCGTAACAATATATTATAATTTAATTTCCTGGCATCCGAGTGGTCAAAGGCGCTCGTTTCTGGTTAATTTCCTGAGCTGCTTTCGGCTTTGAGTCCCGGATAAGGCACGGGTGGTGTAGAGAAGACACAATATATCTCGTGCAACCATAGATTTAATCCTACATACAGCTGCCACGGCACGATGTATAACACTTTCATCTAATTCACGCAAGCTTCAGAAGTATAAAATATGTATTTACATCTAAAACCAGTATGTACAGATAAAAGCAACTTTAAGAAACATTCAAGAACTTTTGAGTCTTCACAAGACTCATTATCAAGCCAAAGTGCAGCCCAATGTGCAGTGAACAAGACTATATATATATCTATATATGTACAAGTGAGCGACCTCTATCCTTTGGTTTTAATGTTCTAACATATTGACGCCAAGGTAATGGTAAATTACTGGGTAGATCTTCAGATCATCAAACCATGTGATAAAATAATCACATTGTTTGATGATCTATGTTACATTGAAGACCTACCCAGTAATTTACCATTACCTTGGCGTCAATATGTTAGAATATTAAAACCACCGGAACCTTAGATTAAATGTCGGGAAAGTATGATAAATTATCACATGGTTTGATGATCAATGTTGCCAAACCATGTGATAATTTAATCACATGGTTTCATGATCTCTGTTGCAATGAAGACCTACCCAGTAATTTACCATTACCTTGGCGTCAGTATGTTAGAACAATAAAACCACCGGATACTTAGATTAAATGTCGGGAAAGTTCATTTCTATTATTACAGCACATGTACGCTTAGATGTTGCTATAGTTACAGATGCATGACGGTCGTTTACTTGTACATGTATAGTCTTGTTCACTGCACATTGGGCTTCACTTTGGCTTGATAAAGAGTCTTGTGAAGACTCAAAAGATCTTGCCTGTTTTTTAAAGTTGCTTTTATCTGTACATACTGGTTTTAGATGTAAATACATATTTTATACTTCTGAAGTTTGCGTGTATTAGATGAAAGTGTTATACATCGTGCCGAAACAGCTGTATGTAGGATTAAGCATGGGTGGTGTACTGGATCTCTTCTTTTCCTGGAACCAGTAACCCTATATTAGGGACGGACGACTGCTTGTACCCTTGTGACGTACTGCAGCTGTAAAGCACATGTCAAGACGGCAAGTAGCAGTGATGAGCCCTTGCCCGTCTAGCTTAATTGGGAGAGCATTCAGCTCCGGAGCAGAAGGATACTGGTTCGAGTCCCGTTACCAGCAAAAAAAATTTTTTTTCATGTTGGCTCGAACGTAGAAATGGATCTACTGGCCATCAGGTTCTTCAAAAAATATTTGATATTTGTTCCATACATGGTCTGGATTTAATCAGAATTCTTTGTTCGCTTCGAAAAATGTGTGACACTTCTTTCACACATCGTCTCGAATTAGTGAGAATTCCTTTTTCTGCAGCAAGCTACTTCAAGAATGGTTTATGTCTGATCCAGAAACCTATAATTTCGTCCCTGGGATATACGTGACGTACTTACCTCACGGGGTGACGCCCATATGAAGTCGCAGTGATAAGCCCTTGACCATGTAGCTTAATTGAGAAAGCATTCGGCTCCGGAGCGATAGGATATGGGTTGGAGGACTTTCTAATCTACGAGGAAAATATAAAATATGCTGTAATGCATGTTCGTCATTAGCAAATTCACTTCGCGGCTTATGTAGCTCACAGATTTGTACTCATTTCAACTATCAGCACGGTCGCACCACAATTTCTTTCATATGCGGCACAAGAAGTAATTCCTTAGGAGTATTTCCTACGAAAAAAAAGCCGTGTCGGTGAAACATTTAATACCAAACAGCGAATGTTCCTCTGACAAAGAGAGCCAACAGAACAGAGAACCAAACCAGCTTGCGCTTTGTTAACGAAGTCAATTGAGTGCGAATATGGAGGGAGAAACGTAACGAAGCTAATATGATGTAATGTTCTGAGGAAGTGATGAGATAATTAACGAAGAACTAGTGGAGTCACGGATTAAGCAACAGAAATGCTGAGGCATTCCTATCGTAACTGATGACAAAAGATCTCAACAAATGACTATCTATTTCTCCCATCTTCCCGACTAGGGTTACACTGTTTTCCCGGAATCAGCTTTACAATTCCCAACTGGCTGAAAACAGATGCTACGATTTCAATTTCAATTCGAATTAGTCATCCTTAAATGCAACGACTTACAGTACTTCGTGCATTATGGCACTTTCCAAAGGAATTTACGAATTAATCATAAGGAATTATACATAATCAGGCTTGTCAACCGAGTTTCAAATTTATTCTTATTTTTGTTCCTGGTGTGGTACTCTTCCAATTAACTCAAATTTCAATTATATTTTAGTCTGCTACCGTTATGTTTCTTCAATTCTAATCTGTGTGACGTATACCTCTCATTTAACAAAATTTTTGACTTTCTGACTCTAATATAAATTTTCTTACTTCTCGGGGAAAGATTTTTCACATTATTTCCCTGAACAACTTGCGTTTGGCAAGACTGCCGGCGATTCAAATGTAAATAAATTGCTAATACGAGGCTGTTGAGGATGGAGAGATGGAACGTGTGTTGTACATACAGGGGTTGGGCAGAATAATGTGAACACCTAGGGAAAGATGGTTTTGCATAGCTAATAGAGTGTGAGACCACCTTTGTCATTCAAAAACGCCTGAATCCTCCTTGGAATGGACACATACAAATCCTGAATGGTGGTTAGGGGATGTTACACCATTCTTCATGCAGAAACTTCTCCAGGTCCTTAACATATGCAGGAGAAGGATAACAGTAACTTGTCCTGTTTTCCAACACAAACCACAGTGGCTCGATTATGTTTACGTCTGGTGATTAAGGGGGCCAAGGAAGGTGTGAAAGTTCGCCTTCATGTTCCTCAAACCGTGATTGGACACGCCGAGCTCTGTGAATTGGGGCGTTATCGCCTTGATAGATGGAATTCCATGCATGAGCCATTGGATGGACTTGGTCGGCCAAAATGGTTTCATACGCCCTGCCAGTCTTCCGTCCTTTCAAGGTGGTCAGAGGATCTGCTCAAAACTACGATATGACGAGCCAGAGCATTACAGAACCACCACAATGCTGCGCTGTTGTGATCAGACAGTCTGGGTTGTACGCTTCTGACGGTGTTCTTCACACGTTCTGCGACGGAGAATTGCGTGAATGTGGATTCATCCGACCACATTACACGCTTTCATGCATTGGAAGTCCACGTTGTATGCTCCTGGCACCACTGCCGTCGCCGTTGGGCATTCATCCGGGTCACCATAGGTTTTGCAATAGTAGCTCTGAATATCTTGTTCATACAGTTCCCTGCGCACTATTTTCGTTGATACTTGGGTCCGGTGATGCAGATTGAGCTCCGGACAAATTTTCGGCGCCGTGGTCTTCTTGTTACGGGTAACTATCCTCTTTAATGCTCTCCTGTCTCTATCAGTCAAGGTCGTTTTCCGGCAGCTCTAGTATTTCGCAGTGTTGGTTTTTTGTCACGAACACGGTATGCTGTCACGACGTTAGACACAGTAGCTCTCGATATGCCCACTACCCTGGCGACAGTTGTCACGGAGGCATCAACTAGCCGGCTAATTAATTACTACTTGATTATTGTCAACTAAAAGTGTTTTTGTGACAGCAACTTCTCCTTCGTTACTACGTTCATGTTCTTAAAGAAACAGAATACCTCAGAGGAGTCGAGCTACGACTTCGATTTTTACATGATATGCTAATCAGGCAATATCGCAAAAACAATTAGCATTTCGGCGTCATAGGCGCATGCGTACCACGTCTAGGCAAATCAGATCGAGCAACGTCACAGGTCGAAAACCGGGAGTACTTTTTTTTTCTTTTTTTTTTTTCTTTTTTTTTTTTTTTGTGCTTATTTTTTTTTTTTTTTTTTTTGTTATAAGCGCTATGTGGCTCGGTAGGCATTTCAGCGCTTGGTGAACAGTGGGTAAAGATGCCTCTTCGTCGTATAAGACAGTCGTACTGTGACGTACCTGCCAGCAGGACGCACATGACATAAAGGCAGATAGGATTCAGAACAAATGTCTGCGTAGCTCAGTTGGTAGAGCGACTTGTTCCGGAATAAGCGGCCTTGGGTTCGAATACCGGCGTAGACCAAAAATGACGGAGAAATTTACTTCGTTATAGTACAGTCACATCAGTGAGTTCAATAGAGGTTGAATTATCGGCATGAGAGACCGCGACGTTTCCCTCAAGAAGACTGCCGGACGTGTGGGGCGCAGTGTGGCAAGAGTGTACAGGGAATGGTACAAAGAAGGGCGTAGGACATGACGTGAAATTTCTGGAAGTCGTACACAAATAACTCCGAGGGACAACAGTGTTGCCATGAGGATGTCTTTCAGTGGCAGCTCTGCATCATCAACGGCATTGGCAGTGAGTAATTGTGGTTCATTCTTCCATGTCAGCTGTAACAGTACGTTTCCGGTTATTACAATTCGGACTAAGGCTTGCCAGCTCCTCTTTAGGCTACGATTAGCACCCAGCAACTGACTGGTAGGCTGCAATGGTGCATCGAACGAAGGAAGTGACGGGATGAATGGCAAAATATCATGTTCTCGAACCAAACGTGCCTCTGTTTAGTGCGAAAACGGTGGCCATATCTGTGTTCGCCGAATACAGCAGGGAGAGGCCTCGGAAAGAGTGTATTCGCATTAGGCATACCACACCAACACAAGGCTTTACGGCCAGGGGTGCTATCGGGTACGAAAGAAGATTCCTCTCGTGAGAGTCCGCACCAACGTAACAAGTGCCCGTTACGTCAGTGAAATTCTAAGGCTGATCAAACTTCCGTACATGCAGGACGTTCCCGTGGCAATACTTCAGCAGGACAATGAAGCATTCCATGTTTCAGTGAAATCACGTGCCATCTTCAAGAAAAACACGTTCCACTTCAGCCGTGGCTGGCTAGATCGCCGGATTTATCACTCATAGAAAATATCTGGGACATGCTCAAACGAGAGTTGCTGCGGTACGACCGTCGGCCAGCAACTCTTTATGGATTTTGGATGCGAGTCAATACAGCCTGGTTGGCTATTCCACAGGACACCATTCATATACACTTGTATTATATGATTCGATGCCTCAGCTCGTACATCAGGTGATACAAGTCAGAGGTAGCCACACCGATTATTAGCTACATCGACGCACCTGGTACGCATAACACCGAGATGCTAATAATTTGTTCTGTATGGCCTAAAAAACATATCCTGTAAAAATCAAAGTCGTAGCTCGACTATTTTTAGGTTTTCTGTTTTTTATGAACATGATTGTACTTCTTTGGAAAAAGTAAGTTGAAGTTTCCATAAGTGTTGATTCTTTTCACCCTTGCCGTTTATTTTAACGTAATAACTTAGAGTGTTCTATGTTCAATAAGTTTAGGGAAGTACACTAATCGATGGCATAAGAAAGTGCTTCAACAACTAAAAACATTGCATCTTATTCCGTTACAACTGTCGTGTTTAGTTTGAAGTGTACTCGGAGAAAGATCCCATAAATTCAGGGAGTCAGCTGGATAAGGCGTCGAAAAAATTGCTAATCCAAATCCTATTCCGAGAAGATAGTTTAAACGCACGCATGAATTTTTGCTAAGTCTTCTCGCTGTTTCTTCTAGTGTTCCACGTTTGTCTTCGTTAGCTACAGTATTTCTGAGGACAAATAACAAGAGAACATTGCTTGGAGTTGGCAAAACGTCCCTTCTACAGAAACTATGTTTTGTGGGTGAATTCCCAGACCGACAGAATTTTACTAAAAATTGGGGATCAAAAAGATTTGCTTCAGCGGTCGAAAGAAAATTTCCTGACTCGCTGTAAATGTGGTTGAATGAATTTCTTTATGGCCTCAGACTTTCCTATAACTACTCAAGGATAAAGTAATAGCAAGAGAATAAGGTAACTAGCAGAAAGATGAAGTAGTGAGTGTAGAAAGAAGTATATTTCATATTTTTCCTTTTTCAAGTTTTTACCAATATGTTTGAATATGTTACAAAAAAATATCGCCTGTAATTGGTCCCACATCTTAATTTTTTTCCTTTGTAGAATTTTATTTTCTCCTGACTATGCATCCCTCCAGTTTTTACTGAGGAATCAGAGACATGGTCTTTAATTAAATAAAGGAGACCCACAGAGGTGCGGAATAATAGTTACTTAAAGAATAAATTTACGGTTTATGGCAGCAGTTACCTAACGTTATGTTTGTTTCTTTGAGAGACACTAATTCTGAGCTCGTTAGGCTTACGTTCGTTTGAACTTCCCTGTAATACTCGCTGAACCGAGATAGATTGAAGCAGTAGACGTAGCTGAAGTTCTTAATTAAATATACAATGGCTAACTAAGCACTTCTAGATAAAGACTAGGTTCAGTAAAAGGCCGTACTTAGAGTATCCATTTCTTTTATTTACTTTCGTCAATAATAAGTCACTTATTATTGATGAAAGTAAATAGTCATTTTAAAAATTCATTTTTTTGTAAGTCATTCCACCAATTCTCTCTATCTTAGCAGTATACAACACTGAACTCGTTTCCTTCTAAGTACCTATTCGTAACAATTACAATGCCATGCTCAGAACAGCATAATCATAAAACGTGGTCAGTATCGAAAAGCAAGTGAGATTCTAAAACAATGGAACACAAACAGTGAGTGAGTGAGTGTCTACAAAAGTGAGAGTGATACATCCAAAAATAGCAGTACTTCACTTTTGCTTGAGCATACGTCCTTACATGTTGACCTGTTGTCACAAATTAGTCGAGCGAGAAAAATGTAGGATTCAGACGTAAAACGTTTAAGGAGAATAAACCAAATTTATATAAGAAGACAGGAACTAAAAAAAAAAGAAGGTTGCATTAGAGTGTCCGTCATAGTGGTTGCGGACAAAGAAGCATAGGGAGAGGCGTACCTGATGTTTTCAAGAAAGATAAGAAAAAGAACTTCTGAATCAGGAGAATGACAAAAGTGGATAGCGTCATGATCAAAGTAAAAACCCTCAAAGGGCAATTGGGCTGGACATATTGCTACAAAAACTGACCAACGCTGGACAGCTGAAATGCACACACCGTCCACTGAATTCGAAATCTTTTTGCAGACAGCAGGCGTGTGTAAACGTCACTTACGCATTGTATACGTGGTCACGTGCATCGCCACGTTATCTAGGCAACTATTTAAGACTGCTGTTCGTCAGTAATCATCAGCAATGTAAATCACAATGGGGAAAACAAAGGACCTTTCGGAGTTCGATAAAAGGGCTTATTGTGGGTGCCCGTCTGGCTTACCGACGATTTTGAAAAAAGCAGAGCTGACTGGTTTCTGAAAAGATGAGATATCCTGGTCCTTTAAACATTGGTGGAAAAATAACTCTCATTGTTTATCTAAGAGGCGTAACTGTGGCGCAACTACAATCTCTCAGGAACAAGGTCGCCCTTGTCCAAGAAGGACTTTATGTGTGCCTGTGTGCAGCAGTTGACCGAAGCATTCACTGAAGGTTGTTCCCGACCCATATCTCACAGCTAACTGTGCGCAGGGAATTGAAGAGGATTGGTAACGGCAATCGCGTGTCTATACGGAAACCACTGATTTCTAAGAAGTACCACACAGTTTGTCTACAGTGATCTCAGGAACACCGTGACTGGACACTGGAAGAACGTTTTGTGGTCCAATGAGTCCCAGTACACCTTGTTCTGTACAGACGATAGACAGGGAGTTTGGCGGGAGCCCCACGAAGCAATAGACCCAGCTTGCCTTGTAAACCCAACTCTAGGTTCTGGAGATGTTCTGTTGGTATGGAACGGGTCTCCTGATGTTGCTGGAAGATCAGGTGTCCTCCAAGGATTATCTGAACATTGTTGCCAATAAAGTTCATCCTGCTATGCTGACATTTTATCCAGCATGTGACGGCTATTTCATGGACGATAATGCTATTATTGTCAATCGCGCAAGATGTCTTCAGCAGTCGTTCAGCGAGCATGACAGCGGCTTGCACCGTTTTCCCTGGCCATTGCAAAGCCCGGATCCGAACCCCATTTAGAATGTGTGTTACATGTTAGTAACACAAATTCGGAAGCAAAATTCTCTGCCGTTAAATCTGATCCAGTTAAAGGACTGTCTGGTGAACACCTGGTATGCTGTAGGCGTAGATGCACTCCAACACCGTGTAGAATCTACGCCAAATCGCATACATTCTGTATTTCTGGCTACAGAAGGCCCAACCTGGTTTTGAATAAAAGTTTTAGTTCAGTGGCCCGTATCCGTTCAAAATACGGGCCACTGAATTCAGACTAATTAAACTGTGCCCGCCCGTTCGAGATGGATCCGGGACTCGGACGAATGTCCAGAAGCCGGTGCTTAAACCACTGCGCCTCCGGGGCGGAGGGCTGCCCTTAAAGCCGAGTGGTGAGCGGTGTAGTTTTGTGCCTAGTCGCCGGAGCAGGGACTGTGTTCGAGTTCCGGGTGGGGTATGGGTGCTGTGTTTGTCTTACGTCACTGGCTCTCTTCTTTCCCTGGAACCAGCATTCGAAAATCTCATTTGCAAAAATTAGTACAGTGAAACTTCGTTCATACGTTCCTCAGTTATACGTTTTTCTCTTTTGTACATAATCTGCGTTAGTCCTGATATTTTACTGTAGTTTCTATCGTTATACACAATTCATTTATACGCTTTTTCCCATTATACGCTAAATTTTGAATTTCAGATTATGAAAAATACACGGTTGTCTGATTCTTTTATACGACCCGTTATGTTACAGCTTTAAGAGAATTGAGACAGCGTTGTTTCTTGGTGAAGCCAATGTTGAACTTTAATTCCATGAGAGAAGGGTATGTTGTTTACTTTCGGTTTGGATGAAAAATTGGTTATGCATTTCATGACTCACACACACACATATATACGATTTAAGAACTGGAAATTTCTGGGACATACCTTTGTGGCTTAACTATTTCGTGGCATAGTGGAATAGATCTTTTTTTTTTTTTTTTTTTGAATTGGAGGTTGAACGACCACTGTGAGCAACTGAATGGGCTGTAAGCAGTCGCCCGTCCCTAATTTAGAGTCCCTGGTTCTAGGGAAGGGAGAGAGTCAGTGCTGTGAGACAAACACAACAGCCATGCCTCACCAGGATTCGAACCCGGACCCCTTACGGGCGAATGATCAGAGGCCATCGCTTAGTCCACTGCACCCCCGAGGTGGCAGAATAGAATCCTTAATGAGTCATCAATATTCAACATTCTGGTTTCAAATAGATACACTCAGGATCCGTAGAAACAAAAAGGGGGATGTTATTTCATGAGTTCCATACTGAAGCACTGGTCTCAGATTCTTCGTTGTGAGCATTTATCAGAATCAAGATTTTCACAGGCAGATAGTATCGTCAAAAGAGAAGTTTGATTTTCATAAGCTTTATGATTTATGCAATACTATAAAGCATTCTGTAAATGTCTTACCTCTTTTCTTTTCTTTCGCTCCCAATCCCCAGATAACTCAGGAGACCAATGCTGCAATGATTACACCCCTGCTGAGTTATCTAGGGAATGGGAACCACTTATTCATGTATTACGTGACGGATTGTTGTATCGAGAGTATGACATGTTTTAATTCTAATATAATCTCGTACTCATAAATCATCCTCATCATGATTTGCATACAAATTTCACAACAGCCACATCATATCACGTGACCAAGTAGTAGGGTATCCATGGTGCACAAGTGTATATATATATGATATTGAGATGGCGTTTATATCAGTACATCTGAAGATGAAGAGAGTGTCACTTCGAAAGTACTAATGTATGTTTTAACCTGTATATAGCATTTCATCTTTTAAAATAAATCGTGCTAAGACGGTATTCCATTGCAGTCTATTTATTTCTGTTGCACGAAGTCTTCTATCTTGTATAAAACCGTAACAGCACTCGGATCATGTATCTCTCGTTCATACCTTTTGACAGCAGAAACATGTCCAATAAATCATGGCAGCGTGTGCTCCTATTTATACCAATTAGACGATACCAATTTTCTGGTCATGTGTTGGTCTTATCTGCATAACGCATGCGCACCGAATAATTGCCTGACACAGGACGACTTTTCAAAACGCCAATGACTTTTGAATCACCCTAATATTTTTACAATAGTGTATAACGAAGTAAATTTCTCCGTCATTTTTATCCGCGCCGGGGCTCGAACCCGGATCCCCTCATTCCGGAATAAGTCACTCTACCAATTGAGCTACGCGGACGTTTTATTCTGATTCCTATCTGCCTTTATGTCGTGTGCGTCCTTCAAGCAGGTACGTCACATCTCCCGGTACGTTACAAGTGTTTTAGATTTTCAAATTTCGTTTACACGTTTTTACATTTATACGTTTTAAGGCCATCAACTAGAAAAACGTGTAACCAAAGTTTCATCTCTTGTAGGCTATATTACATAGGAGCACCTAGCGATTTTTAAATCTGCAGATTTACTGTCTCCTTATCGAGAAAGTTTCCTTTTCATTCAGAACAGAAAAATTATTTTTATACAATTTATAAATCTAGTTCTTCAGTTCACTTCTTTATTAAAATATCATAACGTTTCTAAACGTACATTTCCGATGTCACAACATATATAAATATTAACTTTATTTTAAATACACCAGAGCCAAATAATAATGAAACGCATATAGCGTATTAAATCCGTTTATTTTGTGGTGCTGATTACACCCCAAAAATAAACGGATTTAATACGCTACATGCGTTTCATTGTTATATATAATTATTTTAATTGTTCATAAATGTATTTTTGTTATACGAGCAGAGGTAATTGGAAACGCATTTCGCGGGAAAAACAAAAACTTGGGCTGATTTTTTTTCGTTATTTTTTTCCTGTATCTTAGACATACAAGGCACCGAGTGAGACTCAGTACGATTTGAAATTCGCCGTATTGAGTTTGTGCAAGAATGGTATCCATGACTACAACTCTCCGAAGATATGCCCTTTCTAAGGTCAGAGGGAAAAATATTTTCCCCTGCGTGTGTGAGCCTCGAGGAGAAGTTGCATGACGGGGATTTAATTAAAGTCTTCCAAACTCAGACGAATTCCTCCGGTCTTCAAGCATTGCTTCCACACATCCCTGAATCAAAAGATTCAAGAAAGAACTTGCAGAGTTGATTTCGTTCGTGAAGTAGACATGACAAAGCCCTTACAGAAAAATACCCTTGTACCAGCATATGAGTACAGATAAATCAGAGGTACCCCAGTTTCCATCTCCTCCTGAAAAGTTGAAAAATCTTCCGGGGAACTGCTTTACATTTTTAATCTACATCCCAAAGCAATCTAATAACGAACTTCAGAAGAAATACTTTCATATTCTCTCTCTTCAGATAAGGTCATTGTTCTTAATCATATGTGGATACAAGATATTCATGAGGGAAAACAAGTTTTCAATTGTTCCTCAGAAAAGTCCTTTTTCCTCTCTTAGTTCCTAAGTTTCTTCTACTCGCTCTATAATATCCTGACAACTAGGAATTATTACATGAAAGCATCTGTGTCTTTCCTTCCACAGTGATATGAAAAACGCAAGATCTCTAACTTTGAAAAGACCTGAAATTTTGCTTTATTATTCATTTTTCCCATTTGCTCTTAAAAAAATCTTCCTGCAGAAATGCACCTTTTCAGTGTTAGAACTATTTTTCTGGAATATGAATGCATCAGAGCTTCAGACAAGAAATCGTTCTGCTGAGTGGCTCTTTAATTTTTGCTGAAGTGTGTTCAGACGCACTCTTTTGCTCCTTCTTTATTCTCTGTTTATTTTTCCCAGTGAGGACTGCAAACACTTTTAAGTCTGTTTCGAACGCTTTCTTCTTAACGTCTACGTGGCCTTTCCAGCTTAAGGCATTTTTGATTGGCATCAATTTAAGTTTTCATTTAGGTAGACTATCTGTCATCCCTCATACACTGTAAGTGTTCACGCCTTTTCATTTACAGGATTTACTTTCGCCCAATAATTATGGGGATCCATAAGAAATATATATTTCATTATTATAAACTCACGGGGCAGATAGTTATGAGAACCCTGACACCACAAGTGGGCGTGTCCCACAGCACGTAGCAGTGACGTCATTGATAATTGTGTAAAACATATATCGCACAATTGGGAAAGGGAAGAACATTTCGAATTTGAACGAGAAATGATTATTCGTGCACGGAATGTTGAGGCCACCATCTTAGCAACAGTAGACATTGTTAGCTGTTCGTAGGCCGCCGCAGTGAAGGTGTGTAGAGGGAATGGTCCAAAGAGGGACACACAGCCATTCCACGTGCCGGGAAGGAGACCACCACTGGTTGACAGTCGAGGTAAAGCCACGGCTCACGATTCCACAATTAACGATACACTACAACCAGGACGTACACCGAAACGTTTCCAAGCACATAATGCAAAGATCTTGCAGACTGGCCTATGGTTCCGGCAGTCAGTTCTTAGGCTCACGTTGACCGACAGCCTACAGTGGGTACAGGAGCACTGCAGGAAACAACGACTGACAAATAATCGCCTAGACCAACAAATCGAGGTTACAGCCCAAATATCCCTGAAATTATTAACACAGCAATCAGACATATCTGAATTGGGTGTATTTCACTGTTTCTCACGTAACATAAATCACGTCAGAAAACTTAAAAATTACGTCGCCCTTGAGCGGTAATCGAACCCCCATCTCCCGATTTCCGTTCGAGCATGCTAACCGTTACACCACCCAGGAAGATGAAGTCTTGAGTATCTAAGTGAGCATGCTGAACGGAAATCGGGAGATGCGGTTTCGATTTCCGCTTTAGGGCGATGTAATTTTCAAGTTTTCTGACGTGATTAATGTTACGTGAAAAACAGTAAAATACACGCAATTCAGAGATGTCTGAATGCTGTGTTAATAATTCACATGTATTTCCACTTATTATGTGAAGAATTTTTTTCCACACTATCCAATATCCCAATAGACAGGTCCTTATTCGTCGGTCCGCTGGTGAATAGCTGCAAACAGTTTGCCCGGTTGGATGGAAATAGAGAAGCAACAGCATCAGTATCTTATCATGAGAACTGGTTTCATGGGCACTACTGTCATCCCTTATCCTCGTTAACACCCTCTCTCCCATATCCCACCGAGGCATTGTTTCGGATCAAGTTTTGCCATGCATGGTGACTGTGAATTCGAATGTCACTGGACGTTTTTCGATGGGCAACACCCGGTATCACAAGGTCCGCAATGGGGAGGAATTGTCCGAGGATTATGTCCAAGTACTTTTCATCAAGTGCCGCTCCTTCTGGTCCTGCAGGCACCATGTCCAGGCAGGGAGATTTTTTTGGCGATTCATCACTGTGAGCTACGCAAGGGCATGGTGAACAATATCCTGGAGAATGGAGATTAGGATAGGTGGTTCCTTTTTGGCTTTCTCATTCAGTGTCCCCTCTTCCTGATCATCATCATCATCTTTTCTTCTTCTTCTTCAGGACTCCTGCCCAGATAAAGATATTGCCTATTGATCACCATGAGCTGCACACAGTCATGGTGACAAATATTCTGGAAACTAAGAATTATGTCGAGGTGGTTCCTTTTTGACTTTCTCATTCAGTGTCCCCTCTTTCTGATCATCATCATCATCATCATCATCATCTTTTTCTTCTTTTTCTTCTTCTTCTTCAGGTCTCCTGCCCAGATAGAGTTATTGCCTATTGATCACCATGAGCTGCACACAGTCATGGTGACAAATATTCTGGAAACTAAGAATTATGTCGAGGTTGTTTCCGTTGCCTTCCTCATCAAATGTCAAATCTTCTTCAACTGCCATGCCCAGGCAAGGCTGTTTGGCGATTCATAACAATGAGCTCCGCACACTCACGGTGATGTATATTCTGGGGAAAGAGGATTGCATGAGGTGGTTTCCATTGCATTCCACATCAAGTGAATAAACAAAGACATCGCTCTTTCCATGTTTTACCAACACACAGCAACCGAAAAATTGCTATTCGGCCACTGCTGGGGCGTGGTAAAACGTGGAAAGAGCGATGTCTTTCTTTATTCACTGACGCCACGTATTTAGAGGATTTTCACTTTTCCTCATCAAGTGTCAAGGAGCAACTTCCATAAAAGACCCGGGTTTTAGGGATCAATCTGCGTTACATTCACGGAAGCTCTGGTAAACAGCGAATTGATTGGTGCGCAGCACAAGACTTAAACACGCAACAAGTGCGTACCATATACACATAAGTGCCAAAAGTCATGGGATAGCAGTATGCAAACTTTTAAGATCGTATAAATGCTACGACGCACGCCAGGATTTTTATCAGTTGCGAGGTGTAATCTCATGAGTCAGGTTGAACAGCCGGCAGTACGATTCTGGCAAGCCGAAGTGAATTATCGGAGTTTGAACGAGGCATGAAAGTGGGAGCCAGATGGATGGAACATTCAGTTTCCGAAGTTGCGCGAACATTCAACATTCCTCGATCCACGGTGTCACGTGTGTACCGGGAATATCTCATGGAAGGCATTATTACCAACCAATGTGGTCGACCACAGGTGCTGAATTAACGTGACCAGCGGCGTCTGACCACGATTGTCCATGCTAACAGACAACCGACACTGGCTCACATAACATCCACATTCAATTCAAGAGGTACCAGAGAAATATCCATCAAGTCAGTGCAGCGTAATTTAGTGTCCATGGGGTATGGATGACCCCCTAGAGTGACTTTGTTAACACTACGATATCGCACACAGCGCCTCACCTAGGCTCGCGAACACTGTAATTGGACCCTGGAAGACTGACAACATGTGGCGTGGTTCGATGAGTCACGCTACCAGTTGTTATGTGCTTATCGTAGGATTCAGGTGTGGCGCAGATCCCATGAGGCCATGTGGAAGCTGGTGGTGGTTCCATACATGAGTGGAGTGTCTTTACGTAACGGTTTGGTCCTCAGAAACACGTCGTTAACCTATAATCGCTTTGTTGTCCTGCTGGGTAACCATTTGCAGCCCTTCGTGGACTTCATGTACCCCGACAACGATGGGGTTTTCCAGGCGGACAATGCACCATGTCATGGAATATCTCATGGAAGGCCATGTCATATCGGGCTCAAGTTGTCCAAAATTGGTTCGAAGAGCATTCTGAATAGCTCCAACGAATAGTGTGGCCACCACGTTCGCCCGACACGGACCCAATAGAGCACTAACGGGACGTGGTGGAAAGGTCCATTCACACCCAAGATCCTTCATCCACAAATACTAGAGAAGTGTGGGCGCTGTTCAAACGGCACGGTTCAACATCGTTCCAAAAGTCTTCCGTCCACTTGTGAAATCGATGCCACGTCGAGTTGCTGCACATCCCAGGCTACAGGAGGTCCTACATGATACTAGGTAAGTATCCCATGATTGCCACTTCAGTGTATATAGACACGAGGCTGGCGATTAGCGAATTGCGACACGCCGGTGCTACGTGATTTTTAGGGAAACAAAAGAAAGCTTTTCATGCCCTTCTTATGCAATTACAAACTGATATTAAGTTTGTACAGATGTGAAATTTTTCCAAGTGGAACTTCTGTTTAAAGCATATTTTCAATGGCATCGCTGTTTGAAATATCACTTACTTTGCATCAGTTTTTTATGTAACAGTGTTATTTTAGTTATGGCTGTGATCACATATGAAGCTGAGCGCCACTTTTACAACAGGATTATTACCCTTGAAAAAGAATATAACTTTTCATGTTCTTCTGCTTTTTCTTGGCAGCATGGTTCGGTCCACTGCTGGACGAACGGCTCACCCCTTTGCTCTAAACTTAACCTTGTCTTTTGATCTGTTTTCACTTCCTGCAATTCTTTTTATTTTATGCAAACATGTTTTCCCGGTCTTTACCTTTTCTTGGCGTTCTAGTCCAGATTTCTATGTACTCATTCCACCAGACTATATTTCATCTTCCCTTTGATCTAGCTGCAAATTTCCCTTTCATTGTAGCTTGAAATCTGTTAATGCATCTTCTATCTTAGATGGTTGACTTATCCAGTTATTTATTTTTCTACACTCCGAAATTATATCTAACATTATTCTTTCCATAGAAAGCAATGGGAACGATTCCCATAAAACATTTACTTCACAGACACGTGAAAGGCGCTTAAGCATCATTGTCGGCTTACAGCTGTAATACGTTTTACTTTTCCCACGAGGCAATCCTGCGGAAAACTTGAAGATCGTGTCGCCCTGGAACGTGAATCGACGTGACTTTTTCTGTTCATTGATATTCTACTAGCCCGTACTATTTATTTTTTTAGGCAATCTGCCCAAGTTGTCGGGTTTTAATATAGGGTGTTTTGTATGGGCTGAAATCAGCTTGAAGGAATATATTCGCAGTGTAGGATGTGGGCCGAACACGGCTGGGAGGTGTTAACCTATGCATCAGAAAGCGTTGCTTTTCCTTTAGTATTGTTATTCAAATTAGTCACTTAGGGAGGTGATTGACACTAATCATTTATAACTGATTTCCTGCTAAAACTGCTTTAGCAACTGCGACGAATCTAAGAGAGGAAAGAAGATCTTTGAGTCATTTGTTTCTTCTCAGTGACATGTCTGTGTCAGGAATACTAGCCGTCCACAATTATGCCTTAGATCAAGGAGCCGGGGATAGAGTATTATAAGCAATCTCTTATACCCAGTGACAGGTTTATGGTCAGTACTGCTCAGGTAAGAGGAGAAAAAGAAATTGTTTGCCGTAACTTTCGTAAAACCCGGTCCCTATTCGATCATTTCTCTTTGGGGAGCGCAGAAACTTTTGGGCACCCTCTGGTTCGGGGTTCATAAAGGTTTTATGTTAGTTCAGGTCTCTCTCATACATCTTTCTTGCATCTGCGCCTGCCTGACAGCAATTAGGAACCCCAAAGTTGCATACCTTTACGTCTCGTACTCATTTAGGTAACATCCTAACCTTGTAATATTTGCATAAACACGCGCCAGGTGTCCTGAACCGCAGTATCTCTAACTTTTTGAGCAGTTTATTTATGCCAGATAGCAGAAATCTAAGCACTTTTAAGTTTGAGCTCATTATACATGTGTTTATTTAGCCTACCTATATTGCAAAACTCAAAATTTAGTGGAAACATCAAAAAACATAAAACACAATGCTATCAGTTTGCTATCCGCAAATCATGGGACTGATTCAATTACAGTGCAGTTTTCTTTTGCTTTACAATGTTAGAGTATCGGTGATGTATGATATTTGTCATCTAATTACAGTTGTGCTTCTATGCCGCGCTAATGACTAATCACAAATTCCATTAACTTCTAACTCCCTGAATTCCTTTCATGTTATTGGTTACAGATTCCATTAGTGCAAAGCTAATACCAGCCCACTTTTTTAAAAAATCAACCTTTTTGTTTTACAGTTGCCCACATAAAAAATAAGAACACTTTACCCAAGCTTGAATATTTTAAATGTGATGCCCCTCCTTTTCTTCGGCAGATGGTTAAGAAACAGCATATACGATATTTTATTTTTCCTTTGTACAATTTTGTTCTCTTTTTTTTTTTTCATTTCACTGACAAAAATAGTGTTCGTTAACAGATTTTATTTCCCCCGAAATTCTCTGCAAATTGATACCGGGAAAGTTAAAGTATTTCAGAGATTATAATTTTTCTTGCACGTCCTCCTATCTGTCGCTGTGTCTGTACTAAAATGCGGACAATATTGCCTAATTTCCATGCCCAAATTTTTGAAGGCAAGAAAAATCATAAAAAGAATAATAGGCTACTTAAATTTAGAAGTTACGCATATTGATTGCCATTCAGTTTTTGTTTTGATTAGCAAAATGATGAATATATTTTTGACTAGTCAAACAAAAAGCGTAGTCTTGGCTAATTTCAAATGTAAGCCTTGGAATTATGTAGCGTTGGGCTAATTCCAATAGTAAGCCTTGGGCGTGCTCAATCTTATAATTATTCCAACTATAAGACTGGGAAATCAGTAGTCTTGGAAAAGTTCCAGATGTGATCCTTGGAGTACGTCGTCTTGGATTATTTCGAAGTGTAGGCCTACGAATCTCAGTATTGGAATTTTTCTGACTGCAATCCTAGGTTAGTTTTGGACATATTTAGACTGTAAGGCTTGGAAGTGCGTTGTCTTGGAATTATTCCATTTGTAAGTCGAAGATGTACGTAGTCTTAGTATTTGTTCAACTGTATACCTAGGATGTGCTTAATCATGGAATTATTTCATCTGGGAGTAGAGAAAGTTCTTGCTGTTGGGACTGCTCCAAATGTTATTTTAGGAAGTCCGTTGTCTTGGAATTATGCCACGGTAAGCCTAGGGAATGCCTTGTAGTTAATCTAGTTGGAAACCTAAGAAACGTCCAATCTTCGAATTAATCCATTTGGAAGCCTACGAAATCTGTAGTTTGGGAATTGTGCCAATTGTAATGAAATCTGTAGTTTGGGAATTGTGCCAATTGTAATGAAATCTGTAGCTTTGGATTGTGCCAATTGTAATGAAATCTGTAGTTTTGGAATTGTGCCAATTGTAATGTAATCTGTAGTTTTGGAATTGTGCCAATTGTAATGAAATCTGTAGTTTTGGAATTGTGCCGATTGTAATAGAATCTATCGTTTTGGAATTGTGCCGATTGTAATGAAATCTGTCCTTTTGGAATTGTGCCAATTGTAATGAAATCTGTCGTTTGGGAATTGTGCCAATTGTAATGAAATCTGTCGTTTGGGAATTGTGCCAATTGTAATGAAATCTGTCGTTTGGGAATTGTGCCAATTGTAATGAAATCTGTCGTTTGGGAATTGTGCCAATTGTAATGAAATCTGTCGTTTGGGAATTGTGCCAATTGTAATGAACTCTGTCCTTTTGGAATTGTGCCAATTGTAATGAACTCTGTCCTTTTGGAATTGTGCCAATTGTAATGAAATCTGTTGTTTGGGAATTGCGCCAATTGTAATGAAATCTGTAGTTTGGGAATTTTGCCAATTGTAAGCCTATGTAGCATTTTACCAAGATTTCGACATGAAATGAGAATATTAATATTATATGATGCACAGTTTTATTGTCATATGGAGCAAATGTATCGTTAAGTTTGCTTTCATATTTAACATTATCACATTTTCTGTTCTGAAATTTAATTGAAGAGAAAAATTCAGACACCTGTCATTTTCACATAAGCATTATCACATATTTAACATTATAAAATTATCATATTATATTTCTTCATTATCAGTATCTTTTTTTCATTATCTTTTTTCATTACCATAACATTATCATATTTTCTGTTCGGAAATTTAATGAAGAGAAAAATTCAGATGCTTGTCATTTTCACATTAACATTATCACATATTTAACATTATTACATTATCATATTATATTTTTTTCATCATCATTTTTATTGTCATAATATTATCGTTATCATTTTCATATTTAACATTATCGCATTGTCTGTTCGAAAATTTCCGAAAATCGCTATCAAAGTAAGCAACAGGGACAAGAATTTCATTCAAAGGGCGTAAACAATCTCATAGAGCCTTACGACAGGTATCTGAAGTTTTTGGAGACTATGTTGGTGACTATTTTTTTGTTGGCTCTGTTGGTGAATATTCTGATCTTGCATCCCCATTAAAAAACAATGTGCAGCAAATACTTTCTCTTAACAAGAATATTTTTTAAAGTAAAAATTTTATTTGTAATCACAATACCAGGAAAATATTTATTCATTTTAAACAGAAATCGATAAAAAAAATCGTGGCCTGGATATCATTATAATCTCGGAAAATAATTAAACTACGTAACATCTAAACGATTAGTGCTATGCTTTTCATACTGTAAATAGCTGTTTAGAGCTACACAGTATAGTATTAAAATAAGTTGCATTTCTGCCTAAAACTACCCGTATTAGAATGGAATATTGTAAGCGATACATTTCTTCCATTTATTGAGTTGATTTCCGCTTTTCGGAAACTAGTTTTACGCTATGTTATTGTTCAGTCTCGTCAATAAACCAGTATCCCTGGAAATGACACTTTTTCATAAATTGTAGCAGAATATGATCGTGTTTTTTATACTATGGAAATTTATAACAATATTATTATAAATTTTCATTTCGATCATTTTTGCTACAATTTATCGAAAACTGTCAAATGCCAAAAATATACAACGTTTCGGCAGGGCGGAAATCAATTTAATAAACAAAAGCTACTTTCCTTCGGACAATTCAGGGATATGTATTATTTAAGGCAGTTTCATCTAGTTTTATCGAAGACATAAAATAGTCTTAATACTCTTTAATCTGCTTAGTAAAGTTTTCTTATCCGAAATATTGCTTATAAAAAAAGCTTCCCACTGTGCAATGCTAATTTTTTCTCACTCCAAGTGCGCCGAGAAAAGGAAAAGAAATTAATTAAAACCCTTTACCAGTAAAGCGCAAGGTCAATTCGTTGCCACGACCTACATCAGAAGCTCTAAAGATAGCTTCAATGGCTGTTAGGAGTAAAGATTGTCACGGTTTTGCTTGTTTTGATAAGCCACGGGCAGTGTACCTAGTATCGTGGCAAAATAACGTTTCTTGTTGCTGCAATCCCCCCCTCCCCTCCCCCCACACACACAATTGTACTCTCCTAATGTATGAGAAAGTATTGTAATCGGAAAAAACTTCAACTTTCACATTTCAGCTCACATAGTGTTTCCCCGAACATGATTTTGCTGCCTTTACGGGGTGTTTCTGCGTGTGTCGTTTGTTGCCAACATAACTCTAAAGGTATCCCACCACTACGTTGAGGGCACTTTTTTTGAAAAAATGCAAGAATGGTTTTTTTTTTGTTTTTTTTAGGAAGGCTAGCACACAAAAACACATAAACGTTGAAAAAAATGATATCAATATAAATTTTCAAGAAATTGGTAAATTTGTGAAATAATTTAAGGAAATATGCCTTTACGGTAAACGCTCTGAATAAAAAAAGTTACAGATATATGATGGCATATAGTGAATATATGCCATCATATTGATATCATTTTTTTCAAAAATGATATCAATATGATATATTGAGCGGTGACATCGTCTATTTACATTATCTCCATGTATTTGAAATATATTCACCATTTCTATCGCCCTTTGGATTTATCTGCTGTAATTAAACAGTTTGCTCTGTTGAATGCCACTAGATGGCGACACATCAGTTTCCGAGCCCATCAATAAGGATTTGTGTAGTCAGATGCTGACTGATAAACCACGCATAGTTCTGTGAATTGTTGACACCGTAGCGTAAAGCAAACGCACTCGGCTAATTTTCGGTAGATCTGGGATTCGATGCCAGAGGTATCGAAAGAATAATTTTTCAGTTGCTATGCGTTGTTTATATAATAACGTGGATTGAGCGATGACGTCGTCTATTTACATATGATGGCCTTTTTTGCATCAGCATATGCTCATGACTATTATCGATGCAGTGAACTAAAAGGTAAGTGATGTTCCTAAACACTGCTGAAGTACACTCATTCTTACATGCATTAGTGCGAATTTTCGACACATTTCTTCACTATGTTGAATTTAAATAGCTATAACCTACCTTTGAACTGACAAACAGCAAAACTTTTAGTTCATTGCATGCACAATATTATAAGAAAGATGTATACAAAGTTTCATCAATTTATTTACATACCTTTTGCAGTTATCAGGTTTTCCGTAAAGAGTTAAGGATGAAAATCTAATTTTGCAAAAAACGCGTTTCAAGTGTCACTTCCCGTTCGTTTGACACCTGGGTTTAGATATTCCGATTGCTGTAACTCTGTATCTATTCATCGTAGACAAAAAACAAAAGCTATTTTGGAATCCTATAGAATGGGGCTTTTAAATGAACGCATTTTCACAAAATGTTAAATTTGGCCCAAAACGACCTTTTCAACGTAGAAGATAAAAAAAACAGCTCATAAAAGATAGAACGTTTGGAAGGAGTCGAGCTACGACTTTGATTTTTACAGCACATGTTCACTAAGCAATACAGAACAAATGATTAGCATCTCGGTGACAAACGTACCAGGTGCGTCGATGTAGCTAATAATCAGTGTGGCCACCTCTGGCTTCTATCGCCTGCTGTGCCCGGTGAGGCATCGAATCAAATAATGTCTGAATAGCTCCCTGTGGAATAGCCATCCAGGCTGTATTGGCCCGCGTCCAAAGTTCATCAATAGTTGCTGGCGGACGGTTGTACGCTCTGAGGTATTGAATGAAATAATGTGTGAATGGTGTCCTGTGGAATAGCCATCCAGGCTGTATTGACCCGCGTCCAAAGTTCATCAAGCGTTGTTGGTGGACTGTCGTACGCTCTGAGGTATTGAATCAGATAATCTGTGAATGGTGTCCCATCGAATCGCCATCCAGGCTGTATTGACCCGCGTCCAAAGTTCATCACGGGTTGCTGGCGGACGGTTACACCGATGCACCTGTCGTTTGAGTATGTCCCAGAGATTTTCTATGGGTGATAAATCCGGCGATGTGGCCAGCCACGGCAGAAGTGGAACGTTGTTTTTCCTGAATATGGCACGTGTTTTCGCTGCAACATGCGCTGTGGTGTTGTCCTTCTGAAATATGACTGCGCGATGTCTTGCAGTAGAATGTCATTGACGTAACTGACACTCTTATGGTGTTGTAACATCACAGACACTCGATCACAGCAGAAAACATTTATTACTTTACACAAAAACATGAACTGGAATACACTCCGCGGTACAAACTGAACTTGTTGTCTTAGCCAAAGCTCGGCATGTCCTACTCCTTCAATATCTCTCACGCAACTCCCCACATCACTCACTTCTATCTTTGGTCTGTAACATCACAGACACTCGATCACAACACAAAACATTTATTACTTTACACAAAAACATAAACTGGAATACACTCCGCGGTACAAACTGAACTTGTTGTCTTAGCCAAATCTCGGCATGTCCTACTCCTTCAATATTTCTCACGCAACTCCCCACATCACTCACTTCTATCTTTGGTCTGTAACATCACAGACACTCGATCACAACACAAAACATTTATTACTTTACACAAAAACATAAACTGGAATACACTCCGCGGTACAAACTGAACTTGTTGTCTTAGCCAAAGCTCGGCATGTCCTACTCCTTCAATATCTCTCACGCAACTCCCCACATCACTCACTTCTATGTTTGGTCTGTAACATCACAGACACTCGATCACAACACAAAACATTTATTACTTTACACAAAAACATAAACTGGAATACACTCCGCGGTACAAACTGAACTTGTTGTCTTAGCCAAAGCTCGGCATGTCCTACTCCTTCAATATCTCTCACGCAACTCCTCACATCACTCACTTCTATCTTTGGTCTATCGATCACAACACAAAACATTTATTACTTTACACAAAAACATAAACTGGAATACACTCCGCGGTACAAACTGAACTTGTTGTCTTAGCCAAAGCTCGGCATGTCCTACTCCTTCAATATCTCTCACGCAACTCCCCACATCACTCACTTCTATCTTTGGTCTGTAACATCACAGACACTCGATCACAACACAAACATTTATTACTTTACACAAAAACATAAACTGGAATACACTCCGCGGTACAAACTGAACTTGTTGTCTTAGCCAAAGCTCGTCATGTCCTACTCCTTCAATATCTCTCACGCAACTCCCCACATCACTCACTTCTATCTTTGGTCTGTAACATCACAGACACTCGATCACAACACAAAACATTTATTACTTTACACAAAAACATAAACTGGAATACACTCCGCGGTACAAACTGAACTTGTTGTCTTAGCCAAAGCTCGGCATGTCCTACTCCTTCAATATCTCTCACGCAACTCCCCACATCACTCACTTCTATGTTTGGTCTGTAACATCACAGACACTCGATCACAACACAAAACATTTATTACTTTACACAAAAACATAAACTGGAATACACTCCGCGGTACAAACTGAACTTTTTGTCTTAGCCAAAGCTCGGCATGTCCTACTCCTTAAATATCTCTCACGCAACTCTTCACATCACTGACCACACGCTCAAGTCATTAAATGTCAATGTATCATTCCGCACTTTTGTGCGTGGAAGTTCGTATTTTACAGCGGTACGGACTCTCACGAGAGGATTTCTGATTTCGTACTCGATAGCACCCCAAGCCATAATACCTCACATTGGTGCTGTGTGCCTGGTGCGAATACACTCTTCCCGACGCCTCTCCCGCTGTCGTCGGCGTACACAGATGGGGGTGTGATTTTATCCTAAACAGAAACACGTTTTGTCCGAGAACACGATATTGTGCCGTTCATCACACCACTTCTTTCGTTCGATGCACCATTGCTACCTGGAAGTCCGTTGCTGCATTGTCAAAGGTATCCTGCCAGCACCCGGACGCCAGATACCGGGGGCGGCTGGACACTTCAATCAAATTTTTGGGTTGATAAATTAATATCGGTGACGTGAGAGAAGTTGAGAAAACGTTTTACTGTGGGAAATCGTAATGCTACGTTGCACGTATTTTTTTTTTTTTTTTGTAAATAATTCATTATACATGTATAATTCAACAGAAAAGTCTTGGAACAGAGAATAATTTTTACTGTTTTATTCAGTAACGGATAAAGGCTTAAAAAATTTTAATCCTTTGCTACCGCGAACAAAGGATTAAAAATTCGTTTTCTAAATTATTTTTTTAAATCTTGAAGATTTCAGCATTCATGATGTATGTGACCAGCGCTATGACAATGGGGCCATTATGAAGGAAAACACAATGAACTTCAAAAAACGTAATTTTTCGGCTTAAAACCCTTATGCATTTCACGTACTTTTAACAGCTCATACTTTAAATCTGGTTTTAAAGAACGACGAACAAATGTCCCTACATGTGAACATTTTCAGCATTTTTCAAGAAATATGTGCTTTCTTTTCTGAATTACCTTACCGTTGGCAAATTTTAAAGAAAGAGCTTCCAGGGTTGACCGTAAAACCGTGCCCTATAACATGGTGGGAAAATAAAATCAATGTGATAAAGGTAACAAGGACTGGGCTACAATTTCGATGTAATCCACGATATACGTATTATATTAGACTTTTTAGTTAGAATAGTTAAAAAGGCGTCCGTCATGTTCAATGTTATATATACAGGGTGCATAGGAAAGTCCCTTTAGCCTGGAATAACTTGCGGACGGAGAGAGGTACAGTCATGCAAGTGAGATAACGGTATAGTAAAGCTTCTATGCCCGATCGAATGCAACCGATAGCAGCGCCCCTACTGGCGAAATGCGGAAGTTAGCCATTGCAAATCGAAAACGAAAAGAGATAGAGCAAAATTTTCAATTACAAAGTTATAGAGCATCAATTAATTAGTACAAAAACGACATTTGCTTCACACGGATGCATTGTCACCTGAATACCCTAAAATGTCCGAAATCGATGCGCGACGATTCGAATCTGCTTATTCACATTTCGCAAATGTAGCCGTATGCAAATGCAGATTGTGACGTTGTACCGTACCTACGATATAAAAACCAGTCGCAGGATGTACCCTGATTAGAAGTTTAGGTCTACGTACGATGTGTGAGAATGGTGAGCTTGGATTTCTGGGGTTACGTAAAAAATCAGGTGTATGCAACAGCGCTTACAAATCTGCTGGATCTACGTCGTCGTGTTACAGATACTTGCAATAGTGTGACACGTTCCATGGTGAGGAATGTGCATGCAGAGTTACTTTCACGAATACAAATGTGTATCTTGAGCAATGGCGAGCTCTCTTCGAACATACTCGACATTAACTGTTTATCACTGTGCGCCAGTTTGCCTTTTTTGTTTTGTTTTTTTTGTCTGACGTCATCAAACTGTATTGACATAAGTACGCATTTATGCAATAAATTGTGTGTATTTGCTCATACTTATTCCTGTTCCCTTCAAACGTTCACACAAAAGGTCGCGCATCGATTTCGGACATTTTAGGGTATTCAGGCGACAATTTATCTTATCCGTGTAAAACAAATGTCGTTTTGTACTAATTAATTGATGCTCTACAACTTTGTATTTGGAAATTTTGCTCTATCTCTTTTCGTTTTCGATTTGCAATGGCTGACTTCCGCATTTCTCCACTAGGGGCGCTGCTATTGGTTGCATTCGATCGGGCGTAGTCGCTTTACTATACCGTTATCTCACTTGCATAACTGTACCTCTCTCTCCGTTCGCAAGTTATTCCAGGCTAAAGGTACTTTCCTGTGCACCCTGTATAAAATTTCGGTTGTCCATCGGTGGTCCGTTCTTCTGGCAATATGTCCAGTCCATTGCCATTTCAGGGATTTTGCTCTGATCATGACGCCTTTCTTGTCATTCTCCTTATCGACGAGCTCCTCTCTTCTTATCTTTCTTGTTTATATATACATGTGCCTCCCCCCCCCCCTTCATCAGGAAGCTGTAATGTTTATCATCGTACATGACGAAACTTTTTTTTTTACCGGTGAAGCGGACATTTGTATAAATTGACAGAGAGAGGAAGCTGACTTCTTGGATTATTTGTAGCGTCATCTGAACTAGAGTTTTACAGATTCTTTTGACCTTCAGGTTTATATGAGACAATTGTGTTTTATGAAAACTCTTAATTTTCGGGAAATATAAAATAATGTTGCTAAGATATTTATTTCATATAAAAATGAGTAAAAATTGGAAAATACTCTCGTACAAGGGAGGCTGCATATCTGGGCATGCACCCGGGCGGAAAATGCCCTTGGCGCGCCCCTGTATCCTGATGCAGAACGATCACTCAAAGACATCCTCGTCAGATGACGGTTGTCCCTCGGCGTTGTCTGTGTACAACGTCCAGAACTTTCTTTTCGTGTCGTATGTCCTTATTCCTTGCACGCTCTTGCTACGATGGACACACTGTGCCCAACACGACCGACAACCTCCCGGAGAGATATACTGCAGTCTCTCATGCCGATAATGGGACCTCTATCGAACGCGCTGATATGACTGTACGACTGTCTTATACAACGACTAGGCATTCTTACCGACTGCTGACCAAGCACTGATATCAAATAATATTTAACGCTTAAAGAAGGTCAACTCTCATAGAGATAACGTAAAACAGGCGGCAACAGCGCCACCACATCTTAAGAGATAATATGCTCTGCGGGAAAGTTAACATTCAGGTGCAAAACACTTTAGGGGGACTACTGAAGTGAAGCTTTTCTTTGATCCACGATGGTTTCCTTCGATCTGATGACTATTTGCATAGAGCAGTTTTTTGTTGTTGTTGCTGTTTTCTGATATCCCGCCCATCCCTTATTTTGGTGAGAAAAATATGCAATAACATTAGTATTACTATTTAAATTAAATTTCAGCAAATATTACAGTTAGGCCTAAGGATCCGTACAAAATGCAGACATTCCCTAGTATTTGGCATTACTGAAAATGTTTCTGAAAAACTGAAGAACAAACAAAAGCCTTAACTAATCCGATTGGCGTAAGAAAATTAACGGGTATCAAACAATTGGTCGACAAACGGTTGGTCGACATAACGATTGGCCGACACACGATTGGCCGGCGGTAACGATTGGTCGACATAACGATTGGTGGGCATAACGGTTGCTCGACAGAAATGATTAGTCGACATAACGATTGGTCGACAGCACGTTTGATCGACATAACGATTGGTCTACGGTAACGACTGGTCCATATAACGATTAGTCGGCATTGGTCGACATAAAATGGTCAACGGGAGGAATCATTCTCCTAAACCCAGAACAGCGGATTTATCCCACGCTCTATATTATTTTCTTACTTATACTGTTTTTGTTTTGTTTTGTTTTTTTATTTTAGAAGCAAAGTCAAAAAAGTGTAAAAGGTATTTATTTTACAGGCCCTCCAGCGTTGTGCTGTCCAGCGCCTGTGCTGTTTCGTGTGTTTCCCTATAAAACTGCCCCTGGCCGTTTCGCGGATAATGCGCTTCTATTCTCAAGCAGAAAGAGTAGATGTGACGGGGCGAATGGGAAAAAAAGGAAGAAAACTAAACAGTTTTGCATTAGCTCCATGTGAACTTGAAAACAAGAGTTAAAAAGAAAGGGCGAGAGAAATTGTTTGACTCCATTGAGAGAAGGCATTTGGATCCGAGGTAAGTTCCATCCAGAGTGTGCACGTGAATTCCGAAGGCGCAGATTCATCGCCGACGTGTGAATTACCTCTCCAGAATTGGTGCAAATCAAAGTAAAGAGAGCAACAATGAACCTTGGAGCCAAGAGGAAAGGTAGTAAAGTCTATTCATTATACGGAAAGTTTATGAAGAAAAGGAATACTCAGGTGAAGTTCTACTTCTGATGATTGTTTATTTTACTTCTGATGATTGTTTATTTTGTTCGAGAGACACTCACACTGCGCTTTAAACAAGAAAAACTCTGTGAATCTTGTGCTTAACGTAAAAACTGTGAACATTGGGCTTATTCTACTTTAGAGAAGTCCATGTGAAGAAATTCATATTTCAAATATTAAAAGAGTATTCTCATTTGAAGAAGATTTTAAGCTTAATTAAGCGACAGATAAACTCACCCAACTTTGATTTCCTATGTGTAACCCATTCTCCATCCTAGAAGTAATTATTCCATATGTTTGAGAAACTATTTCTCCGAAGAAATAATTCTTCCTTTATACATGGTTTGCATTTAATGCTATGTGCCTTCGCACACATCCACAATCACTAAATCATGGCTAGATGAATATTCCACAGATTATTGGCATATTTTCACTGTATTCCATGCATTTACTTCATTCAGTAAACTAGAAAAGCTTCACTCTCCTGGAGGGAGATTCGAACCCGCACCTCTCGATTTCCGGTCGAGCATGCTAGTCATTACACTACCCAGGAAGACAAGGAAATTTCAAGCAACTGAACATGTATATATATATATATGACCGCCAATAGCGGTATAACTATACCATCGGGATTAGAGGAAATGCTATCCCACACTCACCAACTTGGCCAGCGTGGTAAGTTATGGCCAAACCCCTCCAAAATGACTCCTCAACTTAAATCTTGGCCCTCAGTCTCCGGCAGCTGGAATGTACCTGGCCAAGGCAGCGGCCAGTGCGACATGAAGGCAGAGGGTGCTAAGAATCCCCGGAGGACCGGACTAGGCTGCCATCTGATGCTGACCTTGGCTACGTATAATGGACGCTTCCTATCTTCTGATTCATAGCTTCTTGAATTGGAAGAGGAACTACAAAGAATCAAGTGGGACATCGTCGGGCTAAGTGAGGTAAGGAGAAAAGGAGCAGATCTCATTGAACTGAAAAGTGGACATCTCTTCTACTATCGTGGGACTGATACTGGAAGAAATAGTGGTGTTGGATTTACAATAAATAAGAAACTGAAGGATAAAGTTGTAGAAGTTGAAAGTTCCTCGGACAGAGTTGCACGACTCGTTATCCAACTCTCGAGAAGATACCAGGCTCAGATAATTCAAACTTATGCACCCACCACAAGTCATCCTGAAGTAGAAATTGAAGAATTTTATGAGGAAATTCGTCATATAAATAATAAAGGTAAGCAGCATTTGAAGATAATTATGGGAGATTTCAATGCAAAAATAGGGCAACGGCAACAGAATGGAACTTCAGTAGGTAAATTCGGTCACGGCAACAGAAACCAGCGTGGAAATACTCTCGTTGAATTTGCAGAGGCAGAAGGGTTTTTCATCTTGAACTCCTTCTTCAAGAAAAAGCCACACAGGAAATGGACATGGAGACATCCAAATGGGACGACAAGTGAAATTGATTTTATTATGTGTAACAAAAAATTTGTCATAGAAGACTGCAGTGTGCTAAACAAGTTCAACACAGGTAGTGACCATAGATTGGCGAGATGTAAGATGCACCTCAACACTAAACTTGAACGTGGCAAGCTCATAAGACATACAAAATGTATTGACATAACCACCTTAAAAAACACCATAATACCTTCAAGTTGGAACTGAAGAACAGGTTCTCTGCTTTAGAAGGCCTAACATCGGAAGAAGTGGATATTTCTGAAGTTAACAGAAAAGTAACCAAAGCTCTTATGGAAACAGCAACACAATTAGCTGGGTCTAAAAACAAGTTGCATGTGAACAAATTATCAGGAAAAACCAAAATGTTGATGCAAAAAAGAAGAGAGATGAGGACAACTAAAGAAGATGTGACTTCCAAAGTGGAATATATAGAGCTATGCAAGACAGTACGAAAAAGTATTACTGAAGACGTAAGGAAATTCAACTGTGAACTAGTGAGGAAAGCAATTGAAAACAACCAAAGCCTAAAGATAGCAAAGGGACATCTCAGTAAGGGAAGAAAACAGATTATGGCACTGAGAAAAGAAGATGGTTCTGTAACAAGAAATAGAGGCGAAATTTTGACAAGAGTGAAAGATTTCTACTCCAAATTATATGAAAGGGATGATACATGTACTCCAGACATCATGAAAGGTACCAGAGTTCTTCAAGTCCTCCCAGCAGCAGTTGCACATGCAATCAAGAACATGAAACAAGGAAAAGCTCCAGGAGAAGATGGAATTACTGTAGACATCATACAACAAGCCACTGAAGAAATCGAAACAGTACTCGCCCAAATTTTCACTCGATGCCTTATTGAAGGGAAGACCCCTGAGGATTGGAACAACGCTACAATGATCCTGCTACATAAAAAAGGTGACATTGAGGATCTCAGGAACTACAGACCTATCAGCCTCCTATCAGTAGTTTATAAAATCTTCACTAAAGTTCTTTCACACCGCTTGAAGGTGACACTGGACATGGCTCAACCGAGAGAACAAGCTGGATTCAGGAGTGGCAACAGCACTATAGATCATATCCACGTACTGAGAGAACTAATTGAAAGAGCGAGGGAATATGAACTTCCATTGTGCATGGCTTTTATCGATAATGAAAAGGCATTTGATTCGGTGAAACCATCAGCAGTTACAATGGCTCTGAAATCCTGCGGTATTGAAGATGCATACATTAATATTATTAATAACATCTATGAAAATGCAAGTGCAAAGATTAGGCTGTTTGAAAATACAACACACGTAAAAATTGGAAAGGGAGTGAGACAAGGTGACACCCTATCTCCGAAGCTCTTTAATGCCATAATGGAAAATGTCTTTGAATCACTGAACTGGGAAAACATAGGGATAAAGTTTAATGGAGTTTATCTAAGTCACCTTCGTATTTTGGACTATATTCCGAGGGACAGGAAAAGACCCAGAAGAAGACCCCATGGAAGATGGATGGATGAAATTAGAAAGTATGCTAGAGTGGCATGGAGGAGACAGGCCCAAGATAGACAATTGTGGAAGAAATTTGGGGAGACCTTCATCCAGCAGTAGATTGATAATGGTTGATGATGATGATGATGAGGATGATGATATAGATGGGTCATAGTGTGTAACGAGACCACAATGGGCAGAGGTAGTGATTTCACGGACGGTCAAAACGGAATGATCATCGGCTACCGTGCCAAGGGTGGAAGCTTCTTAGAAACAGCAAACTTCGTGGGCTGTTCGCGAGGTGCTGTAGTAAGGGTGTACCAAGAATGGACCGCTGGCACACTGAGTACCTCTTGACGTCATAACTGTGGAGCCCCAAAGGCCATCGGCCTAACAGGAGAACGTCGCCTCTGTCGACTGGTAAAGGGCAATCGGCACGCAATAGTGCGCGATTTGATCACATAAATAAAAGCTGGGGCACCTAGGTACGTGCCCTTGATAACAGTATAGAGAACCCTGTTACGTATAGGTCTCTGGAGTCGACGCTGCGTCTAGGCGTCCATGTTAACCCAGGTCCATCGGCAACGACGCCTGCAGTTCGCATGGGACTATCGTCATTGGACAGTGGAAAAGTGGGAAAAGGTTGCCTTCTCCGACGAATCTATGTTTCTACTAAACAGAAGTGACGGGTGGTGGTGGATATGACGTCAGACACACAAGAACCAACACCCGGACTTTCTGTTGCTCAAGTACAGGCCGGCGGTGGCAGTGCGCATGTCTGGGGGGTGTTTTCCTGGTATGACCTGGGACCGCTGGTACCACTGGATGAATCCCTGAACGCCAATGGGTACCTGATCATCCACGCTGACCACATGCATCCCTTCATTTTGGACGTTTACCCTGGTGGTGATGATGTCTACCAACAGGAAAGTCGTGCCACGTCGCTATAAAGGGTGCGTGACTAGTTACAGGAACACGACAGCGATGTTTCCATTCTCCCTAGGCCGGCGAAATCGCCCAACCTCAACCACATAGGGCATATTTGGGACAATTTGGATCGACAAGTTCGACGTGCCGAGCCACAAACACGTCATCTCCGGGACTTCCCTGTTCTGCTACAGTCCAAAAGGGCACTCGTGCCTTGGGCAACCTTCCAGAGCCTCATTGCGTCCATGCCACGCCGTCTCGCCGCTGTCATTCGGGCCAGGGGTGGTTATTCTCATTATTAGGTAGGTGGTCATATTATTCTGATACGACTGTGTATCCAAAATGAATTAGTACACAAATAAATAAGCATATGTAAAGGAAATCATAGTCAGTTTCGTATCAAATCACATTGAAATATTCAGTTCCGGAATAAGTGAAAGGGAGAATGAGTTACAGTTCAAAAATAGCTTTGGGAAAGCCACGAGTCGACCTTAGTTCATCGTATTTATTGATACCACCCTTCTTTCTGTGCAGCTACAAAATAAGTAAAAGGACATACAGTGGAATCTCGGTAATACGTTTTTCATTTTTATACGTAAGTCTGCGCTAGTCCCAGTATTTTATTGCAGTTCGTATCGCTTTCATGAATGGAATACGGGATTATACCGTACAATACAAATTTTGAAGATATGAATCCGTTTTTTGGTGTAAATATGACAAGCATGGTAAGCCAGATAATATCCGAAACCTTGAAAATTTCGTCGTCCTGGAGCGGGAATCGAACTCGCGTCTCCTGAGTATACTAACCACTACACCACCCAGAACGACCAAGTTTCAAGTTTCCGATTAATTTGAATACAAACATCACAGGATTTGCTAGTCGAGGCAACCAGCATTCATGTCTAGCGAATCTGTAGGTTCAGAATTCTATCCCGTGATTGCCCGGAGGAGCAATGTATGGTGTAATCCCATATTCCATTCATGATTTATCTGCTCCTCCGGGCAATCACCAGATAGAATTCTTAACCTACAGATTCGCTAAACATGGATGCCGGTTGCCTCGACTAGCGAATCCTGTGATGGCTATATTCAAATTAATCGGAAAATTGATCGTTGTGGGTGGTGTAGTCGTTAGCATACCCGGACCATATCTGGAAGACGCGGATTCGATTCCCTCTCCAGGACGACGAAATTTTCAAGTTTTCGGATAATATCGGACTTAACGTCCATGTCATATTTACACCAAAAAAAGGATTCACATCTTCAAAATTTGTATTTTATGGGGTTTGTTTTCAGTTCGGTTATGCGTAATTCATTTGTATGTTTTTACCGATCGTACGTTAAATTTTGAATTTCACATTATCAAAAATATACGGTTCTTTAATTCTTTTATACATAACCCAGCAGATTCTACGCTCTGGGTAGAGTGTCACAAGCTTTTAGGGAAGCTGTAGCTTCGTTTGATGTAGAATTTTTTTTTTTTTTTTTTTTTGGTTGTTCTTGTTGTTTTCTGGGGTGGGGTGCTTTTTTTTTCAGCCATGAAACAGATGATGCGACTAAAATTTAATAAATAACGTTCGCAGTTCTCTTTTTCGTTGAATTCAAGACATTTGAAACAAGCAAAGATTAGTGAATGTTTTACTCGGACCTAATGCTGAATTACCTACTGGACAAACTGCTTTGAAAACAGCGATGCTTGTAAGTAAAGAATGAGTAATAGGAATTTTGAACATAAAACAAAATCGCATTTGGATTTACTACCCAACATTTGAAATGTAGGATTGTGGCTTTTTTCATATATTTAAATTATGAAGTCGTACGGAATTTTTTAATCTAGTTTTTGTAATGAAATTGAAATAAAAAAATTAATAGAAAAGTCAAAATAGACATAGGCTTAAAGTAGAAAACAAACTATGTACGTCCTATTACGAGGGGTCTCTCCACATTTTTTTCTTTTTCAAAGCGTTCAAAATTTTACAATAGCATTTAACATTTTGAATTTTATTTTATACGATTTTCACGTTTATGCGTTTTTAAGGCCATCCTCTAGAAAATCGTACGTATAACCGAGGTTCCACTGTATGTCGTTTAATTACTGATAAAACCCTGCGTCGTTTCTCGGAGGTCGTTTATGAGCACAAAATAGAACGAATATTCGTGACATAACGCTTTTCCTGTTTCTGAGTTGCTGAAACGACTTTGGTCCTGTGACGTAAGGCAACTGTAAAGTCAAGCCTGAATACTTTTATAAAGATGACGTCATAGCACGATATCACGCTGGTTTTTAGCCGGTTTTTTGTTGATTTTTTAAAACAGGACAACATTTACGCGTGAAATGTCGATGGAAATTATATGTACTGTTACCTGTTAAGCGTTTGAGAACATGCTTAGCAATGTACTACTTTTCTGTATACGCATTTTCTCCATTCATTCTTTCTGGAATAGTTGCGTGTGGCATATGCCTCTATATAACCTTCGTTTTGAGTTTCTGTTTTCTAATGTAAATTTCATTACGTCTTTTTTTATCACTTAACGGCACATTACTTCCCAGAACAGCTTTTACAATTTGGCAGCACTTACAGTGAGTCAGAGCAACATAAAAATGACTACACTAAATGTAGGAGAGAGAAGACACAAAAAACAGAACAGTTGATGGAGAGTAGGTTGTTAAACATTCATATAAAATCTGTTGAGATGTACAGGTGTTGGACAAAATAATGTTAATACAATGATTATAATGGTTAATGTTATTCAGGTAGGCTACACTGAAAAAAAATACTGTGATTATCTTTTGTGTATCTTTTCTTTGTATATATTCTCCAGGTTACATGCCAGTGTAGTACAAGTTGTATTCAGCAGAGCGGTGTTTGTATGAGCTGTCGGTGAAATGAGTGACCTGTCAGATTTCCAACGAGGACAACTCGTGGAAGCCTGTTTAGCGGGAGCGTCTGCAACTATAGCAGCCAAATTATTTGGTGTTTCAAGAGCAACAATCTCCACTTTTATTACTTCATACGCAAAGCATGGCAAGATGCCATCGCTGAATAAGAATAGTGGAAAAAAACCAAGACTGAATGAAAGGGACCATCATACACTAACAAGGATTGTGTCCAAACAACACAGAACTATTGCAGAAAAGTGACAGCAGAACTCAGTATCCCTTGGAAGACCCCGTTTCCACAAAAACAGTCAGCAGGGAACTTCACAAAGCCAACATCCATGAAACAGCGGAATTGCTAAAACTTTAACCACAGAAACTAACGCTACAATGAGAAAAAGATAGTGTCCTGAACATAAACCCTGGACAGCTTATGACTAGAAACGAGTGATATAGTCCGATGAGTTCTCATTTACATTATTCCCAACTGTAATTCAGGTTTATGCATGAAGAACCCCCAAGAAAGCTTACAAATTGTAATATCCGGTTCCAACTGTCAAAAATTGGCTGAATCTGTGATGATTTCGATGGCCTTGATATTCAGCTGGAACCGTCAGTGCCCTACACGGTCGTTTTACTGCCAGCGAGTACTCAGACATTCTGGATGAGCAACTGCATCCTGTGGTCAAAATGTTGTTTCCCAACAGCGATGTCATTTTTAAAAATGTTAATGCGCTATACATACAGCAAGAACAGTTCAGTCTTGGTTTCAGGAGCACCAAGACTGAACTTCAACATCTAGCCTGGCTAGCTCAATCACCTGACTTGATTATCAGCGAACCACTGTGGCCAGCTTCGGAGAGCAGCTTGAGAAGCAGATCCCCTCCTCCAACATGTCTGAAACAACTGGCTGGTGTTCTGATCGACTAATGGTACAACATTCTACTGGAGACTATTCAAAAGCGGTGTGAATTTATTCCAAGAAGGTTGGAAACTGTGTTATAGGCAAATGGTAGTCCAACACCTTATGAAGAACGACATATCGCCTGTTTCCCAGGTGATCACGTTATTTTATCCATCCCCTGTATATGATCGCCATAAAAATGCAATTGTTGTAAGATTAATGTCTGTGAATGGAATACGGGATTTCACCATACAATATAAATTTTAAAGGTCTGAATCCGCTTTTTGGTGTAAATATGCCATGGTTGGTAAGTCAGATTACATCTGAAAACTTGAAAATTTCGTCGTCCTGGAGAGGGAATAGAGCCCGCGTCTCCCAGATAGCGCCTGAGTATACTAACTACTGCACCAACCAGAACGACCAAGTTTCAAGTTTCCGATTAATTTGAATATAACCATCACAGGATTCGCTAGTCGAAGCCACCGGCGTTCATGTTTAGCGAATCTGGAGGTTAAGAATTCTATCTGGTGATTGCCCGGAGGAGCATGAACGGAATACGGGATTACGCCATACAATACAAATTTTAAAGATATGAATCCGCTTTTTAGTGTAAATATGACAAGGTTGGTTGGTCGTTCTGGGTGGTGTAGTGGTTGTCATACTCCAGCGTTATCCGAGAGACGCGAGTTCGATTCCCGCTCCATGACAACGAAATTTTCAAGTTTTCGGAAGTTATCTGACTTACAAACCTTGTCATATTTACATTAAAAAGCGGATTCACAGCTTCAAAGTTTGTATTAATGTCTGTGTTGGAGCCAGTGAGATTATTTTCGGGCAAGGAATGATCTTGATATCTTGAGGTAAAAAATGATTACAGAATAAATTGGTGGAATAACCTAAGTGAATAGTTAGCTATTTACCTGGCCGTTCGATTATTTGCTTACAAAACATTACTTGTATTATATGCAACCAATTAGTTAACCATTTAAAACTGCAGCTAAGAGTTTGGAACTCGGTACAGGTTATTGTGACAGCCTATGTTTATTGCGCGTTAGTTGTAACGGACTGATTGCATTGACGATATGGTGATGGCTGGTTTCCTGCAATAAAATCTACTGTTTCGTGACTCTACAGCTTATTAAATTACTCCCACATCGTGCATATTTGCTCTGTGAATCGGAATGGGGAAAAAATATCCACGGAGTATTTTAAGATAAACATTCTACAACCTGCTGCTGGTCCCCAATCGTGACTAAAAACAAAATTTGTTGTTTACTTCTGTCGAGAGCAGAAAAGCCGCTGAGAATGCTTCTGACAGCCCCATTCCTTTTCATGTTCGTTGTCAAGGAAACAACAGTCCCATCTTAACCTTAGTTGCCCGTGAGGTCTCTGGGCCGGCTTTCTATAGGAACTACTTTCCCTAATGCATCAGAAAAACACCATACAAAGATATTTAATTGTTTTCTCATTGGTCGCAGCGAGGTCGCTCACGTGCTCTTGAACAAGCAATGTCATCAAGTATTACGGAAGCTAAAAGAAATAAAGAGACTTCGTCCCAAGCTACTGCTTTTCTCGTAAGAATTTCGGAAGAATTGTTTCGAAAATGAATTTCTCAGAAAAAAAGCAAGGCACCGTTCTTATGTTAAAGCCGAAGCAATAGCTTTAGATGCTACTCTTTTGGTAGCATTTGGGAGTGAAAATGATCACACGGGTTGTTTGTTTCTTGAAATACACTGCTGGCCACTCAAAATGCAACACCAAGAAGGACACGAGATAGCAAAGCCAGATTTACTGGACACATAACGACAGATACAAAGATGAAACGATTGAGCTTACAGGCCCGCGCGACTTGCGGATCACGCAGACATCAATAGTTCGTGTGGCCCACATGGCTGGCAATAATGGCCGCTACACGCCGCGGTATCGAACAAAAGAGGCTTTGGATGTGGGCTTGGGATATGTCGGTCCAGGCTGCTTCCGCACGTTGCCACAGTTCATCAGACGTAGCCGCGGGTGGTGCTTGCCGGGCCACTCGGTTGCCGATCAGCGAACAGGCGTGTTCTATGGGCGACATATCGGGAGAACAGGCGACCCACAGCAGCAGTGACACCTGGTGGGCCGTAAAGAATTGATGCACGATGCGTGCCACGTGCGGGCGCGCATATTCCTGTTGAAACGTGGCCGCTGGCAGGTCCTGCGGGTAAGGGAGGACTACAGGCTCCAAAACGTCCGAGATGAAGCGGTGGCTGTTGAGTGTACCGGCGATGCGTACCAGAGGGGTGCGGGTGTCATATCCAATTGCGCCCCAAACCATAACGCCAGGCGACGGACCGGTATGGCGACACATAATGCAGGCGTCATACAGTCTCTCGCCGCAATGCCGCCACACTCAGATCCGACCATCGTGGTGTTGCAGGCAGAAGCGGGATTCGTCGGAGAAGACAATGTCGTGCCATTCCGTTGTCCAGGAGCGGCGTTTAACGGCCCACTGCCGCCGCACTCACCGGTGGTGTAACGTCAATGGTAGTCGGAGCGATCGGCGCCGTGCGACAAGTCCCCGCTCCTGCAGTGTATTTCAAGTCTCCAGGCGCGCTCATTTCTCTGGCTAGGGGTGGTCACAATGGAGTCGCCATGAGCCATGTAACCAATCTGCATGGTTCATGGCGACATTACTGCAACATGCCCTGGGACGAGCTTCTGGTGACAGGGGAAGTAGTAATGATCCGGCCCATGAATGTAAATCAATGCAAGAAGGTAGGATTAATCTTTTTTTTTTTTTTTTTTTTTATGACCTCCTTTTAATGTCACTTTCCAGTGACATTCAAAATCCTGTTAAAGTTATTTTCCCACACTTTCCGAAATAAAACAGAAAAACATGATGACAAAAATGCATGTGAATAAGTCATATAACACGAATTGTAATAAAATGCATAACTATAGTAAACGGTTGAATTATTAATGGGCAGTGTATAAGATGGGTCACCACCAACAAAATTTTCGTAATATTCCCATTAATTTTTTTATTTTTCCAAATGCTCGTATACGAATTTAACTGTAACGTGCCACATTATTGTATAAACATGTGCTTACCCATCATTGACGGACTTGCATTGGAAGTATTGAGGCATTCTTTCAGTGACCCGGAATGATATCATGTCTACACAATGGGGTTAAAAAAATCTCGAAAAAATTGGCAAAATATGCCAGTTTGATTTTTACATTTTTTTTTTTTTTGTATCGTTATACAGGATAATTCAAAAGTCCCCAAACTCTATATTTTAAAACGTATTTGCTGTAAAACCATAAAAGATACCCGAGTATTGCGGCTTGTGGCTGCTGTGTGTGACCTTGGGGAACGAGCTGCGCCACGTGATAGCACCACGTGACACTTCGCTTACGCAGGCGCTGGCAAGCAGTAACGTTCAGTCAGCCATGAGTCTCACGCAAGAACAGAGTCGCTTTGTTAGAAGTTTATTTTGCAGAAATCTCTTACCAACGTTGCATCCAGCTTTCTCAAAGGAAGTATCTTTATGCTCCTACACCAGGGAAAGCAATTGTGCATGGCCTTGTGAACCGGTTTCGCGAGACAGCCAGCGTTCAGGGTAAGCCTAAAAGCAGCCGGCCGTCCGCGGTGACGACCACGTTACTGGAGAAAATTCAAGTTTTCTTGCAGCGCTCTCCCCGGAAATCACTTCGTCGGCTGTCTCAAGAGTTAGGGGCATCGTGTTCAGCCTACCAAAGAGCTACTAAACGTCTAAAGACACGGCTGTACAGAATTCGAGTAGTGCAAGAGCTACGTCCTTTGGACTCGGAAAAGCGCATTACCTACTGCTAATTGTTTAAGATTTCCATGCGCAACAATGTGACTAACCAGCTTAACAACACTTTTTTTTTTCGGTGATGATGAAGCATGGTTTCACTTTAATGGACATGTTAATAGCCAAAACACTCGCATATGGTCTGTGGAGAATCCACACGCATTGCATGAGGTTGGACTTCACTGTCAGAAAGTTGGAGTGTGGTGCGCCATGTCTAGACGGCGAATTGTAGGGCCATTTTTTTTCGACACAACTCTAAATTCCGCTGTGTACGCAGACATCACCCATCAATTTGTAGCGATGCGGGAAGAACACGAACGTTACCGTTGGTTTCAACAAGATGGAGAAACGTGCCACACATCAAACGACGCAATGGAGATGCTCTGTGAGTTCTTCCACTATCGATTAATCTCGAAAAAACTTTGGCCGCCTCGCTCACCAGACTTTTATTTGTGGGGCTATCTGAAAGACACAGTTTACCACAACAACCCTTAGACGGTACAGGACCTGCGGAACAACATCATTACAGCAGTGAGGGACATACCAGCCAACACGCTAAATAGAATGTCCGCCAATAAGTGTCGTCGGGGGAATTTGTGTCTTCAACAGAAAGATAGACAATTCCAGCATCTATTGTAAAGTGGTTTTCATTACCTGTAAGTATGAGTGTCAATATAGCAGTATGTAAAAATAGTTATACATCAGTATACTCGTGGTAGAAATATTTGAATTCAGAGTTCGAACACTTTTGAATCACCCTGTGTCATCTATACTAATATATAAAGGGAAAAAACTTTGCTTGTGTGTTTGAGGCAATTTGAACTGTTGAACCGAAAACTACTGAACCGATTTGGATAATTCTTTCACCGTTGGGAAGCTTATTTCTTCCCTGTGGACATTGGTTATTTCGTTTATTTTTATCATTTTTTATTATTTTCATTATTTTTTTATTATTTTTATTTTTATTTTTGGCTGTACTACCAAATCAAATCGCTTACAAGTAGTTCCCGATTTCCCGTGTATTGTTCCGCTTTGTGTTTCTGATCACACCTAACGTGAAAGAAAACAGTTAACGATAATATACGGAACTTTTTTTACTAATTTCGAAAAACTACTGAACCGATTCAGATAATTCTTTTACCGTTGGGAAGCTTACTTCTTTCCAGTGGACATAGGCTATTTCGTTTATCTATACTAATACTAATAATACATAAAGAGAGAAACTTTGTGTGTTTGAGGTAATCTCGAAAACTACTGAACCGATTTATATAATTCTTTCACCGTTGGGAAGGTTATTTGTTTCCGGTTGACGTAGGCTATGTCGTTTATTTTTTATTATTTTTTATTATTTTTTATTATTTTTGGCTGTAATACCGAATCAGATCGTTTTCAAATAGTTCCCGATTTCCCGTGTATCGTTCCGCTTTCTTTACATACAACCTGATTACACCCAACGTGAAAGAAATTAGTTCACGATAATATACGGAATTTTTTTCACTAATCTCGAAAACTACTGAACTGATTTTGATAATTACCACTACGTAGTTTACAGCGGAGGGCTTAGTTCCAAATACGACCACCGCATAAATGCAAATGACACGCAAGTACTGAAGCGAGAACAAACGCCAGAATAGCGAACTGCGAATTGTATTAAAAAAAACGCCATGGTAACAAAAAATTACTCATGACAATACAAATTAGCGATGACAAATCTGTGGGTCAGCAGCTTTCATTAAAAAAATCATGAAAATCGCTGCAGTGGGTGGCGCTGGCGGATTGTAGAAAGAAACGGCCTTGTGTTTTAAATATATAGATTACTTTTCGAAAGATTTTATTACTGGAGAAGGAAACAGAAAGAATGGCATTAAGACGATGTACTATTTAGTAGCTCAATGCCCAAAAAATAATGCGATTAAAAATTTCCCCAGAGAGAAATTGTAGCAGAAACACAAAAAGCGCGGAAAGTTGGAATGGAAATAAAAGGAATGCTCCGCAAATCTACGTAAAGCTGTAATCAACGTTACAAGTTTGAAGTCATTATATTGATTGCTGAGAAAGCAGAACTAAGGCAATAAAATTCCGTGAATCTCCCAGGAATGAAGAAAAACCATTTTAGGTATTATTAAAGTTACCCTGGTGAAACTGGCATTTCTCATAAGAATTCCAACATCTGATTTCGTGCTATGAAAAATAAAACAATAAAAAAAAAGAATGCTCTCTCTATATAGTTCGGCAAATTTTGTTTCCATTTAAAAAATGTGTTTTGGAACGTCAAAAAAATCCCTGTACTTAATGAAACACATTTTTATCTTTAGAGACATCACTGAGTATTTCGCTTTCATCAAATGACAAAGGATGAGGTGTAAAACCCAGCAATAACATCAAATTATTAATTATCACGTAAGAAACAAAAGGCATTGTCAACAGATGACGAGGATACACAAAAGTTTGGAATGTGTAAGTCGAGGAAGAATGCATTTTGATTTCATTCTCTGATTTTTATTTCTTCAATTGAATTTTTAGTATGGTTACGTAGACTTGTCTTCCATGAAATGATCACTATGACAATGGTCAAAAATTTTGTCAAAATGTCACAAGACATTCTTCCGGAATAAATTTTTCGGAAGAGTTGGTTAGTAGGAGATTAAACAGGAAACAATATTAGATATATGTAGATTATCTTACCTAAGTTTCAAGAAACGAATAACTGAAGTGTACGGTCACAGTTCCATCTCAATAAAAATTTGCGTGCTCATAATGTTAAAGAATTTACCAGCACAGCTGATTTACTCAAGTAGTTGAACCATTTATTTGTCACAAAATGGGAAGAATTAAAATACAGCCGACTCCCGCCAAACGAACTTCACAAGACTAACGAAACAGTTCGTTATCACGGAACTTCGTAAAAACAGATTTTGAAATTTTACCAAACAATTCCAGCCTACAGTACGTGTATTTAAAAAACTTCAAGTCAAAAATGTTCATGTTACAAATCTTGCTTATTATAAAGCAAAATTATTAAAACCATATAATAAGGCTGCCAAATAAAACTTTTAGTTGCACAGCGTTTATTCGTAGAAAATTAAGGGGTTTTCCTGTTTTGTTTGTTTTGAACAGACTAGTTTGTGGCTGCAGATATTAAAAGTTCTGCAATAATAGGAAAACATATCGTCTTTAGCATTCATTTGCGATGACACAAAATAACAAATTCTTTCTTACCATTAAATTGCTTCTGAAGCGCTAACGTATGACAAAGAGGATGTGTCATCTTCCTCGTCACTGCTTTCAACATTTCCTCTATTTTTATTTTCCTTTATTGACTGGATGATCGGTGATTTCCTAAGAAGTAAACTCATCGTCATCTGCAAACGAAAAATCTTCCTTTGCGCGTTATTAGGGACGGAAATCGATTTAGTGACTGATTTCTAGCTCAATACATGATTGTAGCAATATGCCATTATGTCTTAAAAGAAAAGTGTTTGATCAATGCATCCTTCCAGTGCTTACATATGGTGCAGAGACGTGGACCTTAACTAAAAGACACATACAAAGACTGTAGACAACTCAAAGAAGCATGCAGAGATGCATGCTTGGTGTAACCAGGAGAGATAAGAAGAGGAACTCGTGGATTAGAAAAATGACAAGAGTGGAAGACATCATGATCAGAGTAAAATCACTGAAATGGCAATGGACTGGACATATTGCCAGAAAGACAGACCATCGAAGGACAGCTGAAATTTTAGACTGGATTCCAAGGAACAGGAAAAGACCCAGAAGAAGACCACATGTGAGATGGGTGGATGAAATTCGAAAGTATGCGGGAGTAGCATGGAGGATGACTGGCACAAGACAGGCCTTTGTGGAAGAAACTTGGGGAAACCTTCGTCCTGCAGTGGATTGATGATGATGATGATGATGATATGATTGTGTGCCTGCAGTTCTCTCTGAATCCTTTTTATCGGATTCAGTCAATTGAACACGTTTCTGGCAATTGGCGATTTTGTTTTTTCTTTTTGGATCGTATCAATATTGAAAGCCTGTTAAACGCTGCTTTTATTTTTTTATTTTTTTTTTTTGGTGGGTGGGTGGGGTGTTGTTTATTTCAACACGGTGTAAACCTTCTTATGTAAGCAGGCTTCGGTAGAGTGTTTTCACTCCTTTTTTTATCTCTTGACCCAAAGCTTTACGGCAGCTGCACAATCTGTCGAAAAATGCACAACACGGATGCTGTCTAAAGGTTTTGGGTTCGTTATTAGGCGTACAACTGTTGTTGAAAAGAATAACTTTTCTTTCGTTTTCTGCTTTTCATTTTTGAAATAAATTTTGCAAGCCATTCATTACAAACATCAGTTCTCATCAATGCTTTTCTGCTTGGTTTATACTTGCATTGTAGTGAATGGACGTTTCTCAAACATCAGGGCCTTGCAGATTTGCAGATTTACCAAAAATCAGCACTTTCCTCTTCTTGGTATTGGGTTGGGGCTAATGAGATGTCCGTCAAAGGACCAGCACACGTGGACGGCGAGAGCAGAAAAGTAGGATAACTTACCTAGGCAAAATAATCCCCCTCTGCATCGACACATAGTTGCCATCTGTCCAGCAAGGACATGATCCCGGAACGAAAAAGGTCTTGTGGCCGGGACCTGAAGAAGTCATCAACTGCACGTTGAACCTCGTTGTCTGTCATGAACTGTTTCCCGGACAGGAAGTATCCAGGAGATGAAACAGATGATAGTCTGTCGGAGACAAGTCCGGGGAATACACAGGATGAGGCAATTCTTCATAGCCCAAGGCACTTAGTGTCAGCATCGTTCGTTGTACGGCATGAGGGCGAGTGTTGTCCTGGAGCAGAAGAATACCATGCTTGTGGATCAAAACCGGTTGCTTCTGCAATTTCCGGTGCATCTGGTGTAATTCAGCACAGTAACTTTCTGCATTGATGGTTTGGTCTCTTGCCAAAAAACACCGATGAATTATCCCGGCTGTGGGCCACCAGACAAGGAGCATAATCTTCTGGGTGTGTAGGGGTGGCTTAGGATGCCGTCCAGCAGGCTGTGCCTTGCTTAACCATTGTGCAGATCGTTTCCTATTGTCATAAAGGACCCACCTCTCGTTGAAGGTGACAATTCGATTCAGTAGAGGTTCCTGGCAAGCAGCGACGTGTAGACTTCCGAATGCCTAGTCTTGTTGGCAGTTCTCAACTCGTGCGGACGCCACATCTCCAGCTTTTTGACCTTACCCGGCGCAGGCAGTCGCCGAACAACTGTAGTGTGGTGGACACCTACCTCTGCCGCTATCTCATGACACGTTTTTCGGGGTCCGCTTCAACCACACGTAACAGAGCATCGTCAGAAACAGCAACGGGTAGGTGACCACGTGCTTCGTTTTGCAGGTCCGTATCTCCGTTGCGAAACTTCGCAAACCATCGCCGAATGATTCATTCGTTGGCTGTTTTCTTCCCAGACGCTTTGTTACCGTTTCGAGTGGACCTTCTTGCAGAATGAATAGCTCAGTATAAATTCGTGCAGGAAGATGGCTCTCAAATTCGGCGTCTGTATGTTTCCTTTGCAAGCCACGTTACGTCCAAACAAACCACGCTTGAACCTTGCTCTTCACACACGTGCTAGGTATTTATAGCAACTCTGTGACGTAATACCCGCAACACCTGTGGATGGTTCCATTCCGCTGTGATGGGGACCTGTCTCCACTGCTCGTTTGCGCTGGACATTTCATTCGCACAAACCCAATACCTGATTTTTTTGCAGCAGCAAAATGCAGTAAGGCGTTGCTTTTAGATTGATTTCTCCGTCAAGGTACGCGTCTCCTTTCGGTTATAAGATTCTCTTTGACTCAAAGTGGAAAAATAACCTTCCTAATCAGCATTATATACGTCATCTGGACTGTATTATCCTATAAGAACAGTTGTGCTCTGCTTTTCGTACGGTAGACGCACCACCTGTCTAATCACAAATCGTTTTTGCGGCGACGTCATATTTTTCCTTGAAACGATTTAACCATATAATTCTGGTCTGTAAATCCTCGTGGTCAAGAGAAGCGGAAAATTGCAGTGCTTTTTCTCGGGGTAATGATTCACTAAATGACACACTCCCGGACGGACATCTTGGAACCGCATGGACTCCCTAAAGCGACATCTACCAAAATTGTACCAGTCGTTTTCCTCTTTTTTTCTGATCTAGTAACCGGTTTTTGCAACTGGTATTCATTTTTTTCTGGATCTTTTAAAAAAGTCGAACGAAAGCTTTGATGCAGTAATGCGATATTTTTAACAACCTTTTTCACTCCAGAATCAATTTCATTGAACCTGGAGTAAAAGGAAAACTACTTCTTTCCTTTCCGAGCCCTCATTTCAAAAATTGAACGAACAGGATGGAAAACGACTAAGTTTGATTCCTATGGCTCAACAACAAATTTTTGTCCCCAAACTGGTTCGACCTGTTTTTGATAAAATGGGAGGAAGGAAATGACTTCTCAGAAAAGGGCGGTTTTTTTTTGTTTTTTTTTTGTTGTTGTTGTTTTGTTTTTCGTTTTTTTTTTTTTTTAAGAAGAGAGCGGCGGAATCCGAATTCAACATTTTCGCCAGGGTTATAAAAGTTGTTCTAAACGAAAGTAAAATCTTGAAAATATTAACATAATATTACGTTGTAACGAGAAATTCACAAAAATGAATCTGTTACACGAAATTACAAATAAATTACCTTAATGCAATTTTTGCCGTGTTTTGCTCTTGTTTTCGTTTAATTGGAATTTTTGCCATATCAGTTTTCGCTCTAACGGGAATCAACTGTGTTAAAAATATAAGTGAGTACTGTTACGTACCGTGGCCCACTGTCCTAATCTAATTTCGCTAAGCCACGCGTACAGAACAAGACTGGAGCTGTCGGGTTCGTATTGGGGATCACAGAGCAATTGAAAAGTCTGCTATGCATATATTTACCAGTGTAAGGTCAGGTGATGCGTAACATCACAGCCTCTCCTTGACAGATGTAAGGTCAGGTGATGCGTAACATCACAGCCTCTCCTTGACAAATGTCAACCCCGCCTTCTCGTGGTGCATCCTGTTCCCACTAAAGGGCTCTGACGACCGCCAATAGCGGTATAACTATACCATCGGGATCAGAGGAAATGCTATCCCACACTCACCAACCCGCTTGGCCAGCGTGGTGAGTTATGGCCAAACACCTCCAAAATGACTCTACAACTTAAATCTTGGCCCTCAGTCTCCGGCAGCTGGAATGTACCTGGCCAAGGCAGCGGCCAGTGCGACATGAAGGCAGAGGGTGCTAAGAATCCCCGGAGGACCGGACTAGGCTGCCATTTGATGCTGACCTTGGCTACCTATAACGGACGCTCCCTATCTTCTGATTCAAGGCTTCTTGAATTGGAAGAGGAACTACAAAGGATCAAGTGGGACATCGTGGGGCTAAGTGAGGTAAGGAGAAAAGGAGAAGATCTCATTGAACTGAAAAGTGGACATCTCTTCTATTATCGTGGGACAGATACTGGCAGGACTAGTGGTGTTGGATTTATAATAAACAAGAAACTGAAGGATAAAGTGGTAGAAGTTGAAAGTTCCTCTGACAGAGCTGCACGACTCGTTATCCAACTATCGAGAAGATACCAGGCTCAGATTATTCAAACTTATGCACCCACCACAAGTCATCCTGAAGAAGAAATTGAAGAATTTTATGAGGAAATTCGTCATCTAAATAATAAAGGTAAGCAGCACTTGAAGATAATTATGGGAGATTTCAATGCAAAAATAGGGCACCGGCAACAGAATGAAACTTCAGTAGGTAAATTCGGTCACGGCAACAGAAACCAGCGTGGAAATACTCTCGTTGAGTTTGCAGAGGTAGAAGGATTTTTCATCTTGAACTCCTTTTTCAAGAAAAAGCCACATAGGAAATGGACATGGAGACATCCAATTGGGACGACAAGTGAAATTGATTTTATTATGTGTAACAAAAAATTCGTCATAGAAGACTGCAGTGTGCTGAACAAGTTCAACACAGGTAGTGACCATAGATTGGTGAGATGTAAGATGCACCTCAACACTAAACTGGAAAGTGGCAAGCTCATAAGACAAACAAAATGTATTGACATAACCAACCTTAAAAAACACCATAATACTTTCAAGTTGGAACTGAAGAACAGATTCTCTGCTTTAGAAGGCCTAACATCGGAAGAAGTGGATATTTCGGAAGTTAACAGAAAAGTAACCAAAGCTCTTATGGAAACAGCAACAAAATTAGCTGGGTCTAAGAACAAGTTGCATGTGAACAAATTATCAGGAAAAACCAAAATGTTGATGCAAGAAAGAAGAGAGATGAGGACAACTAAAGAAGATGTGACTTCCAAAGTGGAATATATAGAGCTATGCAAGACAGCACGAAAAAGTATCACTGAAGACGTAAGGAAATTCAACTGTGAGCTAGTGAGGAAAGCAATTGAAAACAACCAAAGCCTTAAGATAGCAAAGGGACATCTCAGTAAGGGAAGAAAACAGATTATGGCTCTGAGAAAAGAAGATGGTTCTATAACAAGAAATAGAGGCGAAATTTTGACAAGAGTGAAAGATTTCTACTCCAAATTATATGAAAGGGATGATACATGTACTCCAGACATCATGAAAGGTACCAGAGTTCTTCCAGTCCTCCCAGCAGAAGTTGCTCATGCAATCAAGAACATGAAGCGGGGGAAAGCTCCAGGAGAAGATGGAATTACTATAGACATCATACAAGAAGCAAGTGGAGAAATTGAAACAGTACTCGCCCAAATTTTCACTCGATGCCTTAATGAAGGGAAGATTCCTGAGGATTGGAACAATGCTACAATGATCCTGCTACATAAAAAAGGTGACATTGAGGATCTCAGGAACTACAGACCTATCAGCCTCCTATCAGTGGTTTATAAAATCTTCACTAAAGTTCTTTCACACCGCTTGAAGGTAACACTGGACATGGCTCAACCGAGAGAACAAGCTGGATTCAGGAGTGGCTACAGCACAATAGATCATATCCACGTACTTAGAGAACTAATTGAAAGAGCGAGGGAATATGAACTTCCATTGTGCATAGCTTTTATCGATTATGAAAAAGCATTTGATTCGGTGAAACCATCAGCAGTTACCACGGCTCTGAAATCCTGCGGTATTCAAGATGCATACATTAATATTATTAATAACATCTATGAAAATGCAAGTGCAAAGATTCGGCTGTTTGAAAATACAACACACATAAAAATTGGAAAGGGAGTGAGACAAGGTGACACCATATCTCCGAAGCTCTTTAATGCCACATTGGAAAATGTCTTTCAATCACTGAACTGGGAAAACAAAGGGATAAAGATTAATGGAGATTATCTAACCCACCTTCGTTTTGCTGATGACGTAGTCATTTTTTCAACTACCCCATCAGAGCTGCAGAGTATGATCCAGGAACTTGCTGACAAGAGTAAAGAAGTGGGATTAAAAATGAACTTTCAGAAGACAAAAGTGATGTTCAATGCTTTTACAAGAAATGAAGATTTATCGATTGATGGAGAAAAACTGGAGATAACAGATACGTATGTTTATCTTGGACAGCAGATATCAAGTAGGGTCACATTGATGAAGAAATTAATCGGCGTACAGAACTTGCCTGGAGAGCTTTTGGAAGAAACAGCATAATTTTCAAGAGCAATATGCCATTATGTCTTAAAAGAAAAGTGTTTGATCAATGCATCCTTCCAGTGCTTACGTATGGTGCAGAGACGTGGACCTTAACTAAAAGAGACATACAAAGGCTGCAAACAACTCAAAGAAGCATGGAGAGGTGCATGCTTGGTATAGCCAGGAGAGATAAGAAGAGAAACTCGTGGATCCGAAAAATGACGAGAGTGGAAGACATCATGATCAGAGTTAAATCCCTGAAATGGCAATGGGCTGGACATACTGCCAGAAGGACAGACCATAGATGGACAGCCGAAATTTTAGATTGGATTCCAAGGGACAGGAAAAGACCCAGAAAAAGACCACATGGGAGATGGGTGGATGAAATTCGTAAATATGCGGGAGTGACATGGAGGAGACTGGCACAAGACAGACCGTTGTGGAGGAAACTTGGGGAGACCTTCGTCCAGCAGTGGATTGATAATGGTTGACAATGATGATGATGATGAGTGCTATACAAGGGGCATCCTGAAATTAAAGCCTCGTCCCTCACAAGATTTTTATTTGTAGCAACAAAAATGTGAAACTTGGTGGAAAAATACTTAGACATATTGTTAATAATGCTAGTCTATTCAAAGTGTTGTCCATCGCTTTCTACAAGTTTCCGCCATCTTTGAACCCGTTGGTAAAATCCATTTTGGAAAAATTCCTGAGGCTGTCGTTTCACCCATGAGTTCACAGTCTGTCGCATCGTCGAAATGTTCCCCACGAAGAGAGTTTTTCAAAGGGGAAAACAGAAAAATGTCTGAGGGAGCCAAATCAGGACTGTAGGGGGTTGGAGCATCCCCATCCAACCCATTTTGGCAGTAGCCAGAGAGGTCGCCATTGAGGTGTGGGGACGTGCATTATCATGGTGTAAAACAACACTATGAAGTGGAATGTCACGTCTTTTCCTTCTGATAGCTTCTTCAATGTCTGCACATAGTGAGCATTGTTTATGGTTGCAACTCCTGGATCAGCTGTGATGAGACCTTTCACTCGTTGTCTGTTGGCATTTGTCACTGCAGTTGCGGGTCTTCCACTCCGTTGTTTGCCCAACACTGAACTTTCTCCCTCTCGAAACCTCTTCATCCATCTTTGGACATTACTGATATCTATTTTGGCAGCTCCATACACCGCCAGGTGTCTTCTGTGGATTTCCGGAGCCATACATCCCTCTTTTTCCAGGAATTCAGTTACGGCTTGTTGCTTTTCTTTGTTATTAGTGATCTTTATTTTCGATTCTGAAAAGAATGTGTTCCCACATTGGTAACATATCATAGTACATGTCAGTGCAGTTTCATTAAAATCACTTCAAAATTTCAAAAGTTATTAAGGAGGAGGCATTGCTTTCATGATGCCCCTGGTATCTGAATAAATGGATAATTTGAACATGTTAATACAACTTATACAGTAACGAAAACAATATAAATTCGCTGAAAATAAGAACTCGTGCAAGTATGCAAATTCTGTTTCTGTCTAATGCTTCAGAGATCTGAAAGCACGAAGTTTTCCTTCCACGTCGAACAGCACATTTCACTTTATTCCGACCCCATGAGTTCCAAAATGAATTCCCAATAACGAAAATAAATGAAACTTAAGAATGGGGATGATACGTGAATGCCATTTATTGGAATGGTGTTCCCGAATCGTTCACTCGAGGAAAATCATTCATCGCCAATGGTGGATGGTGAAGACTTCGCGGTCTCTCGGAAAGTTTGCCAAAAAGAGCTGGGGCCATATGAGCGTTTTTGTCATAAAACCAGATCCCTGCAGCAAATGACAATGAACGTAGTGGCAACCTGAAAATTGAATGGTTACTCATTTGAAATATTACTCCTGAATAACTCTTTTGGGTGAATGATGAATGAACTCCCAAAAAGGAAGGATTCATGCCATCACTGGCACCGTGCCATAATACCCCCATTTCCTTCGAGTGCTTTCAGAAGGATGACGGATACTTTTCCCCCTGCTTGGCCATCTCAGTCCCCAGACCTCAATCCCATTTAACATTTGATGGTTGAAGTGACGTCAGCTGTCTGAATCTACTGTGTGTGTGAACTGAACGCTGCCACTCGTGCGTGCGACATGCGGTGGACGATCGATGCTCCACATTAGAAATGTCGTATAACTAAAAATTCACATGAGTGTATAGGGTTAGTGTTTAACAGAATAAGTACATCAGGACAACATACAGGTACAGTATGGTTCCATACAAATATATTACCCAGGTAATACAGCTTTGCAATTTAACGTAGGCCCAACACTGAGCCATCGTCTTCTTTTCCTAAAAGACGGTGTCACAGTATTGGTTCTACGTTAAATTGCTACTCGTACGAATATTATTTAATTTTTCGCATCCGTTCTGCAAAGCAATCAGGCCTGCAAGAAATCGAATACTCACTAAATATTTTTACCCATTTCCCACTTTGGTGAGCTGTTTGCGCATGCGTTACCATGTCTTAACGCACTCATGGAAGCCATTTCGAGGAGTCCTATTTACGAGTTTAACAGCATTTTTTTTCCAAAGTCTGCTTTTGTACCTCAATTTTGATCTTTCAGATTTTATTGTGGGCAAAAGGAATGTACATAAGTCCACTTCCCAGATAAAACTCCTTTTTAGGAGAAAGTAATATGGGTTTTTTACCACTTCTTTCTTTTTTTTTTTTTAATTTATTTTACATCAGAAATTTTGTAAGTGTCATCTGTGCTTCGGCACCCATTAATCCGAGATGCAGTGCTGAAAGCAAAAAGCAAATTGGTACAAAGGGCGAAAAACCTTATCCACAGGATAATACTCTATGAGTAAGTAGCTTTTATCATTTCACAGAGGGAAAAAGCACTCTAGTGTAAATGGTAGGAGACTGCAAATTCCGTCTGAAAGTTTCTCCAATGTCACCTTGGCGCTCACAAAGAAACCACTGCAAAAGATCTTCGGAAAATGATATCACTTTCTCCTCGGCGAATAAAATCACGTTACCTATCACATGCCTTCGTTAAATAGAATCTAGAAACTCTTAGAAAACTGAATTTGGCACGCGCCTGGATTGACGGCCAGTGAAGCATTTAAACTTTCGTCGTTTGAAAGCGAACTGAAGCCGCGTATGACAGTTAAAAAAATGAGCCAATGAAATACGTTTGGAATATCAGTGTTTAATAGATTTTGCGCAACTTGATTTATACAAGAGAATAACAGCATGTGTTGCAACAAACGGAAAGCATGTGTTTGACATTTACAATAATAGGAAAGCATGTGTTTTGCGGAGAAAACAAGAATTCTACGAATTCCTGGTTGCTTAGTATAAAAACAAAATCACGCCTTATATCAAAATTCTCAAACTTAGAATGCTAAAAATATTCCAATGCATTTCAAAATGTAACCTTTTTTCAAACTCAAGACATCTTAGACATTATTTAGCACTCGTGGAAGCCTTTTCTGTATTTAGTTCCAACAGAACAAGTGAAACATTTACACTTTCGTCGTTTGAAGGCGGGCGGAAACCGTGTCTGGCAGTTCAAAAAATGAGCCTGTGGAATAAATTTGGAACATCAGTGTTTGCCACATTTTTTTTTCATCTTCTTCTTTTTAGTGTTCCGTTAGTCGGTCGCATTTGAAATACTTGACTGGGGTTTCGTTCTTGACCCATTCTTTGATCATGTCTAAACCATCTCGGTTTTGACTCTTTGACCTTATTCGCTATTAAAAAATCCTTAACAAAGATTTTGATTATATATTTCAGCTGGTCGATGGGTGACTTCCAATGGCATTTGGCGGCGGATTAGGATAATGTGAATCGGCATCTCCGAACCCTCTCCATACTAGAAAGCGATGTTTGGCGTAGGAGTTTGAATAGAAAGCCAATGCTGATCAAAAGGTTACTTCCGATGAACTTTGGGGGCGAATTAAGGATATGTACGTGTATTTCTGTGTCTTGGAATGTTTTCATACGTTCCTGACTAGAATGCGTTGTTTGGCACAGAAATTTGAATAAGAAAAAGGCAGTGCTGATCAATAAGTAACTTCCGATGAACTTTGATCACGAATTTGGGTTATGTGTATATTTGTCACCGTGTTTCCTTTATTTCATTATTTATTTGCGTGTGTGTTCTAAAATGTATAAAAGATGAAACGTTTTCAAAAATCTTACTTATTTATTGAAAACTTTTCTTCCATGATCATTAATTCATTAATATTCCTTGGGACTTTCAGATGTTCTGTTTTACCTTGATGTGTGTGTGTGTGTGTGTGTGTGTGTGTGTGTGTAAGCCCTTTTCTTTAGATAAAGTTTTCCACTTCTATACACTTCTAAAACTTTTAAGCGGCACAGGTACCGCAGTGGTCGAATCGCTGGCCCCTGACCATTCGTCCGATTTGTGTTTTCACATTGACGCCCAAACGTAAAAATGATGTACTGGCCGTTGGATTCTTCGAAAAATGTGTGACGTTCGTTTCACACATCGTCTAGAATTAATGAAGATTCGTTGTTCACTTCAAAAAGAAAACAAAAATTAATAGGGAGATGATGTGACGTACTACTGAGGTAAAGCACGTGCCAAGACGACAAACCTGCAGCGATACATTCTGTCGGTGCAGCCTATTTGAGAGAGCAACTTACTCCGGAGTGAGGGGCGCGACTTCGATCTCCGTCACAGACAAATTTGTGTTTTCACAGTAGCGTTTTGGTCACTTTTCACGGTTTTTGTTTTTAACGGAGTATCAAATGAGCCTTTTTCTACACTTTAAGCTAATTTGCTCCTTAAATAGATTTTCATCTAAGTGTAAAAAATTCCGAGAACGTTTCCGGTGTGTTGCTCTCTGTGCTCTCATGTCGAAATGGCAATCTTGAACCAGAGTGAGTCAAAAATTTGTCCTCTTTACAGCTAAAAAGTTTAATGATGTAAGAAAGCCACATACGCTCACCTCATTCTGCAAAATAATGGCCGTTGTTTCCTCTAGTCATTTGCCTACATTCCACCAGAACCACGATCTCATGGCTTTACCACTCGGTAGTTTTGTTTGTTTCTTTGTTAGCAGTTTAACGACCACCATAAGCAATTCGACGGGTTGTACGCAGTCGCCTGTCATTGATTTACTGCCACTGGTTCCAGAGAAAGGACAGTGATGGTGTCGTATGAAAAACACAACATCCATGCTCCACCGGGATCCAAACCCGGACCTACGTCGAACGAATGGTCAGAGGCAAGACAGAGCCTTATACCACTGGCGCCACTGGGGCGGTGCGGCAGTTTGGAAAATACAAACTCTCTGGTGCCATATTCCACATCGAGAATTGCATAATTATGGTTATGTTTTAGAAAAAATTAAGTATTGCAATTTATAAAATGAAGATATTTTAATCGATGTTCAAATTTTCATCCTTGGGAACGCATTAATTGTGAAGAAAATGTGTACAAAAGTTTTTCAATTAGAAGTATAGGAAGCAAAGTTACTTGACGTCCACCTTAAAGTAGCAATTCTTGTATGTGTGTATGTACATTTTATTTTGAAAACGGCTCTAAGAATTTTGATGAAAGTCGTTAAACTACCGGTTTCTGGTACTAGAAATCGATTTAGCTTGATCTCGACTTTAGAAGAATTCGTTTAGTGGGTTAAATAACCACGCCGAATTATAACGGTTTAGTGATGGCGTTGTTCCATTAATGTTACCAATGCTTAGAAATCTTATGACGTCACAACTCGCGTTTGAGAATGTTGGCGCGCGGTCATGCCATCTATCTCATTACGTCACACGTTGTTTGTGGATCCTATTAAAGACAAGGCTAACTAGAAAGACAGGCTCCGATGCCGAGACGAGCTACGGAGGTCACGTGACCACGGTAGTGCTGTTGTCGTCAGCCTCGGCGTTGGTTTTTGAGTCAACGAGCAAGGAGATTTGAAGCTGCGTTTTTGATGTTCAAAAACGAACCATAAGAGAATAAATTAAACGTTTAAAAAGACCAGAATTAAAATTAATCAGTCCAGTTTTTCACTGAAGTGAATTATTTAATACTTCCTATCTTGACAAACTTTCACTTCACTGAATTAATAATCCCGTATTTTTTTCGGTGAAAACAAATTTGATTTTTTTTCGGTGCGTAAATACAGCTATAGCGCGCACTACACACACAAGTACACAATTTATAAACGATTTTCCCTTAAAAATATATACGCTAAAAATTATTCGCCTTCCGCCACTGTAAAGTTGAAAATAAAAGTTTCCCATTTCGATCTAGAAGTTCGCCATAGGTATGCTGGAAAATTATGAGAATCGTGATTTTTTAAGGACTTTTTATGACTAATATACATCATTTTCCAGGTTTGATTTTTTTTAATTTTTACCATATGTATTATAAATATATGCGTTTATTGTAATAAATTAATATAGAAAGAAAAAGTTACCTCAATAACTGTGAAACAGCTAAGATTGATTCTCCACCACCCACTTATTTTTTCTTTACACAGTGAGTTTATTATTGTTGCATTCTTATTTTACTTAGTAATATCATAAACCAAAAAAACAAAACATCAATTATGATTAATAACTTTTAGTAAACACTTTAAGATTTATTAAGCTTTCTTTATTAACTGAACCAGTTCATCCAATTTTTTTTTTTTTTCTGTTCCTAAAACTGTTTGACTTTGTAATGAGCTATGAATTCCCTGTATTTTCTTCTGAGCAGTCAGTATTTTCCATAAGGCTTGCTATAGTGTTCCCTCCTGGCTGGGGAATCCTTGAAACGCCAATAGAGTGAAGAAAATAACTCGTTTAAATTCTATTCAAAAACCTTTACACTGTCTTGAAATGCACCATTGACAATATGTAGTCCGCAACTTCGAATGTCAATGTATCCATTGAATCCTCACGTAGCTGATTTTGCAGCACGTCGTAGAACTTCGAGTTGACAGCTGGACCATCCATAGACACCTGGATTAGCTTTCTCAAGCTTTAGCTTTTCAACACAAAAATTAAAGTTTTCCAAACCGATGTCAGCTGGTGCACACTTTAAAAATTTTGATCCATAGCACCTAGTAATAACTTTATCATAAACTATGAAAGAACAAGAATATCCATTTGTTTGCATTGAGTTTTCCTATTTAAACTCTTGTCAAATAACAGAACAAATTCATCATGATTTACATATTCTGTTAACAAAAACAGAAAATATGGTGAAATAGCATAACAACAAAGATGTGCATTTTTATTTTCACCATATGTCTTTTGCTATACGGCTGTCAGGAAATATGGCAAAAAAAGTTTGTCTTTTTGTTTGCACGAGTTATATGCAGAGTAGCAAAATGTAGATGTAAGAGCGCATGCTCTACGCTGATAGTTTCCAAATTGTTAGCGGATTTTGCCGATAGTGTTTGCTGGTAGATTAAAAACAATGAAAATGTTATTTACAGCATTTAAAACACTTGCTCAAGAATTTACTAATATTAATATACTTAATTTGATTTTAACTAGAAAAACTTTGAATTCTTTTGTTTATACAGACATTTCTGGCCTCTGGATTTCATTGAGACCTGGTTCTCAATGTATAAGCCCTGTATCAAAAGTTTTGTTTACACAAAAACAGTTTCAATTTTATTGCCAGGTTCTTCTTAAAGTTGCCAGTTATTAAAATCTTTTTCTTATGTATTTTGTAAGTCTACTAGTTTTGAATTAAGCTGGTGAAAATGCTATTTATAATTTTTGAAGGTTCATTAATGGAAGTGTTTTTCTGGGTATAAAAACTTTCTTTAATTAGTCTCTTGATTTTATGAGGTTTATAGTAAAATATTTTAATGTTTTACCATAAAGGTCCATTTCACACATATTGCAGCACATTCAACTGTAATGTACTTATTTTGGCCTCATCGGAATCTGTAATGTTCTAGTAATTATTTAATGTTTTATTAATTTTTCTTTAAATTATGTAATTCTATTTTTATCATGGTTTGTGCTTCGCTGGTTTGCAGCAAGTTTTCTGTTTCAGGGGTTGTGTACGCAGATACATTTTATTTTTATACAACTCTGGTTATATGAATAGTTGCTATATATAAGTTTCATAGCCCACAGCACCTCTGATCTCAGATATTCCGTGTGGGGTCACAAAAGCTCCCACATTTGTATTGCTTCAGCTTGAAGCTTACGTTTCTTTTCATGAGCTTTACGGTGGGAGACAGCTTTTCCACGTGGCATTGCACTTTCATGTAATCACTAATGGTGGTACGTGTAGAAATAGCAGCATTTGCACATTTATCAAGTTCCAAATGTATTTTACCTTTCATGCAGCTTTTCAATCCAGATACACCCATGTTGGAAATATCAAAGTTTCTCTAACCAAACTTCTTGGAATACACGTTTTCCAGTTATACTCCAAAAGAAGGAATAAAATAATCCATAACCAACGATCGAACAACAAACCACAACCTCGTTGTTTAATGAACAAAGTAACAAACGTGAGCGATAGAATGGAAAACACAAACAGGTGAACACGAACAAGCAATAAAATATGGAGCTCAAAGATTAAAGTACCTAACGAGCGTTTCTCAGGACACGTAACAGCGCGAGCGGTATTGGTTATTAAGCCCACGTGGCCACTGCTAGACGCTGAAGCTTCAGCGGTGGAGACATACTTTTAACGGAGAGTGCTCCCGCGTACACCCATAATACATTTTGCAAGTCTATGAAAGATGTTCCCATTGACTATTTCATCTCACTTCATAGTTGTACACATAATTCATGCTAATCAGTCACTGCTCACAGAATTTATGCGTTTTGATTAGTTTTTGATAATAAAAAAAATCAACTTACCTTCAGGCGGCAGTCTTTCAATTTTCTGGGACATGAAGCAAGAAATACTATCAAAAGAGACAGATGGGCACAATTTTTACATATGTGCCACAAATGCCTATTTCAAATAGTTTCAAAGAAGGCAGGTGCTGGTCATCACTAGCTGCAACTGTATTCAGCTTCAGAATATTTCCCCCAACTTTATGTTTTTCCTTATCAGGTTGTAGGAACCTGCATCATCAAAATTTGCCACACACACACACACACACAGCAATTTTATTTTATAAAACACTAACCATGTGAAAAATCAAGGTTGGTAACAAAGACATTTGACAATGCGTTCCCAAACACTCCAGCATTAAAATTACAATTTTACCACTAGCTAACACTTTAATACTAACCTGCAATTTCATTTACAATAAAAACACATACTAACTTTTCAATTTTTTAATTTTTCTAGCAGTACATTTATCACTATCTCTAAAATCATTCCTAACTTTAATTAAATTATTAATCATAATTTTGCTCGAACGCAAACATATGCCTTCTAATACACTACGAAGGTTTTTTTACAGATGCATTGTTCTGTTAATCGGCATAAAAATATCATGCTGTGAAAGTTTAATAGCACTCAGTTTGTACAACAGGGAGAGTTGATTTTGAACACTGTAAAACTTTTCAGCAAAGGACTCAATTTTTTTTAAAACATGCCAGACTACAGCAGTAGCATATAAAGCACACTCAGTAGGAACAACTAACTTACCTCTGTCTAATTCTTTAATCAATTCACAAGGTACTGAGGAAACTTCAATATCAATTTCTTTATCAGACTGTAACCAAAATGTGCACTCAATGCATTTACCTGATTGTAACTGTTTCCTAACTGTAAAACCACAAATGTATGTTAAATTTATTAAAATATCATTGGGCACACTCTCTAATGTGAAATCTTCATCCAACACGTTAAGAAAGGGAGATACATCAACATCGTAAGTGCAGTCTTCTTTACAAGGAAGTAGAGTTTTCAAGTGTACATTACCATTGAGGGAACTTAAAAGTACCATACTTTTAAACCTGAGTTTCCGCTCACTTTCAAGAAGCTGCACAAAGCTTATATAATAATTTGCTCCACTCAGCTGCCTGTAGTTTCCAAACCTACCTTCCAAATCGTCATTCTGGAACTTCCCAAGTAACAGATAATCAACTTTATACATTTTAAAAAGATAGGGTACAAGTTCTAAAAAAGTATCAGTAGTTGTAATTAATGACTGAAATGTTTGTGCAGTTAAAGCATCGGCAATGGGGACCGTGGTCCTCCATTTTTTAACCACAAAGACATGGATTTAAAAAATTTAATTGAAAATCTTCATTCTCTCTAATTGGTTCCCTATATTTATCATTAAATCGCTTACCTTGAAATGCACTCTGCACATTTGCTATTTTCCACCATGTAGAAAAAATCTCTATAAACTGACAAGTTGCCTCATAACCAGGGAACATGGCATGCTTACTTGTTGCAATGCACTTTAGAGCGGCAATATTTTTTTCATTTATTATTCGCAGAGCAAATTTCACATTTTGCTTTTGTACACTTGAAGGATACAAAACTTTAGCAGACAAAAGATGACCATATTTAGCAAGAGAATTTTTTTCTAATTCATATAATAATTCTAGATGTTTATATTGAGCTTTTAAAAGCAAATCATTATTGACCATATCCGGAAATATGATGCAACGATTCTCACCTTTTTTTGTTATCCAGTTATTCCTAATACACTTAATTATATGAACAGAATCAAATATAAAAAACAATAACCTGGAACTGTCAACAGGGTGAATAATACTTGGTTGCAGAATTTTGTTAGGGGTTAAAAGTTCAAATGCTTTCCTATTAATTGCATTATTATCAGAAATCAAGGAAAGAACTTGAAAGCCAACCTTTTCAATTTCAACAATTACATTCAAAATCATCAATTTTAACTGTTCAGATGTTAAACTGTGAACAGGTGTAATACTTACCACATCTTTATATTTTGAAAACAAAGCTGAAATCATAAAGACTTGTGCAGTTTTTGCAGTTTTGCTGACATCAAACTGGCTACTACCAAATATTGATCCACCTTTGAAACTCATTTGTGGTTCAATGTATATTTCATCTAATAACAAGTTCACAACAAGCTCGTGTTGTTTTAAGTGTTGAATTTTACTTTTCAAATAGGTAACACTTCCTTGAAGAGTACTGCCTGAAATGGAAAATCTGTTAATTAGTTTTTGCAAGTTACGGGGATGTGGAAGATACAAACATTTACTTTTGTAAAGGGCATAGTACGTTGAAGAAGAGTGGACATATATCGAAGATGCTAGAACCATGGTATTATTGCTATAATTTCTTCGGTTTTTTGGCATTTGGTGAATTTTTAACTGCTCACAAAAAAACTGTAATTGAGGTGAATCAGAAGACTGCAATGCGACAATAGCTGAATCTACAACATTTACTTCATCCTGCGTAACTGTTTGTTTTTCAACAAATGCTACCAATTCATCAAAATCATTTAGAGAATTCAAAACCTTCAAACTCTTAGGCAACCTGTTTTTACTAATCTTAATCTTACCTGCATAAATTTCAAATTCAAGATCATTAAATACAACAATGGATCCTGCAAGACAAGGTAAAGAACATGTAAAATCAACATAACAAAAAATAGTTTTACGATCATTACTTACAACTGTCCATTCCCTTTTGAATTTGTCTTTGTTTTCAAGATAATGCGTAATCAGATCCTGAGAGCAATTAATTTTTCTTTTCTCCAAATACTTGTTGTGATCTAAAAGACTTTGCTTTATAGCATTCTCAAAGTGAGATTCTTCCACATCTGCAAGCCTTCGAGTTGTACTAGGTGCAGCAGTTAAATAATGTGGTGCATTAGGGAATATTGTGGGCACAGACCCATCCCGCAGTGCTGGCACCTGTCGCTCAAATTCTTTTAACTCTCCATTGACAACCAGTTTATCGACACGAATTACACACGATTCATGAAAATGCTTGATACAAACAACTGGATTTTTCTTACCTGTAAGATCTGTGGGAATTTTTCTAAGCCACTGACTCCTTAGGGGTTCTTTCTTTGGCAACTGAAACGTAGAGACCTTTTCATTCTGGCTTCTATAGTTTGATTTGCAACCAAATACACTACAAGTTCTGGGCATGATCTGTTTTTGTATTTGGGCTTCAATTTATCAATCTGTTGTTTACAAAGAAAAAAAAAGAGCATTCAGGAATGTTGTTTTAACTTGTTAAAGGCCTTAGGAGAAACATGAACCCCAGGAGGCCAAATATTACTTCATCTCTGTACACATTAAATACAGTCTACAAAGAAATTAGGGTTTATTTTTTCACTATAACCAGAACGAAATGTTTTTAAATTCTCTGATGTGAGAACACATTCTGTTGCCTTATTTCATGTTTGTCACAGAAAATGGAAAATCAAAGTAACAAACAGGCGATACTGGTGTTTCTGCCAAAAATGAAGCCAAAATTTTAAGTGTAAATAATATAGCAGGAAAATCACTAGAGTAATACTTGTTAACTGTCTTGCAAGTTAAGGAAAATAGTAAAAATTAATCCTAAATCGAGTCTTTCTATGCTAAACGAATGTTAAATTTGTATAACCACAGTTAATGGTATAAAACATTTGTTCAAACGGAAGGCAATCGTTGAACTCTATTCAGGTATATGTATGTTGCTATGTCTTACAAGTCAGCATTTCGTGAAAAAAAAAAAACTGCACAAGATATAAAAATTATCGCTTTGGTTCGAAATATTGTGAATTTAATTAAAATCTAACTATCCCGTAAATCCATTGAGTCAAACCAATACTAAAACGTATTACACTTTGAAAACTTCAAAACAATATGCAACAACGTGGTGTTCGACTGCCTGACTGAGGCACGTCGCTAAGGTAAATGAAAATAGTTTATTAGCTGCAATTAGAATAAAATAAGAACACCACAAGAGTCCAATCCACGGAAATTATAAAAAAAGTTCCTTCCATTCTTTGTAACTAACAGTTTCTTATCAAATAACTGACAAGCACAGACAGTGAAGTAACGTTTAGGCCTAAATGTGCTACAACTCTAAACCCATTTACAGAAAAAAAAATCACTTTTCTACTTACCAAAATTATTTTGTGTAATCCTTATGCGTGAACATGCACTTTTAAGCACATGTGTGGGATGTTTAATAGATTTATATATTGCACACACTTCAAAATGTAGAGAAAAATACCACCAGTAACAATGTCAAACGACAGCACACAGACGATAGCGTCAGCCACTGACTCAGCCTCGCGACAGACAGCACTACCGTGATCACGTGATTTCTCTGCACCGAAGCCTGTCTTTCTAGTTAGCCTTGTATTAAAGATTTATGACGTCACACCTTGCTAGCAGATGGTCGCGATTCCCATCTGCCTCATTACGTCACGCGTTGTGTGCGTATGCCCGTCAGCACTATAACTCGCGTAACAACCGTTGGATTTCGATGATATTTTAGTATCTGGTAGGGGATCACCTGGGAAGGAACCCTATTTAAAGTGAACGAAATGGGGTCAAAGGTCAGTTCATAGGAGAGGGATCCATTCCACTGCTATTATGCGCCATAACTAACGTAAAAAAGGTTCGATTTCGATGAAATTTTAGTATGTAGTAGGAGACCACCTGGTGACAAACCTTATTGAAAATGGGCGAAATGAGGTCAAAGGTTAGGACACAGGAGCGGAATCTATTCCATAGCCCTTATGCATCATAACTTACGTAAAAATGCTTCGATTGCGACAAAACTTTATCATGTTATTTCGGAGGTATACCAAACCGGTTCTGTTGAATATCATCGAAATGGGATCAAAGGTCAGGACACAGGATCGAGATTTATTCCACAGACATTATTCTCATAACTTGAGTGATAAGCTTGAGTAATGATTTCTGTAATGTTGGAAAGCGTATTATAATCAATGCATTGCATGATTTTACTAACTTGTATTTATTTTGAATGAAAACTATTTAATTTTATATTTACTTTGAAAAAATATATTTGTGACAAACCACGTTGTATTCTCTTAATATACACTGCTGGCCACCCAAAATTCAACACCAAGAAGGACACGAGATAGCAAAGCCAGATTTACTGGACATATAACAGCAGATACAAAGATGAAACGATTGAGCTTACAGGCTCATGCGACTTGCGGAACACGCAGACATCAGTAGTTCGTGTGTCCCCCATGGCTGGCAATAACGGCCGCTACACGCCGCGGCATCGAACGAAAGAGGCTTTGGATGTGGGCTTGGGGTATTTCGGTCCTGGCTGCTTCCACACGTTGCCACAGTTCATCAGGCGTAGCCGCGGGTGGTGCTTGCTGGGCCACTCGGTTGTCGATCAGCGACCAGACGTGTTCGATGGGCGACATATCGAGAGAACAGGCTGGCCACGGCAACAGTGACACCTGGTAGGCCGTGAAGAATTGTTGCGCGATGCGTGCCACGTGCGGGTGCTCATTGTCCTGTTGAAACGTGGCCAGCTTGCAGGTCCTGTAGGTAAGGGGGAACTGCAGGCTCCAAAACGTCGGAGATGTAGCGGTGGCTGTTGAATGTACCGGCGATGCGTACCAGAGGGGTGCGGGTGTCATATCCAATTGCGCCCCAAACCATAACGCCAGGCGACGGACCGGTATGGCGATGCATAATACAGGCGTCATACAGTCTATCGCCGCGGTGCTGCCACACGCGGATCCAACCATCGTGGTGTTGCACGCAGAAGCGGGATTCGTCGGAGATGCCATTCCGTAGTCCAGGTGCAGCGTTCAATGGCCCACTGCCGCCTCACTCGCCGGTGGTGTAACGCCAGAGGAGAAGACAATGTAGTCGTCGGAGAAGACAATGTAGTCCAGGTGCAGCGTTCAATGGCCCACTGCCGCCTCACTCGCCGGTGGTGTAACGCCAATGGTAATCGGAGCAATGGGCGCCGTGCGACAATTCCCCGCTCCTGCAGACGACGTCGAACGGTACGTGCTCACACAGGTTGTTGCGCAACACACCCTGATTCCTGCGCTAACGTTCGTAATGTTGCGGTGCGAGCCGTCGATGCCCGCCGCACAACATGCCGGTCCTCTCGTTCGGTGGTGTGCCGCGGCTGCGGCAATCGCTCACGTCGGTCCGTCCGTCCGTCCGTCCCTCCTGCACCCACCGAATCCATACTCGCCTCACTGTGGCTGGATGTCGTCCCACACGGGCGACGATGTCTCGGTACGATAAACCGCTGTCGCGATAAGCCACTATTCGTCCTCTGTCGAACTCCAAAACGTGCTGGAATGACAGCCGTATTCTGCGACGAGGCATCAGGAAGCTTCCCACGCACATGTCTGGCAGCACAACACACTTCCACTACTTACACCCCTCCTTCTGTGCACCCTTCTTATAGTGCTTCTCGGTGGCGTGCCAGTCGCACATGATTTGCATATGCCCTGCAATGCTAATCGTTTGCATGTCCACTCGCGGGCGACACATGCTGCGAATTTTAGGCGAATCGGATGCTTCCTTGCATTTTTGGTGGCCAGCAGTGTATATAATCGTCACAAGACTGTAGTCTTTGAGACCAAAAATCTTTAATTCAACTACGGTTGAAGAAATTGATATTGAAATCTGATCTTGCAGTTTTCTTTATTACAGACTCACGCTACAATACTTCCATCGTTACGCAATATGCAATATCTTTACACTCTTGAACAACAATACTTTATTACACTTTGAACGAAAGTGTAATGAAGTATTGAAAGAGTAATGAAGTATGTTCCCCTGTTTTTATTATAGTGCGAGAATTTCCCTCCAAAGAACGTTAGAACTGATTGGGTAAGGATGGCATCATAAACGTGAAGCGTTTTGGATAGATGATGCCGAGTTGATTGCGAGTACTTTTTCACCGTTCATGGTGTTACTGCGAAAGAGATCGTTTTTCCTCAAAAAACGTATGCACATTTTGAAATTGGATAGTGCAATGCTCTTGGAAGTGTCAACTCCTCCATTGACGCACGTTCTAGAGTAATTTTTTCATCACTTTTCCTCGGTAGTTTTACATGGAATATTAAGTTTTCTATGAATTTTGTGCTTTTAGGAAGTCGATAGAGCTGGAGTGGGAAACCTGCGACCTTCTATACCATTAAGTGCGGCCTTTTGAATGAATCCAAATTTTGCAGAACAAAACCTTTTATTTTTGTTGATATGTTTTTGTTCGTCCTTTTTATTTTAATCTTCAAATGAGCGTATTTAAAATACGAAAGACTAAAAGAAGATTCAACGAAATAATGCTCACCGACTGACGGCCACAAATAAAACATTTGTAAGTCATAAGGGCTATTTTGACGCCTCCTACACTCATGATTTCGTTCTATGGCTCCTAAAGAACTACAGATGGAATTGACTGAGCTTTCAGGAAATGACATTTTAAAGTTCTTATTTGAAGCTAAAGACCCAGTTGAAATATGGAAAAATGCAAAAGAATACCCACGCCTTCGGAAGCATGCACAAAAAATGATTTCTCGCTTTTCAGCTACTTATTGCTGCGAATCTATATTCTCCTACTTAACCCAAATCAAGACGCCCTCAAGCTCACAAATGACGGATACCAATCTAGAGGATCAGCTGAAACTGCAGACATCCATGTTGCAACTAAATATTCAGAAGTTTTCCAAAACAAAACAAAAACGTCAGTCACAACAAAGTCATTAAAAGCTTAGTTAACTTTCGAATTAACTTTTTTTTCCATTTTCTTATAAGTTAGTTAGTAGTACATAGTAAGATTTTTACAAAATGATGTACGTTTCGAGGTATATCTAATTGAAGTTCCTTGAACGTGGCCTTGTTAGATTACAGCTTACTTAATGCGGCCTTCCGACATGAAAAGGTTCCCCACCTTTGCACTAGAGTGTCGTCATGAAACGGTTCCCCACCTTTGCACTAGAGTGTCGTCATGAAACGGTTCCCCACCTTTGCACTAGAGTGTTGTCATGAAAAGGTATATCACCTCTGCACTAGAATGTCGTCATGAAACTGTTGGTTCTGAAACTTGCCAAAATTTAACACACGAGATTTTAGCATAACTTTATCCTCAAAAAAATCATTTACAGTAACGTATTCATGTACGGGGATGTAAGGTCAGGTGATGCGTAACATCACAGCCTCTCCTTGACAAATGTCAACCCCGCCTTCTCGTGGTGCATCCTGTTCCCACTAAAAGGGGCTCTGACGACCGCCAATAGCGGTATAACTATACCATCGGGATCAGAGGAAATGCTATCCCACACTCACCAACCCGCTTGGCCAGCGTGGTGAGTTATAGCCAAACACCTCCAAAATGACTCTACAACTTAAATCTTGGCCCTCAGTCTCCGGCAGCTGGAATGTACCTGGCCAAGGCAGCGGCCAGTGCGACATGAAGGCAGAGGGTGCTAAGAATCCCCGGAGGACCGGACTAGGCTGCCATTTGATGCTGACCTTGGCTACCTATAACGGACGCTCCCTATCTTCTGATTCAAGGCTCCTTGAATTGGAAGAGGAACTACAAAGGATCAAGTGGGACATCGTGGGGCTAAGGGAGGTAAGGAGAAAAGGAGAAGATCTCATTGAACTGAAAAGTGGACATCTCTTCTATTATCGTGGGACAGATACTGGCAGAACTAGTGGTGTTGGATTTATAATAAACAAGAAACTGAAGGATAAAGTTGTAGAAGTTGAAAGTTCCTCTGACAGAGCTGCACGACTCATTATCCAACTCTCGAGAAGATACCAGGCTCAGATTATTCAAACTTATGCACCCACCACAAGTCATCCTGAAGAAGAAATTGAAGAATTTTATGAGGAAATTCGTCATCTAAATAATAAAGGTAAGCAGCACTTGAAGATAATTATGGGAGATTTCAATGCAAAAATAGGGCACCGGCAACAGAATGAAACTTCAGTAGGTAAATTCGGTCACGGTAACAGAAACCAGCGTGGAAATACTCTCGTTGAGTTTGCAGAGGCAGAAGGATTTTTCATCTTGAACTCCTTTTTCAAGAAAAAGCCACACAGGAAATGGACATGGAGACATCCAATTGGGACGACAAGTGAAATTGATTTTATTATGTGTAACAAAAAATTCGTCATCGAAGACTGCAGTGTGCTAAACAAGTTCAACACAGGCAGTGACCATAGATTGGTGAGATGTAAGATGCACCTCAACACTAAACTCGAACGTAGCAAGCTCATAAGACAAACAAAATGCATTGACATAACCAACCTTAAAAAACACCATAATACCTTCAAATTGGAACTAAAGAACAGATTCTCTGCTTTAGAAATCCTAACATCAGAAGAAGTGGATATTTCGGAAGTTAACAGAAAAGTAACCAAAGCTCTTATGGAAACAGCAACAAAATTAGCTGGGTCTAAGAACAAGTTGCATGTGAACAAATTATCAGGAAAAACCAAAATGTTGATGCAAAAAAGAAGAGAGATGAGAACAACTAAAGAAGATGTGACTTCCAAAGTGGAATATATAGAGCTATGCAAGACAGCACGAAAAAGTATCACTGAAGACGTAAGGAAATTCAACTGTGAGCTAGTGAGGAAAGCAATTGAAAACAACCAAAGCCTTAAGATAGCAAAGGGACATCTCAGTAAGGGAAGAAAACAGATTATGGCTCTGAGAAAAGAAGATGGTTCTATAACAAGAAATAGAGGCGAAATTTTGACAAGAGTGAAAGATTTCTACTCCAAATTATATGAAAGGGATGATACATGTACTCCAGACATCATGAAAGATACCAGAGTTCTTCCAGTCCTCTCAGCAGAAGTTGCTCATGCAATCAAGAACATGAAGCGGGGGAAAGCTCCAGGAGAAGATGGAATTACTATAGACATCATACAAGAAGCAAGTGGAGAAATCGAAACAGTAATCGCCCAAATTTTCACTCGATGCCTTAATGAAGGGAAGATTCCTGAGGATTGGAACAATGCTACAATGATCCTGCTACATAAAAAAGGTGACATTGAGGATCTCAGGAACTACAGACCTATCAGCCTCCTATCAGTGGTTTATAAAATCTTCACTAAAGTTCTTTCTCACCGCTTGAAGGTAACACTGGACATGGCTCAGCCGAGAGAACAAGCTGGATTCAGGAGTGGCTACAGCACAATAGATCATATCCACGTACTGAGAGAACTAATTGAAAGAGCGAGGGAATATGAACTTCCATTGTGCATGGCTTTTATCGATTATGAAAAAGCCTTTGATTCGGTGAAACCATCAGCAGTTACCACGGCTCTGAAATCCTGCGGTATTGAAGATGCATACATTAATATTATTAATAACATCTATGAAAATGCAAGTGCAAAGATTCGGCTGTTTGAAAATACAACACACATAAAAATTGGAAAGGGAGTGAGACAAGGTGACCTCACTTTTGTCATATCTCCGAAGCTCTTTAATGCCACATTGGAAAATGTCTTTCAATCACTGAACTGGGAAAACAAAGGGATAAAGATTAATGGAGATAATCTAAACCACCTTCGTTTTGCTGATGACGTAGTCATTTTTGCAACTACCCCATCAGAGCTGCAGAGTATGATCCAGGAACTTGCTGACAAGAGTAAAGAAGTGGGATTAAAAATGAACTTTCAGAAGACAAAAGTGAGGTTCAATGCTTTTACAAGAAATGAAGATTTATCGATTGATGGAGAAAAACTGGAGATAACAGATACGTATGTTTATCTTGGACAGCAGATATCAAGTGAGGGTCACATTGATGAAGAAATTAATCGGCGTACAAAACTTGCCTGGAGAGCTTTTGGAAGAAACAGCATAATTTTCAAGAGCAATATGCCATTATGTCTTAAAAGAAAAGTGTTTGATCAATGCATCCTTCCAGTGCTTACGTATGGTGCAGAGACTTGGACCTTAACTAAAAGAGACATACAAAGGCTGCAGACAACTCAAAGCAGCATGGAGAGGTGCATGCTTGGTATAACCAGGAGAGATAAGAAGAGGAACTCGTGGATCCGAAAAATGACGAGAGTAGAAGACATCATGATCAGAGTTAAATCACTGAAATGGCAATGGGCTGGACATACTGCCAGAAGGACAGACCATAGATGGACAGCCGAAATTTTAGATTGGATTCCAAGGGACAGGAAAAGACCCAGAAAAAGACCACATGGGAGATGGGTGGATGAAATTCGTAAATATGCGGGAGTGACATGGAGGAGACTGGCACAAGATAGACCGTTGTGGAGGAAACTTGGGGAGACCTTCGTCCAGCAGTGGATTGATAATGGTTGACAATGATGATGATGATGATTCATGTACGAATAATCAATATAACTTTTAAATTTGTGTTATTTTTATTCGTAACTAACCATACTAATGTACCAGAGTCTTGATCTGTTCTTTGGGCAGCAGAGATGATACACCATGGCAAAATGGGTGATTTTTCTCTTTTATCATTAATCACTAATATTCGTTATTTCATTCTCTTTTATCATTAATCACTAATAGTCACGGCTTACACATTTTTTAACTATGCTCATCATCATAATATTTGTCTGTTTCTTTGCAGTTCTTCATATAATTGTTTTATTTTGTTTCGTCGATTAGCATTTTCCATTCTTTAATTAGAAGATTCTTATTATCAACAGCAGGAACATATTTGCAATTGAATGTTTCCGTGCATTATATCCTAATCATAATTTCAGGGAAACTCTGCAAACGCTATACTAGAAGCCTGGCAGATGTATTCTTTGTTAAACCTGAGCAACTCCGGGTACCTTTCCGAGTTAGAGAAATAAAATCATGAACGTATTGTTTCCAATACAACATCGAAGAACATATTACTATCCTTCTGTAGAAGTTTTATACTAAAAATAGGGTAAAAATTTTCAGCATATAACTTTAAGAAACAGCGAAACTAACGGATTTGCATGAACGAATGAAAACCTCTCTTCAATTCAATTTCAGTTATTGCGCAGGAGGAATCTGACGTGGCGCATGCTTAGAATTCAAGAAAAGTTCTGATGTAATATTCATTCTATTGAATACATCTGGACGAATCGGAAATATCACGTGCATTCTAAGTTCAGTATACATTGCTGAAAATCGTAGCGATACATTTCCACGCAAAATATCTAAACGTTAAGTTGATCCGCGTGTCTCCAGCTGCTACTGAGCGGCGGAGACTTCTTTCTCCTAAAATTCATTTTAACCCCTCGAAAGCAAAGAATTCCGAAATCGGCTGAAATATCTCATTCGCACGAATAAAACCAAAAAAAGATTCTGTTACGCTGAAATGATTACTTTATAAGCCGGTGATTTCGAGTAAAAATGCATCTCACACACGTGAAGCCCACTGCGAATAAAGAGTTGCGTCCGTGTGTGTGGCTCTATTATCTTCGTACCGCTGAGGTAGCGCGAACTTTAATGTAACCTACTGAGAATCCATAGATTTCTGAACAGTGTAAATCCTTTCTCATTCCGATATCCAATACCTCAAATCACAAATTATAAAACGTGCGGAGCTAGAAGATTTAGCTATTCTGGGAAGAACATCTAAGCGCTCATGCAGTAAATACGGTACTCAACCCCGGAAGTGGGTGCACTTACATAAGTAGAAACAAGTTAGTAAAATCATGCAATGCATTGATTATGATACGCTTTCCAACATACCAGAGAAAATTACTCAAGTTATGAGGATAATGGCTGTGGAATAAATCTCGCTCCTGTGCACTAACCTTTGACCCGATTTCGATTATATTAAACAGAATTGGTTCAGTGTACCTCCTGAACTAGATTCTAAAGTTTTGTCGCAATAGAAGCATTTTTAGTCAAGTTATGAGGATAATGGCTGTGGAATAAATCCCGCTGTTGTGCCCTGACCTTTGACCCTATTTCGATCTTATTAAACAGAACCGGTTCAGTACATCTCCGGAACAACATGATGACGTTTTGTCGGAATCGAAGCATTTTTGCGTAAGTTATGACGCATGACACTTCTCCAGGTACCCCGGAAGTGGGTGCAATTACATAAGTAGAAACAAGTTAGTAAAATCATGCAATGCATTGATTATGATACGCTTTCCAACATACCAGAAATAATTACTCAGGTGATGAGGATAATGGCTGTGGAATAAATCTCGTTTCTGTGCACTAACCTTTGACCTGATTTCGATTATATTAAACAGAATTGGTTAAGTGTAACAAGATTCTAAAGTTTTGTCGCAATAGAAGCATTTTTAGTCAAGTTATGAGGATAATGGCTGTGGAATAAATCCCGCTGCTCTGCCTTGACCTTTGACCCCATTTCGATGGTATTAAACATCATTGGTTCAGTGTACCTCCGGAACAACATTAAAGTTTTGTCGCAATAGAAGCATTTTTAGTCAAGTTATGAGGATAATGGCTGTAGAATAAATATCGCTCTTGCGCCGTGACCTTTGATCCCATTTCGATCTTATTAAACAGAACCGGTTCAGTACATCTCAGGAACAACATGATGAAGTTTTGTCGCAATCGAAGCACTTTTACGTAAATTATGACGCATAACACTTCTCCAGGTAAACGACGCACACGTATCAGGCCGTCCACAAGGTGCAAAAGTAAACGAGATTCATTGGACGAGACGACTTTCTTCCAATCATTCAAGTTCTATTTTTAATGCTCGTGTGCCCATTATAGGTGCTGTCGACGATGAACTGAGGTTATCATTGGGCACTCGGAGCAGTCTGAGGCTACGCAGCCCCATTTTGAGCAGAGTTCGGTGTACTGTGTGTTGTGACGCATTACTCTCGTCACAAGCTTTCAAATTTCCTGCGATTAGCGCGACGATATTCTTTCTGTTGGCTCGTGCCATACGGGATATCCTTCTTTCACTTCTAGCATCGATGACCCGTGGTCAGCCGACACCTTGCCGGTGGTTCGTGGTTTCCGTCCACGGACCACTTTTTGAAGGTGTTAACAACGAGCACCCCAAAAGCCTTGTCGTCTGGGAAATGCTCTGACCCCATCGCCTTGCCGTTACAATTTGGCCTTTCTCAAACTCGTTAAGTCCTCTACCTTTCCCATCTGAAGAACAAGGATAACACTTATTCACAGAGCTCAGTATTAGGTGTTATTCATAACGTTTCATGATCTCAGCACGCGCCGTCGTTTACCTGCATTTGCTTCAATTTGCATAAAGACGTGCTGGCCATTATGTTTTGTACACTCAATGGACAAAACATTGAAGACACCTGCCTAATAGCATGCAGGGGTCGATTAATCGCTGTAACGCTACATAATAGCTCGTTGGTCCTCATCTAGCGTGAATAACAGCCTGTACACGCCGAGGCATCGACTCCACCAGACACCGGAGGGTTTCCGGAAGTAATGCCAGCCATGCCTTTTGTAGCATTGTCCACAACTCCACCATAGACGTCGGTTCAGGATCCATGGATCTGATGTTCCTCTCCACGGCATTCCAGAGAGATTCCACAGGGTTCAAATCCGGGGATCTTGAAGGCCATTAGATGGTTCAAACCCAGATGAGTGTTCCTCCAGCGAAGCCTGTGTCTTTGCGTCCCGGTGGAGCGGCGCATTGGACTTCTGAAACACACCATAGGTGGCAGGATGTGCTAAGGACACGAAGGCGTGTAAATTATGAGCTAGCACATCTGGTAGTGTGCAGGGGTTAAGAACCGCTCCAGAGTTACGCGAGCCGATGCAACTTAATGTGTCTCTATAAGAAGGCATCCCAAGCCATCACAGAGCCTTGAACAGAGCCAACCTGGCACGATGGGGCCATGGCCTCATGCTGTCGATGCCACACCCGTACCCTCCCGTTAGCTCGGTACAGCTGGAAACGGGATTCATCTGAACACAGCCACTCTGCAGAGGTCCAATTTCGATGTTCTTGGCACCAAACGAGATGTGATATAATTTTCCAGAAAAATTACCCAGTATATCTCTTGATCAATTTGCAGCTGTCTATGGTGAATGTTTTCCAAAAAAAATTGTGACACAACCTAAAAGGGCAAGAAATCCTTGGATTAATAAAATAATATTGAGAAAAATTAATAAAAAAAATTGTTTAAAAAATTTATTTCAACTCGCCAACCAACTGATTTATTAAATTTTAAAAAAATTAGAAATTTGCTTAATAAAAACATTAAATATAAAAAAATTGTACTATAACGATCTATTCAATACACAGTCGACTGAAATTATTTGAAAAAATATAAATGAGATGTTGGGAAGGAAAAAACATACAACTGAAACAATTACTGGTCAGAGGGTTTCTGATGCTCAATCTGTAGCAAATGAATTTAGTTACTATTTTATAAATGCTCCTAAAGAAGTAAAAAATAAAATTAAAACTAATAATAAAAGAAAATCAGAAAAAAACATTCAAAAATTCGTTTTATTTTGAATATTTCACAACAGCAGAAATTGAGGCATGAATAAGAAATATTAAATCAACGTCTGTGGGACCAGATGACATACATTCAAGGGCTATTAAAAGGGTTTCCAAAATAATTTCTAAAACTCTTAGTTATATATTTAATGTGATTATTAAATTGGCAAAGATACCTGAAGAATTAAAAATAACAAAAATAACTCCAAAACATAAGACTGGGTCCAGGGATAATATAAATAATTACAGATCAATTTCTAATTTATCTTTTTTTTTGCTAAGGTTTTGGAAAAATTATTATGTACTAGATTAGGTAACTTTTTTGAGAAATATCATGTTATTAATAAAAATCAGTATGGGTTTCGAAAGAAAAAATCAACAGAAATAGCCATTTTAACATTTCAGAATATCATATTAAATAATTGAAAACGGGGATTAGTAACCTTTGCGATATTCCTGGACCTGAGAAAGGCATTTGATACGGTTGATCATGATATACTTTTGGATAAGCTCTATGATAATGGAATAAGAAATCAATATTACAATTTATTGGAGAACTACTTGTATAACAGGAAACAGTATGTACAGATTATTAAGAGAAAATCGCACAAGTTAATTAATGAAATAGGAGTACCGCAGGGTTGAATTCTGGGACCATTACTATTTTTATTTATATTAATGGCATTTTTAACATTGAACCTAATGAAGATTTTATTTTATTTGCGGATGATGCCACAGTTTTTATTACGGGTGTATATATACATGAGGCAAAAATAAAATGTAATAAATTTATTGAAAAATTGATGGAATGGCTAGACACAAATTTTCTGTGTTTAAATATAGAAAACAACTAAAATTATGATTTTTTAAATAAGAGATAGACAGGTTGTTGAGCTACATGTCTATCTCTCTTTTAAAAAATCTGTGTGAAGAATTATGCTCTTGAAATAACAAATAATGATGATAATCTAAAATCTAATATTAATATTCAAAGTATTAAAAACAAAATTTCGGGGGTATTGGGTTTAATTACGAGAATTTCAAATAACATAACAATTAAAACATTAAAAATGCTGTATTACAGTCTGATTTATCCATGTTTGACTTATTGTTTATTAGTATGGGGCAAACTATTAAGACTAATTTATATAAATTACAATCATTACAAAATAGGATGGTCAAAATTTTAAATAATTTTAGGAGAATTAAGTTAAATATGGAGGTACGGATTAATTATTATGGATTTTTAGTTATTGAGAAATTATCGCAATATAGATTATTAGGATTTATGTATAAAAGAATAAAAGAGAATAGGTATCAACATTTAATTCAGCTGAACACTGTGGGTCACGACTATCAAAAAAGAGACAGAAATGCATTTTTGTTACCAATGCTTAACACTTTAACCCAACAAAGATTTATTGATTATCAAAGTTTGATGTTGTGGAATAACCTACTTTATCAACTAACACATATTAATGATTGTAATTATTTTCGAAAGCAACTAAAAAAATATTACCTACATACATACATACATATCCCTAAGCTGTTTTCTGAGATTCAGAGGTTAGCTCCAAAAAATAAATACAAACTATTAGATATTTTTGCTTATTGTTGTCGTATCAAACTTCTCCATTTACAGCGATCTTTACATACAACTCGGGCTTCACGGATGTCCATTACACGCCGTACACAAGATCTTTTATACTTAATACTCATAATCTTTTTCTCATGCAGACTCTCCTGAATCTGATCCACCCATGACTTCCTTGGCCTTTCCTTCCTGCCACTTGGGTTAAAAAAATTCTTAGTAAGCATCCCATCACTCATTGTTTCAACATGGCCAAACTACCAAATCATTTTAGTATCCACCTTGCTAACAACATTTTGCTTCACATTACACAACTGCAATACCTTTTTTTCCCTCACATGATCAGAACGTGTCTTACCCCCCCCCCCCCCTTACTAAATAATGCATTTATCCAGCACACAAACGACTCCTATGTTTCTTCTGCAGTACCCAAGTTTCACTGCCATACATCAGAGTAGGAACAATTACAGTTTCATACTCTGCCATGCGGGACTTTCCAAACAAACTAAAATATAAAATACCATGGTAAACTTTTTTAATCAGACCACATATGCGTAAATTTTATATGTGCAGGACGTTTGACTTGACTACGTACTTTAAGGGAATTGGGATTCACTCAGGCTATATATTGGGACGTATATTCTAGATTAACTTTCCTTTTTTGGTTTCTTTCCCTATGTAAATCTTGAGTTTATTCTCAGTATTCTTCACGCTTAACGAAATATCTTTTCTCTCGAACGAGTACGTTTGGCAACACAATTGAGGTTGAATGTACGTGACGCATGCCTGATATAAGATAAGAACAAGAGATAAAAACGACGACTGATCTATTGCTTGAGAGCGTTGTAAGAGAACGTTGTAAGAGAGCGTTGTAAGAAAGCGATTATTACAAGCGTTGGGTTGTAAACTGATTATTGATAGGAGTGTTGTGATAATGTGTGGTGTGTGGAGCGTTTACTGCAGTATGCCCTATTACGATGTGTTTTCTACAGCCTGAATAAAGCTTTTCCGTAACTGTTGTTTCGTCTTGCCGTTAAGGTTTTCTTTCATTTAGGAACTATTTCTTAGTATATTGATGTGTTAAAACAGCGTAGAAGTCGAAAAGACCTTTAGGCTACAATATGTATAGCCTTTTACTCAATTTCATGTTCTGCGGTTACCCTGTACATAAGTATTTCATATTTATATCTTGTTTTTTTTCTTAATATTATATGTTACAAAAATTAATTTTAAAATGTAACATGGTCAAATGTAACCCCAAAACGAAATAAATGAAATGAAATGCTCGATGACGAGCTGTCAACAGTGTCATACGAGTAGTGAATCGGCTCCTGTATCCCAGGGTACGCAGCGTGTACCGTAGCGTTCACTCGCTGACGTTGCTTGGGCCTCGACATGTAACCTGAATGTGATATGCGTCACCGTTGCTAAGCGGTCGGCCTGTACTTGGCTGGATAGCCTAGTTCGACTCCTGTCATCACTGGCGTGTGATCGGCCACCGCTTATTCTCTGGACGCTGGTACGTCCGCCGATGGTATAATCGCCGCACACCCTTGATGCAGTTGCCCATCGGGAACCCTAGGGTTCTTACTATTTGGGCGATAGAATAACTCATCTGTCTTCGCCCACAATACGTCCACGATCAAAGTCGCTCAGATCATCACGTTTACCCATGTTCTTCGATTGCAATGCACTGTCAGAAGGACCTGCAGTCCTCCTATTTATCGCCCGCGTTCGTTTTGGTGTATTCCACTCTACAGAGGGATGCCCATGTAAACTGCCCATTACCCCTATCTCTAATGTTTTGTCCACTGAGCGTACGTATATATATACAGTATATCGTACACTCCGAGTGTACGTATATATATACAGTATATCGTACACTATCTCACTCACCTTTTTTATACCGCGAACTAATTGTATGCGGTGTTCAGTAAGCCATATGTACACGAACATTGCAAATATCAGTTAAGAAACGAATAGATCCCCGCCTAATATGCTTTAAGAATCTCAGCTATCTCACCCACCGCCAACTGCTAGAGAAACGTATGAAACAAACGTTGGCTATTTAAAGAGGTTTGACTGCATTTCATCGTAGGCTGAAAATAGTCGTACGAAAAAGATTGTAACGTGCCTGCCCCGCAGGTCGCACACTACATGAAGGCAGATAGCAGCGAGAACGAACGTCTGCGTAGCTCATTTGGTAGAGCGACTTGTTCCGGAAAAAGTGGACTCGGGTTCGATCCCCGGCGTGGACCAAAAATGACGGAGAAATTTACTTCGTTATAATGGCGCCCGAACTTCCCGGATGACCCGGCCGTTCAAGATCTCGTAATGGTGTGATGTTCTTTCCACACCGCGAGATAGGAAAAATAAGAGAATACCTTCTTCAGCGCTTCGAAAAATAAATGTGTGTGATGTTGCATTCCGCATCGTAGATGACTAGGAATTCTCAAGTGCACGTTCTTCAGTGGATGGCTGCCTACGACGATCCATGGTCACGGCTGACCCGTGGGCCATGCCCCCGGCCCTCTTTCGGGGGAGATGGAACGTGCCTGCCCCGCAGGACGCACACGACATAAAGGCAGATAGCAGCGAGAACGAACGTCTTCGTAGCTCAGTTGGTAGAGCGACTTGTTCCGGAATAAGTGGACTCGGGTTCGATCCCCGGCGTGGACCAAATGACGGAGAAATTTACTTCATTACAAGATCATCTAAAGCCTTTAAATTTTGTTTCATGCAAGCTTCAAATTTACGTTCGGTAATGACTAGTGGTGGCTTGTGACCAGAGAAATAGGTTAACTGTTATAAAATGAGAATCCATGAAAAAAAAATACTTCTATTTCTTACACAAAAAATCTCGATTCTATCTTTCAAAGTATAGCGTAGACGTCAGTGAAGTCATGAAACGGCTGCTTAACGTGGATCCGGAACACACGGAGAATAATAAAAAGAATAGCACTGAAACTGAAGTTCACTCTTGCAGTTTCTATATTAACACAGCGGACGAAATCAGGAGAAACTTATAAACTTAATATGCCATTGCGGGGAAGTGGAGGCTATTATTACTTCACCTCGTTCGTTGGTGTCGTTGGTTGCCATAACAACCCCCTTATTCAGGAAGTCCAGGTTCCTACGTCGGCCCTCTTCACGGTCCCGGAGTGAAATGATTTGGAACTCCGACTCTTTTCTCTTTCTCTTCACATAGCCTACGCGGAGATACAAGGTTCATTAGTTTCGTGTTGCCATTTGAAATGGCGGGCTCACACTCCCAGCTTGCTTTTAGAAACGAGGAAGCTTTCGTTTCAAAGACACAGCATTTTCCAGAAATCAATCTTGTAAACGAAAAAGTGACTAATTTTAGGAGTCCCCTAAATGATTTGAAGAATTCTGTTATAAATTTTAGGTGAAGCGGCACTTCGCTTACTTCAGCAGACGAGTTGCCATTGGATACTGAAAAATTTTCTCAATACAAAGAATGCAGTAGAGGCCTTTAAAATAATAATTTGTTAGTGCGAAAAATAGTTCCTTCCAAGTTACAAGTCTTGTTGCATTAAAGCCCTATTTACACATCCGAGACCTTTTTGAATGCATTTCCAGGAAATTCCAGTAGTTTACGCAAAAAGGTCCTGAGTTTTCCAGGAAACGAATTACTATGGTACGAATTCTTTTACACAAAATGTTTTATTTGCCGTTAAAGGCTGACGTGACGTAAATTAGTGGTGTCACTTACGTAGGAGTTAAAAATAAGTCTCTCACTCGTATTAAATAAGCATTTTCCATGAATTAAGCGGATTATTGCGGTAAATAAAGTTTGGGAAATATCGGTTCTACGAAAACAGCTCAAAAAAAGAGCCCCTGTTAGGTTTAATTAATTGTAGCAATGAAATTAAATGCATCGGGGTGTGTTGTTTACTTCAAAATCACTAAGGGTTTCTCGTTTTGACAAGAGATAAAACGGTAATGGAAGATAACATAAAATTTCTAAAGGTTTGTAAGAATGATATTTACGGTATATCAGTCACGCATACAAATTGAATTAACTTTTCTTTTATGATGTAGGGGAATTCCATTCGTAACACAAATGTCAAACTGTGCTTTGGGGAATTCTAGGATTCTCTGAATTAGAAAGTTCGTCGGAAAAACCGAAAAGGAAAATAATATCTAAGATGAGTTAGCCACTTATGCGTGGGTGTACACTGAAGTGCCAAAAGTCATGGAATAGCAGTACGCAAATTTTTAACTGGCGCTGCGTTCGTATAAATGCTTCGACTCACGCCTAAATTTTTATCAGTTGCGAGGTGTAATCTCGTGACTCAGGTTGAACAACCGCCAGTAGGATTATGGCAAGCCGACGTGACTTATCGGAGTTTGAAGGAGGCATGGTAGTGGGAGCCAAACGGATGGGACATTCCATTTCGAAGTTGTACGAACATTCAACGTTTCTCGCTCACGGTTTCATGAATTCGTCGAAAACGAATTCATCGTAAACAAATTCATCGAACGGAGAATTCATCAAAAAGACTATTCTTCGAAAATTAGGACCAGGTGAATTCATCAAAAAGAAAATTCTTCGAAAATTAGAGCTTCAAGTGAATTAATCGAAAACTAATTCATCGAAAGCGAAATCACCGAAAGATTCAATATCGTAGGGTAAGCTTTTGTCGAAAACTTTGACTATAATTGGAATGTGGCCATAAAAGCGTTTGGGGAACGTATGAAAGTTTCATTTTTTTTTATTTCTTAAATTGCACTTTCTTGTAGGATGACCCTAAAACCGTTACGGAGTCTAACAAGAATCAGACTTTCGATTTCATCGTGTCTACTTTCCCCGTAGACCGCCTCTAAAGATGCGGCCTTGGCAGTGGGCTTTTCAGCAGTTTTTATTCCGCCGTGATCATATTTATAAGGTTTGGACACCCAGACAGGTTAGTAATATTACGCTTTTTCTTTGGCACTAAAAATATAAATCTTAGGCGTTTAACAGTTTTTATTCCTAAGCTTAGGCGCTTTTAGCAGTTTTTATTCCTAAGCTTAGGCGTTTTTAACGTTTTTATTCCATCGTGCTCAGATTCATAAAGTTTAGACACCAAGTTAGTATTACTGCTCTTTTACTTAGGCATTAAATATTAATACGTTGGTCTAGGCCTTTTTAATAGTTTTTATTCCATCATGTTCATACACATAAAGTTCAGACACCAAGTCAAGTTAGTATTATTGCATTTTTGCTTAGGCATTAAATATTAATACTTTGACCTAGGCCTAGGCCTTTTTAACAGTTTTTATTCCATCGTGCTCATATTCATAAGATTTAGGCACTAAGTCAAGTTAGTATTGTTGCGCTTTTGCTGAGACATTAGATATTAATAAATACGCCCTAGGCCTTTTTAACAGTTTTTATTAGGTGTGCAACTTAATTCTCGGCCACAGGCACGACACGTTGACAGCAAATTATAGCAAATCGAATACGTACCTAATCGGGGAAATAGTCTCCGTCGTGTTGAATGCATTTGATCAATCAGTCATGGAGCTGCGGAATGCCACTGCGGAAAAAAGACGGCTGTTTCGAGTTGATAAAGTCATCAATACTTGTGTGGACCTCCTCGACAGAAGTGAAGTGCGTATAGCAAAAGAGGTGATAATCCGACGACGCGAAGTCTGGAGAATACGCCAGGTGGGACAAAATCTCCCATCCCAGGTCGGTGATTGTGTTTAAAGTCGTTTTCGTGGTGTGAGGATGCGCGTTATCCTGAAGCAACAGGACCGACCTTCTGCCCTTGCCGGTGTATGGCCTTTTCGTCTCCACTGCGTCACTCACACGAATGAGTTGCTGACAATAACGCTCAGCATTGACCGTTTCACCAGGTTTGAGCAACTCATAGTGTGCGACACCGCGTTGATCCCACCATATGCATAGCAACAACTTCCTGGCATGGGTATTCAGTTTGGCGGTACTGGTGGTAGGCTGACCTGGATAAACCCACGATTTGCGCCGTTTAGGATTATCGTAGAGTATCCACTTCTCATCACAGGTCAAAATCTTGTGGCGGAAATACTTCTTGAATCTGGAGGGCAAGGACACAGCAACATCGTAGCGCCTAGACTTGTTCGCAGCTGTGAGTTGGTGAGGCACCCAACGGCCCTCCTTGTGAATCCGTCCAAGCTTGTGCAGGCGCTTTGCAATGGCTTGTCGTGTTACTCCGAGTTCCTGGGCGAGCTCTGACAGGGATCCGCATCCAACAGTTGTTCCAGTTCCTCATCGTCAACTTTCTGTGGCTGTCCCGGACGTTCTGCATCACGGAGATCGAAATTTCCCTGTTTAAACCACTGGAACCACTTCTTACACGTACTGTAGGACACAGCAGCCTCACCCAAAGCAGCACAGATCATTTGCTGGGAACTTTTTTTCAGCTGTAACGCGAACAGGAGGCACTGCCCAAATGTTGCTTCTCGAACGATATTGCTTTCACCGTCAACTTTCGTCCCTTCTGTCTCTACAGCTGTGAGCGGTTACGGTGAAAGCTGTTGGATGGCGCTGTAATCAGCCATTATCGCACACAGCTGTTTGCGTTTGCCGACGTTCCATGATCGCTTGCAGTTAGTGGCCGAGAATTAAGTTGTGTACCTACTATCTCATCTTGCTCATATTCGTAAGGTTGAGACACCAAGTCATTCAAGTAATGTTGCGCTTTTACTTTCCCAGCAAATATTAATAAATAGGCCTTAGGGTTAAGGCCTTTTTAACAGTTTTTAATCCGTTGTGCTGGTATTCTTGAGGTTTGGATACCAAGTCAAGTTAGTATTATTGCACTTTTACTTATGCATTAAATATTAATAAATAGGCCTAGACTTTTTTGACACATTTTATTCCGTCGTGCTCATTTACGTAAGGTTGGGACATGAAGTCGAGTTGGTAACCTTTCGCTTTTACTTAGGCATTAATTATTAATCAATAGGCCTTAGGTCCACTCCTTTCTGACGGAATTTGCTGAAGTATGTGAAATATTTATTTTTAAGTAAAAGCGCAATATTACTAACTTGACTTGATGCAAAGCTTATAAATATGAGCACCACGGAATAAAACTGCTAAAATGGCTCAAGTCTAGGCCAAGGTATTAATATTTAATGCTTAAGTAAAAGCGCAATAATACTAACTTGATTCGGTGTCTAAACCTTATGAATATGAACATCATGGAATAAAAACTGGTAAAAAGGCCTAGGCCAAGGTATTAATATTTAAGGCGTAAGCAAAAGCGCAGAAATACTAACTAGACCTTGTTGCCTAAACCATATGAATATGAGCAGAATGTAATAAGAACTGTTAAGAAAGCTTAGGCATACGTGTTAATATTTAATGCCTAAGTAAAAGCACAATAATACTAACTTGATTTGTTGCTTAACCTTTTAACCGGCTGGAACGATTTAATTCGGGGTTGGTAAAATCGGATGAAATCCGATTTACTAACCTCGAAATCAGCTCGAACGAATGTATTCGCTGTCCAAGAAGTGGGCCGTAAGCAGCTAAAACGGGTGAACCTGAGCGTCAGTAGACGTTGCTTTCCTCTTAGCCTCTTTAGTGGTTATTTTGGAGAAAGATTGACATTAATCTTTTGTGGCTGACTACCTGGTAAAAGGCCTACAAAAATGGCGACAAACCTAAGAAAGGAGTGCAAAAATATTTGGGTCATTTATTTGCACACAGTTGCATAATGTCCGTGTCAGGCGGATTAGCCCACTCTCATAATGCCTTGTTTCATGAAGCAAAGAAAAAAGGATTAAAAGGTAGCATGGCATATAAACAGTTACAGGTTTATAGTCAGTACTACTGAGATGAGAGGAGAAAAGAAATTGTTTTGCCGTAGTTTTCGTAAAATCTGGCCGCTAGGTAAACATTTCTATTCATGAAGCGCAGTGAATTTTGGGTACCATTTTGTTCAGGTACATCGGCCGCTTAAAGGGTTAAACCTTATGAATATGAGCACGACGGATTAAAAGCTGTTAAAAAGGTCTAGGCCTGTTTATTGATGAAAATTGTCCAAATACGTGACGTCAGTAAATAAATAAATACATCGCTCTTTCCACGTTCCAGAAACACATAGCAACCGAGGAATTGTTTTCAGCCGCCGCCGTGGAAATGAATCACGGATCTCTCGATATCTAGCCGAGTGCGTTAGCTTTACACCTAATTCTTCGGTTGCTATGTGTTTTTGGAACGTGGAAAGAGCAATGCATTTATTTCTGTTTATTGATATTTGACGCTTAAGTAAAGCGCAGCTTTATTAGCTTGATTTATTGTGTAAACGTTATTAATATGTTGCGTCGTGCTCAGATTTATTGTTTAGACATAAGACTAGTATTTTTGTCCCTTTTACTAAGGCATTAAATATTATTCCCTAGGCCTTTGCGCACGTCTGAAACTAAGAAACTGAAATTTTTATAAGGCCCCTAAAGCGTGTGCTTGCACTTGTCCGTTTGGAGTTTTTTAATGGCCAGTTGTCTTAAACTTCATCTCAATGAATTCGTTTCATTTTTTCGAAAAAATCGCCTTTCGGTTAATTGCCACATCGACGTCTCGCTGGCCCCCCTCCCCCTCCACTCATCATGAGTGGGCCAAGTAAGGGGACAGACAAGCGAAGCCCATCTTGCTCGGACCTGCAAACCTCAGATGCAGGGTATGGAGGCACAGAGGCACATATGAGCGCAGGCTCAGAGGAAATTTCGGTACTGTTTAGAGAAATAAATGAACTCTTAGACAGTCCCAACACAAGAGTGTCGCACAATGTGAGGGACCTAATGCGGCCGATCCTTGATCGAATGCTAAAGGCCCACACTAAACAGCTGCTGGAGATCGAGCGCCTAAAGGGACAACTAGAACAACGAGAAGAGAGTAAACAAGTTCGAGCAAGATATCGGAAGTTCGCCGAAGTAGTCAAAGCGTAGCTGAAGGCAGATGGAAAGAAATTCCAAACTAAGCACACACTTCTGGCGTTCAACACTGACCCAAAGCGATGGACTGAAGGATGCTGTCCAGTCAACACTCAACCCGGCAAAGCTGGGAATAGGAGTAAAAAATGTGAAACTAGTGATAAAGGAAGAAATTTTGATCGAATGCTCAAAGGCAGCACGGGTAAAAAAGCTGATCGAGAGTTACGAGCAGCAAGGCGATTTTGGGTCCTTACTATGAACTGAGAAGGCCAAACAAGAAACTACCGAGGCTAATAGTGTACGAGGACAAGACAATGAATTGGAACTAGTCCAGAGGGACTTTCCTAGACAGAACGACCTAAGTGATCCCGAGAGGTGCAGGTTGTTCTTCCCCATGCGGGGTAAAGACAAATCTAAAACGCACTGGGTGATTGAACTTGCCCCAGTGGATTTTAGAGCTCTCACTTAAAAAGGCAGATTCAACCTCGCCTGGAGGAATCTTTCTTGCCGGGAATTCCTGAGAAAAACCCGTTGCTTCAAGTGCAACGGGTTTCGGCACCACAAGGCCAAGCGCTTGGCTGTTTTCGTGAGCTGTGCCTGCTGCGGCCAGGCGGGTCACAAACACTGGAATTGCCCCAATGAAGCTCGGTACCCCAACTTCCAGCGAGCAAACGAGAAATTCTGCCTTAAACTGGATTCTTCTCACTCCAGTTTAGACCAGGACTTCCCTAGTCTGAAACGAGAATTGGACCAACTTTGCAACCTCATGGACTATGGCTAATTCCAGCAGGCGAATAGTTACGGGACTGCGTCCCCCATTGAATGTCAAACGCAAAATGTGCGTTCCTCTGTGCATGCATAGTGTCGAACTGAAGTGTCATTCTACTCAATGTGCCCTGTCTTTCCTATTTTTTCTGTGTTGTTTTATGAATGAATAAAGGCTTCAAGCCCCCCCCCAAAAAAAGAATGGTTTGCGTGGCGAACGGATCTCCCAGGGAAGTCTCGGTGGCTACAGGGTCCATTCGAGTACGACCTCCGCAGTTCGCACCACATGTCGGTATGTCTGAATGTGCGGTCACTGGTGGGGATCTGGATCGATACCGTAACGTTTACGGCAGTAAACGCGAATAGCGAGTTCCATTTAATCCTGCAGAGTCCACAGTTGGACGGCGGAGCATTCTGATGGATTCATCTAACTTCGGTTAATTGCTCGTTCTATAAATTTGTTTTCGATGAATTCACATTAGACGAATTCGTTTCACTTCTTTCGAAAAAGTCGTCTTTCAGTAAATTGTTCGTTTGATAAATTTGTTTTCTATGAATTCATTTTCGATGAATTCGCCTGCCCCCAAGCAACACTGGCTCAAATAACATCCACATTCAATGCAGGAGGTACCAAAGACATATCTATTAGGTCAGTGCAGCGTAATTTAGCGTCCATGGGGTATGGGAGCAGAAGACCCACCAGACTGCCTTTGTTATCACTACGATATAGGACACAGCGCCTCACCTGGCCTCGTGAGCACTGTAATTCGACCCCGGAAGATTGGCAACATATGACGTGGTCCGATGTGTCACGCTACCAGTTGTTACTAGCTGATGGTAGGATTTAGGTGTGGCGCAGTCCTCATGAGGCCATGGACATAAGCTGTCAGCAAGGCACTGTGCAAGCTGTCGGTGGTTCCATACATGTGTGGAGTGCCTTTATGTGCCATGGTTTGGGTCCTCTGGTCCTCGTTAGCATTAGCACGTCCTTAACCGCTAATCGCTTTTTCGCTCTGCTGGGTGACCATTTGCAGTCCTTCATAGACTTCATGTACCCCAACAACGATGGGATTTTTCAGGCGGATAATGCACCATTTCATCGGGCACAAGTTGTCCAAAATTGCTTTGAGGAACATTCTGGGTAGTTCCGGCGGATGGTGTGGCCACCACGTTTGCCCGACACGAACCCAATAGAGGACTTATGGGACGTGGTCGAAAGGTCAATTCGCACCTAAAATCCTGCACCTAAGAATACCAGAGAACTGTGGGCTGCTGTTCAGACGGCATGGCTCAACATATCTCCAGAAGTGTTCCGGCCACTTGTGAAATCGATGCCACGTCGAGTTGCTGCACTTCGCCGGGCTAGAATAGGTCCTGCACGATGTTAGGTACGTAACCCATGACTTCTGGCACGTATCGCATTGTACACTCAGACAATGTATCGCATTGTGCACTCAGACAATGTATCTCATTGTGCACTCAGACAAGACAGAGGTAACAATAAAACAGTACATAGTGAGTTGAATGATTAGATATGAAGAGAAATAGTTTTGAAATTCTTGTTGTTAATTTTTCTTTTGAAATTTCATTACCAAAGCAAGAACACGAAGCTTTTCCCCATTCATGATTTTGGCAATTGAACTAATGCATGTACGGACATACGTTATATTTAAAATAGCACTTCAAGGAAATGATGGACGTAAATGTATTCATAATATCATCTCTGCTTTTAGAACAAAAATATTTTAAAAATCAAAGAACAAAGTCAACAGAGATCACAAACGCATTTGTAAAATTAAATTCGGAGTAGTTGAACATTCAACAGCATCCACTTTAGCAGTGGATTCAGTACGGCTCTTTTTATATTTGGGAAGAACCTCTTTCGAAAAGTCCACTAGAGACAGAAGTTTCTTTTAAGACCCCTTTGATAATTTTATGAAGCCTTTATTGGTATTATTGGAATTGGAATATCCATTTTCACAGCATGTCTCTACACATGTTAACCCAATTCGAAAAATCCTCTTTCCGTTGACCAGCTAAAACTTCGGTAGGTACGGAGCTTTATGCTCTTTTTATTAATTAATTATTATGAATGGAAAAAAAGTATTTTTTTTTTCCTGAAATGAAGATTAACACTGGTGTTTTTACTAGACTCTTTCACTACCACCTCCTTTAAACTGCAGCTCAGTGACATCATGTTGTGTCAGAACAAGAGTAACCCACAGACCAGAACCGAGGAAACTTGTAAAAACTAATTTATATGTAGTTCATTTAATTTCAAATGAATAAGGCAGGAAACTTACAGTGCTTTTTCCACCTCTGCTATATTCTTATATATACTACAGTATCATCATCATCATTGTCAACCATTATCAATCCACTGCTGGACGAAGGTCTCTCCAAGCCTCTTCCACAACGGTCTGTCTTGTGCCAGTCTCCTCCATGTTACTCCCGCATACTTTCGAATTTCATCCACCCATCTCCCATGTGGTCTTTTTCTGTTCCTTGGCATTAAATCTAAAATTTTGGCTGTCCATCGATGGTCTGTATACACCTCTTGATAGGGGTTTTGCACTGCTAAGACATTTTGTAGAAGCTTTGAGTATTTCATATTGTAAGTATCCAATTTTAAAATTGCTTGGGTCTAAATTAAGTGAATTAATGGGCCGAATAATGTGCTTTTATGAGTGTGAGAATTATCCAATTATGCATGTTTGCTCAAATCTAAGTATCATTCCTCTGTTAATAGAATTATTCTACTATAATATTGAACACATCACTGGTGATTAATCAGCTACATGGAAGTTCACTTTGCCTTGAAAAAAAACTCAGTCTGTACCAAGTCAAAATGTTCATTTAAAAATGAAATTAAAAGGGGGTGAATAACTTCACATCTGTGGATATTTAAATTATTACATAATTAAATGCAAAAATAGTAATATTAAACTATTAAATAGTGTTTTACTTACCGTCTATATTTTAAAGTGCGAATTTCCTTGCTAATATTAAGATTTAATAAAAGTATACATTATTTCCTATTTTTTTCCATTCATAGTGTCTAGTATATTACATCGACTTTTAACCCTTTAACGACCATAACGCCCGAAACGCCCGTATATACAAATGGCCTTATACACCCGAAACACCTGTCTAGAGTGATTCTTCAAATTTTCTCGACCTATGGGGGATCAGCAAGAGTCACCCTCAGTCACTATTGTTGTTATTAAAAAAAAGGAGTGAAACAGCAGACAGTTTCGGGCGTTATGTTATTTAGAGTGATTCAAAATTTTTGGGTAATGGTTGTTAAAAGGTAATTAATTGATAATATTTAGTGGCGACAAATGTACTTACTCTTTCAAGAATGTGGACGGATGGGGGTGGGCCTCATCTTGTGCTGTGCTTAGGGCCCGATTCTGTGTAAATCCGACCCTGGTTTTGCAGCTAGATTGGGTTAATGTAGATGGCCATTAACCTTGATATTCATTTTATTATATGACACTGCTTCTAAAACTGCAATTAAAAATTATTTTTTCATCTCACGCCTTTTCTATTTCGGGGTTTATACAATACAATTATTTATTGCACACATTTAAAACTTACAGTTATATGAGCCGCCCCGGTGGCGCAGTGGTCTAAGGCGTTGGCCTCTGATCATTCGTCCGTAAGGGGTCCGGGTTCGAAACCCGGTCAGGCATGGATGTTGTGTTTGTCTTACGGTACTGGTTCTCTCCCTTCCCTGGAACCAGTGACCCAAAATTAGGGACGGGCGACTGCTTATAGCCCATTGAGTTGCTCACGGTGGTCGTTAAACCTCCAATCAAAAAAAAAAAAACAGTTATATGAAAATGCAATACACCAGGAGGAATGTGAACACATTGGTTGTAAGGCGATTCCCCCTATCAGATGTAAGAAAAAGAATAAAACATATGGCATATATGAAAGTAAGTAAGATGGTTATAACAAAAGCACCACTGTTAGCAGCATGCTTGGAACTACAATTTAATGATAGGGTTGAGATTCCTTATGGAGATCAGGGTGATTTACCATGTAATTTCGCAGAGACAAGGAAAACTTTTTGATATTTTCCAGGGATCTGATGCTCTCTGGGAGATTATTCCATAGGATAATGGCTTTATACAGTATGCTATTTAAACCATAATTAAGTCTAACACACGGCTGACATAATTTGTTGTTAGCAACAGATCTGGTGAAGATAGAATAATCCAGATATTTGATGTCAGTTTGAAAAATAGGCAGTTTAAGATGTATTATTCTAAAAAACATGATACCTAGTTTCAAGGTAAAAATTTCATGAATTTTTAGAATATTTAGTTTTAGAAATAATGGTTTTGAATGAGACATGTAATCTGTGTTCAGCATATAGCGAACAGATTTATTCTGTAATTTGAGCAAGCATAACTTATTGTTTGCACTTATATTTGAATATCAGGATTCCAGACAATAAGAGAGATGGGTAATAAAAGCGTAGTACTGTAAAATGTTTTTAAGACATTGATAGGGAAGAGATGCTTAATTTTACCAAGCAGGACAACCTGTAAGGAAACTTTTTTTTTAAAACAAACTCAACATGCGTATTCCAGTTAAAGAATTCATCAAACCAAACACCAAGATACTGAACTTTGTCCACAATTTTAAGAGGGAGATCATTAATCCTGACTGGAAATTTATTTATGTCCTCTCTTTTATGAACGTTTCGGAAATATACGGCTTTGGTTTGCAGAATATTAAGTGATAATTTGTTAGAACATAACAAATATGATAAATTTGATAGATCATTATTGATCATTATCTGGACCAACGTCCCTAAGATCCACCGTTTTCAGGGGCAAACGCACCGCCCACCTCAGACGAATAGGCTGAGCATCTGATCACTCGGCAATCGATATACCTGAGCCTATGATCACTCGGCTATCCAGGTCGTTTTGATATATTTCACTATGATGGAATTTTGCTTGTATTGTCTAGCTGTATCTGCGCTTCTCTGTAAAGATTGAGCTTGTAAAAATGTCTTCATACATTAGATTGCTTTTAATGTCAGAAAAACACTGCGTATATATCCAGAGTCAAAGTAGATGTATCTGACTTGGCGATGGTAATGGCCGTATCCAGGAGAGGAGTTCTTGTGGTCCAACCACAAAAACTCCTCTCCTGGATACGGCTTTTTCTCATATATTTTTTTCTCCCTATACCCACTGGTCACCAGTGACAAATTTATAGAAATACAGGACACTCTCTGTCTGGCACTTTATTAATAGGAATTGTTCTATTATCAGGTATTTTTGAGATCCCTTATTTGTTTATTTCTTCATCGTGTTAAGAGAGACGAAAAAGAAATGGCAGTTGGAATCATAGCTTATTGTATCTTTATAAAATCAAGATGCCAAACTGTGATGGGTAATGAAAATCATTACCATCACAGTGGGTAATGTTTAGAAATGTAAGAGCGCAGTGAACGATTGCATCTCGAATTTGAAACTCCACATACCACAGGATCCGAAGCGGCGCCAGAAGCGCCTAAGATCGAGTGTTCAGGTAAATGCTGCTCTGGTTTCGTTTTCGATCGAAATAGCCGGCTGGGCCGCAGGAGGAAAGGTGGGGAAGTGCCGTCGGTAGAAGATGAATTACAACTACATACGACATCTCAATACAGTGTGGTGGCCTGTTACCTGTTGACATGGGTGAGGAGTGAGATTTGCGAACTTCAATTAGCGTGTTGTCATTTGAGAAGGAAATGGGGGTGCACATTGCTAAATGAAAGAATAAAGCACATGTTTAGTTTGAGAACGTTCTCACTTATATCCTGATAGCAACTACTAGACGGCCAATTCAACGTCAAAATCTCTTGGTATGGTGGCTTGAACTATCGTTATCGTGTAACGTATACTCTAGATTCAGTTTCCTTTTGATTTTACTATCTCTGGTTATTTTATTTTCCTATGTAAATTATCTTCTTACTTAACGAGATGTTATTTCTTCCGCTGAATGAGATGTGGCAATGAGTGTAAGTCATGACGTGGTGGTAGGCAGTATAAATAGGCGCGTTCAACGATACCAGAGAGAGCTTTTTGTTGATGTGCGTAGGGTAAGCTTTGTTTTATGTGTAAAGAGATCTTCGTTTGGTGTAAAGAGAGCTTCGTTTATGTGAGAGGAACTTCGTTATATGTGAGAGCCAGATATCGAGTAGTTGTGTGACCTGTGAAGTGTTTGTGGATAATACCAGGAGTTTCCCTATATAAAGGTTCTTAGTAAGTACGTTTTTCTCAGTTCATAGTTTTGTCAGACCTCTGTCTGGCTGTTAGGTCTCTTTCATTAAGTGTTACTATTAACAACCAGCATAAGACTTTATTCATCTTAATTACTACTACAACACTACTAGCAAGAACGTTTATTCATTATAATCGGAATTTTTAAAATCCAGTTCCTAAAGGAAATTTCAAATTTTTTTATAATTTTCATTTTTCAGACTGTACTTGCTTTCCTCCTGTCTCCTGTGTAATCTTGTTGTTTTCATGTGATCTCTGTCTCATATCGTTCAGTTTGTTTTTCTGTTAATACTGAGTAACTTTATGTGTCGTTACTCGTTAACTAATACTAATATACTAAAAATTAAGGAGTTTATTTTTTGTTAAGTGATTAGATAGATAGATAGATAGATAGATAGATTTTTACTGTGGAATATTTTTAACCTCCTCCCCAACTAAATTTTTTAAACAGTTTTCTTCCCCCGAGACTAAAATTTCCTAGTTACGGTCCTGATCATGGTTAACACATTCCTATGACGTTCTGTGAATAATGGTTTTGTAAGTGTGCGATTACATAAATTTAGTTACCTCCATGCACCATTTAGTTACACCTTTTGCTTTCGTTGAGTGTGCCGGAATTCTTAAAGCTGGTCCTAATATTTCAGCAATGCGTTAGTCATTTGCGACAAATTGATCTTCCTTGAGGAGGGAAATCTACTGAGTTTTACTAAATTGTTTTAACCTCAAACAAAATTCTTGATCCCGTTGTACCATTTTAATGACCCATAATAACAATAATAATAACCTGGGAAATTTCGCTTCCCATTTGCTTGCTCAGTTTAGTGTGGAGTTTTAATTTTGGCGAACACGAGCTTAACCTTTAGGCACGGAAATAGTTGCGCCATTTTAATTAGCATGCTCGTCACATTTTCACAAATTTAACTCTTTAAATCTTACACGTGATTCGTTCGTTTTCACGTGATTTCCGCATCATCAGAAATGGTTGCCTCTCCGTTTTCTGCCATTTCTACTTTAAAGCATGCACCCATTTGCGTACAGCTCACACACACACACACATGTTCCAACAAAACTTTCTTTACTGATATGTGTTGCACTTAAGCAGTTAAATTTTACCACTGTTGTCGTTTTTCTTTTCTTCCAGTTTCAAAGATCACTGTTGATCTGAAACAAAGTAAAGAATGCAGAAGATTTCTTCCCCGAGACTAAAATCCTGTTAATCGTAAAGTAAATTAACCTAATGCAACTTCTTTTAAGTAAACGCTTCGAATGAATTCTAGCTGTAGTCTAACAAAGCATTAATTCAGCAAGCTGAATAGGAATATCATTAGTGATTTTATTGAGCTCCTATAACATAATTGCCTTCAATTTTGTCAAATTCTTCCGTTTTGCGTTCTATCACGTATGCGTCACACCATGTGGTTGCACATATTCTACAGTAAATAGAATTCATATCTGGTAATTTTGGTGACCGCGGAAAATTCTATGTAACACGGGAAAGCTCTGCAAACCATTCCTGCATAATATTTGTCTCACTGTGAAGCACTACAGGAGTGAAGCACGTGTCAAAACTACAACCACGGTAGCACAGTAATGTCGAATCGACGTCGATTTTTGGTTACCAGCTCGATATTACGTCGAGGCATAGTTTTCGAAGTTAATTAGATCATCGATCAAACGGAACGTCAAGAAAAATCATTACATTGAATTTCAGTATACATGTAGACGGTTTTACGCAGTTTATCCCTTTAGTTCCATTAGGTCGAATAATCGATGTTTTTATGCAATCTGCAAGCATCGCGCGCGTGCGCCTTTGCGACTATTACGCCAAACAAACTTTTTGGATGCTGGGGTGTTGGCCCGTTGTACTAGGGGTGTTCAAATGAAAAGGTACGAAACGTCATAAGAACGTAACCGTTAACATATTTGCCTATGCCGCTATGGGAGAACGTAGCGACACATCTAGGGATGCGATTGGAGTCGCCGGCGTGGATCGGAGCATGCGCGGGCGCCCGCATGCGCAGGAGAGAGCAGTAGCTCTTATAAAGAGCGCCGTCCAATTGACGCGGCAGTGCGTGTGAGGACAGGATGGCGTTCACATTGCAAAATTCGACGATTGAGGAGCAGCGAGGCGTTATCCGATTTCTGACAGCGGAAGGTGTTAAACCGGCCGCTTTTTCATCGCGGAGGGTGTGGTTCTGCTCCATGATAACGCTCGTCCACACGTCTCCAGGATCACACACTCGGAACTGGCCAAGTTCCAGTGGGAGCAGCTTGACCATCAGCCCTACAGCCTGGACATGTCGCCCAGCGATTTCCATGTGTTGGGTCCCCTGAAAAAACATCTGAAAGGGAAGCGCTTCCACTCGGACGACGAACTCGGACGCTGTGCAGGACTGGGTCTCGTCACGGCCACAGGAATTCTGGGAACAAGGAATCCTTCGGCTCGTTAATCAATGGGATCGTTGTGCTACGGCCTATGGTGTATACTTTGAATAAAGTCTTCATTTATACCCACAGTGTCGTTTCGTACCTTTTCATTTGAACACTCCTTGTATCATTTCTGTTGTAAGATGAGATTCTTACCTGTCACCGTTTTCGCCGGTAAGTTAAAAGTTGTTGTTGTTGTTGTTGTTGTTGTTGTTTTTATTTTATTTTTATTTTTTATTTTTTTTTTTTGCTTAAGTACGTTTATAAGAAGTTGAGTCTCGTTCCTTTAAGTAGAATTACTTTTTTACGCTTTCCAACCGTAGGTTGAAGAAGCGTATATGCTCCAGCTTTGTCCGTCCGTCCGTCCGTCCGTCCGCACGATAACTCGCGTAAAAATCATTCGATTTCTATGAAATTTTAGTATGTGATAGGGAAACACCTTGGGACGAACCCTATTGAAAATGGGGTTAATGGGGTCAAAGGTCACGACATAGGAACGGGATTCATTCCATTGCCTTTATGCGTAATTACTTGCGTACATATCGTTCGATTTCAGTGAATTTTAGTATGTGGTAAGGGACCACATAAGGACGAACCCTATTGAAAATGGGGTTAATGGGGTCAAAGGTCACGACATAGGAACGGGATTCATTCCATTGCCCTTATGCGTCATAACTTGCGTAAATATGGTTCGATTTTGGTGAAATTTCAGTATATGATAGGGGATCGCATGGGAACGAACCCTGTTGAAAATGGGTGAAACGGGATCATAGGTAAGGACATCGGAGCGGGATCCATTTCGTTGCCCTTATGCGCCATAACTTGCGTAAAAATGGTTCGATTTCGATGAAATTTCAGTATATGATAGAGGATCACCTGGGGACGAACCCTGTTGAAAATGGGTGAAATAGGGTCAAAGGTCAGGACATCGGAGCGGGATCCATTCCGTTGCCCTTATGCGCCATAACTTGTAAAAATGGTTCAATTTCGATGAAATTTCAGTATATGATAGGGGATCACCTGGGAACGAACCCTATTGAAAATGGGTGAAATAGGGTCAAAGGTCAGAACATCGGAGCAGGATCCATTCCGTTGCCCTAATGCTCCATAACTTGTAAAAATGGTTCGATTTCGATGAAATATCAGTATATGATAGGGGATCACCTGGGGACGAAACCTATTGAAAATGGGTGAAATAGGGTTAAAGGTCATGATATCGGAGCGGGATCCATTCCGTTGCCCTTATGCGCCATAACTTGTAAAAATGGTTCGATTTCGATGAAATTTCAGTTTATGATACGGGATCACTTGGGGACGAACCCTTTTGAAAATGGGTGAAATAGGGTCAAAGGTCGTTCAGGACAGCGCAGCGGGATCCATTCCATTGCCCTGCGCCATAACTTGAGAAAAAATGCTTCGATTTCAATTAAATGTCAGTATATGATAGGGGATCAACTGGGGACGAACCCACTTGAAAATGGGTGAAATGAGGTCAAAGGTCAGGACATCGGAGCTGAATCCATTCCAATGCCCTTATGCGCCATAACTCGAGTAAAAATGTTTCGATTTCGATGAAATGTCATTATATGATAGGGGATCAACTGGGGACGAACCCTATTGAAAATGAGTGAAATGGGGTAAAAGGTCAGGACATTGAAGAGGGATCCATTCCGTTGCCCTTATGCGTAATAACTTTAATAAAAAGGGTTCGATTTCGATGAAATTTCAGTATGTGCTAGGGGACCTACCGAGGACGAGCCCTACTGAAAATGGGTGAACTGTGGTCAAAGGTCTGGACATAGGAGCGGGATTCATTCCATTGTCCTTGTGCGTCATAACTTACGTAAAGATGCTTCGATTACGACAAAACGTTTTCGTGTTGTTCCGGAGGTATACTGAACCAATTATGTTTAATATCATCGAAATGGGGTCAAAGGTCAGGGCACAGGAGCGAGATTTATTCCACAGCCATTATCCTCATAACTTGAGTAATGATTTCTGGTATGTTGAAAAGCGTATCATAATCAATGCATTGCATGATTTTACTAACTTGTTAAGATATACAATTTGTACGTACGCATATCCCAATTAGGGATAGGACTAGCGTGTTGCTGGCAGATCACCAAACATTCTGTGAAATTTTTGAGAATTATGCGTCATTTCGAATGCATCCAAAAAGACTTGGATGTCGAAACAATAAAAAACAATTATATAATCTTTTAATCGTAGACAGTGTCGTAGAATCGTACTACAAATATATTCTACGTTTTATGCCACGATTAAAAGTTTAGAATTTCATGTTTCAACATCTAAATTGTAGAGTGAACGTAGATTCGACATTACAACATTTCTAGAATCGATGATTAAACTGCGTTATATCAACGTAGAATCGACGTCTACACTACGCAGCAATGATGTATATGTTTCTCTCGAAAGGTAGAATGTTCATCTACTGTTGACTTGATATCGACTTAATAGGTTTAAAATCCGACGTTGAAAAGACTAAACAAAAGTGGACATGGATATCTGTATTCGACGTTTCATATTGACCAAAAATCGGTCAAAATTTCGACGTCGAATTGATGTAATGTACTACAGGGGAAATCTGCAGCGATGCATTCTGTCGATGTAGATTAGTTGGGTAGAACAACTGGCTTCGGAGCGAGAAGGCACGTTTTTAATCACCGACAAATTTGTGTTTTCACATCATGAGTAGTTTACATTGTCGTCTTGAAACAGTGCGGCTCCGTCCAAATACAACGCCATCATTGCAAAATGAGAATGATCCACTATAATAAACAGATATATTTTAGAGTTTACAAGATAGGGCATAAAAATTTTCAAAATTTTAATATACCCACAGTCGGGCATGTTGTTCAAAAAATATGAATGCCTGAACCAAAATTTTGCATTCCGGAATACACACACACACACATTTCTGAGCATTTCAGAAACAATATAAGGAACAAAGTAATGTACTTTTTCTGCAAGAAAAGTCGCAGAACTTTTCTTTAAATACAACTATCCATATTTGTTTAGTAAAAGGTCATTTTGGAACAGGCTTTTTTTTTTTTTAATTGGAGGTTTAACAACTCAATGGGCTATAAGCGCTCGCCCGTCCCTAATTTAAGGTCGCTAGTTCCAGAAAAGGGAAAGAGCCAGTGCCGTAAGACAAACACAACATTCATGCCTCACTAGGATTCGAACCCGGACCCCTTTTCGGACGATTGTTTAGAATACTGCGCCACCGGGGCGGCCGGTAATATTTTGGATTCTTAAATATATTAATAAACAATGCATTGTATTACATCGTGTTTATTTTATATAAATCAATTCCCGATTAAAAAAATTTCTTTGGGATTATATTCACCCCAAGTGAAGGTTTCTGCGAGAAAAAGTAAGAAAATCGAACGACTGGTTTACGGTCAAAGAAAGCAACATGTAATTTTTTTTACGTATAATATATACACTGAGTAGCCACTTTATTATGACCACCCCCTTAGTACTTCGTTGGGCCACCTTTTGCCTTTAATACTGCATCGATTCTTCGTGGCTTGGAATCCACGATATATTGATAGGTGGTTTGTGGAATATGAGACCATGCTTGATGAATAGCACTTTCCAGGGGTGTGAGATCACAGGGTTGTGGATCCAGCTGTCTGATGGCTCGTTCAACTTCATCCCACAAATTCTCAATGGGGTTGAGATCTGGAGATTGTGGGGACCACCTAAGCAAAGTAAACTCACCTGCATGTTCCTGAAACCATTCCTGTACAATACGAGCACTATGGAAGGACGCATTATCTTGTTGAAAGTAGCCATCGCCATTGGGATAAAGCATCCACATGACAGGATGCACTTGGTCCGCAACGTTGTTTAGATATGACGTGCCAGTCAGACGTTGATCAACACGAATTAAAGGGCCCAAAGCATGCCAGTGAAACATTCCCCAAACCATAACGTTGCCTCCACCAGCTTGAAGGGTTGTAGCAATGCATTTGGGGTCCATGCTTTCGTGTTGTTTCCTTCAAATTCTCACTCGGCCATTAGCATGGTGCAACTGAAAACGTAATTTATCGGACCACATAATTTGTTTCCAATTATCGACTGTCTAATCCTTGAGCTCCTGTGCGAACTGGAGACGTTTTCTCTTGTTAACTGCAGACAGCAAAGGTGTTCGAACAGGCCTTAGGCTGCCATATCCCATCCGATGCAGCGTAAGGCGACCAGTGCGTGCAGAGATCATTTGAGGGAATCCTTGATTAAGATGGTCTGTAATTTGCTGCACTGTTGCCCTTCTGTTGTCTGTTATCAGTCTGGACACTCTCCGTTCCACCCGAGCAATCACTAGTCGATGACGAACGCACGTTGCACGTAAAGACCCAGTTTTTTTGGCTGACAGTCCAGTTTTTAAACACTTTAACAACAGCTGCTCAGGAACATTTCACGAATGCGGCGGTTTCGGCGATACTCGCTCCATGGCTCCGAGCTCCTACAATCATCCCACGTTGAAAGTCCGTCAAATCGCATTTTTTACACATCTCGTCACCCAAAAATCACTTCTACTACTGTCGCAAGCACTACGCTTTCCCTTTTTATACTAGCCTCGCCCTCTGGTGGCAACAGCGTGCAGCCATAGCTCATTTGCTTAAAACTGTTTGGTGGTCATAATAAAGTGGCCACTCAGTGTATATACGGTATATAAGGGCTTATCGCGATGGTTTTGGGTTATTGTTAGTGCGAAGGGCACCGTGAAGAGCCATTGCCGGGGCCCCGCAAAGGGGTAGCCGCCATGGCCTTATAATCAATTTTTGGTGCCTCAGTGGAAGCAAAACATTATAAACTTCACAGGTTATGTAAGTCTTATGAATATGGGCATGGCCAGATTAAACTTGTTAAAAAGTCCCCGACCTAGGGCCTTTTTTGTTAAAGTTTTGAGTGTCAGTAAAACTGTGAGATTTCATTGCACCGAAAGTCTCTGTTCTTTGGCAGAGTGAGGTCGCGTGCATGACGCCAAAACAAATATTCGGCACTAACAAAGTCTCTGTAGTTTACCACTTCAGAAAAAAATTTTAAAATACCACGAATATCCAAAGAAAAACAATCCTCCAACGGAATTATAGCATGAATCATGCTGTGATTTGTTTGTTTAACCGAACACCGTAGATTTAAAAAATCTACGGAGTCACGGTAATTTAATTCCCTAAATGTAAATGCAATTTTCAATTGACCCCCTAATGCAATTCAATAGAAGCACGTTTCTATTGATATAAGAATAATTTATTTATGCCGATGGAGTTTCCAAAATTCTAATTTTATAAGTGCTAATAATGTTTGTTGCGCACGTCTGAAACCAAGAACAATTTTTATAAGACCCCTAAAGTGTGTGTGGACACTTGTCCGTGTGGCCCAATCCTTGTGGCCAGTTGTCCGGTGGTCACTTGTTTTCAATTCCATTTCGATGAATTCGTCTTATTTTTATCGAAAAAGTCGTCTTTCGGTGAATTCCTCGTTCGATAAATTTGTTTTCGACTAATTCGTTCTCGGTGAATTCGTCTTCAATGAATTCGCCTGCTCCCCATGAATGCTGAGCCTGTCCTACCGCATTGCCCCCACCCACCCACCCACCCACCCTAGGATCCAGTGCTCCAAGTGTTAGGGACATGCGACTGCTTATATAGTCCATTATGTTTGCTGACGCTGGTCGTTAACACCCCACCTCCACCTCCTCCTTTAAGAAATAAAAAATTTCTACAATGAGAAAAATTTCTCGTACACTTTTAACTCTAACTCTTCATAATACGCAGTTTGTTGTTGTATGGTGCAAATGCACATTTGTGTTTGAAGCAATGTTTCTTCTTCTAAAATGTCGATTGAATAAAAAAAAAGAATTTCTGCATTAGATATACTTCACCTTGACACAAAAAAAAGGTATCAATATGTACTCCTGATAGCTTTTTTGTCTAATGACGAGCATTTTGAGTTCATTTCCTCAAGTGTAGAGTTTTCTACCAGGGATCACAGGTGTATTTTTTTGTTTTCCACCATATCTCCAGATCTGAAAATCTATTGCAATAATGTCTTTTTTTAACTAAGCTTAACTCTCTAGAAGAATATTTTCGTAGTTACTATATTTATAAAAACTTCGTTACACGATTTCGTATTCCTATAAATAAATAATCGCGAGTTATGAAACATTCATTGGCATGTAACTTTGATCATATTTATTTCTGCATTTTACAGTGTTATCATGCTTTCCTTTGCGTGAAAAGGCTTGCCTATACGCTTATAAGTCGGTAAGTCTGAGACGCGCTGGGCACGGGTCAGGACTTAAACGCTACGGTATAGGCCCGACCAGGCTATGAGTTGGAAACACAGGCCGGGCCATAAATGTTCGGGTATGGGCCGACCCGCGCTATACGTCAGCAAGTCTCAGATGGGCTGGACACGATCCGGGCCATAAGCGTTCAGATATGTGCTGGGCCGGGCCCATGGCGTCTATATGTCCGAAGCCCTAGGCCTGACCCGGATAGGGGCGGGGACAGCCCATAATACTGTAAATCTCAGATAGGCTGGGCTATAAACCGGTAAGTCAGAGTAGGTATGGGCCAGGGCCGGGTATTAAACGTTCGGGTATGGCCAGGGCCGGGTATTAAACGTTCGGGTATGGGCCAGGGCCGGGTATTAAGCGTTTGGGTATGGGCCAGGGCCGGCCCAGAATTCGACATGTTTGAGACGGGCTGGGCACCGGCTGGGACTTACAGGTTTTGGTATGTGCCCAACTGGGCTATCAGATGATAAATCTAAGATGTGCTAGACACGAACCGGGACTTAATCGTTCGGATATGTGCCGGGCCGGGGTATAAAGGGAGAGTGATGGGCCCTACCGGATACTAAACTTTTGAGTATGGGCAGGGACGGCCTATAAGTCTGAGACTGACTGGCCTATAAAATGGTAAGTTTGAGAAGCTATGTGCTAGGGCCGGGAATTAAACTTTCGAGTATGGGCTGGGCATCGGCTGGGACTTAAAGGTTTGGGTATGTGCCCGACCGGGCTATCAGATGATAAGTCTGAGATGGGCTGGACACGAGCCGGGCCTTAAGCTTTCGGATATATGCTGGGCCGGGCTATAAAAGAATATATATATATTTGGATATATGCCGGGTCGGGCTATAAAGGGATATATATATATATATATATATATATATATATTCTATAAAGAAGATACCTAAGCAAAAAAATGCAAATATAATTTTGACTCACACCTAGTACAACATAGAAAAGGTTATGTATCTACCTGTGTGAGTAAAAGGAGAAAAGACAAAAAAATAAAATAAAACAACTGAATGTAGAAGGTGTCGAGAATACTGAGCCTTGGCTTTATCAAGGACCAGCAAAAACTCTGCATTTTCTCACTTCCACAAAGACCTAGTTGGAAATGGGTTTCTGCAAGGCCATAGATGCAAGTAACATTCCCACCTAAAATAGTTTAAAAATTATATATATAAGTCATGTCCTCCGTAGAGTTGCATGACCTAACACTAGTTAACAATTTCGCTTGCATCCATTAACCTTCATGGCCCGACCCATGCTCTTCATCTGTTACTGTTAAACAGAGAGAAGAAGATTAAAGAGAACTCAAGCTGTGAGAGTGACATAATAATTAGAAATGATTTTCAGCCATAACGAAATTCCAAGTTCGTTTGAGAGAGAATTTAAACCTGAAAATCAATGCAAAAGAAATCCAAATTTTACATTGCAATTAAAAAAGGAAATGTTAATTTTTAACGAACAGATTTTGTGGAAGTGAGAAAATGCAGAGTTTTTGCTGGTCCTTGATAAAGCCAAGGCTCCAGTATTCTCGACACCTTCTACATTCAGTTGTTTTATTTTATTTTTTTGTCTTTTCTCCTTTTACTCACACAGGTAGATACATAACCTTTTCTATGTTGTACTAGGTGTGAGTCAAAATTATATTTGCATTTTTTTGCTTAGGTATCTTCTTTATAGAATGTGAATTCTGAATTTTCAAAACTGCTGCGTTGCGCGTTTTGATTTTCAGGTTATTTTGCAACCTTCGTTTTAAATTCTAAAGTTTTTCCTTAGTCTTCAGTTTTGCTCTTAAGTATATATATATATATATATATATATATATACCGGGCCGGGCTATATCAGGACACGAGCCGGGCCTTAAGCGTTTGAATATGTGCTGCGCCGGGCTATAAAGGGATGAATCTGAGAGGCATGCGCACGACCGGGTACTAAACCTTCGGATATGGGCAGGTCCGGCCTGTAAGTCGGCAAGGCTGTGATGGGCTGGTCACGGGCCGGGACTTAAAAGTTTGTGATGAGTGATCTACCGGACTGCCAGGTTGTAAGTTTAAGATGGGCTGGGAAAGGGCCGGGCCATAGGCGTTTGGTTATCGGCCGGGCCGGGCCGCCCATATTATGGCCCGTGCAGAACTCTGATGTCTTAACGTAAGAATAAAAAAGTATTGAGCGTTATACCGGGTTTATCTTAATTTTAATAACTCAAATATCTCCCACGCCAGCGAGAAAAATCGAAAAATTTCAAGATTGTAATTCAATTCTGAACCTTTACTCTCGTCCTATCCTCGCACAAAACATATTTTTGGGTATGTATGTATTATACATATATAATGTATGTATAATACATACATATATACATACCCAAAAATATGTTCAAATGTCGTATGGGGAATTCTCTCAAATTCAATAAAATGCCACTAATCTTATTTTATGCGAAGCTAAAAATAAGTTTTCCAGATGATCATTTATTATTTAATGTTATGAGATAAACGCACTTTTCCGCATTTTCTTGTTCATCACATTCATGAAGACATTTATAATGCTTGTGAAGTGCTTAACTCCTGAACCCACATACTATCTCTTCTTTCCGACATTTTATCGATATTGCATCTACAGCACTTCATTTTTTGCAGAATCATGTTCTTTCATTAATAAGAAAACAGAAAGTTCCTTGTTGACCTGAGGGCCAATGCGCAGGTATCGTCCATTTATCGCTGACTGTTGTTTTGATTATGAAAGGCCTGAATGGCTGAAAGCTTTCTTTTTCCTAGCGTCATTCCCGTTGCATTAACTCTTAGAATTAGTCGTGGACCGAAAAATAAAAATATTTCTCAAGAATAAATCGTTTAAATGTTACATAAAATATGTCTGCCCTCTAACTATACAATCTGTAAACCTCAGACTCCAAGTTCAATAAAATTAACTAAAGGGACTAGAGTCTTCGAAAATCTACTGGCAAACAGAATTACAGGTGTGCGTGTGTGCGTGTGTGCGAGCACACGCTGCGCACAAGCATGCGTTAAGTGGGCTCTTTATAATTCAATGCACTGTTTTACACTTATATTATGTTATGTTATACACACACTTACAGTGTAAAAGCCCAATTTTGTCGTCAAATCCACATCTTGTTTCTCTGGAGTCGGATGTTTTACCGCTTGACCACCTACCTAATTACCGGAATAATCACCCTTGGCCCGGATGACAGCGAATAGACGGCGTGGCATGGACTCATTGAGGCTCTGGAAAGTTGCCTACGGCACACGTGCCCATTCGGACTGCAGAAGAGAACGGAGGTCCCGGAGATGACGTGCTTTTGAATCGACACGTCGAAACTGTCGATCCAAGTAGTCCCACAACTGTTGTATGGGATTGAGGTCGGGTGATTACTCCGGCAAAGGAAGAACGGAGACATCACTGGCGTGTTCCTGGAACCATTCACACGCCCTCTTAGAGACATGGCATGGCGCATTGTTCTGTTGGTAGACACCATCACCACCTGGTTAAACGTCCAACGTGAAGAAATGCACGTGGTCTGCGAGGATAGATAGGTAGCCATTGGCGTTCAGGGACCCATCGAGTGGTACCAGCGGTCCCAGGTCATACCAGGAAAACATCCCCTAGACATGCACACTATCACCGCCGGCCTATATTTGTCCGACAAACTTGTCCCGAGTGTCTGACGCCGTATCCGCAATCGCTCGTCGCTTCTGTGGAGTAGAGACCTCAATTCATTGCAGAAGGCAACCTTTACCCGCTCTTCCACTGTCCAATGACGGTAGTCCCATGCGAACTACAGGTGTTATTGCCGATGGACCTGGAGTAACATGGGCGCCTTGATGCAACGTCGACTCCGGAGAGCCATGCGTAACAAGGTTTGCTTTACTGTTATCGGGGACGCGTACCTAGGTGCCCCAGCGTTCATTTGTGTGGTCAATTGCTGCACTGTTGCACGTAGATTATCCTTTACCAATCGATGGAGTAGACGTTCCCCGCTGGGATCGATGGCCTTTGGGGCTTGTGGAGTACTATAGAGGTGAAAACATGTGTCAAGACGATAGATCTGCAGCGCGACATTCTATCCGCGTAGCTCAGTTTGGGAGAGCGACTTACTCAGGAGTGACGGGGAAACGGATTCACTGCCCGTCGCGTACAAACTTGTGTTTTCACATTGGCGCTTGATTGTGGAAATTGGATCCACTGGCCGTTGTGTGCTTCGAAAAATGTGTGATGTTTCTTCCACACATTGTTTGGAATTAATGAAAAATTCCTACTTCCCTTCAAAGACAAAAACAATTAAGAGGAGATGATGTGCCGTACTACAGAGGTGAAAACATCTGTCAAGACGACATATCTGCAGTGAGACATTCTGTTCTCGTAGCTTTGTTGGGTGAGCGCCTTACTCCGGAGTGAGAGGACACGGACAAACTTGCGTTTTCACAGGATCCACAGTTATGACATCGGGAAGTACTTGGTGTGCCAGCGGTCCATTCTTGGAACACTCCTACTACAGCACCTCGCGAACAGCTCACGAGGTCCGCTGTTTCTGAGATGTTTCCACCCTTGGTGCGGTAGCCGATGATCATTCATATCCGTCATCCACGTACCCCCGCGTTACCACCGATCCCGTTTTGCGTGTTAGATTTGACCGGCTATCGTAACTAATGCCACCCCATACAGAGATGCTAGGTTGGCGAACCGTGTGCTGGTCGCAGACAACACCTGAATCCTCCCAGTTTCATGTCGTTGCCAGAAGAGGTCCTCACGATCGTCGGTAGTGGTACATAAACGGAACTCATCGCTGAACAGGACATAGTGCCATTCCTGTGGCCAAGCAGCTCTACGACGATGCCACCTCAGCCGAATTCAGTGATGCCACCTCAACTGAATTCAGTGATGCCACCTCAACCGAATTCAGTGATGCCACCTCAGCCGAGCTTAGTGATGCCAGCTCAACTGAATTCAGTAATGCCACCTCAGCCGAGCTCAGTGATGCCCCCTCAGCCGAGCTCCGTGATGCCACCTCAGCCGAGCTCAGTGATGCCACCTCTGCCGAGCTCAATAATGCCACCTCAGTCGAGCTCAGTGATGCCACCTCAGCCGAGCTCAGTGATGCCACCTCAGCCGAGATCCGTGATGCCACCTCAGTCGAGCTCAGTGATGCCACCTCAGCCGAGCTCCGTGATACCCTTCAGTCAATAACAGTCAAAGTATTGGCTGCCAGAAACGCATACCTGACTCCGCCAATCTTCGGGTCCTCGTCCGTGCAGTAAAGGGGATGTCCCAATTGTCTACACAGCCTGCCGAATGCTCTCTGCGGTAGTTCTGTCTCACTAAATGCCTGGCGAGGAATTCGGCAATCGATGAGCACAATTGCGATTGTGGTAAAAACCGTTAATAAAAGGAGGCACTGTGGAAATTTGCTTATGGTATCTGTAAATGCCATTTGTTTCTGTTTATCCCCCCTCACTCTCCTGAAAACTAAGCTACGTGCGTCCATGTTTGTGAATATGGAAACAACATCAAAGGTTAATATCTCCGACATTATGTAGTTTTAGTCGACTCACAAATTCGGTGTAGTTTTTATAGAACTCTTACTTAAATTCGCAGATAATTTGAAAGATAAAAACTTAGCCACTTTGTATGCTGCTTTGCCTGATTTACTTACTATAGGAAAGAATGGAACGTTCAATAATGTATTCAATAAAGATCGCAGAGAAAAAATTTACATGCTTGTATTATTAAATGACTCGCCTACACATATCTACGTATTTGATTTAGTAAAATCTCAATTACGTGTCCATAACTCGCAAATATTTTGAATTTCTTTCTTTCAAATCACATGAAATTCAGTAGAAATATAGAAACTTATAAATAAGGTGTCATTCATCTTGTTCCTAGGACATTTATTTTCGCCAAAATGTTTCAATACAGAAAAGCAGCAGTTTCTTTTTAAAAAAATCAAAACTTTTGCACAAAATTTTATTTTAGAGTAAACATTAGAGTAATCGAATTTGTTTAAGTCAGGCTTAAAATGTTAACATTCTCAGAATGCTTTTGTTTTCTTTATTTAATAAAATCTTACGCAAAGACTTGTCTTAAAGTTATATTTAAACTCGCAATTTAATTTCATGCTTATTCCGCCTCGTGTCAACTATTTTTGCTTTGAAGTTGCTGATCTTATTATACAAATAATTCAATTTTTTCTCCCGGTCTAACGTGTTTAAAACCTTCAGCATGAAAAGTTTAAGATCCCGTGCTGAAGACTCAAGTTTGTTAATTTACAGCTACTTAGAATATTGAAATGAAGTTCATGAAATGATGAATTATTCCGCCCCTTGTGATTTTTTAAGGCGAACGGCCAAAGGCGTTCGCCTTTGGCCGTTTCCCTTTGTCACAGAAGAAATGCTTTCACGGTACTTAGAAGTGTTATTTCCTTTTTCGTGGACGTGATCGATAATTTATCTTTAGTGGCTGGTAAAGTAGACGAAGAACGTAAAGCTGCTAAGTGGTCGTGTTCCTAAAATAGCGCGCCCATTTCGACCGAATGCAGGTACAAAACGTACATATTTCATCGTTTATGACACGTCGTAAATAGTTCTACAATTTGGCTCAAGTCCCATAACAAGCTATACATCACCAATCCACATACTTTCTGCAGAAGAATCGTCCTTATCAACATAGTGAATTTATGTTCCATGAAAGAAAATTGTAGTTCTGAAAAGGGAAAGGAGCAACAGGTAGTTGGGCTTAGAGGCGTAGCATAGGTCATTGGGATAGTGAGAACATATAGCCTTCAATAATTTTATTCTGTTCGCTGGAGCAATTTGACTGCCTGTGGAGTTCGCACCTTCATCTCTTGCTGCGGTAGTGAATTGTTCTAATGAATTTTTATGGCCTAAATTAGGTGTGGGAAACCTGCGGCTTTCTAGGCAATTAAGTGCGGCCTTTTGAATGAATCCAAATTTTGCAGAATAAATCCTTTTATTTTAATTCATATGTTTGTCTTTTATTATTTTTATTTTAATCTTAAAATGACAGTATTTAAAATACCAAAAAAAAAAAGAATATTCAACAAAATAATGCTCACCGACTGACGGCCACAATTAAAACATTAGGAAGTCATAAGGGCTATTTTGACACCTGCCACGCTCATGATTTCGCTCTATGTCTCCTAAAAAACTACAGATGGAATTGATTGAGCTCTCAGAAGATGACATTTTAAAGTCCTTATTTGACGCTAACAAACATCCAGTTGAAATACACTGGCAGAAAGTGAAAAAAGAACACCAAGAAGGAGACGTGTAATACCAACGAAATTTATACAGCACAATAACGGAATACAGAGGATAACGTGATCAAAACATTATGGCAAAATACAGCTGTATTTGCTGGTAAACTGAAAAATAACATTTCCATGTAACATGGTTAGTACGAGGTTGAACCGCCATGGACTGCGTCACACTGTGCAATTCTGGCATGGAGTCTGTCGTACAGATGTTGGATGTAAGTTTGGGGTATTGAGTTTCAAGCATCCTCAACCTGGACGCGTAAATGGGGGATGGTCGTGGCTGGCCGTGGAGACCGGATAAGTCGTTGTCCCATAAAATTCCATATGTGCTTAATGGGGGACAAATCCGGTGAACGTGCAGGCCATGGAAGTTGTCTCACACCCTGAAGTTAGTGTTGCGTTGCCCGTGCCGTGTGGGGGCGTGCGTTATCTTGCTGGAAAACACCACGATGGACCGACCTTACAAATGGCACAACAACGGGCTGAATGATGTTGTTGATGTAGGAGGTGCTGTTTAGCGTACCCGGCAAAAACACTAGTTGTGTACGAGAGTGATAGCTGATCTCTCCCCACACCAGGAGACCAGGTGTAGGCTCTGTGTGTCGCTGGCGGATGCAAGAAGGATGGAGACGCTCTCCTGTGCGTCTGCGAACACACATACGGCCATCGGAGGCTCCCAAGCAGAATCTGCTTTCATCGCTGAACACGACTGATCGTCATTGCGTTCTCCAGTGCAGACGTTGGCGACACCACTGCAGCCGTTTCTGACGGTGGGCTGGAGTCAGAGGTACACATGCCAGAGGCACACGTGCACGTAGTCCTGCATCCAGTAGACGGTTGCGGATTGTTCGGACAGTCACCTCAGGTGCAACGGCAGCTCGGATTTGAGTCGCAGTGGATGTTCTGCTTGACAACGCCGCTCTTCTTATGCGTCGATCGGTCCGCTCATCAGTCCGTCTGTGACTCCCGGTTTCATGTCTTCTCGTGTGGGAATGTTCCTCGGACCATCTACGCCGCCATCGTACCGCAACTGATACTTCCCGTCCAATTCGCTCCGCAATACGACGATACGACCACCCGGCCTCGCGGAGTCCGACAAGACGACCTCGCTCAAAGTCCGATAACTGCTGAAATCGTACACGTCTTCCATGTCCAGGCATTGCAGCTTCTTCAGGGTTTTCGCACGTGTCCGTACGCAGACGACTGATTACATTCACTTCGCCGTACTCCTTATATACCACCGACGATAATTTGCATAATATGCCGTGCTGTGGCGTATGCGCTCACCGGTTGGTCCCGATATTAACATCACACCTACGTAAACTCGACCCCATTAACATATGTAAATTTCATGATCGTCCGCCACTTCCTTCTTGGTGTTCTTTTTTCACTTTCCGCCAGTGTATGTAAAAATAAAGTAGAATACCCACGCCTTCGACAACATGCACGAAAACTGCTTTCTTACTTTTCAACCACTTATTACCGTGAATCTATATTGTCCTATCTAACCCAAATCAAGACTCCCTTATGGTTACAGATCAGATCAGATCAGATCACATGTAAAGGATTTTAGGAAGAAAGTCTGACCCCAAGTCTTAAACAACCCTTAGAAATTGGAAGCTAGGAGATTTGGGCTAGAGTACCCGATAGGAAAGTGACACGGAAGCGAGGTAGAAAGGGGGAGGAAGACGCCTTTATTTATTAAGGGGTGGACAGTACCCGGGGCCCGACCTGACTCGTGCTCACTTCATGCAAACTAAACTTCATGCCACATTATTACGCATGTCCTGTTCGCACACATGGTCTGTAACGTATACTCTAGATTCAGTTTCTTTTTGATTTTACTATCTCTTGTTATTTTATTTTCCTATGCAAATTATCTTCTCACTTAACGAGATGTTGTTTCTCCCGCTGAATTATATGTGGCAACGAGTGTAAGTCATGACGTGGTGGTATGCAGTATATATAGGCGCGCTCAAGTATACCAAAGGGCTTCGTTTTATATGTGATAGGTTCTTCCTCATTATTGATATGTGATTTACCTACTTTTCTACGATATTACGATAGTACGAAAGTTCGGGCTATCAGTAGTTGTGTTATTTTGGAGTGTGTATTTGAGTAATACCAGGAGCTCCCCAATAAAAAGGTTAAAAGTGAGTACGTTTTCTTAGTTCATTTTATTGTCAGACCTTTGTCTGGCCGTTAAGTCTATTTCATTGAGTGTTTACGTTAAGTTCAGGGTATATTGTGTTTACCGCTCTAATAAGGAGCCTTCAAGGTACTAATGTACTAAAACCGAAGTTATATTACTGATATTCAAGATAATGAGGAACGCTGAGTAAAAATAAATTCCATATTCTTGGAATTTATTGCACGTGCGTGTCTTACCTAAACAAACTCTAGCACTTTGAAGATTAAGCACACTTTAGCTACGTCAAGTAACCTTTCAATAACCCTAACGTGACTTAACGTAAGCTTTCCTGCACTACACGTCCAGCCGGAGAATTTTATTCATTATAATTGGCGCCCGAACATTTCTTGAACACAAGGTATTGACACTTATTGACTATGTCTTCATTACCTGAGAAAACTTCACTATTTCAACCTGAATCAAGTTTCGGTGGAGGTGGGGTTATTTTCGACAATTTGCAGGAAGCCTGTGGGTCTAACTTTGATGTCAATGATTTGCACGTACCCAGGATTTCCTCACAATTTCGTCATTCACCAGCTTCATATCACTCTGAGTCGCGGGTCGTACCTGAGGTATTTCAATCCTCTCACAGAGGCAAAATGCTTGCACATTTTGTGCCGCATGAGGGAGCAATTACTTTCAATGGTTTGGAGGGGTCCTTAAAATTTCTCGAGGATTTGGAGGATCATTTCGACTTATACAATATTCCTCAAGATTGCAAAGTGCAAATAGCAGGCACTTGCTTGAAAGATGCCGCTAAGACCTGGTATCGGCAGTGGAGAGTATCGAACCCGGATTCTTGTTATGAGAATTTCCGAGCGGAATTTTTAGAAGTCTTTCCTTTCGGCCTCAGTCGAGCTGGCCTTGCACAACAACTTTTTCTTGTAAGCAAGGACCCAACGATAGCCCTGTTGCGTTTGCTTTAGAAACAACACGCTTGTATAAATAATGGGATCCACATGCCAGTCATGTCGACATGTTGGACACCCTATTGCAACAGCTCGATCCATTTCCACAGGATTTTATTGAGGTCCGACACCCTGCTACAATACATGAATGCCTTCGCCTCATACGAACGTATGAGGAGCGACACGGCAAACATGGACCAACTAAACATGCTCGGGAACCCCGGGAGGCTTATCACGAAAATCCTCAGCAGCATAATAGGCCTAATGACTTTCAACGTGAGCGTACACAGGTGCAAGTCCAAGCATCATACGTACCACCGCATAGAAGAGTGGTACACCAACCGCTAGTTTCTAAACAATTTTCTGGGTACAGTACAAATGCACAGTATGCTTGACCCCGTTCCAATCCGCAGAATTCGGAACATTTTTATGCTAAGGGCAATAATGATTTTTCTGCCCGTGCTGAGGGAAGAAGTAATAGAAATGGAAATTTCAACAGAAATGCGGTTCCCGCAGCAGTTTTCATGAAGTTTTTCTAAGCGTGAAAACTTTACCGATACCAGGCAGGGCCGAGGTTTCAGACCGCATGAAAATATAACCAAGAATCCTTCAACTTCCAAAGGAAGTAACCAAGGGTCGGCACTGCTTCCTGATACCAAGAATTCTGACCCTAAAATAGTATTATTGACTGTCCAAACTCCTCAGTTGCCTGATGTGTTATTGACAATTGAAGATATTATTGTCGAGACAAAGTTCGACAGTGGTTCTGAAATATCAGCCCTAAATACGAAGTTTTGCACTGAACGTTTTCCTGCAATACACGTCCAGCCTGCGACGCAGTATTTGCGAGGTGCAAATAACGAAATATTCAGTATCACAGGAACTGTCACATTATCTCTAGGGCTGGGAAAGGCTCGTTTTACGCATTCTTTCCTGCTCATAGACGACCTACCTGTTAAATGTCTAATGGGCATGGACTTTATCAATACTTTTAAAGTTACCATGAATTTCGAACAACGTGTTATTTCCTTTCCAGAACCTGTCGAAGTGATTCCTAAAGATCCTATAGACATAACGAATTTGTTACAGAGTAAACAACTGAATGAGAGGCAACGAAACCAGCTTTCTCACCTTTTGAATAAAAGACCTGGTTTATTTTCCGACCAACCTGGTTTCACACAGGTGGTTTATCACGTCATTGACGCTGATGGCTCGAAACCGATAGCGACGAAACCTTACCCTTGTGCTCCCCATAAAAAAATGAAATGCAACGTCAAATTTCAGAGATGATTAAACAGGGCATAATAAGGGAATCAACAAGCGCCTGGGCCGCACCTGCTTTTCTGGTTCCAAAGAAACAACATAACGAATTTCGTTTCGTGACAGATTTCCGCAAGCTAAACCAAGTCACGAAAGCGATAAATTATCCACTACCTGTCATGTCGCATATTTTGCATGACCTATCGTCAACTAAATGGATGTCAACCTTGGATTTGGCGAGTGGATATTGGCAGGTTGCGGTACATGCAGACTCCGTAGATAAAACAGGCTTTGTGACTCCTTTTGGGGCTTATGAATACCTGCGTATGCCCTTTGGACTAGCCTCTGCACCTGCTACTTTCCAAAAGCTTATGGATACGGTTCTCAGACCTGTTCTAGGTCCCCATGTGCATGTATATTTGGATGACATTATTATTACATCCGAGACTTTTGACGAGCACCTTTCTCTGCTCAAACAGGTGTTCCAACTCATATACAATGCTGGCTTGACGTTAAAACCTAGTAAATGCCAGATAGCGAGGGACGAGTTTGTATATCTGGGGTTGAAAATCACTCCCCACGGCTTATTTACGGATGATGAAAAAATCAGGCCTATAGTTGACTTTCCACGGCCAAAAACAGCCAAAGAACTATCACGCTTTCTGGGAATGACCGGATGGTATCAGCAGTTCGTCCCCGCTTATGCTACAATCTTTGAGCCATTGTATGGTTTGAAACGTAAATACAAGAAGTTTGTTTGGACACCTGAGGCTAACACAGCGTTTGGAGCACTAAAATCTGCGTTGACTCAGCCTCCTGTATTAGCTTTCCCAGATCATACTAAGGAATTTGATATTTACACTGACGCATCCGGAGTTGGTCTTGGTTGCGTTTTGTCACAAGATGGGCATCCAATAGCTTTTGCGTCCCGTACGTTAGCCAAAGCTGAACGCAATTATTCAGCTACGGAACGCGAATGTCTTGCTGTAGTGTATGATCTTGAAAAATGTCAATGTTATCTCAACGAATTGACAGTTAATATAATTACGGATCATTCTGCCCTTCAGTATTTGAATTCTGCTAAGCACCTCTCTAACAGACTTATGAAGTGGGCTCTTAAGTCACAAGAGAGCAATATCAAAATTTCGTAGCAGCCAGGTCATAAGAATCAATTACCGGGTGCATTATCTCGCGTTCCGATTAGTGGGGTTTCCACAGAAACTACTCCTGGCTGTCAGCCTTTACTTTTAATAGCTGATATAGCATCCAGAGAGCAGATAATGGCAGAATTAGTAAATGATCCAGATTTTGGGGAAACCTATAATTTTTTGCTTGCGGGTTCACCACAACAAAGTGACCCTTCTCTGGCTGGGAGGTCACAGCATTTTGAAGTCATAGAGGGTCTTCTTTACTATACGAAATTTAGGACTACTAGGGCAGAGTTCCGCCCATGTATTCCGCGAACCCTTAGAATGGCCCTTTTAAACGAATTTCATGACAAACCTATTGCAGGCCATTTAGGTATTCGCAAGACCCGTTGTAAATTGCGAGATGTTGCCTATTGGCCTGGCATGCACCAAAGTGTGCTCGCATACGTTCAATCATGTCACTTGTGTCAGATTTATAATTACCGTAATGTAAGACCGGCCGGTCACTTGAAATCTAGTTCAAGTTCTCATGTTTTTGACATTATTTCAATAGATTTATTCGGACCTTATCCTTTATCAGTTAAAAACAAAGCTCGTTACGTTTTAGTATTAACCGATAATTTCTCTAAATGGGTCGAGGTCTTTCCCATTAAAGCCGCTACGGCGGAAGTTATTTGTAATGTATTAATTAATGAAGTATTTTCTAGATATGGTGCACCTAATCAAGTAGTTTCGGATAATGGTCCCCAATTTATTTCTGACATGTTTGAAAGAATGTGTGCGAGACTACACATAAAGCATAAATTCATTTCCCCATATCATCCCCAGAGTAATCTCGCGGAACGAGTAAACCGCACGCTAGTTAAAATGATCGCTACATTTGTCATGGATCATCACGAGCGGTGGAACGAACATCTTGAGCGTTTTTCGTTCGCCCTCCGCTCGTCTGTTCACGAATCTACTAAGTTTACTCCCGCAGAACTTTTTTGGGTCGGAAAATTAAGACCCCTTTTGAAAATTTAACGGGGATTATCGACGAACTAAACCAGCGACCAACTCCGCAATCAGTACGAATCATGGCAGAGAAAGCTCGTGTTGCAATGATAGGAGCACAAGCGGCTCAAGCAAAATACTATAATACTAGGCGTAGGGAACCAGATCTTGTCGTTGGAGATCGGACTCTCTTGGAGACATACTTCCAGTCTTCTGTTTCTCATACTTTAGTAAAGAAATTTGCACCCAGCTACGAAGGTCCATATCGGGTGGCAAATGTGTATGAAAAACACATTATCCTTGAAAAATCTGACAATCAATTTCAATACGTACACGTTGCTCAGTGTCGCAAGTATCATGAACGAAAGATATATTTTATAATCAACCCTACTCAACCTTCTGTTCCACAGACTCAAGAGTCTATATCACACGATCAACCTCCAGAAATTTTGGACGAACCGACAAACCTTTTTGAAGAATCTCCAGTGATTTTTTCTTCACCCTCCCATCCACAAGACTGGCTTCCAAGAACGCAACCTGATTCTACCATAAGACGAAGGCTCGAATCAAGTTCTTCAAATTCTAGTATCATTCCCTTCCCTCCAACCATTGCCGAGACTATTGCTGCACCATTCCCTAATAACTCTGCACCAACACAAGCTCCTACTTCCTTGAATACCTCGTCAGAGAGTATTCCAATAGGCTAAAATAAACATCGCCCTGCACGACCACTAACTCACAGCAGCGACTCAGAGTCATCACATATTTCTGATTTACCAGATATAGACAATAGTTTGAGGATTCCTAAACATCAGACACGTATTACAAACCGTCCAGCAACACCAAAAGCTGGTCGAAAACGCAACTTGTCTCTCCAATCTGCTTCGCCGCAACAGCGACGAAGGCAGAGATCCTTGCATCCGCCCGGGTTTCGCCCCTGGAACTTACGCACAGGGCAAACAGGGCCGATGCCTGCTTCTACTGTCATGCCAAAAAGTAGAAAGAGAAAACACGCGATGTGGCCGGAGCCACGTCCCTTCAAAAGAATGCTGGAAGGACAACACGGGCCCCAGCACAAAGGGACAACATATCAAAAGCCTGGGGGAGCCAGCTCCTGTCAGAGGCAGGGAATTCCTGACCGACAGACTTCAGCCGTTCCTCACCGTTCCTGTCAGACGCAGGGAATTCCTGAACGACAGACTTCAGCCGTTCCTCACCGCTCCTGTCAGACGCAGGGAATTCCTGACCGACAGACTTCAGCCGTTCCTCACCGTTCCTGTCAGACGCAGGGAATTCCTGACCGACAGACTTCAGCCGTTCCTCACCGTTCCTGTCAGACGCAAGGAATTCCTGACCGACAGACTTCAAAATTTCTTGACCGACAGACTACAGATGTTCCAGATCCATTCAAGTCGCAGAAAAGATAGGCGCCACCAGAATTTACCAGTCCGATTAGGCCTGGAAAAAGATATCGTACTAGAGTTTTTTATGCGTCCTCGAGATAAGTAAGTTCTCGTGGACAGGTTATTTTCTCATTATGTTGTTTTTCCTGCACGACCAGTTGGCGTGACAGAATTTTTTTTTTTTTTTTCGTGTGGGCCTACGCATTCTTTTTGTGATATATGTAGTTTTATATCATCATCATCATCATTGTCAACCATTATCAATCCACTGCTGGACGAAGGTCTCCCCAAGTTTCCTCCACAACGGTCTATCTTGTGCCAGTCTCCTCCATGTCACCCCTGCATACTTTCGAATTTCATCCACCCATCTCCCATGTGGTCTTCTTCTGGGTCTTTTCCTGTCCCTTGGAATCCAATCTAAAATTTCGGCTGTCCATCGATGATCTGTCCTTCTGGCAGTATGTCCAGCCCATTGCCATTTCAGGGATTTAACTCTGATCATGATGTCTTCTACTCTCGTCATTTTTCGGATCCACGAGTTCCTCTTCTTATCTCTCCTGGTTACACCAAGTATGCACCTCTCCATGCTACTTTGAGTTGTCTGCAGCCTTTGTATGTCTCTTTTAGTTAAGGTCCACGTCTCTGCACCATACGTAAGCACTGGAAGGATGCATTGATCAAACACTTTTCTTTTAAGACATAATGGCATATTGCTCTTGAAAATTATGCTGTTTCTTCCAAAAGCTCTCCAGGCAAGTTTTGTACGCCGATTAATTTCTTCATCAATGTGACCCTCACTTGATATCTGCTGTCCAAGATAAACGTACGTGTCTGTTATCTCCAGCTTTTCTCCATCAATCGATAAATCTTCATTTCTTGTAAAAGCATTGAACATCACTTTTGTCTTCTGAAAGTTCATTTTTAATCCCACTTCTTTACTCTTGTCAGCAAGTTCCTGGATCATACTCTGCAGCTCTGATGGGGTAGTTGCAAAAATGACTACGTCATCAGCAAAACGAAGGTGGATTAGATAATCTCCATTAATCTTTATCCCCTTGTTTTCCCAGCTCAGCGACTGAAAAACACCCTCCAATGTGGCATTAAAGAGCTTCGGAGATATGGTGTCACCTTGTCTCACTCCCTTTCCAATTTTTACGTGTGTTGTATTTTCAAACAGCCTAATCTTTGCACTTGCATTTTCATAGATGTTATTAATAATATTAGTGTATGCATCTTCAATACCGCAGGATTTCAGAGCCATTGTAACTGCTGATGGTTTCACCGAATCAAAGGCTTTTTCATAATCGATAAAAGCCGTGCACAATGAAAGTTCGTATTCCCTCGCTCTTTCAATTAGTTCTCTCAGCACGTGGATATGATCTATTGTGCTGTAGCCACTCCTGAATCCAGCTTGTTCTCTCGGTTGAGCCATGTCCAGTGTTACCTTCAAGCGGTGTGAAAGAACTTTAGTGAAGATTTTATAAACTACTGATAGGAGGCTGATAGGTCTGTAGTTTCCGAGATCCTCAATGTCACCTTTCTTATGTAGCAGGATCATTGTAGCGGTGTTCCAATCCTCAGGAATCTTTCCTTCATTAAGGCATCGAGTGAAAATTTGGGCGAGTACTGTTTCGATTTCTCCACTTGCTTCTTGTATGATGTCTACAGTAATTCCATCTTCTCCTGGAGCTTTTCCTCGCTTCATGTTCTTGATTGCATGTGCAACTTCTGCTGGAAGGACTGGAGGAACTCTGGTACTGGTATCTTTCATGATGTCTGGAGTGCATATATCATCCCTTTCATATAATTTGGAGTAGAAATCTTTCACTCTTGTCAAAATTTCGCCTCTATTTCTTGTTACAGAACCATCTTCTTTTCTCAGTGCCATAATCTGTTTTCTTCCCTTACTGAGATGTCCCTTTGCTATCTTTAGGCTTTGGTTCTTTTCAATTGCTTTCCTCACTAGTTCACAGTTGAATTTTCTTACGTCTTCAGTGATACTTTTTCTTACTGTCTTGCATAGCTCTATATATTCCACTTTGGAAGTCACATCTTCTTTAGTTGTCCTCATCTCTCTTCTTTTTTGCATCAACATTTTGGTTTTTCCTGATAATTTGTTTACATGCAACTTGTTCTTAGACCCAGCTAATTTTGTTGCTGTTTCCATAAGAGCTTTGGTTACTTTTCTATTAACTTCAGAGATGTCCACTTCTTCCGATGTTAGGCCTTCTAAAGCAGAGAACCTGTTCTTCAGTTCCAACTTGAAGGTATTATGGTGTTTTTTAAGGGTGGTTATGTCAATAGATTTTGTTTGTCTTATGAGCTTGCCACGTTCAAGTTTAGTGTTGAGGTGCATCTTACATCTCACCAATCTATGGTCACTACCTGTGTTGAACTTGTTTAGCACACTGCAGTCTTCTATGACGAATTTTTTGTTACACATAATAAAATCAATTTCACTTGTCGTCCCATTTGGATGTCTCCATGTCCATTTCCTGTGTGGCTTTTTCTTGAAGAAGGAGTTCAAGATGAAAAACCCTTCTGCCTCTGCAAACTCAACGAGAGTATTTCCACGCTGGTTTCTGTTGCCGTGACCGAATTTACCTACTGAAGTTTCATTCTGTTGCCGCTGCCCTATTTTTGCATTGAAATCTCCCATAATTATTTTCAAGTGCTGCTTACCTTTATTATGACAAATTTCCTCATAAAATTCTTCAATTTCTTCTTCTGGATGACTTTTGGTGGGTGCATAAGTTTGAATAATCTGAGCCTGGTATCTTTTCGAGAGTTGGATAACAAGTCGTGCAGCTCTGTTTTATATATATATATATATATATATATATATATATATATATATATATATATATATATATATATTCTATGTCCGTCTACTAATCCGAATTTTATATATATATATATATATGTGTGTGTGTTAGGGGTAAAATAGTGAAAATTGTTACTGTTAGGCAGCTACAGGCAATCTTCGCTGCTGATACAGTTTGTTTGTAATCAACGATAAATATATATAGAGTTGAAAATATGAGGAAGTAAAATGAAATCAAAAAGTGATTCCTGCTGGGCAGAGTAAAAATAAGGTATGCCGATGCAGGTTTGTTCTGTACACGTATAAAAAGTGTTTCCTGCTTCACAGACGACAATAGCTGCGGACACAGGTTTACTGAATTTGTTGTGCCAAGCTTGAAGTTGTAAAAACTGCTGCCACAAAAAAAAAAAAAAAAAAGTAGGACAATAAACGTCAGTCAGCGAAATGTAAGACTACACTCAAAGTTTGATAGGTTTTTCAAAAAAAAAGAAAAAATATATATAAGGGGGAGATGATGTAACGTATACTCTAGATTCAGTTTCTTTTTTATTTTACTATCTCTTGTTATTTTATTTTCTTATGCAAATTATCTTCTCACTTAACGAGATGTTGTTTCTCCCGCTGAATTATATGTGGCAACGAGTGTAAGTCATGACGTGGTGGTATGCAGTATATATAGGCGCGCTCAAGTATACCAAAGGGCTTCGTTTTATATGTGATAGGTTCTTCCTCATTATTGATATGCGATTTACCTACTTTTCTACGATATTACGATAGTACGAAAGTTCGGGCTATCAGTAGTTGTGTTATTTTGGAGTGTGTATTTGAGTAATACCAGGAGCTCCCCAATAAAAAGGTTAAAAGTGAGTACGTTTCCTTAGTTCATTTTATTGTCAGACCTTTGTCTGGCCGTTAAGTCTATTTCATTGAGTGTTTACGTTAAGTTCAGGGTATATTGTGTTTACCGCTCTAATAAGGAGCCTTCAAGGTACTAATGTACTAAAACCGAAGTTATATTACTGATATTCAAGATAATGAGGAACGCTGAGTAAAAATAAATTCCATATTCTTGGAATTTATTGCACGTGCGTGTCTTACCTAAACAAACTCTAGCACTTTGAAGATTAAGCACACTTTAGCTACGTCAAGTAACCTTTCAATAACCCTAACGTGACTTAACGTAAGCTTTCCTGCACTACACGTCCAGCCGGAGAATTTTATTCATTATAGGTCCAAGGTTCATTTGTGTTTCGATGCTGCTGCTATTAACGGCGTTATTTTACTTTTTACACTTCGTCTTTTAGTTTTGCACACCATTGCTTAAATGATTTAATAACCTATCTCTGTGGTCCTTTGAAGTCCTTTATTCATTTTTAGATACCTTGATTGAAGAGTGATTACCACAATTCTGATGTTGAGAATGCGTAAGTTTTTTTTGTTTTGTTTTTTAATTTTCTCAATGGAAAAAAGTTTCGAAAATAAAGGTATAGAGATTTGTGCTTAAAAATACAGAGAAATGCTTTGCGAGAAAAACCACATTGAAAATAAATTCTCGTGAATGAGAGAGACAGCTTCAGTGATTAAAAAACGTAGCACTGAAAGAAACTATAATTTTAAATGCTCTTTATTATCATGCATTGCCTTATACAGGAGTTGGATAGAATAATGTGAACACCTAGGAAAAGAAGGTTTTACGTACCTAATAGGGAGTGGGACCACCTTTGGCGTTCAAACCCGCGTGCATCCTCTTTCGAATGGACTCATACAAATCCTGGATGGTGGTTAGTGGGATGTTACACCATTCTTCATGCAGAAACTGTTTCAGGTATTTGAGAAATGCAGGAGGAGGATAACGGGATCTTACTCTGTTTTCCAACCCAGACCACAGTGGCTCGATTATGTTTAAGTCTGGTGATTGGGGAGGCCAAGAAAGGTGTGAAAGTTCGTCCTCATGTTCCTCAAACCATAACTGGACATTCCGAGCTCTGTGAATTGGGGCGTTATCTTTTTGATAAATGGCATCCCCTGCAGGAAACAATGCCTGAGCCATTGGATGGAGGTCGGTCATAATGGTTTCACACGCCCTGCCAGTCATCCGTCCTTTCAAGGTGATCAGGGGATCTTCTGAAAACCACGATATGCCCACCCAGAGCATGACAGAACCACCACCATGCTGCACTTTTGGGAGCAGACAGTCTGGGTTGTACGCTTCTGACGGTGTTCTTCACACATAAACACGTCCTGCCGTGGGGAATAGTGTGAATGTGGATTTATCCGACCATATTACAAGCTTCCATGCATCGACAGTGCACTGTCAGAAAAACAACAACTCCCGAAGAGAAAAAAATAAAATAAAATCCGAGAAGCTGTGGAGACGATTTTGATAGAGGGTGCTATCACTCCGTGGGAAGCTAGAGGAGCAAAAGATCGTGTGATTTGAACATAGAAAAGGAGAAAGTCGTGTGTTTTGAACAAGATGGAACTCAAGATGAAAAATAATGCCGGTGTTTTATGTCGACAGTGCACTGTCGGAAAAACAACAACTCCCGAAGAGAAAAAATAAAATAAAATCCGAGCAGCTGTGGAGACGATTTTGATAGAGGGTGCTATCACTCCGTGGGAAGCTAGAGGAGCAAAAGATCGTGTGATTTGAACACAGAAAAGGAGAAAGTCGTGTGTTTTGAACAAGATGGAACTCAAGATGAAAAATAATGCCGGTGTTTTATGTTACGTATCTTTTAGTCTGTGTGCGGTCGGTCATGTGTTTGTGCTAATTATATGTTAGATGTTTATTTTGTGTCTCGAGTGAATTCATTGTGTCAACTGCTGCGGACTTATTTATTTCCTTTGGATTAATGTGCTATTGTCAACTCATTCTAACGACCTCAACACCCGCGATACCAGAGCCGTCGTCTAAAAATGAATGGCAGGTAAGAAGTCTTTTTAATTCAATACTGTGCATTCCTGATTGATTTGAACGGCGACACATTACAGCACGTTGTATGCTCGCGTCACCACTGCCGTCGCCGCTGTGCATTCACCCGGGTCACCAGAGGTTTTCTACTAATCTCCGTGCTAATTTGCGGCACCGTGGTCTTCGTGTTACGTGTAACAAGAAGGCAATTCTTTAATACTCTCCTGTCTCTATATCAGTCAGGTTCGTTTGACGGCCGCTCTTGTGTTTCGCAGACGAGATTTTACCACGAACACGGTATGCTGTCATGACGCTAGACACAGTAGCTCTCGATACCCCTACTACCCTGACGACTGTTGTCATGGAGGCACCAACTAGCAGGCCACCAACAATTAATTAGCCCTCTTTTGAAGTCCGTTAGGACGCACATTTTGCCGTCACCCTGAAAGAAATTTTGCAACAAGACATTTTAAATGCACTTGAGCAGAGGTTCTAAACAAAGCTATGACAACCAAAAGGTGGTTGATACGTTTGGGGCGTATTGCGACGTATTCAGTTGCATTAAAAGTCGCGTTTCTGAGCGTGGTGTTCACATTATTCTGTCCAACACCTGCATATTTCTCATTGAAGTATTATGTTAACAATGTCGGATAGGTCACGGCTGTTATTCCTTCCTGGGTTTGAAAAGTTTTATTATTTAAAAATTTAATCAGTGAATGAATTACATTATCACATGTATTTTCATGTCCCGATAGCATTTTATTTGCAGTATGCTTTTATTCACGAATATGGAAAGACTTGATTATTTCATAACATCATTTTATTCTAGCTGGCATTAATGAGGTTAATATGAATTCTGCATCACGGGTTTACTCTCAGAATTCTCAATAATATTTCACATCGAAATTCTTCACGTACTCCCTGTGAGTAAATGTGAGGCAAATTTATATAATTTATATAATGTGCTTTTTCTAGATTTCATTTCTGTCTGTAATGACACAAATATTGTCCTATGACAGCCCTCTCGTAAAAACTTCAGCCAATGTTTATTTCTTCGAATAATTGCTGAAAAATTCCACGCGATATCACTCTGCGTAATGCTCAGGTTACGTGCAAAAGTTGAATGCAGTACTCTCTTTTCCCAAGCGCTGTTCGAAAAAAAAAACGTTGATAACAGCGGTAGAACCTCCCACAGAAAAGGTCTTCCCAAGCTTTTATAAACAACAAATGTGAACGGTTCCCATATTCATCTATTGTTCAATTTTGAATCTTCGAAAAGTCTGTAACTATCTGAAATATCCTGTGCTAAAACTTAAATATTACAGATATTTACAATCGCTTTTAGAAACGCATGTTGAATTTCATTATATGTCTGATGAAAACTTCTGCTTTCTGATATTAGCATTCTCCACATTACTTTCACTTCTTTTGTAGCTATTATCAAACACTCAAAAAATAGTTTTAGGACCGAAATCTTATAAAAATTAGAAATTTATCTCACCTCTTTATCGACTGTGGTTGGAATATCCTTCTGACTTTTTCAGCAGTCTTTCTATAAATATTTCCTCATGCGGTATTTTACAGGCATGCTTTGAAGTTTTCAACGCTACATATCCTTTTTGAAAACAGTGTCTATCCCTGGGTAGGATTTTGCGTATGTCCAAATCCATAATGCAAGAATTCTTGCATAAAATGTACAAAATCGAGGTATACGAATTATTCTAGAAAATTTATTTTTTTGGTCTTCATCTAAACAAAATAATTAATTATTTAGCTCTACTCTGGATTTTCACATAATGTATTTTCTATCTGCAGTGACGAGAAATTTGATAACATTTCTTGAGTCGTTGTAGTTCTAAGATAGCTTTCATTAACTTCCGTTTATAAAAACTGCGTTCTGGTGAGACAGTAGTAACTGAAATTTTCAGTATAATTCTTCAGGAATACTGAAATTGGTAAATGAATCATGCACTTTACATCTATACTTAAGTATTGTAAAGGTGTTGTATACGATGAAGTAACATTCGCTTGGCTGTGCAGGTATCTACTTATATGAATTAGTAATTTCATTATATGAATTATCAATTCATATTTACAGTGAAACCTCGGTTTTGCGTTTTTCTAGGAGTTGGCCTTAAAAAACGCATAAATGTTAAAACCTTATAAACGAAATTTCAAAATGTTAAATTCCTTTGTAGAATTTATGCTTTAAAAGAGTATAAGATGTTCTTCAATAACGATTTATTTAAATCGAATTGGCGGCAAAAAAAGGAAAAAGCGTTACAGATTGTAATATACACTATATTGACAAATTTCACCGGACACCTAGAAGAGAAACACAACATAGCATGTATTGACATATTTTAGTACGGTGTCGGTCCACTTTTATCCTTAATGCATGCACGGACCCTTCGAGACATGCTTTCGACAAAGTTTTGGAACACAGCGATAGGTATGCGCTTCCATTCAGTACATAATACTGCCGCTAACTATTGCTTAGTAGTAGGCCTTGGTTCCAAACTTCTTATACGGCGCTCTAATTCATCCCATAGTTGCTCTGTGGGATTAAGATAAGGGCTCTGTGCTGGCCAGTTCATACACGATGCGGAATTATCGTCAAACCACGCCGTAACAGTCCATCTTGCCAAGACTCATTCAGAACCTCTTGCTCTCCTTTCCTTAGACCTCCGTTCCGCTTTCGATAATATCTCACACGCCTATTTAACACAAACCCTGCTACACTTTGGCTTTCCTCCACAATTTGTCTCTGTTCTTCTCTCCCTCTACCGGGACGCCGTTTTCCATGTCAAGACGGCATCTTTTCTCACAGCACATGTTCCCTTCAAGCGAGGAGTTCGTCAGGGCTGCCCGCTTTCTGGTCAACTGTTTGCGATTGCCGTCGAGCCCTTTCTACGCTCTCTGCAAATATCTCTCCTAGCACAACTTCCACCACCAGTTGCCAGCTCACGGCATCACTCAGTCATTTACTCTGCCTATGCAGATGACATTACCGTCTGCATTCGTAGCGACTCACAGTTCCAACTGCTTCGTCGTTTGTTCTCCGCATATGCTTCATGTTCTGCAGCTGAACTGAATACGTCTAAGAGCACTGGATTGTGGTGCGGGTCGTGGTCCAATCGCATGGATGCTCCATGGGGAGCCACATGGTCATCCACTACCCAACGCTTCCTGGGTGTGCACTTAGGCGCACCACAAGCTACATCCAGTGCAACTCGCACGGAACTCCATCCTCGCCTCCTCCGCACAGCTGCGTTCTGGTGTCGTGCGCAGTTCTGTACGTCCTACTACCAGCGTGCAAATCTCACCAGGACATACCTTCTGTCCATCTGCCAGCATTCTTGGATTGCATCTACGACCCCGCTTTTCTGTCTCCAGGAGGTTACACGCTGCCTTACTCGAGTAATGTGAGCGGGTCATCACTGGATTAACGTCCACAAGCTCTGTGCTCCTCCCTCCTATGATGGTGCTGGCCTACCTGATGTCCCGCTATGCTACAAAGCAAGCCGAGTGATCAACTTCATTCACCTTTTCACGGCTCCAGTGGCTTCCGCAGTTCAGGTACGTGACGTTCTTGCCTCCTTGCGTAGCCCACATTTTTCCTTTCTTTCTTTAGTTCTCATTGATTGCTGTCCTTCCCCCCACCTCCAAACTCCCACCTGCATATTCTGAAGCCCTCACTCACCTTCGCTCTCTCCCCCTCAATCGCTCCCCTCCCTCTTCAACTCTAGAGCTTCTTTCTGAACCCCTCTTCTTCAACTCCCTTGTTCATCCCCTCCCATTTCCCCTGCTTTTCATTCCCCTCTTGGCTCCGAGCAGGTGTAGTAACCGTACAAGACCTCACTAACTCGGATCTATCCTGGCGCCCTTTCTCTGGCCTCCCCCCTGCTATTCTCTCGTCCCCATCCGCCCATTTGGTCTATGACTCTCTGCTAACTGCACTTCTTTCGCTTTTCCCTGATCTTGTCTCCCCCACCGGTCTCGTCTCTGTCTTTTCTGCCCCTCTTCCGCTGCCGTTTTTCCTCCGACTCTCAGACTTGGTTCTTCCTCTCTCCTCTCTCTCCTCTAAATCTCTTTGTCGTTTTCTAGTGCACCTTGCCACCCCTTCACCGCTTTCTATTCTCGAGGTTCCCCCTGCTTCTCTTCCTCTTGTCTGGGCCGCTGCCCGCTCACCCTTATCCGCCCCTCTTGAAATTAATACCCACCGGCTCTTTTTGCATAATCGCCTCCCTGTTCCGTATTTTCTCTTCCGCATGTCCCTTCTCTCCTCCCCTCTCTGCTCCTTCTGCGCACAGGAGGCAGACGTTTCTCACGTCTACCTTTACTGTCCCATCCTGATGCCTCTCCTCCACCTGGCTTTCCGGATTGCCAGTCGCTCTTGTTCTCAAGATCTTCCGTTCACTGCCTACAGACATCTTCTTCTGCGGGCTCATCCACCTACGCCTCTTCCGTCAGTATGTGCCTATCTTTTCGTGCTGGTTAAACACGTTATTTACGTATACCTTCAACAACTCCGCAGCGTTTCCTCGCCGGTCTCTTTACACCAGGCCAGCGCAGCACTTTTGTGCCATTTCCAAGATCGATTGCTTTCTCGACTCCGGCTGGAGTACCAGTCGGCTTCTTCCAGTCGTCGAGAAGCCACCTTCTACGCTACCTGGGCGCCGGTCGCTCCATGGTTTGCGGTTGATTCTGGACTGCTACACCTATCAGTACCCTAGGACATTCTACACCTCCTTTGCTGAGTTCCGTGGCACCCTGGTGCCCCTCCTCCACTCTACGACTCGTCTCCATGTATATCATGTGATCGAGCTACAGCCTGTGCTGTAATACCCAAGTTTTTGTTTTCTCGTTTTCAGTGTGCTATCATTGTGATCTTGTCATTTGAATTGTTGTTCTTCGTGTCATACTATGCTTTACCATATTTACATTGTTATCAGAGTGCCCTCTGATTTCGTGACCTCCCGTCACTTTTATGTACTTGGGGCTGTACCCTGGTCACCTTAAGTGCTTTCTGTCTATGCACCTAGTGTATTACACCGTGTTCCTGTAGTGTGTTTTACTTTGAGATGTCATGTGGTGTACGTCTCTATCTCTCATTTGTTATATTTGCCGCGCTCACACACCTTCTTAGTGTTTAGACATTTCCTTGCACCTGTTTGATTTTTGTACAGTTCTATACTTCCACATTGTGTACATACTATTTTCGTGCTTTCACATTGTGTTAATGCTTTGATCGTGCACGTACAAATTTGTGATAAATTCTGTCATCTGTCAGAACCCATGGCTTGTCCTGTGCTTTCACTTTATGCATATACTCATAACATCCCTGAGTGCACTCATGGTTTATCGTGTGCTTTTTACTGTACTTGTAACATTTCTTGCGCTGTATCGTGTCTTCACATTGTGTACTTTATTTGGTCATCCCTGTGTATAATATGGTTCATCATGTCTTGTTAATGTACCAGTTACATCTATTGCGTCGTACAGTGCTTTCATTTTGCATTAATTCCTCTTGTCATCCCAGTGTGCATTCCTAGTTTTGCTCTGTGATCTTACTGTTCCTTCTGCATTTTTTTCGTGCAATCCACGCTACCGTTGAATTGTGAATGCTAATGTCATCTCAGTGTATTTTCATGCTTACTCGTGTACATTAATTACCTTCACCCCGCCTGTATTATGTTGCTTTGTTGCCCTCGTTAAATAACTTGCACAATTGTGCACGCTGTGTTTTTATCTCATGTATGTAATGTTTTACCTTCACGGCGGTGTCTGTGCTGTTCTTTTTCTAATTGTGTACTATTGTTTCGCTTGTGTTATCCTGTAAATCATGCCCAGCCAATGTCATGTGACACGATGTGTTTCTCTCTGTCACTTCTCCTGCAATTTTTATGCAATAAGCTTTGCTTGCAGCATTTGTTATTCATCCCCATTGTCATTGCAGTGTATATACCATCATGTTTTAACAGTTTGTATTATTTCCCAGTGAGACGCCCAACACTGTACGTCTCCCTCTTATGTTTTCTTATGATGAATAATAATAAAGCGATTTTGAAACCTTGCTTTATGGCTCGGTACATCATCTGCTGGTACCAAAAACGCTCGGTTCCATAGTATTGCCACAGAGTTGGTGGGGCGTAATTGTCCACAATATCAAGGTAGACGTGTTGGTTAACAGGTTTGTCCACGATAACCAATGGGCCTGGACCATACCACGAAAAACACCCCCACACGAGTACACTGCCAGCTCCAAACTTGACCGTAGGAACAGTGCACTGTGGTAAATAGCGTTCCCCCTGCTGCCGCCATACCCACACCCGGACATCAGACTGATGGATCGTGTATCTGTATTCATCAGTCCATAGGACTCGTTTCCATTGATCTACGGTCCACGATAAATGTTCTTTACACCATGCTAAACGACGAGTAGCATTCCGAGTGGAGATAAAGGCTTATGAGCAGCCGCACGACCACGGTAACCCATGGAATGAAGTTATCTGCGAATGGTACGTGAACATACCGAGGTTCCAATATTTTTACTCACTTGTGCACTGAGGTCTTGTGCAGTACTCCGTCAATTAGCTGTAACGACTCTCCTGAGGTTCGACGTCCTCTATCACTGATTTTCTTTTGTCTGCCGGGAGCTTTTGCTGCTTCAGGCACGCCATGTGTCTTCCACTTATTCAGTACATCCAAAACAGTTGACTTGGGTATTTTTAAACGCCTCTCAGTTTCTCTTATGGACAACCCACTAATATAACACCCAACAATCTTTCCTTTCTCAAAGTCAGTTCTCTCCCATCGCGACATTTTCACTCAACCTCACAGTGCGATCGGTCAGCTGCAGGCTTGTTTTTATACCGTTTGCAGCTGTACTGGACATCTTAACAACGCTGCGGATCCGTTCATTTGCTTTTGAAGGGGTGTCCGGTGACTTTTATCAATATAGTGTATTTTATCGCATAGCAAAAAACATGAAGCACATGAAAATCGAACTTCTCTTTTGAGGACTGTCTATAAAACTCCTGATTCTAGATTAAGCGAAATCCTCACAAGTAAGAATCTGATTTGAGTGCTTCAGTGTGGAACTCATGAATTAACAGCTTTTTTTCTACCGATCCTGAGTGCATCCATTTGAAACCAAAATGTTGAATATTAATAACACAATTTGGAATTGTATTCCACTACGCCAAGAAATAGTAAAGCCACAAATTTACGTTCCAGCGATTTATCAGTTTTTAAATAGCGCATATGTGTGTGAGTCATGAAATGCGCAACCAATTTTTTATCTACACTAAAAGTAAACATTTCCCTTCCCTTATGGGATAAAGGTTCAACTTTGGCTGCACTAAGAAGGAACAGAATAACGCTGTCTCAATCATCTCAAAGTTATAACCAACCGGATTACGTATAATAGAACCGAATGTATTTTTGATAATCTGAAATTCAAATTTTAAGGTATAATCGCAAGGAGCGTATAAATGAATTACGTATAACAGATTTCAAAAAAGATATAAGAACTACAGTAAAATATCGGGACTAACGCAGAATTACGGTGTGACGTGCCTGCGCAGCAGGACGCACACTATATAAAGGCAGATAGCGGCGATAACGAACGTCCGCGTGGCTCAATTGGTAGAGTGACTTATTCCGGAATGAGGGGACCCGGGTTCAAGCCCCGGCGTGGATAAAAATGAGGGAGAAATTTACTTCGTTATAATGGCGCCCGAATTTTCCGGATGACCTGGCCGTTCAAAATCTCGCAAATGGTGTGATGTTCTTTCTACACCGCGAGACAGGAAAAATAAGAGAATCCCTTCTCCAGCGCTTCAATAAAATAAATGTGTGTGACGTTGCATGGGAGTTCTCAAGTGCACGTTCTACAGCCGATGGCTGCTTGTGACGATTCATGGTCACGGCTGACCCGTAGGACATGTCCCCGGCCCTCTTTTCGGGGGGAGGAGAGATGTGACGTGCCTGCCCAGCAGGACGCACACGATATAAAGGCAGATAGCAGCGATTACGAACGTCCGCGTAGCTCAATTGGTAGAGTGGCTTATTCCGGAATGAAGGAACCCAGGTTCGAGCCCCGGCGTGGATAAAAATGACGGAGAAATTTATTTCGTTATAACGTATAAAAGTGAAAAACGTATAACTGAGAAACGTATAACCGAGGTTCTACTATTTTGTTTTATTCTGCATACTTCATTTTTATCTTAACAATTTTTATACTTATGATGAGAGGGTTTGTCCAAAAAGCGGGGCCTCTTGTGATGCACGGAATGGACTAGGGGACCCACTTGCCCAGGCGTAAGGATGGACTGGCGCTCCCCATAATTATTTCCTGTATACGGCCTATGATAAAATTATTTCTAATATTTGCTTTTCCAGTGCTATTTCTTTTTTCTATCTGTAACACAGGGAGCCGCTGTGTTGCGCAAAAATAAATTCATCGTGCTCAGCGTCCCAGAAGTTTCCTCGGTTTTTTCGTTATAGGAAAAGAAAGAGAAAGCGGAAAAGAAACAGAAAAAGTATTGAACTTGACAACATTAGAATGGAGAGAGGAACTCCTACGTCATAATATACTATCAGAGAATGCTTCGCAATTTGCATGGAGAGACGGAATATGATACGTGTCATGAAATAAAATAACGGTGCTTGTAAATTCAATTTCAGGTCAAATCTCTTGACAACGAACTTCGAAAGAGAGTTCAGATGACTTTGCTTTAATGAAATTTCTAGATTCCTTTTCAGAAAACTGACAACTAGATTTGTCTCGTATCTATACTTGTTCATTTACTTATTTACTTACTTATTATTTTGCTTATTTTCATGCCGAGTGTTTTCTGCTTACAAAAACGCCATATTTAAAAATAAATATCTGATATTATTTGTTGTTAAGATTATTTAACACCAGTATCGACAAAAGTCAGCCTTTTATTTAACCTGTTTAAATAAACAGACAAGTAATTGTTCAACATGTGATTTTCCCTCTTAATCTCTACATAAGTTCTTTGTAGGGCATTGTCTAGGCACCATCACTGAGACTGATTTCAGCACTTTTTCGCTAAATTTCCGACTGCGTGATACTGTGAGGTCTCACTGAGAAAACACGACGAGTTCTTTGCATAAACAGAAATATTTCAATCATTCCGTGCAACACAACTAAGAGAAATCATATTTCGTACAACATACGAGCAGCTAACTAAGCAACGAACCAACGCAGTAATAACATCTGTTTTCTAGCTCACTTCTAACTTCTGGGTCATTCCATTTTGAATCCAGAAATTAAGATTGCTGCATGCATTTTAATTAGGATAATTTTTCACGGGATTGTGACGTACTACGGAGGTGAAGCACATGTCAAGACGGCAAAGTTTCAGGGATAAATTCCGTCGGTATAGCTTAATTGGAAAATCCTTCGACTCCGGAATAGATGGTTGCTGGTTCGATCAGTGCCAAATTTGCTTTTTATAATTGCGCCCGATTGTGTAAATGGATCTACTAGCCGTTAGGTTCTTCGAAAAAAGTGTGATGTTTGTTCCACACATCATTTGGAATTAATGAAAATTCGTTCTTTGCTTCGAAAAATGTGTGAAACTTTTTCCACACATCGTCTGTAATTAGTGAGAATTCCTTTTTCTACAAAGAGTTACTTCAAGCATGGTTTGCGGAGGACCCAGAACGTGCAATTTCGTGCTCCGCCTTTCTCAATGGGAAAATATATGTGATGTACTACAAAGGTGAAGCACATGTCAAGATGGCAAAGTTACAGCGATAAATTTCGTTGGTGTAGCTTAATTGGGAAAGCATTCGGCTCCGGAGCAGGCGGATGGGGGGTGTTCAATTTCCATCACCGGCAAATTTGTGTTTTCAGAAGTAGTTTGTGTACCTTCAAGAGCTCTTAAATACTTGTTTTTAATTTTTTTGAAATTTAGTTCCTTAACAATTAGTAATATTAGCATAGTAAAATTTGCCTTTCTCTTACTTTTTGTAAGCGCCTGTACTTTTTTTCCTTAATAAACATAAAGGGCTGGAATTGGTTTCATCATGAAGCTCGAAAGCGGGAATTTTCGCGCATATACACTATCTACCAACAAGTAATTGGACACCCCTGCAATCGACGATATCTGCGGTCCTGATACACGTCACGGCCGCCACCGTTAAATATCGTGTGGGAAACAACAATGCAACCAGTCGCATGCAAGATGTCACGTAGTTCGGAGCTCTCTGATTTCGAGAAAGGTGTAATCGTCGGGTATCACAGAAATGGCCGATCCATACGTGGCATATCCAGCGAGTTGAAGTACCCAAAATCGACAGTGGCCTACGCGATTGGCAAATGGAAAATGAGAGGTGACTGTCGGAATGTGTCCCGACTCGGCAGACACACAAAACTGGGAGTTAGAGACCGACGGGTGCTGGCCAGAAAAATTCGGAAGAACCGTGCCAAATCGATGGACCACATCGGCGAGGAGTTTCAACAGGCATCCGGGAGTGTTCTTTCGATGAATACCATCCGTAAGGAAACCCATCTGCTCGGTTATCATGGACGTGCTGCCGCCCACAAGCCTTTGATCACCAAGTCTAATAGCGCTGCTCGGCCAACGTGGTGCACAGAACGTCGACAGTGGACCGTTGAACAGTGGAAAGAGGTTCTCTGAAGCGAAGAATCAAGGTTCACCCTCTACCGTTGGGATGTCAGGGTCTGGGTTTGGCGTCTGCCTGGAGAACGCCTCCTGCCGGAATGTATTGTGCCAACTGTGGAGTTCGGCGGCGGTGGAAATATGCTGTGGGTGTGTTTCTCCTGGTATGGCACGGGACCCTTGGTCGCAATTCCTGGTAGACTCAACGCCGAGACCTACTGCACCATTTTGGATGTCCATGCGCTTCCTTCGTTGTGGCAGTTTTACGGGGTATATCCATGTTACTTTCAGGATGACAATGCCACCTGTCATGTTGCGAGGTCCACCATGACTTGGTATGGTGACAATGGGGTTAATCGAATGGACTGGCCTGCGCAGAGCCCGGAACTTAACATTATCGAGCACCTCTGGGACGAGTTGGAGCATCGACTTAAGGGGTGCCCCCACCGTCCGAAATCGGTGAAGGAACTGACCTTTCTTCTCCAAGCCGAGTGGAAGAAAATACCGCTAGCCGTCGTACAACGCCTGGTTGAGAGTATGCCCCGGAGGGTCGCACCTGTAATCGCCGCTCGTGGAGGCTCCACCAACTATTGAAGGTGAATAAACTTCGTTTTCCTTTGCTATCACAGGTGTCCAATTACCTCTTGGTAGATAGTGTATTTTTTGTTAAAGGCATATCGTGCATAGTGGGTCGCATAATTCTGTAAACTCGGAGAAAAGGATTGCATTTCTTTGGAAATTGTAATTGATTTTACACTTAGATGGACAGCAGGAAAAGAAATATTATTTTTCGTCGTAGCTGAGCATGAATACTTTATGGAGAAAAAATTTTGGCAGCATTTTTCAGTGCATCATTTAAAAAAAAACGAGCAAACGTTAAAAAAATTAAAATTCCAACTTTCGGGCTGAAAATTTATATAGAATCGTAGATAAAAGATCTTAAAAAAATGTGATCTATACTACTACTTTGAGTAACGATTGAAGCAGCAAAAACTTTGAATTTTCTTTTGTTTGTTTTTTCAGCCATTTTAGTGGAATATATTTTGAAATATGGGGGAAATGACTGTTACCTCTGTTTATAAATGCTAGAGGGCTGCATGGGACTTATTTGTTGATCCCTTCCCGGCTCAAGCCCGTGCGTTTAAGACCCGGTCCAGTCCGTCAATTGCAACGATTATTTAGGCCCAGCCCGACCCGTGATGTGTCATTTTTGCATTATTTTGTCTTTCTGTTGTGTGTTATTAAATTGTGAAAATTAAATAATGAAATGAGATATTATTGAAAATATTTTGTTGGATGTATGCCCAAAAATATCAACTAAACTTTGGCAATTATTGAGAAATATAACATTTAAAGCGAGAGAAAAAAGAAGACTGAGCGCGTTCAGAATCTCCCTTTCTCTGAACTAGCTAGCGGTAACACAACAGAAATCAATTCCTATACGGACTAAGAATAGGAGAAGCAGACGATGTCGTTCTACTCTCCCATACAAGCAAGCACACACACCAGAGATGGAAACGGGTCGACAATTTCTTACGGGTCCACGGGTCGGGTCAAGGTGTTCCACACCCGATTTTGACGAGGTTTTATTCCCGTTTTATTTTTTGAAAAGAGAAAAATATATTTCAAAGAAAAATGCGCGTTGTGAAATTCTGTAGTCGATGCTGTTACCCAAGGAGTGAATAATGATTTGCCATGCAAAAGTATTGTCGTCTCTTTCTTAAAGCAACGAAGATTTCCACCGACCGACGTCAGACACACCGACACTATATCGTAAAAAGATACTTCCTTTGCGTTCTTTTACAGTGCGATTGCCCACGGCAAGGTACAGGCAACGTCCATTCGTCTGCTTCTCAGCTGATTCACTCTCTCCGTGCGAAGTTCACTGTATGACTAAGACTTACTTTTCACATCGCATCTTTTACATTGAACATTCAGAGGTTTTCGATTTATGTGCTAACATCCCGCTCCCATGATATGTCATGTCGAAATTAACTCCTTATTTGTTAAAATGGATGGATTTAATATTAAGGAGGTTGAGAAAGGCTTCGAGGTCAACAAATACGTGCTTGTTGATAACCACAAGGGGAAGAGTGAATGCTGGAAATTGTTTCGTCTCATTAAGGAACCGGTGAATAATTCTGTGTTGTTTGGTCTTGATTGTTGTACAAAATGTAGAAAGTGTATAATTACAAAGAAAGATGTCGACGGTGTAACAAAAGATTAGGGAACCAAAAATCTAACGGACCATATGAAAGTATGCGCACCTCCATCAAGGCGTGGAAAGAGTGAACAATCTAAATACAATTGTGTAAGCGTAAATAATGATTCCCATTTGTTATATACTCCATGATCACGGTCATAGTCAGCCATTACTTCTGGATTACGCAAAATAGTGGCACTAAAAATGGCATTAAAATTTAGCAAGTAACCAAATTTTATTATTAAAAAAGGATTTCAGTTATTAAACATCAAGCAGTTATTGGGATGAATATGTATATTACGTTCATATGTATATATACGTTAATTGAGTCTCGAATATTTAGTTCAAAGCAGACTTGTCCGTGTCAGTTACGGGTCTGGATCCGAGTCCGAAATGTTTGACCCGTTTCCAACTCTGACCCACATACACACACACACAAATACACACTCGCTCAGGGTCTAATCTTTCAGCAGGCCCCAAAGTGTTTTTACCATCTTAGAACCTACAGATGGTAAAAACACTGTGAGTGCCTCTTCTCACCTCTGTGATTATGCCCTGGGCTATGTCATGGTAGTAAGTAAAGCCAGCAAAACAGTTAAACAGATCAGGAAATCGGGAAACACGAACTTGTTTTTTCTTTCTTTACCTCCTCCTCCTTCTCTCCTCAACCCGAAGATTGGTGAGTAGCAGGGATTATCACCTTCAAGGTGACTTCCTTGCTAGACAATCCTGGGAAATTAAAGTAATGGATTCCCGTTACCTTCCACTTCGCAGTACGGGGATCAGGAACAAAGTGCTTCCAGGTGCGACTTCATAGGGAACCATCTACATATTCGCGTCGCCAACCACGAGGAGTCTGCGAAAAAAAACGGAAAAACAGCAGACTAGATGGCCGACAGGACCTGGATTCGAACACCCGTCAGAAACGTCCGCCTCGCCCACTGCACGTTAACCAACTACGCCATGCTGATGGTCTTTCTGTACCGCTGCGCTAAAAAGAATGGGTTGACATAGCCTGGACCGGCCGTAAGTGTCTTGGGGAAACGTCGGTCCCGCCGGGACGCATCCCTTCTCTCTTTACGGGCTTGGCCATCGTTTTTGTGACGTTACACTAAGCGACGGATTTGTGTACAAAGAAGGTTACAGCAGTACGTTTCTGGGCATTCAGTCGTACTTAAAGCTCGCAGGAAGAGCTTAAAGGATGTCAATATTTTAGTTTTCTGCTAATTATTTTATGACATAGAAGTTCCACCGAAATTAAATTAAAAAAAAAACAGAAATAAAATTGCGTCTGTTTTTACCTTTCTCAGGAATTACGCTTTTTCAGTATTTCTGTTCTGTACGAATATAAACGGTTATACCAAAAAGCTCTGTTAAGGTGGACGTCAAGTAATTTTGCTTCCTATACTTCCAATGGAAAAACTTTTATACACATTTCCTTCACAATTAGTGTGTTCCCAAGGGTAAAAATTTGAACATCGATTAAAATAACTTCATATTATAACTTGGAAAACTTAATATTTTCTAAAACATAACCATACTTATATTAAAAATCAATAACTTTTCCTTTGGTGGTGTTGAAACCAGAAAAAGATGGCGCGACCTGTACTTTGATGACGTCAGTAGACAAACAAATGTTGGATTGCATAATTATTTAATTTCGGTGGAACTTCTATGTTTTAGAAAATGATTAAGTATTCCAAATTATAAAATGAAGCTATTTTAATCGATGTTCAATTTTTCATCCTTGGGAACGCATTAATTGTGAAGAAAATGTGTACAGAAGTTTTTCCATTGGAAGTACAAGAAGCAAAATTACTTGACGTCCACCTTAATGCAGTTTTAAACAGACGCAGAAAATAACTGAAATGCAATCTATTAGTACGTTGCATACTATTAAATTGCAATTTGCATCTGTAAAAGGAAAACCGGTAAAACATTAATAAAACCGCCTCCAAAATTGCATTTTCAACCCCTAACTGTTTTTGATCAAATAACATTACCTTTATCCATAAAATAATAAATTTGAAAAGGCAAACTGTTTCAAAATTAATATATTGAGAATGTGTTCGAAAATGTTTTTCACAGAAAAAAAATTATAATAATGCTGAACCAGGTTAATGTTGCAGTACACACAGAAATGTGGGGTTTAGGGTAGTTAGACTGGAGCTAGGATTTAGATCCTCTGTAATGATGATCATCAAATAAATGTGTTTGCCAAAATTCGAAGATATTCCCATTGTTAGTGAGGCACACAGGAAAACCAGATTCATTAAGTAGTTGCTGCAAACACAGCATGATTTTCCCCCTGACTTCTTATTTAAGCAGTCATTTTTCAACTTTGAGTAGTTATTTAAGAATATATTTAAAAATACAGAAACGCACTTTAGTCCCAGTTCAAATTTAGTTCGATTACATTTTGAACATTTTCCGTTTACTACATTCAACTCTTCAACCTTCCCCCAATTTTTTTAATCAGTCAAAAGGAATTTAAATAATTTGAAGCAAATAAAGAATATTTTCACAATGTCTTCAGCTACCCGTGGACATGCCCGTCGCTTAGCGTGACGTCACAAGCAAATTCTTAATCCGGTGGCTGGACCCGTAAAGACAGAAAAGAAGAGTAGTAGTCACCGCTGCCCCGGCCCGGCCCGTTGCTTTGTTCTGTAAACTAAAAAAAGCCCGACCCGGCGATCCCGTATAGACCTTTAATAAATGCTATATATGCTCGACACAGAAAACGCCACATTAAGAAACATTTGTCGGAGCGCTATGCAAATTTGTGGGTACGTGTTGAAAGTTGGGTTATGTAAATGTGCAGTTTCGAACCAATCACGTTATAGGTGAGGGAGATAAAAGAGCAAAACGGCTCGACGTAGCTACGTTTGGTCATCCTCACATGGGCGTATGCACCATTTAATCAGAGTGATCTCTGTGGCGAAAGCATATGTAAGGAGTGAAAATGCCTGGATGACGTCATCGGGAACCCTACCTTCACCAGAGGCTTTGTCATAGGGCTGGCTACGTAATACTGGTTGGTCCCTACCGCAGGCGTAACATTCAAGGGACATAAAGGGGCACGTGACCCTCAATTTAAAAATTGAAAAAAATAATAAGTAGTCGTTGGCCCTTCTAAATGTTATAAAGTGTGACATATAGCCAATGGAACAACGCTACGTAATAGCGAGCAGTGCTATGACTGCTTTCCAGCAATCATTCCATACACAATAGCATGCAGTCATCTGATGATGGTTTTCATCATCAGAGGACTTTATGCGGTGCTTTGAAAGGCATGTTTTTTTTTCATCCTCATTAGGATGAACAACCAAGCTTGGTACACCTCGTAGTTTTGGATGTATTAGGCATGTAAAACCTTAAGTTATGGCAATTGAAAAGAAACATTTTTGGATAAACTATTTCAGAGAATGCCCCCCCCCCAACATAAGTTTACACATACCCCCTCCCCCCGCCCCATAAAAAAATTGGTCACGCTACGCCTATGGTCCCTGCCTTGTTGTTACTGGTTGGTCCCTGGTTGTCCCAGCAAATATATTTTTAGAATGGCAAGCCTGGATGAAATCACAGCAGCTGGTATTCATATTGGAGGTCAAACCATCAACAATTTAAAATATGCCGATGAAACCACTGTTTTGGTAGAGAATAGAAAAGACTTGGAGGATCTCATCAAGAAAGTAAAAGTGGAGAGTGCAAAATCAGTTTAATGTTAAATATTAAGAAGACAAAAGTCATTTCAACTTCCAACCTTACAGATGTTATACACTGCTGGACAATTGCTAAGGACGGATCATAAACGGCTATATAGCGCATAAAAAAGTTAGTGTGGTTGGATGCCAAGTGAAATAAAATAATGTCAGAATGCCAGGACATTACAAGAAAGACAATTTATTGTGCTCTGAAATCCAGAAGGCTTTGGAACGTGTTCAAGGGACAAACAGGCCATTTTGTGCAGAATACGTAAACGTGAAAAAAATGCAATTACCGTCCGCAGGCGTTCCGGCGTAAGATGACAATACGGGATATGGCCACCATGGAGGGCGATGCAAGATTCCACACGTCGTGTCATGCTTTGCACAACATTATCAAGCAGCTGTTGGGGTAATTTATCCCATTCCTCTGTCAGTGCACGGATGAGGGTGTCCTTGTTTATTGGAGGGCATTGGCGACCAGCAAGACTCCTCCCCAAAGCATCCCACACATTTTCAATGGGATTCAGATCTGGAGAACGTGCTGGCCATACGAGGCGTTGAATATCCTCGCTCTCAAGACACTCCTGGACAGCGACTGTTCGATGACATGTTGCGTTATCGTCCATGAAAATGAATCTATCACCGACAGCACCACGGAACATGCGAACATGAGGTAGCAGAACATCATTAATGTATCGTTGGCCAGTCATAGTCCCAGTTGGAAGCACATAGAGGGACGTACGGCCATTGATCATGATGCCAGCCCATACCATGACACTACATGTCGGATATCGGTCCTTTTCCTGTATGTTTGCTGGACAATATGCAGTACCACTATCACGCCAGATCAGTTGTCGTCGACAATCAGACGATAGACTGTATCTACTCTCATCTGAGAAGAGGACAGCAGACCAGTCGTTATCAGTCCAATTGCGATGTTGATGGCACCATTCCAAACGGGCGGTACGGTGACGTCTGGACAATGGGATGCACACAACAGGACGGCGGGCGTATAGTCCTCCTTCATGCAAACGTCTGGCGACAGTTTTTCGGGAGATCCGCTTGCCAGTAGCAGCCATAAACTGATTTGCTTACCTCACTAGCTGTGCTGCGCCGGTGTCTTTTTGTTGATAGCACTATGTACCGATCTTTTGCAGGTGTCGTACTGCGAACACGACCTCCCCCGTGACGTTTGCTACACTCTCCATTTGTTTGAAATGATTTCCAAAGCCTTGAAACAACACTGTGGCTGACGTCGAACTCCTTGGCAACATCTGTTATTTTTCGCCCTTTTTCAATCTTGCCAATAATACGGCCACGCGTAAAATCATCTAGGTGATGTCGGGAAGACGTACTGAGAATTGCAAGTTCGTCAATTGATTCTTTCCCTTTCAACTTTGCGTTTGAACAACAACGGTCAATACGCGTCAAATCCTTTATATCTCTTATCAGCGCTATGACGTCACGAACAAGTTCGGCAATCCAAAATTTGCATACGCACAACACGTCTTACTGTATCCCGCACTTATGCTAATTTCCACATTTTCCTGCCTTCCATTTTATCGTTGCTATCGTTGCTATTGTCATCTGTCCTTAGCAATTGTCCGGCAGTGTAATTGACGGGGATCAAAGTGAAGGTCATCGATAGTTTTATTCTCTTCGGCTCCAGAATAGATAATAAAGAGCAGTGTGCTAAAGAAATAAGTAGGAGATTAACCTTAGGTAGAAAGACAATGAAAATTTTTGTTAAAGCAATGGTCTTTCCATTAGTAATGTACGGTTGTGAAAGCTGGGCATTCAGGAAGAATGAAAGGAAGAAGACACTTACTTTTGAATAATGGACTTAGAGACGGCTACTTAGAACGTCATGGACTGCAAGAACTTATCAATCAGTACTTAACCAAATCATGCCGAGCTGCTCCCTTGAGACAATGATCTGTAATCAAAAACCCATGTATTTGGGACAAATGATGCGTGCCCAATAATGGGTAAGAGAAATTATCATACTTGGCAAGGTTGAAGGAAGCGGAAGAAATGAATGACAGAGAACAAGATGGTTGGATGGAATCAAAGACGCTTGTGGAATGATGATCTTAGAAAAGTTGCGAGATCTTGTTAAGAACATATCGGTATGGCGGGCTTTTTACGCTTTCCAACCGTAGGTTGAAGAAGCGTATATGCTCCAGCTTTTTCCGTCCGTCTGTCCGTCCGTCCGTCTGTCGGCACGATAACTCGCGTAAAAATGGCTCGATTTCAATGAAATTTTAGTGTGTGGTAGGGGGACGAACCGTATTGAAAATGGACGAAATGGGGTCAAAAGTCATGGCGTAGGAGCGGGATCCATTCCATTGCTCTGTTGCGTCATAACTTTCGTAAATATGATTCGATGTCGATGAAATTTTAGTATATTGCAGGAGACCACCTGGGAATGAACCCTATTGAAAATGAGTGAAGTGGGGTGAAAGGTCAGGACATAGGAGCGGGATGCATTCTACTGCCTTTATGCGTCATAACGTACGTAAAATTGGTTCGATTTCGATGACATTTTAGTATGTGGTAGGGGAACACCTGGGGACGAACCCTATTGAAAATGAGCGAAATGGAATCAAAGGTCAGGAGATAGGATCGGGTTCCATTCCATCGCCCTTATCCTATACTATTAAAGGAGCAATTCTCGTATGTGTATAAATTTTATTTTGAAAACGGTTTTAAGAATTTTGATATAAGTCGTTAACCTACCGTTTTCTGGTACTAGAAATCGATTTAGCTTGATCTCGACTTTAAGAAAATTCGTTTAGTGCGTTAAATAACCACCCCGAATTACCACGTTTTAGTGTCATGGCGTCCTATTAATGTTACCCATAATGTTATCCATTATGACGTCACAATCTCGCGACTGAAATGCTGGCGCGCGGTCACGCCATCTGTCTCATTGCATCACGCGTTGTGCGTGGATCCTATTAAAGTTTTATGACGTCACACTCTTTCGAGCAGATGGTCGCAATTCCCATCTGCCTCATTACGTCATGCGTTGTGTGCGTATGTCCGTCCATACGATAACTCGCGTAAAAATCGTTCGATTTCGATGAAATTTCAGTATGTGGAAGGGGAACACCTGGGAAGGAACCGTATTGAAAGTGAACGAACTGGGGTCAAAGGTTAGGACATTGGAGCGGAATCACTTCCATCGCCCTTATGCGTCATAACTTAGGTAAAAAAAAATTTCGATTTGGATAAAATATTAGTATGTCGTAGGAGCCTGCCTAGAAACGAATCCTGTTGAAAATGGGCGAAATGGGGTCAAAGGTTAGGACACAGAAGCGGGATCTATTCCATAGCCCTTATGCATCATAACTTACGTAAAAATTCTTCCATTGCGGCAAAACTTTATCATGTTATTTCGAAGGTACATTGAACCGGTTCTGTTGAATATCATCGAAATGGGATCAATGGCCAGGGCACATGACCAAGATTTATTTCACAGCCATTATCCTCATAACTTGAGTGATAACTTGAGTAATGATTTCTGGTATGTTGGAAAGCGTATTATAATCAATGCATTGCATGATTTTACTAACTTGTGTTCATACAGTCCCCAAGAGTCAAACACGGCTCGATAGAACCTAACAACAAATTTTGAGAACTTGTAAACAAGCAATCGAAACAACAAAAGTATTATTCACTTTATGTTATGGTGCTTGTTTCTCCCGGCCATTCGCAGCAGAATTTCGTGGCCTGTATGTGTTTCGAAGAGTAGTAGGTAATTTTGAAAGTTATTTTGTCGTTACTAAAGTAAGAAAAGAAAAATAACGTCGAACAAGCACAATTGTCTAAGCCATCCACATGACTTTCAAATCCATGTTTTCAGGGAGTGAGGGGTGGTTTCCAGATCAACCAGCGATAGACTAAACATGCCATCAACCTAGTATGTCACGCGTACGCATAAAACAGAGTGGACACTCAACTTTTTGTAAATTCTACGCAAGGTTTTAACTTGTCTTTTCAAATACAGGACTACCATTTCAGCAATAGAAATAACAAGGCAAACTTTCTTGTGACTGTGAGAGCTCTTTTTTTATTTTACCCTAGCCAAATTTCATCCTGCGCTGTCCCGGTTTAACGTTTAAGATACAGTCTGTGTTCTGAGTGCTCACTGTATTAAAACTTCGTGGGCCCTTCTTTGGCGCAGATAGCTGCCGCCACCCGGCGTAGTATCGACTCCAGGAGTCGTATTGTGTGGAGATCTGCAACAAAGTTATTTGTATTGTGGTCCACAGTTCCGGTACGGAGTAGAGTGGTGGGTCCAACTGCCTCATTTGGAGTTCCACAACATCTCTCAGATGTTTAATTGGGTTGAGATCAGGTGACTTTGACAGCCAGTCGAGATGTCTCGTATCAGCATTGTATTCCTCGAGCCATTCCCGTATGAAGAAATCCTAATGATACGGGGTATTATCATCTTCGTTGAATCAATACTCCTCTGAGTAGAGGTACAATATTGTGGAGTTACATGATCAGCAAGCTGTCCCCAGTGGTAGCCGGCATCGATAAGTTAGTCCACACGCACCAGGAGTTCCAGTTCATGCCAGATAAACATGTCTCGTATACTACAATGTCCCCGGTGGCCTGGATAATTTAAGCCACGCATGAGGGATTCATAGCCTCATGCTGCTGGTGCCAAATACGGACTCGACGACAGGCAGAATGGACTATATGTCGTGATTATGGGACCAGCACATTTGCTTCCAATCTTCTGTCGCCCAGTCCTCATGCTTTTGGCACCAGGAGTATAGTTTGACTCCCTACCCCCGTGGAGATGAATTCTTCCAGATGGACAGTGCACCATGCATAATGTCTTAGAGGGGTTAATGGAACCTGCGGGGCTCCTTTTCCTGATTCACTTGCCACCTCAGTCCCCAGGCTCAATCCCGTAGATCATTTATGGTATGACGTCGAATAGCACATCAGAAGTCTGAATCCTCTGCGATCCATTCTCCGTGAATCAGAAGATGCTGTTTGACATTTGTAGGAAAATAGTTCATCTAAAATTTACCAAAACCTAGCAGAAGAGATCTGCCGCTGTTCTGAATTCTAAAGGTGGGCAAACACGTTGTCACGCAAGTGATCCTAATAAATTGGCCACTCACTGTATACTATAGTGGTAAAAGATACGTATCATCTGCCAGATATCTATATACCTTTGATTCTTGGGATCGTAATTAGATCTTACTGTTGGGGATCCCTAACTCTTCATATCGTATTCTATTTCATTCCATACGAATTTTTTCATATTGCGTGGCATTCTAAATTTGGGTTTGCTTTATTTAGAAATGTGCACATTACGCCTTAAAGTTCGGTGTGTTCTTTATTTTTTTTTTTTTTATGCAAGCCTTTTTTTTTTTTTATGAAGAAGAAAAAGTACTTCCCTCTCAGAATCTGAAAATATTCTTCCTGCAATATTTCTTGCTAGCAAGCTAGATTTTTAATTGTTTTGTATTCTTCAAATATATTTTTTAACCTGAAATGTTGGCTTTTCAGGAAAGGAGATTGAATAAACAATTCCTAAAGTCTAAAAATAATCCCTCAAGACCGAGGGAATGTAAATGTAGGAAGGAGCTCTTTAAACTTAAGCAGTCTCACTGCTTTTGATGTACATTTTCTGGGGTTCGGGGGGAAAATTCTTTTACTAATACCAGACTATCGGATATTCGAATAATCTTAAGGCATTTTAAAAGCAACCTCGGAAGTTTGAAATAAACAAGGGCATTAAACCTCATGTTACATAACGAGCGTAATCCTCTTACATTTTCTTCTCTCGAATTATATTTCGATTCTCCGAAAAGGTTTTCCTTGAGACATAAAACTACCACAATAAGGTAAGAAATTTTTGCGCAGTTTCAGTTTTGTTTTGTTTTGTTTTTTTCCGAGTAGAAATTAATACAATAAAAAATCCAACGTTGTGTTTCAAAAAATGTAACACAGGAAATATGCATGTCAATTTAACAGGCTAATGCAATCCCCTTCGACGTAAGCTCATATTCGCTGCTTTTTGAACATCATGCAAAACCAAAATCCGATATTTCTCTGCGTTTTGCAAAATGGTAATTTTGATCTTTCGTTATAGACTAAATCAAATGCGACTGACATTGAAATCATATTTTTTACGAACATAATTTATTCTTTGTAGAAGTGTGCGTGTGTGATGGTCTGAAGTTGACATGCCTAACCTTTCTTTTGTCGACCCTGGGATTTGAACCCACAACGTTCTACTCCGGAGAAGCTGTTCTCCCGTTTGAATTTCGTCGGCTGGTTTTTCGCTGTTTCTTGTCCATTTGACTTATACGTCAGAAATTTTGAAAATCCATTCATGTTTGCCCTTCAGGTCACTCTTTCTGTCTTGTTGGTCATCTTAAGATTCAAAGTTCTTTCTGCGTACGATATAAAAGAGCTCACATAAAATATACATTTTTAAACACAGTCAGAAAATCTACACCAAATAATAACAAGTGACGAAATAAGGAGGGGGAAACGTCGTGCCATAGTTTCGGTATTTTGATTTTAGGAAACAAAATCTTTGCCAAAAGTAACGAAGGCTGTAGAAGTCCATTTACCTCGTGAAACTATTACTTAACATGTTCAGGAACTTATTTTGGGGTGAGTGATACAAGACTGATCAGTTATCAAACTGCTGGATAAACATGTTCTTTTATGCTGATGCCAGGTTGTTTTAACCCAAAGTTTAGGCAGGAGGCTCATCTCAGGTAATTTAGTTTTACCACAGCTAATAGAGATCAACGAATAAAAAATTTAAATTTCTGTTTTGTTAATCCTGACTTTTACAATGTCCGTAAAGTGGCCAAAATATCGTGCTTAAATTTTTTTAACAGATTATTCGGTGAACGGTTTATGATAACCTTTTTTCCATTTTCCATGTATCTGTTACCGCTAAAGCTCGAAAGCCGTTAATGTGCACATTACCTAGCTAATCTGCAGATTAACAGATTTGCTCCGTTAACGTGCGGAATCAAGAGTTTTCCGCATTTTACTAGGTAATGTGCACATTAACGGCTTCCGTATCGTTAAAGTTCAAAAGTTTGTTTCTCTCATTTCCTTTCCCTACACCTTCCCCCTCTCCCTCCACTTTTAGTTTGGTTTCGCCTGTTTCTCTCATTTCCTTTCCCTACACCTTCCCCCTCTCCCTCCACTTTTAGTTTGGTTTCGCCTGTTTCTCTCATTTCCTTTCCCTGCACCTTCCCCTCTCCCTCCACTTTTAGTTTCGTTTCGCCAGCGTCTAGTCGTCGCCGGTTGTTTTTATTTCTCATAATTGGCGTCGGCTGCCAGTGCGTAGCATAGTTAATTCTGTTTTCAAATTCGTTTCTGCCTGTTAGCGCGTGAATTTGTGTCGTGATTTTTTTTAAAGCAGACATGCAAAATCTGAATTCAGTGTATGCAAAGAGAGATTTTTAACGAAAGAAGATGTCCCTGCTGTAGAAATATCTTTACGTCAAACAGCAATAAAACAATCCCTTGGTACTGGGCAGGGTTTTAGAAAATGTGACTGCAAATCTAAATGTACCACAAATAGGTGTGCTTGTCGCAAAAACCAATTGCTATGTAATTCAAAGTGTCACCAATCTTTAGATTGCACTAATAAGTAAGCATAATTTTATCATATGTTTTGCAAATTCATTTCCTTAATTATAATAATATTTTAAACCGTTTGATTCTTTCTATTATAGTTTTTTAATTGATTGATGATTGATTCTATCAACTAATTTGTTGATTGTTTGATTGTATTAACTTGATTCTTTATATATCGAAAAATAAATAAATAATATTATGTTAATGTTATTTATTTATTATAACATTATGTTAATGTTATTTATTAAGCGTACAGAAACGTCGCTGTTGTTCCAGCAAAGATCTTATTTTCACTTTAACGAGTGCCTAGTAGGTAATGTGCAGATTACCTAGGTAATTTGAGAAATGAGACAATTTTCGTCACTTTAACGGATCACCCTAGTTAATCTGCACATTACCTAGATATTCTGTAGAATAACTGGTTTCTGCACTTTAGCGGTAACATATCCATTTCTTGATAAAATCTTGAAGTACAGCGTCGTATTCACGTGAATGAGGCGTAGAGAACGCATTCGCAGCCACCGGAACGCTTCTTACACGCGCCGTCGGCGAAAGAATAAGATTATCATGAAGAAAACGGCACAAGTCTGCTAAGTGCGCAAATATTTCAGTGTACGATATTTCGGTTTATTGAGCACAATTAATTCCACAAACAATTAAAAGAGCACAAGATACATACCATGCACTATTGTTGACGTGGTAAACAACTTTTTTGATTTGTTTGTTTACCGCTTTATGCTGCAGATTGTGAAAATCCTTAAGGCCTCTGAGGACAGCATAGACGTCACGATACTAAATGAAGATTGCAGGTTTCTCTATCTCACTGGAGCAGGAAAGAAAACAAATGATTTTAGTAGCACGTAAAACTTTTATTTTTCTGAGAGGGGAAATATTTATAATATTTAATACTTCCAGAGGGGAGTGGGGTATTCAGGATTTCGTTTACCTCTGAGAACAGTTTCGCGCCCTTCTTTTTACCTACATCCCAAGAAAAATGCGTTCTTCTCCATCTTGCTGCTAAATACAACTGCTCTTTTTCTTTTTCTATGTTTCTCACCGAGATGGATCCATTTCATGATCCTCGTCTTAAGCAATTCGTTGATTTCTTTGCTTTGTATGGGATACGGGTCATTTTTCTAACCGCTGAAGAAAGTGTTTTTTTCGCTGACATATGCCCATTAAAGTCGTTTGTGACCGTCAACAGATAAACATCGATACCGTGAACAAGGAGATAGTAACTTCTCGATATTGTATGTAGAACGGAAGACTGTTCCTTTTTTCTGTGGAATGTGGCGTTTTTTTTCCTCTAATGATACATTGGAGGAGGTCTGTGAGAGATGTATCTTTCCCCGATAAGAAATTTCGCCTTTAAGTGTTTCTCTGGGAATAAAATGCTCTCTGCTTTTTTTTAAGATGCGTGATTAAAGTCAGTGTTTCGTAACATTAAATAATATTCAAATATATCCAAATAGCACTATATAGCGTGAACAGAATAATTAATATGACACAGAAATTGACAGACAGGGGCGCATTTACAGGGGGCAGGAGGCTTGAATCCCCTCGAAAGTGTTTCTTTTTTCGTAATTTTTGATTAAAATGCGACTTGCGTTTGAAAAAAATGCCTTAATTTGATAAAAATGTATCAATTAGAAAAAAAATCTTCTATTCTTAACTTTAATTTTTTTCTAGTGGATTTCAAAAAGCTTCCACTTTTCGTTGGCCTCCTCCCTCCTGAAAAAACAATTACGCCCCTAAAAGAGCGTATGATACAGTAAGATCTTCATCATAACAGATTATAGTTTCATCTTAATCCAGTTGCATTTGTAACACCGAACCAATACTTGTTGTCACTAGAGTTTACATCTGAGGTGTTTCGATGTCGCCCTTTCCGTGAATGAAGTCTCTTGTGAATTTTGATTTTTTTTTTCAATTTGATTTCATTTTGCAATATGGATTGTCGAAAACTTGGAAAAATGAGCAACATGTTGAAAACTTTCATTACAAATTTCTTTCTTGCCATTGCAAATTAAACTATAAACCCACGCTTTAAAAAAAATTTAAGAGTATGAATAAAATACAGTTTCAAAATAGCGAACGAACGCATGATGGGAAACCAGATTTCGTAAATTAAACAATATTTCATCACTTTCGTTTGTGTGCAAACGATATGGGTATAATTCATTTGAGAAATAGAAAACGAATACGTGAGTCAAATATTTTGTTTGGAAGCCATCAGCATTAGATCTTCGGATCGACAAATGTTAAAACATCAGGCTGTCAAAGATTCGGTGGTCTAGATCGAACTTGTTTAAAGTGCTATGAATCTTCTATGAAAATCAAAGCTTCTAGAAATTGTTCGGCTGCACACTATTTGGAATCTTTGTCGATCCAAGGTCTGTTGTCAAAAACGAATTTAAAATTTAAAAAATGGGGGGAATTCAAACAACTTAATTTGTTCTGAAAATTTATCAAACTATTGGAGCGGAGATACAAATCCGTCTGACCTGTTGGAAAGAGATGCATCATCTTTGGCCGGGATCCAAACTAACCCAGTAACGTGATTTCCCGACGAAGGAATTTGTTTGCAACCAAGAATGCGGCCTTTGTCTTCAATCCGTCTCTGCTAACGCTTGTGCGGCTTTAGCATGGCAAAACGATGTTTTTATCGCACCTCACTCCGCGCGCTCCGTTTAGAATAGAAGTTCGATGTATTGCATAGTCGAAACAATAGAAAAGTCACATCGGTGGCCGAACGGTCGGAGGCCATTTTTTTTTTTTCGTCAGAGCTGGGCCTCGGCCCAAGCAATTGTTTATACCCTTTGGAATTGTTCATGGTGTTCGTTAACCCCCTCTCCCCCCCCCAAAGAGAAATAAAGGGATTCATAACCCCTTTAAAGTTCATGAGAGTAACGTGTGCAACGCACTGTATTTTTCGGTGTATAAGGAGATTTTTTTCTTCAGATGTACGGGCCTTGACTTACACGCCACATCGATTTATCTACTGAAATTTCTCAGTGAGAAAAAAATATTGTGCCTTGAATCTGGCCCTGGTCCTAGTATTACCGTATTACCGCGCCCAGTAACGGAGTTCCGCGAACCACTACTACGTCTCATTCGCCTTAGATTAATTTAAATATCAAAAAATCTGCATAATTAATTTACCCCCGATTTTGTCTAGTAGTGTCAACGGTGAGATTGGGTTCTCTAATTAAGGGTCTCCAAGCTCAGCGTTGACAATAGTGCATCACGTTGTGTTTCATATGGGACGGCTATGGGGTTTCCACGCTCTTTGATATGCCGCAAAGAAGTTTAATTAAAGAAAAAACAGAGGAACATAGGTAAATTTATCACTGTACTGAAATTAACAAAAACCTTGGAAAATTGACTGAGAGAGACAGTTAAAATTTAAACTTAACGATTTATTCGTAAAAGATGGTCTTAGTACTAGGTACATGAGTACCAGTGGGGTTAATTACTTTTATTTAAACATTCTAATGTTCGACTGTGGTATGCAAAACGTTATTCAATTATTGAACCATTAAATTCACGAACTTTAAAGGTGAACACGGTGCGTTAGAGAAACACACGTGCAAATAATCTGCACCTGAAGCCACTGGGAATTGACCCTGCAAACAGTGATGTAGTTCTAATTAAAAACGTACCTTAGCGGTGAATTTATTAGGTAAAAATGCCTTGGAAACTGGTGTTCAGTATATTTTTAAAAGAATTTATTATTAATTATTTTGACTGAAATCTTTTAATTTCATCAGGTCGCGGGTGGTCTAGTGGGCAACGTTCGTGACTGCCACGAAGAAGACCTCGGGTTCGATCCCAGGCAGGTACGAACGCTCAAACCACTAAATATCTGCCGTGCGTTGGATGGGCACGTTAAGCCGCCGTCCCCCCCGGTAATAAATAAGGACGTCTTCCTCCCCCTTTCTACCTCGCTTCCGTGTCACTTTCCTATTGGGCACTCTAGCCCAAATCTCCTAGCTTCCTATTTCTAAGGGTTGTTTAATACCTGGGGTCAGACACTCTCTTCCTAAAATCCTCTGCATATGATCCGATCTGATCTTTTAATTTCAGCACTTTTTATTAAAGGAAAAAGACGCCATTTGTTAGTCACATCCTAAAGCTTATAACGAAGTAAATTACTCCGTCATTTCCATCCGCGCCAGGATTCGAACCCGGGTCCCCTCATTCCGGAATAAGTTGCTCTACCAATTGAGCCACGCGGACGTTTTATTCTGATTCCTATCTGCCTTTATGTCGTGTGCGTCCTTCTGGCAGGTACGTCACATCTCCTGGTATGTTACATCATCTCCCCCTTATTTTTTTATTTTTTTTTTCGAAGTGCTGGAGAAGGGATTCTCTTATTTTTCTATCTCGCGGTGTGGAAAGAACATCACACCATTGCGAGATTTTGAACGGTCGGGGCATCCGGATAGTTCGGGCGCCATTATAACGAAGTAAATTTCTCCGTTATTTCTATCCGCGCCAGGATTCGAACCCGGGTCCCCTCATTCCGGAATAAGTTGCTCTACCAATTGAGCCACGCGGACGTTTTATTCTTATTCCTATCTGCCTTTATGTCGTGTGCGTCCTTCTGGCAGGTACGCCACATCTCCTGGTATGTTACAAGCTATGCAGTTTTTTTTTAAGTAACGCTATGTCATTTTACTCGATTACAAATGTTCAGTGTGATTATTGAGTCACACTGAATAGACGTAACTAATATAGTCCCACTGAATAAATGTAAGTACTAAATACAGTCACATCTATTCATTACGACTAATAAGCCTTTTCCTAAGATTCTGAGGCGAAGGAAAGAGATATGTTGTGCTATTTTAAGCAATAAGAGAAAGTGTAGTGTATTAAAAATATTCTTCGCACCCATGAGTTTTTACTGCATAATTTCTGTATGCAGTTATTTCGCCGTCCTGGTGGCCGAGTGATCAGAGGTGTAGGTTTCTGTTTAGTGGTCTGAATACGAATGAAGCATAGGCGATGGTGCGCCTCCTCCGCCCTAAATCAGGGACAGTCAACGTCATATAGCCCTTATAGTAGTTAAACCAGAAACAAACAAATAACATTCTCTTTACCCTTATCATCCGTGAGGTGTTCTGTCATGTATTCCTACGGTTTAATCACATCCTTGAAATACGAATATTTCGGTTATGATTATATATAAAACACAGAATTCGCTATTTTCGAACTTATGATCATCTAAAAAAATTGTGTACCCATTATCTGCAAACACCTAACTACGCAAAGTACCTTTGCGCCGCAAAGGCCGTTCTACACCTCTGGGATGGATACAATATTTTGCTTTTCAGAAGCACTGTAGAGCATGCTTACGAAGTGGGCATAAACGGAACTGTTGCTGAAATGCCAGCTTTGGAGGGTTTGAAAGTAAAAGAGCTTACTGCAAACCATGTGATCTTGCTGAACACGTGCATTTCTTGTTGGCATGTTAGCGGACTTAGTGTGAAATCAGTTGTTTCCGACCCCGAAAACTGACCGACTCAAACTTAGCGGGGTGAAAATATAAAAGGGGAAACCTTTTTAATTTTCAGCTGAATGTAGTGATACCTGTTTGTACAAGCCGTGTCAATTCGATCAGCGGCGCACTCAGTGGCTGTGGCACAGTGGCCCGGCCTCTCTCCATGCGGTATCACTCAGTCCCTCCTCTTTTGTAACCAGTGATGTATAGTTCTAAGAAAAGTTAGTTAGTTAGTTAATTCATTTTAGTGGCGCAAGGGCCAGGCTTGGCTAAAGAGCGCCAGACACAGAACTATTAGTTAAAGATTTTTAAAAGCGGGGTGAAATGATTAAGAACAGACAGGCTTGGTAAAAGTTAGAAAGGAGAATGATGAAAGTTGTGAAGACTAGTTAGTTAATTAGGTTTATATATAAATTTATTAATTTACTATTATAATTATTATAAACTTTTTTTTAAATAAGTTTTAAAACGTTAATCTGTTTTAAAAAGGAAAATACTGCGAAAGTGTCGCAGTGGTCGCCCAAAAGCTTTTGAAGCGTAGCTGCGCCTTCGTCCAGCAGATGAGACTGAAAATAGTGAAACCGATGATAACGAAAACGAACACAACTGCACAAAACATGAGAGACGGTGAGTAAACATTCGTATGTCTCACACACCGGGGCAGTGTCGCCACAGAGCAAATAGCTATGCGTGAAGCGACAATGCCCAATGCGGAGACGCGCAAGAGCAACTTCTTCCCTACGGTTCCGGCGACACGATGATTTCCAGACTCCAAGGTTAGGTTTTGTACGGTGCAGTTTATTCTCCACCTGTTGGTCCAACAGACCTTCTAAGAAAAGAAGGGCTTTAGTCGTGAATGGATTAGGTAATAAAAAAAAAAACAGAAAGAATTTCAAAAACTTATTGAAGTTTGACTTGATGCCTTCATCGTTTAACATATTTAATTAAATTTTTATAACATTTATTTTTATTAAAATTGACTAATTTAGGCGATTTAAAACAAAAGTTTGTTTCGTTGTAGTCACCTGCTAAGAACCATTTTTTTTTTTTTTTCATTTCTCGACATGCTAGAAAAGTGCGTTAGCGGTGAACGTCATTCTAAACGATTTCAAATATTCAGTGTGAATAATATGAATTAGACATTGAACATGTTTGTGAAATACAGGCCGCTTTTCCTACGTTTTGGAGTGGCAGTAAAGATATATTTTGTGTTGTATTTTTTTTTCGGGGTTTAATTACTATCGTGATCAGCTAGGGCTGGGGGGGCTAGCCCTGAAAGACAAGCAAGCCCCACTGGAAGATGGACGTGGTAAATTCTCTGACTTTTTATTTTTTGTGGTTTATAAAAATTACTCTTGTCTTTCATTATAAGCATAAATACCTCATTTTTTTTTTTTGCGTATTGAACTTTTTAAAGAAGAGAAATTGAAATGATACAAAACGAATGACGAATTACCAAAAAAAAAAAAAAAAAAAATTATCGGGGGAATCTGTAGAAATATTTGCGCCAATGATTCCCAACCACACAGGCAGGTCCATTAGCGCCAACATCGTCCTATTGTCGCGTCGCACCAACTCAAATTCCTGGCGATACGGCGACTTGGCCAAGCAGCCGTTCTCAGCTCTCAAATTGTTCACGGATCGGACGTCGAGGCATCCTCACCGCCCAATGAGGTTAATGCAATGCAACCGCAATCCGTTCTCAGAATTGACCCTTCGTGCAAGTTTTGCTCTTGATACACCCTTCTCGATGCGCGGTTCCTGTGTGCTGTGGCAGGCCATTATTTCGTCATTGGTTGTTATTTTTTAGATATTTGCTTATTCGGCCCTGAAGTCCTTGCATGTAGAGTTTTATCAGGATCACAGGATCAAACGACTTTCTAGGCGTGCTTCTTTTTTTTTTTTTTTTTTTTTGCTGTTTTATTTCAAAGAGTATTTCAAGAGTTCAGTTTTCTTTCAGTCCCTCATTTCTCGTATTTTGTATTTCATTTTATTGTTTTTACTCTTTGTCGGGGAAAACTTTTTCGTTAATCAAGTAAACTAACAAAGGCAGCGAAAAAACTTGCATCTGTATTCCTGAAAAAGGTGTAACGTATACTCTATATTCACTTTCCTTTTGATTTTACTATCTCTAGTTATTTTATTTTACTATGTAAATTATCTTCCTACTGAACGGAATATTATTTCACCCGCTGAATGAGATCTGGCAATGAGTGTAAGTCATGATGTGGTGGTAGCTCGTATATAGGCGCGTTCATCGAGAAGGTGTGTTGTGTTGTTGCGTTGGAGTTGAGGTTGTGTTGGTTGTGTGCGTACTATAAGAGGAAAGTTTATTCATTATTATGTACAAGATATATGAGTGCCTTAGTTGACCACGAGTCTGGGAAATAAATAGTTGTTCAGTAAGTTCAGTCTTTCTCAATTCTTAGTTTTGTCAGACCTCTGTCTGGCTGTTAGGTTTATGACTTTGATTACTTAATATAAATAACCAGCGTTGAGACTTTGTTTAAGTTCATAATTAACGAGTAACAACACCCTTTTGGGAATTCATTATTTTGAAGCTTAGAGCATTATTCATTCATAATAATTAGCTTAGCAAAAAAAGAATATTAAAGCTAATTCATTATAATTGGCGCCCGAACTTTTCTCGAACACGAGATCCTGACTATTATTACCCATGGCTTCTTTACCTAAGACAACTTCAAATTTCCACCATCCGGCAAGTCTCGAGGGTAATGGTGTTTTTTTGGACAATTTACGCGAAGCCTGTGGCTCTGACTTTGATATGAATGATCTGCACATACCCAAGCATTCTTCACCATTTCGGAATGCACCAGCTTCTTATCACTCTGAGTCGCGGGTCGTAGCTGAGGGAATTCAATCCTCTCAGCGAAGCAGAATGCTTGCCCATTTCGTGCCGCATGCAGGAACAATTTATTTCAATGGTTTGGAGGGGTCTTTAAAGTTCCTTGAAGATCTGGAAGATCATTTTGATCTCTATAATATTCCGGAAGACTGCAAGGTCCAAATTGCCGGAACTTGCTTGAGAGATACCGCCAAGACCTGGTATCGGCAGTGGCGAGGGTCGAACCCGGATTCTCATTATGAGAATTTCCGTGCAGAATTCTTGGAGGTCTTTCCTTTCGGCCTCAGTCGAGCTAGCCTTGCTCAACAGCTGTTTTCTCGTCAGCAGGGTCCCAATGATAGCCCTGTTGCATTTGCATTGGAAACTACACGCCTATATAATTTATGGGATCCACATGCCAGTCATGTTGACATGTTGGATACCCTCGTACAGCAGCTCGACCCATTCTTGCAAGATTTTCTTGAGGTTCGACACCCTACCACTATTCATGAATGCCTTCGCCTCATACGCACGTATGAAGAGCGACATGGCAGACATGCTGCAACTCACCATGCTCGGGCACCCCGCGAGGCTTATTCCGAAAACCCTCAGCGGCATAATAGACAAAACTTTCAGCGCGAGCATACACACGTGCCCACCCAAGCTTCATACGTTCCACCACACAGAAGAGTGGCGAACCAACAACGAGTTTCGGAGCAAGCTACGGGGTATCGTCATAATGCACAGTATGCTCGACCCCGTTCCACTCAGCAGCATTCGGAACGTTATCATGCTCAGGGCAATAATAATTTTTCTGCCCGTGCTGAGGGCAGACGTAACGAATATGAAAATCTGAACAGACACGCGGAGTTCCCGACGCAGGGTCCACGCAATTTTCCTTATCGTGAAAATTTTCCCGATACCCGGCAGGGTCGAGGTTTCCGACCACATGATAACACCACCAGAATTCCTTTAAACTTCCACAGGAAGTAGACGAAGGGTCGGTCCTGCTTCCTGATACCAAACATTCTGACCCTAAAACAGTATTAGTGACTGTTCAAACTCCTCAGTTGCTTGATGTATTCTTGACACTTGAAGACGTTATTGTCGAAACAAAGTTCGACACTGGGTCTGAGATATCAGCCCTAAATACAAAGTTTTGCAATGACGTTTTTTCTGCAATACACGTTCAGCCTGCAACGCAGTATTTGCGAGGTGCCAATAATGAAATCTTCAGTATCGCAGGAACTGTCACATTATCTTTAGGGCTGGGAAAAGCTCGTTTTACACATTCTTTCCTGCTTATAGACGAGCTACCCGTGAAATGTCTCATGGGTATGGACTTTATTAACAAGTTTCAAATAACTTTGAATTTTGTGCAACATGTGATTTCCTTTCCGGAACCTGTCGAAATGATTCCGACGGTTCCTGTAGATATTACGAGTTTATTGTTGAGTGACCAATTGAATGAGGGGCAACGAGACCAGCTTTCTCTCCTTTTACAGGAAAGCCCTGGTTTATTTTCAGATCAACCTGGTTTCACACAGGTGGTTTATCATGTTATTGACACTGATGGTTCGAAACCCATTGCGACGAAACCTTACCCTTGTGCTCCACATAAAAAACAGGAAATGCAACGTCAAATTGCTGAAATGATTAAGCAGGGCATAATCAGGGAATCAACAAGCGCCTGGGCTGCTCCTGCCTTCTTGGTTCCAAAGAAACAACCAAATGAATTTCGTTTCGTGACAGATTTTCGCAAACTCAACCAAGTCACAAAAACTATCAATTATCCACTACCTGTCATGTCACATATTCTAAATGACTTGTCGTCAACCAAATGGATGTCAACTTTGGATTTGGCGAGTGGATATTGGCAGGTGGCTGTACATCCGGACTCTGTCGATAAAACAGGCTTTGTGACTCCTTTTGGGGCCTATGAATATTTACGTATGCCTTTTGGTTTAGCTTCTGCACCTGCTACTTTCCAAAAGCTTATGGACACGGTTCTCAGACCTGTCCTGGGTCCCCATGTGCATGTCTATTTGGATGATATTATTATAACATCAGAGACTTTTGACGAGCACCTTTTTCTGCTCAAACAGGTGTTCCAACTTATATACAATGCTGGCTTAACGTTAAAACCTAGTAAATGCCAGATAGCGAGGGACGAGATTGTATATCTGGGGTTGAAAATCACTCCCCACGGTTTATTCACTGATAATGAAAAAATTAGGCCTATTGTTGACTTTCCTCGGCCTAAAACAGCAAAAGAACTATCCCGTTTTCTGGGAATGACCGGTTGGTATCAGCAGTTCGTCCCCGCTTATGCTACAATATGTGAGCCCTTGTATGCTTTAAAGCGTAAATACAAGAAGTTTATTTGGACACCTGAAGCTAACGCTGCATTCGAAACACTGAAGTCTGCATTGACTCAGCCTCCGGTGTTGGCTTTCCCGGATCATACTAAAGAATTTGATATTTATACTGATGCATCCGGAGTTGGTCTTGGTTGCGTTTTGTCACAAGCTGGGCATCCAATAGCTTTTGCGTCTCGTACTTTAGCCAAAGCTGAACGCAATTATTCAGCTACGGAACGGGAATGTCTTGCTGTTGTGTATGCACTGAATAAATTTCAATGTTATCTTAATGAATTGACAGTTAACATAATTACGGATCATTCTGCCCTTCAGTATTTAAATTCTGCTAAGCACTTATCTCAAAGACTTATGAAGTGGGCTCTGAAGTTACAAGAGAGCAATATCAAAATTTCGTATCAGCCAGGTCATAAGAATCAATTACCGGACGCATTATCTCGCGTTCCGATTAGTGGGGTCCCCACCGAAACTACTAATGGATGTCAGCCTTTACTTCTGATAGCTGATATCACATCCAGAGAGCAGATAATGGCAGAATTAATAAATGATCCAGATTTTGGGGATATTTACAATTTTTTGCTTGCGGGTTCGCCCCCACAAAGTGATCCTTCTCTGGCTGGAAGGTCACAACATTTTGAAGTCATAGAGGGTCTTCTTTATTATACAAAGTCTCGGACTACTAGGGCAGAGTTTCACCCATGTATTCCGCGAACCCTTAGAATGGCTCTTTTAAATGAATTTCATGACAAACCTCTTGCAGGCCATTTAGGTATTCGCAAGACCCGTTGTAAATTGCGGGATGTTGCCTATTGGCCTGGAATGTACCAAAGTGTGCTCGCATACGTTCAATCATGTCACTTGTGTCAGATTAATAATTATCGTAATGTAAGACCGGCCGGTCACTTGAAATCTAGTTCAAGTTCTCATGTATTTGATATTATTTCCATAGATTTATTAGGACCTTATCCATTATCTGTTAAAAATAAAGCTCGTTATGTGTTAGTACTAACTGATAATTTTTCTAAATGGGTTGAAGTTTTTCCCATTAAAGCCGCTACGGCTGAAGTTATTTGTAATGTCTTAGTTAATGAAGTATTTTCTAGATATGGTGCACCTAATAAAGTAGTTTCGGATAATGGTCCTCAATTTATTTCTGACATTTTTGAAAGAATGTGTGCGAGATTACACATTAAACACAAATTCATTTCCCCATATCATCCCCAGAGTAATCCTGCGGAACGTGTTAACCGAACGTTAGTGAAAATGATTGCGACTTTTGTAATGGATCACCATGAAAGATGGGATGACCATTTAGAACTTTTTGCGTTCGCCCTCCGCTCGTCTGTCCACGAGTCTACTAAAATTACTCCTGCAGAACTTTTTCTGGGTCGCAAAATTAAAACCCCTTTTGAAAATTTAACGGGGATTATTGACGAATTAAACCAGCGACCAACTCCGCAATCAGTACACATTATGGCAGAAAAAGCTCGTGTTGCAATGCTAGGAGCACAAGCGGCTCAAGCACGATATTATAATTCTAGGCGTAGGGAACCAGATCTTGTCGTTGGAGATCTCACTCTCGTGGAAACGCACTTCCAGTCTTCTGTTTCGCATACTTTAGTGAAGAAATTTGCACCCAGCTACGAAGGTCCATATCGGGTGGCAAATGTCTTTGACAATAATATTGTTCTGGAAAAACCGAACAACAATTTTCAATATGTACATGTTGATCAATGCCGCAAGTATCACGAACGGAATATCGGTTTCATTATCAATCCTACTCAGCCTTCTGTTCCACAGACTCAAGAATCTATATCTCATGTTCAACCGCCGGAAATTGTGGACGAACCACCGAACATTTTTGACGAATCACCAGTGATTTTTCCTTCACCCTCCCCTCCTCCAGCCGAGTTTCTACACACGCAACCTGATTCTCCCATGAGACCAAGGCTCGAATCGAGTTCGTCGAATACGAGTATCGTTCCTTTCCCTCCAACCATTGCCAAGACTATTGCTGCGCCGTTTCCGGTTACCTCGGCACCGACGCGGGATACTTCTTCTTTGAACACCTCATCGGAAAGTATCCCTATAGGCAAATATAAACATCGCCCTGCACGACCGCTGAATTACAGCAGCGACTCAGAGGCGTCGGACATTTCTGATTTGTCAGTTATGAATCCTACTTTTAATATTCCACACCATCCAGCACCACCAAAAGCTGGGCGCAAACGTGACTTGTCTCCCCAATCTGCTTCGCCGCAACAGCGACGAAGGCAGAAATCTTTGCATCCACCCGGGTTTCGCCCCTGGAACCTCCGTTCAGGGCAAACAGGGCCGATGCCTGCTACTACTATCATGCCCCGTGGGCGTAAACGAAAGCAAGCGATGTGGCCGGAGACACGTCCGTCCAAAAGGATACTGGAAGGACACAACGGGCCCCAGCACCAAGGGACTTCATATCCAAAGCCTGGGGGAGCCCGTTCCTATCAGCCGCAGCAGGGATTTCCGGACCGCCAGACTTCTGACGTTCCTGACCGTTCTTCTCAGCCGCAGGGATTTCCAGACCGCCAGACTCCTGACAGTTCTTCTCAGCCGCAAGGGATTCCGGACCGCCAGACTTCTGACCGTTCTTCTCAGCCGCAGGGATTTCCAGACCGCCAGATTCCTGACCGACAACAGACCGATGTTCCATTACCGTCCCGGAAGAGATCCAAGCCACCTGATTTCACCAGTCCCATTAGGCCTGGAAAACGTTACCGCACTAGAATTTTTTATGTGTCCTCGAGATAAGTAAGTTCTCGTGGACAGGTTCTTTTCTCAGTTTGTTGTTTTTCCTGCACGACCAGTTGGCGTGTCAGAATTTCTTTTTTTCGTGTGGGCCTATGCATTCTTTTTTGTGTATATATGTGTGTTTTTTTTTTATATTTCTTCTATGTCCATCTACTAATCCACTTTTTTTTTGTATATATCTATGTGCTTAGGGGTAAAATAATAAAATTGTTACTGTTACTCAGCTCCAGGTAAATTTCGCTGCTGATACAGTTGTTCTGTATTTCAACGAATGAGGCGAACGTAATTTGAAATGAAAATAGTAAAATTGTTACTGTTAGGCAGCTTCAGGCAATCTTCGCTGCTGATACAGTTGTTCTGTATTTCAACGAATGAGGCGAACGTAATGTGAAATGAAAATAATAAAATTGTTACTGTTAGGCAGCTTCAGGCAATCTTCGCTGCTGATACAGTTGTTATGTATTTCAACGAATGAGGCGCACGTAATTTGAAATTAAAAAAGTGATTCCTGCTAGGCAGAATAAAAGGAAAGTATGCCGATGCAGGTTTGGTTTGTTCTACACTACAAATTTCACAGTCGAATACAGATTCGTAAATTGTCATGCCAAGTTGATAATGTAAATACGGCTACCACCAAACAAATCAAAAAAGAGATCGAGAAACGTCAATCATCGAAATGTAAGACTTACACTCCAAAATTGATAGGTTTTTCGGACATAAAAAAATGAAAAAAAAAAAAAAAAAAGAAAAAGAAAAAATTAAGGGGGAGATGATGTAACGTATACTCTATATTCACTTTCCTTTTGATTTTACTATCTCTAGTTATTTTATTTTACTATGTAAATTATCTTCCTACTGAACGGAATATTATTTCACCCGCTGAATGAGATCTGGCAATGAGTGTAAGTCATGACGTGGTGGTAGCTCGTATATAGGCGCGTTCATCGAGAAGGTGTGTTGTGTTGTTGCGTTGGAGTTGAGGTTGTGTTGTTGCGTTGGAGTTGAGGTTGTGTTGGTTGTGTGCGTACTATAAGAGGAAAGTTTATTCATTATTATGTACAAGATATATGAGTGCCTTAGTTGACCACGAGTCTGGGAAATAAATAGTTGTTCAGTAAGTTCAGTCTTTCTCAATTCTTAGTTTTGTCAGACCTCTGTCTGGCTGTTAGGTTTATGACTTTGATTACTTAATATAAATAACCAGCGTTGAGACTTTGTTTAAGTTCATAATTAACGAGTAACAACACCCTTTTGGGAATTCATTATTTTGAAGCTTAGAGCATTATTCATTCATAATAATTAGCTTAGCAAAAAAAGAATATTAAAGCTAATTCATTATAAAGGTTAGTTTGTAGTGTAACACCGAACCCCCCCCCCCCACACACACACACACACACCACCACCACCACCACCAACCTATGGCCTTCCCTGGGTCTGAATCGTAGCTACGGCCATGGTGTGGGGCCATAGGCAGTCGCCTGTCCCTGATTTGGGGCCCTAGTTCTAGAAAGGGGAGAGGGTGGATGCTCCAGCCATGTTTCATCCTGGGCTCGGGTTTGGGACCATCTCCAGAAAAAAGACAGAAGCCAGCGCATCTGACCACCAGCACATCGGTGTTACCCGTAAGCCGTAAAGAACCTTGGGATGGGCTCAGGAGATTACTTTTATAGATGCCCGTTGCGACTTTAACAGAAATTACTATTACAGTCACAAAACACTTGTGATGCCTGTTTAATTTTACTCTGCTGATTTTCCTCCAATCGGTGAAGTCTTAGTATGTGGAGAAGCCAGCTTCTATGAAGTCATTTTGAAAACTGCGGTCTTGACAAACGAATTGTCACCATTCTCTTTGGAACTTTTGTGATTCGTGAAACACCCTTTTGCGTGAACCGACACATCCTGTAATTCATTTAATATACGAATGTACCTACACATAAAACTATTCGATCTCTATTTTTGCCTACATGGTAATCTAAAAAAAATGATTTTCGGTGCTTTTCTTACGATATAACCATAAAAAGTTCTTTGGTGAGGCTAAGCCTAGAAAAAAGTGCCTTACCGCCGCTAAGATGCGCTAAGGCACATCACTGCATCCGAAGTTTTGAGGCATGATTCAGAAATGTATGAATCGGAAAACATCTTACCCTCTCTTCTTCGGTCATCGGTCTGTGGCTGGCCGGACGTAGATTATGCGCTCCTGTAAGAACCTACACTTATCTGGCCTAATCCCGTCATCATTTGGTCTTGGACTTAAGGACTATTGAAACTTGCTCTTGCACAGTGTTTCTCAAAGTGTGTTCTGCGGAACCCCAGGGTTCCGCGACGACTCTCCAGGGGGCTCCGCAAGCAGTTCGTAAAACATCGCTGAAAATGTTTTAAACCAATTCTTCGCAACCAATAAAAAAACAGGAAAAAGGATGTAACATAGAGTCATGAAAACCGCGTGGGACAGAACATCTCAAAGAAGTGGTGCAAAAAGATTGAGGGAGGAATCAAAACAGTTTGGCACCTGAAACGCTGATAAGGCGATTTATGGCCTTCACTGTTGCCTATGTCTGGACGGCTGTAGAGTGCCGGAGAAGCAAGAATTTTCTGCGTAGTTTTGGCCTGTCAATGTTAGTCAGTGTGTGCTTGTTGAACTATGCTCTCTACTTTTCTTAACGTTAGAAATGGATCGTTGGCTTAAACAGGGTACGTTAAAACGTTCAAGTTCCGAAATTATTGAGTTGAATTCTCTATCAGTGCTTAGTACTTCTCATATAGATGAGAATGATAATGACCACAAGAAACAAAAGAATTTGCTTCAGTTCAAGAAAATGATACACGTTCTGGAAGGTGTGATCAAGATAAAACTGCCAGATTTGCAAAAAGAAGAAAGTATGATGAGAGCTATATTGGTTTCGGATTTATGAATGCTGATGATAATCCGCAGTGTGTCGTATGCCGCAAAGTTTCTCATAATAGTTCAATGGCACCTGCCAAACTGCGACGTCATTTGGAGACTACACATCTAGAGTTCCAAGATAAGAATGTTGATTTTTTTTTTGTGCGCAATCGTGATGAACTTTTAAAAATGAAAAAAATATTTTTTATGCAGCACATACAGCGAATGAAAAAGCTACAGAAGCTTCCTTTTAGTAAACTATCAAATAGCACGAGCAGGTGAACCTCATACAATAGCAGAGAATCTAATCAAACCATGTGCTATTGACATGGTTAAGTGTATACTTGGTGAAACATTGGCCAAAGAAATATGAAAAATTCCGCTATCAAATGTTACAGTGTCTCGCCGAGTGAAGGAAATATCAGGCAGGGTAAAAGAGGAAATTATTTTTCGCATCAAGTCTTGCGCTTTTGCTTTGCAAATGGATGAGTCTACAGACGTGTCAGGTCTCGCAATATTGCTCGTTTTTGTAAAATATCCGTATGAAGCATCTCTAGCAGAAGATATTTTATGCAAGCCGCTAACAGCTCGTGCAACTGCAGCAGAGATCTTCAATATCTTAAATTCCTTCTTTGAAGGAAATGAAATTCCTTGGGAAAATTCCGTTGATATTTCTACAGATGGTGATAAAGCTATAGTGGGAAAAACATCTGGTATTGTCGCACGCATCAAAATGATTGCAAATCACTGTACCAGTAGTCACTGTATGCTTCTTAGACAAACTCTTGCCGCGAAAACTTTGCCTCTCCATCTAAAAAGCGCCCTGGATGAAGTAGTTAAATTGATAAACTTCATAAAAGCTCGTCCTCTGAATAATAGATTGTTTAAAATCTTGTGCGATGATATGGGTAGTGTGCATACGTCATTGCTTCTACATACGGAAGTTAGGTGGTTATCTCGAGGTAAAATATTGGAACACTTTTTTAACTTCTAGCTGAAGTGCATGCTTTCTTCGTGGATAACCACTTTTATTTGGAAGATCGATTAAATGATAGAGAGTGGTTATTTCGAGTCTCTTATCTATCTGATATTTTCTCAAAATTGAATGAACTCAATCTTGCACTTCAAGGAAAGCAAATTGATGTATTCACTACCAAAGACGAAATTGTGGCATTTAAGAAAAAGGTACAATTTTGGATCAGTTGTGTCTGCAGCCACGAACTTGACTGCTTTTCAACCGTGAGAAACTTTCTGCCAGAGTTGGACTCAGAAATAGAAAACAAACAACATGATGAAATCACCCAACATCTGGAAGCTCTCCACGATTCAAAGAGTCTCTCTTTTCCTGATAAGCAGCACGAAAATATAAAGTCAATTATGGATTAAAAATCCATTTGTTATAAATGAGAAACCTCCTTGCTTTTCATTTGATGAATATGAAAAATATATAGAACTGACGTCAAATTCTTCAGTTACATCTGTTTATAAAACAGTGCCAATGACAGAATTTTGGTGCAGTTTGAAAGAGAAAGCTGTGTCAGTACTCTTACCATTTGCGACAACCTATCTGTGTGAAACTGGCTTTTCTGTGCATGCCTCAACAAAAACTAAGCACCGGAATAAGCTGAATGCAGAGCCCTCCATATAAGATTGCATTTTTCTTCGATAGAACCGAATTTTAGGGAATTATGTGTCAATAAAAAGCAAAGCCACATTCATCACATTAATATTTTTCGTTATTGAATACTTGCATCATTGGCATAATACATTTTCTTGGCTCTAAATTACCTTTTGTATGTATTACCTTTTTATTGATTGCTTATTATTTTCATTTTGTTTTTATTTCAAATCAGTGATAAATAATAGGCATATAGGTATATTAATTTTTAAATGGTCTTTATAGAGGGGTTCCATTGATAGACATTGTAGGAAAAAGGGTTCCACAAGCTAAAAAGTTTGAGAACCACTGTTCTAGCACTAAACTTTCAGCTTCCTAGCTCCACGAACTTTTTACTTCATCTCCCTAATGCAACCTTTATTCTGTGTCGGTCTCCACTCTCTCTGATTTTTGTTTTGCCTAATGAGATATCTCCTTTAATTCTTTTTCTTTCGTTCTTCCTGTACGGCGTCAGGTTACGTCATTGGTTCCTTAACGCCAGCCTAACTTCGCAATTCGGGCTTCTCCCGGGCTTCTTTGGCCGGATTCGCGGCCAAATAAGTTAGGAACTGGACCACCACTCAAAAATGGGTTCTTTCAGATGTTATCACTTTCTTCCACCCTTTCAGTCGTAACCGCGCTTAATTTTCCTTGACGTGAGTTTGTCGCATACGGAATTTTCTGCTACGTGTTTTTCTCAGGTTTTCGCCTTTTCAGGAAATCAAAGGGACGCTTATCGTATCATGAGTTTTGAGGGAGCTTAAAATATTTACGACATCCTCGCTTTTGAAAATATTTGAGAAGCTAACTGAAACGATTGTGACCCGGTTAAGTGCGCGGGAGAATTTGGAATAATGAATGCCTTTTGTGTTCCCATTTGGGTATCAACGCTCGTTCCCTGCGGATGGCGACACAAAAAAAATGAAAGATGTTTTATGGACTGAACTTGCCCGAAAACCGATCTGATTTTCGAAGCGAAGAGAGAGAAAAAATTTAAAAATCTTTGCTCGACTTCAATTAGAATTCTTTATTAATACAATTTATTTATTTAAAAAAATTGAGTTCGAATCGGCATATCGCTTAGTTGTTAAAATTAAAATTAAATGTTGCCGGAATACGGAGAATTCCGCGGTAACACAAGCATCCTCGGAGGCAGTATTACGTTCTTAGGAAACCATTCCCAAAGCATGCAAAATGTAATATTCCGTTTGCTGATAACTCGTTTAAAATCTGCCGAAACGGATGTTTCTGTTTGATAATAACATTTAAATCGCCGGCTTAGAGTGGTAGCTGACACATGCTAATTGCATCCCCCCGCGATCGCTCCAAGATCTCGTGAGTAGCATTCACCTCTAGTTTTACAAATCTACCAGAACTGCAAATGGTGCACCTCATTTACCTTGCAATGATTAAACCTTTGAAACACGTCGCTGCCACGTAGTAGATTTGCTGGTGACAATTGCGTCGACAGCCGGCGGCGAATGCTTTTTAAGAATGGCAATGTCCAACTGCTAGCGAAGACAGTCCTTTTTCGCTCTGCCAGTCTCTCAACTAAAATAAAATCAACTATTGCTTCCGTTTGTCATTCTCATCTTAATTTATTTCATGTTTCCGATTGAAATCAAAAGCTCTTTTGGTTTGTGATTTCAGTCGGACTCTGTGAGTAAACAGCGAACCATAACTCACTCTGCAAGAGTCACTCGTATTTGGCACACTTGCCTTTGGTGTTTCTTTTGTTTTTTTGTTTATTTTTCTTTTCACCTTTGCTTAGCAGCGTCCTTTCCGAGTGTTCGTTCGGAGGGAAGGAATACGGTAGCGTCTGTTCGTAAGAAAAAAAAATAAACTTACGGAATTCAACTTTTTTTCCGAAAAAGAAAAAAATGCGGAAATTTCTACATTTTCTCTTCCTTTTATTAATTACTGAAACATTAAAAATATATCAAATTGAAAACGCATGGAATAATTAATATAGGCATCAATCAATCTTCTCTCCATGCAACATACCACAGAAAGTTGAATACCTATCGTCCTGCAACGGAAATCGAACCCGCATCTCCCGATTTGCACTCGAGTAAGCTAACCATTACACCACCCAGCACAATCAGTGATGTATTCAGGCATCTTCTTAGGGGTGCTTAGCCCCCCCCCCTTCCCCGGAAATCCATGAACTCCCCCATGTAGGTTTTTGGGTGATCTTCCCTTGTATTTAGTCTAACTGGGTTCGTTTATAGCTGAATATTTGGAGAAAATAATTTAAAAAATCAAGAAAACGAGGGAAAATATTATAGTAATAAAAAAAGTATCCACATTGACTTCAGTCTGAAATTTCTGTCATCCTTCAACAAAACATTAAACAGTCCTCGTTGAAGGTGTAAATTTTCAAGCATTGAAAACTCGGACTACTTCCTCAATAAAAACCTATTTCCACAGATTAATGTTTGCACTGCAATACATCATCATACACTGGCGTGCAAATATTAAGGACGAAACGGTTTGTCGAATGTAACGTCGTGCAGAAGTGCTCCACATCGACTCAAATCATACCATAAGATCCCCAAGATGTAAGAATATGGGACAAGTGAGAAAAACCGTCCAAACAAGGAATTCAAAGGATACAAAGGCACTTTATTGAAAAGGTAGCTTCGAGCACAACTGGACAGAAGACAGAAACGTCCATGTGACAGGCGGCTGCCAAGGAAAATCCAGTCATTAGTAGGGGATATGATCCCCCCTTACTGCGTTGCAGGATTTACCACGTCTGTCTATGCTGAGGATGAGGTTGTCAAGAAGCTGTTAAGGCATCGCGGCCCATTCCTCTTGTAGCGCCAATCGCAGCTGCGGAATCGTTGCTGGCGGCTGGTGACGTGCTGCCAAGCGTCCCCCGAGGAGGTCCCACTCGTGTTCGATTGGATTTAGGTCCGGGGATCTTGCGGGCCAATCCATACGCTGAATATCTTCACTCTGCAACAGCTCTGCGACAGCCACTGTACAATGAGGTGTAGCGTTGTCATTCATGAAGAGGAACTGAGGACCCACAGCACTTCTAAACAGACGCACGTGAGGCAAGGGAACCTCGGTACAATAGCGGACAGCAGTGACTGAACCTTCTTGGAAGATATGGAGGTCAGTACGGCTACCAAGCATGATATCGCCCTAAACGAGAACTCCGCCACCTCCTAACCGGTCCCTTTCGATGATGTTGGAGATGTGATTGCGTGTTGCCTGCTCTGTCCAGATGTGTGTACATCCAGAATCGCTCGTCAGACTTAATCGGCTTTCATCCGTAAAGAGAACTCGACCTCATTGCTGACGTGTCCCGTTCTTGTGTTCCTGGCACCACAGAAACCGTCGTCTCCGATGAGCAGGCTTTAATGGCACACACCGTACTGGTCGTCGTACAAATAGAGCACCTTTGTGCAGCCTCTTTTTTTTTTTTTTATTGGAGGTTTAACGACCACCGTGAGCAACTCAATGGGCTATAAGTAGTCGCCCGTCCCTAATTTAGGGTCACTGGTTCCAGGGAAGGGAGAGCCAGTGCCGTAAGACAAACACAACATCCATGCCTCATCGGGATTCGAACTCGTACCCCTTTTAGACGAATGATCAGAGGCCATCGCTTAGACCACTGCGCCACCGGGGCGGCAATTTGTGCAGCCTCCTGGCCACGGTAAAACGCAATAGCGGACGTCCAGTTGTCTGTTGCATGTGCCTTACGATATCTCACGCTGTCTGCCGTCTGTCTTTTCTCGCCTGTAGGACAATATACCGGTCGTCCGCCGCCGTGGTTGCTCGTGGACGACCACTGCTAAACTCTCGGACAGCTGTTTCTGTCGTTTGAAATGCTCTCCAAGCTCGTGAAACGATGCTGTGACCGATCCCGAACTCCTCGGCCACACTAGCCACACTTCGACCTTCGTCCAACTTCCCAATGACGCGACATCGGGTAAAGTCATTCATATGTCGTCTACTGGATTGCCTGTTGGCCATATCACAAGGTGGCAGCAACTCGATGTCGTTCAACCCGAAGAACACCGTGCAATAGCTTTCACCGAATTGCTAAGCGTACACCGCCCGTGTGCTTTATACCCTTGCGACCCCCCTCCCCTTACGTCCTGCTGCATATATACGCATTCCCTACCGTACTGGACCCTAGTCTATCTCCTGATTGGTCTTTCGGTCCGTTCTGCCTGCTGGTTCCTCTGTTATGCTAATTTCTCCTCTTCGTCCTTAATTTTTGCACACCAGTGTACTTTGGAAGCTGCCATTCATTCAGCTTTATTTCAGTCTTCTGGATGCCTACTTTCCATGTATACGGTTAAAGCTTAGTGTAGCTAACGTGATGTTAATGCTTCCAATACAACAAAATATTTGCTACCTAATTTTTAACAATAGCAAATTATTAGAAATTGTTCCCATAATAAGATTTTTTTCTGACGGTGGTGGTTTACACTCTGTGACAAAATAATAATAATAATAATAATAATAATAATAATAATCGAGGCACGTCAAACTGGCATCCAAACCGTTAGTCAGTTTTCGGTTTTTTTACTACTATTTGCTAATACGTATAAATAATCTAAAGGGGCTGAAACCAAATGGCAGGAGAATGGCTTACACCATACGTTTACAGGTAACCCTGTAATGATTCCTTAATACGCGTAATCACGAACACGCTCGTAGTAAGGCAAGGACATTTTTACCACTCCTGTCTTGGCGGGATTTTCTCCAGCGCAGCCTTACCTTATTAGCATCCTGAATATTTTACATTACCCCATGGTGACATCCGTGGTGTATTACTGAATTAAAGCAAAGGTATAACTTTTTAACATTTTTAATCACTTGTATTTGCAGATTTCTTGGAATTTGCATTTGCGATATAAGAGCATAAGAAAATTGTTGTACTCTATTTAAAAGTTATATCTATTTATAAATTCTATAAGGTTTTTTACTATAAAACCAGTTGTGAGAGAACGGCTGAACGTAAACATATATGGTTGAGGTATCACAATAAAGGTCTTACCGTGTAGATGTGCCAGTGGAAGAGAAAAATGAGATTGGGGAAACGGATCGGGCATTGTGGGGGGACAAAATTCCCATGTAGAGTCTATGGGAGAAGCGTGCGGTTGACATCCGATCGCCTGCGGTTGACTCACGCGCTGTTGAAGGCGGCAGTATAGAAAGACTCAGATAGTCCAAAGTCCGAAGTCTCTCTTCTCAGCGAACCGTTGTGCAAAACAACGCTAGCAAGAATTTCTTTGAAAGTTCTTATCGGAACAGCGAACACTCGAAGACCTGATTGCGTTGTGCCATTGGACTGTGTGATGTATATATACAATTGAACATTCATTCGATCCAGTTTATTCACCTAGGTAAGACGTTTCTCATTATGTAAAGATGTAAATAAACTTTTCATATGAGTTTGTTCTTTTCAAAAAAAAAAAAAAAAAAAACTATTCGTCGATTCCGAAGGGTTTTGTCTACCGGGTTCGAATCCCGTTGAGGCATGGATGTTGTGTTTGTCTTGCGCCACTGGCTCTCTGCCTTCCCTGGTACCACTGACCCTAAATTAGGGACGGGCGACTGCTTATAGCCCATTGAGTTGCTCACGGTGATTGTTAAATCTCCAGTCACAAAAAAAAACAAAAAAATTACGAACCTGGATTATTGTCTTTACTGAAGTAGTTGAATGAATTTGTCAATCAAATAAAGTTTACATTTGTTGTTTCATATGAGTTTATTATTTTCAAAATAAAGAAAAACTTACCGTCGATTCCGACGGGTTTCGTCTAGTATATATATTAATAACAAAATTGTGATTATGTGTAAATAATTAGTCAACAAGTTTTAGCCCCCTCAAAAATTTTAATCCCCCCCTCGAAAAAAGCTCTCTGAATGTAACACTGAGCACAATGAAATCCAAACAACTGAGGCATTAATCTTAAAGGCAAGACTTTGATTTCAATGCACCAGTCGAAACAAATGTGTATCATCGTAGTGCTAAGTTAGATCACCAGCAAATGAATAAATATCAAGATGGAAGCACATAGAATAATTAATATAGACATAGATCAAGCTGTGTTTTCTATGTAACATAACCTCAGAAATTTGAAAACCTAGTGAAGTGAAATCAAAGTCACTTCATTATTCTGAGACATCAGATTTTGATTTCACTTCTTTGGTGCAGTGAAATCAAAGTCTGACGTTTCAGATTAATGCCTCAGTTATTTGGATTTCATTGTCCCGGGTGGTGTAATGGTTAGCATACTCGAGAGCAAATCGGGAGATGCGGGTTCGATTTCCGTTCCAGGATGATAGGTTTTCAAATTTCTGTGGTTATGTTGCATGGAAAGAACAGCTTGATTTATGTCAACATTAAAAATATAATTACAGAATTTCTGGACGCTAACTGTATTTGTTCTTGCCTCGTCTTGAGCACAGGATCGATTTATCTATGAATGAAAGAAAGGAAATGGAAAAATTTTACCCATTCAACTACTCAATATCTACTTATGGGCAGAAAAATACTGTAGTAGTAAAGTATATTGTACCAGCTCGACACGTAGCCTATTTTTAGCACGCCTTTTGTAAAAAAAAATCGTGCTTGTGTTATCGGTTTGTCCTTCCGTCCGTCCGTCTGTAGACACCATATCTCTGCAACAATTAGTCCGATTTAAAAAAATATTTTTGTAGTGGGAAGCTTGAAATATGCGAATGATGATTCTTCATTTTGTTTTCTTTTCTTTTTTACGATGTGCAGTTTCGCCGCTAGAGGGCGTAAATGCAGATGATATCGAATTCAAAATACATTTTATTCCATATATTTGCTTCTAAACATCCGATTGAAAAAATTCTTTTACCTTTCGATTGCATTTATGTCGAGGAGTATTTTAGGTATAGTCACTTTTTCAAGTTGCGCATAGATTTTCCGCTAGGGTGCGTAAAAGTAAATTGCGTTTCCCCCGATATCTCTACTTCTAAAACTCCGATTTGAATAAACTTCCGTCTTCTGTCAGATACTACTGTTTTCCATACCGGTTCCATTTACTTTGAATAGCTGTGATAAATTACACCCGAAAATTCGGTGTCATCTTTCTTGTTTCACGTAATACTGAACTTCGAACCAGATCAACTTCGTCTCGGGGAACGAAATTTATGCTTTTAAAATAAATAATCACGTATATCAGCTAGAAAATATGAGCAATAGCTCAACCACATTCATTTAGAGCAAAAGAATTTCTCTTACTTTGTGTGTGTGCGCGCGCGCGAGAAACGTATCCTATGTTTTAGAGGCAAACATCATCCACGGCGATCAATGAATGCGCGACGATCTAGTATAAAAGGTTAGAGGTTTTGAGTGCGCTTGAAATCACATTCTTATCGGAGAAAACCCTAAAGGAAATCGTTGAAAGCTAACTGATTCTTTTACTGGTAACAGTTTATCGTACAGACATCATATTATAGACGGCGCTTTTGAAGCTCTTTCGCCGGAGTCAACGAAGTAAGAAACTCAAAGCCAGATTCAGTGGAGCTGTTCCCAGTTGTTTTTTTTCTTTTCCCCTTAGCTTCGTCTTCTTTTTCTTTCTTGAAACTTCGTTATGATTTCATCCGTGATAGCATGGAGCGTATGGAAGCTTTGCAACTTTTTCGCGACAGCTCAGTTTGTTACCAGCCAACCTAAAAAGAGTTAAATGTTCTACCGATGAAGAAATATTATTTTCTCTTTCGTAAAAAATAGCTGTGCTAAACCTTGCTGCCCAATTCGGGATCGACAATTTTTGTAAATTGTACTGGCAACTCACAGTGGTTAGAGATGAGAAGCAAAAGCCTGGGCAATTTACGTTTTACTCAGTGTAAAAGTAACTCTAATTTTTGATATAGTCTCAGGAAAACTGTAATATGTAAATATGTAGCAGGCGTTGTTCCAGGAATTTATTTCTTCTGGTAGGCCCCATATTTTCGGTTCGTTTTATCCTTTACAGTAGATGCATGCAGGAAAATACTAAGTGAGATTGCAAACATTTATTGAATTTTGGGAAACAATTCTATTTATAGAAGTATTTACATTTTGACGTTCGCGCGGGTGATCATCCGCAGAACATTAAAAAAAAAAAAAAAAAGCTCTTTCTTCTCCTCATTGTAACTTCGAATGTCCTTCTCGTCTCTCCTTTCCTCCTCGCGAACCATCAACCGTTTGGGGGTCGCAGTCTTGACACTTCCTAACGAATGTCACTTTGATTCCGTCTCTAAGCACGTAAGAAGGCCAACAGATTACGTAGGCCATCTAACATTTACAGTCCTTCTTATATTTACCAAGTACTGCCTTAAACGGTCCGAAAAGACATGGTGTCTTTTAAAAGTTTCACGAAATGTCCAGCAGTGTTTTTGTAGGAATAAATTGTCCGTTCTCATAAAATATATCTTACACTGCCACTACTTGAACTATAACGAAGTGAATTTCTCCGTCATTTTTATCCGCGCCGGGGTTCGAACCCGGGTCCACTCATTCCGGAATAAGTTGCTCTACCAATTAAGCTACGCGGACATTGATTCTAATTACTATCTGCCTTTATGTCGTGTGCGTCCTTCTGGCAGGTACGTCACATCTCCTGGTACGTTACATCATCTCCCCCTTATTTTTCTTTTTTCTTTCGAAGTGCTGCTCATATTTTTTTTTATCTCGCGGTGTGGAAATAACATCACACCAATGCGAGATTTTGAACGGTCGGGTCATCCGGGTAGTTCGGGCGCCATTATAACGAAGTGAATTTCTCCGTCATTTTTATCCGCGCCGGGGTTCGAACCCGGGTCCACTCATTCCGGAATAAGTTGCTCTACCAATTAAGCTACGCGGACATTGATTCTAATTACTATCTGCCTTTATGTCGTGTGCGTCCTTCTGGCAGGTACGTCACATCTCCTGGTACGTTACAGAACATGTGCACCTACACACACAAAAAATAATATTCATCACTGTGATGCCAAATTGCATAACAGATTAATTCAAATATATAAATCATATTTAAATATTTACAAAATCCTCTTGTCCGCGGAGGCCTCCGTAAATATTTAAATATGATTTATGTAATCAATACATACCCTTAACGCGGACCAGGAACACCAAACAAAGATCCTCGCCCCTCCACGTTTGTAAGTGAGTCACGGAAAAACTCCCATTGGCCGCCACCGGGAGTCGAACCCAGGGTCTTCCAGTTACGCGTCCCGGATATGCTTTCGCTACACCACAGCGGCCTCGAATTCCTCCAGACTGTGTCTGGAGGAATTCGAGGCCGGACTGTGTCTGGAGGAATTCGAGGCCGCTGTGGTGTAGCGAAAGCATATCCTGCGCGTAACTGGAAGACCCTGTGTTCGACTCCCGTTCGAGGCCGCTGTGGTGTAGCGGAAGCATATCCAGCGCGTAACTGGAAGACCCTGGGTTCGACACCCAGTGGCGGCCAATGAGAGTTTTTCCGTGACTCACTTATAAACGTGGAGAGGGCGAGGATCTTTGTTATGATTTATATGTTTTAGAGGCTCTTGTCCTCTGTTTTTGGGAAACGTATTTGAAAAGTTCTTTTTCCTTATCATAGATTTTGCCATGAAAAATACTTTTCGCCTGTTTTCAACTTTTGCATTATGAAAACCTCATCCGCTAGAACGCATAGAGTTATATCATGTTTCCTGTTCGATTTTAAACTCCCTTTACCTCTGATATTCTTTCTGTTATGAGAAACTTTTCTACACCATTTGTTAATTTTCTTGACACACTTTTTAGCCTCTGGTAAAAGTAACTAGCTACAGTCAAACCTCGATTTAACGAACTTCAAGGGACCAACAGACTTGTACGTAAAATCGCGGAATTCTCTAAATCGAGGAAGCCTTTCCAATGAAACATTCAAATTAAGCTAGTGTTCATTAAAGAATACGTAAACAGCTAAGTTATCTTCGCTTCAGTGAAATTTAAATTATGTATAGTACTTTTAATTACGAATTTATTATAAAAAATGTTATAATATGTACACATTTATTTGCATATTAAATACATAATTCGTAGATATTAGACTTCAATATGTAGCATCAAAATTTAAGCGTACTTTAAAATTGCGAGAAAAATACGATAGTTGATCCTTTTCCGAGCATTTAGCTCCTTAAATAATGATTTCAGTATCCTAAACTGCATGAAACAGAACATCAATTAGTATTAATTAACTGGTAAAAACAGATGATGTGTTGATTAGTTTTTTTACACTGTAGAAAAGAAATGCTTTAGAGAAGATTGCTTATGTTTATTCTGAACGTTTAGCTTTATAAATTGCAGCTTCAATTTTATGAAATGCATGAAAAACATCATCATTAATATCGAAGAGCATCAAGTACTTTTTAGCACATTCTGTACTGTTACCAGAATCACTAAACTAACTTTCAGTTCTGCTTCATCGTCTTCATCACAGTCTGATGCATTTAGTCCGATCTGTTCATGGAAAACATTCTCAAGGGAGTGCATTTGGGCTAACTTTTAACGTGAAAATGTTGGCTAACCTAGTTAAAAATGTTCGCTAAATTGAGGAAATGTGTTCGTTAAATCGGGAAACACCAAGCATTAATTTCAATGTGGTTCCGTCGGGACCATAAAAAATGTTCGCAAAATCGCGGAATTCGTTAAAGCGTAGTCTGTTAAATAAGGGTTTGACTGTATTTCTATTTCTGGATGTCTTACCAATTGTGGAAATCCGGTTGATTTTTGTTTTCTGACCGATTCCATTGACTTTGAATAACTTTGATAAATTTTATTCGCGTGGGAAAGGATTCAAAAAACGTGCCCATTACAACCGAAAATTCGGTGTCTTCTTTCTTGTTATAAATTCTAATGCTTATCTCGAGTCATCAGCCAATGAATAAACAACTACCAAATTAAATTCTTAAAGTTTTAGTTTGCAGTAGTTTGGCACCCGGATTGTAAGAGCATTTACGTCATTAAAGTCTAGTATTATTGGTCCAAGTGAACTGGCCACTAAATGTATCTGTGTCTGTTTCGTTCCTGTGCTTAACCGGGGAATAACAAAACTTGCTCTTACAGCGGCCGTTCCATAAAAACTGAGAGTGCAACCACACAAAATGAAGAAATATAGGTACAAAACAATATATCTTATTCTTTCTCAAAGTATCTTCCCTTGGATGATATGCAACAGTCCCATCGTTCAGTCCACTTTTCAAAGCATGTGGAGAAGGCATTTTGTGGAAGCTGCTTTAACGATCCCTGTACATCTTAAATAACGCCGGCATCTGTGTTGAATGTTACGCCACGAAACTTCTCCTTTATTGTTGGAAACAACCAGAAATCGCACGGGGCGAGGTCAGGACTGTAGGTAGGCTGTGGCATGATTTCAATGCTACATTTCGTAAGAAACTGTTGAACACAAGCAACCACGTGTTGGCGGGCGTTATCATAATGCAGGGTCCACCTGCCCACCAGTTCCGATCGCTTAATCGATATGTGTCATCGCAGACACTTCAAGTCTGAAATGTAATACTCAGCATTGACAGTAATCTGTGGAAAAACTGCGTGCTGGTATACTACACCTTTATGATCAAAGAAAATTATCATCATCACCTTCCTAGCTGATTTGGTTTGGCGGACTTTTTTTGTCGGAGGAGACGAGCTTGTGTGTTTTCAGACACTCGTTGCCGTTGCGCACTTCGTGAGGGGGTCGAAATAGTGGACCCATGTTTCATCGGCAGTTATTACTGTGTTTAGAAAGTTTGGATACTTTGCAATCATTTGTTTCTACTGATGATACACCTGAACTCTGACTAACAATTGTTCTCTCGTCAGGTGATGAGGTACCCATCTGGAACACACACGAAGCAGCTGTAATTTTCGCGTAGAATGCGGAATGCCGACGTTTCTGAAATATCAGTTGACGCCGCTATTTCACGTCATTCGTCGATCTTCATGCAGATTTGCTAAAACAGTGTTAACCATACGCTTCGTAACAACACTTTCAGGTCGATCAGGCCTAGGAGCGAGTTCTGCCGACAAACGCTCTTTTTTGAAATCATGGTGCCATCTAAAAGTCGTTGACTCACCCACACATTTGTCTTTGTAAGCTTTTTTCATTAAATCAACTGTTTCTGGAGCCGTTTTACCCAAACGATAGCAAAATTTTATTGCACAACGCATTTCACTTCTTAATTCTGAGTCACTCACCTCCATAGCTGTATGGAGAAATGCAGACGTATCTTAAACAACTGCGCAATAATAAAGCAAGAATCGTCAGCCACGGTTAATAACTGTTGCCATAGATACTTCCTTAATTCAGTTTGTCGTCTGCGTGGTAATTTCCCCCCTTCGCTCTGTTACCAACTGAAAAAAAATTACTCTCAGTTTTTATGGAACGGTCTTTGTACATAGCATTTGTAGGTATAATAAATAATACCTTAAAATATCACCATCGAATTTGTCACCTTTGAATGGCGCATCTCGTGAATCGAAAATTCATTTCCAAGTATCGGTCACAAGTGAAACATTGAACTCAAGAACTAATTCTTACGACAAAGAGGACGACCCATTCCTGCTATGTTTAAGCCCCCAATAGTACGAAACAAAAGACCTTTCCTCTAACCTTCTGGAGCAAGAGTTCGAACTCACTAATCACTTTCCTTCACAACGTATGCTAAGTTGACTGGAACACTTGGGATTAATGCCGCTCTGGGAAACAAATCCCTCCTTAAACAGTTGTCATTTGTCTCTTGCACCTTTCCCAGGAACTGAACTCCTTTCAAGCGCATAAGTGGAGCTAGTGAAGAAAAGACCTCTAATTACGAGCTGGATGTACAGCGCAAATGATAAACGCCGAAAACGTTCGACATAGTACTTTATTTTACGTGTATCTGATGCTTTTGAACCCGTAAGAGTTGCAATAACTTGTCTGTGTTGTTACATGAGAGTGTAATTACTCGTTGCAATGAGGAGAGGAAAAACTAATGAAATACCTTTCACTTACTTTCATCATAATACTTCCAGAGAATGAATGAGGGCGTTTCAGCAGGCTTTGTGATGAAGAATTTTGTAATAATGGTGTTTTGACAGCCACTAGCATTCCCTTTAAACCCGTGTGTATGCGATTCTGAAAACAACTTTGCCTAAAAGTGTTTCTAATGTCAACGTAAGACATGAAATGAAAAATTTCTAAATATTTAATTTTGCTAGTATGGTCGGATTCAGAAACAACATGTGTAATCGATTTAAGTTTAGTTCAGTAGTCTTACAGAAACTTATAAATCGCTACAATAATGATGTTACACGATTTCATTGACTGAGGTAATAAAATTATTCCACTCCAACAAAGTTCCCGTGTTAATTCAACATCAAATGCCAGAGGATGTAAAAGGAGAATTGCCCGATTGAAACCAAGGGTATGGAAAAGGTCGAAATACCGGTTATGAAATATTAAGCTCATTAAAATGCAAAATGGTGCAAACTTTATTATTTCACTGTTTATGTTCAGTCGTTTCCTTGTGAGAAACATGGTAAGATGTGGAAAACCGCTGCATACGAGATGTGATCAAAAAATATCCAGACTGGACTGACTGCATAAGTTCGGAATCGCGCGCCGCAGCAGGAAGCGGTTTGGCACAGGTGGACCTTGAAACCTACTACGCATGCGCCTAAAGTTACGGAAAGTCTATGGGGTGGATTGTGTGAGTCGTGCACAAGTTTCTGAGTAGTATAAACGCTTTAGATATGGTCACAAGGGTGATGAACGATCTGGGTGGCCCGGAGCCAGCAAAAGTGAAAACAGGTTCGAACTTGCGCGCACAGCCGTGCGGGAAAATCACAGAACCACTTTTTGTGAGTTATGTGAAGACTTCAACATTAGTTTCGGTTGAGTTCGGTCGATTCTTACGTACGATTTGATTACGATGGTCATGAAAAAAGTTCTACACACGTTAATCTAAAACGGAAGAGGATGACGCAATCGACAAAATGATTGCAAGGAAGTATCTACGCGTTGGTGTCAGAACGACGCGCTATTATTTGCTGCGGGAGGGTTTGGAAATGGAAGCGAGCAGCTCCTCAGGTCGAGTCACAGCATTAGACCAGCGTTCGTACGTGAAAATAGAAACTCTGCGGGGAAAAACTCCGACACAAATTCACACTGCCTTGCTAAAAGTTTGTGGGGAAGGAACTCTTTCTTGATCGAAGCACAATCCAGAGATTCGGGGATTCAATTCTCCGGCGGTGACCAGGTAACAATTTTTCGATTGCTGTATGTTGCTAAAACGTGGAAAGAGCGATGTCTTTGTTTATTCACTGACGCCACGTATTTGGAGGATTTTCACTTTGGATTTCGCTCTTTGGATTTAACTGCTATAATTAAATATAGCCAATGCCGTTAACGCCCACCAGATGGAGACGTCTCAGTAGATGAGCCCATCTTACGAATTTATTATGTCAGAAGCTGACAAAAAAAAGACACATAGCGCCGTGGATTGTTGGCCACCATGGTTTAAGGCTAACGCGCTCGGCTAGATATCGAGAGATCTGTGGATTCAATTCCCCGGCGGTGACCTAATAACAATTTTTCGATTGCTGTGTGTTGCTAAGACGCGGAAAGAGCGATGTCTTTGTTTATTCACTGACGCCACGTATTTGGAGGATTTTCATTTTCATTTTGCACAATTTCTTTCTGGTCATCGCGCTTTTGGGAGGGCCGAAGCAGCATCGAAGATGATCACCCCTAAGGCCGACCTCAAACGGTAACAAACAAAACATCTGTCACCATTGTTGCTACGCTTCTCGAAGAGAATCACCGTTAGACAATCGAGGAGATTGTTCACGAGGCAAATTTGCCCACCGTGTGTGTTCACCGACTCACTGAGAAAAAGAAAAACCGCCACGCCCCCCACGCCCCACGCCCCCTCCGGAACAGAATTGTCGCAACTGATGAGATTTTACCCCGTAATTTTGACCAGGAACTAAAGTCACAATCAGCGGAATGGAGGCATCGAAGTTCCCCACGCCCTCAAAGTGTCGTCGGCAACAATCCAAAGTGAAGAAAATGATTATTTTTGCGTACGATGCCCAGGGTGTTGTGGTCTCTGATCGAGTGCCGGTAGGGCAAAATGGTAACTCACAATATTATCGCGACTTTCTGAGGACAAAGTTGAGACCGAAAATTCGTCAAAATCGCCACTACTTATTGGAAGCGAGAGCGGTTTTGCAGCATGACATTGCATCGTGTCATGTTGCAACGTCCGTACGGAGACTTTTATCGAAATATGGCTGGGAAACTTTATTTTACTCACCATACAGCCCTGATCTCAATCCACCCGACTTTGATTTTTTCCCAGATTTAAAAAATAGGCTCCGTGGCATCCGCTAAGAATCGCTGGACGAGCTGTCATTGGACGTGACCCGAGTAATACGACAGCTGAACAAAGATGGCGTACTACGGGACTACGGGGCATCCAGGACCTACCTTACCGCTGGAAAACTGTCATTAGCAGCGGAAGGGAGTACGTTGAACGGCAATAACTTAAGAAATGGACAGTGTGCAGACCTTTTGTTAGGACACCGTATGAGACGCGTATCAGTCAAATTTGTGCCAAAATTGCTCTCAGCTGAGCAAAAACAGGCCCGTGTTTCAGCTGCTAGTGACATGATTGAGTGCGTCGAAAACGACAAAAACTTTAAAAACTCTTATAACTGGCGGTGAATCGTGGGTTTATGGGTATGACCCCGAAACAAAGGCTCAGTGTTAAGAGTGGAAGACCTCAAACTTTCCTAGACCCAGAAAAGCACGACAGAGCCACAGCAATGTCAAAACGATGCTGACTGATTTTTTCAATCATGACGGAATTGTGCGTCATAAATATGCACCAGAGAACCAACAAGGAGTATTCCTATAATGTTTTGTTCTGTTTAAAGGATGCAGTTTGTCGCAAAGGGCCGGCATTGTAGGAGAGTGGCGAATGGTAACACCACCATGGCAACGCGCCTGTCCATGCATTGCAACTTGTGCAGCAGTTTCTTGCTAAGCACCGCATTGTTCAGGTCTGACAGCCACCCTATTCGCCAAATCTCTCTCCCTGCGACTTTTTTCAAAAACCGAATATCACTTGAAAAGAAAAAGATTTCAAGCTATTGAGGTGAAACAACAGAATGCGACGAAGCAGCTGTTCGCTATTTCAGAAGATGACTTCCAAAAATGCTTGGAGCAGTCGAAATAGCGTTGGGCTAAGTGTGTGGTTTTGGAAGATGATTACTTCGGAGGCGATTAAGTTTCAAATCTGTAAGTCTTGTACTTTTTTTTGATAAATCCAGTCCGGATACTTTTTTTATCACACCTTGTATACGGCATTTTTAGTGCATGTCCCTAATTTGCCATAAACAGGAATCGATTGAATTCGCTCCAATGGCCGAGAGGTCTGAGGCGATGACTTCTGACCATTCGTCCGATATGGGCCTGGGTTTGAATTCCAATGAATCATGGGCAGTGTGTTTTGGCTTATGGAACTGGCTTGTCGGTATCCTAGAACCAATGGCCCCTTAATTAGGGACGGCAGACTGCTTGTACCGCTTAGACTTGCTCATGTTGGTCGTTAAACCCCAAAACAAAAAGAATCAATTCGAAGAGAAATTATTAGAAATGTAAAGAAAGAATTTCGTTACCCTGTGCTCTATCTTGCTACCTCTTGAATTTGTATGCTAAAGATTTCCTATAGTGGTATCAGAGTTGAAGGGCGGTTAGCTAAACTAGGGATTTTTACACATACCTCTAACACCCCTCTAAATTTCCTCAGATGCCCTCCATAAATAAAGGATGTTCACCGTGGAATACAAGTGGTCTGCATGAAGTTTTTCACATGCTGTACTATTCTTTCTTTCAAGACTGCCAAATCTGGAACATATCCCTGAAAAACCCGGTTTTTGAGGTTTCCCTGCAACCAAAAAATCACAGAGCTTGACATAAGGCGAACGAAGTGGCCAGGCTGTGGGAAATGCATACCTAATCACTCTGCTGTTGGTACACTGTTGTCGTAACAGCTGCTGTATCGACAATGCAATATGAGGAGGTGTTCCATCCTGCATTAATATAGTCGAGTCGAGATGTCGTCGCTGCTGCAATTATGAGACCACAAAGGCACACGCGAGGGTTTCTCTCAGCCCAAATGTTAACACTGCCGTAAAGTGTTAACACTGACGTGCAGACAGAAATTAGTCTCATTACTCCACAAGATCTTCCAGGACCATGAATCGTTCACCTCCTTGCGAGCCAAGAATGTCACAGCAAACGTCAGTCCGGTTTGCCTCTCACTATGAAGCAATAGTAAATCGTTTTGTAGGGATAAAACTTCAACATTTTGCGCGAAATCTTCCATACCGTTGTGTACGGCATATCCAGTTGCCGTGATATTGCTTGTCACTGTCGGAACCTGGGAAGTTACCCATTCCATGCTTCACAGTGACAGCTGAAACTTCTTTCACCGATTGAAGTACAATCGGTTTGCGCCCTCGTTCTGGTCTCACTACTAAGCATCCGGTATTCTCAAACCGTGTAATCATTTTTCGCAGGTTTGTAATGGTCATTGGGCCTCCTCTCCTCATATGCTTCAATCCCTGGAATTCTGGAAGCGCAGCAGATGCATTAGAGCTCTTTTGATAATAACGCTTGATAAAGAGACACATGTTCAGGTAATGAAAGAACCATAGCACATACCACTTGGGTGAGTAGCATGCTGGGTTACCCGTCATCTTTATGTCACAACAAAAGCTGATGGATGTCGTGCGTTATGCAAATCGCACTTTCTCTTTCCATAGATGTTTCGCTAAACTGTTCAAGTTATTCTTTGTTTTGTCCCATAGATGTTTCGCTACTGAGCTTTGGTACCTCTTCTTTAATTGTGATCACCCCGTAGAAATGAGCACTTAGATACCCTAGTGGCAATACTTTGTGGTTCAAAAATTGGCAAGTAGATGAAAAATATTCCGCGCCACAAACGCTATCAGTAGCAAAAAGTATTTTTTTAAATCGGACTTTCAAAGCCGAGACAAGCAAGAGTATTTGCTTGTGTTGTAGAGATTTACATTAACACACCCCAGCGGAAAAAATAAGCATTATTTTGAGAGAAAAAAAGTGCACATAAATATTTTTCGCGACGAATGATGTCCAGCTGAAGTAATTTCTTTCAGTTAGATTTTTAGATCGATATGATTCCAAACACGTTAAAAACAGGATTATTCGTTACCTTCCCCCCTCACTTCAGTGCCAACACATTGTGTCACAAAATATTATAAAATGCATGCGAAATATTCATCGTCGTGACCTCTTTCAAAAACTTTAAAATCCGGTTTTCAAAAGCAGAGATTTTGAGGAATATGCAGTGTACAGTTACTCCTTTAGCAGTGACACCATACGTTATTTCAAATAGAAACTGTGCGTAAAACATCCTTCATGGTGAAAGGTATCTGTAGGAAAAAATAATTGTTTTAAAACGGCCTTTTTTTAAGCGATTGTGTACAGTAAATTATGTCTTGAATTTAATAACATGTACACTGGCGGCGAGGTTATGCATCGGAAAAATACTGAAATTTATAGATGGTCATTCTCATAGTACAGGCTTTATCCTGCGGATAGGCCTGAGAAGTACCCGACCCATCCATACATTGCAAACTCAATGGACTGCCTCTTCAACCAGTTCTTCGCCAAACGGAAGCGAGAAGACTGGGCGTTGTCTTAAGATTTACAATATTTTCACTAGGGTTTGGCTCGGCTTCGTCAGGGCAAATGCAGCGTAAACATTGAAATCATTGTGACATCATTAGCATTCCGAAGGTCACGGATTTTGTTGAGTTGTTCCCACGCGTTTGAAAGAAATGGAGTAGATGTCATGTCGTTGACAAGCCGTGAAGAGTTGAGATATATGTCGAAAGCTTCTAATACATTACGTTTGATAATCGAATTAGGTGTATCAATAAGTTTAGCGTTTTCAAACCAAAATCGACGCTGTTAAAAATTGGTATTTAAAAATAAGCGAAATGTACTCGTTTTTGAGTACATTCTGGGCTTATAATAGCTCCGAGTACTTGTGTCTCATTTTTGGAAAAGACGCGTACTCATTTTTGAGTTCACACACGGAATCAAGTGGGAGTATATCTGGTATTTCTAATTTGAAATGTATATACTCATTTTTGAGTATATATATTTCAAATATATGTACTCAAAAAAATTCATATATTTCAAATATCTCTAACTTCCTTCAGTTTCTGTGCCCTTTGGGGCAGGGCACAGAAACTGAAGGAAGTTGGAGCTAATCTAGCGATTCTGACAGGATAGTTTTTAAATGAGAGAAAGCACACTAGATGGCGCCACCGTACGATTTTGCACATAGAAGGCACAGAGAAATTATTGGGGGATATGTACCCGGGGATTCCTACCCGGGGACCTTCACTTAACGTTCTCGCCCGAAGAGTGGCGGATATTCAGCCATTGTTAGAAATTCACACCACCGCGCCAGGCTTGAACCTGGGGTCCGCCGCCCTAGTGGCGCAGTGGTCTAAGCGATGGCCTGTGATCATTCGTCCGTAAGGGGTCCGGGTTCGAATCCCGGTGAGGCATGGATGTTGTGTTTGTCTTACGGCACTGGCTCTCTCCCTTCCCTGGAACCAGTGACCCTAAATTAGGGACGGGCGACTGCTTATAGCCCATTGAGTTGCTCACGGTGGTCGTTAAACCTCCAATCAAAAAAAAAAAAAAAAAAAAAAAAAAAAGAACCTGGGGTCCCTCCATCAGCAGACTGAATCTCTAACCACTGAGCCATCCGCGGCTCGATTTTGAATTTGGGATACGTGTACTTTATACATATTCATTTATTTATAGAATCAACTGGAAGTATATAATTCGATGGCACATCTGGTATAATAGATATACTCGTTGTCACATGCTGGGCAAATGGACCGCACAATTTCATGACAAATATAGTGATGAAGCGACAATATATTATTTATGGGACTGACACAAATATAGTTAATGTAAAAACGTACACAAAGATACTTTATGCATAATTACACTGAAGAGCAATTGAATTAGAGACAGCTGGCATTATGCAAATGTGGCGCTGTGGGCGGCCCTGTAAACGGAAACGACGTGACGTATGCAGCGATCCGACAATATAAGGAGTGATGTGACGGGAATCAGTAAGAGTCGGACGCATGATGGGTAAGAAGGATCTAAGCGCATTTGATCGTAGGCAAATTGTCGGTCACGACAAATGGATCACTACATCTCGGAAGTCGTGCAGGCACTGGGATTTTCACGAGCCACTGTGTCACGGGTGCACCGTGAGCACATCGAATCCGGTAAAACCATCCCTGCAAGGGCCAACTGCCGTGGGCAACAGCGTGTGGATGAGCGGGGTCATCGTCGGCTAGCTCGCATTGTAACAGGGGATAGACGGGCCAAAGTGCAAGAAATGACTCGGAAATTTAACGCTGGTGCACAAAAACGTGTAAGCAGCCACACCATCCAGAACCATCTCCTCGCTATGGGGTACAGAAGCCATCGTTTCACGAGGGTACCGCTGCAGACCGCACATCACAGGGCGCAAAGATTGGCATGGGCGCGGGAACATCGTCACTGGACCCTAGACATGTGAAAAAATGTTGCCTGGACTGATGGGTCGAGATTCACGTTGGTACATGCGGATCGCCGGATACGAGTACGGCGCAAACCACATGAAGCGATGGATCCTTCTTGCCAGCAGGGTACTCTTCAAGCTGGTGGGGGTGGCATTCTCATCTGGGGACTGTTTACGTGGACTGAAATGAAACCCCTGGTATGTGTGACATCGTCCCTCACAGGTCAACGTTACCGGGATATCCTGGACGACCATTTGCTCCTGTTTGTGCGTCTTCAACATCCTACTGGGGACTTCATCCTGCAACAAGACAATGCAGCTCCCGAATTGTATCCGAATGCTTGGATGAACACTCCACCGACGTGACCTCGCTTCCTTGGCCAGCTACGTCTCCTGGCCTCAATCCCATCGAGCACATCTGGGATGCCATCCAGAGAGATGTTCTAGTCTCTGACCCCCTCCATCAAATCTTCGTGAACTGTGGGAGCTTGTTCAGGGGTCGTGGATCCGTATGGCTTCCCAACATTTCCGGTGTCTTGTCGAGTCCATGCCGAGACGAATCGCCGCCGTCATCAGGGCGAAAGGTGGTGCTACACGTTACTAGACATGTATCTCTAATTCAATTGCTCTTAAGTGTAAATTACTTGTGATCAGTGACTTTGTTGTACTAATTACACTGCTGGACAATTGCTAAGGACGGATCATAAACGGCTATATAGCGCATAAAAAAGTAAGTGTGGTTGGATGCCAAGTGAAATAAAATAATGTCAGAATGCCAGGACACTACAAGAAAGACAATTTATTGTGCTCTGAAATCCAGAAGGCTTTGTAACGTGTTCAAGGGACAAATAGGCCATTTTGTGCAGAATACGTAAACGTGAAAAAAATGCAATTATCGTCCGCAGGCGTTCCGGCGTAAGATGTCAATACGGGATATGGCCACCATGGAGGACGATGCAAGATTCCACACGTCGTGTCATGCTTTGCACAACATTATCAAGCAGCTGTTGGGGTAATTTATCCCATTGCTCTGTCAGTGCACGGATGAGGGTGTCCTTGTTTATTGGAGGGCATTGGTTCAGATCTGGAGAACGTGCTGTCCATACGAGGCGTTGAGTATCATCGCTGTCAAGACACTCCTGGACAGCGACTGTTCGATGACATGTTGCGTTGTCGTCCATGAAAATGAATCTATCACCGACAGCACCACGGAACATGCGAACATGAGGTAGCAGAACATCATTAATGTATCGTTGGACAGTCATACTCACAGTTGGAAGCACATAGAGGGGCGTACGGCCATTGATCATGATGCCAGCCCATACCATGACACTACATGTCGGATATCTTTCCCTTTCCTGTATGTTTGCTGGACAATATGCAGTACCAGTATCACGCCAGATCAGTTGTCGTCGACAATCAGACGATAGACTGTATCTACTCTCATCTGAGAAGAGGACAGCAGACCAGTCGTTATCAGTCCAATTGTGATGTTGATGGCACCATTGCAAACGGGCGGTACGGTGACGTCTGGACAATGGGATGCACACAACAGGACGGCGGGCGTATAGTCCTCCTTCATGCAAACGTCTGGCGACAGTTTTTCGGGAGATCCGCTTGCCAGTAGCAGCCATAAACTGATTTGCTACCTCACTAGCTGTGCTGCTGCCGGTGTCTTTTTGTTAATAGCACTATGTACCGATCTTCTGCAGGTGTCGTACTTCGAACACGACCTCCCCCGTGACGTTTGCTACACTCTCCATTTGTTTGAAATGATTTCCAAAGCCTTAAAACAACACTGTGGCTGACGTCGAACTCCCTGGCAACATCTGTTATTTTTCGCCCTTCTTCAATGTTGCCAATAATACGGCCACGCGTAAAATCAACTAGGTGATGTCGGGAAGACATACTGAAAATTGCAAGTTCGTCAATTGATTCTTTCCCTTTTAACTTTGCGTTTGAACAGCAACGGTCAATACGCGTCAAATCCTTTATATCTCTTATCAGCGCTATGACGTCACGAACAAGTTCGGCAATCCAAAATTTGCATACGCACAACACGTCTTACTGTATCCCGCACTTATGCTAATTTTCACATTTTCTTGCCTTTCATTTTATGGTTACTATCGTTGCTATTGTCATCCGTCCTTAGCAATTGTCCGGCAGTGTATTTATGTGTGTCACTTTACACAGTTATTAAACAATTTCTCTTGAAATCTATAATATCTAAAATGAAGTAATACGAGATTATATTTATATATATATATATCCGAAGCTCTTTAATGCCACATTGGAAAATGTCTTTCAATCACTGAACTGGGAAAACAAAGGGATAAAGATTAATGGAGATTATCTAACCCACCTTCGTTTTGCTTATGACATAGTCATTTTTGCAACTACCCCAACAGAGCTACAGAGTATGATCCAGGAACTTGCTGACAAGAGTAAAGAAGTGGAATTAAAAATGAACTTTCAGAAGACAAAAGTGATGTTCAATGCTTTTACAAGAAATGAAGATTTATCGATTGATGGAGAAAAGCTGGAGATAACAGACACATACGTTTATCTTGGACAGCAGATATCAAGTGAGGGTCACATTGGTGAAGAAATTAATCGGCGTACAAAACTTGCCTGGAGAGCTTTTGGAAGAAACAGCATAATTTTCAAGAGCAATATGCCATTATGTCTTAAAAGAAAAGTGTTTGATCAATGCATCCTTCCAGTGCTTACGTATGGTGCAGAGACGTGGACCTTAGCTAAAAGAGACATACAAAGGCTGCAGACAACTCAAAAAGCATGGAGAGGTGCATGCTTGGTGTAACCAGGAGAGATAAGAAGAGGAACACGTGGATCCGAAAAATGATGGAAGACATCATGATCAGAGTTAAATCCCTGAAATGGCAATGGGCTGGACATACTGCCAGAAGAACAGACCATCGATGGACAGCCGAAATTTTAGATTGGATTCCAAGGGACAGGAAAAGACCCAGAAGAAGACCACATGGAAGATGGGTGGATGAAATTCGAAAGTATGCAGGAGTGACATGGAGGAGACTGGCACAAGACAGACCGTTGTGGAGAAAACTTGGGGAGACCTTTGTCCAGCAGTGGATTGATAATGGTTGACAATGATGATGATGATGATGATTTATATTTATTGACGCAGTTATTTGTAAGTGCCTATGGTTACTTATATTTGAGCATGCCACATACTCGTTTACGATACGATTGTACACATTAAGAAAAAACGAGTATGTTCAGGTTCTCATTTTTAGTAGATTTTTTTAATAGTGGACGGTAACTTTCGTGACAATGTTGAGCTATAGACGACTTCTTCAGTTCCCAGCTCCGTACGTAATTATGTGAAAACACAAATTTGTCGGTGACTGGGAATCGAAACCGCGCTTCCTCGATCTGGAGCCAGTTGCTCTAACCGACTAAAGTACACCGACAGAATGTATCGCTTCAGATTTATCGTCTTGACACTTGTTTCACCTCGGTATTACGTAACAAGTCTTGTGTTTCCTTCACACGGAAACTTAAAACCCTGCGGGTCTATCCTGTATATGAAAGTCCACGTTCACAAGGAATCTGAAAAGTACCTCAAGAATTTACCTCTTGTCTGCACCCTCACACCAATAGATCTCCCAGTATGAGAGAATTAGGCTGTCATCCCTTTCGCTCCTTAGATTTTCTTTAGAATTTCCAAAATTCTCAATAGGTTTCATTTCAACGCAATTTTTAAACCATAAACAAAGTTAATCTTTACGTATCAAAAGACGGACATAATTCCTGGGGAATTTATCAGATCCCTTGTGAATGTGAATGTTCATATATAGGACAGACGCAAGTTTTTAAGTTTCCGTGTGAAGGAACACAAGACTTGAGTACGGAACAGTGAACTGAAGAAGTCGTTTATTGCCCAACATTGTCACGAAAATAACCATAAATTTTCGTTTGAAAACGCTGCGCTTATCGATAAACCGGATTCGACTATCAAGCTTAATACATTCGAAGCTATCCACTTATATCGCAACTCTTCATGGCTTGTCAATGACATGACATCTACTCCATTTCTTTCAAACGCGTGGAAACCATTCACCAAAATACGTGACCGTCAGAACGCTGATGATGTCATAATGACTTAAATGTTTACGCTTCATTTGTTCTGACGAAGCCGAGCCAAACGCTCAGCAAAACAATAGTAGATCTTAAAATATTTAACTGCGAATAAACGTTTCTGATTTATCAGCATCACAAGTAATGTGGTCGCAAAATGCGTATATTGGGTGTTGTCTTCTTGGAAGAGGATAGCCTGGTGGTCGGTGAGTACGTCAGCATAACCTTATGCGGTGACGGTGGACTCCACGAGTACAAGGGAGCCCTAGGGTGGCCCAAGTAAACACTCCCCAGAGCATTACACCTCCTCCACAAGCCTGCAACACCCCGACTCGACAGTTTGGTCCATCGCCTCATATGTCTAGACCGCAGACTCGACATATGAGGCTATGGACCAAACCGTATTGTCGGTGTGTTGTAAACACCGATTCTTTGGACTCAGCTACCCGTTTCCAGTCTTCCACAGTCCAGTGGCAATGTTCCTTCACCCACGGCAACCCATGATGACGTGCTGTTCACAAGGATACTGGATGTGGACCCCTGCTGTCATAGACTTGTAGTTTCATCTTACGTAAAATGATCTTTGTGTAAACCTTTGTACGTGCCACATCACTGAATGCAGATGTTATCCTCTCCACTAAGGTCCTTCGTACCGATGCTACGATACGGGAGAGGTAGGCACCCACTTAGAACATCAACGGCCCGTTCACGGTCGCATTTTCTCCGGCAGCTGCCGGTTTCTCCGGTTTTTAAGTAGTTCTTGTACACACTTGCGACGGTTGCACACGGAAATCCCGAACGTTCTGCAATCGTGGAGGAGTACCACGTCTTCCTCGTATCCACTATCTGCCTGCAATCGAACTAACTCAGGTCGCCGTGTTTACTTATCATCACAGCAGTTATGTGCCCCTCATCCATTTGCAACCCCTGCGGAAGGTTCATTTTTGTGGGTAGGTTTGGGAATGGGTGCGGTATGTATAATAAATTGTGCTTTCAGTCTATAATAAACCGACGAGCTACGGTGGTACGGTGTTTTGTTGATAGGATTCGAAAAACAGTTCAGCAATTTCTTGTTCACCATTTCATAAAAAGAATGAAACTAATTAATTAAATGGAACATTGCGCAAATCTGTGCAAATAGAATTCTTCCTTCGAAATAATTGAGTGTTATAGTTTTGCCTGTATAACTTCAACTAAACATTACAGATTTCCGTAGAACCAACCGTCGCGTTACTCCAGTCCTCGGAGGAATAATACATCACTTATTGACACTGCTCAGTTAATTATGTCTTTAGCTAAAGTTAAATTACATGAGTAGTTATAAAAGATCTCAAGCAAAGTAAATCGCTTTAGATAATTTTAGCAAAAGATTGCGCTGGTTTCTCACGTTTGAGCAGTACTTTCCGTCAGATCATATATGTCAAGAGTCATGTGCTTTTTTTCTACTCTGTAATACAATCTCCCCCGTCAACACTGTCCCAGTGGGCTTTCTATTTATAGAATTGTCTCTTCGTATTAGGAGTTCCACAAACAGCATGATATCTTACAAGAAATGGCTGCAGCTTTTCTCATTTTTACAATTATACTTATCGTTGTAAAAACGCGTGAATTCTGAAAATATTACGTAAGCATCAGATAGTCATCCTTCGAATAAAAGAATGTATGTACTTACAGCACCATTTTGTCTGTCCGTCTGTAGACATGTATAAATTAATAGTTGATGTCATATGTTTAATGTCAGTTTCTTAAATGGAAATCGTCATTGAGCTAACATCTCTGTACACACAAAAAGGTTTAATCTCACGTAAGGTTGGACTTAACTTCGTAACTTTGACACACACATATAAACTACGTAGAAAATGTTCTGTTGAGACAAACGTTTTTTTTTCATGCGCTTTCCCTTTCTCGACTTTCAAATTTAAACTCCGTCCCTTTGAGCTGATATCCTTTACCTCATTCCGCTTTTGCCAAATACACTTGAATAATCAATAAAATATAATCAAATATGCTATGAATAGTGTGGGATGTAAACTCAAAATTCTTTGCGTATATTAATTCATTGAGGTTCACCTACCGTAAAATTTTTGGGTTGGTGCTTTTTATCTGTATAGGCTTTCTTTTCTTGTTTGCTCCCCCCTCCCCCTTTAACGACATCTACATCTGATTTACTACTTTTTGAGATTACATATTCATAAATTCTTGAACTGCAGTTGTTTCACCTTCAGAAAAAATACTTTTCCCGTTTGAAAGTACTTGAATAAAATTTTAGCATTCTTCAATTTCTCTCACTTTATAAATTTGCTCTGAAATACTTGCAATATGACATACCTGTCATTATTTTGTCAATGATGGGTAAGACTTGAGAAAGAAATTAATTTGTAGCACATTTGAATTTCCGTTCTTACCGAAAGCAAAGGAAATACAGGGTGTTGCATTCGCTACCGAACCCGGCATTTCTTTAATAATATTAACACCAATGAAGATATTGCAACGAAATTTGAAGCGGACTTCCCTCATTTCGTGCGAAATGTGATGACATCACAACATTTGCTGGAAGTGGCCACCATTTGCGTCCAGACAGCATTGAACCCGGCGCTGTCCGCCAGCCGGCCGTAGTGCTCCATAGTGGCAGACACATTCCTAAGTGTGACGCCACTGAGGAGCAGTCCGACATTCTCACAATTCCCGTATTTAGGCCAGTGAAAATCTCAACGCGATACATGAAGAACCCCTTCATTCACAGAAAATTGGTCTTTGGTGTGGGATGACCCGGAGCCGCATAATTGGTCCGATCTTCTTCGATACAACCATCACAACAACTGCATATATGGAAACCTTCAGCACCTTTGGAAATCAATTGGACGACGAAGAACTCTCCATTGGATATTAACATCATGATGGAGCGACATCACACACATCACACACCAGTATGGCCGAAATTCAGTACTTTTTCGACGACCGCGTCATTTCGAAGGGTCTATGGCCACCGCGCACGCCCAATCTGACGCCTCCTGATTACTTTTCATGGGGATATCTAAAAGGAGAGTTTACCAAAAGCAACCGCGAACCGTAGATGCCATGAAAGCAAATATCACCGAAGGTATTCAGGCAGTGACGGCGGACGTACTGTCAAGGACTTCCCACAATATGGTGCGCCGGGTTCAATGCTGTCTGAACGCCAATGGTGGCCACTTCCAGCACATGTTGGGATTTCATCAAATTTCGCCCGAAATGAGGTAAGTCCACTTCAAATTCCGTTGAAATATCTTTATTGGTGTTAATATTATTAAAGAAATGCCGGGTTCGGTAGCGAGTGGGACATCCTGTACTATAACAAATTCTGAATTCACAGCTATCGTAATAAAATTCATAAGAATGGAAACAAGTTATCCACAGTCTTTCTCAGATAACATACCTTTCTTCTCAACAATGTAAGTAATTTTGTTTTTACATTAACGGTAATACTGATATACCTCCTTTTCTTTCCTTCTTTTCTTTCCTTTTTCATCTGCTAGAAGAGCTATAACAATGGCGACAAACTCGACAAATGAGAGAGAACATGTTTAAGTAAATTGTTTCTACCCAGTGAGATGATGTTCGTGTCAGGTAGGCTAGCATCGTTTCTTGGGTCATGGAGACCATGTTTTGGGTCATAGATTCCCTGTCATGTGTTGGGTCACGGACCGGAGGAAGGACTGGAAGAGAGCACTTTCCACTAGTGATAGGTCTCTGGTCGTTAAAAGGTGAATGGAGAGGAATTGCTTTGCCGTGAAAACAATAAGCTTTCCTGAAACCCGGCCGCTATACACTGAAGAGCAACTGAATTAGAGATACCTGTCTAGTAACGTGTAGCACCACCTTTCGCCCTGATGACTGCGGGTATTCGTCTCGGCAAAGATTCGACAAGACACCGAAAGCGTTTGAAAGCCATACGGATACGACCCCTGAAGAAGCTCCCACAGTTCCCGAAGATTTGATGGAGGGGGGTCAGAGCCTCGAACATCTCTCTCGATGGCATCTCAGATGTGCTCGATGGGATTGAGGTCAGGTGACCTAGCTGGCAAAGGAAGCAAGGTCACGTCGGTGGAGTGTTCATCCAACCATTCGGATACAATTCGGGAAGCGATGGCACGGTGCATTGTCTTGTTGCAGGATGAGGTTTCCAGTGGGATGTTGAAGACGCACAAACGGGAGCAAATGGTCGTCCAGAATATCCCGGGTAAAGTTTACCTGTGAGGGACGATGTTACACGTACCAGGGGTCCCATTTCAGTGCACGTAAACAGTCCCCAGACGAGAATGCCACCCCCACCAGCTTGAAGAGTATTCTGCTGGCAAGAAGGATCCATCGCTTCATGTGGTTTGAGCCGTACTAGTATCCTGCCATCCGCATGTACCAACGTGAATCTCGACTCATCAGTCCAGGCAACATTTTTCCAGATGTCTAGGGTACAATGGCGATGTTCCCGCGCCCATGCCAATCTTTGCACCCTGTGATGTGCGGTCAGCAGCGGTACCCTCGTGGGACGATGGCTTCTGTACCCCATAGCGAGGAGATGGTTCTGGATGGTGTGGCAGCTTACACGTTTTTGTGCACCAGCGTTAAATTGCCAAGTCATTTATTGCACTGTGGTCCGTCTATCCGCTGTTACAATGCGAGCTAGCCGACGATGACCTCGCTCATCCACACGCTGTTGTTCACGGCAGTTGGCCCTTGCAGGGATGGTTTTACCGGATTCGATGTACTCACGGTGCACCCGTGGAACAGTGGCTCGTGAAAATCCCAGTGCCTGCACGACTTCCGAGATGGAGTGACCCATTCGTTGGGCCCCGACAATTTGCCCACGATCATATGCGCTTAGATCCTTCGTCTTACCCATACTGCGTCCAACTCTTACTGATTCCTGTCGCATCATTCCTTATATTGTCGGATCGCTGCATACGTCATGTCGTTTCCGCTTACAGGGCCGCCCACAGCGCCACATTTGCATAACGCCAGCTGTCTCTAATTTAATTTCTCTTCAGTGTATGTAACCAATTCTGTTTAGAAGCGCAGAAAATTTTGGACACCATTTGGTTCTGGTTTATCGGCCGCTTAAAGGGTTAATAAAGCTTTGCTGCCTGAGGTGGCATCTTTAAATTCTGTGCAACTGTTACCAATATTGAAAAAATACGCAATTCACTTTTTATGGATTCCACACCAAGGTGATTTCTTTCGTCTGTCCATATATTCCCCACGACGATGAAAACTCTTTCTACGAAAGCATTGGATACAGGAATGCTTAAACCCTATTGCACAATTTTTAACAAATTTGACACAGATGAATTTTTTTTTTTATTGAGGACCTGCTGTTGAGGGAAATGGATTTTCCCTCAAGTGCTGAAAATACTTTCTCAAGTGCAGCCAGTTCTTCATAAATATTTTAAAGATGCGTTTGCTGCTTCCATGGTGTACTAACCATATTTAAATTATTTGGTCCAGAGAAGGTAATCTTCCAAATTCGAGATCCAAATTTCATAGTTGTTATTTTCAAAGGAGTACCACTTTTCAATGTAGGATAGTGCTTTGGATTATCTTTACTCCCATTTTGAATATGCGAATATGGATTTCATTAAAAACAAGACAATCTACTGTCCGGTTATTCTAGGTTTTCAAAACCGAATAAAAGCCTGAAAAACCGAACTGCGCCCCCCCCCCGCCCCCTGGCGCAGTGGTTGAATGGTATGGCCTCTGATCATTCGTCCGAAAGGGGTTCGGGTTCTAATTCCAGTGAGGCATGGATAATACTTGTTAAAAATTCGTACGTATAGGAGATAATTAATTAGAGGCGTGCTGTCTCCGTACGATATCATCAAACCAACATCTCTGACTGTACAATAAAAACCTTATTTACAATAAAAGATATGATTTTAAAAAATATTTAAAATGGCAAGATCTTTCGGGGCTACAATAGAACCCGTCCTCAGGCCACCCAAACAGTGCCACAGAGCACAGGGAAGCGCCGCAATATATAACCAGTCTCCCCCGGGAGACCCACAATACATTTGTTCAAAACCGCAGGTGATGCCAATTGAGGAAAACAGCAGAACAGAAAGTATTATGTACAGATAATATAATTGATTAATTAAGGTCCTCTTCTTTAGTTTTTTGAATGGGAGAAGTAATTATTTTTCTCCATTGTCTAGGAACAAAAACAGGTAAGTCCAAGTTACAACAGGTAGTACCATAAGAAATTATATACAGACTCTCGGTAAAAAAGACGGTTTGTTTGTTAACGTTGGAGGAAAGTACTATTGTATTAGGCCAATCGGGAGAGTAACCTCCCTGGCGAACAGGTGTAGTAAATGAAGTAGAAATGCAGTCAGTTCGAAGTGCATATTTGTGTTGAGACAATCTAATGTTCAGACTTCTAAGGCTAGAACCTATGTAGTATTTGATATCTTCGTTAGGAGCCGAGGGAAGCAATGGGATACGATATATTCCTGCTTTATTCAAAGTGGCGACTTGATCTCTGTCGTTACGCATGGTAGAAAAAATGTTTTTGGTGCAAATTCCAAATTTAATATTGCATTTATTACATACCTTCCGCAATATGGAAACTACGGGAGGGATGAAGTCAACTTTACCAACGTATGGATGTTGTGTTTGTCTTACGGCACTGGCTCTCTCTCCCTTCCCTGGAACCAGTGACCCTAAATTAGGAACGGGCGACTGCTTATAACCCATTGAGTTGCTCACGAGGCCGTTAAACCTCCAATTGAATAAAAAAAAAAAAAAGGAAAAAAGTACTGTACGGTCAAAAACCGGACATCTGGCAACCATAGTTGTGACTGAAAATCGGGACTACGAGGTCATGCTGCGCGAGTTTGCATTACTTACCAGCCGTGTTATCTACGGCAGATCTGCCGTTTTAGGGGTTAAAACAGCCCAGCTTAAAATACTTAGTATGAAAGAAATACAAGACATTGGAAAAAGAAAAAAGTTCCTTGAAAGTAAAAAGAAATCTAGTGACTGAAATGCACCGATCTACACCGATGAGCTATTCCATCATGACCACCCCCATCCTAGAGAAATGAACGCGCCTCGAGACCGAACAGTGACGCGGGTGAATTTTACAGAGCAGTATATCAAAAATCCGAGGACCGGCTTTCGGTTAGAAGAGTGTTCGGAGTCAAAATGGGAATAGCTACCGATTAATCGGAGTTTGATAAAGGAAAAATTGGGATGGCACGGCGCTTAGGAACTACGATCTCGGAAACTGTGCGACTTGTGGGTTGTTCACGTGACCCGCTGTAGTAAGTACGTATCACATGTGATGCACAGATGGTCAAACGACGAACCGTCGTTCAGCCTTGTGTCGTCAGCTCATTGATGCCACGGGGGGAGGGGAGCGGAGACTGTTGCACATTGTTTACAGCGACCGCAAGGCCACAGTGCGACAAATCACCCGTAGCTACAAAAGTGGTGATCAGGGCAACGTGTCACAGCACGCAGTTCATCACAGCCCCTGCACATGGGCCTGAGTAGCCGAAGACCCATCCGGGTCCCCATGCTCACTGCACGTCAACGCTAATAGCGCATGAAATGGGCCCCAGATCATCCAGATTGGGCCGTGGATGATTGAAAGAAAGTGGCCTGGTCTGACGAATCAAGATTGATTCCTGGTGCATCACGTAGACGGCCGAGCTCAGAATCGCCGATTACCAACGGAGGCAATGGCGCCTGGATGCAGTGTTGGGCGGAAACAGTCCGGCGGCGGCGGTGTTATACTGTGGGCGATGTTTTCTTGGGACACATTAGGCCCCATTATCCCAATTGCACAATCCCTAACAGCTGTCAGGTATCTAAACGTCGTTACGGACCAAGTTTACCCATTCATGGCAGCTATGTTCCCTGCTAGTGATGGCTATTACCAACAGGATAATGCGCCATGCCACACTGCCAGAATCGTCAAGTAGTGGTTCGAGGAATATGCTGGTGACTTTCTATTTATTACCTGGCCTCCAAATTCACCTGACATGAACCCAATCGAACTTTCGTCGTTCGACTTGGAAAAGCAGGTTCGCGCTAAATCACCAGCACCTCGAAATGTACGGGAACTGGAGGACCTGCTGTTGACATTATGGTACCAGATACCCTAGGATACCTATCGGCACCTCATCGAATCGATGCCTCGCCGAATGGCCGCTGTTTTACGGGCTAAAGGGAGTCTTACAGCTTATTAAGTAGGTGGTCGTAATGTAATGGCTCACCGGTATACATTTACTAAAAAATTTACGGATTTTTAATTTATAGGGAAGTAACCAAGAAACAGAAAATAGGATTTTAAAACATCTGATTTTCCTTGGAAGACTTAGGAGTCGGAGACTTTTTCTCATCATAAAATAAATTGCAGCGAATATTTTTCTTCGAAGAATGCTTCACGATCCGCATGTATTGCGTCGCTGTTCACGAACTGCCAGTTAATGTGCTGTATCCTCAGTAACTTGTATCGGTTACCTTCAGCACTGTCTTTAAATCAGCGAGCCTTGAGGTCACGTGAGAAAGAAATCTATCCCCGTAGTCTATGCTTTACTTTCGAAATACGTTTTTCTTTTTTTTTTTTTTTTTTTCTTCTTTTTCTCCTTTTTTTCACATATCATTAGATTTTTCGATCGGCAATATCCCATCTATCTGATACTTCTCCGAAAAACCTTTTCAGGCTTAAGTATAGAGGAACGATGGCTTGTTTTCGGGCACGAACAAAAGAAAATATCATTGGTTGGTTCTTCGCTCAGTTTGAAAGTTCCTGAGAATTATAAATTTTGTCTAGATCACCCGCGGCCAGACGAGAGTATAGTTTCTCCTCGGAAAATGCTTTCCATTTCTTTTTATTCGCATTATTTGCTTTGAACCGTGGTTTCATGGGGGATATTTCTTTAGCGCTCGCTTTTTCTTGCACATCGCCTTTCACTAGGGGAAGCAAAAATTCCGTACTCTCAATATTCAAGATTGACTGAGTTGTTCAATTTCAAGTACAGAGCAATAGCAAAACAACTTCAGTTCAATTCGAAATTAATCGATAAGAAATTTATTCGACTTATTTATAAAAGAACAAAATTCCATCTTTCTTCTGCCCGTATTTTATGTGCTGATACTTAAGGTGGATCTACCTAAAAAAAAATTTTTTTATTGGAGGTTTAACGATCACCGTGAGCAACTCAATGGGCTATAAGTAGTCGCCCGTCCCTAATTTAGGGTCACTGGTTCCAGGGAAGGGAGAGAGGCAGTGCCATAAGACAAGCACAACATCCATGCCTCACCGGGATTTGAACCCGGCCCCCATTTGGACGAATAATCGGAGGCCATCGCTTAGACCACTCGGGCAGCCCCTAAAATCTTTTCCTTGTATTTTCAATGGGTAAACTTATGTGGTCATTTGCTTTACAATTAATGCGTTCCGAAGGATGAAAATTTGAATGTAGATAAAAATAACTGCATATTATAGCCTAGTATACTTACTATTTTCTACAACTTAATAGTAGTTATATAACTTTTCCTTTGGTGGTGTTGGGACCAGAAAATAGATGACGCGGCCTGTATATCGATGACGTCAGTAAACAAATGTTGGATTGCTTAATTGTGGTTAAATTTTAGAAAATATTAAGTACACTAGGCTATAATATGAAGTTATTTTTATCGATGTTCAAATTTTCATCTATGGGAACGCCTTAATTCTGAAAAAAATGGGTACAGAACAGTGCCCATTGGAAATACAAGGCAAATATTTTAGGTGAACCCACCTTAAACGTTTAATACTTTCAAGTGCGTTAAAGGCAATTCAATGAAAACTTGAATTAAAGGACATTCATGTTCATGAAAAACAGAGAACCTGAGAGAAATCGAGCTCAGACTTTGGTTTTTACAGGATATGCTTATCAGGTAATATAGCTGAAATTATTAACATTTCGACGTCATAGATGCGTGCATGTGTACTGGGTGTAGGTAAATCAGATCGCGCAACGTCACAGACAGTAAGCCGCCCGTTTTTCTGTTATAAGCGCCGCGTGGCACTGTTGGCACGTCAGTGTTTGGTCAGCAGTGGACGTGGATGCTTTGTCGACGTTTAAAACAGTCGTACAGTCAAATCCGCAAGTTCGACAGATGTCGCATTATTGGCATGAGAGGCCGCAATGGTTCCCTCATGGAGATTGCCGGTCGTGTGTGGCGCAGTGTGTCCATCGTGTCAAGAGTGTACAGGAAATGGTTCGAAGAAGGGTGTAGGAGGACATGAACAGAAGATTTCTGGGCGCCGATGATATCTTTAAGTGACCGTTCTGCATCATCAACGGCGTTGGCGCAGCAGTGGCGAACTGTGACGCATTCCCAATGTCAGTTGTAACAGTACGTCGTCGGTTATTACAGTTTGGATTGTAGGCTCTTCTCGGCCTCTCCTCAGACTACCTTCGACACCGCAGCAACAGACTTCAAGGCTGCAAAGTGCATCGAACGAAGCAAGTGGAACGACGAATAGCACAATGTCGTGTTCTCGGACGAAACGCTCTTCTGTTTAGGCGAACATGATGGTCGCTTCTATGTCCGCCGACGACAGCGGGAGAGTCGTCGGAAAGAGTGTATTCAACCAGGCATACCGCACCAACACGATGCATTCTAGCTTGGGGTGCTATCGGGTAAAAAAGCAGATGATCTCTCGTGACCGTCCAAATCACCACAGCGAGTTCCCGTTACGTGAATAACATTCTACGACCGGTCGCCCTTCCGTGCCTGCAGGACGTCCCCGGAGCCATATTTCAGCAGGACAATGCCACACCGCATGTTGCAGCGACACCACGTGCCTTCTTCAGATATAACAACGTTCCACTTCTGCCGTGGCTGGCTAGATCGCCGGATTTATTACCCATAGAAAATTCCAGGGACATACTCAAACGACAGGTTCACGGGTACGACTGTCCTGCAGCAACTCTTGATGAACTTTGGACGCGGGTCAATACAGCCTGGATGGTTATTCCACAGGACACCATTCACGTATTATTTTGTCTGATGTCTCAGGGTTTACAGCAGGTGATACCAGACAGAGGTGGTCACACCGATTATTAGTTACATCGTCGCACCTGGTACGCATGGCACCTAGATGCTAATCATTATTTGTTATGTATTGCCTAATGAACATATCCTGCAAAAATCAAAATCGACTTCTTTTAGGTGTTCTGTTTTTTGTTAACATGAATGTATGTGTTAAAGGTGGGCTTAACAGTGATTTTCCTGTCACAGTGACAACGGTGACAGTTCCACAGAAGTACTGTAACTGTGACTTTAAACAGTGGAAGACACCGTTTACGACGGGGGTGACTGAGCGGTAACGGGATGGCGAATCACCTTTTTACTGGTTAGTATCAGTGACAAAATCACTGTTTACGACAGGGATAACAGAGCTGTAACGGGATGGCGAGTCCCCTTTTTTCTGGTTAGTCATCATCATCATCATTGTCAACCATTATCAATCCACTGCTGGACGAAGGTCTCCCCAAGTTTCCTCCACAACGGTCTGTCTTGTGCCAGTCTCCTCCATGTCACCCCTGCATACTTTCGAATTTCATCCACCCATCTCCCATGTGGTCTTCTTCTGGGTCTTTCCCTGTCCCTTGGAATCCAATCTAAAATTTCGGCTGTCCATCGATGATCTGTCCTTCTGGCAGTATGTCCAGCCCATTGTCATTTCAGGGATTTAACTCTGATCATGATGTCTTCCACTCTTGTCATTTTTCGGATCCACGAGTTCCTCTTCTTATCTCTCCTGGTTACACCAAGCATGCACTTCTCCATGCTGCTTTGAGTTGTCTGCAGCCTTTGTATGTCTCTTTTAGTTAAGGTCCACGTCTCTGCACCATACGTAAGCACTGGAAGGATGCACTGATCAAACACTTTTCTTTTAAGACATAATGGCATATTGCTCTTGAAAATTATGCTGTTTCTTCCAAAAGCTCTCCAGGCAAGTTTTGTACGCCGATTAATTTCTTCATCAATGTGACCCTCACTTGATATCTGCTGTCCAAGATAAACGTACGTGTCTGTTATCTCCAGCTTTTCTCCATCAATCGATAAATCTTCATTTCTTGTAAAAGTATTGAACATCACTTTTGTCTTCTGAAAGTTCATTTTTAATCCCACTTCTTTACTCTTGTCAGCAAGTTCCTGGATCATACTCTGCAGCTCTCATGGGGTAGTTGCAAAAATGACTACGTCATCAGCAAAACGAAGGTGGGTTAGATAATCTCCATTAATCTTTATCCCCTTGTTTTCCCAGCTCAGCGACTGAAAAACAACCTCCAATGTGGCATTAAAGAGCTTCGGAGATATGGTGTCACCTTGTCTCACTCCCTTTCCAATTTTTACGTGTGTTGTATTTTCAAACAGCCTAATCTTTGCACTTGCATTTTCATAGATGTTATTAATAATATTAATGTATGCATCTTCAATACCACAGGTTTTCAGAGCCATTGTAACTGCTGATGGTTTCACCGAATCAAAGGCTTTTTCATAATCGATAAAAGCCATGCACAATGGAAGTTCATATTCCCTCGCTCTTTCAATTAGTTCTCTCAGCACGTGGATATGATCTATTGTGCTGTAGCCACTCCTGAATCCAGCTTGTTCTCTCGGTTGAGCCATGTCCAGTGTTACCTTCAAGCGGTGTGAAAGAACTTTAGTGAAGATTTTATAAACTACTGATAGGAGGCTGATAGGTCTGTAGTTTCCGAGATCCTCAATGTCACCTTTCTTATGTAGCAGGATCATTGTAGCGGTGTTCCAATCCTCAGGAATCTTTCCTTCATTAAGGCATCGAGTGAAAATTTGGGCGAGTACTGTTTCGATTTCTCCACTTGCTTCTTGTATGATGTCTACAGTAATTCCATCTTCTCCTGGAGCTTTTCCTCGCTTCATGTTCTTGATTGCATGTGCAACTTCTGCTGGAAGGACTGGAAGAACTCTGGTACTGGTACCTTTCATGATGTCTGGAGTACATGTATCATCCCTTTCATATAATTTGGAGTAGAAATCTTTCACTCTTGTCAAAATTTCGCCTCTATTTCTTGTTACAGAACCATCTTCTTTTCTCAGTGCCATAATCTGTTTTCTTCCCTTACTGAGATGTCCCTTTGCTATCTTTAGGCTTTGGTTGTTTTCAATTGCTTTCCTCACTAGTTCACAGTTGAATTTCCTTACGTCTTCAGTGATACTTTTTCTTACTGTCTTGCATAGCTCTATATATTCCACTTTGGAAGTCACATCTTCTTTAGTTGACCTCATCTCTCTTCTTTTTTGCATCAACATTTTGGTTTTTCCTGATAATTTGTTCACATGCAACTTGTTCTTAGACCCAGCTAATTTTGTTGCTGTTTCCATAAGAGCTTTGGTTACTTTTCTGTTAACTTCAGAGATGTCCACTTCTTCCGATGTTAGGCCTTCTAAAGCAGAGAACCTGTTCTTCAGTTCTAACTTGAAGGTATTATGGTGTTTTTTAAGGTTGGTTATGTCAATAGATGTTGTTTGTCTTATGAGCTTGCCACGTTCAAGTTTAGTGTTGAGGTGCATCTTACATCTCACCAATCTATGGTCACTACCTGTGTTGAACTTGTTTAGCACACTGCAGTCTTCTATGACGAATTTTTTGTTACACATAATAAAATCAATTTCACTTGTCGTCCCATTTGGATGTCTCCATGGTTAGTATCAGTGACAAAAACACTGTTAACGACAGGGAGGAGCAGTAACGGAACGGCGGGTCGAACTTTTGTAAAAACGTTTTGCTTACAAATATCACACGACGCAAAATTTGAATCAACGACCGTGAAACAATTCCACATCTCACTGGTTTTTCTACGCTTGGCGTGACATTCTATAATGTTGAATGATGAACAGCATTAACATTTATTATCGTTTGCGACTATTCCTAAAGACTCCTCGTGAAGAAACGAGCACGACAAACCGGTTTCTTCTGAAGAAAGCTAGTATCACTAACGACCTCAGTGATGTTTCAACAGAAACAACATGGTGACATGGTAAGCTTGGACTCCAAGCACTGCTCGGACACGGCTGACAGTGACATTCTTGTCGGTGACTTTGAAACTGTTGCTTTTTGTCACTGGTCGCAACAGTAACAGCAATTTTTCAGTAACGGTAACAAAATAACAGTTACGTGATTTCCGACCTATCTCTAGTATGTATGTCCGAATCTTCTCCTCTGACTTTCAGAAAGTATTCCATTATACTCTGACAACATGCTACGAATATCTTAAAAAGCGACACTATACCTATCCTGATACAAAAGCAGATACAACTGAGTGCACATAAATTTCTCAACGCTATCCTTGTTAATTTTAAGGTACTTAGATAACCTTAGCAAGCAAAACTGAGTGCACATAAATTTCTCAACGCAGTCCTTGTGAACTTTAAGGTACCTATATAACCTTGGAAGGTACAACTGAGTACACATAAATTTCCGAACGCAGTCCTTGTTAACTTTAAGATATCTAGATAACCTCGGTAGATACAACTGAGTGCCCATGAATTTCTCAACGCAGTCCATGTTAAACTTAAGGTACTTACATAACCTTGGCAAGCACAACTGAGTACACATAAATTTTTCAACGCGATCCGTGTTAACTTTAAGGTACCTAGATAACCTTGGAAGGTACAATTGAGTACACATAAATTTCCGAACGCAGTCCTTGTTAACTTTAATATATCTAGCTAACCTTGGTAGATACAACTGGGTGCCCATGAATTTCTCAACGCAATCCGTGTTAAATTTAAGATTCCTAGATACCCTTGGTTGATATAACGAGTACACATAAATTTCTCAACGCACCCCTTGTTAACTTTAAGGTACCTAGATAACCTTGGCAGCTACAATTGAGTACAGATAAATTTCTCAACGCAGCCCTTGTTAATTTTAAGGTTCCTATATACCCTTGGTAGGTACAACTGAGTACACATAAATTTTTCAACGCAGTCCTTGTTAACATTAAGGTACCTAGATAACCTTGGCAGGTACAATTGAGTACAGATAAATTTCTCAACGCAGCCCTTGTTAATTTTAAGGTTCCTATATACCCTTGGTAGGTACAACTGAGTACACATAAATTTTTCAACGCAGTTCTTGTTAACATTAAGGTACCTAGATAACCTTGGCAGGTACAATTGAGTACAGATAAATTTCTCAACGCAGTCCTTGTTAACTTTAAGGTACCTAGATAACCTTAGCAGATACAACTGAGTTCCCATGAATTTCTCAACGCAATCCTTGTTAACTTTAAGGTACCTAGATAACCTTGGTAGCTACAATTGAGTACACATAAATTTCCGAACGCAGTCCTTGTTAACTTTAAGGTATCTAGATAACCTTGGCGGATACAACTGAGTGCCCATGAATTTCTCAACGCAGTCCTTGTTAAATTTAAGGTTCCTATATACCCTTGGTAGGTACAACTGAGTACACATAAATTTCTCAACTCAGTCCTTGTTAAGGTACCTAGATAACCTTGGCAGGAACAACTGAGTACACATTAATTTCTCAACGCAGCCCTTGTTAACTTTAAGGTACCTAGATAACCTTTGTTTTAGTTGCAAACTCCTAGTTAATCCGCTTTATTTTAAACAAAACCGACTGTAAATGCCTTAAAAGAACGCTATAACACTGCCACCAAGCTTTCTCTAATCTCTGGATGACATTATCAATGGAGATTACTTATCACGACACAATGAATATGCTTTATCTCCTTGCAACAACAAAAATTATAACACGTCCTGCAAAGCATAGCTGGGTGTCTTTGGAGAAACGGACTGCTGCGTTCTGGGGGATGGAGACCAACTGTTGTATTTGGTTCAGTGAAGTGAAACCCTAGTATGTGACCAAAGAAGCACAACTCTGATCAAAGGCGTAATGGAGTGTAACTGTGTGTTGTGGCTCAATAAAGTTCAACTGTGATCAATGGCGCAAAGGGGCGCAGAAGTGAACTACACTTTTGATGCCATGCATCTTTCCCGACTGTTGTAAAATAAATCCCAAGTAAAACATTTCAATGCAACGAAAATGAGTAACGGAAGTAGTCAAAACCATGGTTGAAATATGATTTTTGAACGCTGTCCCACGAAGTGACGCAACAATAATTAATTTCATTCTTACTCAAGAATATATTTTACTAAACTGTGGGCGAACATTATTTCATCACGTTTTACGTAAACGTAACATCTCATTGCAATCTGCATAAAATACGACAACCTCATACTAAATATGATAAAAGCCATTAAACAAAATGCAGTTTGATGATATACAACTTTCTCGACAGTAATAAAGTATGAGCGTAATACATTTTGGCTTTTTCTCGACCACCCCAAGGGGGAAGATTACCTGCTAGTGACGAGAACTTTAAAATTATGTATAAAGCGATGGGGTGCAACTTATTGTATCCCAGATCAAACGTAACCCATCCCTCTCACTAACACACTTGCGGTTCAACTTTTCCTCCAATCTTGAGATCAGATTTTAGCTTGTGCATGCCCATATGAACACATTTTCATCGGTGCCAGAGTCATTCCTTACATCCGTCTAATTTTTTTTTTTTTTATTGGAGGTTTAACGACCACCGTGAGCAACTCAATGGGCTATAAGCAGTCGCCCGTCCCTAATTTAGGGTCACTGGTTCCAGGGAAGGGAGAGAGCCAGTGCCATAAGACAAACACAACATCCATGCCTGACCGGGTTTCGAACCCGGACCCCTTACGGACGAATGATCAGAGGCCAACGCCTTAGACCACTGCGCCACCGGGGCGGCCCGTCTAAATTTGAATAATATATAATAATAAATATTGTTTTTAAAAACTAAATACTCGAAACACTTAGTTCTGCTGCTGTCATAATTTTAGTAAATATCTACTTTTATGACTCACATATCTTCCTTCATTAGTTTTACGAAAATAACATTCATTAGTCCACTTACCTAAGTACTGTTCAGTATCAGGAATTAGTAAACCTTATTGTTTTTTGTTATGATTTAATTCCACTTAGGATATACCGGGTTGTGGATCAGTGTGTTCGTTATTACGAGCAAGAGCACTACCCGTGCTAAAGCGCATATCAAAAAGACGACAGCACTTTCTTAAAACAAAACGAATATTTTACTGAGACAAACATGAAAAGCGAATACACCATTAAATTGCACAAACATCAGCCACATAGTAGCTCATTTTCTAGAGACGACGAAAACAAAACAGCACTTTCTCACGCAACGATGTACGACCTCCGAAAGGTAAATATACTGAGTGCATCAGCTTGCTCCGTCCAACAAATGACTCTGAAAGGATTGGTGGAACTCTCTCTTCCCGTTTACTGTCCGTAAACGTTACGGTACTAATCCCGATCCAGGGACCGCAGATTCAGACACACCGACAGGTGGCGCGAACTGGGGAGGTCATACACGATGGACCGTGTACTCCACTGAGACTTTCCTGGGAGATCGGTTCGCCACGCGAACCATCTTTTTCATGGGCACAAGACCTTTAATTCGCAATTCAAACACAACACAGACAAGATTACAATCACATTGATACATTTATACCTTTTTAGAAAGAAAACACAGACACAGAGGAACGCACAATACGCGTTGCATAATTCACTGCGGAACGCAGTCCCGTCTCATCTTCACTAGTCAGTCGCTGGTTACTCAGCCATAGTCCATGCGAGTCCAGATTCTATCAAGTTCTTGTCTAAGACTCGGGCACTTCGAGTCTAGACTGGAGTGTTCGGTGTTGAGCTTCAGGTGGAATCTCTCGTTTTGCTCTCAAGCAGTTATGGTACTTCGCTTCGTTTTGGAATCTCCAGTGCCTGTGATCCGCCTGCCCACAGCAAGCACAGGACTCGAACACTGCCGAACATTTGGCCCTGTGGTGGCTAAACCCGTTGCACCGGAAGCAACGTGTTTATCGCAAGAAATCGTTGCATGACGGAACTCGCCAGCCAAGTTTCGCTTCCCCTTTTTAGCACGTCTTTTGTAAAAAAGACCGTGCTTATGTTATCGGTTTGTCCGTCTGTACCCACGGTATCTCTGCAACTATTAGTCCGATTTGAAAAATCTTTTTGTATTCGAAAGCTTGAAATATGCGAATGATGATCCTTTATTTCGTTTTTGTTTTTTTACGATGTACAATTTCGCCGCTAGAAGGCGTAAATGCAGATCATGTCGAATTCAAAAATACGTTTTATTCCACTTGCATTTTTTTCAATAACTCTTCTTCTAAAACTCCGATTTGAAATTTTTTTCCAGCGGATACATCTCCTGATGCACAATCTTTTGCATATAATTTCGAATTTTTGGTAAAGAATACTTTGGCCACGAGGTGGCGTAAGTGTTAATTTTCGCTTCTGATGTATTTGCCATAAAATCTGAGCTTCTAAAATACCGATTGAAAAAATTCTTTTGTGGACTGATGCCACTCACATCGATAAACCTTTTCAGAATATTATCTTCCTAAAATATTCCACAGTTTCTCCGCCAGGGGGCGTAGACGTATATCTTATTTTTGTCAATATCTCGACTTCTAGGAGTCCGATTTGAAAAATTCCTTCTTTGTTGCATAGTGTTTTCCGTGTGACATGTTTTTCATATAATTTCAAAATTTTCACGTGGTTCATAGACTTTCCGCTAGGGGGCGTAAAGGTAAATTGCGTTTCCCCCTATATCTCTGCTTCTAAATCTCCGATCTGAAAAATCTTTTTGCACCGGATACAGCTCCTGATGGGAAATCGTTTGAACATAATTTCTAATTTTTGTAAAAAAAAATGCGTTGGCCACCAGGAGGCGTAAACCTTAATTTCCGCTTCTGATGTATTTGCAGCAAAATATGAGCTTCTAAATTCTCGATTGAAAATAACGTCGTTTGTAGACCGATACTACTCATGCCGACAAACTTTTTAGAAACATTTTCTTTTTATAACAGTGCACGGTTTCTACGCCAGGCGGCGTAGATGTATATCTTATTTTTGTCAATACTCGACTTCTAAGAGTCCGATTTGAAAAATTCCTTCTTTGTTGGATAGTGTTTTCCGTGTCGCGTGTTTTTCATATAATTTCAAAATTTTCAAGTAATTCATATACTTTCCGCTACGGGGCGTAAAGGTAAATTGCGTTTCCTCCTATATCTCTGCTTTTAAATCTCCGATTTAAAAAATTATTTCTGCACCGGATACAGCTCCCGATGGGAAATCGTTTGCACGTAATTTCAATTTTTTGTAAAAAATTGTTGGGCCACCAGGTGGCACAAGTCTTAATTTCCGCTTCTGATGTATTTGCACCAAAATATGAGCTTCTAAATTCTAGATTGAAAAAAAGTATTTTGTTAACCGATACTACTCATGTCGACAAACATTTTAGGAACATTTTCTTCTTGAAATAATGTATGGTTTCTACGCCAGGGGTCGTAGATGTATATCTTATTTTTGTCAATATCTCTACTTCTAAAAGTCCGATTTGAAAAATTCCTTCTTTGTTGGATAGTGTTTCCGATGCGAAATGTTTTTCCTATGAATTCAAAATTTTCAAGAAAATCATAGACTTTCCGCTAGGGCGCACAAAGGTAAATTGCGTTTTCTGCTCCTAAAACTCCGATTTGAAAAATTCTTCCTGTATCGCATACCAGACCTGACGGAAAATATTTTTCACGTAATTTCTAATGTTTGGTAAAGAATGGTTTGGCCACCAAGGGTTTTCTTTATTAATTTTTACTTCTGATGTATTTGTAGCAAAATCTGGGCTCCTGAAAACTCGACTAAAATTTTTTTCTTTACCCGATATCGGTCATATGGATAAACCTTTTGTGAATACTTTCTTCCTAAAATAATGCATGGTTTTCCCACCAAGGGACGTAAAGTCACATCTTATTTTTGTCGATAACTCTGTTTCTAAGAGTTCGTAAGCTCACGATTCCGTTTACAGCAATATCTGAGGGATTAAAGACCCGACTGAAAAACTTCTTTCTTCCGTCAGATACTATTGTTTTCCATACCGGTTCCATTGACTTTGAATAGCTTTGATAAATTTAATTTGCATCAGAACGGATTCAAAAGACGTGCTTATTACACCCGAAAATTCGGTGTCATCTTTCTTGTTCAGTAGGGCTCGGAAGTTCACTGGGGCCATCTCAATCACCCAATGGAACTTCCCCTATTCCCTTTGAAGGGGAAGAGCACCCTCCACCTCTCCGGTTCCTTTAACTCATTTTGGCCGGTGAACCGGTCCTCAGCTTTCTCCGTGTCATTATCGTCGTCTCCGTATACGATCAATCTGGGGAGCTTCCTTGCTGTTTTTTTCGTTTTGAAGTGGTCATTCAGTTCCGAATAGAGATCAAAACATTCCAGGAATCTGTCCACCTCTACCGCTTTAGTGCATTCGATTGACTCCTTTGTTTCCAACTCTCATACATTGGGGGTGGAACACCTCCTGTACAAGATCCTTCACCTCCGCCGAGGACTTGGCCGGGTCCTTCGGGTACATTATCAGAACGTGAGAGGATTGTGGTTTTTCGTCAGCACGCCGGGCGACGGCTTCGGCATACGACTTAGGTTTCTCTATCCACACTCTTCTGCCTTTCCTCCTATTGTCCTTTCAGCAATTCGATTTGCAGCGACTGTTTGGTTACGGTCTGAAGCATCCTATCAAGGATCGAACGCATGAAACCCCTCACACTGTGTGACACCCTTGTATTGGGGTTGTCCGTGAGCTCGTTCATCTCACGAAACAACCCCAAATACTCTTCCGAGACTGAGCTCACTAGGAATTTTGTGCCACCATCCCCCGCGACTGGGTTCAGGTGGCCCGAGCAAGATGGACTTTGCTCGTTTGACCCCTCACTTGGCCCACTCATAGTGAATAGGGGGACTGGCACGACGACGACGCGGCAGGGTCGGTGGATTGGAGGGAGCAGTTAGCCTTCAAAAGAGCTGTTTTCGTTCGAATACGAACTTGCTTTGCAGGCGCGTTTGCGCTTTCGCTTCAATCACACTGAGAAAAATGTCTACTCGCTCCCCGGGGATTGGAACAATCCGCCGGTCCTCCGAAAGGTAATAACAAAAAAAAAACAAAAAAAAACGAGGTCTTTCTCTCACGGAGCGCAGAGTTCACGTTCGCAACGCCATCTTCTGGCACTAAAGTTCTTTGCTTATATGCAGCGTGTTTTACGTAAATAAAGGTATGCCCTCGAATCAGTGGCGGCGGAACCGCCCGGGCCGATAGGACGCGGGCCTGGTCAATAATTTCAGCCAAGATTTTTATTTTTATTATTTTTTTATTTGACATATGTGCAATTGTTATGATGTGCCGTAGAAAGTTCGTCTAGGCAAGTGGTTGGGTGGTCCTAATTTTTAGCACGTCCTTTGTAAAAAAAGATCGTGCTTATGTTACCGGTTTGTCCGCCTGTACCCACGATATCTCTGCAACTATTAGTCCGATTTGAAAAATTCTTTTTGCATTGGGAAGCTTGAAATATGCGAATGATGATCCTTCATTTCGTTGTTTTTTTACGATGTACAATTTCGCCGCTAGAGGGCGTAAATGAGATGATGTCGAATTCAAAAATACGTTTTATTCCCCATATTTGCTACTAAACATCCCATTGAAAAAATTATTTTATCTTTCGATTCCATTCATGTCGAAGAGTATTTTAGATATAGTTACTTTTTCAGACTACGCCTAGATTTTCCGCTAGGGGACGTAAAGATAAATTACATTTTTCCCGATAACTCTTCTTCTAAAACTCCGATTTGAAAAATTTTTACTTCAGCGGATACACCTCCTGATGGGAAATATTTTGCATATAATTTCACATTTTTGGTAAACAATACTTTGGCCACCAGGGGGCATAAGTGTTAATTTTTGCTTCTGATATATTTGCCATAAAATCTGAGCTAAAATATCGATTGAAAAAATATTTTCTTAAAATATTCCACAGTTTCTCCGCCAGGAATCGTAGATGTATATCTTATTTTTGTCAATATCTCTACTTCTAGGAGTCCGATTTGAAAAATTCCTTCTTTGTTTGATAGTGTTTCCAGTGTGACACGTTTTTTCATATAATTTCAAAATTTTCAAGTAATTCGTAGACTTTCCGCTAGGGGGCGTAAAGGTAAATTGCTTGTTCCCCTGCATCTCTGTTTCTAAACCTCCGATTTGAAAAATTCTTTCTGCACCGGATACAGCTCCTGATAGGAAATCCTTTGCACGTAATTTCAAATTTTTGTAAAAAATGGTGTGGCCACCAGGTGGCGTAAGTCTTAATTTCGCTTCTGACGTATTTGCAGCAAAATATGAGCTTCTAAAATCTCGATTGCAAAAAAAGTCATTTGTTGACCGATACTATTTATGTCGACAAACCTTTCAGGAACATTTTCTTCTTGAAATAATGCATGGTTTCTACGCCAGGGGTCGTAGATGTATATCTTATTTTTGTCAATATCTCTACTTCTAAAAGTCCGATTTGAAAAATTCCGTCTTTGTTGGTTAGTGTTTCCGATGTGAAATGTTTTTCCTGTAAATTCAAAATTTTCAAGTAAATCATAGACTTTCCGCTAGGGGGCACAAAGGTAAATTGCGTTTTCTGCTCCTAAAACTCCGATTTGAAAAATTCTTCCTGTATCGCATACAAGACCTCATGGAAAAAAATTTCACATAATTTTTAATGTTTGGTAAAGAATGGTTTGGCCACCAGGGGTCATAAGTGTTAATTTCTGCTTCTGATGTATTTGTTGCAAAATCTGGGCTCCAGAAAACTCGACTAATTTTTCTTTTCTTGGACTGATACTGCTCATATGGATAAACCTTTTGTGAATACTTTCTTTCTAAAATAATGCATGGTTTTCCCACCAGGGGACGTAAGTCACATCTTATTTTTGTCGATAACTCTGTTTCTAAGAGTTCGTAAGCTCACGATTCCGTTTACAGCAATATCTGAAGGATTAGAGACCCGAATGAAAAACTTCTTTCTTTCGTAAGATACTATTGTTTTCAATACCGGTTCCATTGACTTTGAATAGCTTTGATAAATTTAATTTGCGTCAGAACGGATTCAAATGACGTGCTTATTACACCCGAAAATTCGGTGTCATCTTTCTTGTTTGTAATACTTATTGAATCAGTACCACATTGTAAACTTTTACGAGTAGGACTTTAGTGAAAAAATCTGAATTTCAATACCCCCCCCCCCCTCAATCGTTTTGAGGTTTGCAAAATCTTCTTCATATTAAATACTCTTTCAAATAAAAATACACATTCAAGTCACATTATTGTGACCACCATTTAATATCCAGAATAACCGCCGTGTGCAGCGCGGACAGCAGCTAGACGGGCTGGGAGTGACTCAATAAGGTGCTGGAAGGTGTTCACAGGTATGTGGAGCCATGCTGACTACAGTGCATCTGACAGCTGCTGGAGGCTACGTGGTGTAGGATCCATAGAACGAACAACACAATCGAGGTGGTCCCACATTCTGAACTGGGTTTACGTCTGGGTATTTAGGGGTCAGGGAAGTACTTTGAAGTCTTCATCGTGCTCTTCCAACCACTCGTGGACGTTTCTAGCTGTGTGAGACGTCGCATTGTCGTGCTGGAAGATCCCATCCACCCCAGGGAAGACAATCAGCATGTATGGGTGTACGTAGTCTGCAATGAGGGATTCATAAATAATTCGGTCCATAGTGCCTTCCACAGGTAAGAGTGGACCCAGAGAATGCCACGAAAACATTCCCCAGACCGTACCGCTGCCCCTACCAGATTGTGTTCTTCCAGCAATGGCTAAAGAGTGTTTGTTCTCCGATGTTTCTCGCCTTATACGCCATCGTCCATCTGTTCGATGAAACAGAAAACGCGACTCATCGGAGAAGGCAATCCTTGGCCAATCAGCGGAGGTCCAATTCCAATACTGTCGTGCAAATTTAAACCCCTTTTCTGCCAATAAACCTTCGTTAGCATAGGTGTAGTGATCATCCGTCTACATCGGAGCTCCATACGCTGCAAGGTTAGCTGCACGGTTGTTTTAGATACGCTTCCGGTAGCTCCCTACTTCGTTCGGCCAGTGAGTTGTTCCACTGTAGCGTGTCAATCGGTCCTCAAACACCTTCGAAGCCGACGTTCACCTCTCACTCAATGGCACGTGGTGCTCCGCAGTTTGCACGTTGTTTATTCGCAATGGTGCCATTTCTCCAATCACGATACACTTTAACCACAGCAGCACGCGAACAGTTGACAAAGTGCGCTGTTTCAGAAATACTGCCACCCTTGGTCCGAAAGCCGATAATCATCCCTTTTTGCCTATCTGATAAATCGCTCCTTTTATCCATGACAGCAACGAATGATATGTTTTCAGATATATATGCATATAGAGGATTTTAGGAAGGGAGTGTCTGACCCCAGGTCTTAAACAACCCTTAGAAATAGGAAGCTAGGAGATTTGGGCTAGAGTGCCCGATAGGAAAGTGATACGGAAGCGAGGTAGAAAGGGGGAGGAAGACGCCCTTATTTATTACCGGGGGCCAGTACCCGGGGTCCGACGGCTTAACGTGCCCATCCGACGCACGGCGGGTATTTAGTGGTTCGAACGTTCGCACCTGCCCAGGATCGAACCTGAGGTTACTTCCATGGCAGTTACGAATGCTGACCACTAGGCCACCCGCGGCCCACTGATATGTTTTCAGATCATGATCATGATCATATGTAGAGGATTTTAGGAAGGGAGTGTCTGACCCCAGGTCTTAAACAACCCTTAGAAATAGGAAGCTAGGAGATTTGGGTTAGAGTGCTCGATAGGAAAGTGACACGGAAGCAAAGTAGAAAAGGGGAGGAAGACGCCCTTATTTATTACCGGGGGGCCAGTACCCGAAGTACGACGGCTTAACGTGCCCATACGACGCACTGCCGATATTTAGTGGATCGAGCGTTTGTACCTGCCTGGGATCGAACCTGAGGTCCTTTCCGTGGCAGTCACGAACGTTGCCCACTCGGCCACCCGCGGCCACTTATGTTTTCAGATGATCGTGATCACATGTAGAGGATTTTAGGAAGGGAATGTCTGACCCCAGGTCTTAAACAACTCTTAGAAATAGGAAACTAGGGGATTTGGGCTAGAGCGCCCGATAGGAAAGTGACAAGGAAGCGAAGTAGAAAGGGGAGGAAGACGCCCTTATTTATTACCGGGAGGCCATTACCCGGGGCCCGACGGCTTAACGTGCCCATCCGACGCACGGCGGGTATTTAGTGGATCGAGCGTTCGTACCTGCCTGGGATCTAGCCTGAGGCCCTTCCCGTGGCAGTCACGAACGTTGCCCACTCGGCCACCCGCAGCCTAATGTTTCAGAATGCCACAGCACACCTTATATACCCTCCAAGCCAGCTCACGACAGGTGCCTTCTTTCATTGGCTATGCGCTGTTGACGTCAAAAGTAGGAGGTGGTCACAATAATGTGACTCGACTGGGTATAAGCAAACGCCTCTGGCGGCAAAGTTGCAAGTTACGGGTATTCGAAAGTAGAAAATGTGTGCAAAATAATATTCTATAGCAAAATTATGCGATGAAAATAATTTTTTTTAAGATGCTACTTCTGGGAGCAGATGTAACAAGATAAACGTTTTTACTTTAAAAAACCCCTAGCTGGAAAACTGTGCATTTACTTTAAAAAAACCTCTAGCTGGAAAAAAAGGATAACATTCGCAATTTTTACCGTAGAAAATATCCTCCATTACAAAAGGAATCTTATCAATAGGATGCTTAGGAATGTTTATATACGGCAGTTGCAAACAGAAATGCAAATTAACACCACTTAATGTCAGTACGGTGCAACAAAAAAACGCAAGAGTGTCTGCAGAATTTTCCTGCAACCCCGGTGGCGCAGTGGTTTAAGCGATGGCTTTTGATTATTCGTCCGAGATGTGTCCTGGTTCGTATCCCGGTGAGGCATGGATGTTGTGTTTGTCTTAAGGCACTGGCTCACTCCGTTCCCTGGAGTCAGTGGTCCTAAATTAGGGACTGGCGACTGCTTATAGCCCATTGAGTTGCTCACGGTGGTAGTTAAACCCTCAATCGGAAAAAAAGAAATAATAATTTTCCACAAAGTAAATAGTATTTGATGTTGAATTAATATTTCAAGTCTTCCTCTTAGAAGCCGAAATGTCAAGAAACATAAATTATTTATTTATGCTCCCCTGGCGGATAAACGGATAAATTGTGATTTATTGTGAGCGGGAAATACGTATGAAATATTTCCGTAGTGAGAGGCATGTGATCGAAAAGGATGTTATTGCAAGCGGATTTTTAGACCCACACATACGCCTGCAAGTAATTTGCAAAGAGAAATATGCGCTTACGTCCTTTAATAACAAAACTGTGCGTTAAGAAAAGTTAGAAATTATATACAAAATACTTTTAGCCGGAAGCGCTGTCCGAAAAAGAAAGAATTTTTCAAATTGGACTGTAAGCAGGAATATGGGGGGGAGTATACGTGGGGGAGCATACGTTTAAGCCCCTAGTGGAAAAACTGTGCGTTCATGTAAGTAGGAAATATGTAGAATATGTTTTCCATCGTGAGTGGTATCTGACCGAAACATTTTATTTCCAATCGGGTATTTAAGAGTGAAGACACTGCTGCAAATAAAACGGAAATAGAAATATGTACTTACTCCCCCTACCGGCAAAACCATACGTCGCGGAAAAAGTAAGAATTATATGAAAACACTACAAACACCATTCGACATAAAATATTTTTTCAATCGGACTTTTTGCAGTAGATATATCTCGGAAAGTGCAATATACATTTACGCGCCCTTGTTGGAAATCTGTGCTTTATTTGAAACAAACTGTGCGTAAAATCGTCTCTGCTGTAAATGATATCGAATGAAACAAAGAATTATTTCAATAAACAAAACAAGAATTCGGCTCACTTCTTAAACAGCGGATATATTCCTTTCGGGCCCATATTTTTAACCCCGAGTTAATTCGTTCCAGTCGGCTAAAGGGTTAAATCTCATGTTCAGGTTCACTCCTTCCAGTCGCGTTTGGCCCACATTTTAGACAGCGGATATATTAGTTTCGGATGATTTCAATCCATATTTCTAACCCCGAGTTAATTCGTTCTAGTCGTTTAAGGTTTAAATCTCATGTTCAGGTTCACTCCTTCCAGTCACGTTTGGCCCACTTTTTAGACAGTGGGTATATTCTCTTCGGATGATTTCAACCCATATTTCTAACCCCGAGTTAATTCGTTTCAGTCGGTTAAAGGGTTAAATCTGATGTGCAGGTTCACTCGTTCCACCTGCGTTCGGCCCGCTTCTTAGATAGCGGATATATTTATTGTGGTTGACTGCAGCCCATTTTTCTGACAACGTGTTAAATCGTTCCAGTCGGCAAAAGGGTTAAAACCGAACTCATTGTTTCCGCGAATTCGTTAATATCTTTGTTTTTAAAAAGATATTGTACATCATTTCTGGAACACTGCTCTTACATTTATGACTCCCCTTAGATTTCGTACTGAAAATAGTTGCGTACGGTAAAATGGGAATAGCCAAGAAATATGTTTTCTTTCTGAGTTGAAAAATGGTAAGTAGTCATTTTTTTTCTCTTCTTTTCTCTTTTACACATGTTGCCGCCTCTTATTTATTTAACTTTCAATACTGAGTGCTGAAAATTACATAAAGAATGATGTTGTTGTTTTTTAAAGGCTGCTTTTGCTGCAAAAGAATTCAGTTGTATTCCTTAGTTATTACTTTAAGCACCGATTTTGGCTACGAAAACAGAAAGGGAAAATTGATGAAAGGTGGATGCCATGTGCATTTAGAATTTATTTCATTGTTTTGCATCTAGCCTAGAAAGAATCATGTTGCTTCCTCAAATAACTTCTTTTAAAAGACTACGCACGCAGAATAATTCTATCGGACACGACGATATTGGAGAAAAGAGCCGATCATTTTCGTTTCTAGGAGCAACGATGTTCCTAACTTATCACCTTAAGCTTCAGATCCAAACTATTGACTGGAAAACTCTTCATTGAAGGAGTTCAGATTCCAACAGCGTGTATTCAGTGCAATCTGCTCTTAAATATTGAATGAAGAGGCGATCGTTCACCTCACGAGTCAGGTCTTCCAACAGTCTGCAGCTGCGAAGTTACACATTTGCTAAATTTAAACCGTCGCGTTTCATCTGTTTGGCTGTTTAGCGATCCATTAATGAAACTTTGAGATCCATCTAATATATTTATATATATTTTTCTTATTTCCAGGAGCAGAACCGATTTCATGAATTATTTATTTTCACAAAACCTCAAAATTCAAGCTCTGTTCACCGTCTCCGAAATTATATTCCGTTTACCTTTCCTGCAATTTGGATTCAAACACTACAAACGCTTTCTCAAAAATGTTTACGAAATAGCAAATTAAATAATTTGAATTAGTAGCAAATTTCAGAAAAAAAGGTATCAGAATTTCAAGAACAATACATAGAAATATTATTATATATCAGTTTTTACGTATTACTCGCATTTGTAATAACACAGATAGCACCACCAAACAGTCGAAAAAGCTTTTTTCCACTATGAAAAATAATTTTTATAGACTAAAATTTTATACATTTTATTTTTGTAATCTCTTATCTACTTACAATCTACACCCATCCTTCAAGATTAGATTTTGTAGCATTACACCCTAAAATATCTTTGGTTTAACCACTTCTTAGGGCCACAGTTGAAAATTTTTTTTCCTCCGAGTAGCCCCGAAGACATATCATAGCTGTTCTTTACATCCACTGAAAACACTTGTTCGACATTGCTAAGTTTGGATTGTTTCAGAACGAACCTAGGAAATAGCAGCTAAATCTGTTCACTGAGATTTTCTGAACACACTTGGAGCTTGATATTCCGACTTGGATTTAGGTCTTAACCGTGACTCTCTATGAATGTTTACATTTGTGTCAAGGGAGGTTTAGTGGAAGGATTTAAGTTACTGTTGCTATCTTTTAAAGGGATTACAATTCTTGTAAGGAGTTTTATGGCTCATTTTTAGTTTCAGCAGTTCTTCTTTGTATATATAACAGTTCAGGTAGTATTACTGTTTTAGTAAGGAGTTTTATAGTTCATTTTTAATTTCAGTGACTCTTTTTAGCTCGTCTTTTGTAAAAAAAGATCGTGCTCATGTTACCGGTTTGTCCGTCCGTCCGTCTGTACGCACGCTATCTCTGCAACTATTAGTCCGGTTTGAAAAATTCTTTTTGCATTGGGAAGCTTGGAATATGCAAATGAAGTTCCTTTATTTCGTTTTTTTTTTTTTTTTACGATGTACAATTTCACCGCTAGCGGGCGTAAATTCAGATGATGTCGAATTAAAAAAATACGTTTAATTCCACATATTTGCTTCTGAACATCCGATTGAAAAAATTATTTTATCTTTCGATTCCATTTATGTCGAAGACTATTTTAGATATAGTAGTTACTTTTTTTAAATTACGCATAGATTTTCCGCTAGGGGGCGTCAAAGTAAATTACATTTTTCCCGTAAACTCTTCTTCTAAAACTCCGATTTGAAATTTTTTGCTTCAGCAGATGCACCTCGTGATGGAAAATTTTTCTCATGTAATTTCAAATTTTTGGTAAAGAATACTTTAGCCACCAGGGGCGTAAGTGTTAATTTTTGCTTCTGATGTATTTCCAATAAAATCTGAGCTTCTAAAATATCGATTGAAAAAATTCCTTCGTGGACTTATGCCACTTACATCTATAAACCTTTTTGAAATATTTTCATCTTAAAATATTTTACGGTTTCTCCGCCAGGGGGCGTAGATGTATATCTTATTTTTGTCAATATCTCTACTTCTGGGAGTCCGATTTGAAAAAAATCCTTCCTTGCTGGATAGTGTTTTCAGTGTGACACGTTGTTAATATAATTTCAAAATTTTCAAGTAATTCATAGACTTTCCGCTAGGGGGCGTAGAGGTAAAATGTGTTTCCCTCTATATTTCTGCTTCTAAATTTCCGATTTGAAAAATTCTTTCTGAACCGGATACAGCTCCTGATGGCAAATCGTTTGCACATAATTTCTAATTTTTGTAAAGAAAATAGTTTGGCCGCCAGGGGGCGCAAACCTTAATTTCCGCTTCTGATTTATTTGCAGCAAAATATGAGCATTTAAATTCTCGATTGAAAAAAACGTCGTTTGTAGACCGATGGTACTCATGTCGACAAACCTTTTAGAAACCTTTTCTTCTTGAAATAATGTATGGTTTCTCCCCCAGGGGGCGTAGATGTATATCTTATTTTTGTCAATACCTCTACTTCTAGGAGTCCGATTTGAAAAATTCCTTCTTTGTTGGATAGTGTTTCCAGTGTGACATGTTTTCCATATTATTTCAAAATTTCCAAGTAATTCGTAGACTTTCCGCTAGGGGGCGTAAAGGTAGATTGCTTTCCCCCTATATCTCTGCTTCTAAATCTCCGATTTAAAAAATTATTTCTGCACCGGATACAGCTCCTGATGGGAAATTCTTTCCACGTGATTTATAATTTTTGTAAAAAATGGTTTGGCCACCAGGTGGCGTAAGTCTTAATTTCCCCTTCTGATGTATTTGCAGCAAAATATGAGCTTCCAAAATCTCGATTGAAAAAAAAGTCGTTTGTTGACCGATACTACTTATGTCGACAAATGTTTTGGGAACATTTTCTTTTTGAAATAATGCATGGTTTCTACGCCAGGGGACGTAGATGTATATCTTATTTTTATCAATATCTCTACTTCTAGGAGACCGATTTGAAAAATTCCTTCTTTGTTGGATGGTGTTTCCAATGCGAAATGTTTTTCCTATAAATTCAAAATTTTCAAGTAAATCATAGACATTCCGCTAGGGGGCACAAAGGTGAATTGCGTTTTCTGCGTTATTTTTGCTTCCTAAACTCCGATTCGAAAACTTCTTGCTGTATCGCATACAATACCTGATGGAAAATATTTTTCGCATAATTTCTAATGTTTGGTAAAGAATGGTTTGGCCGCCAAGGGGGCATAAGTGTTAATTTCTGCTTGTGATGTATTTGTTCCAAAACCTGGGCTCCTGAAAACTCGACTAAATTTTTTTTTTCTTGGACTGATACCGCTCATATAGAAAAACTTTTTGGAATACTTTCTTCCTTAAATAATGCATGGTTTTCCCAACAGTCACATCTTATTTTTGTCACATCTTATTTTTGTCGATATCTCTGTTTCTAAGAGTCCGATTTGAAAACTCCTTTCTATGTTGAGAGCGTTCCGGTGTGAAATGTTTCTCATATAAATTCGTGTTTTTCTTAACGCACAAGTCTGCAATCATAGGGCGTAAGCTCGCGATTCTGTTTACAGCAATATCTGAGGAATCAAAAACCCGATTGAAAAACTTCTTTCTTCCGTCAGATACTATTGTTTTCCATACCGGTTCCATTGACTTAATAGCTTTGATAAATTTAATTTGCGTCAGAACGGATTCAAAAGACGTGCTTATTACACCCGAAAATTCGGTGTCATCTTTCTTGTTTGTATATTCTACAGTTCAGGTGGAGAAGACAGAATGCATTGAAATTTATAACACAAAATTTTAATGTGGACGTCTGTTGGTTCTTTTTTCGAGATTTTTGGCATTCTCACGAAACCTGAACTGAATTTGTATGCTCAGGGCCTCTGGATGTCTTTCCCTGAAGAGTGGTTCAGAGGTTCTGAGTGTGTATTTATAATAATTTTCTTAACATTATTTTGTCATTTTATGATTTTCTTTACTGTGTTTTTTTTTTTCATCTGGAAGTCATAAGGTCCTAGTTATTTGTTTATGAAAGTTGGTTGCTTGTGTGTTAATATTTCGTCAAAAAAATAGTTGCACCCAGAAGGACGTGTCTGATTGCAATGCTATTCGGGAGGAAGGCAAAGGTTACCAGGAACAATAAGTGATTAAACATTAAGACTGATATGGGCACTATCTATTGAACTACACGCCAATAAGTAGTGTCTCTTGGTATGGCGTCGGCACGCCATGTTTGCTCACACAGCATGTCAGACGTCTCGGCATGGAGTTGTTCCTAATGGTGTCCTGCGATAAGCCATCCCATGCAATTTGAATCTTCTGACGCAGTTCCTGCAGATTGTGCGATATAGGGCTGGAGTGTGGATAGCGCGTCCAATAGCATCCCACACATTTTCAATCGGCGATAGGTATGGCGATACGGCTGGCCATGGCAAAGTGCCAGTGCTTTCAATGCAAGCTCTCGAGACAGCAGCAGTATGCGGACGATCGTTGTCTTGTTGGAAAATGGCACCGGAGTGAGCATTCAGAAAAGATAAGGCCACTGGTTGCAGGACCTCATTAACGTAACTCTGGGCTGTCAAAGTGCCTGTAATAGACATCAAAGGTGAGCTGGCATTTTAGGCAATTGCACTCCACACCATGACACCAGGTGTTCTAGACGTGTGACGCTTGACAACAAACTGTTCATCTTAGCTCTGACCATAATGCCTCTACACACGGATTTGGTGGTCGTCTGCTCCAAGACAAAAGTGGGACTCGTCACTGGAGATCACCCGCTACCATTCTGAGTGGCTCCATGGCAGTCTGACACGACACCATTGCCACGTTAAGCGCAGTCGTCTTAACGGTCTGCGTGCGTGTATTCGTACGTCGTGCAGTAGTCTACTAATGGTGTTGGTAGTAATCGGATGATGCATGGAGGGCACCACTGCTCCCTGAATATCCGCAATCGTGGCTGTTGGGTCACTTCGCGTACGTCGGACAACCAGTCGGTCGTCTCTTTCCGTGATTTGTGTAGGTCTCCCAGACCCTACCTGTCGCTTCTGCGTGCCTTGTTCTATCCCCTGCCGCAAACAGCGTGCTATGGTGATATCCGCACGACCGGTATGGCGCGCAATACGGTGATAAGACCATCCCGCTTCCCGGAGCCTAACGATGCGGCTGCTCTCGAACTCCTTCAACTGCTCGAATTGCTTCCAATCTTTTCTCCAAGACATACTTCACTTTGCAAAGGATTCAACCAACACAACAAAACGAGTCAGAAAGGCAAGCACGCGCAACAGGACGAAATTATATAGCCAGTCAGGCACAGCGCTACGACCCCTCCTTGCTTGCGCCACATGCGCGGCCGAGCGTGATACTTGAATCATTTGCATGTCTCACGATGCCAAATCTACCCACCAAGTTTCATTCCTGTCGGTTGCTTCCTTCTGGGGGCAACTTTTTTTTGCCGATGATTGTATATACACCAAGGAGGCGTTACATTATAAGCACTCCCAGTCTAAAGAAATGAGCGCGCCTGGAGACCGAATGGTGGCGCAGGTGAAGTTCACAGAGCAGTATATACACAATCCAAGGGCCAGCTTTCGGTTAGTAGTGTTCGGAGTCAGAATGGGAAAAGCTGCCAATTTATCGGAGTTTGAAAATGGACAAATTGTGATGCCAAGGCTCCTCGGAACTACGATGGCGGAAACGGCGCGGCTTGTGGGTTGTTCACGTGCCGCTGTGGTGAGTACGTATCAAAAGAGGTGCACGGATGGCCAAACGGAAAACTGTCGTTCAGCCATGTGTCATCCGCAGCTCATTGATGCCAAAGGGGAGCGGAGATTGTCGCGCATTGTTCACAGTGACCGCAGGGCCACAGAGTGACAAATCACCCGTAGCTACAACAGTGATGATCAGGGAAATGTGTCACAGCACATAATTCATCGCACCCTTCTGCGCATGTGCCTGCGTGGCCGAAGCCCCAGTCGAGTTCCCATGCTCACTGCACGACATCGCCAATAATGCATGAAATAGGCCCAAGATCATCGAGATTGGATCGTGGATGATTGGAAGAAAGTTGCATGGTCTGACGAATCAAGATATTTGGTGCATCACGTAGACGGCCGAACGCGGATACGCCGGTTACCAACGGAGACTATCGCCCCTGGATGCATTGTTGGGCGGAAACCGGGCGGTGGCGGTGTTATGCTGTGGGTGATGTTTTTTTTTTGGGACACTTTAGGCCCCAAAATCTAAATAGCACAATCCCTGACAGCTCTCACGTATCTGAACATCGTTGCGGACCAAGTTCACCCATTCATGGTAACTGTGTTCCCTACTGGTGATGGCCATTACCAGCAGGATAATGAGCCATGACACACTGCCAGAATCGTCAAGGAGTTCTTCCAGGAACATGCTGGCGACTTTCTGTTAATGCCCTGGCCTTCAAATTCACCTGACATGAGCCCAATCGAACATTTGGGGTGCGACTCGGAAAAGCGGGTTCTCGCTAAATCACCACCACCCTCGAAATGTATGGGAACTGAAGGACATGCTGTTGATAATAATATGGCACCAGATATCCCAGCATACCTATCGCCACCTCGTTGAATCGATGCCTCGCCGAGTGGCCGCTGTTTTGCGGGCTAAAATGGGTCCTACTGCTTATTAGGTAGGTGGTCCTAATGTAATGGCCCATCAGTGTATATTATATACAAATATATAATAAATGTGTATTATATATTGCACTTGCAGCCCCTTATTATAACTTGAAAGTCAAATGCGGCCCCCATGCGTTTGCCAACTCCTGGTGTAAATTATGGCAATTGCAAAAAAAAAAACCCATGATAAGTGACAAAAAAACAAAAGGTCAAAACTGTTCGACCGAAAGCATGTGTAAAAATTTAGAATGCCTGTGCGACGTCATCGGGAATCTTACCTTCACAAGCATACCTTTGCCAGAAGCTTCATCATAAGATTACGTACGGCTGGTTGGTCCCTGCGTCGCATCAAGGCAGAAACTTATCGGGATGCAACAAATGTCGGCCAAAAGTAGCGACAGTCGTTGGAGGAAAGTAACGTGCATCGCTGTAATGAAGCTGCTGCTAAAGGTCGAACGTCAAAACGCCTCGATCACCGCATTCAAAGTCAAACCTTAGCAGCCCCACAATCCACACTGGACGACGTTCGACGAGGTGTATAGTGAGCTATAGACATTCCCGTATAGATACACTGTGAATGAATGGCTGAGGCACGTTTGCGCTCTCTCCAGCCATTGTAATGGCTTTACTCACTACAGAATATCGTCGCGTAAGGGTGTAGAAGTCCACTGGCGCACCCACGGATGGAAAGATGATGGCTTTGTGGGTTAGGTTCCCCCAAACCTCAAAGAGATTACGAACGACGTACGTCAACACTTTTTATCTATCTATCTACCTAATCAATACACTAGGATGCACTTTGGGACGAAAACAAGCCTATGGAGGAAGTGTAATGCTTTGGGTAATGTTATGCTGGGAAGCCCTGAGTCCAGACATTCATGTGCAGAAAACTATGACGTCTACCACCTACCTAAACATCACTGCAGACCAGGTACATCCTTTCATAGCAATGGTATTCCGCTCTAGTAGGGCTTTCTTTCAGAAGGATAATGCACCATGCCACAGCTAGAATTGTTTGAGAAAAGTTTGCCAGGAGCATGAGGAAGATTTCCAGGTATTGACTTGGCCTTCAAATTCCTCAGATATCAATCCAATCGAGCATCTGTGGTTTATGTTGGAACCGCAAATCCTATCTGCGGCGGCTCAACCACGTAATTTACAATAGTTTAAGGATCTGCTGGTTACATATTGGTACCAGATACTACAAGACAACACCTTTAAAAATCTTGTAGCGTCCCTGCTTTGCCGAGTAAGATCTATTTTGGCGGCGCATGAAGACCAACGTCATATTAAGCAGGTGGTCATAATGTTTTCGCTCTTCGGTGTGGTTAATCAGCTAAAATACAAGCTATTTAAAGCATAAAACCCTATACGTGTAAATCTATATATTTAAAACACAAGGCCGTTTCTTTCTACAATCCGCCAGCGCCACCCCCTGGAGCGATTTTTATGATTTTCTTTTGAATGAAAGCTACCGACCCACAGATTTGTCATTGCTATTTTTTATTATCAAATGCAATTTCTTTAAGTTACCATGGGATTTTCTTTGTACAATCTACCGTTCGTTATTCTGGCGTTTGTTCTAGCTTCAGTACTTGTAGCACTACCTGCCTTTCTGCGGTAGTCGGACTTGGAACAAAGCTCTCCTCTATCAACTACGTATTGGTAATCGAAGTTCAAAGTCAAACAGAACAGCGGCACCTTGGACTTTGCTTTCTATGTGAATGCGTTTAAGCTTACTCTTAGTAAAGAGTTGTTTTGGCTTGTCATGGAACGCCATGTTAGGGCATTGCTTCAATTTAGGTTTGCAAGTAATATCAGTGGCATGCATTGGAATTGCAAACAGGTTTTGCCTGCAGTTCCACATGCCTCAAGACAAGCACTATTCAAAAGTGCATTAAGTTTTCTCCTCTGTGGTCAGAATGTAAGGTATTTAAATTTCTTAAAAACATGCGAGCAAGAGAGAGGAATTAGAATTTTCTGAATTTCTGCTGAAAATTGGAGATCGAGATTATCCTTCCGTAAATCAAGAATCATCAGAGGTATCAGCTATTGTTGAACTACCATCCACTATAATTGCAAAAGGAGACATTGTTTCAGAAATTTATGGGAAAGAATTTGCGTCACCAAATGATGTTTAAATTTTTTTTTAATTTGGAATTCTTGCCCCCAAAAATGAACACTGTGATGAAAACAATTCTAAAGTCATAGACCTCATACCCAGAACATAAAGAATATCATCATCATCATTTTCATCCATTATCAGTCCACTGCTGGACTAAGGTTTCTCCAAGCCTCTTCCACAACGATCTGTCTTGTGCCAGTCTCCTCCATGTTACTCCCGCATACTTTCGAATTTCATCCACCCATCTCCCATGTGGTCTTCTTCTGGGTCTTTTCCTGTCCCTTGGAATTCAATCTAAAATTTCGACTGTCCATCGATGGTCTGTCCTTCTGGCAGTATGTCCAGCCCATTGCCATTTCAGGGAATTTACTCTGATCATGATGTCTTCCACTCTTGTCATTTTCCGAATCCACGAGTTCCTCTTCTTATTTCTCCTGGTTACACCAAGCATGCACCTCTCCATGCTGCTTTGAGTTGTCTGCAGCCTTTGTATGTCTCTTTTAGTTCAGGTCCACGTCTCTGCACCATACGTAAGCACTGGAAGGATGCATTGATCTAACACTTTTCTTTTAAGACATAATGGCATGCTGCTCTTGAAAATTATGCTATTTCTTCCAAAAGCTCTCCAGGAAAGTTTTATAAGCCGGTTAATTTCTCCATCAATGTGACCCTCACTTGATATTTGCTGTCCAAGATAAATGTAGGTATTGGTTATCTCCAGCTTTTCTCCATCAATCGATTAATCTTCATTTCTTGTAAAAGCATTATACATCACTTTTGTCTTCTGAAAGTAAATTTTTAATCCATCAAGAATATATCTCAGTGTAAATAATTTAATAATGGAAGATGGAAATGATGTTCTTCAATTTCCAGTGGAATTCCTAAATTGTTTAGAATTAAGTGCATGGTTTGGCTCCACATATTCTTACATTAAAAACTGGAGCAGTTATGATGTTATTAACAAATTTAAATGTTTCCCATGGGCTATTAAATGGGAAAAGATTAATTGTCGGAAGCATATATGAAAATTGTTTAGACCTGGAAATTATTACTGACGAAATCGCGTAGGTCAGAGAGTTTTGATTCCTGGAATCGACTGTAACTCGATCCGACATAACTCTTCCGTTTTCTTTTAAAAGACGTCAATTTCCCATTCGCCTTGCTTTTTGTATGATCATCAACAAAGCGCAAGGACAAACTTTACGTCGTGCTGGTATTTATTTACCGCAGCCTGTATTTAGCCATGGGCAATTGTACGTAGCGATGCCCCTAGTGCGATCGTTCTACGATTTGAAAGTTCAAATAGTGCCAAAAGGTCATAGGATTATGAATGTAGTATTTAAGTAGGTGCTTTGATATGTAGGTATATTTTCAAGATATTGAAGTAGGGAACCTCTTTTGACATAATGACACTGTGATGTGCCTGCCCAGCAGGACGCACACGACATAAAGACAGATAGCAGTCAGAACGAACGTCCGCGTAGCTCAATTGGTAGAGCGACTTATTCCGGAATGAGGGGACCCGGGATCGAGCCCGGGCGTGGACAAAAATGAAAGAGAAATTTACTTCGTTGTAACACCAAAAGAAATATTGTTAAAACCAAACTGGCAAAATAAAACACATTTCTAACCCCGTTGTGTAGTTATCTAGACACGATATCATTTCGTGGCACTGAAAGAATGCCTCAATACTCCAATGTAAGCCCTTCAACGACGGGTAAGCACATGGTTATATAATAATGAGGAACGTCATCGTTAAATTCGTATGCGAGTAGTTCGAAAAATTAACAAGTTAGTAAAATCATGCAATGCATTGATTATGACACGCTTTCCAACATACCAGAAATCATAGGAAAATGCCTTGGTTTTGAGAGGACTAAACTATGGTAACGTTTTGAGGTTCACATATATCAAAATTAAATCTTTGTGGCCGTGTTACCTATTTCTATTATCAAGATCTGCCACACATAAGCCGTTTTATAATTAAAAATCCCATCTAAATCGGGCAATTTTCACCGAAGATATCTTGCAAAAATAATGGCTAACGAATCTCACGCACGCGCACTGCCCGCAATTGCTGACAAAAAACGTTTTTTATCGGAACTACTCCCAAAGTCGTTACGGAACAACGTATTGTATTTCGTCGCATTTTACGTGTTATGGCGCATAAGGGCGATGGAATTAATACCGCTCCTATGTCCTGACCTTTGACTCTATTTCGTCCATTTTCAATAGGGTTTGTCCCCAGGTTGACCCCTACTACATACTAAAATTTCATCGAAATCGGACCATTTTTGCGCTTTATCGTGCGAACAGACAGACGGACAAAGATGGAGCTTACACGCTTCTTCAGCCTACGGTTGGAAAGTGTAAAAGATTAATGGGATTACGAGGATTTTGTTGTTGGTGACCCATCTTATACACTGCCCATTAATAATTCAACCGCCTATTATAGTTATGCATTCTATTACGATTCGTGTTATATGACAAGAACAAATTTCAGTCACAGCTTTTTCAACCGCGCATGGCACGGGTTACGGACTAGTCAATTCTTTTTTCTGTTTGAAGTTTAACGACCACCGTGAGCAACTCAATGGGCTGCAAGCAGTCGCCCGTCTCTAATTAGAGTCATTGGTTCCAGGGAATGGAGAGAGCCAGTGCCGTAAGACAAACACAAAATTCATGCCTCAACGGGATTCGAACCCGGACACCTTTTAGACGAATGATCAGAGGCCATCGTTTAGACCACTGCGCCATGGGCGCGGCGATTAGTCACCTGTTTGATTTCCGTACATTCAGCTTTCTTGCACAGTTTCAGGAAAGCATTTGGTACAAAAAAGGAGAGCACTGAGGCACTGAATGTTCTTCAAATTACCTTTAGGTTTCAGACTATTGTGAAAGACATGTTCATTATACTGAAGAATTCAATAACACCTTTATTGTTGCAATTGCACGATCATGTGTTGAAAAGGAAATGCATTCGTCATGGGTTTTTTTTCAATTAATTTTTCGGGCATCCAGATGAAAACGTGTTAATATTTCAGCAGTGACGTAACGAAAACAAGAAAGCGTCTGGCTACAGAGTGTTTGCCCTGTGTTATGAAAACAAACTGTTAACACTTTTCTTTATTACGCTGCTAACAGCCGGCCATGTAGAAAAAAAAAGTTTTTAAATTACATGGGGACCTTAATTTCCATTTTCATTTCCTCCAATCTCTATACAGTCGATTTCAATCATTTTCAACGAGTTTCTTCCTTGCTGTTGTGAAAAATACACGCTTAAATTTCTGGGGAAATGGACGTACCTTACTCTAGTTATTATGCGAATCGTTAGAAACAAACCGGGAGAGGAATGTACAAATAAATACGTCATCAGCTGTTTTCCAACCGAGCTATGAAATAAAGGGGAGGGGTTGGGGGCTTCAGTTGAAGAAGCGGAATGTGGAAAAAAGAACAAAAACATTTTCTGCGGAACTTTGCCTGAAAAGCTTGATATCCAGTATTTCTGCTTTTCAGTAAATGCCTGCGGCATTTGTGGGAGTTCTGACAAGCTATATCAGATTGTTTAACTTATCTCCAGCATGTTTCTTTGCGCAGGACTGTCGTTTAAAATATAAAAATAAATGCTCCTTTTCGGTAATATATTATGAGAGTTGTTCTAATAAAACGTGCTGGCTGTTTACTTGGCTTGTTAAGTCAAATAAAAATGGCAGCAAGATGGAAAATCCATGGTTCTACGTCAATTCGTCGCGTGCGTCAATTCGTCGACTGCGTCAATTCGTCGACTGCGACGATTCGTCGCGCGTCAATTCGTCGCCTACGTCAATTCGTCGTGCGTCAATTCGTCGTGCGTCAATTCGTCGACTGCGTCAATTCGTCGCGCGTTAATTCGTCGCGCGTCAATTCGTCGACTGCGTCAATTCGTCGCGGACAAATTCGTCGACTACGTCAATTCGTCGACTACGTCAATTCGTCGACTACGTCAATTCGTCGCGTTTACAGATTTTGGTTACATACAAAACGAATTCAGGAAAACGTACGATTTCGAACGTCTAGCTCCCTGATCAAATTTATAAAATTTGGACACGCAGACAGGATAGGAATATTACGTTTTTCTTTGGCACTAAAAATATTAGACGGTAAACGGTTTTTGGAACGGGGCAGGGCCCGGTTGGTCAGAGCCCCCATATACAAAATTTTCGTAAAATCTACAGTTTTCAATTCAGAACCACCAAATCTGGTATACTATCTCGTGGTATTCTAACTTAGACTGTAGACGGTTTTGGGAAGCGGTTGCAGAGAGGAGGGGGGGGTTACAGCCCCCCTACAGAATTGCCGTAAGATATAGTTTTCAATTTAGAACTACCAAATTTGGTATATTATCTCAGGGTACTCTAACTTAGACGGTTTTTGGAAAGGGTCAGGGGCCCGGTTGGTCAGAGCACATCAGTTTTCAATTCAGAACCACCAAATCAGGTATCCTATCTCATAGTACTCTAACTTAGACGGTTGTCTGTTTTTGGAACGGGTCAAGGCCCGGGGAGTCAGAGCCCCCCTCCCCCCATACATACAAAGTTTTCGTAAAATCTAGTTTTCATTTCAGAACCATCAAATTTGGTATCATGAAACTAACTTAGACGCTAGACGGTTTTTGGAAGGGGTTGGAGCCCGCGGGGTCGGACCCCCCCCATACATACAAAATTTTCGTAAAATCTAGTTTTCATTTCAGAACCATCAAATTTGGTATCATGAAACTCTAACTTAGACGCTAGACGGTTTTTGGAAGGGGTTGGAGCCCGCGGGGTCGGACCCCCCCCCTCTCATAAAAAATTTCGTAAAATCTACAGTTTTCATCTTAGAACCACCAAATTTGGTATACTATCTTATGGTACTCTAACTTATACGCTAGACGGTTTTTGAAAGGGGTTGGAGCCCGGGGGTCAGACCCCCGAATACAAACTTTTTCCTAAAATCTACAGTTTTCAATTTAGAACCACCAAATTTGGTATACTATCTCATGGTACTCTAACTTAGACGCTAGACGGTTTTTGAAAGGGGTTGGAGCCCGAGGTCACCCCCCCCCCCCCCCGAAAAAAACTTTTTCGTAAAATCTACAGTTTTCAATTTAGAACCACCAAATTTGGTATACTATCTCATGGTACTCTAACTTAGACGCTAGACGGTTTTTGAAAGGGGTTGGAGCCCGCGGGGTCGCCCCCCCCTCATAAGAATTTCGTAAAATCTACAGTTTTCATCTTAGAACCACCAAATTTGGTATACTATCTTATGGTACTCTAACTTAGACTGCAGACCGTTTTTGGAACGGGTCAAGGCCCGGGGGTCAGAGCCCCCACATACAAAATTTTCTTAAAAACTACAGTTTTCAATTCAGAACCACCTAATCTGGTATACTATCTCATGGTACTCTAACTTAGACGCCAGACGGTTTTTGGAAGGGGTTGGAGCCGGGGGTCAGACTCCCCCGAATAAAAACTTTTTCGTAAAATCTGCAGTTTTCAATTTAGAACCACCAAATTTGGTATACTATGTCATGGTACTCTAACTTAGACGCTAGACGGTTTTTGGAAGGGGTTGGAGCCCGGGGGTCAGACACCCCCCGAATAAATTTGTTTTGTAAAATCTACAGTTTTCAATTTAGAACCACCAACTTTGGTATACTATCTCATGGTACTCTAACTTAGACAGTAGACCGTTTTTGGAACGGATCAAGGCCCGAGGGGTCAGAGCCCCCACATACAAAATTTTCTTAAAAACTGCAGTTTTCAATTCAGAACCACCAAATCTGGCATACTATCGCATGGTACTCTAACTTAGACGCTCGACGATTTTTTGAAGGGGTTGCAGCCCGGGGGTAAGGGCCCCCCTCATAAAAATTCGCAAAATCTACAGTTTTCAATTTAGAACCACCAAGTTTGGTATACTATCTCATGGTACTCTAACTTAGACGCTAGACGGTTTTTGGAAGGGGTTGGAGCCCGCGGGGTCGGAGCCCCCCCCCCCCCCATTAAAAATTTCGTAAAATCGACAGTTTTCATCTTAGAACCACCAAATTTGGTATACTATCTTATGGTACTCTAACTTAGACAGCAGACCGTTTTTGGAACGGGTCAAGACCCGGGGGTGAGAGCCCCCCCCCCCCCCCCCCCCACATACAAAATTTTCTTAAAAACTACAGTTTTCAATTCAGAACCACCTAATCTGGTATACTATCTCATGGTACTCTAACTTAGACGCTAGACGGTTTTTGGAAGGGGTTGGAGCCCGGGGGTCAGACCCCCCGAATAAACAGTTTTTCGTAAAATCTACAGTTTTCAATTTAGAACCACCAAATTTGGCATACTATCTCATGGTACTCTAACTTAGACGCTAGACGATTTTTGGAAGGGGCTGGAACCCCGGGGTGAGAGCCCCTCCCCCTCCTCATAAAAATTTCGTAAAATCTACAGTTTTCAATTTAGGACAACCAGATTTGGTATACTACTTATGGTTATCTAACTTAGACGGTAGACGGTTTTTGGAAGGGGTCGGGGCCCGGGTCAAGGTAGCCCCATGCAAAATTTTCGTAAAAAGTTCCGTTTTTTACTCTTAAGAATACAATATTTACGTTCTAAGGCGCTCTTTGGCCCTTTGAGGGCCTTGCACCATAAACCATCAACCAACCAACCAACTAACTAACCTACGGTCTAAGTTAGGGACTGTAGATAACAATAAAGTGCAAAAATATGCGTTTAATGGTGTATTAAAAACACAAATCTATATAGTTTAGCTTTCACTATCAACGAACGGCTTATCAGAAAGAAATATAATGTAATGTAAACAGAGAGTTCCAGATATTCAAAATTCAAAACGGTAAGAAAAAGATGATCAATGCCAATGTGAAGTCGTATGCATGCGACATCACATAGGTACATTGCATTTCTGTGTCGCGGGATTCACAGAAGCACACGCCAGATGTACGGCAGTTCTATAGATGTCTCCTAGAAGGTAAGTATTCCCATTCCTTTGATGATCAATGCCAATGTGAAGTCGTATGCATGCGACATCACATAGGTACATTGCATTTCTGTGTCGCGGGATTCACAGAAGCACACGCCAGATGTACGGCAGTTCTATAGATGTCTCCTAGAAGGTAAGTATTCCCATTCCTTTTTCTTTCTTTTTTTGTTTCGCAAAATTAAATTAACTAAATCAAAAAATTTAAAATAAGTTTACTGGAAAATTGCAGGAATATCTTTTTCATTCATTAACTTTCACCCGCTGAACTTGGTGATTCCACAAATAGTAATATGTACCTGGCAAATAACTGGTATCCCTGCTAGTACAAATTATATTAATGATTTATTTGCGTCCAGTTCAATCTAGTAAGTCCATAAGAGCGTTAGGGGCCGTATGAAAAATACATTTCAACGTGTGCCGCTACGGCGGCGGAGTGATCTGGGCGCTGGCTTCTGACCACTTGTCGAGAAGGATCCTGGTTCAAATCCCGGTGAATCATGGACGTTGTGCTTGACTTCTGGCACTGGCTGTCCCCCTTCCCAGGAACCAGTGGCCCAAAATTGGGAATGTCAGACTGCTTATAGCCCACTGAATTGATCACGGTGGTCGTTAACCCCCCCCCCAAGATTGCGACGTGTCCATTGCTATTTGTTGTGGACCGTACAAAAAGTATGTTTTTGATATCAAGGTGTCCACTTCCATGTAGGCTGGCCATAAAATGTTAGGAGACCGTACAAAATTGCACTTTTGTTTTCACCTTGTCAGCGCTTCGGTATATGGTTGAAGTATACGTATATATAGTTGGGCCATTTCAGCACGTAGTTTGGTTTATATAGAAAATCAAGATAATGTTACATTTTTACTCAGCTACAACACATTAATCCCGAAGGCTATTTGTTGAAATCTTTAATCCGCCGTGCTCATATTCACAACGTTAACATAACATGTCAAGTTATTAATGTTGCAGTTTTACCCTGTCACAAAACTTTAGTTACAAGACCTTAGGCGTAAACTTTTTTAGGAATTTTTAGTCCGACGTATTCATAAGGTTTCGATAACATGCCAAGGTTATGGCACTGCGTTTTGACTGAGGCACAAAAATTAATAAACAGGCCTTAAGCCCTTTTATCAGTTTTCAATCAACCGTGCTCATATACATAAAATTTTCAGAGAAAGTCAAGTTTACTGTGTTGCGCATTTACTCGAGTACAAAACTATAAACAGCCATTAACTTTCACCCGCTGAACTTGGTGATTCCTCAATTCATCCATTAACAAGTCTTTTAAGTGATTGTATGCTATGGTCATATTGATAATGTTTGATGACAAGTCAGGTTAATGATGTTGCACTTATTAAAGACTTAAAAAGGTGTAGAGGCTAGTAATTATTATTTGAAGTCTAAATAAAAGCTCATTTTTAACATGACTCGTCATGAAATCCTTGTGAATATGGCATTTATTTTATTTTGTACATTTTACAAAGCGTATGCACTTTTTTTTTTTGGCATTTGTTTTAATTTTGTGTTGTACTTGTTACATAGCGTTTCGCATTTTTGCAATGCTTGTGACTTGTGATTGCATTTTGAATTTTTATTTGTTTCACATTTTGGATTGCATTTTGAATTTTTATATGTTTCACATTTTGGATTACTTTTTGACATTTTATGTTTTTGACATGCTATTTTGAAAATTTTGTCTTTTTTAATTTTGCGTTGGTTTTACATTCTTGCATCTTCGGCGGAATTACATTCTTGAAAAATTCAAATACAAGTTAGTAAAAGGTATAATTTAATTAGTGAGAAATACCAGCACATTTTAGTAAAGGGTAGAATTATATGAAATTCCTCTTAAAATGTCCAGCATGTTAACATTGTCTCTGTGCACCAAAGAAGTTCGAATTCCTTTTTATCTTGCCAGCGTTTCTCTTCTGGGTGGATTTGTTGGAATCTGTGCTATCACTCTTTCGATTTTAGCCATAGTTGTTCTCTGCTCTTTTGCAATTTCACTGATTATTTCGTACAGTCACAGTTTTTTCTCTCCCAGAATTGTATTCCAGCGTCTGTCTAATCTTTCAAGTTCGTTTTGTGTTCTGGGAAAGCCAAATAAATTGTTTTCACTAACTGACCAAATTGTTGGCGGGAACAGCGGAGGGTTTCTGCTTGGATTGTTTCTTCTGCTTCCACAAAATTTTCCAAGAACATAATTTTCCTCAAACCACTGAACTACAGAATCTGCATATTCTAGTAAAATTGATTTCACAAAATGAAATGCCCAAAACATTAAAAAAACTGCAACCACACGAAACAAAATACCCAAAACATGGTAAGAAATTCTGTTGAAAGCACAATGAAGGTATACGATAGGAGAAATATATGTTTTTAAAACTTAATACAAGTGTCAAAACTGAAATAAAAAGAAAGAAAAAGAAATATTCCAAATTTCATTGTTACTTTAGATATTTTGACCTGTTGACATTTCGTAAATTGTACTTGCACTCGGTCAAAAAATATTACTTACAAGGACTCTTTAGTAACTTTTAATCGCTGTGGTCGTATTTATAAGGTTTGCATAACAAATCAAGTTAATAATGTTGCGCTTTCACTTAGGCACCAAATGCTAATTATTGGCCGCTAGGCCTAGGCCTTTTAAATAATTTTTGATAAGCGTAACACTCTTAAATTGATTTGTCATGCAAACCTCATATAATCACAGCATTATAAAAATTACTGTAAATGCATATGCCGAGGTCTCGGGCGTAGCTATTAATGCTTTGTGCTCGAGTAACATTTAAACAGAATTCATTTTATTTTCTATGAAAACTACATAAATATCAGCTCGGAGGACTGAAAACTATCAAAAATATCTAGGCCTAGGGTCTGCTTAATAGTTCCAACCTCAGAAAAGCGCATTGCAAAAATCTTGGACTTCTATGAAAACATTATGAAAATTATCACGGCACACTGAAAATTGCTAAACAGGCCCAGTCCTAGGGTTTTCTAATTATTGTTTTGTACCTGACTAAAAGTGTAACATTATCTTTAGTTCTTACTAGCAGGGGTACCCGGTATTTCCCAGGTAAATATTACTATTTCTAAAATCACCAAGTTCAGCGGGTGAAAGTTAATGAATGAAAAAGCTATTTCCGTAAATTTCCAGGAAACTTATTTTAAATATTTTGATTTAGTTAATTTAATTATACGAAGCAAAAAAGAATTTACATTATTTACAGTACATTGTATTTCTGCCTGATAAGGCAAACGTTGGTGGTGAAAGCTAACGTTTATTAATTTGTGTTTTTAATACATCATGAACCGGATATTTTTTCACTTTATTGTTATCTACGGCCTCTAACCTAGACCGTAGGTGCGGTAATGGAGTGCTGTATTGGGATGCAGTTCTTAAGAGTAAAAATTGTAATTTTTACGAAAATTTTGAATGGGCCCCCTTCACACCGGGCACCGACCCTTTCCGTCTGCGGTCTAAGTTACAATACAATGAGGGAGTGTACTAAATTTGGTCGTTCTAAATTCGAAACTGTAGGTTTTACAAAAATTGGCATGGGGGGAGGGCTCTGAACCCCTGTCTCCAACCGTTTCCAAAAATCGCCTGCATTCTCAGTTAGAGTACCATGACATAGTATACCAAATTTGGTGGTTTTAAATTGAAAACTGTAGATTTTACGAAAAATTTTTATGGGGAGGGCTCTGACCCCGTGCCTGACCCGTTCCCAAAACCGTCTACCATCTAAGTTAGAGTACCATGAGATAGTATACCAAATTTGGTTGTTCCAAATTGAAAACTGTAGATTTTACGAAAATTTTGTATGGGGGGAACGATCTAACCCCGGGCCCCAACCCGTTCCGAAAATCGTCTACGGTCTAAGTTAGAGTACCATGATATGGTATAGCAAATTTGGTGGTTCTAAATTGAAAACTATAGATTTAAAGAAATTCTATATGGGGGGGGGGAGCTCTGAACCCCGGGCTCCGACCTTTCCAAAAAACCATCTACCGTCTAAGTTAGAGAACCATGAGATAATATACCAAATTTGGTCGTTCTAAATTGAAAACTAGTTTTTACGAAAAAATTTTATGGGGGGGGGGCTCTTACCCCGTGCCCGACCCGTTCCAAAAACCCTCTACCGTCTAAGTCAGAGTACCATAAGATAGTATACCAAATTTGGTGGTACTAAGTTGAAAACGGTATATTTTACGAAAATTCTTTGGGGGGAGGGGGTGCTCTTACCGCCCGGGCCCCGATCCGTTCCAAAAACCGTCTCCCGTCTAAGTTACAGTTTCATGATACCAAATTTGGTGGTTCTAATGTGAAAACTATAGATTTTACGAAAATTTTGTATGTGGGGGCTCTTACCCCTCGCGCCTTGACTTATTCCAAAAACCGTCTAGCGTCTAAGTTAGAGTACCATGAGATAGTATACCAAATTTGGTGGTTCTAAATTGAAAACTGTAGATTTTAGGAAAAAGTTTTTATTCGGGGGGTCTGACCCCCGGGCTCCAACCCCTTCCAAAAACCATCTAGCGTCTAAGTTAGAGTACCATAAGATATTGTATACCAGATTAAGTGGTTCTGAATTGAAAACTGTAGTTTTTAAGAAAATTTTGTATGTGGGGGCTCTGACCCCCGGGCCTTGACCCCCCGGGCCTTGACCCGTTCCAAAAACGGTCTGCCGACTAAGTTAGAGTACCATAAGATAGTATACCAAATTTGGTGGTTCTACGATGAAAACTGTAGATTTTACGAATTTTTTTATGAGAGGGGGGGGGGGCTCCGACCCCGTGGGCTCCAACCCCTTCCAAAAACCGTCTAGCGTCTAATTTAGAGTTTCATGATACCAAATTTGATGGTTCTGAAATGAAAACTAGATTTTACGAAAATTTTGTATGTGGGGGGCTCTGACCCCCGGGCCTTGACCTGTTCCAAAAACGGTCTGCCGTCTAAGTTAGAGTACCATAAGATAGTATACCAAATTTGGTGGTTCTAAGATGAAAACTGTAGATTTTACGAAATTTTTATATAAGGGGGGCGACCCCGCGGGCTCCAACCCTTCCAAAAACCGTCTAGCGTCTAAGTTAGAGTACCATGAGATAGTATACCAAATTTGGTGGTTCTAAATTGAAAACTGTAGATTTTACGAAAAAGTTTTTATTCGGGGGAGTCTGACCCCCGGCTCCAACCCCTTCCAAAAACCGTCTAGCGTCTAAGTTAGAGTACCATGAGATAGTATACCAAATTTGGTGGTTCTAAATTGAAAACTGTAGATTTTAGGAAAAAAATTTTATTCGGGGTGGTCTGACCCCCGGGCTCCAACCCCTTCCAAAAACCGTCTAGCGTCTAAGTTAGAGTACAATGAGATAGTATACCAGATTAGGTGGTTCTGAATCGAAAACTGTAGTTTTTAAGAAAATTTTGCATGCGGGGGCTCTGACCCCCCCCCCCGGGCCTTGACCCCTTCCAAAAATGGTCTGCCGTCTAAGTTAGAGTACCATAAGATAGTATACCAAATTTGGTGGTTCTAAGATGAAAACTGTAGATTTTACGAAATTTTTATGAGGGGGGGCCGACCCCGCGGGCTCCAACCCCTTTCAAAAACCGTCTAGCGTCTAAGTTAGAGTACCATGAGATAGTATACCAAATTTGGTGGTTCTAAATTGAAAACTGTAGATTTTAGGAAAAAAATTTTATTCGGGGGGGTCTGACCCCCCGGGCTCCAACCCCTTCCAAAAACCGTCTAGCGTCTAAGTTAGAGTACCATGAGATAGTATACCAGATTAGGTGGTTCTGAATCGAAAACTGTAGTTTTTAAGAAAATTTTGTATGCGGGGGCTCTGACCCCCGGGCCTTGACCCGTTCCAAAAACGGTCTGCAGTCTAAGTTAGAGTACCATAAGATAGTATACCAAATTTGGTGGTTCTAAGATGAAAACTGTAGATTTTACGAAATTTTTATGAGGGGGGGCCGACCCCGCGGGCTCCAACCCCTTTCAAAAACCGTCTAGCGTCTAAGTTAGAGTACCATGAGATAGTATACCAAATTTGGTGGTTCTAAATTGAAAACTGTAGATTTTACGAAAAAGTTTTTTTTCGGGGGGTCTGACCCCCGGGCTCCAACCCCTTTCAAAAACCGTCTAGCGTCTAAGTTAGAGTACCATAAGATAGTATACCAAATTTGGTGGTTCTAAGATGAAAACTGTAGATTTTACGAAATTTTTTATGAGAGGGGGTCCGACCCAGCGGGCTCCAACCCCTTCCAAAAACCGTCTAGCGTCTAAGTTAGAGTTTCATGATACCAAATTTGATGGTTCTGAAATGAAAACTAGATTTTACGAAAATTTTGTATGTATGGGGGGAGGGGGGCTACGACTCCCCGGGCCTTGACCCGTTCCAAAAATCGACAACCGTCTAAGTTAGAGTACTATGAGATAGGATACCTGATTTGGTGGTTCTGAATTGAAAACTGTAGTGTGGGGGGCTCTGACCAACCGGGCCCCTGACCCGTTCCAAAAACCGTCTACCGTCTAAGTTAGAGCGCTATGAGATAATATACCAAATTTGGTAGTTCTAAATTGAAAACTATATCTTACGGCAATTCTGTAGGGGGCTGTAACCCCCCCCCTCCTCTCTGCAACCGCTTCCCAAAACCGTCTACAGTCTAAGTTAGAATACCACGAGATAGTATACCAGATTTGGTGGTTCTGAATTGAAAACTGTAGATTTTACGAAAATTTTGTATATGGGGGGCTCTGACCAACCGGGCCCTGCCCCGTTCCAAAAACCGTTTACCGTCTAATATTTTTAGTGCCAAAGAAAAACGTAATATTCCTATCCTGTCTGCGTGTCCAAATTTTATAAATTTGATCAGGGAGCTAGACGTTCGAAATCGTACGTTTTCCTGAATTCGTTTTGTATGTAACCAAAATCTGTAAACGCGACGAATTGACGTAGTCGACGAATTTGTCCGCGACGAATTGACGCGCGACGAATCGTCGTGGTCGACGAATTAACGCGCGACGAATTGACGCGCGACGAATTGACGCATGCGACGAATTGACGCGCGACGAATTGTCGTAGTCGACGAATTGACGCGCGACGAATTGACGCAGGCGACGAATTGACGTAGTCGACGAATTGACGCACGCGACGAATTGTCGGGACACCAAAATCCATCTTAGTCCCTTTATCTCACTTCAGAATACAGTTTTATATGGGATTCATATCAGCGGAGTTCGGAGGACAGTCGATATTGTTACACGGCACTAGCAGTGTTCCTGCCTAGTCTGCCGGTAACGGTGCTTGAGACCTGAAGTACAATTTAGTTGGCCACGGCACCAGGTGAGAATCTCAGGTGCACTGCTGCACTCAAAGATTCACACCAGAACATAAAAAATGAAAAGTTGAAGAATGACCCGAAGCATAAGGCTTGGGTGAATCCACCTTGTGAACAAAATAACAACAACAAATAAACAATAAAATAATCTAAAAAAAATGATACTTTGGGATCAGAGTTGTGATGAGGTTCACCCGCAATCACCAATTCGTGACTGAGTGTAGTGGTCCGGATCTTACTCCGGTACATTCAATCCCCAACCAGCCAGTACAACACTCACTTTCGCAAATAACACATGATTCTCAAATACACAACACAACATTTAATAACGTTCTGCGAGATTTAAACAGATCCGGCGCTCTCTAGGCGCATAGACAATTGCCCCTCATATGTGGGCAGCATACGGTGTCACACTTTACTGTCGGATAACGCAGCCGACTGAGTCTCCACCGGACTATCTGAACAAGAGATACTACTCGTTTACACACTAAATAGAGCTGCAGGTGATATTCATATACAATTGCTTAGAGAATGAAAAAAAATTATATGCAAACGATCACATTAAAAATACTCGCGACACAAAATACACAAGCACGTTAATTTGCGGTATAAGATTATAGGTGCGAAATACTGCCAAAGTTAATTAACTAAATCTAATAAGCATGCACATGCAGAACCCTGCCCCGCTGACGTTGGTCCTGAACCAAAGTTAAAAGAAACTGTCCCGCCCAGCGGAATTTGTGGCCACACCCTCTCCCTTATTCATGTAAAAAAAGTAATCAGGAAATGGGCCCTGTAAGAAATTGAAATCTGTATGTGCAGGTATTTCCTCTGAGGTTCAGTCACTCAGCATTACTGCATCTATGTCCATGCAGCTTTGGGTGTCGGGATGGCACAAGTTCGCAGATGTGCGAAGAAAGAAAAAGGAAATATTCATCTACTTACAGTTACGTGACTTTGCTGTGCAAATCCGTTGTGCATCACATAATATCACACGACAAAAAAACACACACACACAGACACTTGCACCATGTGGCAGCACCGATGATTCAACACTTCACTTTGACGCTTGATGTAAATGAAGCACACAATTAAAAATGGTAATATCACGCCGCACTTTGTTGCAATGATTAGAGTGCACACTGATCTATTCTCGTGACGATTTGAAGGTGGGCGTTAAGCAAAATAGGCCCTCTCACATCTGATGTTGCGGTTTCCAAGATTAATTTTCTCGGCCGAGCGAAATCAGACGTGCTTTTACCTTAAGCGTATATCGGCAACTCAACATTTCACCTGTATATTTGTTAGGTATCGAAGCCACCGCTCTTACGCTCATATTTTTCTTTCGACATGTTTTTATCCCGTCGCACTTACACGTAGTGGCTTCGCTGCTTACGCGACCACACACACACACACATGGGGCCTCGCTTCACCCCGTAAGACAAGCGCATCTCTTCACTTCCTCCACAGTAGGGGATGAATGGGGGTGACGATTCCACACTGCAGTGGTTGGCATCCGAACCCGACTTTGCTTGGCTTCGCTTCTCATAGGAATGACCACTGTCCACTCGCAGACTTCTTAATTCCCCTGTAACTTGGCTTTCATTAGGCCAAACAGTCGCTGAGTTCCATTACGCTCCAGCCTAGAAATTTCTGCTTTATCCCGCGGATTTAGGCATTCTGCTGTCTTTATGGCAAACTGGCATCTCCAGCTGCCTCGAGTTGTCTCCATTTCTTACCAAATGCGGGGAGGTTTGCTGCTTCATTTTTCCCAATTCATTTTTTTGCAGATCCAAGGCATCCAGCCTTTCACATCGGAGAGCGCACAGACAACTGAACTTTCTTCCTTATGTTCATGCCAAGTGCGAACTCTTATTTTTCTGCACGGACCACACAGAGAGCAATTGTTCTCGAAAATGCCCCAAACAATCGACGAATTTACGATTATTCGCTAAACCTTTCGTCCCCTATCTTCATTCATTCCTACTCAAGTGGCTCATTCGATACGTATTCCTCTTTCCCTTTCCGTGTTGCATAGGCTGCCCGTCAGCTGCGCCCTGATATTTATGACCTAACAGAGCTATTCTGAGACCACCCAGCCAGAGAGAGAATTCTTCGCCTCTTTTCTTTCCAAACCCCCAGATAAAACTTTATCTGCTGTTTACTCTTTTAAACTCCAATCAAGCCTCGAACAATTAATACTTAATTAATTTCACACATCAACCACGCCCATTAATTACTAAATTAATGGCGGGGGTGGGTCGTAACATCGGCCCCTCCTCAAGAAATCTAGAAGTCCTCTTCTGGGCCTATCGCTTTGCTCTTATCAATTTCCAGAGCAACCATTGAGTGCTACCTTTTCCCACAGGTAGAAATAATTCAAAATGGCAAAAATATTGCGTTTCTTGCCTTCAAGAGCATTGGAGCGACTTCCCAATTATCCCGCAATTTTGTTAATTAATTTAGAGAACATCCGAAAGAAAAACAACGTAAATGAGAAATAAATAAAAAAAACTGAACTGTAAAAGAACATGTGAGCCTGCCGAACTGTGATTCCTAGCTACCTCATACCATACGCGACATGGCGGACAAATTTTAGAGTTTTCTTCAGGTTTTAGGATGGGGGGGGTGTCCACTGTAACAATATTGTTAACTGGGTTTAGTTAACTCCCATAGTTTTGCGTAGTTGAATAAAATAAAATAAGAAAAATAATTGCTATGAAAAAAAAATTTTATACAATCCTTTTAGACGTCTTAAAACACTTTATTCTTTTTATTTTGCTTAATGTAAAAGGTTGTGCTCAGCTTAGTAATTCATCCTGCCTGTACCTCTGGAACTAAGATTTCCTTCCCTAAATCCTTCTTCGGTCATTCGTTCGTCTCTCTTCTGCGCCTACGGAGAAAAGACCCCCATTCCCCGATCAGCTTAAGACCTGCTTTCTAACACCTAAAGCCTTTCCTGCCCTCGTCCTCCTGCGACCGCTCGCTTTCAATTCCCCTAGTCGAATATCCTAACTCCCCCTTTGTCCCCACGCAAACTCACCCTTTTACTTCCACAAAAACCCTGGGAAAACCCGGCGTCGGCTTAGCAAAGCTTCGAGGTAGAAATTAAGAAGACTTGCGTATTCGGTCGGCTGCTTTGAAATTAACAAGGCAAAGATTAAATGAGCTGGACAATACCACTGCGTTTACGAAATACAGACCCTAAAATGCGACAAATTGGCGTCTCTAAATAAACCGTGCTTCCGATGTTTCAATATCGGGTGACACAGCGAAATTGTATCACGCATCGTGAAAACAAAGGAAGTGGAGCACTAAAGCAAAATAAAAAATGCGAAATGAGATTTAATACCTTTGCCTAAAATTATGGTATTAAATCTCCGTAAATAAAGTGTGAACTGTGTTCAGTGGAAGTCTGAACTGTGTTCCTTAAACCATTCCTGCACAACATTGGACCTAAGTGTTGGCGCACTGTCATTTTGGAAGACACCGTCGCCATTCGGAGAAAAGTGCAACATTTCTGGGTGTACAGAGTCAGCAAGCAATTCACGATAGTGTGCACCAGTCATACGTTGTTCCACATGCACCAGGGGTCCAAGGTCCTGCCAGGTAAACATGCCCCACACCATACAACCGCCTCCACCGGCTTGCAATGTGGTGACCAAGCAGGATGGTTCGAATTCCACATGTTGTTTGCGTCAAATTCGCACACGACCATCCACGGAGTGGAGTAAAAACGCAACTCGTCATATCATCACACTTTTTTCCAGTCATCCGATGCCCAACTTCTATAATCTTTGCACCAGGCGAGTTTTTTGCTCCGATGAACCGTGGTTACGAGAGTATGTCATCGGGGTTGTCTGCTGTTATAGCCATGCGTGCGACGTATGGTTATGACATACACTGTTCCGGATTGACCTCTGTTATATTGAGTCCACCGTCATGACACAGTTGGTCAAGTCGATATGCACTGTGCGGGGAGGCGGTTATTTTTGAAGAGTGTTCCAATCCCAATCCTGCCGAGGCACCAGCTCTCACAATCTATCCTTTCTCAAAGTTCGATAAATGCTTCCGCTTACTCATCACCCCCTTCGCGAATTTTACTACCTACTGCTCCACTCATACTTTATGTATGCTACGTCGGTCGACTAATCGTGCCCTCTCAGAAATCACGTGGTCAACGGGCAGCATTCACTTTTGGTAGGCGTGGTCGTAGTTCAGTAATCACTCGGCGGATGTCTGTCACATTCAGTCGGATTTGAGGTGAGTTTATGTTACTAATCTCAATGGAGTAGAAAATAATCATAGTGATATGTTAATGATAACTGAAGAATTGCAAACGTTGATCCTGTAAATTTTGGTGACTTAAAATTGGCAGTAAATGTCGTTTTTCGTGAATATGCAAGGTTTAGAGACAGAAAAATAAGGAATTTTGTAAAGCTTATGCTTACTTATCTCTAACCTTCCGTTTCCCCTTCGCACAAGCGGAGAAGAAAAATGGAATGCATTATTTTCGACTATTCATACCTTTGGCGTGATAATAATAATTAGGAAAGCATCAAAACAGTCTTCTTACGAGACAAAATAGGTTGTTCCCAACGTTGGTTTTCAGGTAAAATAGTACGGAAGTTTTTTTGTAAAGCAGTATTGTTAAGATGTTTTACTTCATCTGCAGAAATTTTGAAAATTAAGTGTGCTTTTGGAAATTCACACTAACAGAAAGCCTCAGCATTCGTGTGTGTAAATGCTGCGGAAAGCTTTTTTCCTCATTAAGCATTTGACTACGAGGCTACTACGCAATTTTATCCCGAAAATCGCTCAGTTTGCCTGAGTCCCTAGTGTTACACAGTTCGGCAGCTACTGGTGTTGAGAATAAATCTAATGAATGCGAGGAAATGTTACTTTTTTTTCCTTTGTTCCAGTTACAAAAGTTGAGGCAGAAGCAAATTACAGTTTCAAAACCTGCATCACTTACTCTTTTTATACTTCTCCTTTTCTGGAAAAAGTCTTCATGAATTTATAATAGAAAATCTGTGAGATAAAACATTCTTTTCTGTTATTGATGTTCTCTTTTGCGTTTGAAATAGTTTCATAATTTATACCGCAAATGGTATTTTCCTTTCTTGCTTCAGCAGCTGTGACATGCACGGTTATTTATATATATAGGTATGATGGCATAGACTGGATGCTTTTACCTGAGGGGAAACAAACGTCTTTTCTTGAGTAATCAACAAATAAAACCCACGGCGGAATAATAAAACGTACACGCCTTTCCATTTCGTGAACGTTTCTCAGTAGATATGCATTACAAAATGTGTCTTTAAACTAAAATCAACCGAAATCGGAAAATAATATAGTTCTGAGAAAAAAATATTGGCTTGTTCTTCCGGGTTTCGTTTCGGAATCTGAAAATTCTATTTAAGTTCTCACATCAAAATGTTTTTTTTTTTTTTTTTTTTCATCTAGGCGGGTTTAAGGACTTCGTGTTAGAAACCGAACGTCAGAAAATTATGACTGCTCACTTCAGGGCCGGGAAAAGAAATTGAATTACACTGCCGGAAAGTGAGAAAAGAACACCAAGAAGGAATTGGCGGACGATCATGAAATTTACATATGTTAATGGCGTCGAGTTTACGTAGGTGTGATGTTAATTTCGGGACCAACCGGTGAGCGCTTACGCCACAGCACGGCATAATATGCAAATTATCGTCGGTGGTATTTAAGGAGTACGGCGAAGTGAATGTAATCAGTCGTCGGAGTACGGACACGTGCGAAGACCCTGAAGAAGCTGCAATGCCTGGACATGGAAGACATGTACGATTTCAGCAGTTATCGGACTTTGAGCGAGGTCGTCTAGTCGGACTCCGCGAGGCCGGGTGGTCGTATCGTCGTATTGCGGAGCGAATTGGACGGGAAGTATCGGTGGTGGTACGATGGTGGCGTAGATGGTCCGAGGAACATTCCCACACGAAAAGACGTGGAACCGGGAGTCACAGACGGACTGATGAGCGGACCGATCGACGCATAAGAAGAGCGGCGTTCTCAAGCAGAACATCCACTGCGACGCAAATCTGAGCTGCCGTTGCACCTGAGGTGACTGTCCGAAGAATCCGCAACCGTCTACTGGATGCAGGACTACGTGCACGTGTGCCTCTGGCATGTGTACCTCTGACTCCAGCCCACCGTCAGGAACGGCTGCAGTGGTGTCGCCAACGTCTGCACTGGAGAACGCAATGGCAATCTGTCGTGTTCAGCGATGAAAGCAGATTCTGCTTGGGAGCCTCCGATGGCCGTATGCGTGTTCGCAGACGCACATGGGAGTGTCTCAACCCTTCTTGCATCCGCCAGCGACACACAGGGCCTACACCTGGTCTCCTGGTGTGGGGAGCAATCAGCTATCACTCCCGTACACAACTAGTGTTTGTACCGGATACGTTAAACAGCACCTCCTACATCAACAACATCATTCAGCCCGTTGTTGTGCCATTTGTAAGGTCGGTCCATCGTGGTGTTTTCCAGCAAGATAACGCACGCCCCCACACGGCACGTGCAACGCAACACTAACTTCAGGGTGTGAGACAACTTCCATGTCCTGCACGTTCACCGGATTTGTCCCCCATTGAGCACGTGTGGAATTTTATGGGACAACGACTTATCCGGTCTCCACGGCCAGCCACGACCATCCCCGATTTACGCGTCCAGGTTGAGGATGCTTAGAACTCAATACCCCAAACTTACATCCAACATCTGTACGACAGACTCCATGCCAGAATTGCACAGTGTGATGCAGTTCATGGCGGTTCAACCTCGTACTAACCATGTTACATGGAAATGTTATTTTTCAGTTTACCAGCAAATGCAGCTGTATTTTGCTATAATTTTTTGATCACGTTATCCTCTGTATTCCGTTATTATGCTGTATAAATTTCGTTGGTATCAGACGTCTCCTTCTTGGTGTTCTTTTTTCGCTTTCCGCCAGTGTAGTTTGCTACTCTCTGAGTTCCAACCAGGCCTAGAGGCTGAGTAGATGTGACGTCCATAAAAAAGACACAGAAAAGGACCTAAGCAGTTATCTGAATGCATTCAGTAAATTATAAAAAGCTTTTGTCCTGCGTTTAAGGTTGAAACAAAAGGCGCGTGAAGAAACCTCAAGGGTAAAAATTTCGTTCATTTGCTCCGTGCGAAGATTCCCCTAAATAGGACAGAAGCACGCTTTGAAGATATTGTGCGATGTCAGCAACACATTTATTCCGAATCACTACATTTCTCAAAGTCGCCAAAGTTTGAACCCCTATGAATAGGACTGCATGTAATCTTATGAAGGAGGTATATTCGGTTACTCGCTTTTCCAGCCCATTGGACATACCGAGCACAAGATTTGCCATGTTTCTGTTCTTCCTTGACCCCTTAGTCAGACAGACGGCCTATTTGATCTGTCTTTTTTGTTGTCCAGGTTCCAGTGGTCGGTTTAAAACCGAAATTCCAAAGGGGAGGAGACGGGGGGTACTCGCTAGAACTACAATCGTTACCATGGTATTTCTGAGTGAACGCCTGACAGGTACAATATGATTGAGTGTAGTGCACATTAGGTTTTAATTTTGTTGCCATTATATGTGTAATAATAAAAGAGAATGTTTGCCTGTGGCATACATAATTTTTCGGGAAAGCGGAGCAAAATTTTCAAAATTGGCAGATTGTTTTTCATTGTTGTCCAAATTCCAGAAGCCAGTTTTAAAACAAAATTCCAAAAGTGAACCTTGCCTTCAGCGAAAGTATTTCCCATACTATTTGCAGGGGAACAACGCAGTTATGAATTGAGAAATCGTATGCGACGTCGTAGTCACTAACGTGTGCGCCTACGATTGGCGAAAATACTCTTGTCTTGTTATATTCTAGTCACAAAACAACTTCTTCCTGAATACAAGCTACGTGAAATTCACAAATTTTCCGGTAATGGCGTCTCCTCGCTCCGGAGCCAGTTCTTCTAACCGACTAAACTACACCGATGGAATGTATCGCTGCAGATTTGTCGTCTTGACAAGTGCTTCATCTCTGTAGTACGTCACAGCTATTGCAAAGCTACGTTTTTTATTTGCGTAGCAACAGATATGGGCCAAGCTTTCACAACCTAAGGGTGGGTTGATTTAACGAGATAGACTACCACTACAATCCTATGTGAGAGAAATCATACGAGAAACGTTATTACTAACGATTCTCATATATTTTTTTCATATGTTTTCTGCATCGTAGATTTGAGATACGTTATATTAACGTTTCTCGTAAGTTCATTAATGGGCACTCACCTAAAAGGTTGTTGTTCCTTTTGCAACATTTACCGCACGCATATTTCCGGCTGATTTGTGATAATGCGTGATGGACATTTCGTAGTCGTCGTATCTCTTCCCTGTGTCTTTGTATATGCTCTTGCAAGTTGTTTTTGAGCCAACACATTATAATTACGTTCACATTTTCATCACATACGCACAACTTTCATTATCTTCAACAAATATTTAAAAAGGCTAAAATATCCAACTTCCATTCCATTCATCAAAGTCTTTGCTGAATGGAATGGAAGTTAGGTATCCCCCTCACCCCCACCCAAAGGATTTTCTGGGAGCGCTACTGATGTTTGGGAAGCGCAGAAGAAAATGTTGAGCACCAGTTTGTTTCAGGTGCATAGACCGCTTAAACGGTTAATGTTAGGACTTGAATACGACCAAAGATCGTTTGATTAAAAACAACTTGCATAACAATCCAAGTCGTCTTAATTTCTTCGTCACTTGTCCAATTACAGCTTGTAGACACAACTCCACCTCTACGATGATCAAAAAGTAAAATTGCTTTCAAAATACTTCCTTTTAAGAATTCGCTAGGTCGCCAATAAATGCTTTATTTACACACATAGGTAATAGCAAACAAATCACGAACTTCAGTAACAACTGAAGGATTTCCTGCGTAGTTGAGAAATCGTTTCAGAAAATGTTTGGAAGCAATGCTGAATTTTAATAACCTTTCCCTACAAATGCGTTCGAATATTATGTGCATTCCGGACATTCTTCGATGAGGAATACATTGTTGGGGCGTTATTTAAATATGCTACTTTTAAAAATAACACATAAAACAGCAATATATGTAGCTGTATGTCTGTATCGCAAGATTTCGAATTCTTCGCACGAGAACTTAATGAGGCAATGCTTGCAAGATCCATAGCGGAAAACATCCTGCTGAAGCATCTCTTCAAAAAAACGAAGGTTTATTTGTTACACTAACAAAACTGGTAAATTGCTTCGAATAATTGCCATGAGGTTTAGGAATCACGCAGCCCGTTACATACATACTTTGAGATTAAATTATGATGCTTCTGGTGATACATGTTATTAATGCCCCAACGTTTCAGACAAATAGCACTGAAGAGCAGTCGATTTGGAGAGCATTAAAGTAACAAAGGGCGATAAATATTCATATATCAAGGTAGAACTCATGGAATAAAAAGTACTGATGACGAAGTTTTGCGAACTAGGTACATGGAAGAATTACTGAGACAGGCATAATTTGTGAAGCAACGTATTCTGGACATTTTTCTATTTCGTATTACTGTTATAGTAAGACAAGGATTACTTTTGGAAACAATTACTCTAAAATTTTCTTTTAAAGCAACTATTCCCACTTTAGCAAAACACACAAAAACACTTTTAAAATAACTTTTTGTGTTGCTTCACACAAATACTGTGCTCATTTTGAAAAAAATGTACAAAAAAGTTGCCCACGACCGAAAAAGCAAAAACAGTTATGTTTAATGAAAATCTCCTAAATACGTGGAGACAATGTAAATAGACAAATTCATCGCTCTTTCCACATTTATCTTTAATTAACCCACAGCAACCGAAAAATTGTTATCGGGACACCACTGGGATAGAAGCTCAGATCTCTCGATAACTAGCCGAGGCTGTTTGTCTTACGCTACAGTAGCCAGCAATCCACGGGCTATGTGTGTTTATCTGTCAGCATCTGACTTCACAAATCCATAGGGATGAGCTCAGCAACTGAGACGTCTCCATCTGGCGAGGTTTAACTGCGCAAGCTATTTAATTACAGCTCATAAATCCATAGGGCAAGAGTAAACGGTGAAAATCTTGCAAATGCATGGAGACAATGTAAATAGACAAAGTCATCGCTCTTTCCACGTTTACCTTTAATTACATTTGCAATAACTTTATGTATTATTTTTACGGTAACACAAAAAGTTACTTTCGAGGATATTTGCTCTTTTAAATATTATTCTCAAATTAACTTTTAGAAATGGTTATTTTAAAAGCCATTATTTCTTTTTGTGTTATTTTTAAAGTAACACTAAAAGTTACTTTTTGAAATATTTACTGTATAACTTACTTTTGAAGTAACTATTTCCACTAACGAAATGCACATAAAGGTAATTTTTGTTTATTTGTGCATTACTTTTTTGTGTCCTCTTTAAGTAACTACTTTTGTTACTTAAAAAAGTTACTTTTGAGAATGCTTACTTCAATGTCACTTTGCTCTTACCTTAACAGTTTCTTTTAGAGAGCAAAATCTACAGAAATTTACTTTTATGGTAACTTTTTGTGCTACTTTTGAAGTAACACAGAAAGTTACTTTTGGAAAGAGTAACTCTCTTCGAAGTTACTTTTAAAGTAACTATTTCTGCTAGCAAATAACGCAAAAAGCTACTTTTAATGTACTATATTTCGTTACCTTTAACTTTGTTATCTGCTAGTTTTAAAGTAACACAAATAGGTTTTGGGGAAAAATCATTTTAAAAGAGCAAAAAAGAGAAAAAAGGTACTTTTAAAGTACCCTTCTGCGTTACTTTCAATGTAACACAGAAAGTCACTTTGGGGAGTATTTACTTTATAAATTACTTTTAAAGTAAGAGCAGAAAGCACAAAAAATTACATTTAAGGTAAGTTTTTCTATTACTTTTTTTAAAGTAATACAAAAGTTTATTTTAAAGTAACCTTTTGGGTTACTTTTAAAGTTATTTTTGTGCTATTTAAAGTAACATAAACAGTTACTTTTGGAAATTGGCACTTAAATGTTTCTTTTCACGTAATTATTAGCACCAGCAAAAATGTGAAAAAGCCATTTTTAAGTAGCTTTTTCTGTCACTTTTAATGAAACACAAACAGTCCATTTGGAGAATGTTTACTTTACAAGTTACTTTTAAAATAACAGTAGAAAATGTAAATATATAGTCGCTTTGAAGGTAACGCAATAGGTTACTTTTGGGAATAGTTATTCAAAAGTTGCTTTTAAAATCACTATACCTACGAGCAAAAACTTGTATTGAGGAATAGTTACTTTAAAAGTTAGAGTAAAAAATACAAAATGCTCTTTTAAAATACCCAGTTTTCAACATCTTTAAGTGTCACCCAGTCACACATAAACCACAGGCGCGGGCTGGGACCGATTGGGCGAGCTCCCCAAATGCGACACGGCTTGTGCTCTTCTCCAACGACACTAGCATCCTAGCTTCCCTAGCAGTAGCAGCATCGTATCTGGGACGAGCGATTTCTTAAACGCTGATGGTGGTTGTTAGTCACCCCATCGGAAAATGGAGTTTTATTTCAGAGAAAACTGTTGTGTTAAAATTACTGTGTGAAACCCATAAATGATAAGAATTATGCTTTAATTTGTATTTTACTTGCCATATTATAAGGTATACGAATATATGATTTAATTTAAATGTTTCTTTATTTGCGCACTGCTGACGGATTTTATCAAGTGTTTAAACTGTTATTTAAGACTGTTTTTTCATAAACTCAAATGATTTTAATTTATAAATCGATTGTAAGAGTGATCCCCCTTACGTCACATCTTATGTAGCAACGTATAGATTAACAGTAACGTATAGATTATTATAGTGAAAACAAAAAAAGATGTACGTCCGGTACTTTCACCAAAAACACAACCTGAAAGTTAATTACCTTTAAGCTACTTCCGTGTGAATTTTAAATGAATGCTTAGCCATAACTATTTTGTCACAAGAAATTTACATGAAATAAAAAAATAAAACAACTGTTCTTTATATCAGTTAGTTTGTATTCATGAAGAGTTTTTTTTTTTTTTACATAAAATCGCCGTACTGAGACCTATTTAAGCGATTTCAAATAGATGAAAAATAAAAAATTATCGAACAAGATAATATTACGTTTTCTTCTTAGCAAAGTGTTTAACTTTTCTATGTAGATTTTCACCGTCTTTACACGATCTTATTTGATTCAAATAGCACATTTTGACTGTTTAAATGATTGAATGTGATGAAGGTAATTATTAATTCATGCTGTAAACATTAGAACTTTCAGATCCGCAACGGACCCATCCTCACATGTTAGTTGGAGAATGGAATTGAGTATGAAAACGGTGCTTAATGCGATTTAACAGCCGAGTGTTCGGAGTCAGAATGTGAAAAGCTGCCGATTAATCGGAGTTTGATAAAGGGCAAATTGTGATGCCACGGCGCTTCGGAACTATACTCTCGGAAACTGCTCGGCTTGTGGTTGTTCACGTGTGCGTCGACCTGTGCAGGGCAAAGTCTGACTTGTGACAGTGCTCCACCACTCTTGCTAACACCGTGGATGTCTCAGACACCTCTACCGCATCACTGCCATGCGGTAGAGATGGATGTCTCAGACACCTCTACCGCATCACTGCCATGCGGTAGAGATGGATGTCTCAGACACCTCTACCGCATCACTGCCATGCGGTAGAGGTAGATGTCACAGACACCTCTACCGCATCACTGTCATGCGGTAGGAGTGGATGTCTCAGACACCTCTACCGCATCACTGTACTGTCGTTTCGTCCCGTACGAAGTACAGTTTCGTTCCGTACGAGGTACAGTTTCGCGATAGGAAAATCCAGCTTCTCTCATCCCAACAGTCCTTCCTCACTCAAAGCCTGTCAGGTGTTCATAATGCGACCTTCTTCGGCGACGGGGCATAGTGAGACACAAGAGACATCCTTTCGACTCAAAGTCGACTGTTCACTGATAGCAACATCTCGTTTGAGATGTTGCTATCAGTGAACAGTCGACTCTTCCTCTCCAGACCGGACAGTTCACATGGCGTTACACCAAAACCTCATGCACATTTTCACTGACATTTTATTAATTTTCATGTCCCCACATGTTGTACATATCCTGTAAATTTGAAGCTAATGGTAGCAGCCCTTTATGATGTTGCAATTTTCACAAACAGTAATGCATTTAGGAAGCGTGTTTGATAAAGAAAACAGATTAGATGGTGAAATTAGTAAGTGAGGGAATTCATCTTTGAAAGTTGTTCCCATCTTTGAAAGTCATCATGTGACGTACTACATGCTAGAAAGAGTGCGATGTGTCCGTTCAAAGTTCCACACAGAACAATAGACGGCGTTGCTGCGCTAAGCGAACTTATTTGGAAATAAAAAGAAAACTCTCATCTCACTCCAAGGCAAGAAGACGTGATGCGCTGACCTTCGACCTGAAAAGAAAAACTGTTCCCCGTGAGAACCAAAACTAAAAGATGGAGTTATGTGTGGACGTACTGCGTTTGTGATGTTGTTCCAAAACCGATATAAAATTAGATAGCGTGTGATTTTCAATCTACAGTGTTTTCAGATGTTTTAATATTCAGTGCAGTGTTTTGAAAATATATTCATTTGATTAAAGATAAAGGATTATCTATTTAAAGGTGGTAAGTGCTCCTTATGCTTTCAACCATTCGTTCAGTGAGTTTAAGAATTCTCTATCGTTTGTTAAATCCGTAATTTGAGATCAACGCAGGAACCTTTTAGAATTTCTAACACTACAGAGGTAAAGCACGTGTCAAGATGACAAATCTTCAGCGAGACATTCTGTCGGCGTAGCTCAGTTGGGAGAGCGACTTACTCCGGAGTAAGGGGACACGGTTTCGATGTCGTCGCTGACAAACTTGTGTTTTCACAATCACTCCTGAGAAACTTGCCTTAGGCGGAATGATGAGCTCCCGCAATTCCCAGGAATGATGGATTCTCCCCCCGCTCCCCAGAAAAATCCCGAATGGCTGTGTAAGATACTGTTATTGTTCCTACTTTGATGTACAGCAATGAAACCTAGGTACTGCAGAAGAGACGTAGGAGACGTTTGTGTGCTGTTGTAGAGATGCGTTACTTACGGGCGTTTGTGGCAAAACATTTTCAGATAGTGTGAGGTACGAAAGGTGTGTTGCAGATGTGCAATGCGAAGCAAAATGTTGTTAGTTAGGTGGTGACTAATATTCTTAGGTGATTTGGCAGTGCTTAAAGAATGAGTGGTGAGGTGCTTACTAAGAGAATTTATTCAGCCCAAGTGAGAGAAAAGAAAGGTAGAGGAAGAACAAGGAATTCATGGGAGAACCAGATTTAAGAATGCTTGCATGAGAAAAAGTTAAATAATGATTATAAAGTACAAAAGATCTGATATGGGACGTGTGATGGATGACAGTGAAGCTCGAATTGGGTGCCCAGATCGCAGTAAATGCAGACGTTTGATACATCTACAGTAAGTAAAACCTAGTTCTACCATTTTTAAACTTTAATCTGGTAGATGAGCTTTCTTTAAAGAGCTAACCTTTGAATCTTAAAGAACTGTTTAGCGGTATGTAGGTACACTCACGGACAATTAAATTTGCGCACCAAGAAGGAAGCATCGGATTGAACTGATATTGTATGGACGTAATGACACAGATGATTGATACACATGATGGCAAAAACAGAGCTGCAGGACAATTACAGAGCGTTCTCTGGAACGCAGTCCGGTCATCTTCAATAGCGCGTAGCACCGCCTTGTGCGGCGATACATGCTGCAATACGGTCCGGCATGGAGGCGAACAGACGCCTGATGTTGTCCTGCGGCAGACTGGCTAACACCTGTTGAATGGTGTGCTCCAAATCCCGGATAGTGCGGCACGCTGGCAGCCGGCGTTTCAACTGGTCCCACACATGTTCGATAGGGGACATGTCTGTGGAGCGGGCAGGCCATGGAAGTGTCTGTACATGATGTAGGCAGTCCTGGGCAATCATAGCCGTGCGAGGTCGGGCATTATCCTGCTGATATAGCCCACCTGGGATCCCGGCCAGGAATGGGAGCACATGGGGCCGTAGGATCTCATCCACATACCGCTGACCCGTCAATGATCCACGTACCACTATTAGAGATGATCGGCTATCGTAGGCAATGGCTGTCCAGACCATAATGCCTGCAGTGGGGAGTGTCGAGTGTGGGGTGTCGAGTGTGGGGTGTGGCGCTCGATAGCTAGGTTGGAATTGTGCCGTTGACCCGGGGACCTCCACACCAGGACACGATGATCATCTGTCCCTAAAACGAAGCGGCACTCATCGCTAAACACCACACGTCGCCAGTCTGTAACGTTCTACGTCGCTCTGGCCTGGCACCACTGGAAATGGAGCTGAAGATGTTCCGGTGTTAATCGCAGTGCACGTAAGGGGCGCTGAAATCGCAGATTCGCTTCCGCGAGGCGTCGGGAAGTGGTTCGTGAGCACACAGGAGCCGCTACATCTGCCTGTATAGTGGACCGGGTCCCCGGGGATTCCGTTCGTGCCTGGGGCACGATCCATCAATCCTCTCTACCGGTGGTACTCCTGGTCGTCCGGAACCGCTCCTCCGTGCGGCAGTGCCGTCACGTGTCCACTGCTCTCAACTGAGTCGGACGGTATGGTCAGAACGATCCACGTTGCGGGCTATACGGCGCCCCGACCACCCTGCTGTTTTCATCCCGATGATCCGGCCTATCTCAAAGTCCGTACGTTGCGTAAATCGACGTTTCTGGCGTCTACCTGGAATTCTTGTCACTCTGTACTCTTGCTTGCGTCGGCCGGTGCTTTTTCGCTTTCATGCAGTATCGACTACACGCCGGTTTATAAGGCTGCCGGTTAGTTCTTTCAGCACCACCACAGGGTGTTCGGTCATGCGCACTCGCACCAAACGTGGATCATTTGCACACCAGCACGCACTCTAGCTATTTGCAAAGTTTCGCGGTTGTAGCATGTTTTCTTCTAGGTGCGCAAATTTCATTGTCCGTGAGTGTATTTAATATGATGTTTTTGCATTGTGTGAGCTTAGAGAGCTTAGAAATCAACCTCCCGAATATCGAACAAATGTTGAGATCCCAGGATGTTCGGATGGCGACGAGGTTTAACTGTATTTTATTTAAACATTGGCCAAATCCCCCTCCCTCCTCCCATTTTTTTTTTATTTGGAAGTCTAACGACCACCGCGGGCAACTCGATGGACTATACGCAGTCACCCTTCCCTAATTTAGGGTCACTGGTTCCAGTGAAGGGAGAGAACCAGGGCATTAAAACAAACACAACATCCGTGTCTCACCGGGATTCGAACCCGTACTCACCACGGACGAATGTTCATAAGCCAGCGCTTACACCACTGTGACAACAGGGTGACCCCCCCCCCCCCCCAACAAATTTTTGTAAACCTTAATAAAAATTTCTTCAACATCTTCGTAATAAATTACGTGTCTTCTGAATTATGGCAATATCTGTAAAAGTTTTCTTTCTTTTTTTTTCTAGTAGACGCAAAAAGCATGGGAGAAGAGATTTATGCTTTTCTTTCCCATAACCCAAATTTTCTATGTATTCCAGAAACACAGCAAAGAGACAAGAAGATATCTTCCCACAATGACAATACACAGGATTACCAACACTGCGTAAGAGCTCTCTTGAGATTGTCTGCCCAGACGTACTAACATTTTCTTCTTAATACTTATCTTTGCATATTCTTAGCCAAACACTTATCTTAGTACGCAGCTTGTGTGCCACACCATCCCCGCGTTACCATTAAACATCTGGGACGAATTGCCTGGGACTAGGAGACACATCGCTCTTCGGAGGAAAGTGTCTTTCTTGTCTTCACTAAATCTGTGTAAGCTGTTTCTTTTCTTTTACGACTTAATGATACTTTAATGCGACACGCAAAGTACATCTATATTCATATATTTTCGTTCATTCATTCTAACTCAAAGTTACATGAATAACGATGTTTTACCTCAACTTTTCCCTTGCTCAAATCATGAAATTTTTATTTAACTGTTATTAGCTGCATTTGACTTTTTACAACCTGTGTTTGCATCACACGAAGAGCATGCAAGCTCTGCTAACAGACGTTAAGAACGTAGCTATTGTTTGGGCAAATTTGTCGCGTGCAGTTATTTGCTTCCAAGTAAATATGCCTTTGGAATTAGAAAATGGACTGACGGCCAGTACAAAATGTCGTAGGGAAACTGCGCAGTTCTGAAAATATATATTAATAGAATCGATGAATAATCGCTGAGGTCCAGATTTGTTCGATTTAGTGGTTTATATTATTTTTTGCACCTATGAAAAAAGGTTAATCGCGTAGCTGTATGTATAAGTTCAGATCTGTCAAATAATTAGTGAATTGTGTCATAAGTTGTTAATGAGATTGTTCCTATCCTGTAACAGCAACCTTTCTTTCTTTCCTCCTTCCATTATATGATTAGACACTGCTGGATGGAATGTGTCTGTTGCTCTTTCCCTCTTCCTTCTTCTCTCCCTTCCTTCCTTCCTGTCCCGTTCTTTCATCCTCTTGCATTTCTCTTACTATTCCCTCCATTCATTTCTCCTTTCCTATTCCTTCCTCCCTATTCCATTTCTTCCTTTCTTCCTTTTCCTTCCATTTGCCCTCCCTACTTCCTTCCTCCCACTCTCCCTTCCTTCTATCGCGCTCCTTTTCTTCCTTTCTTCCTTTTCCTTCCATTTGCCCTCCCTACTTCCTTCCTCCCTCTCTCCCTTCCTTCTATCGCGCTCCTTTTCTTCTTTCCTCTCTTCCTGCCCATATCCTTCCTTGTTTCCTTAATTCCTTTCTCCGTTCCTTCCCTCCTCTCACTCGCGTTTGCTTCCTTCCTTCCTTTCTTATTTTCTTGTTCTCGCCTTCTCTTCTTTTCCCTTTTCTTTCCTTTTCCTGGCATCCTTCTCTCTTCCTTCTCCCCTTCTCTCCTTCCTTGCTTCATGCTACGTTCTTTCTTTCTCTTATAACAAGATTAGCCTCACATCTTGGTGGAATCTCTGTTGCAAATCTTCCTTCTTCACTGAGTTCCGTTTTGTGTTACGTCATTCAAAACTTCTTCTTCTCCCGCATGTCGTTCAACGTTTGGATAGGTCTGCAATGCCACTCTTGGAAAGACGCGCAGGTTTTGCTGCGAATAAATCACCAAGGAAGTTCTGAAGATCAACATCATTGTTGGACGTTCTGTCACGGAGTTCATTCGACAGAGATCGGAACAGGTGACAGTCTGAAGCGCCCACCTCTATTGAATAGGCCTGATGTGGAAGGATCTCCCATTTCATGTTCTGAATGGCCATTTTGATCATGTTTGCACTGTGAGGGCGTGCGTTATCATATTGGAGAAGCACACCATGGCGCCGATGTGGCCGTTTCTCCTGAACTGTTCTTTCCACACGGCGGAGTTGCTCACAATAGAGTACAGAGTTGATGGTCTGAGCAGAATTTCCCAGTGAATGCCTTCCATGTCCCAGCAGACACACATGACCTTCGCATGATGAAGGTCATGTTTTGGACGTGGTGTGGGCGTCTTGTTTGGGCTTAGCCATTCCCTCCGATGCCTGAAATTCACGTACCGGCATCACTTTTCATCTCCAGTAACAATACGTGACGGAAAGGGTTTGTATTGCTTAGAACATTCGCTATAACGGGTGAGCCGGGAACCACATATGGCAACACGCTGATTCTTGTTGTCCTCCTTATGTGTTTATTATCATTATTATTTTCATTATTATTGTGATTTGTGAAAGTTGGTGTTTTAGTTCACGTTTGTTTTTGTACGTTTGTTTATGGCAGATTCTGGGGTTTCTTTGGAGAGTTCTTGGTTGGTGGTGAGTAAGGTTTAGCTTATATGCTCTACCCGTGGTTCTTGCAGCTGGGCGCAGTTCTATCCGTGGTTCTTGCAGCTGGGCGCAGTTCCCTGGTGAGTTATACAACTTTGCAGTACACGCTTTTGAAGTTTGTTATATATATCATCATCATCATCATTGTAAACAATTATCAATCCACTGCTGGACGAAGGTCTCCCCAAGTTTCTTCCACAACGGTGTGTCTTGTGCCCGTGTCCTCCATGTCACTCCCGCTTACTTTCGACTTTCATCCACCCATCTTCCATGTGTTCTTCTTTTGGGTCTTTTCCTGTCCCTTGGAATCCAATCTAAAATTTCGGCTGTCTATCGATGGTCTGTCCTTCTGGCAGTATGTCCAGCCCATTGCCATTTCAGGGATTTAACTCTGATCATGATGTCTTCCACTCTTGTCATTTTTCTGATCCACGAGTTCCTCTTCTTATCTCTCCTGGTTACACCAAGCATGCACCTCTCCATGCTACTTTGAGTTATCTGCAGCCTTTGTATGTTTCTTTTAGTTAAGGTCCACGTCTCTGCACCATACGTAAGCACCGAAAGGATGCATTCATCAAACACTTTTCTTTTAAGACATAATGGCATATTGCTCTTGAAAATTATGCTGTTTCTTCCAAGAGCTCTCCTGGCATGTTTTGTACGCCGATTAATTTCTTCATCAATGTGACCCTCACTTGATATCTGCTGTCCAAGATAAATGTACGTGTCTGTTATCTCCAGCTTTTCTCCATCAATCGATAAATCTTCATTTCTTGTAAAAGCATTGAACATCACTTTTGTCTTCTGAAAGTTCATTTTTAATCCCACTTCTTTAGTCTTGTCAGCAAGTTCCTGGATCATAATCTGCAGCTCTGATGGGGTAGTTGCAAAAATGACTATGTCATCAGCAAAACGAAAGTGGGTTAGATAATCTCCATTAATCTTTATCCCTTTGTTTTACCAGTTCAGTGATTGAAAGACATTTTCTAATGTGCCATTAAAAAGCTTCGGAGATATGGTGTCACCTTGTCTCACTCCTTTTTCAATTTTTATGTGTGTTGTATTTTCAAACAGCCGAATCTTTGCACTTGCATTTTCATAGATGTTATTAATAATATTAATGTACACATCTTCAACACCGCAAGATTCAAGGGCCATTGTAACTGCTGATGGTTTCACCGAATCAAAGGCTTTTTCATAATCGATGAAAGCCGTGCACAATGGAAGTTCATATTCCCTCGCTCTTTCAATTAGTTCTCTCAGTACGTGGATATGATCTATTGTGCTGTAGCCATTCCTGAATCCAGCTTGTTCTCTCGGTTGAGCCATGTTCAGTGTTACCTTCAAGCGGTGTGAAAGAACTTTAGTGAAGATTTTATAAACCACTGATAGGAGGCTGATAGGTCTGTAGTTCCTGAGATCCTCAATGTCACCTTTTTTACGTAGCAAGATCATATTAACGGTGTTCCAATCCTCAGGAATCTTCCCTTCATTAAGGCATCGAGTGAAAATTTGAGCGAGTACTGTTTCGATTTCTCCACTTGCTTTTTGTATGATGTCTACAGTAATTCCATCTTCTCCTGGAGCTTTTCCCCGCTTCATGTTCTTGATTGCATGTGCAACTTCTGCTGGGAGGACTTGAAGAACTCTGGTACCTTTCATGATGTCTGGAGTACATGTATCATCCCTTTCATATAATTTGGAGTAGAAATCTTTCACTCTTGTCAAAATTTCGCCTCTATTTCTTGTTACAGAGCCATCTTCTTTTCTCAGTGCCATAATCTGTTTTCTTCCCTTACTGAGATGTCCCTTTGCTATCTGTAGGCTTTGGTTGTTTTCAATTGCTTTCCTTACTAGTTCACAGTTAAATTTCCTTACATCTTCAGTGATACTTTTTCGTACTGTCTTGCATAGCTCTATATATTCCACTTTGAAAGTCACATCTTCTTTAGTTGTCCTCATCTCTCTTCTTTTTTTCATCAACATTTTGGTTTTTCCTGATAATTTGTTCACATGCAACTTGTTCTTAGACCCAGCTAATTTTGTTGCTGTTTCCATAAGAGCTTTGGTTACTTTTCTGTTAACTTCAGAAATATCCACTTCTTCCGATGTTAGGCCTTCTAAAGCAGAGAATCTGTTCTTCAGTTCCAACTTGAAGGTATTATGGTGTTTTTAAGGTTGGTTATGTCAATACATTTTGTTTGTCTTATGAGCTTGCTACGTTCAAGTTTAGTGTTGAGGTGCATCTTACATCTCACCAATCTATGGTCACTACCTGTGTTGAACTTGTTTAGCACACTGCAGTCTTCTATGACGAATTTTCTGTGACACATAATAAAATCAATTTCACTTGTCGTCCCATTTGGATGTCTCCATGTCCATTTCCTGTGTGGCATTTTTTTTTAAAAAGGAGTTCAAGATGAAAAACCCTTCTGCCTCTGCAAACTCTACGAGAGTATTTCCACGCTGGTTTCTGTTGCCGTGACCGAATTTACCTACTGAAGTTTAATTCTGTTGCCGTTGCCCTATTTTTGCATGAAATCTCCCATAATTATCTTTAAGTGCTGCTTACCTTTATTATTTAGATGACGAATTTCCTCATAAAATTCTTCAATTTCTTCTTCAGGATGACTTGTGGTGGGTGCATAAGTTTGAATAATCTGAGCCTGGTATCTTCTCGAGAGTTGGATAGCGAGTCGTGCAGCTCTGTCAGAGGAACTTTCAACTTTTACAACTTTATCCTTCAGTTTCTTGTTTATTATAAATCCAACACCACTAGTTCTGCCAGTATCTGTCCCACGATAGTAGAAGAGATGTCCACTTTTCAGTTCGATGAGATCTTCTCCTTTTCTCCTTACCTCACTTAGCCCCACGATGTCCCACTTGATCCTTTGTAGTTCCTCTTCCAATTCAAGAAGTCTTGAATCAGAAGATAGGGAGCGTCCATTATACGTAGCCAAGGTCAGCATCAGATGGCAGCCTAGTCCGGTCCTCCGGAGATTCTTAGCACCCTCTGCCTTCATGTCGCACTGGCCGCTGCCTTGGCCAGGTACATTCCAGCTGCCGGAGTCTGAGGGCCAAGTTTTAAGTTGTGGAGTCATTTTGGAGGGGTTGGCCATAACTCACCACGCTGGCCAAGCGGGTTGGTGAGTGTGGGATAGAATTTCCCCTAATCCCGATGGTATAGTTATACCGCTATTGGCGGTCGTGAGAGCCCCTTTAGTGGGAACAGGATGTACCACGAGAAGGCGGGGTTGACATTTGTCAAGGAGAGGCTGTGATGTTACGCATCACCTGACCTTATATCCCATATATATATATATATATATATATATATATGTATTAACGTCATATCAAACTGATTTTTTGTACAGCATTTGCCAATTGCTACTGAATTTGGACCTAAGGTAACATATTAAACGGACTGAATGCCGTTGGCAGTCATGGCTCGCAGTCACAGTAATGCTCGAATGAGAGAATCTTCAACAACATGAAGGGCATCCTTGTCTTGCAGCGTACGTAGAGGTCATCCAACTGAAGAGTAATCGCTATCCCCATTGTTGTCGACGAAGGCCGTGGTTATTCTTTAGTTGTACGGACTATACAACCGCGACTTCATTTCTGAATGTGATCAACATCCCCTAACATCCCCTTAACATTTTGAGGAAGAAATGCAAATTTTAAGCTGCCATTGCTTACGAACTGGAGAAACATATGTGAAAACACAAGTTTGTCCGTGTCACCTCACTCCGGAGTAAGTTGCTCTCCCAACTAGGCTACATGGACAGAATCTCTCGCTGCATATTTCTCGTCTTGACACATGTTTTCACCTCTGTAGTACGCCACACATATTATAAGCAAATTATGTAAATGGACAACTGACAAAGTATGGTGCTAAAAAAAATGCCCCAAAAACGAGAATCAAAGTATCAATTCCAATTTTAATCAGACTACAAGCAATGATTTTTACGCCCTCTCTAGAGCTGCGCCCAGGGCAGCCCCGCCTGCCCTGCCTTAGTTACACCTCTGGATAAAGGATTGGCCCAGTAATAAAAATAATAATTGGATTTGAAAATACCTCGTGTCTAGTAAAGTTAAATAGGTCGCGAAATTTTGTCGTTCTAAAAATTGGGTCACGGTGAATTTCTAAAGAGTTTGGGAAGAACTACTATAAATGTGTGTGTGTGCACAAAACCATGTATACTGTATTTTATGGGCGATTTGAAAGATTTTCAATAGTAATTTTGACTATATGCCATTTACGTAACATGCTTCTCCACTGGATGCAGTTAGATAAACGTGCAGAAAGCATGAGACTCGAGAACAAAATGATCATGATAAATATGGCCTCTGATATTTATTTAGATCACCTAGTGGCTGAGTTTGGAAATGTAGCAGCTAAGAAACATTATTTGCAATCTGCTAATGGAATTGTTTTTCATTTCCTTCTGGCTCTTTCCAGAAAAAAGAAAAAACCTATGATACCCAATACGATAAAATTTTACTCTCGCACACACACACATTTTCAGCATTTCCATTCACTGAAAATCCACCTGGCTCTGACAAGAGTACTTTCCCCTACAAAGCTGAGATTGTTGTGGTAAATGCTTTCCTGAAAAGAAGAGATCAATTAAGGAGATCCGCAGCAGTCAAATCTTATTTACAGAATCCTTTTGCATAAGACTGGAGATACTGATTGACACTGACAAGGCTGTTGTACAGACAATGCCACTCAAACGCGGTCTTAGTGTAGTTTCCCGCCGTAGTCTTCAGCTGCAAAGACGATGGAAAAGCTTTATCGTGTCTTCAAGAAAATGTTTCGCATAAAGGAAGCATCATGGCTACACATCACTATACAGAAGCTTTTCTGGAATCTTTCAACGCTAAAGCAACTTTTTTTTTCTTCCTTTTTCCCCCTTGCAAGAGTTTTCTTTTTCGTCTTTTCGCAAGCAGATCTCCCTGCCTTTGAGCCGCTGCTGATGCAGCAGCGAATAATATTCTGTTTTGCTGAAACCACAGTTCCGCCTCAAGAAAGATGTTTGTTTTTTCAAGCTGGCAAACTATATTAGCAGTTTTGTCTTGGTAATAAAGATCTGGTGACATGCGTTAATGCAACTACGTAGTTTTAAAAAAGGCTGCATAACATACGCAAACATCAGGTTGTTGTCGTCTCTTCAGCCACGTAATCGAAATAGTGAGGCTACATATTTTGTTTTAACTCCTGAAACAAACCTCGATTCGAGCTTACATATACTACATTATCATAGGAGATGCATCGGTACAACACCTTGTCTCAGTAGGCTTTATTGTGATGGTCGCTTCTTGTTTCTCTTCAAGAAAACAATGACAAAAAACACTTTCCTCAAACACTTTACGTAGCGTTTTGTTTATTACGAATATCTCACGGGGTGCGAATAAATAATAAATTCCAAATTTTTTTGGCATTTTACCGGATTTTGTTAGCTCTAATACACAGTCGAGTCACATTATTGTGACCACCAACGAATATCCTGAGTAACGGCCGTGTGCAGCGTGGACAGCAGCTAGACGGGCTGGGAGTAACTCAATAAGATGCTGAAAGGTGTTCACAGGTATGTGGAGCCATGCTGACTACAGTGCATCTGACGGCTGCTGGAGGATGTGTGGTGGTGAATCCACAGAGAGAACAACACGATCAAGGTGGTCCCACAGATATTCAATTGGGTTTAAATCTGGGGAATTAGGGGGCCACGGAAGTACTTTAAAGTCTTCATCGTGCTCTTCCAATCACCCTCGGACCTTTCTATCTGTGTGACACGTCGCATTATCGTGCTGGAAGATCCCATCCGCTCCAGGGAAGACAATCATTATGTATGGGTGTACGTGGTCTGCAAGGATGGATGCATAACGAATTTGGTTCATAATGCTTTCCATAGGTATGAATGGACCCAGGGAATGCCACGAAAACATTCTCCAAACCATAACGCTGCCCCCACCAGCTTGTGTTTTTCCAGAAATGGTTGAAGCGTGTTTGTTCTCCGATGTTTCTCGCTTCATACGCCAGCGTCCATCCATTCGATGAAGCAGAAAACGTGACTCGTCGGAGGACGCAATCCTTTGCTAATCAGCGGAGGTCCAATTCTGATTCTGCCGTACAAATGTAAGCCTTTCTGCCGATGCACTTTCGTTAGCATAGGTGCAGTGACCATCCGTCTTCATCGGAGCTGCAGGAGGGTTCGTTGAACTGTCGTTTTAGACACACTTCCGGTAGCCTCCTGGTTCATTCAGCCAGTGAGTTGCTCCACTGCAGCATGTCGATCAGCCCTCATGCACCTTCGCAGCTGACGTTCACCTCTCACATCAATGGCACGTAGGGCTCCACAGTTTCTACGTCGTTTATTCGCAGTGGTGCCATTTCTCCAACCACGATACACTTTAACCACAGAAACACGCGAACAGTTCACAAACTACGCTGTTTCAAAAATGCTGCCACTCTTGGCCCGAAAGCTGATAATCATCCCTTTTTGCAAATCTGATAAACCTCTCTTTTTATCCATGACAGCAACGAGTGATGTGTTTTCAAATGCCTACAGCACACCCTATATCCCCTCCAAACCAGCTCACGATACGTGTCTTCTTTCATTGTCTACGCGCTGTTGGCATCAAAAGTAGGAGGTGGTCACAATTATGTGACTCGACTATGTATTTCTGTTACATCATTTCAAACATAGTTTATCTCATGTCTGTCTTCATGTCAGACGAAAATAAGCACAAGAGGTGTTGAAGATTTACAGAAAGTGAGACCGTTACTAGCCCCCCCCCCATGACCAAGAATTTTGTTTAAAGCCTTATGCGAACTAGGACATTTTTTTACAAATGTAAACTTGTATTTTTAAACAAAAAAAACAAAGTGTTGAAGATTTACAGTAAAGTTCTATTTTACAGCCTGCAAACTTCTATTTTTAAACAAGCAAACGAAGTGTTGAATACTGGCAAGTAGGACCGTTACTCGGTCCCCAGGACCAAGAGAAAAGCTTTATGTAAAAATTTAAAAACTAACTACAACATTTTTCTACAAACATAAACAGTGAACTTCTATTTTCGCCTTTTGTAAGTTTTCTTTACTAGCATGCAATTCCTTCAAAAAGTGAAAACAAATGATGTACTACATAGTAGTAAAATAAAGTGAAAACAAGCATGTACTTAATAATAGTACGAAAGCATTTTGAGTTACACAAAACAATTCTGATTTTTAAAACCAAAGATTTGTGCGAGAAAATCAAAGACAAAGCGTTAAACAAAGATAAACAAGGGAAGGTATTGTAACTAAGGTATTTGTTTGTCATTTGCGAAGCTCTGTAAACTATCTCTGAGAAGCTCTGTAAACTATCTCTGAGAAGCTCTGTAAACTATCTTTGCGAAGCTCTGTAAACTATCTTTTGCGAAGCTCTGTAAACTATCTTTGCGAAGCTCTGTAAACTATCTTTGCGAAGCTCTGTAAACTATCTCTGAGAAGCTCTGTATACTATCTCTGAGAAGCTCTGTATACTATCTCTGAGAAGCTCTGTAAACTATCTTTGCAAAGCTCAGTAAACTATCTTTGCGAAGCTCTGTAAACTATCTTTGCGAAGCTCTCTAAACTATCTTTGCGAAGCTCTCTAAACTATCTTTGCGAAGCTCTGTAAACTATCTTTGCGAAGCTCTGTATACTATCTCTGAGAAGCTCTGTAAACTATCTTTGCAAAGCTCAGTAAACTATCTTTGCGAAGCTCTGTAAACTATCTTTGCGAAGCTCTCTAAACTATCTTTGCGAAGCTCTCTAAACTATCTTTGCGAAGCTCTCTAAACTATCTTTGCGAAGCTCTGTAAACTATCTTTGCAAAGCTCTGTAAACTATCTTTGCAAAGCTCTGTAAACTATCTTTGCAAAGCTCTGTAAACTATCTTTGCGAAGCTCTGTAAACTATCTTTGCAAAGCTCTGTAAACTATCTTTGCGAAGCTCTCTAAACTATCTTTGCGAATGAATTTCTCTCGTGTGAAATAATAAAGCTGTAATGTTAAATGTCAAAGTACAGTGGCTAATTTTGTTCACCCATGAAAATAAGAACGTATTACTTTCCTCTAAAAATCAGATAATTATTAGAACATGGTGTTTTATTAACAATCATAGGCAACTTTAAACTCCTCTATTTCTCCAGTTACATCATGCTATGTGGACAATTACAGGTATTTCTTAAAATCCGCAAATTACCGATTACACTGGACAACAGTCAAAATGTATCTGAAACAAAAATAGCTATTTTTAATTGGGCATGCTGATTGCGAATATGAACTTAAAAATCGCGAATTCGCTCTAGCTTTCAAGATATAGGGAAAGGGGGTTCAGTGGGAATGGATGGTATGCACCGGAAGTCGGATTTGTAGAGGGCGTGATTCTCCACGAGACGGGCAAGCTTGAACGCCAATTGGATGACCCCATCTGAAGCAGTCATTGCAACCACATTTCCTTCTTGTCATTATTTACGTTGTGAATTCTGTGAGTACAGACGTGTCATTCAAGAAGCCTCGTGAATGTGTAAACAGAGCGAATAATTTTCGTTATATTTGCGGACAAATTACTTTGCTGTCACAAAGGCGACCCATTACATCGATGATAAAGAACGCTTACAGTTGTGAGATCGGTAACCAGTTTAACATTGTACTCCACCCATGTGTTGTCAATCCTGTGCAACGAATTTGTGCTGCAGGTTGAACCGAAAAGGACGTTCGATGCCTTTTGAAGTTCCAGGGGTGTTAAGGGGACCGGCAAACCATGTTAATGATTGTTACTTTTGCATGGCTCCTCCAATTGGACATGGTATTTCTAAAAAAAAGCCGCCTTTGACTTATCCGAATATTTCCTCTCCTATACACCCAGTGCCTCACTGGGAAGGACCTCTTGTTCCGAACCCCCAGATTCTTATGGTGGTAAAAAAGAAAGTAAGGCCAGTGAACATCCGTCAACCTGTGAAAGCGTCTGCATTAAGGAATCCTGATTTTGTTCCTATTAAAAAGTCTGCACAGCCACACAAAATTACCCAGAGTGAATTGAATGATCTAGTAAGATATCTGGAACTGCCAAAAGGTAAAGCAGAGCAGTTAAGTCCAGACTGCAGCAATGGAGTCTTCTAGAAGAGAATGTGCATATGTAAGATCTGCTTTCATTTTTTAAAATGACAGGTAACCTTATTGCTTGCTTTGATATGGTGGGTCTGATGGCAGCACTACAAATCGACTACAAAGATGACCATCAGAGGATGCTCATTGATTCGTCCAAGTTGAGCTCAAAAGCTGTGCTGGTCCATAATTATGACGTTTTTACTATCTGTTTTACTCGGGTATGCAATCCACATGAAAGAAACGTACAAATACATGAAACATCTGTTACACACCATCAACTATGACAAGTATAAGTGGCAGATTTGTGGTACCTGAAGTTCATTGCCATCTTGATGGGGCTACAGTAGGGTTACACAAAGTTTTGCTGTTTCTTGTCTCTGCGACAGCCATGCCAAGACTTCAAAAAAGATTGCCCCCCCCCCTTCCCGACAATCACATGAACCGCGAGAAAAAGAATGTACTTAATGAACCACTTGTAGAATTCAATAAGATCTTAGTCCCTCCTCTCCACATCAAACTTGGACCAATGAAGAATTTTGAAAAAGCCATAGATTGAAATTGGAAAGGATTTTTTAACCTTCGTGATAAATTTCAAAGATTTGATGAAGCCAAAATCGAGAAAGGGTGTTTGTCGATCCGCAGACACGTCAGCTCTTTCGAGATAAGCGTTTTGACGATATTCTCATAGATGAGGAAAAGTTTTTTTTTAAGGTTTAACGACCACCGTGAGCAACTCAATGGGCTATAAGCAGTCGCCCGTCCCTAATTTGGGGTCACTGGTTCCAAGGAAGGGAGAGAGCCAGTGCCGTAATACAAACACAACATCCATGCCTCCCCGGGATTCGAATCCGGACCCCGTTCGGAAGAATGATCAGAGGCCATCGCTTAGACCATGGCCACCGGGGCGGCCGAGGAAAAGTTAGCTTGGAATGCTTTCCAGCAAGTGGTCGCAAACTTTCTAGGAAATAATAAGGCTGACAATTACCAGGAGCTTGTAGAAACCCTCTTGCAGTGATTCAGGGATTTTATCGAGGGTGCTTAGCCCCCCCCCCCCCGAAAATCTATGAATCCCCCCATAGGTTTTTGGGCGATCTTTCCTTATATTTTGTCTAATTGTGTTCTTTTATAACTGAATATCAGGAGAAATTATTTTTTAAAATTTAAGAAAATAAGCCAAAATATTTAATAAAAACCCTATCCACATGTGGACTTTAGTCTGAAATTTCTATCATCCTTCAACAAAACATTAAACAGCCCTCGCTGAAGGGGCAATTTTTCAAGCACTGACAACTCGGACTACTTCCGCAATAAAAACCAAATTTCATAGGGTAGAGGTGTTTGCACTGCAATACATCATCATATTTTGGAAGCTGGTGTTCAGCTTTATTTCAGTCTTCTGGATGTCGACTTTCCATGTATACGGTTAAGCCTTAGTGTAGCTTAGGCTAAACTTAGCCTCAGTGTAGCTAGTACTTCCAATACAACAAAATATTTGCTACCTAATTTTTAACAATAGCAAATTATTAGAAATTTTTCCCATAATAAGGTTGTTGGGATTTTTTTTCTGGCAGTGGTGGTTTAAACCCTGTGACAAAAAAAATCGAGGCACCTGAAACTGGCATCGAAACGGGTAATTACCCGTTTGTTTTTGTTTTTTACTACTATTTGCTAATCTAAATAATTTAAAAGTGATGAAACCAAAAATTAATTAAATGAAAGAAAATATTATAATAATAAAAAAAAACATCCGCATGAACTTCAATCTGAAATTTCTATCATCCTTCAACAAAACATTAAACAGTCCTCGCTGAAGGGGCAATTTTTCAAGCACTGGCAGGGGACAATACGTTTTCAGGTAACACTGTAATGATTCCTTAATAATCAGAAACACGCTTGTAGTAAGGCGAGGGCATTTTTACCACTCCTAATGTCTTGGGGGATTTTCTGCAGCACAGTCTTACCTTTACTTTTCCCTCAATATTTTACACCACCCCATGTTGAAATCCGTAGTCCATTACTGAATTAAAGCAAAGGTATAACATTTTTACATTTTTAATCACTTGTATGTGTAGATTTCTTGGAATCTGCGTTTGCGATATAAAAGCAAAATTTTTATATGTATTAATGTATATATATAAATAACAAAATTGTGATTATATGTATAATCAGTCAACAAATTTTAGTTCCTCCCCCTACCCCCTCCCCACCACCAGGAAAAAACTCTCTGAATGCAACACTGCCCTATTGCAGAGAGGTTAGAGTGCAACATGTCATTGAAATTACACATTTTACACTCTCATCCGGATTTCTTCCCGGCTAACTACGGTGCTAGCAATGACGAGCACGGGGAACGGTTTTATCGGGACGTTACTGCCCTCAGAAAAAGGCACCAAGGGAAGTGGAATGCAGGAATGCTAGCAAGCTATTGTTGGACCCTTGTAAGAGATGCTCATGAAACTCATTGCAAGCGGAGTCGCTGTGAATCATTTCCTATATGAGGATCATAGACGTAGCGTCGGGGGGCACAGGGGGCAGGTGCCCGCCCCAAAACTTAAAAAGTCAAAAAAATATAAACTGGTCTTTCGCCTTTTAAATGTTATAAAGTGTGACATACAGCCAAGGGAACAACGCTCAGCAAGAGCGAGCATTGTTATGACTGCTTTCCAGTAGTCATTCCATGCGCAAGAGCGAGCATTGTTATGACTGCTTTCCAGCAGTCATTCCATGCACAATAGCATGCAGTCATCTGATGATGGCTTCCATCATCAGATGACTGCATGAGGTGCTTTAAAAGGCATATTTTTTTCATCCTCATTAAGGTGAATCATCGGAAGTCTCGCACACCTCGCAGTTGTGACGTGCCTGCCAGCAGGACGCACACGACATAAAGGCAGATGGCAGCGATAACGAAAGTCCGCGTTGCTCAATTGGTAGAGCGACTTATTCCGGAATGAGGGGATCCGGGTTCGAGCCCCGGCGTGGACAAAAATTACAGGGAAATTTACTTCGTTATAATGGCGCCCGAACTTTTCGGATGACCCGGCCGTTCAAAATCTCGCAATGGTGTGATGTTCTTTCCAGACCGCGAGAGAGGAAAAATAAGACAATCCCTTCTCCAGCGCTTCAAAAAAAATGTGTGTGACGTTGCATTTCACACACCAGATTGACTGGGAGTTCTCAGGTGCACGTTCTACAGCGGATGGCTGCCTGCAACGATTCATGGTCACGGCTGACCCGTGGGTCATGCCCCGGCCCTCTTGGGGGGGGGATGTGACGTGCCTGCCAGCAGGATGCGCACGACATAAAGGCAGATAGCAGTCAGCACGAACGTCCGCGTAGCTTAGTTGGTAGAGTGACTTATTCCGGAATGAGGGGACCCGGGTTCCAGCCCCGGCGTGGACAAAAATTACGGAGAAATTGACTTCGTTATACAGTTTTGAATATACTAGGCATGTAAAACACCTAAGTTATGGTACTAGTGGCAATAGAACAGGCGCATTTTCGGAGAAACTATTTCCGAGAATCCCCCCCCCAAGAAAAATTAGTATTCACTTATTTGTGCCTCCCCCACCCCCATTTTTGTTCATGCTACGCCTACGATAAGGATTATCATAGCGTATAAAACTTGTTTTACAGATATTTCAAAAACTAGAGCTAATCTGGTGTTTTAACGGCCATTTTTATATTCAGCAGCTCCAACAACATGAAAAGAACTTGGTTTAATTTCAGATACACACAAAACGACAAAATTTGTTGTCCTGTGTTAGAAGCGTAGAGTCCTTTGGAGATCTAGTAAAATATAACGTAAAAAAATTACTTGCGTTGCAGAGAAGCAATAGATATGGTACGTTTTCCGCAAATCTACTCCAACTGACTCCAAAGTAGCGAATCTGAAAAAGTCGATAGCCCTCTCTCTCTCTCTCTCACACACACAAGGATTTTCTTTCAGCACTCTTTTTGAACGCTTAGGGAGATGTACATTTAGATGCATATTCCCACCCCTCAACAATACTTCTTTGCAAGCAATTGACTACATGGAAGTTCCTTAACAGTACTCAGCATCTCATATCACTTACCAAGTGACAAACAGTATTTTAGCCTTCTTGCGCAACTACGCATCTTTTTTCTCTCTTTTCTTTCTTTCTTTCTTCTTTTTTTAACGTTTTCCCATATTTTACGTTTCATTCCCTCTTCCTCTCTTATCTGACATTTAACACCAACAAGCCCCGTGCCTGTGTGGTTGAGAATCATTGGTTCTGTTGTTATTTATGATTCACTCCGAGAATTAGTTTCTTTTGAGTCATCTATTGTTCATGCTGTATCATTTCAATTTTGTTTTTAAAAAAAAAGTTCAAAAGTTAAATGCACAAATAATTAAGATATTTACGCTTGTAATGAAATATAAAAGTACTTTTCATAAACTACCGAAAATAAAAGTTCAAAAAATTTACTAATTCCAAAGGGCGGAGCAGATCAGATTTAGAGGATTTTAGGGAGTGTCTGACCCCAGGTCTTAAACAACCCTTAGAAATAGGAAGCTAGGAGATCTGGACTAGAGTGCCCGATAGGAAAGTGACACGGAAACGAGATAGAAAGGGTGAGAATGACGCCCTTCTTTATTATCGGGGGGCCAGTACCCGAGGTCCGACGGCTTAACGTGCCTATCCGACGCACGGCGGATATTTAGTGGTTCGAGCATTCGTACCTGCCGGGGATCGAACCTGAGATCTTCTCCGTGGCAGTCACGAACGTTGACCACTAGGCAATCCGCGGCCAAAGGGCGGAGCCCTCCTCCATTCCTTCTTTATACGGCCTTGACTGCCAGGCCCCTTTGCCAGTCAAAACTAAGCAAACAGAACAACTTCTGTCCGTCGAAGAAGCATATCGAGTACTTGTATCAGAAATTCTTCCAAAAATTAAAGAAATATGTCAATAACGTCCAGCAGCAAATTCATACAGGAAATTGGAACAAAATGGAACTTCAGATTTCTTTATGCATGTGTTTGCTTTATGTGAACTGTTACACAGAGGATTTTCAGAAAGTAATGCCTCCATATTTATATACAAGCCCAGTGGCAAGGTAACGAACTAAAACCAAACAAGGACAAAGTCCTGTATTTCTACTTTTTTTCACATATTTTGTTCTTCTACATAGTCTCCCTCACGCTAGATACAGATATGTCAACGTTAAACATGTTTTTTAAACCCGTCTCTGTACAACTCTTCAGGTTGCTCTCGGAATCATTTCCTCGTAGTGGCTTGAACATCTTCGTCACAGATGAATGAATTCCTTTCAGATGTCTCTTGAGAGCACAAAACAACCAGAAGTCGAACGACGCCAAATCTGTGCTGTAGGTAGGATGTATAGTGGATAACACTCGGAGCTTCGGAGCCGAGGGGAGATGTGACGTGCCTGCCCCGCAGGACGCACATGAGATAAAGGCAGATAACAGTGAGAGCACATGCCAGTGTAGTATAGTGGATAACACTCGGAGCTCCGGAGCCGAAGGGAGATGTGACGTGCCTGCCCCGCAGGACGCACATGAGATAAAGGCAGATAACAGTGAGAGCACATGCCAGTGTAGTATAGTGGATAACACTCGGAGCTCCGGAGCCGAAGGGAGATGTGACGTGCCTGCGCCGCAGGACGCACATGAGATAAAGGCAGAAAACAGTGAGAGCACGTGCCAGTATAGTATAGTGGATAGCACTCGGAGCTCCGGAGCCGGGGGAGATGTGTCGTGCCTGCCCCGCAGGACGCACATGAGATAAAGGCAGATAGCAGTGAGAGCACATGCCAGTGTAGTATAGTGGATAGCACTCGGAGCTCCGGAGCCGAGGGGAGATGTGAGATGCCTGCCCCGCAGGACGCACATGAGATAAAGGCAGATAGCAGTGAGAGCACATGCCAGTGTAGTATAGTGGATAGCACTCGGAGTTCCGGAGCCGAGGGGAGATGTGACATGCCTGCCCCGCAGGACGCACATGAGATAAAGGCAGATAGCAGTGAGAGCACATGCCAGTGTAGTATAGTGGATAGCACTCGGAGCTCTGGAGCCGAGGGGAGGATGTGAGATGCCTGCCCCGCAGGACGCACATGAGATAAAGGCAGAAAACAGTGAGAGCACGTGCCAGTATAGTATAGTGGATAGCACTCGGAGCTCCGGAGCCGGGGGGAGATGTGTCGTGCCTGCCCCGCAGGACGCACATGAGATAAAGGCAGATAACAGTGAGAGCACATGCCAGTGTAGTATAGTGGATAGCACTCGGAGCTCCGGAGCCGAGAGTTGTGGGTTCGAATCCCGCCCCTGGCATAAAAATGATGGAGAAATTTACTTCGTCGTAACTATCTAAACTAATGTTAAGCTTACCTGCTATGATTCTCTGAGTTATTCTTCTATCTTCCGAGATGAGCTCGTCGACTTTTTGCCTGTTCAGATCGCAAGTTACGATTACTGGCCTCTCATTCCGCTGCTGATCCTTTACAGCCAACATCCCTCCACTGCCCTTTGAGCTTCTTGCTCAACGACGAACAGTGCTTATGTCCAAAGTTCCAGAACCACAAACTGCCACTAATATGGCGTGAATCTTTTTAGGAGGTACATTTTCGGGAGTTACAAACTCTACAGCTGTTCGTTGTTTAACATTCGTCGACACAGTTGAAAAAGAATCGTCTATTTTGAACACAATTAAATACGATCAAATTGATGTACGGAGTTCTACTACACACTAAAATGAAGCTAATGGCAAAAGATCCCTTTGCCGTCTGACTGGTTGCTAGGCAACAAGTCGTGCGCGAGACACTCGCGCGGAGGCGTTACTTATTGAGCACTCCTCGTATAATGTACGAAAGTGCAATTAATCCAAAAAAAATTACGTTCTGACAGTATATTTTGCTTAGTTGTGTTCTACGTAAGTAGATAAGGATTTCGCAAATTATCACGATATAATTCCAAGATTTTTCAACCCTAAAAAAGGTTGAAAGCCATTTATATACAGACCCGAACTCAGGCGTCCGAGTTCGCTCTTACGTCACAGAAAAAGCTTCGTTTATATCTTTCTTATTGCTGGCGTGCCGTGGTCAGTTACTAATAGAACTCCGTTTATTCCCTTAAGCTAGGGTAACGGGTTTGTTTACGTAACGCACACGAAATTATTATCTCTTTGTTTACCTCTCAGGCCATTGTTTTTAATGCAGGTAAACTTTACTCGGATTCTTCGGTCTTAAGAGTCTGTTCCCACAGGGCAAGTAAAGGACAAAAGATTAAGTTCATCTGAAGTTAAAGGTTGTTTCTATTTATAGCGAGTACATTTCTCTACTGCTACGGATTATTCAGACTTGTATTTTATTCCTGTACAGAGAGCTCATTAAACTAGGATAAAGCTCACTGTCTTTGCACAGCGAACTGTAGGGCATTCAACAAATTCAGAAAAGACCGCTGCAAAACTTTAAGAATGCCGCTGGGTTTTCTAACTAACAATGTCTTCTGTAGAATCTCTTTTCGAGCAGTGCAGTTCCTTTGGAACTTTAAGGCATGTTTAAACAGAAAGGAAACTCGGTTACTCTCTTCGAACGGAAACCAAAACTATTATTATTATTATTATTATTATAGAGGTACATACTTAATCATCTATGAGCTTAACAAAAATATTGGGCATTGCCTGATTATTAAATCCCCGTGGGGAACACGGGGAAAATATTTTCCGCATTTAATCTGTTGCATTGAGAAACGACCGGAAACTTTGTTTCTCATCGTTAATTGCTCAAAAGATCGTGATTTCATATCCCTGGCGCGCGACAAAGGATCCATTAACACACTTAATAAAGTTCGCTCAGAGTTAAAACCATACTCGCATTACGGCTTTCTTTTTTATTCGAAATTTCCATAGCAAATTATTTTTCGTAACCCAAAAACGAATTCTCCTTCATTCGTAATTTTTCGCCGCTCGTCATTTTTCAAGTCTTTTACACTAATACTTCAAATTAAAAGATAATCAACATATATATATATATATATATATAGCTGCCTATATCTGAAACAATAAATACACTATCTACCAACAAGTAATTGGTCACCTGTGATAGCAAAGGAAAACGAAGTTTATTCACCTTCAATAGTTGGTGGAGCCTCCACGAGCGACAATTACAGCTGCGACCCTCCGGGGCATACACTCAACCAGGCGTTGTACGACGGCTGGCGGTATTTTCTTCCACTCGGGCTTGGAGAAGACAGGTCAGTTCCTTCACCGATTTCGGACGGTGGGGTCACCCCTTAAGTCGACGCTCCAACTCGTTCCAGAGGTGCTCGATATGGTTAAGGTCGGGGCTCTGCGCAGGCCAGTCCATTCGATTAACACCATTGTCACCATACCAAGCCATGGTGGACCTCGCAACATGACAGGTGGCATTGTCATCCTGAAAGTAACATGGGTCCACCCCATAAAACTGCCGCAACGTAGAAAGCGCATGGTCATCCAAAATGGTGCAGTAGGTCTCGGCGTTGAGTCTACCAGGAATTGCGACCAAGGGTCCCGTGCCATACCAGGAGAAACACCCCCCATAGCATAATTCCACCGCCGCCGAACTTCACAGTTGGCACAATACATTCCGGCAGGAAGCGTTCTCCAGGAAGACGCCAAACCCGGACCCTGCCATCCGAACGGTAGAGGGTGAACCTTGATTCGTCGCTCCAGAGAACCTGTTTCCACTGTTCAACGGTCCACTGTCGACGTTCTTTGCACCACGTTAGCCGAGCAGCGCTATTGGACTTGGTGATCAAAGGCTTTTGGGCGGCCGCACGTCCATGATAACAGAGCAAATGGGCTTCCTTACGGATGGTATTCATCGAAAGAACACTCCCGGATGCCTGTTGAAACTCCTCGCGGATGTGGCCCATCGATTTGGTGCAGTTCTTCCGAATTTCTATGGCCAGCACCCGTCCGTCTCTAACTCCCAGTTTTGGGGGTTCTGTCGGATCGGGCAAATTCCGACAGTCACCTCTGATCTTCCACTTGCCAATCGCGTAGGCCACTGTCGATTTTGGGTACTTCAACTCGCTGGATATATCACGTATGGATCGGCCATTTCTGTGATACCCGACGCTTACACCTTTCTCGAAATCAGAGAGCTCCAAACTGCGTGGCATCTTGCATGCGACTGGTTGCGTTGTTGTTTCCCACACGATATTCAACGGCGGCGGCCGTGACGTGTATCAGGACCGCAGATGTCGTCGATTGCAGGGGTGTCCAATTACTTGTTGGTAGATAGTGTATATACGTTCGTATCAGAATAATATGACCACCTACTTAATAATGGTAATAAGCACCTTTGCCCCGGATGAAAGCGTCGAGATGGCGTCTCATGGACGCAATGAAACCCTGGAACGTTGCTCGAGTCACACCTGCCTATTCGGACTGTAGCAGAACATGGAGGTGCCCGAGATGACGTAGTTGTGGGTCGGCAAGCAGAATCTGTCGATCCAAATAGTCCCAGAATTGCTCTGTGGGATTCAGGTCGGGAGATTTCGCCGGACAAGGGAGAACGGAGACATTCAGGATGAGAGACATCGCTGTCGTGTTCCTAGAACCAGTCACGCCCCCCCCCCTGCCTCTAGCGACACGGCGATCGTGAAGAACGAACCATTGCCCTTTCCTGTACTCAGGCCTGACACGAACAATCCTCTTTCACAATCCCTCCAAAAGGAATGTGTAAGCACTGCAATTGACAGTTGTACTTTCAGGAATGAACTCTTGATGCAGAATTCACTTTCTGTCGTAAAAGCTCGCAAGCATTATCTTGATTTTCGACTCCGATCTTTCTTTCGGGTGAATATGGCCAGTGTTGCATTCAGAAAGTTTTTTCCGGGGGAGGGGGGGCAATTACAAATTTCGAGGGGTCTAAAACTTGTTGACTGATTACATACATATAATCACAATTTTGTCATTTTATATATATATTAATATATATAAAAATTTTAAACAGAGTACAAAAATTTTCTTATGCTCTGATATCGCAAATGCAGATTCCAAGAAATATACACCTACAAGTGATTAAAAATGTAAAAATGTTATACCTTTGCTTTAATTCAGTAATGGACTACGGATTTTACTATGGGGTGGTGTAAAATATTGAGAGCGGAAGTAAAGGTAAGACTGTGCTGGAACCTCCCCCCCCCCCCCCCCAAGACATTAGGAGTGTTAAAAATGTTCTCGCCTTACTACAAGCGTGTTTCTGATTATTAAGGAATCATTACAGTGTTACCTGAAAACGTATTGTGTAAGCCATTTCCCCGCTATTTGGTTTCAGCCCCTTTAGATTATTTAGATTAGCAAATAGTAGTAAAAAAAAAACACTAACTAAACGTTTCGATACCACTTTGAGGTACCTCGATTTTTTTGGGAACAATTTCTAATAATTTGCTATTGTAAAAAATTAGATAGCAAATATATTGTTGCATTGGAAGCACTAACGTCACGTTATCTACACTGAGGCTTAACCGTATACATGGAATGTAGGCATCCAGAAGACTGAAATGAAACTGAATGTTAGCTTCCAAAATATGATGAAGTATTGCATTGCAAGCATCTCTACTCTGAGATATTAGGTTTTTATTGCGGAAGTAGTCCGAGTTGTCAGTGCTTGAAAAATTGCCCCTTCAGCGAGGGCTGTTAAATGTTTTGTTGAAGGATGATAGAAATTTCAGATTGAAGTTCATGCGGATTTTTTTTTATTATTATAAAATTTTCCCTCATTTTCTTATTTTTTTAATTAATTTCTCTAAATATTCAGTTACAAACGAGCACAATGAGACTAAATATAAGAGGAAGCCGCCAAAAAACCTACGGGGCATTCATATATTTTCGGGAGCTAAGCACCCCCGAGAAGATGCCTGAATATATCACTGACTATGGCGACTTCCACTAAGCATTCTGACGCTTTGTTTTAGGTTCATAATGAAACCACTATGTCTCGTCACCTGCCACAATGCTTTGCATGTCTCGTCACCTGCCACCATGTCTCGTCACCTGCCACCATGTCTTGTCACCTGCCACCATGTCTCGTCACCTGCCACCATGTCTTGTCACCTGCCACCATGTCTCGTCACCTGCCACCATGTCTCGTCACCTGCCACCATGTCTCGTCACCTGCCACTATGTCTCGTCACCTGCCACAATGCTCTGCATGTCTCGTCACCTGCCACAATGCTCTGCATGTCTCGTCACCTGCCACAATGCTTTGCATGTCTCGTCACTTGCCACCATGTCTCGTAACCTGCCACCATGTCTCGTCACCTGCCACCCTGTCTCGTCACCTGCCACCATGTCTCGTCACCTGCCACCATGTCTCGTCACCTGCCACTATGTCTCGTCACCTGCCACAATGCTCTGCATGTCTCGTCACCTGCCACAATGCTCTGCATGTCTCACCACCTGCCACCATGTCTCGTCACCTGCCACAATGCTTTGCATGTCTCGTCACTTGCCACCATGTCTCGTCAACTGCCACCATGTCTCGTCACCTGCCACTATGTCTCGTCACCTGCCACAATGCTTTGCCTGTCTCGCAACCTGCCACCATGTCTCATCACCTGCCACTATGTATCGTCACCTGCCACAATGCTCTGCATGTCTCGTCACCTGCCACCATGTCTCGCCACCTGCCACCATATATCGTCACCTGCCACAATGCTTCGCATGTCTCGTCACCTGCCACCATGTCGTCACCTGCCACAATGCTTTGCATGTCTCGTCACCTGCCACCATGTCTCGACACCTGCCACCATGTCTCGTCACCTGCCACCATGTCTCGACACCTGCCACAATGCTTTACATGTCTCGTCACCTGCTACCATGTCGTCGCCTGTCACTATGTCTCGTCACCTGCCACTATGTCTTGTCACCTGCCACAATGCTTTGCATGCCTCGTCACCTGCCACCATGTCTCGACACCTGCCACCATGTCTCGTCACCTGCCATAATGCTTTACATGTCTCGTCACCTGCCACCATGTCTCGTCACCTGCCATAATGCTTTACATGTCTCGTCACCTGCCACAATGCTTTGCATGTCTCGTCACCTGCCACCATGTCACGTCACCTGCCACCATGTCACGTCACCTGCCACCATGTCACGTCACCTGCCACCATGTCTCGTCACCTGCCACAATGCTTTGCAGAAAATTTTGCTTCGTTTCTAGAGTCTCCAGGATGTCTTTTGCGTACTCCACTCGTGCATGTTTCTGATCGTCTAACAAAGCATGCCGGACAAAACGAGCACAAACGGCCCCATCCCTTCCAATCTTGCACTAAAATTTTACGAATGGTCTCCTTATTAACACCTACCTCACATTTCAACATACTCAAGGTCAAACACAGATGACTTTTTATCCTTTCGCGAACTTCCTTAATGAATTCAGACATGCGCACTGAAATCGGGTGTCCGGGCCTTTCGCCATTTTCCAAATCTTCCTACCCATCCGTGAAACGCGCGTACCATCGGAATATTTGTGCGCGAGATAGACGATTAGCCCCATGCACATCATGCAACAATTCAACTGTCTCAGATGCAATTTTAAAGATTTTCAAACAGAACCGGATATTTGCTCTCTGCTCCATGACAGAGTTGTGACTTCATTTTTACACCGAATGACATCATGCACAGCGTAAGCAATCATGTGTGCAATTCTCACAGAAACGCTGTTGCCGCCGCATACCTGCTAAGTGACTTATCCGCCCCGGTGGCGCAGTGGTCTAAGCGATGGCTTCTGATCATTCGTCCGAAAGGGGTCCGGGTTCAAATCTCGGTCAGACAGGGACGCGCCAAGCGGGGGTTCAATAAGCACCCGGTCGTCAGATTCCGGGGGCGGAAGGACCCGCAATCAATTTTTTCGGTTGATAAATTAATATCAGTGACGTGGGAGAAGTTATGAAAACGTTATACTGTGAGAAATCGTAATGCTAGGTGGAACGTTTACTTTTTTTTAGTAAAAATAACTCGTTTATAATTAAACAGAAAACGTCTCGAAATCAGAGAATAATTTTCATTGTTTTGTTCAGTAACAGATACCGCGGGCAAAGGATTGAAAATTCTTTTTCTAATTTTTTTTTTTTTTTTTTTTTTTTAAATCTTGAAGATTTTAGCATTCATGAATGCATGGCCAGCAAATGCGGCCAATATGTAGGAAAAACACAATGCACTTCAAAAAGCATAATTTGTCGACTTAAGACCCTTACGCATTTTACGTACTTTGAGCGGCTCATACTTTAAATCTGGTCGTAAATGACGACGAAAAAATTTCCCTACAGATTGTGAACATTTTCATCATTGTTCAAATAATATATGCTTACTTTTCTGAATTACCTTATCGTTGGCTAATTTTCAAGAAAGAGCTTCCAGCGTTGACTGTAAAACAGGGTGGGAAAATATTATAGGATCGATGCAATAAGGTTAACGAGCACCGGGATACAATTTCGATGTATTCCACGATATTAGATATTTTGGTTAGAATAGTTAAAGAGACGCCCGTCATGTTTAATATTACATGTATATATATATATATATATATATATATATATATCATCATCATCATCATCATCATTGTCAACCATTATCAATCCACTGCTGGACGAAGGTCTCCCCAAGTTTCCTCCACAACGGTCTGTCTTGTGCCAGTCTCCTCCACGTCACTCCCGCATATTTACGAATTTCATCCACCCATCTCCCATGTGGTCTTTTTCTGGGTCTTTTCCTGTCCCTTGGAATCCAATCTAAAATTTCGGCTGTCCATCTATGGTCTGTCCTTCTGGCAGTATGTCCAGCCCATTGCCATTTCAGGGATTTAACTCTGATCATGATGTCTTCCCACTCTTGTCATTTTTCGGATCCACGAGTTCCTCTTCTTATCTCTCCTGGTTATACCAAGCATGCACCTCTCCATGCTTCTTTGAGTTGTCTGCAGCCTTTGTATGTCTCTTTTAGTTAAGGTCCACGTCTCTGCACCATACGTAAGCACTGGAAGGATGCATTGATCAAACACTTTTCTTTTAAGACATAATGGCATATTGCTCTTGAAAATTATGCTGTTTCTTCCAAAAGCTCTCCAGGCAAGTTTTGTACGCCGATTAATTTCTTCATCAATGTGACCCTCACTTGATATCTGCTGTCCAAGATAAACATACGTATCTGTTATCTCCAGTTTTTCTCCATCAATCGATAAATCTTCATTTCTTGTAAAAGCATTGAACATCACTTTTGTCTTCTGAAAGTTCACTTTTAATCCCACTTCTTTACTCTTGTCAGCAAGTTCCTCGATCATACTCTGCAGCTCTGATGGGGTAGTTGCAAAAATGACTACGTCATCAGCAAAACGAAGGTGGGTTAGATAATCTCCATTAATCTTTATCCCTTTGTTTTCCCAGTTCAGTGATTGAAAGACATTTTCCAATGTGGCATTAAAGAGCTTCGGAGATATGGTGTCACCTTGTCTCACTCCCTTTCCAATTTTTATGTGTGTTGTATTTTCAAACAGCCGAATCTTTGCACTTGCATTTTCATAGATGTTATTAATAATATTAATGTATGCATCTTCAATACCGCAGGATTTCAGAGCCGTGGTAACTGCTGATGGTTTCACCGAATCAAAGGCTTTTTCATAATCGATAAAAGCCATGCACAATGGAAGTTCATATTCCCTCGCTCTTTCAATTAGTTCTCTCAGTACGTGGATATGATCTATTGTGCTGTAGCCACTCCTGAATCCAGCTTGTTCTCTCGGTTGAGCCATGTCCAGTGTTACCTTCAAGCGGTGTGAAAGAACTTTAGTGAAGATTTTATAAACCACTGATAGGAGGCTGATAGGTCTGTAGTTCCTGAGATCCTCAATGTCACCTTTTTTATGTAGCAGGATCATTGTAGCATTGTTCCAATCCTCAGGAATCTTCCCTTCATTAAGGCATCGAGTGAAAATTTGGGCGAGTACTGTTTCAATTTCTCCACTTGCTTCTTGTATGATGTCTATAGTAATTCCATCTTCTCCTGGAGCTTTCCCTCGCTTCATGTTCTTGATTGCATGAGCAACTTCTGCTGGGAGGACTGGAAGAACTCTGGTACCTTTCATGATGTCTGAAGTACATGTATCATCCCTTTCATATAATTTGGAGTAGAAATCTTTCACTCTTGTCAAAATTTCGCCTCTATTTCTTGTTATAGAACCATCTTCTTTTCTCAGAGCCATAATCTGTTTTCTTCCCTTACTGAGATGTCCCTTTGCTATCTTTAGGCTTTGGTTGTTTTCAATTGCTTTCCTCACTAGCTCACAGTTGAATTTCCTTACGTCTTCAGTGATACTTTTTCGTGCTGTCTTGCATAACTCTATATATTCCACTTTGGAAGTCACATCTTCTTTAGTTGTCCTCATCTCTCTTCTTTTTTGCATCAACATTTTGGTTTTTCCTGATAATTTGTTTACATGCAACTTGTTCTTAGACCCAGCTAATTTTGTTGCTGTTTCCATAAGAGCTTTGGTTACTTTTCTGTTAACTTCCGAAATATCCACTTCTTCCGATGTTAGGCCTTCTAAAGCAGAGAATCTGTTCTTCAGTTCCAACTTGAAAGTATTATGGTGTTTTTTAAGGTTGGTTATGTCAATAGATTTTGTTTGTCTTATGAGCTTGCCACGTTCCAGTTTAGTGTTGAGGTGCATCTTACATCTCACCAATCTATGGTCACTACCTGTGTTGAACTTGTTTAGCACACTGCAGTCTTCGATGACGAATTTTTTGTTACACATAATAAAATCAATTTCACTTGTCGTCCCAATTGGATGTCTCCATGTCCATTTCCTGTGTGGCTTTTTCTTGAAAAAGGAATTCAAGATGAAAAATCCTTCTGCCTCTGCAAACTCAACGAGAGTATTTCCACGCTGGTTTCTGTTGCCGTGACCGAATTTACCTACTGAAGTTTCATTCTGTTGCCGGTGCCCTATTTTTGCATTGAAATCTCCCATAATTATCTTCAAGTGCTGCTTACCTTTATTATTTAGACGACGAATTTCCTCATAAAATTCTTCAATTTCTTCTTCAGGATGACTTGTGGTGGGTGCATAAGTTTGAATAATCTGAGCCTGGTATCTTCTCGATAGTTGGATAACGAGTCGTGCAGCTCTGTCAGAGGAACTTTCAACTTCTACCACTTTATATTTCAGTTTCTTGTTTATTATAAATCCAACACCACTAGTTCTGCCAGTATCTGTCCCACGATAATAGAAGAGATGTCCACTTTTCAGTTCAATGAGATCTTCTCCTTTTCTCCTTACCTCACTTAGCCCGACGATGTCCCACTTGATCCTTTGTAGTTCCTCTTCCAATTCAAGAAGCCTTGAATCAGAAGATAGGGAGCGTCCGTTGTAGGTAGCCAAATATATATATATATATATCATCATCATCCTCAACCATTATCAGTTTTCTGATGGATGAAGGTCTCCCCAAGTTTCTTTCACAACAGTCTGTCTTGGATCAGTCACCTCCATCTTACTCTGGCATGCTTTCGAATTTCATCCACCCATCTCCCACGTGGTCTTCTTTTGGGTCTTTTCCTATCTCTTTGAATCCAGTCTAAAATTTCGGTTGTCCATCGATGGTCCGTTCTCTTGGCAATATGTCCATCCCATTGCCATTTCAGGGATTTTACTCTGATCATAATGTCTTCCACTCTTTATCATTTTCCTTACCTACGGGTTCATCATCTTATCTTGCTTAGTTATATATACTGTATATGTGTTGTCTGTGTGTGTGTGTGTATCCATCGAGAAGCTGTAATATGTTTATCATCGTACATGACGAAACTTTTTTACCGGTAATGCAGACTTTTGTGTAAATTGACAGAGAGAGAGAGAAAGAGAGGAAGCTGACTTTTTGAATTATCCATAGCGTCATCTGAACTAGAGTTTTACAAATTTTTTTTTCTTGAGTTTTATATGAGAGAGTAGTAGTGTTTTATGGAAAATCTTAATGTACCGGAAATAGAAAATAATTTTGCTAAAGATATTTATTTCGTGTAAAAATGAATAAAAATTAAAAAATATTCTCGTACAAGGGGGCGGCAAATCTGGACTTTCACCCGGGCGGCAAATGCCCTTGGTGCGCCCCCTGGTCATGAATGTCGTGTTTGCCTTACGGCACTGGTTCTCTGCCTTCCCTGGGACCAGTGACCCTAAATTATGGACGGGCGACTGCTTATAGCCCACTGAGTTGCTCACGGTGGTCGTTAAACCTCCAATAAAAAAAATGACTTATCAAAAAAACATGTTTTCCCGACCCGTGTGTTTTACCGGTATTTTTAGCACGTCTTTTGTAAAAAAAGATCGTGCTTCTGTTATCGGTTTGCCCGTCCGTCCGTCTGTACCCACGATATCTATGCAACTATTAGTCCGATTTTCTTTCTTTCTTTCTTTTATTGGAGGTTTAACGACCACCGTGAGCAACTCAATGGGCTATAAGCAGTCGCCCGTCCCTAATTTAGGGCCACTGGTTCCAGGGAAGGGAGAGAGCCAGTGCCGTAAGACAAACACAACATCCATGCCTCACCGGGATTCGAACCCGGACCCCTTTCGGACGAATGATCAGAGGCCATCGCTTAGACCACTACGCCACCGGGGCGGCAATTAGTCCGATTTGAAAAATTCTTTTTGCATTGGGAAGCTTGAAACATGCAAATGATGATCCTTCATTTCGTTTTTTTTACGATGTACAATTTTGCCGGTAGAGGGCGTAAATGCAGATGATGTCGAATTCAAAAATACGTTTTATTCCACATATTTGCTTCTAAACATCCGATTGAAAATTTGGTTTTATCTTTCGATTCCATTTATGTCGAAGAGTATTTTAGATATAGTTACTTTTTCAAATTACGCATAGATTTTACGCTAGGGGGCGAAAAAGTAAATTACATTTTCCTCGATAACTCTTCTTCTAAAACTCCGATTTGAAATTTTTTTCTTCAGCGGATACATCCCCTGAAGGAAAATCTTTTGCATATAATTTCAAATTTTTGGTAAAGAATACTTGGGCCACCAGGGGCGTAAGTGTTAATTTTTGCTTCTGACGTATTTGCCATAAAATCGGAGCTTCTAAAATATCGATTGAAAAAATTCTTTCGTGGACTGATGCCACTCACATCGATAAACCTTTTCGGAATATTTTCTTCTTAAAATATTCCACAGTTTCTCCGCCAGGGGGCGTAGATGTACATCTTATTTTTGTCAATATCTCTACTTCTAGGAGTCCGATTTGAAAAATCCCTTCTTTCGAAACACTGACTGCGACTGGAGTGCAGGCGATGCAGCATAGACAAAGGGACAACGTCACCGGTAAAGTGATGTATGTACGCTCATGAGCCATTACATTATGACCACCCACCTAATAAGCTGTAGGACTCCCTTTAGCCTCAAAACAGCGGCCACTCGGCGAGGCATCGACTCGATGTGGTGGCGATAGGTACCATAATGTAAACACCAGATCCTCCAGTTCCCGTACATTTCGGGGTGGTGGTGATTTAGCGCCAACACGCTTTTCCAAGTCGAACCACAAATGCTCGATTGGGTTCATGTCAGATGAATGTGGAGGCCAGGGTATTAACAGAAAGTCACCAGCATGTTCCATAGACCACTCCTTGACGATTGTGGCAGTGTGACATGGCGCATTATCTTGTTGGCAATGGCCATCACCAGCAGGGAAACACAGTTGCCATGAATGGGTGAACTTGGTCCGCAACGATGTTCAGATACCTGACAGCTGTCAGGGATTGTGTTATTGGGATAATTGGGGCCTAAAGTGTCCCAAGAAAACATCGTCCACAGCATAACACCACCGCGGGCGGCGGTCTGTTTCAGCCCAACAGTGCATCCAAGTGCCATTACTCCGTTGGTAATCGGCGTATCCGCGCTCGGCCGTCTACGTGATGCACCAGGAATCTTGATTCGTCAGACCAGGCTACTTTCTTCCAAGCATACACGGTCCAATCTCGGTGATCCTGGGGCCATTTCGTGCGCTGTTGGCGATGACGCGCAGTGAGCATGGGGACACGGCTGGGTCTTCGCCTACGCAGGCACATGCGCAGAAGGCTGCGATGAACTGTGTGTTGTGACACATTGCCCTGATCACCACTGTTGTATTATAGCTGCAGGTGATTCGTCGCACTGTGAATGGCCCTGCGGTCGCTGTGAACAATGCGCGACAGTCTGCGCTCCCCTCTGGCATCAATGAGCTGCGAACGCCACATGGCTGGGCGACGGTTTGTCGTTTGGCTATCTATGTACCACTTTTGATACGCACTCAGTACAGCGGCACGTGAACAACTCACGAGCCGCGCCGTTTCCGAAATCGTAGTCCCGAGGCTCCGTGCTATCACAATTTGTCCTTTATAAACTACGATAAATCAGCAGCTTTTCTCATTCTGACTCCGAACGCTCTAACTAAAAGCCGGTCCTCGGGTTGTATACATACTGCTCTGTGAAATTCACCTGCGCCACCGTTCGGTCTCCAGGCGTGCTCATTTCTCTAGGCTGGGGGTGGTCATGATGTAATAGCTCATCGGTGTATATTGCTTTGTTTACTGGTGACGTCTGGAGAATTAAATTACTTGTTGAAACTGAAAAGGTTTAGCTTCACTCTTGCTCTTAGAGGTTGCAATCTTAACTATGCACTGGTACATGTCGTTAACTAAACTTTCTTAGGCATAGAATTTCATTAAAAGATCAAGAGTTAGTGAATCATCAAACAATGCTTACAATTTCAACGTCCCAGTTATTTCCCTTGTTGGCACATCGTAGTAGCGCAACGTTGATTTTCGGTCACTTCACGATAACAAATGGTACTATCGACATGCACTGCAAACTACTAAGTTTTTATCTTGCAAACGTACAGTACCGAAAAGTTATCTCAATTCTGTTCAACAGTTCTTTAACTCAAAAGATACTGCCCTTTAATAAATCTCGTTTAACAAATCGTTAACATCATTTCTCTGCCCCACAAGAACAGATCAATTCATATGTAGAGGATTTTGGGAAGGGAGTGTCTGACCCTGGGTCTTAAAAAACCCTCAGAAATAGGAAGCTAGGAGATTTCGGCTAGAGTGTCCAATAGGAAAGTGACACGGAAGCGAGGTACAAAGACGCCCTTATTTATTAGCGGGGGGAAAGTACTCGGGGTCCGATAGCTTAACGTGCGCATCCTATGCACGGCGGATATTTAGTGGTTCGACCCTGTCTGGGATCGAACCTGAGATTTTTCCGCGGGAGTCACGAACGTTGACCACTAGGCTACCCGGAGCCCCCCCCCCCCCCAAGGAACTGCACCTTGTTTCTCTTTTAAACTGCACACTGCATATGATATTGACCTTTGACTCACTGCCAGTGTTTCCAACTTAGCAAACTCGTCTGAAAAAGTAGCGTGCCGTTAAGTCAGAAAACATTTAGTGAGAAGAAACCAATTTGCGGAAAAATGCAGAAATTCAATACGAAGATTAAATGGAGGTATACGTCACATATGGCAGAATGAAGATGAGACATAAACGTCATTTTATTTCAGCGCAATTTTTTTGTTTTTTCAGTTTTTGTTTCGGAGTTTAACAACCATCATGAACAAATCACATAGCTACACTATCTACCAATAAGTAATTGGACACCTGTGATATCAAAGAAAAACGAAGTTTATTCACCTTCAATAGTTGCTGGAGCCTCCACGAGCGGCGATTACAGCTGCGACCTTCTGGGGCATATTCTCAATCAGGCGTTGTACGACGGCTAGCGGTATTTTCTTCCACTCGGCTTGGAGAAGACAGGTCAGTTCCTTCAACGATTTCGGACGGTGGGGGCACCCCTTAAGTCGACACTCCAACTCGTCCCAGAGGTGCTCGATAGGGTTAAAGTCTGGGTTCTGCGCAGGCCAGTCCATTCGATTAACCCCATTGTCATCATACCAAGCCATGGTGGACCTCACAACATGACAGGTGGCATTGTCATCCTGAAAGTAACATGGGTCCACCCCGTAAAACTGCCACAACGTAGGAAGCGCATGGTCATCCAAAATGGTGCAGTAGGTCTCGGCGTTGAGTCTACCACGAATTGCGACCAAGTTTCCCGTGCCATACCTGGAGAAACACCCCCATAGCATAATTCCACCGCCGCCGAACTTCACAGTTGGCACAATACATTCCGGCAGGAACCGTTCTCCAGGAAGACGCCAAACCCGGACCGTGCCATCCGAACGGTAGAGGGTGAACCTTGATTCGTCGCTCCAGAGAACCTGTTTCCACTGTTCAACGATCCACATTCAACGTTATTTGCACCATGTTTGCCGAGCAGCGCTATTGGACTTGGTGATCAAAGGCTTGTGGGTGTCAGCACGTCCATGACAACCGAGCAGATGGGCTTCCTTACGGATGGTATTCATCGAAAAAACACTCCCGAATGCCTGTTGAAACTCCTCGCGGATGTGGCCCATCGATTTTCTGCGGTTCTTCCGAATTTCTGTGACCAGCACCCATCGGTCTCTAACTCCCAATTTTGTGAGTCTGCCGGGTCGAAGCACATTCCGACAGTCACCTCTCATCTTCCACTTGCCAATCACGTAGGTCACTGTCGATATTTGGGTACTTCAACTCGCTGGATATGTCACGTATGGATTGGCCATTTCTGTGATACCCGAACGCCTATCTCGAAATCAGAGAGCTCCGAACTGCGTGGCATCTTTCATGTGACTGGTTGTGTTGTTCCCCACACGATATTTAACGGTCGTCGATTGCAGGGGTGTCCAATTACTTGTTGGTAGATAGTGTATAAGCAGTATCTCAACCGCAATTTCAGGCCACTGGTCCCAGAGAAGGGAGATAACCAGCACCGTCGGAAGAACATATCCCTCATGGCTCATCCGGGACTTCTACCCACGCCCATCTCGGATTAAACTACACTATACTATTAAAAGTATTCGAACACCACCAAATATTCGCATAAGTGCAAAGAACGGTTGCCCAGGATGGTGCGCTGTGAATGGGGAGGTACGTATATAAAGCAGAGATGTTCTGTCGTGTTATCAGTAACTTTTTTTTATTGAAGGTTTAACGACCACCGTGAGCAACTCAATGGTCTATAAGCAGTCGCCCGTGCCTAATTTAGGGTCACTGGTTCCAGGGAAGGGAGAGATCTAGTGCCGCAAGACAAACACAACATCCATGCCTCACCGGGATTCGAACCCGGACCCTTCTACGACGAATGATCATAAGCCAGCGCTCGTAGACCACTGCGCTACCAGGGCGGCGTCAGTAACTTTGAAGCGGGTGAGCTGATGTGAACTTTCCGAGTTCCAGAGTATGCAAGTCATAGGATGTCATTTGAGTAACGTTTCGATACGCGCAGCATTGCAATTAAACTAAACATACTACTGTAAATGATGTATAGTGAATAGATGGAAGTAGGACGCTGCAACTACAGCAAAAAAAAAAAAAAAAAGAACAGAACAGAAAAGAAAAAGAAAGCTTTAGGAAGGCCGGCATAAACTGACGGAACGTGACAGAACGGGCATGTTTAAAAATCTCGTCCTTCCCCTACCGTTTCCATCCCTGCTGAAATAGGAAATGCTTGTAATCGCTCGGTTAGTACCATAACTATCCGCTAAGATTTCCGCAGTGTGGATTATTATGGTAGAGCAGGATTTACAAGCCACACATCACTACCGTGAATCAGAGCTGCGTCCAATCCCGAAAGCACGAAGCAGAGCCAGGGCCTGAATCGGGCTCGGGCTGTAGAATATTTACTGCAGTTTGAGCTTGGGCTCTTAGCGAGAGCGAGAGAATTTTTTTTATTTATATATAAATATGATTTTATATGATTTAGCAAATGAGACACTTTATAATCGGTAAAGGAAATTATTCGGGCAACTGCTTCTGGTTAGGGAGCAGGCATTCGATATAGCTATTTATTCCCGGCTTGGGTATAAAATGTCATAGGCCTTGCATTAGTGTGTTTCTGCAGAGAAGAAAACCCTTTTTCAAGAACTATAGATATTGGATAGTTGATAGCTTGCCGACGATAATTTACCCCCTATCTCCACGCAGTAGCTCCCTGCTAATTCTATTGAGCAACGTACATATTGCAGCGCATTATGGCACAATAATATTAGCATTATTTGAGCAACATACAATTGCAGCACCTTCCGATCATTTGGGATGCCCGGCCTCCTGAAGCACTTCCGGTGGAAACGAAAGATCAAAGAACATCGGACAGTTGCACTGTAAAAATAAATAGAGGCCCCTTCCAACCACACCCCATTTGAGAAATACATTGGTTAATTGCAGGAGGAAGAGAGATTGTGGAAAAGAACATGTTTTTTTATTAATGGTTGAAAAGGTTAACCAGTTTTCGCGCTCGTTCGGGCCCGGGCTCAACCTTGCAATATAAAATTCGGGCTCGGGTGTGCTCGGGCTGATATACCACGGGCTCGTGCAGGCTCGGGCTCCGACATTTGAGCCCGAACTCAGCTCTAACGTGAATGCGAAGCGCCGTTTGGAGTGGTGTCCCCCATCTTTCTTGAACTGTGGGCGACTGGAAATAAGTTCTTTGGATTGATGATTCACGCTTTTCACTCTTCCAATCTGATGGGGGTGTTTGGATTTGGCGACAGCCCTGCGAACGATTTTCGTCGGACTATGTTCTTCCAGCTGTTAAGTTCGGAGAAGGCTGCGTCATGGTATTTTGATTTTCGTGGATGGGACTCGGCCAGTTTGTTACTATACCACAAACCATGAACTCTGAAGTGTACCTTAACGTTGTAGATAACTCTGCCCTACCGACAACGTGGCAGTATTATGGAAATGGCCGTTGTCTTTTCCAGCACGATCGAGCTTCCTGCCACACTGCACGGCGTGCGCAAGACTGGTTTCTTGAAAACAAAGGGGAAACTGTGAGATTGGCCTGCTCAGTGTCTTGATCTAAACCCCATAAAACACCTTTGGGATGAACTGGAGTGATGGATGCGAAACCAACCACAACGACGGTCTTCGTTCTCCACTCAGGCAGCAGCTTTTGCAGGACCAATGGCGAGCCATTCCTGTTGAGACCTACCGAAAATTGGTTGACAGTATGGTTCGACGTGTTGCCGCGGTCGTGCGAGCAAATGGTTGACTAACTATACTAATTGCGATAGTAAAGCCATTTTTTCCCAAAACATTGTGGTGTCCGAATACTTTTGATAATATAGTGTATGTCATTAACCGAGACAATTTTTACGAAAGGGAACTGTGACTAACACTTAGGTATGCCTCCGTCGATTGGCAAAGAACAATCGAATCGACGCGCGACTGTACAGTAAACGGCCACGCGAATGAACGCTGGAACACCCACGTACGTGTCCCCGATACCAGTACAGCAAACCCTGTTATGCATCGGTCTCCGGAGTCGACGCTGCGTCAAGGCGCCCATGGTAACCCAGGTCCATCGGCAACGACGCCTGTAGTTCGCGTGGGACTACCGTCATTGGACAGTGGAAGAGTGGGAAAAGGTTGCCTTTTCCGACGAATCGAGGTTTCTACTCCAGAGAAGTAACGGGCGGTGGCGGATATGACGTCAGACACACGAGAACCAACACCCGGACTCGCTTGTAGGGCAGGTAGAGGCTGGCGGTGGCAGTGCGCATGTCTGGGGGATGTTTTCCTGGTATGACCTGGGACCGCTGATACCACTGGATGAGTCCCTGAACGCCAATGGCTACCTGACCATCTTCGCTTACCACATACATCCCTTCATGTTGGGCGTTCGCCATGGTGGTGATGGCGTCTGCCAACAGAACAATGCGCCATGCCACGTCGCTAAGGGAGTGCGTGACTGGTTTCAGGAACACGACAGCGATGTCTCCGTTCTCCCTTGGCCGGCAAAATCTCCCGACCTCAATCCCATAGAGCACTTGTGGGGCTATTTGGATCGACAGGTTCGACGTGCCGACCCACAACCACGTCATCTCCGGGACCTCCGTACTCTACTGCAGTTCGAATGGGCACGTGTGCTTCGGGCAACCTTGCAGAACCTCATTGCGTCCATGCAACGCCGTCTCACCGCTGTCATCGGGGCCAAGGGTGGTTATTCCCATTATTAGATAGGTAGTCATATTCTGATACGACTGTGTAGATGTTTTTGTTGACTATCTCGAAACTGGATTTTTTTTTATTTATTTATTTTTTTTGGTTGGGGGTTTAACGACATGCTTATGGTTAGGGGCAAGCGCCCGTTCCTAATTTAGAATCGCCGGTTTCATGGAGGAGAGAGAACCAGTGCCACAGAACAAGCACAACATCCATACCTCACCGAGATTTGAACCCGGACTCATCTTGGACGAACAGTCAGAAGCCAGCACTTAGCCCACCTTGCCACAGGGGCGACAAACTGGACCTGGGAACATCATGGAAGTAAAAAACATTATATTTCCCCCTCAATTGTGAACTAATTCTCCTAAAATGATTTAATCGCGCAGAACTTTTTACACCACCATACTTTGCTGTACTTTCAGTAAAAATGCATTAAGTCTTTCCTCAGAAGTTGCGTAAGGAATGCTGAAGATGTAATTTCAAACATATCGAATTGCCTAAATTAATTTCAAGTTCAAGCACTGACATCAGATACGAAACTCAAGTAATAAAATCAAAATCTCGCATAGTATAAACTAGAAAGGAATTAATGAAACTGGAGACTACGCTGCAAATTGTTTGCACATTTCATGGAAATTTAAAGAAATTTTCATGAAATGGGAAAAAAAAACAGTTCCTAATTATCCACATTTTCTCAAATTTCAGAGTTTTCGTAAATGACACACAAGTTCGATCAGCTAAGTAATTTAAGACCGATGTTTGTATTCACACCACTTGATGAAATAAACATCGCACGTGCATAAATGTGAAAATAAATATTGAGTTAGGAGAGTTTTCCAAGTAACAAAGAGCAGACAAAATATGTGTGTTTTGGTTTTGTACTTAGGCTCCACTGGTCGTGCATTTCGAAATTAACATTTTTCACCGGCCGACGACTTGAAGCACCCGTGTAATTTAGCAGTCGCGTTTCCTAAATAGCTTTGTAGGCACTTATTCAGTGAGCATATCTTACAGGTTTTATTTTTTTTACTGAAAGCAGATTTTTCACAATCTCAATTTAAAATAAGATTTGCAGTTCTCGAGATTTCCGTAATCCCAGCGATAAATTTACGAAGACACTCGCGAATTCCATCCTGTCAGCATCATAAGCTTTTAAGAGAACCGTCAGTCACAAATATAAATAAAGGAATATATTATTTTCGCATATGAATATCTTATAAGTTTCGATTTATTCAGCCTTTATCCCGAACTTTAGGATAACTGGAAAAAGCACATGCGCCCCAAAATTAATATTTGTCGTTTAAATTTCCCTAGAAGAAAAATCATGAGAGATTCGACGTAGCTAAAAGAGTTGATTTTAAAATTTGATGACAATATTTATATTCAAAAGAAAGTTTATTATACACACACACTGACCAAAAACATTAGGGTTTTTTGAAAAAACAGCCGCCGCCCCGGTGGCATAGTGGTCTAAACGATGGCCTCTGATCATTCGTCCGAAAGAGGTCCGGGTTCAAATCCCAGTGAGGCATGGATGTTGTGCTTGTCTTACGGCACTGCCTCTCTCCCTTCCCTGGAACCAGTGACCCTAAATTAGGGACGGGCGACTGCTTATAGCCCATTGAGTTGCTCACGGTGGTCGTTAAATCTTCAATCAAAAAAAAAAAAAAGACAGCCACAGACAATAAACGTCAATTTATGCAAATACAACAGTCACATATATAGATTGATGACGCTTTGCATTAGGAACACCTACCTATACTTCGATTCACCCAAAGATGACACTGTAGTTTAAGGTACAAGAGCCTACGCACTCACTGAACCTTCGGGGACGGCCGAGAATTATGTTCATCAGCGTCAGTCACCACTGTGCCCTGCTGTTAGCAGCTGTCAGTCACTTCCCCCATCAACTCACTGGCATCCTTGTCTCTGAAACACTGCATATCTGCGCATGCGTGTGTTGGTCTAATTTCAAAACTTAATTTCTGAAAACGGATCATTTGTAGATTTGTCTAAATTAACTATATGTACTTATAAGTAAACAGCTAGGACAATAAAAAAGAATGATTCTGGGCAATAAATGCGTTGGTTTTCACGGAAAATGTTGGGAACTACTTTTAGTCGCGCAATAGTTTTCACGTACCTTCGCGTTCTTAGGGTGAATCGAAGTATAATAACGCGTTGGTCCACCTTTCTGTGCAATCACAGGTAGCAGATGCCTAAGAACAGATTCTACAAGGTGTCGAACAGCCCAATTATACATTGAGTTAGCTTTGCATTAGGAACACCTACCTAATAACGCGTTGGTCCACCTTTCTATGCAATCACGGCTCGCAGACGCCTAGGAACAGATTCTAAAAGGTGTCGAACAGACCCAACTATACACCGAGTTAGCTTTGTATTAGGAACACCTACCTAATAACGCGTTGGCCCACCTTTCTGTGCAATCATGGCTCGCAGACGCCTAGGAACAGATTCTACAAGGTGTCAAACATCCTACATGAGTATATATATATATATATATATCATCATCATCATCATCATTGTCAACCATTATCAATCCACTGCTGGACGAAGGTCTCCCCAAGTTTCCTCCACAACGGTCTGTCTTGTGCCAGTCTCCTCCATGTCACCCCTGCATACTTTCGAATTTCATCCACCCATCTCCCATGTGGTCTTCTTCTGGGTCTTTTCCTGTCCCTTGGAATCCAATCTAAAATTTCGGCTGTCCATCGATGATCTGTCCTTCTGGCAGTATGTCCAGCCCATTGCCATTTCAGGGATTTAACTCTGATCATGATGTCTTCCACTCTTGTCATTTTTCGGATCCACGAGTTCCTCTTCTTATCTCTCCTGGTTACACCAAGTATGCACCTCTCCATGCTTCTTTGAGTTGTCTGCAGCCTTTGTATGTCTCTTTTAGTTAAGGTCCACGTCTCTGCACCATACGTAAGCACTGGAAGGATGCATTGATCAAACACTTTTCTTTTAAGACATAATGGCATATTGCTCTTGAAAATTATGCTGTTTCTTCCAAAAGCTCTCCAGGCAAGTTTTGTACGCCGATTAATTTCTTCATCAATGTGACCCTCACTTGATATCTGCTGTCCAAGATAAACGTACGTGTCTGTTATCTCCAGCTTTTCTCCATCAATCGATAAATCTTCATTTCTTGTAAAAGCATTGAACATCACTTTTGTCTTCTGAAAGTTCATTTTTAATCCCACTTCTTTACTCTTGTCAGCAAGTTCCTGGATCATACTCTGCAGCTCTGATGGGGTAGTTGCAAAAATGACTACGTCATCAGCAAAACGAAGGTGGGTTAGATAATCTCCATTAATCTTTATCCCCTTGTTTTCCCAGCTCAGCGACTGAAAAACACCCTCCAATGTGGCATTAAAGAGCTTCGGAGATATGGTGTCACCTTGTCTCACTCCCTTTCCAATTTTTACGTGTGTTGTATTTTCAAACAGCCTAATCTTTGCACTTGCATTTTCATAGATGTTATTAATAATATTAATGTATGCATCTTCAATACCGCAGGTTTTCAGAGCCATTGTAACTGCTGATGGTTTCACCGAATCAAAGGCTTTTTCATAATCGATAAAAGCCATGCACAATGGAAGTTCATATTCCCTCGCTCTTTCAATTAGTTCTCTCAGCACGTGGATATGATCTATTGTGCTGTAGCCACTCCTGAATCCAGCTTGTTCTCTCGGTTGAGCCATGTCCAGTGTTACCTTCAAGCGGTGTGAAAGAACTTTAGTGAAGATTTTATAAACTACTGATAGGAGGCTGATAGGTCTGTAGTTTCCGAGATCCTCAATGTCACCTTTCTTATGTAGCAGGATCATTGTAGCGGTGTTCCAATCCTCAGGAATCTTTCCTTCATTAAGGCATCGAGTGAAAATTTGGGCGAGTACTGTTTCGATTTCTCCACTTGCTTCTTGTATGATGTCTACAGTAATTCCATCTTCTCCTGGAGCTTTTCCTCGCTTCATGTTCTTGATTGCATGTGCAACTTCTGCTGGAAGGACTGGAGGAACTCTGGTACTGGTATCTTTCATGATGTCTGGAGTGCATATATCATCCCTTTCATATAATTTGGAGTAGAAATCTTTCACTCTTGTCAAAATTTCACCTCTATTTCTTGTTACAGAACCATCTTCTTTTCTCAGTGCCATAATCTGTTTTCTTCCCTTACTGAGATGTCCCTTTGCTATCTTTAGGCTTTGGTTGTTTTCAATTGCTTTCCTCACTAGTTCACAGTTGAATTTTCTTATGTCTTCAGTGATACTTTTTCTTACTGTCTTGCATAGCTCTATATATTCCACTTTGGAAGTCACATCTTCTTTAGTTGTCCTCATCTCTCTTCTTTTTTGCATCAACATTTTGGTTTTTCCTGATAATTTGTTCACATGCAACTTGTTCTTAGACCCAGCTAATTTTGTTGCTGTTTCCATAAGAGCTTTGGTTACTTTTCTGTTAACTTCAGAGATGTCCACTTCTTCCGATGTTAGGCCTTCTAAAGCAGAGAACCTGTTCTTCAGTTCCAACTTGAAGGTATTATGGTGTTTTTTAAGGTTGGTTATGTCAATAGATTTTGTTTGTCTTATGAGCTTGCCACGTTCAAGTTTAGTGTTGAGGTGCATCTTACATCTCACCAATCTATGGTCACTACCTGTGTTGAACTTGTTCAGCACACTGCAGTCTTCTATGACGAATTTTTTGTTACACATAATAAAATCAATTTCACTTGTCGTCCCATTTGGATGTCTCCATGTCCATTTCCTGTGTGGCTTTTTCTTGAAGAAGGAGTTCAAGATGAAAAACCCTTCTGCCTCTGCAAACTCAACGAGAGTATTTCCACGCTGGTTTCTGTTGCCGTGACCGAATTTACCTACTGAAGTTTCATTCTGTTGCCGTTGCCCTATTTTTGCATTGAAATCTCCCATAATTATTTTCAAGTGCTGCTTACCTTTATTATTTAGATGACAAATTTCCTCATAAAATTCTTCAATTTCTTCTTCAGGATGACTTGTGGTGGGTGCATAAGTTTGAATAATCTGAGCCTGGTATCTTTTCGAGAGTTGGATAACAAGTCGTGCAGCTCTGTCAGAGGAACTTTCAACTTCTACAACTTTATCCTTCAGTTTCTTGTTTATTATAAATCCAACACCACTAGTTCTGCCAGTATCTGTCCCACGATAGTAGAAGAGATGTCCACTTTTCAGTTCGATGAGATCTTCTCCTTTTCTCCTTACCTCACTTAGCCCCACGATGTCCCACTTGATCCTTTGTAGTTCCTCTTCCAATTCAAGAAGCCTTGAATCAGAAGATAGGGAGCGTCCATTGTACGTAGCCAAGGTCAGCATCAGATGGCAGCCTAGTCCGGTCCTCCGGGGATTCTTAGCACCCTCTGCCTTCATGTCGCACTGGCCGCTGCCTTGGCCAGGTACATTCCAGCTGCCGGAGACTGAGGGCCAAGATTTAAGTTGTGGAATCATTTTGGAGGGGTTTGGCCATAACTCACCACGCTGGCCAAGCGGGTTGGTGAGTGTGGGATAGAATTTCCTCTAATCCCGATGGTATAGTTATACCGCTATTGGCGGTCGTCAGAGCCCCTTTAGTGGGAACAGGATGCACCACGAGAAGGCGGGGTTGACATTTGTCAAGGAGAGGCTGTGATGTTACGCATCACCTGACCTTACATCCCTATATATATATATATATATATATATATATATATATATACACTGAGTAAGCTTTGTATTAGGAACACCAACCTAATAACGCGTTGGTCCACCTTTCTGTGCAATCACGGTTCGCAGACGCTTAGGAACAGATTCTACAAGGTGTCGAACATCCCCCATAAGTATATATATATATATATACACTGAGTGAGCTTTGCATTAGGAACACCTACCTAACAACGCGTTGGTCCACCTTTTTGTGCAATCACGGCTCGCAGACGCCTAGAAACAGCTTCTACAAGGTGTCTGTCATCCTCCATGCGTATCTTGAACCATGTCCGCTGCAGCAGCACCGTCAGTTCAAGCTCATTCCGTGGAGGAACAGCAGTTTTAACCCTCCATTCTAGCATAACCTACAAATGTTCAATTGGGTTACAGTCAGGGGAGTTTGGGGGACAAGGCAAAGTGGCGAATTCGTTGTCGTGTTCCTTCAATCCCTCAGTAGCTATACGAGCCCGATGACACGGTGCGTTGTCCTGTTGAAAGATGGCTCGGGTAAACCTCGTGGATGGATGAAGATGGTCGGCTAACAGGTCTCTGTAGCGTCCACCATTCAGTGTTTATGGGATAACAAACGGACAGGGATTGCCTCGAAAAAGCTCCAGACCAGAACACCACCTCCACCTGCCTGTTGAACCCCAACAAGGCATCCAGGGGATAGGGTTTCATGCTGTTTACGCCATATGCGAATCCGGCCATCAGCGTGATGCAGCAGGAAGCGGGACTCATCACTCCAGTCGACCTTCTTTCGTCTGTCGAGGGTCCATTACCGACGTTCCTTGGCCCATTGTTTGCGATGCCTGTGAGTCATCGTGGGTACCTTCGTTGGTATCAGGCTGTGAAATCCCAGGCGAATCAAGGTACGGCTCGTTGTGCATGTGGAAATGAGTCAAATTTCCCCGCTATTGTACTGGTGGATGAGATGGGTGACTGATGCGCGTCGTTGCTGAGATACCAGTTGTGACACCTGGGACTTATCTCTAGAATCAATTGCGCGTGACTGACCAATGAGAGCCCTTCTGCTGGATGTCTGTGCATGGTAAATCCAGTCCTGGTACACCCCTGAATACAGTAGTACGGGAACAGCCAACAAGTGCGGCTGTACCCAAAATGTTGACTACGGGCAAATTGGCTTACGTCGCCGTTTCTCCATTACTGGTAAACGTTTACTGATTACGTACAAAGGATAGGTGTGCATAATTTGTAGTAGCCGTGACGTTGATATCATGTGGTACTTCGTCATCGCTTGGAATACGTACAACGGGGGTGTTCCTAATGCAAAGCTAACTCAGTGTATGAAAAGCATATAGATTATATCTGCTGAACTAACTCATGTAAATATTAGAAAAACGAAGAATTCGAAAAAGGTTTAATCGTAAGCGCACGTTGAGCGTGAGCCACGAAAAAAACTCACGATTAACAAAAGAAAATGAATTACTCGTTTCTCAAAAGCAATCATTTCACGGTTGTTAAAGACTATAAGACATGCGAATCGTTCACAGCCAAAAGGCCAAAGGAGCGTTCCCGTCGTGCTGGGAGGAGGACTGTACAGAACAGGTCTTCAGCGTGCAGCAATTGATTGTTGAACTCAACCAGGGCCAGGCGCAGCCCATCTGGATCTGAACCACACGTAGGGAGTTAAAAAAATTTGGTCTCGAAAGATATCTGCCCATTCAAAAGTCATTTGTCTCAGAAAAAGAAAAAAAGAAAATTTCGCTTAAAAGTCGTCATACACTACATCGGGACGGAAACGAACTTTTCGCGTCGGAACGGAAACGAACTTTGTCCACACATTTGATCGGAACTACGCAGACGAAATCGGAATCATTCATTTGGAAGACTTCCACCGCGCTGAAAGTAGTAGTATTACGCGTACTGTAATTACAAGTGTTAGATTGTCTTTTCAACTTAACTGGTAAAAGTATAGGTTATTAACTTAGCAAACAACCTGATCTTAACAAAAACCTGCTTCAGGGGTGATTGACATGAAACAAAAAACCCTGAACCATGATCTCAGTGCTACATATATAAATAAATACACTGACGGAAAAAAATCCCAACACCACGATAAAATAGTTGTAGAGGAATGAAATGGCGGCAATACATTTGTATAGGTAACATATTTAATCGATTAAGGTTTCAAGATCACAGCTTATTGTAAGCGCGAGAAGAGCCATTTTAAATGTGAAATGCTGGTACATTAATAACCGGTGTAACCGCTAGAATGTTGAATGCAAGCACGCAAACGTTCATGCATTGTGTCGTACAGGTGCTGGATGTCAGTTTGTGGGATGGAGTTCCATGCCTGTTGCACTTGGTCGGTCAATTCAGGGACGGTTAATGCTGGTTGGGGGTGACGCTGGAGTTGTCGTCCAATGATGTCCCATACGTGCGCGATTGATGAAAGATCTCGTGATCTAGCAGACCACGGCAACATGTCGACACTCTGTAGAGCATGTTGAGTTACAACAGCGGTATGCGGGCGAGCGTTATCCTGTTGAAAAACACCCCTGGAATGCTGTTCATGAATGGCAGCACAACAGGTTGAATCGCCAGACCAACGTACAACTGTGCCGTCAGGATGCGTGGGATAACCACGAGAGTGCTCCAGCTCTCATAGGAAATTGCTCCCCAGACCATGACTCCAGGTGTAGATCCAGTGTCTCGGCCGCAGACAGGTTGGTTTCAGGCGCTCACCTGGCCTCCTTCTAACCAACACACAGCCATCACTGGCACCCAGGCAGAACCAGCTTTCATCAGAAAACACAACAGATCTCCACTCCGTCCTCCAATGAGCACTAGCTTGACACCACTGACGTCGCAAACGGCAGTGGTTTGGAGTAAGTGGAATGCACGCTACAGGGCGTCTGGCTCGGAGCTGTTCTTCCAGTAACCGATTTGTAACAGTTCGTTGTGTCACTGTGGTGGCAACTGCAGCTCGAATTGCTGCCGCAGACGCGGTACGATGCGCCACGGCCATACGCCGTACACGGCGGTCTTCCCTCTCAGTAGTGCCACGTGGCCGGCCGGAACCCGGTCTTCTTTAGGCAGTACCTTCCCTTGACCACCGCTGCCAACAATCATGCTCAGTGGCTACATTCCTGCCAAGTCGTTCTGCAATATTGCGGAAAGAAAATCCACCTTCTCGTAGCCCTATTACACGACCTCGTTCAAACTCCTTGAGCTGTTGATAATGACTTCTTCGTCTTCTTAAAGGCATTCTTTACTAACATCAACACCCTACGTCGAATCTCAACAATAATTAACGCTCACGAACGTTACAGCAAACCTGCTTTGCATGTTCCGAGGGGCGCTACTAGCGCCACACATATGCGTCGAGCGCGAAATTTGCATAGACGTCATCTTATACAGATGTACTCTCACCGCCTACCAACTGTCGTTTATCTAACACAACCCCTTCTTGGTGTTGGGATTTTTTTTTCCGTCAGTGTTTAATATTCATAATGCATATATTAAATAATGCATTTTATACACTGGTGTATGCAAAACTTAAGGACGAGCCAGATTTTGACATGTACCGTCGCAAAGGAGCAGCCTGTATATGTGAAACTCAAACCAGGGGCGGCGGAAAGTGAAGTTTGTTGACCGGGCCCAAAATTTTGAATCGTGGTGCACCCTCTACCTTCCCGCTTCCCGGAATAAACAGAAGAAAAACAATGCCTAAGGAACTTTGTTGGGAATTAGGACCACTTACCTAGAGGAACTTTCTAAGGCACATCACAAAAATCGCACATGTGCTAAATAAAAAATAAAAATCTTGGCTGAAATTGTTGACCGGGCCTGGGCCCTAGCGGCGGGCGGTACCGCCGCCACTGACTCAAACTATAGGAATTCCATTACATACCGAAATGACGATAACAACACCGACACAAGTATAGATACTGAAGGATATAGTATGCCTTTATGATGATGTAGTAGGCCGAATTGGCCACATGGAACTCTGGATACAATGAAACAAATGCATCACGGCCAAAGATGGTACGAAGGGAGTTCCTCAGTAGGGGTATGACCACCCGTAACATCGATGCATGATTTGCACCGTCTGTCCATACTTCGCACTAAGTTGTTGTTTTTTTGGGAGGGGGGAGAGAGGAGTGGGGGTGGTAAATGACCACCGCAAGCAAGTCAGCGGGTTATAAGCAGTCGCCCGTCCCAAATTTAGGGTCACTGGTTCCAGGGAAGGGAGCGCCAGTGCCGTAAGACAAATACAACACCCATGCCTTACTGGATTCGAACCCGGACCCATATCCAATAAACGATCAGAAGCCATCGCTTAGACTACTGCGCCACCAGGGAGGCGCACTAGGTTGTTGACGAGTTCTTGTGGCAGCATGGCCCATTCTTCTGTCAGCGCCGTCTTCATCTGTTGGGCAGTTTCCGTTGTGCGTTGACGTGGCGCAATGCGTCTTCCCAGAGCGTACTACGCGGGTTCTATGGGATCCAGGTCGGGGAAACATGCTGGCCAATCCATCCGCTGAATGTCTTCACTTTCCAACAACTCATCAACAGCCACCGTGCGATGGGGTGTGACGTCATTGTCCATGAACTGTCCGCCAATGGCACTTCGGAACAGACGAACATGGGAAAGGATAACCTCAGTACAGAACCATACGTCCATCGATCTAAATGGTTTCCCATACGAGAACACCGCGACAGCCATATCTATTCTTTTCATTGATGTTTTCGGGGCGATACGGAATGCCTACCACACGGCAGAGATGACATCCAGAATACCTAGAAACTAAGTCTACTCTTATTAGTAAAGAAAACCATATCCCACTGTTCTGCTATCTAGTTCTTATGTTCTCTGGACTACAATAAATGGTGTCTTCGGTGAGCAGTTGTTAATGGAACTCAGCGTACTATTCGTCGAGCAAACAGTCCACCTTTGTACAGTCGCCTGGCCACTGTAAACTGCAATATTGTGCATCCTGTGCTCATGTTCAGTTGTTTTGCAAGGTTATTTGCTGTCTGGTGTCGATTCCTTACATAATTTCATTTTTTTCTTAATACACAGGTGTGCCATTAGCACAAGTTCATGTTTCCGTTTACAGCAAAATCTGTGGAACTAAAACCCCGATTGAAAAAATTATGTTTTGGTCAGATACTACTAACTATGGAAACTCTTTATGTGTATTTTCTTCCCAAAATAACACCCAATTCTGCAGCTAGAGGGTGCGAATGTTTAATTTGTTTTTCTCAATCATCATTCATCATCATTGTCAACCATTATCAATCCACTGCTGGACGAAGGTCTCCCCAAGTTTCCTCCACAACGGTCTGTCTTGTGCCAGTCTCCTCCATGTCACTCCCGCATACTTTCGAATTTCATCCACCCATCTTCCATGTGGTCTTCTTCTGGGTCTTTTCCTGTCCCTTGGAATCCAATCTAAAATTTCGGCTGTCCATCGATGGTCTGTTCTTCTGGCAGTATGTCCAGCCCATCTGCTTCTAAATGCGCGTTTTAAAAAATTATTTTAATACTGGATATCATTTACCTTATGGAACACTTTAGGTTTGTAGAGTGGAAGAAATATTCTTCTCATAATACCTGATGATCATGATCAAATGTAGAGGATTTTAGGAAGGGAGTGTCTGACCACAGGTCTTAAACAACCCTTTGAAATAGGAAGCTATGAGACTTGAGCTAGAGTGCCCGATAGGAAAGTGACACGGAAGCGAAGTAGAAAGGGGGAGGAAGACGCCCTTATTTATTACCGGGGGGCAGTACCCATGGTCCGACGGCTTAACGTGCCCATCCGACGCACGGCGGATATTTAGTGGATCGAACCTGAGGTCCTTTCCGTGGCAGTCACGAACGTTGCCCACTAGGCCACCCGCGGCCCCTCATAATACGTGAAAAATACGTCATGATAATTAACACAGCAGCCAGACATCTCTGAATTCACTGTATTTTCTGTTTCTCGCGTAATATCAATCTCATCAGAAAACTTGAAAGTATCCTCGCCCTGGAGCAAGAATCAAACCCGCATCTCCCGATTTCCGTTCGAGTATGCTATCTGTTACACCACCCTGGACGACAAAGTGCCAAGTATTTGAGTGTTAAGAGCATTGGATTATTCTCTTATTGCATTCTTAATCGAAGCGAACTGTGCTTCCATATAGCGTTGTTAAACATATCACCAGTCGTTTATTTTTTTATTTTTGGTGGGAGGTTTTTTTTTTTTTTAATTGGAGGTTTAACGACCACCGTGAGCAACTCAATGGGCTATAAGCAGTCGCCCGTCCCTAATTTAAGGTCACTGGTTCCAGGGAAGGGAGAGAGCCAGTGCCGTAAAACAAACACAACATTCATGCCTGACCGGGATTCGAACCCGGACCCCTTACGGACGAATGATCAGGGGCCAGCGCCTTAGACCACTGCGCCACCGGGGCGACAGGTGGGAGGTTTAACGACCACCGCGAGCAACTCAATGGGCTATAAGCAGTCGCCCGTCCCTAATTTAGGGCCACTGACTCCAGGGAAGGAAGAGAACTAGTGCCGTAAGACAAACAAAACATCCATGCCTCACTGGGATTCGAACCCGGACCCATCTCAGACGAACGATCAGAAGCCATCGCTTAGACCACTAGGATAACGGGGCGGCCAGTAATTTAGGTATATAGAGTGGAAGAAATTTTCTCATAATAATATGTGGCGTCTTTTTTTTTTTTTTTTTTGATTGGAGGTTTAACGACCACCGTGAGTGCGGCCTCGAACCACGATGTAAATAAGAAAAATACGTGTTGGAAATGTGTAGAGGCGAAAACCTCCTAAATGATTTAAGGAATAAAGGTGAGTAACACTCAAAATTTATATTGTCTAAATAGCACGTGAATAATTAAGCAGCTTGATGACATTTGCAATGCTGTATGAATATATAACTCAATGGGCCATAAGCGGTCGCCCGTCCCTAATTTAGGGTCACTGGTTCCAGGGAAGGGAGAGAGCCAGTGCCGTAAGGCAAACACAACATCCATGCTTGACCGGGATTCGAACCCGGACCTCTTACAGACGAATGATCAGAGGCCAGCGCCTTAGACCACTGCGCCACTGGGGCGGCATGTGGCGTCATGATAATTAACACAGCAATCAGACATCTGTGAATTGACTGTATATTGTTTCTCACGTAATATCAATCCATCAGAAAACTGAGAAACTCCCACCAGAACACATGAGAATCAGTAAATACAGTCAATTCAGAGATATCTGATTGCTGTGTTAATTATCATGACATATTTTTCACATATTATGAGAATGTTTCTTCCACTCTATGTACCTGAACGACTGGTGATTTGCTTAACAATGCTTGCTATATGGATGCACAATTAGTTTCGATTAAGAAAGCAGTTGGAAAATAATATGATGCTCTTAATACTTAGATACTTGGGACTTTGTTGTCCTGGGTGGTGTAACGGATAGCATGCTCAAACAGAAAACAGGAGAAGCGAGTTCAATTCCTGCTCCAGAGTGATGAAATTTTCAAGTTTCCTGATGGGAGTGATATTACATAAGGAACCGTAAATACAGTCAGTTCAGAGATGTCTGATTGCTATGTTATCACTTTAGGTTTGTATTTGAGTTTGGTAGTTGACAGTTCCGTCTAGGTGGTGTTTGTTTACTTCTGTTTTCAGCTGTATCTCTGCTTCTAAAAACCCTGTTTGCAGCTGCATCTCTGCTTCTAAAAACCCTGTTTGCAGCTGCATCTCTGCTTCTAAAAACCCTGTTTGCATGCATGTCCGCTTCTAAAAATCCTATTGAGAATTTTTCTATTGTATGCCATTTGCTACACTAAAGACGGGGGGGGGCATTATCCTCATTAAATAATACACAGTTTCCCCTTTCCTGCTAGGGTAGCATAAAGGTCAAAACCTATTTCTCACTATCTGTGCCTTCTGGTAGACACATTTGCAAAGTTATTTTTCCTTATCATAGCTTTTGCCATGAGAATCTTTTTTTCTTATTTTCAACTTTTCCAAATTCTTTCGCCAAAAGGCGTACAGTTAAAACAGTCAAACTTTGACTAATTCGGGTGTATATAATTCGAATTTGTGGTTAGTTCGAACGTATATAATTCAAATATGTGGTTAATTCAAACATATATAATTCGAATTCGTGGTTAATTCGAACGTATATAATTTGAATTTGTGGTTAATTCGAACTTTCACCTTGGTTCCTTGAATTTTCTTTCAAAACAGTGTAAAAAATCACCTGTAAATTGAACTTTAGTTGGATAATTCGAAGTGAAAATGCTGTCAGACCACGAAAAACAGTAATCTGTAAACATGTTGCCTCTGCTATACTGCAGGTGTACACCTGCAGTATAGCAGAGGCAACATGCAGTATAGCAGAGGCAACATGCAGTATAGCAGAGGCAACATGCAGTATAGCAGAGGCAACACCTGCAGTATAGCAGAGGCAACATGTTTTACAGATAAGCGAGCAACGATTGGTACTATCACGAATGCTCTGCCCGAATGTGTGATAGTGCGTAGGACCAAGTGGCACCAAAAACTATCGCCAACTGCTTTTGAAAAGGAGGTTTTTGCCGAATTGAAGGTGAATCACAAAATGAAGCTGTTGAGGAGATCATATCCATTGTGGACAATTGGAAAGATGTTGGACATGACGCAGGTGCTCCTTATAAGGATTTTGTGAAATTGAATGAGAACTTACAGTTTGCGGTGAACTGACAGATGCAGAAATTCTGCATCTGTCAGTTTACCGCAAACAAAAATAGAAATGACAGTGCATCTTCAGATGAAGAAGGGAAACAGCCATAACTTCCAGAGAAGCTGATCCCAACATCTGCACAGGCTACAGACTACATCCAAGAGTTGAGACAGTTTGTTGATGGATAGCAAAACATGACTCTGTTTTCCTGGTGCTCAATAAACTGGAAGAGTTTATTACAACTCAGAATTTTAACTGCAAAAAAAAATCAAGATTTCCTAGCTTTTTTGAAAAGAAACTGTAAATATGCTGAACTGTACATATTGCCATGAAATATCTTTGAATAAAATGATATGGTATTTTACATCACTGAATTGATGTTTGAAGTTATTTTTCTAGCCCATATTAAAACTTCCCTAATTCGAATTTTTGGGTAATTCAAACTTTTTTAGCAGTCCCTTCAGCTTCTAATTAGACAAGTTTGGCTGTATCATGTTTCCTTATATATTTCTGTTAAAGGACTGTTCTGATTTGAAAATTTCTTTGTCTCCGATAACTTCCTTCTGCTATGAGAAACTTTTTGTGCACCATTTGTTAATTTTTGCAGCATACTTTTTTAGCAGCTGGTGGAAGTAAGTAGCTGTTTCTATTTCTGGACGTTTTATCAATTGTAGAAATCTGGTTGATTTTCTTTTACTAACGGTTCCATTAACTTTGATAAATTTTATTTGCGTCGGAAAAGATTCAAAAGAATTGCTCATTACAACTGGAAATTCGGTGTCACCTTTCTTGTTTGCATATAGTTTCAAATAGCTTTCAAAAAAAGTAATTATACCAATGAATTCAATAAAAGAACTCACAATTTTTTTAATAATTAAGCTTAACAATTTGCCACATAGTTACCCGGTCATCTTCACAGCACTTGTTTTTTGTTATTTTTTACCTGATTCTACTTGTTATTGTAGCTATTTCTAAAACGGCATTCAGCAAGCTGAAAATAATCAAAAATGTTTTGCCAAATACAATGTCAGGACAACTGAAATATCTTTCACTAACTGCCACTGAAGCTCAAGAGGAAGATAAATTAAATACCAAAGATTTAATTAGACTTTGCCAACAGAAAAAGTAGGAAGAAAGATTTTTTTGAGTATTTATAATTTATTATCTACAAAAACATTTTTTTAATGAAACAAATGTTTTTACAAATTAAAATGCATGTATTTTTATTTCATTTTGCAAATAAAGCAAAAGCTGGAGGGAGACCTTTAATTTACATTTAAAATGTACAAGTATCTAGTATTTTTGAAAATTTCTGTTGTTATGGAGCACAACAACATGAATCAGAAAATTAGCAACATAAAATTATGGCAGTAAGAGAAAAAGCAGGATATTCATGTAACTTCGAAAACTAACATATTTATTTGTAAGTCTATAATACAGAATTTATTTTCTAAGAAACAACTGATAAGATCACATGGTATTCAATATCTCACATCTAACTAATCATGGATGTTTCACAGCTGGTTCTTTCCAATGGTAGCCAAATCCAGGAACCACGTGGCCTAGTCTTTTGGTAGTTACGGCCTTTGAAGAGCTACAAAAAATACAAAAACACAAGTAAAATATAAAGTAACCACCAATCTATAAATGTGTATAATAGGAGAGAGAGAGAGAACCAGTCCTTTTTTTTTTTTTTTTTTTTGCACTTGATAAAATTTTTAACTGGCCAAATTTTATTACTAATGCATATTTTAAAGAAAAGTGATGAACTGACATGTCTACTGTCATCCCTCATATGGAGACTTACCATACACATGTGTACATCCCGGTCTGACCATGAATGCCTTGCATTTCTGTTCTTGTCTTGCCATCCTGTTGGGCTGTTTTGTACATACATACATATCACTAAGTTGTTCTCTGATATTCAGAGGTACCAGATACTTTTTACTTACTGTTGCTGTATCAAACTTCTCCATTTACAGCGATCTTGACATACAACTCGGTTTTCATTGACATCCATCACACGCCATACACAAGATCTTCTATACTTCACACTCATAATTTTTTCTCATGCAGACACTCCTGAATCTGATCCTCCCATGACTTCCTTGGCCTTCCTCTATCTTTCCTTCCTGCCACTTGGGTTAAAAATATTTTCTTAGTAAGCATCCCATCACTCATTCTTTCAACTTGGCCAAACCACGGAAGCATGTTAGTCTCCACCTTTCTAATAACATTTTGCTTCACATTACGCAACTGCAACATATCTTCATTCCTCACACAATCAGAACGTGCCTTGCCACCCCCCCCCCTCTTCCACCCCCAAGCAATGCATTTCTCCAGCACACAAACAACTTCTATGTTTCTTCTGTAATACCCAGGTTTCTCTGCCATATTCATTATACAGTAAACTGTTATCAATTCAGACCCCTGCCTAAACTGAACAACAAACAGCTGCAACATGTGGAATGTTGTATGGACTAGTCAATTCTTTTTTTCAGCTGATTAAAGAAAGGAGAAGAGGAAAATATTGTGGGTGTTCCTTGTGGTGCCCATATCATTTAAAATTGTCTTCAAACTGCAAATAATGTCCAACCTATTGAAATAGCTTTCCTAGTCAAAATTATTTAAAAAACAGTCATATTTTAAAAATATATATTATGAAAATAGTGACCATATTGTGATCATTTTTAAAACATTCCTGAGGAGCTGAATGTCTCAGTTTGGTTGCACAAAAATATGGGCATCAGAGACAATAAATTTACACTGATCCAAGTAGTTTATAACAGCATCATGATAATTTGATAACATCACATTCTCTGAAGCGCTGGAACTTTTTATCTGTATCTGTACCTGGATGTGAGAAAAGGTCATGTTCACACTATGAGGAACCATCGCATTGCTTTGACTAGCACAAATCTGAATGGTATTCAGATTTCTAAATTACATCAGCTTAGCTTCACCTCCTGGGAACTTTATTGTTCTGGGTTGCAATGGGCAGCATGCTCAAACAGAAATTGAGAGATGCAGGCAGAGTTGTATAAAAATAAAATGTATCTGCATACACAACCATTGTAACAGAAAACTTGTTGCAAACCCGCGAAGAGCAAATCATGATAATAGAATAAGATAATTTAAAGAAAAATTAATAAAACAATAAATCATTTTTAGAAAATTGCATAGATTCCAATGAGGACAAAATAAGTGCATTACAACTGAATGTGCAGCAAAGTGTGTTAAAAGGATTTTTTATGACAAAATACTAAAATATTGGACTATGAACCTCATAAAAACAAGATAAGAAAGTTTTTATATCCAGAAAAACAGTTCCATCAATGAACCTTCAAAAATTATAAATAGCATTTTCAACAACTTAATTCAAAAATTGTAGACTTACAAAACACAGAAGGAAAAGATTTTAATCTCAGACGATGGGTCAGAAGCCAGCGCTTAGATCACTGTGCCACCAGGGCGGCTTTCGTTTTTCAGATAGGAGAGGAAAAGTACAAAACCCATGACTGTAATGCCACCTTGCATCAACGCAGAAAGAATAAGACTTCACAGGCAGTTCGAAATCATGGTGGTTGATGGAATTTTGACCATCCTAATGGCAAATTCTCGGCGAAAATCAGGTGAATTCGGCATTCATCTGGAGGGCGGGAGGAAGGCCTGAAAACCAGAGTACCTAAATCCGGAGAGTTGGCACATCTGTACACATCTTAATGATGTCATTGTTACAGAGCACGTCCAAAGCAGATCAATAAGCAATGATTCTGTTTCTGTCTTTTGAAGGAAAGATACCTTCAGAAATTCAGCACAGAATGGCAGTGATATATGGTGATGTATGCTTGTCAATGGCTTCTGTTGTGGAATGGTGTCAAAAATTCCGTTTAGATTGCGGTAGGGCACATGATGTGTAACAGTCTGGGCATCCATTCACATCAAACACACCCGATAACATCAACAATGTGAAAGCCATTATTCTTAATGATCAGCGAGTAATCATTCGTCAAATGGTCAGTGAATTCAACATGAGTTACATAAGTGTTCGTTCAAAGCATCATACAAAGTCTTGGGTACTATAAAGTGTGCTGTCAATGAATCCAGCGATCTGCCAATAGTGATCAGGAAACACATCATATGTAGAAAGTTTTGAACAGATTCTGATATATTTGCCATGCAGGATTTTCATCAAATGTGGAGAATCATACTTTGTAATTCTTGGTAACATACAGGGTTTGTACACATTTACAGAAAATAAATTCAGGGACCTTTCCAGTGATTTTCTAGGTATTCATAAAAAAATCCCAGAAGCTTAAATTTTTGCTAGAATCACAGTTTTTCGTTTTATATTTTTCAAACTGGGGTGGAATTTACTACGCATTTAGAATTCTTATAAAGTCCTATGGGCTCCACTATTACAGAGTGTTCTGGAGTGTGTGGTTACACCTTCAATGAAGTGGCAAAATTTCCCAGCATAATATTGCTCTGTATAAAACTTATAGCAATCTGCAACCTAGCAAATTATAATAATACAAAACAATTCTGGCATAACCCTGAAGATTCCCAAGCACACTGACAGCAGGGAGGCCACATACATATCTCCTACAGTGAGTAAAGTGCATGCTACTAGAAGGAACAACCATTAGTCACAGGAAGTTTTTCACATCCTGTTATGACTCTACACAACTGCTATGCCACAAACCAAGGTGGCTGGAAATATGGCACTCAAACACCTTGCACCCCACCATCACATAAAATGAAAGAGATGGCATAATGTTTCCACACTCCATCGAAATAAGAGATGTCATTGTGAGAGATGCAGCAAACAGCTGAGACAAAGTGAAGTAATCAATTCACACATTTTGACCTTTTTTTTTTTTTTTTTTTCATAGCAAGAAAACATTCCAAGACCTTTCACAAAAAATATGAAACGTCAAGGACTTTCAAATAAAGCCTGAAAAAAAAGGGAAATCAAACTCCAGGATTCCAGGGGTTGTGCAAACCCTAAACATAGAGATTTTTGCTAACAAACTGTGTGGAAACTCACTACACAAAGGAGTCAAAGCTACCCCCTTCTCCAGTCCATGGACAGCTATAGCAAGCCAGTTAGGTTTAGGAGATGAAAGCTTTCTTACAGGGGCTGTCACAATGCTTTCCTACGTGATGATTTGCTCCATGGGAACAAGAACACATAGCCAACTGATGTTGTGAATCCCAGCACTTGAGGCTACTATTCCCAGCTTCAATATACACTATATTGACAAAACTCACTGGGCACCTAGAAAAGAAACACAACATAGCATTTATTGGCATACATTAGTACGGTGTTGGTCCACCTTTAGCCTTAATATGCATGCACTGACCCTTCGAGACATGCTTTCGACAAGGTTTTGGAACACAGCCATAGGTATGCGCTTCCATTCAGTACATAATGTTGCCGCTAACTGTTGCTTAGTAGTAGGCCATGGTTCCAAACTTCTTATGCGGCGCTCTAATTCATCATCCCATAGGTGCTCTATAGGATTAAGATCAGGGCTCTGTGCTGGCCAGTCCACACACAATATGGAATTATCGTCAAACCACGCTGTAACAGTCCTTGCTTTATGGCTCGGTGCATTATCCTGCTGGTACTAACAAGGCTCGGTTCCATAGTATTGTCACAGAGTTTTTTTGTTTTGTTTTTTTCGTTTTTTTTTTTTTTAGGTTTAACGACCACCGTGAGCAACTCAATGGGCTATAAGCAGTCGCGTCACAGAGTTAGTAAGGCATAATTGTCCAGAATATTGAGATAGACATGCTGGTTAACAGGTTTGTCCACAATAACCAATGGGCTGGGACCATACCACGAAAAACACCCCAACACGAGTACACTGCCAGCTCCAAACTTGACCGTAGGAACAGTACACTGTGGTAAATAGCGTTACCCCGGCTGCCGCCATACCCACACACGACCATCAGATTGATGGATCGTGTATCTGGATTCATCAGTCCATAGGACCCGTGTCCATTGATCTACGATCCACGATAAATTTCCTTTACACCATGCTAAACGACGAGTAGCATTTCGAGTGGAGATGAAAGACTTATGAGCAGCCTCACGACCACGGTAACCCATGGAGTGAAGTTCTCTACGAATGTTACGTGTACATACTGAGGTTCCAGCATTTTCAGTCACCTGTACACTGAGGTCTTGTGTAGTACTCCGTCGAATAGCTGTAACGACTCTTCTGAGGCTTCGACGTCCTCTATCACTGATTTTCTTTGGTCTGCCGGTAAGTTTTGCTGCTTCAGGCACGCCATGTGTCTTGCACTTATTTAGTACATCCGAAACACTTGACTTGGGTATATTTGAATGCGTCTCGGTTTTTCTCATGGACAACACACTAATATAACACCCGACAATCTCTCTTTTCTCGAAGTCAGTTCTCTCCCGCAGCGACCATTTTCACTCAACCTCACAGTGCGATATGATCGCAGTCAGCTGCAGGCTTGTTTTTACACCATTTGCAGCTACACTGTGCATCTTAACAACACAGCGGATCTGTTCATTTGCTTCTGATAGGGTGTCCAATAACTTTTGTCAATATAGTGCACTTCAGGTCTTCAATCAGTTGCATCTCCTAGGAGAAGGGAGATTACAGGCATAGTAGGTGGCACATTATACAGGAAAACCACCAATATGAGTTCATGAAACTCATTATGACATGAATAACAGTGACAGAGGCACCAAGGCAGAGCCATCACAGCAACAGAAAACACTGGCACCACTGTGTGTGTGTTTTCTATTGTCACAACATTCCACCTCTTAAAAGAAAATAAGCCAAAAATTCTGTATGTGCTTTTTCAGAGAGGGAAAACTGAATTGCTTTGTGCTAAAAAATATAAAGGGAGATTTCTACATGAAAGCTGGATGTTTTGGGAACTAAGTTTCTGGGACACACATCAATGAATTTTGGTGCCACTCCTCTCAGATGCCCTGGGTTAAACAAGGCAAGATCTATTCTTAATTTTTACATTTTAAAAATGCAGGAATATGCACATACATTAGAATTCACATATAATGAGCCAAAATTAAGAAATCCCAGATTTAACAAATAAACTAGTATCATTTGTATGGTATAATGTTAATTTAAACCTAACTTGATAGCTTTTAATGGACAAAATTTAATGCAATCTCCCAATTTAAATGAAACTAATATGATCACTTTTAACAAGCAAAGTAACTGAATTTAATAAATTTCCACATTTGCAGAAGCAAAGAAAATCTGCTGAACACTGTCCTGGAATTGGAGGAATAAAAATGGTGGAATGAATGCAGGAGATTACAACAGTGTAGGGGAATCTTGGTGTGCCAGTGGAAGATTATTGATAGAAATGCAATGGGGGAGAAACATCAAATACTGAACAAGAGTGTTGTGCAAGAGACTCTCTCTGCGATGCACTCCAAGGGATCATTTTAGGGAGTATCTTTTTTTTTTTTTTTAAAGTTTCTCCATGATATCTGCTTCCAGATTTGCTGCTACTTGTGTAAGTGCTTATTTAATAAGAAGTATGAAACTTTAAAACATGCTCAAGTTACATAAGACACTTTAATTTAAGGGAAGCTTTCGACTAATAACTTCAGTCTTTGTCAACCTTGTGACAAATGGACGATGACATAGTAGTGGTTGCCAGATCCATAAAGTCATACACATTATTTCTTTTTTAGCACATCTTTTGTAAAAAAGATTGTGCTTATGTTATCGGTTTGTCCTTACGTCTGTAGATACCATATCTCTGCAACTTAATAGTCAGATTTCAAAAATTCTATTGAAATGTGCGAATAATGATCCTGTATTTCGTTTTTTTTTTTTTTTTTTATATGATGCACAATTTCACCACTATGGCAGTGATGTAGTTCTAATGAAAAAAAAAGTGCCTTAGCAGTGTACTGAGTAGGTAAAAATGCCTTGGAAAAAAGACTCAAAATTTTGAAAGCATTGTGAATTCTGATTTGCTATTTTTATTGTTCAGTATATTTTATAAAATTTCTGTTCCTAATAGATGTAACTAGTACAGTCACACTCAGTAAATGTAACTAATACAGTCACGTCTATTTTACGGTGTGACTAATACGCCTTTTTCCTAAGATTCTAGGAGACGGTTAGTGAAAATATTCTTCGCATGCATAACACTCCCGTCACTTTGCCTAAATGACTGCATAATTTCTCTCTGCAGTTTTTTCTCTGAGCAATGAAATAATTTTGAAGACTACTATCTAGACAATGGTCTTAACATTCTCTTTACGCCGCCTCGGTTCTGAGTAGTCAGAGGTGTAGGTTTCCAGTTAGTGGTCTGAGCTCCGTGTGAAGCATGGGTGGTCGCCTCCCTGTCATAAATCAGGGACGGCCAACGGCATATAGCCCTTAGAGCAGCTCACGGTGAAAGTTGAACCCAGAAACAAACAAACATTCTCTTTACCCTTATGATTCATGACTTGTCCCATTGTGTAATCTGACTGTCTCATCCATGCGATATGAATATTTCGATTGTGATTGCATATAAAACACAGTATTTGCTATTCTCGAATGTGTGATCATTTGAAAAAATTCTTTGCCTATCTTTTGCACACGCCTACCTACGAAAAGTACCTTAGCACCGCTAAGCCTAGAAAATTAGTGCCTTAGCGCCAGTAAGCCGCACTAAGGCTCTTCTACACCCCTGCACTACGGGGCGTAAATGCAGATGATGTCGAATTCAAAATACATTTTGTTCCATATATTTGCTTCTAAGCATTAAATTGAAAAAATTCCTTTACCTTTCGATTCCATTTATGTCGAAGACCGTTTCAGGTATAATCACTTTTGCAAGTTACGAGTAGGTTTTTCGCTAGAAGACGTAAAAGTCAATTGTGTTTCCCCCGATATCTCTGCTTTTTAAACTATGATTTGAAACATTCTTTTTGCAGCAGATACAGCTCCTGATGGGAAATTGCTTGCATATAATTCCATTCCTAATTTTTGGTAGAAAATGGTTTGACCACCAGGGGGTGTAAGGGTTAATCTCTGCTTCTGATGCATTTGCAACAAAATCTGAGCTTCTAAAATCTCGACTGAAAAAATTATTCCGTGGACCATACCACTCACGTCAATAAATCTTTTTGGAATATTTTCTTCTAAAAATAATGCATGGTTTCTCCACCAGGGGGTGTAGATATATATCTTGTTTTTGTAAATATCTCTGCTTCTAAGAGTCTGATTTCAAAACTTCCTTCTTTGTTGGATAGAGTTTCCGGTGCAAAATGTTTTTCATATAATTTCAAAATTTTCAAATAATTTATAGACTTTCCACTAGGGGACGTAAAGGTGAAATGCGTTTTCCACGATATATCTGCTTTTAAAACTCCGACTGAAAAATTCCTCCTGTATCACATACAGTTCCCGATGGGAAATGTTTTGCATACAATTTCTAATATTTGGTAAAAAATGGCTTGGGCACTAGGGGCATAAGTGTTAATTTCTTCTGCTGATGTATTTGCAGTAAAATGTGAGTTCTAAAAGCTTGATTGAAAAAATTATTTCATGGACCAATACCGTTCACATCAAAAAACCTTTCAAGAATGCTTTCTTCTTAAAATAATGTATGGTTTTTCTGCCAGGGGGTGTAGATGCATAGCTTATTTTTGGACATAGCTGTGCTTCTAAGAGTTAGATTTGAAAAATTCTTTCTTTGTTGGAGAGCGTTTCTGCTGCAAAATGTTTCTCATATAATTTCAAATTTTTCTTACCCCAAAAGTCTTCCACCAGAGGGTGTAAGATCATGTTTTCGTTTATAGCAATATCTGCAGGAGTAAAAGCCTGATTGAAAAACTTTTTTCTGCAGTCAGATACTACTAACTAAGCAAACTCTGTGCGCATATTTTCTTCCCGAAATAATGTACAATTTCGTTGCTAGGGGGAGCAAAAGCTTAATCTGTTTTTCTCAATTTCTCTGCTTATACACGTGCGATTTAAAAAATTCTTTCAACACCGGATGCCATTTAATTTGTAGAATACTTTAAGCTAGTATATGAGGAATTTTGTAGTTCACATTTCTGTCAGTAGGTGGTGTTTGTGTACTTTAGTTTGCAACTGTATCGCAGCTTCTAAAAACACTATTGAGAAATTTCTTTTTTACTGTGTCATTCGGTACCATAGAGATGTGGAGCATTATCCTCTTTAAATAATTGCAAAGATTTTCCAGTAGATGTGTAAAGATCAAAACTTTTTTTCGTTATCTCTGCTTCCGGGAGACATATTTGAAAAGTTATTTTTCCTTAGCATAGTTTTTTCCATGAAGAATATTTTCTGCCTATTTTCAACTTTTTCATTATGCAAAATTTTTCCGCTAGCAGACATAGACTTATAACATGTTTCCTTGTCTTTACTTCTTCTTTTAACTGTTCAATTAGAAAATCTCTTTGTAAAACCTTCCTTGTGCTATGAGGAACTCTTTGTGTGCAATTTGTTAATTTTTGTAACATGCTTTTTAGCTGTTGTGGAACTAAATATTGATTGTAGAAACCGGTTTCATTGATTTTGAATGGCTCTGATAAATTTTATTCATGTCAGAACAAATTCAAAAGACGTGCTCATTACAATAAAAAATTTGGTATCATATTTCTTGTTTAAAATTGGCTTCCATATTAATGGTATAATGAATGGGGAATCAGAATTGCAGTTTTGGAGCTGAGAAAAATTTCCAAACTTTCCCAATAGCATAACAAAAAACAGAGCTGAGAAAAATAACGAACAAGGCAATTCATTTGGTGTCACTCCAAAGAGGTGACGAACAAGGCAATTCATTTGGTGTCACTCCAAAGATGGCAGTGAAGTTTCAGAATCTCCTTTATGGACATCATTTTTGGGCTCCAATAAACGACTGTTCATGCTGTGGAAAGTGCTTGCAATTTAGTAATTTTCACCAGAAGATGCTGAGATTGGGATGAGGTAAACTCCAGGAAGATCAGTCACAAAGCTGATTGAAGACTGAAGTTATTAGTTGAAAGCTCCCTTAAATTTCGGTTTCTTACGTAACTTGAGCGCTTGTTAAATTTAAGTTTCTTACATAACCTTCGTCATGTGGCAGTGCCGTCACGTGTCCACTGCTCCCAACATAGTCGGACAGTATGGTCAGAACGATCCACGTGGTGGGCCGTACGGCGTGCCGACCACCCTGCCGTTTTCAGCCCGATGATCCAGCCTCCCTCAAAGTCCGTAAGTTGCATAAATCGACGTCTCTGGCATCTACCCGGCATTCTTGTCACTCTGTACTCTTGCTTGTGTCGGCCCGTGCTTTTTGCTTTCATGGGACACTGACTACACGCCAGTTTATAAGGCTTCCGGTTCGTGCTTGCAGCACCACCACAGGCTCTGCAGTCATGTGCACTAGCACCAAACGTGAATCATTTGCATGCCAGCATGCACTCTAGCTATTTGCAAAGTTTCACAGTTGTAGTGTGTTTTCTTCTAGGTGTGCAAATTTCATTGTCCGTGAGTATAATTCCGTTTCACAGATTCTGTTTCTTAAACTCAATTAAAGTTGTGAGAAAAAGTTCAAGTCATTCTTTATGTGAGTTCAATATTTGTGAAAGCGTGAGTGAACATTTTTTTTTTAACTTCCTGTTTAAAATCACTACAATTCCTATCTGGAAGAAACTTTTCTCTTAAATTTGAGCTTTCAATTTAATAAATAAATAATCTCATGTGTTTGGTGTTTCGGATGCATTAAGTTAAACTTGCCTTTTGTTTGTTAATGTTTTTATTTATTTTTATTTATTTATTAGAACTCTTTTGCTGTACAATATCACAATACAACACCCAAAAGAACGAACAATATGACACATAATCTAAGGTTAATAAAAACAAGAATATATAATACACCAGTAAAACCAATATAAGTAGGACAATTTTCCAGTTTTTAACAATATAATTCCCATGTTACAACATAAAATACAGGAACAAATTCACTACAAATTTCTTTACAACATAAAATACAGGAACAAATTCACACTCAAATGTTGTCATATGACTAAAACACCTTCAATATCAATTTAAAATGTATAGCAAGGAGCCAAGGGAAAAGGCTAAATTTTTAGCCTGACAAGCCCCTGATCTCCTGAAATTTAAAAAAAATATTTTTTTTATGTTCCTTTCACAGAAATAATACAATAGAAATGTTCCCTTTCACAGAAATAATACAAGGGTGTGTCAATTACAGTAATTCTCAGTCTATACACAAAGCTTCCTTAAAAAAAATAGTCTTCATTTGAGCTTTTAAACAATCAATTACTATTAATTCTGCTATCACTACAAGAGCTTTTGTTTTCTCCTGAAAAGAGTTCAGTAGCACTAACTTCACCTGAGCCTATTTCCAGTTTTATGCTTTCTACTTCATAAATAGCTACTGTTGAAGTTGTAGCCAGTGACTCCACCAGGCATATTAACCAACATCAGGTGCAGAGAGAAAGTTTATTTTCATAACTGTGTCCTCATCTCTCACCGACACTAAAAGTTAATGTGACAATTACACCACCGTCCGTCCATGTGGCCTGCATTAGTGTGTGTGAGCAATCGATGTTTTACTAAAACTACCCGTATTCCTAGTCGAATAGATGACACTGCATTCCACCTTACAGTACTTGCAAAGTAACAATTTTTTACCAGAAAAAAATGTAAATAAATAATTAAATACCAAGGTGGTCACATTTGCTGTTTTCAACTGGTCTTGTTCCACAAGACTTTCTTCTGTTCCTGAAATTGTATCACTCCTTGAAGGCAATGCATTTTGTATCAGATGAAGATATTCACAGCAAGGTACAGGAATTTATCTAAACAACGGAAACAGCAATTGCGACTGGAATACACGCAATACATCATATGCAAATCACAGGGACGAAGTCACCTGCAATGTGAGGTATAATAAAGGGGTGCAGTACAATGTCGGCTACCACATAGTAGTATAACAATCGCAAGGGAAACAGCTGTTGTGGAGTAAGATATGCTATTATCTTTGAAACAGGACGATGATGGGCAAAACACGTGACAAGAATAACAAATAAAGGTAAGACGATCACGCTAGTTACGTTAAGATTAGAACTTTTACAAAAATGTTCGCAAGTTGGGAGCTTTCAACCTTGTCTTAGGTCTTCATTATGCCAATGGAGGACTAAGATTGTTTCCAGATTCGACATTTGAATTTTTTTATTTTTAAAATGTAGAATCTGGAAAAAAATCTTAGTCCTCCATTGGCATGATGAAGACCGAAGACAAGGTTGAAAGCTCCCAACTTACAAACTTTTTCTTAACGTAACTAGCGTGATCGTCTTACCTTTATATGCTATCTGTCTAATGAAACTAGGCTGACTGTAATCATATGGCAGATTTTATTTTTACACTTCCTTCATATACAAACCCTTTGTGGTAATAAAAAACATTTTTTATATGAATAAGAGGTGAATGTAATAACATGATGGTACTAATATAGCACAAGAAGCAACTTCAATGTATTTTTATTACTTAAAAGGAAAGCCTAAGGATTTTGTTTTCATTTCTGAAGTACTAAAATGATAATAGATACCTAACCTTTCTGCACTTCCAGGTGGAAGAGCTTTCTTTTCAGAGTGTTCAATCAGCACCATCGGTGGGCGACTTTCTCGTCGACCATCTCGGGTATAATAGTAGTTCCCTGCCAATTTGTGAGACGGGCCATCAGGTAAATCTGGTGGAGCAGGAGACCTATTTTAAAAATAATAAAATGATTATTTTAAGTACACAGGGTGCAGAATAGTGTAATGTGGCAAAATGAATGCTTTAGGATGCCATTATCACAATGGATAGCAGCAACAATTACAAAAGATATAAACAAAAATTAAACCTCCACACATACAAGAATAGCTTAATGTTATATTCAAAATTAGAAGAAAAAATTAAGTACTTAGCAAAAGAATGCAACATACATAAAACTTCGTGTTTTGTGTCCATCATATGTTCTTTATTAAGTTATATGATCCAGGATTTGTACAGAATTTTGAAAAGTCCATTTATGTAAGGAGTTTTCTGAAGTCCAGAACCTATACTGCAGTCAACGATGACATCAGAACTTTTTGAAGTTCAATTTCCCCTAAAATGCAAGGTCACTCATTTTTAAGTACTTCTTACTATATCAACAGACAAGTTAGTAAAATCAAGCAATGCATTGATTATAATATGCTTTCCAACATACCAGAAATCATAACTCAAGTTATGAGGATAATAGCTGTGAAATAAATCTCACTCCTTTGCCCTGATCTTTGACCCCATTTTGATGATATTAGGCAGAATTAGTTCAGCATACCTCCGGAACAACATACTAAAATTTTGTCGCAATACAAGCATTTTTAGTCAAGTTATGAGGATAATGGCTGTGGAATGAATCTCGCTCTTGTGCCCTGACTTTTGACCTCATTTCAAGGATATTTAACAGAACCGATTCAGTGTACCTCCAGAACAACATGATAAAGTTTTGTCGAAATCGAAGCATTTTTACATAAGTTATGATGCAAGTTCATCTCATTGTCATCTTCATTCTCAAAGGCTTCTCGCAAAGTAGCCTCATGCGAGCAGATAATGAACGCAAGAATGGGGATTAGTGATTTTCCCACGCCAAGAAAGATGCCGATATTGACTCTTTTCTCAAAACAACACATCAGTGCCAGCTAATCATTGCAACCCATAACCAAGTTCATTGTACTAACTAATGCACCCATACTAGTTGGCATTTATGTTGTGTTTCATTCCAGAAGTTTGAGCTTCTCAGTTTTTATGAAATAAAAATTTTATTAATGAAATGTTTTCAATTTTTTTAATTTATAATCAACTGCAAAAAGAATGGTGATAAACATTGGGGGATTAGAAAAAATAAGGTTTCCAATCCAAGTTCCAACTTCTACTGCATTAGTAAAAGAAGCTGAGAAAATTACATTTTTTGTCCAAGTGGTTTTGATGCCTGCCCAGCTCATTGGATTAGGAGCGCATTGCCCATGACCGCTTAGGGCGAATATTAGCAGCAAGTGGTTCAAACTCAAACCCATGCATTCTTCCTTATGGTGGTTGGTCAGCATCTGTGGGATCCATTGTGAATACATCTTCTAATACTGCAGTGTCTTCGTAACCACTGTTTGAGCTGTCCCAAATGACATAGCAGATTCCTACGCTACTGAATGTAAGCTCTGACAACGGTCCACTCGCATTGCTGCATCAATCTTGGCGATGGCTTCATCTGTCGCAACAACATATGCCTGGCCTGGCCGCAGAAGATCTTTCGTTTCCTCACGCCCTTCCCAAAACATTCATGCCCAGTCTGTCACTGTTGTCTTTGACACATTTTTGTCACCATACACTGCCTGCATTCTGCGAAGAATGCCGACTGGTCAACATCCTTCCGCTGTTAGGAACTGAATCACCACTCACTGATCCACCTTGGACAGATTCGGAATCACACCAGCCATTTTGTCAATGATCTGCAGCAGAGACCTGCGAGGAGAACGAACCCGTGATTGCTTGTTCATCGGCCTGCGCTTATCATGCGTGCTGTGACATCACGCTCCCATGCGCCGATTCACGTGACGTGGAACGAATGGGTTTCATTTGATCACGCCTCATAAGATACATAAATGGTGGTGGTCTCAAAGTCTTCATGTGACGTGGGACAAATGGTTTCATTTCATCACGCCTCATAAGATATGTTTCACGAGACATGGAACGAATGGGTTTCATTTCATCACGCCTCATAAGATACATAAATGGTGGTGGTCTCAAAATCTTTCTTGGCTGTTGCTGCCTTGGAAAATTGTACTGTTTCTGTTTACCTAGACAAAATTTACAGAGAACTGAACAAGATACCCTTGGACAGGAGAAATGGAAAATGTCTTGTTGGACTGGGAACAGATGGGGCACCTTCTGTGATCAGAGCAGTTACTGGTTTGGCAACAAAAATGAAAGCATGTGCAGGGCATATTACAACTATACATTGTGTTGCACACAAGTTACAATTAAGTATTTTAAGTAAGTGACACATCACCGAAAGGTGCACCATACTGTATGTTGAGACAACTGTTTGAATGCAATATTCAAGTTTATAATAATTCAAGTAAAAAACAAAAACTGCAGAAAACTGTTAAAGCTATGAAATATACCCACTCTATGGTGGGTAGCCAGCAACATAGAGAGAATCAAAGCAGTGATTACAGACTGGATTTCCTTAGTGACACATCAAGAGAATGTGAGCTGGGCTAAGACCAGTGACAGCAACAAGGCAAGAGGTATATTAAAGATACTGAAAAATTACAGTTTCATTAGAACTCTGCACTTCCTTTTCGATTTCTTGTTCCTTTTGAAGCTTTCTTTGGTATTCCAAATGACAGATCTATTGCTTCATCAAGTGCAAATAACTCACTGAAAATCAAAATTCTATTGATACCAAAAAACCTCACTGAGTTGGTTGCACTTGATGTATCTATTGCTTCATCAAGTGCAACCAACTCACTGAAAATCAAAATTCTATTGATACCAAAAAAACTCACTTATACAGTACTAGTGACTTGGTGGGACAAAAGCCACAATCTAGTAAGAAGCATTTTTCACAGTTTTCAAGAAAGTGGTAATAAAACTGCACCATTTTTTCATGCTTTATGTATTCTGCAGAGAGGATATAAAGAATGTGTAAATATATTATGAACAAAATGATAAGGTCCAGGTTGTATCATGCTACTTCGTGTTCAATCGCCTCAGCTGCAGTCTTTTATGCTTGGACATAAGAATTGTTAGCCATAATATCTGCCAGGGCTGTCAATATCAATTGCTTTGATTCTTTATTTTCATTAACCAATACATATATCAGTAGCTGCCAAGGCATCTATAAAGAAAAATTGGCTGTATGAAAGGTTTTCACCAGTAAACAGTAACAAATCCAAGATGTAGAGGTGAATCTGTCCCTGAATTTTAAAGCAGTGTGGATCATTGCTTGGCATCTCCTTTTTTGTGGCTGAGACAGAAGCAAATGGCATCTCACTATTGCATTTCCAGATGTGTTGGACAAAATTAGGAGTGCATGTGGTTTGTGAGTCAAATATTCAATAAATGCTCTACATCAATACGCTGCTAATTGCATGGTATTATGCACAGTGGTATACATTGTTACTTATTACTGTTTCACACGTTGTATTGTTTCATTAACTAAACTAGTTTCAACTCTTCATTTTGTGAGTCATCCTCAGTAGCGTACGATGTTTGCGTTTCCAAAGAGGTCGTTGTATCACTGGGTCACTAATCGTTCTCATTATCTGCTGTGTCCTTGTTGCACATGCGTATTATGGTCGTGGGTTTGTTTGAACATCTTTTTTATTTTTTTCTCATGTTCCACCAAGAATTTTCATGCATATGGCAGGTCGTAGGGGGTGTTGTTATTACAATTTATACCACGAGTTTTCTCGCTCAATACTGCCTCTGCCATTAGGATTTGTTGGTGTGTATTGTGTGTTATTAAGATTTTCGCGTTTTCCCAATCTGGGATAACATCATTCTCTTGGCAGTGTTGGATTAATGCTGTTTTCACCTCTCTCCTGTTCCAATTTTTGACATGTTCCATAAGGCGAGTTTTGAATCGTCGTTTTATGCTGCCTATGTATATTTTATTGGTGCAATTGTTGTTTGCCTTTCTTGTAGCAGGTGTATACTCCATCCCTAATATATGCCACATGTATTACTGCAATAACACTCATTACACGTGCTTTCAAAATTCCCTCCCTCACTGCATTACGAAAAAAACACCCTCATTTGACTGGAATATTACTGATAATAGAACCCTGTTTCTGTCCTCACTGTAGCACAGTTTACAGTTGAATGGCAGTGGAAGCATGTGCAGAGGAGGGCAGCCGGACAGTAGAGCTGTCCTTGACAATAACCAATCAGTTCCTTGCTCCCCCTCTCCTGTCCAGTTGGCCAGCTGCAGCTGGCACCATCTCCCAAGGTTGTACGATGTACTCAACTGCCCGTGTTGTGATGATACGAAGTGAGAGTACTTAGCATACCAAGCTAGACTGAGTGTGACACATACAGCAGTCAGCTGATTAGATTTACAAGATCACTTTTATTTTTCGATTCCTGGAATCAGGATCGGTAAAATGAGCCATTTTCCAAGGTCGTACAACATACCTATGTCCCACAAATTTGTGTTGCTCTACAGAATTTTATAAGATTGTGTAAATAACAAAATACAGTAACTCCTTAATGGACACCCCCATATAGCAGACATCTCCATTTAGCAGACAGTTTTGTAATCCTCAGTCTTGAAGTACAGTATATATGGTTCTGTGCAGTATATATGGTTCCAAATAGTGAACCCTCTGAATAATGGACACACATACTTTCCACTTAATATTTAATTAAATCAGTCAGCAATTTTTGGCAACAAAAAACTCTGATAACAGAGTTTGTTGGAAACAAAATTGGAAAAATTTTGTCATAAGAATGTTCTTTAGTTTCTTTGGACAGGAGCAGGATGACATTTAGTGCTGCAGTTTGCCATTACACTGATCTGTAGTTTCAATAGGGCAGAACTACTTTTACAGATGTGAACTTGCATATTAAAGAAGCAATGAATGATTTTCTTCAGATGTTTGCAAAGCACTGTAACAATGAGGAAAGTTTTTTTTTTTTTTTTTTTTTGTAAACAAAAGGGATTCACAAGGATCAGCAAGCACTACTGAAGAATTTCTAAAAATGCACAATGATACACAGGCTATGAACTGCAAAAGAGAAAAATGAACTTTGTTATCAGAACACTCAAGAGACACATATAGCATATTAAATCCATTTATTTTTGTGGCGTAGTAAGTACAAAGATTTGCCAAGCTTTTGCACTCCACTGGGAGGCATTTTCAAGGCAATGGTAGACAAAAAAATGCAGGGAATTGGAACACGTAAGAAACAAAGATGATTTTTGAAAATAACATGGGTGACATCATAAGCATATTACACAAATTTCTAATAATGCAATTATACAGTGTGTTTCCATCTTTTAATAACGCAGGCCGAGCTCTTGGTAGTTCAGCAGAACTATATCATTGCACGATAGTTTGCTGGATAGGATTTCGACTGTTTCCCTGATGGCAGTCTCTTTAAAGTTTGTGTATGGGGCAATTCTTCTAATACTATTCCATAGAGGAGCTGCCGATGAATACATGACTTCTTTGGCGAGGGCTGTATTCTGCATGTCCTGGTTGACACTTTGCATGTGCTCTTCACATTTAGTGTCCAAGGATCACTTTGTCATTCCGATATATATCTTTTCCGTGTTGTCAGGATATACCAACGGTATAGCATACACACCTGCCTTTTCTTTCTTACACTGTCACTCCTTGCAACTTGATATTATATGTGATAACGGGGTCAAGGACTTCATTGCTATCAATATGTTGTATTTACGTAATAAATTCTTTAACCAACATGTAAAGCCTGGAACATAATATGGTGGATCCTGCGTATCTCATCGTCTTATTAGGTGATTTCATTATTGCTGATATTATACGATTTCTTACAGTTCTATGTATTCTGTCTATGTCATCTTTTTTATATCCAGCCTTCAGACCTTTGCTATAGATATTATCAATTTCCTTATTATTTAGGAAGTCGGGTTTGCATACATTATATGCTCTATAAAACCATGCTTTAAACACAGAAAAATTTTACTCTTTTGGGCAGTGCAAATCAGGAAGGACAAGGTTTGGTACTGCAGTTGGTATATAATAAACATCAAAATAGAAGCTGAATGTTCTACTTCTTTTGAACGCCCCATCTACTTCAAGCTCCATGGTGAACTTTATCGTATTGTGTAGTTTGTTTATCTTGTGCATGAAATCATTTAATTCATCTACTCTGTGTTCCCATATGAAGAATATGTCATCAGCGTAGCAGATCCACACTCATGGTTTCTTGATACAATTTAGAAAAATGAGATCTTCTAGCGGCCTAAGTACTGCTTCTGCAAGGACTAAAGATAGAGGTTAACCCATCGGTGCTCCTTTTGTTTGTTTGTAGATGCCTCCATCCAACTTGAAATAGTCACAGTGTGGTGTATTTATAATTATGATCTGTTATCGGAAATTTTTTCAGTCAAAAGTAGGTGATGATTCAATTTAAATATTAAGCGGAAAGTACATGCATTTTAAAATTTGTGATGTAACATATTTTATTATGTACATGGTTTCTTGATACAATTAGAAAAATGAGATCTTCTAGCGGCCTAAGTACTGCTTCTGCAAGGACTAAAGATAGAGGTTAACCCATCGGTGCTCCTTTTGTTTGTTTGTAGATGCCTCCATCCAACTTGAAATAGTCACAGTGTGGTGTATTTATAATTATGTTCTGTTATCAGAATTTTTTTCAGTCAAAAGTAGGTGATGATTCAATTTAAATATTAAGCGGAAAGTACATGCATTTTAAAATTTGTGATGTAACACATTTTATTATGTACATATATGTTTAAGCATGCATTCAAAATACATACATTGCATGTACTGTATTTTTAAATGAAAATACTGTATATATACTATATCTTCCACACATATTGGATGGCTTCTCACCATAAAACAGTAAACAAAAAAAAACATTTAATCCAAAAACATCATTTTAATTACATATTGTACAAACATATTTAATATAGCTTTTTTCCTTGTATGTGAGCCTAGTTGGACTCAAAAGTCAATCTCTTGAATAGCGAAGAAATGTTGAAGTCCTAGGGCGATTGTTATTCAGAGGTTTTACTGTACCATACTTTGAAAATATCAAGATTTGAAAAATGCATAAAGGTAGAAGGCAGAAGAATAACTGAGACTGCATATATTGAAAAAAACAACTTTTTATTATAATGGCAATAACAATGGTATAGACCTAACTCATCCCTGAAAAAGATTAATGCATGAAGAAATTAATAATAGAAGAAAAACAGGAAAGATGAAAATTGCAAAGAAGGAACAAAACAAACATTAGATGGTGCCAAGATAGTATGACAAAGCAATATGAATTAATCAATAGCAGAAGAAAAGAAAAATTACATTTTAAGAAGAATGAGACAGATACCATTCAATACAAAGTCAATGATGGTTTCTAGAAAAAGATTTCTCAAGATGAAATTAACTTATGATTTTGAAATGCATTAGGAATAAAACACCATTTAGGATGTCTTGGAGGTAGTTTTGTAGTAGCTTTTAATCATCATATCATGTTAATTCTGTTTTCAGAACAAAATGCTTTTTTTTTTTTGGGGGGGGGGGGGGTCATTTTTTGCCTGACTTCCATCAGAGAACTAACATAGTAGCAATGATGGATGTCTACATTCAATCACAAAAATGCCAGCATTTTCCAGAAAAGAAAAAGTAAAATTGCAAAATCTAAATTTTTATATGTTCATGGTTTTCATCTGCAAGCAAACAGACACAGATGAGCGATGGATGCAGTACTGGATGGACACACAGGGCAGTGCAAATGGTGCTACTGCACTGAGTGCCAAGTTCACAGGGGAGCAAAGCTGAACTTTTTTCTTTTTTTTTTTTTAAGTGAAGTGGTAGAACATATGGAAAAGGGAAGAAATATCTTGTGAGTATAATTCGTGACAAGGCTTGGAAAAGATGAAAGTCTGGCTGTCACTAGAACAATGTTATGCTCTAATACACAGCATTAATCTTTGAGGTTTACAGTATGAATCAGATAGTGGCTTTATTCTGTTCTGTATGTTTTTTTAAGTTGGACGAATTTTAAATCTTCTTGCTTTTAACCTGATTGAATTTTAACTTACATGTGTTTAAAGCCAAAAATATTTCTTAACTTTCCATTGTTTTAACTTGAATTTCACTCTTCATTGTACTATTTTGGTTAAATCTTTAAATTCATGCCTTTTTTTACACTGCTTTCTGGAACAGAAACCAATTTTGTGATAATACAGTAGTTAGCATTTTCTTTTCAAAGCATGTAAATATTATTCAAACTGTTTTTCAATTTACACTACACCATTTGAAATAATAACAATGCTATGGTACAGCAAATCAGAGACCATCACTTTTTTGCACTGGAAGCATGTGATCGTAGTCCACTCAACACCAGACCTGCCAACTTTCAAGAATTGAAATCCATAAAAAATATTCAGTGAATGTTTCATCAACATATCTGATTGACTGATGTATCGAACGGATTGATTAAATGTGTGGAATACTTTGATTAAAGGCGATATTATGCACATGATTTGTCGATTTTAATTAATTTCACATGCTATAATTAAGGTGTATAACACTATTTCACGCTGTGCATTTAATATCCAATCAATACAAAATGATCTCATTAGTACATATCATTAGGCAGCATACACAGATAAAAAATTTCATTTATAACTGCAAAATTATTGCGATATACTGCAGTAACTTTTTACTTTAACTAAATGAGGTTTTAACTTAACATTTTTGTACTAACATGTTAGAATACCTTTAAAAAATATAGTTTTAAGTCTTATGTGAGGCTGGTACTTTTTATTTTTCTATATTAGCAGTTGTCACCACTCCTAATCCTGCAGTGTTTTTAATGAATCTTTTTTGCTGGGCTGCAAGCAAAGAGAAATGGGGATGCAGAAGTGGGTGAAAATGTGATCAAGTAAATTAGCTTGAACTTTTTAATTCATGTTTTACATGTAACTTTATTTAACTTTCATTTTTAAAGGTATTCTAACATGTTACAACCAAAAATCAGAATACACAGTTGCAGTGGGCCTTGAGAATAGTTATTTTTCCCTCAAATTTTTGCACTAACTTGGGAAACACACAACACAGAAATCTGTAAAATATACCATCCATAAAATAACTATAAAAGGAGTAGAATAATTTCCACAAATTTTACAAGTAAACCATAAAACTTAACAGGTATGCATCACTGATGTCAGACTTCTAAAAAATGATCCAAACCATGGCAAGCATTTTATTAATAGGAAAGATCAATGAAAACATTAAAAATACATAGATGTGCTTTTACTGTCATGATAAAGTCACCAACATAACATCAGGACTAGCTAGGCATAACAACCAGATTCCATTACTGCTAGTACAGTTAAGCTCACTAATCTGCAGCACCAGAAGATTACCTACATGTATAACAAGTCATCATAAGTAAGAAATAAGTTAATTATTATTTGTAGTCTAAACATTTGCTTAAAAATATATTTGCCATTATCATATTTTCCAATAGTTATACATACAGGGCTTTTTTCAGCTGGTATGCATACTGGTAAACTTTCTTAGGAGGGAAGACACTGAAAATTCTGAAAATTTAGCAAGGCCAGCTCTAAGCAGCAGAAAGTTAGCGCGGCATGCAATCCCACGCTAACTGAGCCAATCACTGCAGTGTACGGCTCTAGCAAGATGCAAATCGTGTCCTCATAATGTCTTAGCTAATGTAAATCTCTCTCTTGACCCTACAAAGTTTTATGATAGCCTAAAAATGGAAAACAATCTTTTGTCAAATAGTGATACACAAACACCCAAATGGATGAAAGTCTTAGATCCTAAATGTTGGCTACACAGCATCAAGGAAAAGTAACATTCGGTGAGATGGAAGTAGCAAATTTATGTAAATGACTTGGGCTTCTAGAAAGACAGATCCTAAGAAGTTACCGTGACAGCTTAGTCAACAAGAAATTACCACCCACCCTGCTGCCTCTTATATAAACATAATAAATATCATACCAATTTCTACCAGCGAGTAGGAACGGAGTTTCTCACAAATGACTTTGATTGTAACACTAACAAGGGCAGCAATACACCTGTTACTACCTGAAAAGTAGACATTTAGTTACTGACACTAAGAGCAAGGCACAGACACATGAAAACAGCAGTAACAATGCATTGATGGCTATTTGAAATCTTCTTTGATATAAGGTAGTTATATTTGTTGTTGTTGTTATTATTATTATCATTATACAATTTACATTTATTAAATATATATATTTTTTTCTTTTTATCATTTGCACTGTACTGGTGTAAACAAAGGAGCTGCATAAGGGGATGGGATGAGATTGTACCAGTAAACTATTTTGAAAAAAAAAACCTGTATATGACACATATATATATCATCATCATCATCATTGTCAACCATTATCAATCCACTGCTGGACGAAGGTCTCCCCAAGTTTCCTCCACAACGGTCTGTCTTGTGCCAGTCTCCTCCATGTCACCCCTGCATACTTTCGAATTTCATCCACCCATCTCCCATGTGGTCTTCTTCTGGGTCTTTTCCTGTCCCTTGGAATCCAATCTAAAATTTCGGCTGTCCATCGATGATCTGTCCTTCTGGCAGTATGTCCAGCCCATTGCCATTTTAGGGATTTAACTCTGATCATGATGTCTTCCACTCTTGTCATTTTTCGGATCCACGAGTTCTTCTTCTTATCTCTCCTGGTTACACCAAGTATGCACCTCTCCATGCTTCTTTGAGTTGTCTGCAGCCTTTGTATGTCTCTTTTAGTTAAGGTCCACGTCTCTGCACCATACGTAAGCACTGGAAGGATGCATTGATCAAACACTTTTCTTTTAAGACATAATGGCATATTGCTCTTGAAAATTATGCTGTTTTTTCCAAAAGCTCTCCAGGCAAGTTTTGTACGCCGATTAATTTCTTCATCAATGTGACCCTCACTTGATATCTGCTGCCCAAGATAAACGTACGTGTCTGTTATCTCCAGCTTTTCTCCATCAATCGATAAATCTTCATTTCTTGTAAAAGCATTGAACATCACTTTTGTCTTCTGTAAGTTCATTTTTAATCCCACTTCTTTACTCTTGTCAGCAAGTTCCTGGATCATACTCTGCAGCTCTGATGGGGTAGTTGCAAAAATGACTACGTCATCAGCAAAACGAAGGTGGGTTAGATAATCTCCATTAATCTTTATCCCCTTGTTTTCCCAGCTCAGCGACTGAAAAACACCCTCCAATGTGGCATTAAAGAGCTTCGGAGATATGGTGTCACCTTGTCTCACTCCCTTTCCAATTTTTACGTGTGTTGTATTTTCAAACAGCCTAATCTTTGCACTTGCATTTTCATAGATGTTATTAATAATATTAATGTATGCATCTTCAATACCGCAGGTTTTCAGAGCCATTGTGACTGCTGATGGTTTCACTGAATCAAAGGCTTTTTCATAATCGATAAAAGCCATGCACAATGGAAGTTCATATTCCCTCGCTCTTTCAATTAGTTCTCTCAGCACGTGGATATGATCTATTGTGCTGTAGCCACTCCTGAATCCAGCTTGTTCTCTCGGTTGAGCCATGTCCAGTGTTACCTTCAAGCGATGTGAAAGAACTTTAGTGAAGATTTTATAAACTACTGATAGGAGGCTGATAGGTCTGTAGTTTCCGAGATCCTCAATGTCACCTTTCTTATGTAGCAGGATCATTGTAACGGTGTTCCAATCCTCAGGAATCTTTCCTTCATTAAGGCATTGAGTGAAAATTTGGGAGAGTACTGTTTCGATTTCTCCATTTGCTTCTTGTATGATGTCTACAGTAATTCCATCTTCTCCTGGAGCTTTTCCCTGCTTCATGTTCTTGATTGCATGTGCAACTTCTGCTGGAAGGACTGGAGGAACTCTGGTACCGGTATCTTTCATGATGTCTGGAGTGCATGCATCATCCCTTTCATATAATTTGGAGTAGAAATTTTTCACTCTTGTCAAAATTTCGCCTCTATTTCTTGTTACAGAACCATCTTCTTTTCTCAGTGCCATAATCTGTTTTCTTCCCTTACTGAGATGTCCCTTTGCTATCTTTAGGCTTTGGTTGTTTTCAATTGCTTTCCTCACTAGTTCACAGTTGAATTTTCTTACGTCTTCAGTGATACTTTTTCTTACTGTCTTGCATAGCTCTATATATTCCACTTTGGAAGTCACATCTTCTTTAGTTGTCCTCATCTCTCTTCTTTTTTGCATCAACATTTTGGTTTTTCCTGATAATTTGTTTACATGCAACTTGTTCTTAGACCCAGCTAATTTTGTTGCTGTTTCCATAAGAGCTTTGGTTACTTTTCTGTTAACTTCAGAGATGTCCACTTCTTCTGATGTTAGGCCTTCTAAAGCAGAGAACCTGTTCTTCAGTTCCAACTTGAAGGTATTATGGTGTTTTTTAAGGTTGGTTATGTCAATAGATTTTGTTTGTCTTATGAGCTTGCCACGTTCAAGTTTAGTGTTGAGGTGTATCTTACATCTCACCAATCTATGGTCACTACCTGTGTTGAACTTGTTTACCACACTGCAGTCTTCTATGACGAATTTTTTGTTACACATAATAAAATCAATTTCACTTGTCGTCCCATTTGGATGTCTCCAAGTCCATTTCTTGTGTGGCTTTTTCTTGAAAAAAGAGTTCAAGATGAAAAATCCTTCTGCCTCTGCAAACTCAACGAGAGTATTTCCACGCTGGTTTCTGTTGCCGTGACCGAATTTACCTACTGAAGTTTCATTCTGTTGCCGTTGCCCTATTTTTGCATTGAAATCTCCCATAATTATTTTCAAATGCTGCTTACCTTTATTATTTAGATGACAAATTTCCTCATAAAATTCTTCAATTTCTTCTTCAGGATGACTTGTGGTGGGTGCATAAGTTTGAATAATCTGAGCCTGGTATCTTTTTGAGAGTTGGATAACAAGTCGTGCAGCTCTGTCAGAGGAACTTTCAACTTCTACAACTTTATCCTTCAGTTTCTTGTTTATTATAAATCCAACACCACTAGTTCTGCCAGTATCTGTCCCACGATAGTAGAAGAGATGTCCACTTTTCAGTTCGATGAGATCTTCTCCTTTTCTCCTTACCTCACTTAGCCCCACGATGTCCCACTTGATCCTTTGTAGTTCCTCTTCCAATTCAAGAAGCCTTGAATCAGAAGATAGGGAGCGTCCATTGTACGTAGCCAAGGTCAGCATCAGATGGCAGCCTAGTCCGGTCCTCCGGGGATTCTTAGCACCCTCTGCCTTTATGTCGCACTGGCCGCTGCCTTGGCCAGGTACATTCCAGCTGCCGGAGACTGAGGGCCAAGATTTAAGTTGTGGAATCATTTTGGAGGGGTTTGGCCATAACTCACCACGCTGGCCAAGCGGGTTGGTGAGTGTGGGATAGAATTTCCTCTAATCCCGATGGTATAGTTATACCGCTATTGGCGGTCGTCAGAGCCCCTTTAGTGGGAACAGGATGCACCACGAGAAGGCGGGGTTGACATTTGTCAAGGAGAGGCTGTGATGTTACGCATCACCTGACCTTACATCCCTATATATATATATATATATATATATATATATATATACTGCAGAGCAAAGCTGAAAACAAAGGAAAAACTTTGAATTTAAAACGAAAGTTGCAAAATAACCTGAAGATCAAAACGCGCAACGCAGCAGTTATGAAAATTCAGAATTCACATTCTATTAAGAAGAGACCTAAGCAAAAAAATATTTTTGACTCATACCAAGTACAACATAGAAAAAGTTATGTATCTACTGGTGTGAGTAAAAAGAAAAAAATAAAAATAAAATAAAACAACTGAATGTGGAAAGTGTCGAGAATACTGAGCCTTGGCTTTATCAAGGACCAGCAAAAACTCTGCATTTTCTCACTTCCACAAAGACCTAGTTGGAAATGGGTTTCTGCAAAGCCATAGATGCAAGTAATAAGCCCACCAAAAAAATTTTTTAAAATATATATATATGCCATGACCTCCGCAGAGTTGTATGACCTAGCTCTAGTTTACAATTTAGCTTGCATCCATAACTTTTCTGGCCCGACCCATGCTCTTCATCTGTTACGATTAAACAGAAAGAAGAAGATTAAAGAAAACTCAAGTTGTGAGAGTGACATAATAATTAGAAATAATGTTCAGCAATAACGAAATGCCAAGTTCGCCTGAGAGAGAATTTAAACCTGAATAGCAATGCAAAAGTTTTCCAAATTCTTACATTGCAATTAAAAAAGGAAATATTAATTATTTAAAACTCAGATTCTTGAAAGAAAACTTGATTCTAAAACCCCCTACTCCACAACTTCTGACAACACAAAAACGAGAATAAATTGAAGACAATAATTAACTAAAGAAATGCTTTGTGAAGGTTATATGACATAAACAATTAGTTGCAATATGTACAAAGTATTTCAGAAGTGCTTTAAGTGCATAATTAAGTAGTTATTAAGAACTTAACTACTTTGAAAACACAGCGCAAAGTACAAGAACTATGAATGGCCAGCTGCATGGCCTAAGTTTCCTAAAAAACGCGCAAAGTTACCAAGAAAAGAAAGAGTTAAAATCCGCAAAAAAGTTAACAGACTTGCCAGTGCCTAAATGCTAAAAAGCAAAAAAGAACAGAGAAAAAAGTACAAGAAATACAAACATTGAACTTGGAAAACCTAAAACCCAAAGACAATGAAGAGAGCTTACCTCTTATGCAGCTGAACTTTCTCCACAAAAGAGGAAACATGGCCGTCCTTTTCCCCAAACTTCCAACAAACTCCTCTGCCACTCCCTAGTCACTGGGGGGCAGTGTGGGTGGGGCTGATGGCCTCCACACACTGAAAGAATCCAACTCGCGGAGATTTTAACCAGAGAAAAAAATATATATACTTGAGACTGTGGACCTGTATGATCAGAAAGAGCAGAATTAACTCTCCAGAATACATGAGAAATATTATAAAATACACAGGTAGTGTATTTAATAATCTTTGCATGTATTTAATCACCTTAGTGAGCTTCTATAGATTAGTCAGAATCCTATTAATTTTAATGTTAGTTTTACTATTTTTAGTATAGCTATTCTAGTGAGTGAATAACTAGTTTTCTTTTTTATTTGTTTTTATTTTCTTTTATAAACAAATTTTTAAGCTTTTTTTTTGTGATTTTGTCTATATTATTTAATTTTTTATTTTAAAAGGACCTTCATATCCATAGCACTAAGGTTCCTTTTAGTAGTTAATAGGCATCATCTAGCCAACTTCCAAATGGCTTTCATTGGTCAGAATCATATTATTAACTGTGTAGAAAATTAAAGCAGATCTGCCAACCTTACTCTATTATTCAGAATAATTTTTCTTAAAGTTTTTTTGATGAAAGAAGAAGGAATTTCATTCTCTAGAAAACTATCTAAGAGTATATTAATGTGGTAATTGAAGTCCAATTGTTGCTGCAAATTCTTGAAATTCTTAGGACCTGAGAAATAAGTACATTCTCAATTACTTTGGTTGATATGTTATTATTCCAGTGTAGATATTTAATTACTTTGAAAGGAAAATTAACTCTTTTATCAAAGAGGCTAATAGATGGGTTACCTCTGTTAAGCTTAATGCTTAAGTCTAGGAACTCAAGTTCCTGATTACTGTGGTTGGTTTTACATAAGTTAAGAGAGCTAGGATAGATATTATCAAAATCACTCTCTATAACTTCTGAATTATTGATACACAGCAGATCATCAATATATCTAAATGTGTAAAGGTAGTTATCGGAGCAGGTGGAGTGATTTTGAATGAATTTATATTCCTTAAAGAACAGGAATAGATTAGCAATACTCGTGGAGGTTGAAGTTCCCATTGGTATACCTTTCACTTGCTTATAGAGAGTATTATTAAATAAGATATGGTTATTTTTTATGCAGCAATTGAGATAAGAGTTCCAGGCTCCTACATTAACAAATTGGTTAAGTTTAAATTCTGCATACAGCTCTTTAAAGGTAGTGATTATATCTGATAGAGGCAGATTAGTATATAGGTTCTCAAAATCATAACTATTAATATCTAAGGGACTTACTTTGAGTATAGTGGAAATTACATCTGCATTATTATTAATTATCTAAAAATCTCTGTACTTCAAATTAGTACAGTTTCTAATGTGTTTCAAAACCTTCTTCAAGATATCTTCAAAAGCAAGATCTATTTTCTTTTTATGACTCCTTACTCCACTAGCTATGAACCTGAACTTCACTGGATCTTTATGAAACTTAACCGTTGCAAAAAGAAATGGAAATTCAGGCTCATATCTTCTTGTTTGTGGAATTTTAAGTTTCTTGAAGAATGCCTTAAACCGATTTTCTAACTGCTTGGTAGAATAACTTACGGGCTCGTAGGTTACTCTATTATTGAGTTCCATAGTTAACAATTCAAAATAGAACTTCTTACAGATAATTGCAAAATTATTGCTAGCTTTATCCGTAGTGGTAAAAATAAATAGGTCTTGTAGTTTGGAGAGTGACCTTTTAGCATCTCCAGAGAAAAAGAGATTTCTATCGAAACAAAAGTCCAGACCTGCCAACTCACAAGTGAAGCTATTGATTACATTATATTTCCATTCTGCGAAGGCCTCAATAGGCTGATTGTATGTTAAACTGGTTTTTACAATGTACCTATTAACATCTTGAGTGAAGCTCTCAAGAATTCTCTCTTTGGAAATTGGGAAGGAAGGTCTAAATTTAGAACCATACTCTAATAAATTCCTAAGCTTGTCATTTTCAATAAAACTCAAGTTTCCAGTGATAATATGGTTGTAATTCTTATCATAGTGAACTGTTTCTTTATGTTCATCACAAGAACATGTAGTAACTACAGGAATGTAACTCGAAGAATTAAGTTTGTAGTTTTTAACCATTGACCCTAAGGTCTTAACATATTTAAAACTTACAATAGACTGGTGCCTGTGGATGGGAAAAAAAATTGCATTATTGCAGAACAGCTTCCTAACATTGAGATGATCATAGGTTTTATTTAGAAACCTGATGGTTACATAATTACTGGAAAATTCTTTAAGAGAAATTTTATCTTTAAGAATATGCTTAAGAATGTCTAGAACCAAAGCAAAAACATGCTTATCAACATGGACAGCAGTTTCTTTCCAGAATTTGAAAAAACTTTTAAGGACAGAGTGCTTGAAGGACTTAAGTATTTTGTAAGTATTTTTAACAAAATTAGTGCCAGTTTTAAAGCTTTCCAGAGTTATTTGCAAGTTAGCAAAATCAACCTTGCTTGATGTGCGAAATAACCTCTCCTCTATTACCTCTAGTGCAGCTCTTGTTATTACTCACACCGGTAGATACATAACTTTTTCTATGTTGTACTTGGAATGAGTCAAAAATATTTTTTTGCTTAGGTCTCTTCTTAATAGAATATATATATATACATATAATACAGTTAGGGACAAAAAAAGACCCAAAAGAAGACCACATGGGAGGTGGGCAGATGAAATTCAAAAGCATGCCGGAGTAAATCCGAGGAGACAGGCTCAAGACACAGTTATGGAAGAAACTTGGGGAGACCTTCATCCAGCAGTGGATTGATAATGGTTGACCATGACGATGATATACAGATATCAAGCAAGGGTCACATTAATGAGAAAATTAATCGGAGTATAAACTTGGCTAGACAGTTATTGGAAGAAGCAGTACACTTTTCAAGAGAATACTGCTTTTTCCAATAGCTATTATGTCTTAAAAGAAAAGTGTTTAATAATCAATACATCCTTCCAGTTCTTACATGTAGAGCAGAGACATAGACCTTAAGTAAAAAAAGCATACAAAGGCTGTAGACAACGGAAAGAAGCATGAAGAGATGCATGCTTTGTGTAACCAGGAAAGATAAGAGGAACTCGTGTTAAGGAAAATGACAAGAGTGGAAGACATCGTGATCAGAGTAAAATCCCTGAAATGATAATTAATTAATACAGCAATCAGACATGATGAATTGACTGTAATTACTGTTTCACATATGCTGTGGAGCACGGCGATGAAATTTTCAAGTTTTCTGATGTGATTGAATTCACGTATAAAACAGTAATTACAGTGAATTCAGTGATGTCTGATTGCTGTATTAATTATCATGACATATTTGCCACGTATTATGAGAAGAATATTTCTTCCACTCTGTATCCCTGAAATGGCAATGGGCTGGACATGTTGCCAGAAAAATGGACCACCAATGGATAACCAAAATTTTAGACTGGATTCCAAGGGGCAGAAAAAGACCACATGGGAGATGGATGGTTGAAATTCGAAAGCATGCCGGAGTAACATGGAGGAGACAGGCTCAAAACACATGGGGAGACCTTCATTTAGCAGTGGACTGATAATGGTTGATGATAACACACATACACACACAATACTCATTTTGGATGTTGCTCACCTTGTAGCTAATTTTTCCTCAAATCTCAATGAATTTTTGAAGTTTCTCTGAAATAAAAAGAAAGAATATGTAGTATGCATACTTTTTGTCAATGTTAAGCAACAAAAAATATGAAATAGTAATTAAAATTGTACCATAAAATACAAAGATCACATACAAATATAGCACACTTGAATAAAATTGGAAGAAGCTAGTTTGATTCTTGCTCTACAATGAAATAATTTTCAAGTTTTCTAAGGAGTACAACCACATGGATTAGTTCCATTAGGATTGTTGTGCCCCAAAAATAATGAACTTTCATCTTTACCATGTCAGGGCTTACGAAATATCTGAAAACTTACATGCCCAGCCGGGCATGTGTAAAAATTATTTTATCTACTCAGGTAGTAAAAGCTGGATGCCAAGGAAAATTTATCTTTTAAGATCACAAATCAGAACCCTCATATTTTTTTTTTTTTTAAGTTAAAAATGTAATGAACTTTTTTTACATATTTTGCATTTTCATTTTAATGGTCTGTATTCAAAATGTTCAGTTTATGAATGCATGTTTCTTAAGTTTTAAGATGATCCTGAAATTGGTAGGAAATGGTATGATTAAGGAAATTGGTATTTTTGAGAAATTTAAGTGATTCTGTCATGTTCCTTTTGTTGAAGTTTTCACCCTTTGTCACTAAACACTGGAGGCTACTTCCACAAGGGCAGGTGTCCCATCACTGACTATAAACAACATTTGTAGCAAAAGTACATATGGTTCCAATTTCTGGACCTAGAGCATAATATAATTAAAGAAGTGATATTCTTCTGTCCTTGTCAATCTGTAACAATTATATAACCTCTGATGATTAGCAGTGAAATGAAGCACAATGCGCAATGACTGTCTTTTTTTGTTGTAGTAGGAAATTCTATTCCCAACTTTATTTTTAAATTTAGTTGCCCACACCAGGCAACAATATTTGTTTATTTACCCAATAATTTACATGTCCCAGGCATCTTGGGCATGGTATTTTTGAAGCCCTGCATGTACTTGGAATATTCATTCTTTATTAATACATATACACTCACGGACAATGAAATTTGCGCACCAAGAAGGAAACATAGGATTGAACTGAAATTTTATGGACGTAATGATACAGATGAATGATACACATGAAGGCAAAAACAGAGCTACAGGACAATTACAGAGGGATCTGTGGCATGCAGTCTGGTCATCTTCAATAGTGCGTCGCACCACCTCATGCAGCAATACATGCAGCAATACGGTCTGGCACGGAGGCGAACAGATGCCTGATCTTGTCCTGCAGTAGACTGGCCCACACGTGTTGGACGGTGCGCTCCAAATCCTGGATAGTGTGGCACGGCGACAGCTGGCATTTCAACTGGTCCCACACATGCTCGATAGGGGGGCATGTCCTGGGAGCGGGCAAGCCATGGAAGTGTCTGGACATGGCGTAGGCAGTCCTGGGCAAGCCAAGCCGTCTGCGGGCAGACATTATTCCCGGTCAGGAATGGAAGCACATGGAGCCGTAACATCTCATCCACATACCGCTGGCCTGTCAATGATCCACGTACAACTACTAAAGCTGATCAGCTATTGTAGGCAATGGCTCCCCAGACCATAATGCCTGCGGTGGGGTAGGCGCGGCACTCGATACCAAAGTTGGGGATATGCCGTTGACCCAGGGACCTCCACACCCGGACATGATGATCATCTGTCCCCAAAACGAAGTGGCACTCATCGCTAAATACCACACGTCGCTCTGGCCTGGCACCACTGCACACGGAGCCGGCGACATTACAGTGTTAATGGCAGTTTATGTGAAGTGATGGCTATCTTCCAGCAGAGTGTTTTATTGCATATGCTCAAATACCTCTGAGGCAAGATGCAGGAGATTGTGCTGATGGAAAATAGAATTCAAGGTTGTACATGAGCTGTTAATGTGCTCATGGAAAGCAGAACTAAAGGTTGTACAAGAGCTGTTAATGGAAACCTTGAATTAAAGTTTAACTTCAAGAAAATGTAAAAAGGCCGTAATGGTGGGGTTGTTTTTTTATTGTTATTATGGGTTTAATGACCACTGTGAGCAATCCATTGGGCAATAAGCAGTCACCCATCCCTAATTTAGGGTTAGTGGTTCCAGGGAAGGGAGTGAGCCAGTGCCGTAAAGCAAACCCGACATTCATACATAACTGGGACTTGAAATCGGACAACCAGTTAGAAGCCAGCACTTAGACCACAGCGCCACCGGGGTGCCAATGGTGTTTTACAGAACACATAATAATATATTAATTTAATATGTTTTCAATGTAATCTTCACAGTTGCAGAACTTTTTTAATCGTATTTTTTTTTCATTAATCTAGTAAAATTTCTTGAAAAATGGTGGGTAGAGTACATGCTCATGTGATCCTATAGACGAACTATCCGTATTAGCACAATTAAGTTGAAGGAATATATATTTTTTTTATTGGGGGTTTAACCACCACCATGAGCAACTTAATGGGCTAAAAGCAGTTGCCTGTCCCTAATTTAAGGCCACTGATTACAGGCAAGGGAAAGAGCCAGTGCAGTAAGACAAACACAAAATCCATGCCTCGCCAGGATTCGAGCCTGGATCCATCTCAGACAAATTATCAGAAGCCATCGCTTACACCACTGCGCCACCTGGGCAGCAGAAAAAAGTTTACTATCTGAATGCAGGTGATGCCAGTTTTTCATCAAGATATTTCTGAATATGAACATTCATACAAAATTGGCTTGTCTTCCAAAATGCTTTAAATCAGCGGTCGCCAACCTTTCGGACCTAACAGACCACTAAATTCATCATTTTAAATCCCACAGACCACTAATATGATTTTTTTAAAAAGATAAATACATTTGTAAAATAATGATCAGAGAACTTCCATTTTATTAATATTGAATGCACCTATTTAATATAACAAAATTATAAATGCTTATTTAATCATAACAAAAATCTTTAAAGGTTGTTTAATTGCAACAAAATTATTAAAGTTAGTTTAATTATTACAAAATAATTGAAGCTTCATGAAAGAAATACGGGATTACGCCATATAATATAAATTTTGAAGATGACAATCCGATTTTTCCTTGTCACATTTACGCCAAAAATCGGATTGTCATCTTCAAAATTTGTAATTGAAGCTTATTTAAGTATTACACATTTTTAGTGTGATATTTGTTCCTGCTTGTTTGAAAGTTTATGGGTTTTTGGCTCCAATAACATTACTGCAAGACGGAGAGCCGTATTTATTTCAAGTCGAGACCGGTACCGAGTTTTAATTGCTGTGGCAGATGAAAATGTCTTTTTGCACAAATATGTTGTTGAAAATTGAATCAAAATTTCCATTGCTTTTTCACTCAGCAATGGGTATTCACTTTATATGGAGAGCCAAAAATGAGGTCTTGATAAGGATGACTGGAATTTAGCTTTGAGACTGACGTCAGGTGATAGATCGATGAGACTTTCTTTTCCATTCATGCTTAAATTGCTATCTTCAATGTTTGCTGCAAATGGATCAATTATCCACATATTGCCATGTCTGGGATCTTTTTTCTTTGGGTAATAATGACCAAAATATTCTGTGAGTGATTGTAAGTGCTGTTGAACAATGGTTACCACCTGCCGGTTGACATCCTTCTATCTCATATATTCATCAAAATTTGAAAACATTTGCAGATCTTCTTCAGCCAACCCCTTGTTTGCCACAGTAATATTTTCTTTTGAAAAGCATCCATTTTACCTCGTTAGTGTGAACACGTCCTTAAGTTGTCCTTGCAAGGATATATTTAGTTCATTTAACAGCGAAAAAATATCTGCCAGGTATACAAGCTTGGCCACCAACTCATCGTCGGAAAAGAGTTCTTGAAATTTCGGATTATTTTGCTGCTGGAAAAAAGAATTTGACTTCTTCGTGCAGGGCGAACAGTCGGGTTAGTATTTTGCCCCTCGACAGCCATCTCACCTCAGCGTGAAGAAGGTGAGTATACTGGGAACCCATTTCTTCACAAAGTGCCTCAAATATTCGAGAACTGATCGCTTTGTGTCGAATTTCATTTATAATTTTAATAACATCTGATAATACTTTGTGTAGTTCTGGGGACATATGTTTCGCCACAAGTTGCTCACAATGTATAATGCAGTGTGCAGACAAAATGTGTAGGTGACCAACATTTTTCACCTTTGCAACAATTCCTGAAAGATGTCCAGTCATGTTTGCGGTACCATCTGTACATATCCCAATACATTTTTTCCATTCAATGCCGTGTTCCAGGAAATAACTATTAAGTGCTTTAAAAATCTCAGCGCCAGTTATTCTACCCGGCAAGTTGAGCGAACAAAGTTGTTCTCCCTGTAACTCTCCTTCACACTCAACCCTCACAAAACAAAGAAGTGCCTTGTTACTTACGTCCATTGATTTGTCAAGTTGATTTGAATAAAATAGTGAATTTTTCACTGTTTTTACAACTTGATTTTCAATATCTTCAGCCATGTCTTCAATTCTGTGCTTGACAGTGTTAGCAGACATAGGAATTACTTTGTTTCTGGACAGCCTGCTTTCCCAAAACCTCTTCACAGGCTTGTAACATAAAAGGCTTAATTAATTCTTCTCCAATTGTATACAGCTTTTTTATTTTTTGCGATCTGAAGTGCTATCAGCTAAGAAGCCTTTAATAAGGACTTATCTTCAACAGTGATTTTTGTTAAAGCAATTACTTGCTTTTGCATATTTTCACGCATTCTTTAAAAATATTCAAGTGGTTTCTTAGCTAAATCCGGGTGTTTTGATTGCAAGTGCCTTTCAAGTTTCGAAGGTTTCAAGGCATCATTGGATAAACTCTAAGAACACACAACACAAAGTGGCCATGGATGCAGCTCACTCCGAGGTTCTTGAATAAATCTAAATTTCAAGTAGTTCGAATCATATTTTCTTGATACTTTGAGTTTTTTCTTCTCTCCGCCTCCAGTTTGAATGTTCTTCCTAATGGTGCCTGACTAAAACTGTGGAGGCTCTGAATCACTGATCAGCTCATGGTTAAGTGAAGTACACATATTACTATTGTTACTATTATCATTAGTTACATTATCTTTTGTATTACTAAAGAAATGCAAAATATTACTTTGCTTTTTTCACTTATTATGGGTTTATTGCATTCGAATCTGAAACCAAACAAGAAATGATAGTTATTAAAGTTAAACTATTTGATGTCATTAAATATAACAGTTAAAGAAAATACACAGTTACATACAATACACAAATAAAATAAAACAATCCGATGAGAATTGGTATTCGCGGAGCAGGGTGACTGTTGGAAACTGAACAAAATGAAGCTCTCGCATGCCGTATTTCACGAGCCCTGTACTAGAGTCTAGTACATTTCGTGAATTTAGTGCAATATAAAAGCAAAAATTATCATTCAGATTTCAGAATATAAGGATTTCTTAGATTATTTTTGTTTTATTATTAATAAAACATAAAATATGCAAATAATGTTATAATGTCCAGATTTTTCTGCTGACCACCAAAATTTTCTCGCGGACCACCAGTTGGTGACCGCTGCTTTAAATGATTACAATCTTACATGGTAGCTTTTTGTGTTGTACAGTCTCCTAAAACTGATGCACTGTTTGTATGGATATGACATATATGTGATGTATTTCAGATGTATTACTGATGTGCCAATGTTGGCAAAAGTGGAGTAGTTGTACATTGGTTATTGATAGCAGTTATGTAAAGACGGCCGAGAATGTTAAGCGTTAGTTATTTTAGGGTACATAAATAGTTCATATATCTTATCTTGCTAATAATGGACAAACTTAAACTTGCCAGGGTAAGCATATAAAGTACTACCGCAATAATGGCCACGAATGAAAAGGCAATAGCAAGTATGCCAGTCAAAATACACACCTTCTGGGTGTGGTAACACATTCCTACATGTTTTACATCACTGTGGCTTCAAATAGAATGACATGCTACAGGAGTTAGGGCCAGTGGTGGCTCCTCTATTGGTGCACATGAGCTTGTGAACCCTCAAAGCAAAAAAGAGAAAATGAAAGAAAGAAATTAAAATATAACAAGTTAAATAAAACAGTAAATACATTACAGGTTTTGCCAATTTTGGGACCCTGCCCCTCTCCCCCCCCCCCCCTAAATACACCCCTGGCAAGACGTGACTGTAATGGCTTAAAATTCAAAAGTTAGCAGCACAGAGCAGCCCGTCTTGCGTCGATCGCATGTGCAATAGAAGAAACTACCTGAAAACCAGTTTGTCTGGTCAGAAATGGTGTCATGTGTGTGTGAGGAATAAGCGCCGCCCATAAGCTTTCAATTTGCACAGACTTCGGTGTGCAGGAGCTCACACAGATGGATTGGCAGTTATTCGTCCAGATTCTCCCTTGGTTGGCTGCAACAAGTGGTTAGTGTAGTTGTTTATCAGTTATTGATCTGTTTGTTAGTTTTTATAAGTTAGCTTTATTGTGTGTAAGAACAAACGTAAACAGTTAAGATGGCATTTAGTAAAATCAGTGTTTTTGAGCTAAAGCAATTATATTTTTCAATGTCGCCGCTGGAGAGAAAAATTGAAATTAAAATGCTCAGGCCAACCAACACCTAGGCTTAAGCTCATCCAGGTGACAAAATGTAAAATTAAGAGATTTCAAAATGGAATTCAAACTAGACTTATATGAGAAATATCTATGGATTTGCGGATGTGAATTAACTAATGGGGTCTTTTGTTTTCATTGTTTCCTGTTTGCAAAACAAAGTGGTGATTCAAGTTGGGTGAGTTACGGTGTCACTGATTTATCACATTAACTCAAAAAATAAATAAACATCACTGCTCCCAATCACGTTTAAACTCCCCATTATAGTTTAATTTGCTGGGAAAGGTTGATATTTGCCAACAGCTCGACACTGCATTTCATTCGAATGTTAAAAAAACACAATGAGCAAGTAACCAAAAATCATTACATTCTTTCCAAAATTATTGACTGTATTCTGTTTTGTGGCACATTTGAGCTCGCACTTTGAGGACATGATGAACATGATGATTCATTAAATCCAGGCATTTTCAGAAGTCTTATAAATTTCTCAGCAGAACTTGATGCATCTCTAAAAAACCATCTCACTAGTGCCACAGTTTTTAAAGGAACTTCAAAAGAAATTCAAAATGATTTATTAGACTGTATGCTCACTGTTTGCCAGAACCACATTAAAATTTAAATCTCAAAAGCAAGTTTTGTAGCAGTGATGGCAGATGAAACTACTTATGCTTAATCTACGTCCCAATTGGTTGTCATTTTTTGATACATTTTAGGAAATGGACAACCAGTTGAGATTCTGGGAATTCACTAATCCCCCTGGACATGATACAGAACCTATCGCTGGATGTATGAAGCTAGTATGGAAAAAGTTGTAGATAAAGCCGAGAAATTGATATCCCAGAGCTATGACGGTACAAATGTGATGAGTGGTCAGGCTATTATTAAACGTACCTACAAGAATGCACATTATGTGCATTGCTAAGCACATTTGCTCAATTTGATTGTTGGCCAAGCAACCAGTCAGAATCAACAAGTTCCAAGTATTTTTTTCCAACCTAAGTGATTACTTTTTCAGTAACTCTCCACAGAGGATTGCTATTCTATATGAAACTGTTAGAAAAGGGATACCTCATGGTTCAGCCACCAGGTGGAATTTCAAGAGTCAAACCATCAATACAGTGTATGAATACAGAGAACAGTTAACTGAATGCATGGAAAAAATAGAGTCATCATTGAAACAAGCTGTAGCAATAAACCAAGCAGGGGCTATTCGGCGTATGTTGGAAGACTCGGTATTTGTGCTTTGGCTTAGTTTTTTCATAATATTATGCTACATGATATATTTTTAAAATAACCAATCACTTACCCGAAAGATCATGGTCCCTTTTCTCCTTTAACACTTCAAGCACGTCAATTATCATCATGTAATGTTGTTGGCCTTCAAAGGTTGAAAGACTACTTGCCTATGAGATTCATTCGTCCAGGCAGGAAACATCGTATTTTCCTTTTTTTTTTTTTTTTTTTTTTTTTTATTTACTGGACAAAAAAACGCAGGTTTTCCTCTGCCATATGAGACGTAACCTTAGCTCGTCATCTCCATTAAAACCTCACAAACATACACACCATACCACTCATTCATCATCATCATCATCATTGTCGACCATTATCGATCCACTGCTGGACGAAGGTCTCCCCAAGTTTCCTCCCCAACGGTCTGTCTTGTGCCAGTCTCCTCCATGTCACTCCCGCATACTTTCGAATTTCATCCACCCATCGCCCATGTCATACATGAGACCTGCCGATGACAAAAAAAGCTGAACTTTTTAACTGGGTGGAAAATTGGGACACGCGAACGCGCGGTGTGCAAATTCAAATACAGCATATATACAATATTTAGGAGTACGCTAGCCATATGGAATTATTTTCTGTAAATTATGTAAGTAAATATTAAAGTGAAGCACATTATTATATTCACAATAGAAAAGTAGGGATTTAAGAACAAAATAAAATGAAATATTTTAAAAAATCAGATTTAAAACTTACATGTGAATCTTTACTAGCTAAATCCTGAGGTGAAAAGTATTTGTCTAGGAAAGTTTGTGAATTTAGTCAAGCAATTAGAAACTTGCAAGAATTAGAAACATATATCCACAGATTAGTTTTTAGTCATTGAAGAAGTCAATAAAGTATTTCTCAATGTAACCTTATAAAATGGCTTGCAAAATTTTTTGCTTGCATTGTGAATATATTGACATGAATCTCCATCAATGTCAAGCAAGTGAGGAGATTTTCTCTGCCGAATTCTTATTTTTAACCCTGTTTTTGAGCCTCTCATGGCACATTCTTTCCACTTAGCTTTCAAACAAGCAAAACAAATTCCTTCTTAGAAAGAAAGAATGAAAAAAAAAAAACCCCGAAAAGCTGCGTCACGAACTTTTTAGAGGCTTCGGCCCGACGTAATACTGGCCCGAAGCCGTGCCCCCCCCCCACTTGGCTTTCAAACATGCAAAACACATTCTTCCTCAGAAAAAAAGGAAGGAAAGAAACAGTTGCGTCACAAACTTTGTTCAGTGGCTTCGGGCCGACGTTATCCTAGCCGGGCGCCGTTCTTTCTTTCCACTAAGTTTTCAAACAAGCAGAACACATTCCTGCTCCTTAGAAAACAAACAAACAGGTTCCTCATGAACATGGTTCACAGGCATCGGGCAACAGCGAAAGCACGCCCGAACCAACGTAATTCCGGATCACGGCAAAAGAAGCCCGCCAGGCCTATATAATCCCGGCGCGGCGCCGTGCTTCCTTTCCACTTAGCTTTCAAACAAGCAAAACAAATTCCTTCTCTTCGGGGGGAGGGGGAGGGGTAGAACGAATTTAAGAAAAGAAAGCTGCGTCACGAACTTTATTTAGATGCTTCAGGTCGACGTAATCCCGGGCCACGGCGAAAGAAGCACGATGGGCATTTTTTTTTTTTTCACACTTTGAAACAAGAAAAACAAATTCCACCACCTGAGAAAAAAAAGAAAAGACAAAGGGCTGTGTTACGAACTTTGTTCAGAGGCTTTTACGTCGATTATTTACAAAATCAGTAAAACTTTCTTAATAACAGCGAAAATCTGAATATCATAATTTTTTTGTTAGTCACCCGTAATCCCGGGAAATCCGTAATAATTACGGAGATTCCGTATTTTTTGGCATCCTCCGTAGGAAGAGGATTCACGAGAGCTTCGATTCTCGAACGATCTCAGAAAAGCGGGAACGCATTCGGGTACATTTGCAAATTACAAGAGAGAGTTTCTGGCGATGAGGTCATGGATAGAATCAAGCGGATAGTTTGGCCCTGATAGAATGCAGAGTGGCGATTTCCCGCAAGACACGGAAAGGGCTGTGGGAGTTTCCCTAACGCACGAAGTAGGCGGAGCTTCCACACTTTGCGCTGCGATGATCAAGTGACTGACATCCCATCCATTGTTGACAACAGTAAACGACTTGAGCTCCTGATTCCACCCTCCAACATTTCTTCTTGCCCCCGCGTCTGCTCCAAAAACAACGCTTTCAGCTAGAAAGCGCTTAGTTCTTTTACTCCACAAAAAAACGGAATCGCGGAATTCCGCTTTTTTTTTTCTATAGAATGACGACCCCCCCCCTCCCTAAAAATCCTGAAAAATTTCTCTTCGTTTTTGCAATGACCTCAAGAATGACCAAAATGATGCCGAAAAAAGCGGAATTCCACGAATTCGCGGAAGAATCTCATGTATGCCATGTGGTATTCTTCGGGGTCTTTTTCTGTCCCTTGGAATCCAATCTAAAATTTCGGCTGTCCATCGATGGTCTGTCCTTCTGACAGTATCTCCAGCCCATTGCCATTTCAGGGATTTAACTCTGACCATGATGTCTTCCACTCTTGTCATTTTACAGATCCACGAGTTCTTATCTCTCCTGGTTACACTAAGCATGCACCTCTCCATGCTCCTTTGAGTTGTCTGTAGCCTTTGTATGTCTCTTTTAAAGTTAAGGTCCACGTCTCTGCACCATACGTAAGCACTGGAAGGATGCATTGATCAAACACTTTTCTTTTAAGACATAATGGCATATTGCTCTTGAAAATTATGCTGTTTCTTCCAAAAGCTCTCCAGGCAAGTTTTTTATGCCGATTAATTTCTTCATCAATGTGACCCTCACTTGATATCTGCTGTCCAAGATAAATGTAGGTATTGGTTATCTCTAGCTTTTCCCCATCAATCGATAAATTTTCATTTCTTGCAAAAGCATTGAACATCACTTTTGTCTTCTGAAAGTTCATTTTTAATCCCACTTCTTTACTTTTGTAAGCAAGTTCCTGGATCATACTCTGCAGCTCTGATGGGGTAGTTGCAAAAATGACTATGTCATCAGCAAAACGAAGGTGGGTTAGATAATCTCCATTAATTTTTATCAATTTGTTTTCCCAGTTCAGTGATTGAAAGACATTTTCCAATGTGCCATTAAAGAGCTTCGGAGATATGGTGTCACCTTGTCTCACTCCCTTTCCAATTTTTATGTGTGTTGTATTTTCAAACAGCCGAATCTTTGCACTTGCATTTTCATAGATGTTATTAATAATAGTAATGTATGCATCTTCAATACCGCAGGATTTCAGAGCCATTGTAACTGCTGATGATTTCACCGAATCAAAGGCTTTTTCATACATTCAGTTAAAAACACTATGTACATAATTACACTATTTACATTCCCAGGCAGTTAAACCTTTGTCAACTATGACTCAAAAAGTGCTCTATCCGTTTCAAACTCCGTGCTAACCCTACTGCAAGTGCCAACCTCATTCAGCCCAGGGACAAACGTTTAACTGCCTGGGAATGTAAATAGTGTAATTATGTACAAAGTGTTTTTAACTGAATGTATGAATGAGTGGTATGGTGTGTATGTTTGTGAGGTTTTAATGGAGATGACGAGCTAAGGTTACGTCTCATATGGCAGAGGGAAACCTGCGTTTTTTGTCCAGTAAATAAAAAAATTTAAAAAAAAAAGGAAAACACGATGTTTCCTGCCCGGACGAATGAATCTCATAGGCAAGTAGTCTTTCAACCTTTGAAGGCCAACAACATTACATGATGATAATTTGATAATTGACGTGCTTGAAGTGTTAAAGGAGAAAAGTGACCACGATCTTTCGGGTAAGTGATTGGTTATTTTAATAATATATCATTAATGAATTTCACGTAAATATGCGCACTTTGCTGGTGTTTTAATTCCTTAAAATGTGCAAATATTATGATTATGCTACATGTGGATGTGTTATACAACCAGCTTCAGAAAACACTAACTGGTGCAGCACTCATTCGAAAACATGTTAACACTTTCCAGCGGTCAATGGAAGAAAGAAAATATTCACATAAATAAAACTGTGGCAGCTAAAGAGATGTGATGTTATCACGAATCAAGTAAAAGATAGATTTTCCTTTACAACTCACTACTCTGCTGTTTCTCTTCTCCAAGCTGAAAAATTCCAGAACGAGAAAAAGTTTCCAGATCAGCTTGTTGAGCAAACAAGACGTTTATCCCATGTTACAGAAGGATCACCTGAAAACTGAACCAGGAGTAATTTACAGACCAGATTTCAGAAATATGAATGCTGCCATTAGTCTTCTACAGTTTGTTACAGAAAATAACTTGCACACTACGTTCTCAGAGACCTACAAACTGTTGCTAATTATATCTACTATTCCAATGACAACTGCTGAGGCTGAGAGATTTTTTTCAACTTCAAAACGAGTTAAGACATTTTTAAAAGAGCACCATGAGTGAGGACAGACTGAGCGCTCTAGCCATGCTCTCAATTAAAAAAAACATAATAAATGACATACCTAAATTCAACGAAAATGTTATTGATTTGTTTGCCTCAAAAAGAGACAGGCAGATTGACTTAATTTATAAAAATTGCACTTGAGTAATCAACATTCCCTTTGAAGTAAATTGCAAGCGCTATTGTAATAGAATCTTTCTTTGTAGAATGTCAAATATTACAAATTTTCTACATATGAGTGCTTGTTTGTTTGTTTTTTTAGTTGCATTACTTTTTTGTTACTTGTAGAAACAGAAATGTGTTTTAACCTGCACACTAGGTCCTAACTGTAAATTTAATTTTCACAATTTATATTTTGTGAACCCCCATTTAAATAACCCACGAGCCGAGCCGCCACTGGTTAAGGCATATTAAACGAATAAATTATGAGGTTCAAAAGAAATTTTGTACGTTCACGTGATTGGAAGTAAAAATATGGGCAGGCCAAAGTACTTATGGGGAGATCAGATTCAGGAATGTCTGAAAATCCTAAATGAAGTACAAAAGGTCATCCGTGAGGTGTGTAACAGTAGCCTGTGAAGCTGGAATTGTGTGCAGAGATCGATTGAAATGGAGATGTTTTGGTACATCAGTACTAACTTTTGGTTGACTATTTCTCTTAGAAGTGAGTTTTGAATATCAGAAAACAACTTAAGTAGCGCTTTTTAACGCCTTATCCATGTGAAGGGAATCATGGTGTTACAACACTCCTCGCATACTGAAACCCTTGCACAAAGTGGATCTGGTAGTCATCTACCAATTCCTTTAAATCACAATATAAAAAAACACATGTTAACTCACACCCAGCAAAAAGTTGCGGAACCACCTCATAAGAGGTGCTAAATCCCTTGGCTGGACCGCCATGTTGCTTAAAATCCTCTCAATTTGATGATGCTGATGATGAAAATAACTACGACAGCTTGTAATAACCACTGTTCAAGGTGCTACAGGTCGCTCCGGTGGCGCAGTGGTCTAAGCGATGGCCTCTGATCATCCGTCCGAAAGGGGTCTGGGTTCGAATCCCAGTGAGGCATGGATGTTGTGTTTGTCTTGCGGCACTGACTCTCTTCCTTCCCTAGAACCAGTGACCCTTTGCAATACATTGTGTGTCGGCCGAATCGCGTTCTTTCGGCCCAAATGTTTCGAATTTCGCATCATAACTTGCTTCCGATGTGTGAGAAAATGCTAAATTTATAAAAATTTTAATTATTTTGAAGTCCCTTCCCATTTTTATTTTAAATTGAAATACACGAACATTAGTGCGAATTCAAAACAAAATAAAACGTTAAAGTTGAAAACTTTGCTCGTATGAAGCATAATTCATTCCGGTTTGATATTAACACAGTTTCTGCAACCAAAAGCCACGCAATTCCAAAATACACACGCCGCCCCGGTGGCGCAGTGGTCTAAGCGATGGCCTCTGATCGTTCGTCCGAAAGGGGTCCGGGTTCAAATCCCGGTGAGGCATGGATGTTGTGTTTGTCTTACGGCACTGGCTCTCTCCCTTCCCTGGAACCATTGACCCTAAATTAGGGACGGGCGCCTGCTTATAGTCCATTGAGTTGCTCACGGTGGTCGTTAAAAATCTAATCAAAAAAATATGTATACACACGTTTAAATCACATAGGTGTTATGTAAACAACGTGAATTGTGAAATTCCCGCATTCCCACACCTCGCAGCTGCACGGTTAAGAGACTCAGGGCATCTCCAGAAGTATTATTCTAAACTCCTGGCTTGTAGCCCATTGAGTCGCTCACGGTGGTCGTTAAACCTTTAATAAAACAAAAAAAGAAAGGTGCTTCAGATGCATTAATGCTAAGAGGGGGAAGGTCTTTAACTTAAGTCTTTCTTTTTTTCTTTTTTTTTATTGGAGTTTAAGGTTTTAACGAAGATAAGCAGCTAAGGCCATAAGAAGTCGCTCCTGCCGCCCCGGTGGCGCAGTGGTCTAAGCGATGGCCTCTGATCATTCGTCCGAAAGGGGTCCGGGTTCGAATCCCGGTGAGGCATGGATTTGTGTTTGTCTTACGGCACTGGCTCTCTCCCTTCCCTGGAACCAGTGACCCTAAATTAGGGACGGGTGACTACTTATAGCCCATTGAGTTGCTCACGGTGTTCGAACCCGGACCCCTCACGGACGAATGATCAGAGGCCAGCGCCTTAGACCACTGCGCCACCGGGACGGCACGGTGGTCGTTAAACCTCCAATAATAAAAAAAAAGTAGCTCCCCTCCCAATTTAAAGCCACGAATTCCAGAGAAGGGAGACACCCAGCGCCATCAGACTAACTCGCAATCCATTGCTCATCGGGATTCTGAACTGAAAAGCGGGCTCAAGTTAGATGAGTGGTCAGCAGCCATGCAAACGACGTGCTATGTTTGATCTTTTTCTTTTTTATAGCATAAGTGTACAACCAAGGTGTACAACTAAAAATCGCAATGAAAATTAATATGTTGCAAGATACGAACATGTTACAAACAGCATGTAATTTTAATAAAGGTTAATCCTAATAAATAAAAATCAAATAGATAAATTACCTTTTGTAAGTTTTCACAGTAATTATAAACATTTAAAAAATGTAAGACACAAATTTCAGCTATTTGGCATTATCATGCTGTGTTAACCTAACTCCGATAATAACCAAAATCTTAGGATATATTTCCTATGAATCTATTTTCAGTAGGTATATTACTGCTGAAAATGTCCTTGGAGAGCCTGAATTTAAAAAACAAAGAATAGTCCATTTTTACCGGGTTTACGAACGATCCCTGGGTCATCGAACAGGGAATAAAAATTATATTCAGGGCTGCCAGGTTGGCGGATTTTCTGTCAAATTGGGCTACTGAATTTTTAGTTTGGGGGGTAAAACTTGTCGTTAGCGGGTTTTGAGCTTGCTGTGTGGCTATTTTACTGGCTGGAAAAAGTTCTCACTCTCCCCTCACTTTTTTCTAAAAAAATAGGAAAGTTAATTTTTTAAAACATAACTGTAAGCTGTATGGAACTTGGCAACTGAACTGCTTTCGCCGTAACCATAAGTATGAGTTTCCAGTAACTAATTCTATTCTAATATTCTAGCTGAATGCAAGGTTCTTAGATAGTTCTTAGGTTGGGTCCATTAACGATTTACGTTCCCTTGCTCTTTCATTTGACGTCACTGAGGAGGCAGGAAGCCAACGCAAAACACAGCGTTCATATGCATAACTCAAGGCAAAGAGAAGAATTTAAAGTTTACATAAGCAAAAGCTAAGATTTCCCTCCATTTTTAATTTTTCACTTCGTCACGCAGTTACTAAAGAAAAGAAAAATGTCCAGTTCAGAATGAATTTTTAATTAATATCATAGAGTTACGTTCACAGTTTGTCATATTAATTTGTGAAACAACACTGTGGGAACCTGAGATTTTTACCAAACAATTAAGGAATTTATATCAACAAAAAAATTCAGCGTTCTTTTCTAATTTTCGCAGTTTTAATAACTAGGGCCAGAACTATTATCATAGATAACTCATGGGACATAAAATTTAGATGCAAAATAAAGTTCTCAATTGAATCATACCAGAAATTAATGTTTCTTTCGTTACCGAAATGTAATCGACTTTCTTTCACACACGGCGCATCGCTAATTTTTTAATTTTCATTTTACATTTCGACCTCGAAAATTTTTTTTACGAATTCGGATAGAAATTATGCTTGAAATTTGCTCAGAAAGTCGCTAAAATTTGCAATTTGTATATATTGACTTTTACTACAGTGAATGAACGTTTTTGTTTTGAAAACTACAGAGATGTTCACGAACGCACATCTGTACTTAACACTGATATGTTGGTGTCCATGTCTTTTCTTGGTGGCTGTGTATATAGTACCAGCTAAGAAATTTTTCCAGTTATACGAAATCTTTCCATCAGCTTTGGCTAATAATAGAAATGTAAGCGAAAACATGCCGATCCACCCTCACCCCCACACTCCCCAATGTATTTTGGCTAGATTTGGGCTGGTTGCCGTCCGATTTTTGGCGGGTAGGGTACACGTGCAGAGAACCTGGCAACCAAAGTGCTGGCAACCCTGGTTATATTGAGGATAACGGATCTGGCAGTGGCAGGATCTTTTACTCCTAATTTGGCGTGGTGGTGTATGGTTTAGTAATTTGGAGATTTTTTCCTTTGTCGTTTTGTAGGAATCAGTTATAAACTCAGAACATAATGGACAAACTTAAACTTGCCAGGGTAAGCATAATATTTTCCCCCTCCTTTGGTCTTGAAATTTAAAGATTTGATGCTGTAAAGAGAGACTTGTGTAACCCGCTTAGTTGGCAGTTATAGTTCGACCACGTGTATTAGTTGGTTTTGGGAAACTATTTTATTTATATAGTTCGTATTTTCGAAAAACTTGGAGAGGTGTGTTTTTTCAAAGCATTACACATTTCTCTTTGTATTTTGTCAGAAAGAAGCAAGCGTTTTGTTTGTTTTTCCCATGCCAGTAGTATCGAGTGTTGTGGATCAAGAATATTGAAAAAGAAACGATTCGAAAAGTTACGGAAGTGAAGTTTGTCAGCGTATTAAAACAGTTCATGTTAAAAGACTCCCTTATGGTTTGAGAAGCGGGCGTCTGGTTAATCGTCTAAGTTTGGCTTTGTCAAGGGACTCTTTCCCTGCCCAGGTAGCAGAAAATTTTGGTTTGGAAAACTGATCACGTTAGGTGCTCGTGGAGGATCAAGCCATTAAATGTTTCTCGAGCAATGTAGATAATTGCAGTGTATGTAACATAAATCATTAGGTTCCACTATAACTTGAAATCTTTAGTTGGCTAAATAAAAGCGTGAAATCTGTTGGATTAGCTGGGTAGCTATCGACCATTCTGGATATTTTCTTGACGGAAGCAGCAGCTCTAGTAAAGCCGTATTTTACTCTGATGAATCAGAGCAATTTTAAATCTGTATCTTTTAACTAGGGATGGGCTTAACAGTGACTTTTCAGTAATGTTCCAAAAAAGTAACAATGACAAAGTTACTGTTTTTGACGAGAACAAATCTGTACCTATATTCTCAAATTATTCACGTGGTGAAGTGAAATCGCAATCCACAGGAACCTTTCATTAATCGTTACTCTGCAGTCGGCACTTGGCTTCGCAGTTCTCAAGAGGATTCATTTTCGTGCTATTTCCACTGACAGTTTAACTAGGCACTTGTATTCGTAGTCACTTTTCATAAGTAAGTAATGAAAAAAACATTAAATATGAAATCATTTAACTCCCAAAGAGCAGATGTAGTTAAGCGCATATGTAAAAAATTTTCAAGTGGAAGATAAATGAATTATTATTAATTCATTTAGTTGGTCTGTAGACAGACCTAAACACAAAGATTTTTATTCAGGGATATTTTTAGGCAAATTGAATTTTTCAGAAATTTTGTGCTACAGTGCTGAAATAAAAACCTTGGTGCTCTAAAACTTCGTTGAACGGTGGTTTCGGTGCAAAATGGCATATATAAATGTCACTTAAAATAAAAAATCCAACAGTTAGATAAATGGCTTTAAAAGTGAAATTACTGAGTGAAAAGCTGAGAAATATCTATATTTTATATAAGTGATTTTGGAGCGGTTAATAAAAGTAGCATGATTTAAAAGAGACTGAGTGAAAAGCTTGGAAATATCTATATTTAACATTCAGTGATTTTAGAGCGGTTAACGAAAGTAACTTGATTTGGGAATGCTTGATTTTTAACGTATCTGCCGTACCACAAAAGTAGCATGAATTTGAAACATTTTAGGAACCTAAGTGTTCTCATGATTTTGGAGCAGTGATTTTTGCTGCTTATCACAAACTGTGACAGTGACATTTTAGTGACGTGATTTTGTACCCACCTTACTTTTAACATGTTCATAATAAGAATTCTATCCAACCTTGTTTTCTTTGAACAATAGTGGGGAATTATACTATTGAAGTATGCATTTTGCTATCTTGGTGGCAAAGTGGTTTTATTTTTCTATTACTTTGTCATTACTTTCTGCTGATGTAAAGGCATGCCTTGGCCAAGTTCCATGTCAATAAATGTCTTGAACACTACTTGTGTGCAGTATATTTTAGCATACTTTAGTGTCTCATGGTAACAAATTTTCTTACTAATGGCTTTTTAGTGCTTTAGTGAAAGTGAATGGCAAATGGACTCCAGCTAACACTATTCTCTTTCAGTGTTGGAAGATGAGCCTCTGTGCATCTGATTGTTTGGTGCTATTTAAACTGCTCATCTCCAATTCTAAGAGTCGCTACGGCTTTTATTAAACTAATTATATTCATTATGGCAAGGGATGACCTTTATCAAAATCATGAAACTTAGTATGACGATAAAATGTAGGTCGCCCCCATATGTGTGTGAGAAAGGAAGACTACCAGATTCTGTCGGTACCTTGTGATGAAGAAATTCACTTGCTGGAGGTAAAACATTCCGATGAATAACTGGGAAACCATGACAGACCTGAATCAGGTAATGTGAACAGTTAAGTGTCGTAGACAAATCGTCATCACTCTGAAACCAAGCATTTCTGGACCTATGTTGATATAAACTTTTTTCTTATCTACCTATGAGGAACTCTTTCCTGCAGTTTTGCTGTGTATTTTTGATATGTCCTGTATGTGCAGTGGAATCTTCATTACCAAATATCTCAGAGCAAGGTTTGGTTAATACAGAACAGCTGCCAGAATTTTAACAATATTAACCTCTAAACAATGAAACTAATTGGCTGCAGTCTACAAACACCACAGTCAGTCCTGAAAGAGATCTGGAACCTTCTCCCTTAGTATTTTATGCCATTTCTCAGCGAGCGATGATGAACAAGAAATGTTGCTAAAAGAGCTCTATCGTGGAAAGGATGGGTTGGATTACAAGTGGTATAATAGTATGCTTAAGCAAAAAGTAGGAATAAAAAAATTCAAAATCCCGTGCTTTTCAGTGCAACCCCCTTCAGGTGGATGTTAGTAGTGGATTCTGATATTGGATAATGCTGACTAAAATTCAGTTTTTATGTTTATCTTTGTTTTGAACTTCTTACTATGCTTGTGCTAAAGTTTTCTTCTTTTCCTAACATTTAGGTAACCAAAATTTTAGGAAGAACTGGTTCACAGGGTCAGTGTACCCAGGTAAGTCATTTATTTTACACTTTGTTAATGATAGGTGGCTTTGGGTTTTGACGATTTGGTTTTTCAGTTGTCACTGCAATTTTCCTTTGAGAAAAATATGCTCAGTATTGAAGTTTGCAAATTTTGATTGGGGAGAGGTCGTGCTGTGAGTATCCCTCAAGCGTGTTTGCTGAAACGTGAGATTGTGCATTTGAATGCCATTACATAATTCTTCCACATCATTTGCAGATGGGTTTGTTTACAATTTAGAGCCTGGGTTAATCATTTTGAGATATACCCTCAGCTAAGGAGCACGAATCTGAATCACAACTTATTTTATTTAAGTAAAATATATCTCAAAGATAAATATAAATGTTACAAATATTCAGAAATAAAAATTACCTTATTTCTCCCATTTGTTTTAATCATATTTATAAATTCATTAAATTGAATGGGAAACACCATCCAAACCAATGAAGAGCTCTAACACTTCGCTTTACAAAAGTGCAACATTGTTGTCTCAAAAATCCAAGCAAGTTTAGAAAGTCAGTTCAACTGCATATATAGACCATACAAATGAACACTGCTCTTGGACATTACGAAAGTCTGAATATTCCACACGCACGAATTCCATTGCATTTCTTTGTTGAACTATTGCAAAGGGTCATTGCAAATGTAAGTAAACCTGCCAATCTGCAGCACTGGGAGTCCAGACATTGTGTCAACCTAGTAATGCTGAGGTGTACCGTAGCTTATTTGGTCATTAGTTGATTGGAGCGGTTGAATTGCACTGTTGGAAACTGTAAAACTTGTTTTATTTGGCTAAAAATGAGATTTTAAGTATGCAATTTAATAGCAAATGGTGAAAAAAATTGGTAAATGTGTACTTTAGCGTCCTAAATTATTTCGTCGAAAAAATTTGAAAGTGTGACGTACAATGTTTTAAGCATGCAAAATAATGGGGAAAGGGGGAAAAATATTTTCCGAAGAACTTACCTTGGAGTACGAAGGTTCAGAAGAGTACATGCGGTAGGCCTAATATGTCGGAGCGGCGACGGCGTGAAGGTGGAGGCCGGTGAACGGAAGCGTCGTTGAGAACGGCAAGTTACGTGCGGAAGAATACACAAGGAAGCGGTTCAGGAGTACGTACTCATCACAGCGGGTTGTAGGAATACGCTCGAGGAAAGAGGTCGGTTTTATACTGCATTGTAATATCATTTTTTCAAGGGTAGTTTTGCGAAATCGTTAGTAGAAAATTGCCAAAAAGGCTTAAAATTTCATAATCCCCCACAATTCGACACGAAGCTCTGGGCCTCCCTGCCATAGACTATTCCTGAGTATAACAAAATCGTTTATTTTCAACAATATCCGTTTAAAGAGGGGGGAAAAAGGACGAACGATAGACGGAATAGCAGCAGAACTACAAATGAGGTGCTTGAAGAAATCACCGACCCCTTAACATCTCCTAAACCATAACCAAAACATGGGGTTCCACCGGAACCAATACCTCTTACTCAAAACTTTTGCCGCACATTATGTCATTTACATTCCTTCATTTAATAACATTCTCAGACATTTTTACAATAAAAACAAAAACATTTAGCACATTTATTTATTAATAATTGATGGAACATTTCTGAACTACCTCTTTTTACACACTATTACACAACGCATCACACTCCTGCGAGACATACACCCCACTCCCGTTGTATTCTTCCGCGCATTCAATAGCAACTCGTACTCCGTTCCGACGCACGGAACCTTCACGTGGTGGCCGTTAGCATCGCTTCAGCCTCCCGCACCAACTGCTGCAAACCATCGTACTCGCAGGTTAATACTTCGGAAAAATTCTTTTCTTTTATCTAAAAATATTATATTTTTGCATCTTTCCCCATTACTCTGTATGCTTAAAACATTGTACGTCGCACTTTTCTCACACAGTTAAATTTTTCCGACAAAATAATTTAGGACGCTAAAGTACACATTTACCAAAAATTAATCTATAAAATGCATTTTAAATATTTTTGCTATAAAGCTTACCTCCAAGTACTACGATGTCAACACACCTGCACCTCCAGTTTGTGTTCAGTCCTAACACAATGTCAAGCTTGGCTCTGCTGAAACAAAAGGCTTGTCATGGTCTCGCTCCGGCAGCCAGTTCACTGGCGGAAGACTACAGGAGGAACCGAGTACATTGTTGTTGGGAAAGAGTTGCATATTGCAGAACTACGTTACATTTGTTTGTTTTTCAAACCACATACTGAAATTTTTTTGTTTTTTGCATATGATTCCCTGATATGATATAGAAAGTGTACAGGTGCCTTTCTTACTTCTAGAAAAGCATTAAAGTAGATGTGTTCTCTGGTGGCAAGTCATAAAGTGAAAGTCTTGGTATTGACAGCGTTGTTCGCAGCTCAGTTTGTATCCCAGTTATATGCAGCTTTTGCATCTACCTTTTATCCTGTGAAAAACTGAGGAAGAAATGAGCTATTTTCTGTAGCATGGCACTACAACATGGAATGCTTTCCTGGCAAAAACTTGACCGGTTCCTCTTGTCTTCCACGCAAGAATTGGCCACCAAAGCAAACCTTCGTTTAAAAAAAGCAAAGCTGGACGTCGCCCCATCGTTTATTAACGGCGTCGTGCTTGAAGGTAAGTTTTACAGTAAAAAACTTTAAAGTGCACTTGAAAGATGATTTTTTTTCACAAATTGCTATTAAATTGCATACTTTAAAATGTATCTCATTTTTTCAAAATTTTTAGCAAAATAGAGTGCACATTTACCGTAAATTCTTGGTTCCCTGGAAGAAACTTTTCTGCTGCTCCCACAGGCAGCCTGGTCAGAGGCATTCAGGCTACCTAGTGGGGCCCAGGGTTTCCAGGGTCCTTAAAAATGCTTATTTCTTATTAAATGCTTAGAAGTCCTTTTTTTTTTTTTTTTTTCTGAAATTGACCAAAGGTAGATATTTTTCCTAACTGGATGCATGAAATCTAGAAGTTACGATGTAGTGCCTAGCACTTGTGCTGCTGCTTGGCTGTGTTGTTGATGACATTAACTGAAAATCTGTGGGAGAGCACAAAGCATTGTGAGAAGCAATTTACTGGAAAAAACAATAGACCATGTGTAAACTAAACATCCAGCAGATTCCACTCATCTCTTGGTACTGATATATTTCATTTATGTGTTTCCCCTTTTTGTATATGCAAATAACTATTCACAGAAATTAAAACTCTTACTCGAGGCTTTACTCCGATTAATACACTTAGTTCTATTAGAAGATGTGAAGGTAAAGATCTTGAAGTTAAAATAGATCTAAACAATTATTCAGTTATACTATGAGAACATTAAATAAGTGGAAAATTGCAATCCTGAACACATTTTAAACTTTGCCATTGCAATTTAAATTCAAATCTGGTACTCGTATAAATTTACCTACAGTTTTACAATTTATATACTCATTATTGCATATGTGGTTATGGTCTAAGTGCTGTCTTCTTATTTGTCTAAGATGGGTCTGGGCTCAAATCCCAGTGAGGCATGGGTGTGGTGCTAGCTGGTTTTCTCCCTGGAGTTAGTAGCCCTAAAAATTAGATACTGGCAACAGCTTAAAATTAAGCCCATCAAGTTGCTCATGGTAGCTGTCAAACTTTCAATCAAAATTATTCTCTCAGATGGGAAAACTGATTTGACCCAAAGAACTATTCTTTAAATTGCATAAGTTCTGATTTATTATATCCACAAACTTGAATTACATGAAAAAATGTTACAAGCTTCATTAGCCTACTTCAATTTGCATAGTTTAGTTGTGTAAAAAATATATTTGTGCATGTCATTGTTGCATATGCAATTGATAAGGTCCTTAAAATTTTAGGGGAGAATGCTTAGAAGTGCTCATTTTTTGTGGGAGAGAAAGAATGGGCACATTGTTTTAGTTCTAGAGAAGGCACTGGTGGTATGTTTGTCCTACCTTGCTGGCTTTCTCCCTTTCCTAGAGCCAGTGAACAGGTAACAGCTTTATAACTAGATGTTCACTTTGGTTGTTAAACTACAAAACTGTTTGTCTAGCTTCTAGAATATTTAAATCTTTATTCTGTGTGAGATAGTCAGCTGCAGAGGATCATACAACTGTAGCCTCCTTTATGAAAATTACGCTAGATGGTTGGTTCTTACCTAGATGTCTGATGATTGGATCTTTGAGGACTTTAAAAGCATAAGAACCAACTTCTGCTGAGAATTTTGGTAGGCACATAAAATCAAAAAGCAAATGTTTAAATATCAGTACTTAGCCCTACTCTCTGGTCCGTGTGTTGCGCCTGCACAGAGTGAAGGCCAAATGCGTGTCAGCTATGCTTGACAGTTGGTGTGATGCATCTGACTATGCTGTATGAACCAGTACACAGTGGAACAGCCCATGTTATTGTCCGCACTTACTGGAAAGCTCCGTCGATGGAGTGCCAAAGACAATTTATTGCGTCTTTTGGTGTTTGGAAATCACCAGCAAAATCCTCCATTCAGTGTCCAGTGAAATAACTGGAAACCACGGGAACATTGCTTGGAGGTCCATTCATGAGAGGGTGTGAAAAAAGAGCTCAGCTTGCTTCCTGGCTTCGTTAACATGAACTTTACGCATACTCGGGTTTTCTAAGTGTTACTGGTACGCAGAGGGGGGGGGGTTTGCAGTATCTCTCTCTCTTTATAAAATGACCAGAGTTGGTTAAGCATTTTCTGGCCAGCAGCCACCTGCGTTCCCATGAGAACAAAAATTGTTAGAAGTCAGGGTGGTATCGGATGTTGCATTTGGAAAGCGTTCCCTCGTTTGCGTAAGGTGATAAATTGGGGTCTGGAGCCTCGCCCCTTCCATGTTATGTCATAAGGCACGAGCGTTAGTAAGCGGCGTGAGCATTTCTTCATGGCAAACCAGCTGAAGCTCGGGAGAAAATTTCTTTTGGTTTGTGTGTGGGCGGTTGCGTTTTCGCCCACACCAGCCGGGTGGAGGCAATCTGATTGGAAGAAAGTAGCGTTGACATAGAGGGCGCTGGCGTGCTCCTGCATCCTTCGAAAAAGACGTGTGAGTTGAATTATTTTTTTTTTTTTCCCTGTCTGAGTCTTCCTCGGAAGAGGAAAAAAAAACTTCTGTTGTCCCCGAGGGACTTCTAACCCTCTAGAAGTCCTTTAGCCCTTCCCGGGAAATGGAAGGTGAACAACTGGTAAAAGGAAACCAAACCCTGGCGGAGCATAGGATCAATAAAAATCTATCTGCTCCATGCTGCCCGAGTGTAACCGGAGCGTCAGTTCTTCGAAGAGCCTGCTTAACTAGGCGACCGGGGCAAGTTCGACATTCATCCCGTTCTACCGACTCACCACTCCAAAAGGGTTACCACCCTGGGATGTGCGCTAAGGGACCAAAAGGAGAACTGCTGCTGTACCACCAGTTACCCGGCTTTTGGAGGAAATAAAATAATCGGCAGTACATTTCCCGTACTATTGCTGTCTAAATGTGCCCATTCCTGTACTTCTGCTAGTGCCACTACAGTAATACTACAGTTCAGTACACTTGAAGGGGACCCCCTTCTTCAGAGCCAAGAGGTGAACTCATGAAGTGGTATGCTGAACTCGGGAAGCGGCAAGCTGCAATTTTAAATCGTCCTTGTCACACCGAACGTTCATTCTAGCCAGCCATGTTGGCCCTTCGGAAGTCTACTATTTTCTCACTACAAGACTTTCTTTTTTTTACCACCTTCCTATTTGAAAAAACAAACAACTAAACTAATTAATAGACCTATGTAAACTAAACAAAAAAAAATATATTTTGTTCTGGGAGTTACTCCCCAAGGTGATAGTTCCAGGGATCGCATTCCTCCTAAAATTCCTAATATTTTGTGACCCTCCTTAAATTCCTAAAATTAGACCTAAAATTTGCTATTCATCCTAAAATTTTCGTAAGCTTATTTTTATTAAAAACACAACCGTTATTAACGTCAATAAATTTACCATTACGGTAAGGTAAAAAGACCTGTTATTGTAGAAACACAGCCTATATGCTGTGCTGCTGAAGGGAGGGGAAAATGACGCCATCGAGATGCAGTTGCTTCGGGGCGGGCGTTCCATTTTTTTGCCTTCGAACAGTTTTCGAGAGTAACAAGAGATCTAAGGGAAAAGGGGAGGGGTCATTTTCACCCCTGGTTTGCGCTTTGCAGACGAACTCCGTGGCACGCAGAAGATCGTACTTTATTTTTGTACATGCCTTGTGGAACCTCCTCTTTCTGCTGATGTTTTGTTATTGTAAACCGCAGGTGGGTGGAAGCAAAGAGGACACATGTGGTCTCCTTCCGTAACCTCCGGTAATGACGATGGGATGGTAGCTGAGTATTATCTTGGCAGGCAGTAGAGCACGTGATCATTGACCTTCGATCATGCGTCGGCGACAGCGACCTTCGATGCGCAATATATCTCGGCTCCGACTCGCTTTGACTGAACTTGCGTGAGATGCGTATGATAGTTTCTGGTTTTACGTCTTTTATGGTGTTCTCTGTGCTGTGTGCAGGTTCAGTTCTCTAGTGGTGACCTGCTTTTTTTTTTTTTTTCATATCTTCTGACATCCTCGCAGCCAAATTTCGGGAAGTTGTCTGGTTTTGCAATATTGGAACGTGTTTTTGTACTTCCCTTTCATTTTCTGGTTAGTAATACAAGTGTTTAAGATGCCTAAATCCAAAACGAAATTTCAAGATGCGTGGCTCGCCAAAGAATTGGACGGAGTGAAGTTGAAAGAATGGTGTTCTGCAACTGAAACAATATTTTCTGCTAAGTGTATATTGTGTTCAGAAATTTTCAACATTTCTAATAGTGGCTTTTCACAAGTAAAAGCGCATCATAAAGGAAAAAAACATTTGCAGAAATTTCAAAGTAAATTTCAAAATAAGTCCATCCTGAAAGCCTTTGGAGGACGGTATCTTCAGCCCAAAACAAATATTAGTGAAGTACTGAGTCATGATTTACAGTTGGCTAAAGCCGAAGCATTATGGGCCATGAAAGTTGCTAAGGACAATATGTCTTTTGTTTCATGCACTGAAACAGTTGAACTTTTCAAAGAAATGTTTCCTGATTCTGCTATTGCAGCCAAAATGCAACTTAAAGAAAAAAAAGTTGCTTATGTGATATCACATGGATTGTCAAAATATTTTGAAGAGGATTTGAAAAAAGACATTGCATCTAGTAGCCCAGGAAAGGTTACTATAGCATTTGATGAAACTACAAATACACAAGTGAAACGGCAGTTGGATGTGTATCTCAGGTACTGGTCTTCAGAAATAAATTCAGTTTCTTGCCGATACCTAACAAGAGTTTTTCTGGGTCATGCAACAGCAGATATTTTGCTAAAAGAAATTCTTGATGTGTTATCATCCTTCAATATTTCGTTGAACAGAATTATTTGTGTATCCATGGACAGCCCAAATGTAAATAAGTGCTTTTTACGCAAATTCAATGAAGTTGTAAAACAAGAAACAGGCCAGAAATCTTTGGAACTAGGTTTTTGCAACCTGCATGTTGTTAGTAATGCATTTAAAATTTTTTTGACAAGCTTAAATATAGATTTTGACGAATTTGCTACTGATATGCATTACTTTTTAAAGAGTAGTGCTGCAAGACGAGAGGATTATAAATCTGTCGAGGATATAACATTGGTCACTGCCAAATTTCTTTTGCGTCATGTCAGCAACAGATGGTTAACCGTTGGTTCTGTAGCCCAGAGGCTCTTGGATCAATGGCTAAATATTACAGAATATTTTTTAAACTTCTTGCCATCTCAAAAAATATTTGAAAAACAACTGCGCAATTCGGCAAGGTATAAAAGAATTCACTGTTTCCTGAAAAATGAGCTTACTCCTTGCTATTTAGCATTAATTTCATTTTCACACCAAAATTTTGAAAAGTTTTCATTATGTTATCAGAGTGAAGAACCAAAAATACACCAGTTATATTCTGATTTAAATACTTTAATGAGGAATGTTATGGCTCAGTTTATCCAAGATGATGTTATAGCAGGGAAATTTGGAGAAGACCTAAAGAATGTAGATTTTGAAAACAAAAATTCATGGAAAAAACTAGGGGAGTTAGAAGTTGGTATGAAGACAAAAAATCTCCTCAGGAATGTTCAGGAGACCAGGCAGAAATTATTTCTCTTAGATGTAAGATCATCACTAATTGCAACCACAAAATATTTAAAGTCAAATTTGCCATTCTGCAATCAAAAGCTAAGAGACATAGAAGTTTTAAAGGTAAAAGAACCAAAGAAAGAGTCAACTCAACTTTCAGTCACTGAAGGACTTTCGGAAATAACCAGAATTTCAAGTGTTTTGCATCTTTCTGAGGAACAAATTGATAGAGTAAGAGAAGAGTGGAAACTTTTAAATTGCGATAAGCCAACTCTAGATGAACTAGTGAAATTTTCAGAGGAAGGGCATATTCCAGTGCGGATTGATCATTACTGGCGTAATATATTTAGTATTAAAGACTCTAGCGGAAAAGAAAAATACTCAAATCTTGCTAAACTCATAAAGTCAATTTTAGTTTTACCTCATGGTAATGCTGATGCAGAAAGGGGATTTTCGGTTAACACTGCTCTGTTAAGGAAGGACAAGGCTAACTTAAAAGACTCAACTATAACATCATTAAGAATAGTTAAAGGGGCCATTAAACACTATGGATGTGTAAGTAAAGTTCCCATAACAAGAAATTTGTTAAATAGTGTTTGTGATTCACATAAATTTTATAAAGAGTATGTTGATAAGCTGAAGGAAGAAGAATCAAAAAAGGTAAAAGAAAGGAAGCAGAAAGAGAGGGAAAATAAGGAAAAGCAGCTAGAGAAAAAAAGAAAAGCTGAGTTTGATGACAAAATAAAAGAAAATGATGCAGAAATAAATAGACTTAAAAACGACAAAGAAGCCTCCCTAGCAATAATTCAAGAAGGAACAGAAAGAATGAGAAAAGCTGTAGAAAAACAAAATACTGTTGAAATAGCAGTTGCCTCTAACTTGATCATACAAGGTTCAGCTGAAATAAAGAAAACTGAAAGTAAATTAGTTGTGGTAGAAGCAGAAAAAGATAGGCTAATCAGGAAGAGGTTAAAACAATAATATGAAAAAAGTAATTCAGTGAACAATTGTACATAGTTCTTGGTTTTCAATTACCTTTTTAGGATATTATAATTTAATGTGAAACCTGAAAACTTTACTGTGAAAATCGTGAATTGCTTCTGGTTTAACAGCATATTAATGTTCAAAGTGAAACTTGAATGTGGTAAATATACTTGAATATGATAATAACACGTGAAAAGATAAGAACTGAACATTAGAAGTAAATCATACTTAAACTTTAGACATTAGACGTTATGCAAAAAATTTGGGTGTTAACTTCGACCATATATACTAATGGACTGCACATTGGCAATAGCTGCATCAAAGCCGCCATGGCTCAAACATTGGGCACGTCATCATCAGACTCCAAATTTCGTGTAAAAATGCTGTTATGATTACTAATTTACGCTGCAGAACTTCAGTGTTTTCGGTGTATTATGTGAATGCGCCTCATATATAATGAAAACTCTTCAGGTAAGTTTACTTATGAGCTATATACATGCATGATCGGGTTGTTTACATTTTGTGATTTATAATGTGATGAACATTTGCGAAGAATTTGGAACATGCATTCCATTTTTTTTTCTTAAGTTACTATATTTTTATATCAATAGCTGCAAGTTTCTGGTTAAGTAATTGAACTTTATGGACTTAGGTATTTAATTCGTTTCTTACCCATGAAAAATCATAGAACTTTCTTTACTATATCGCTCAGAGCAACCATAAGCACAGCAGGTGTAACCCATCTTTTTGACTGTTGTCATGTGATTTTATGTTGGAGCCAGAAATTTTGATGTCATGCGCAGTCTATCAGTATATATGGTTGAAGGGTGTGAAGCAAACTCTTTACAATGTATACAAAGTTGTTTTACTAGATGTATACAAATATACATCTAGTTTTTATTGAAATACACTCCTAAAATTTTCCTAAAATTTTTCTAAAAATTCCTAAAATTCCTACCTAAAATTTTCCAGAAGTATGCTATGATCCCTGTAGTTCTGTTTGCCAGATCAGAAAATGTGGTGATGTAAAATAAAGCTAGATTTTGGAATCTTGGCCAAGATCTCCCTTGTCAGAATAAAATTGCCTGAATATATATATATAATAACCACGAGGAACTGCTGCTAAGCTCAAAATTGATGTTAAACTTCAATGTAACTTCTTACCCTAAATTAAAATCTTGGTTACCTTAATCTTTTAGTGTCTCATAACCTGAGCAGCTGAAGATTAAACTCAAAAAAAAATAAAAATTTGGCCTTTCAAACATGTTTTAGGCCTACCTCCAGCTCACTTCTGTGGAGATCTTAATTAAATATAAAGATAAAAATATATATATTGAATACCACTAGGAAGTATACAAAATGTTCCTTAAGGAATTGAGTGGGGGGGAGAGAAAGGCAGGCAGGCAGTTCACCTCTGGAAATGTATTTTAAAAGTGGCTAACATGAATAAAAAATGCTGTGTAAAAACATAAACAAAAATGTGAAATTTCTGTAACCTTCCTGGGTGTTTGTGAAAAGCAAATTACAAAAAGAAAAAGAATTTACAACCACTCATTAAATTGTTTTTTCGATAAATGCAGACCGACTGGTCTTTTTACAAAATTGAATTCTTGAGTTTTGTAATGTGTTGTGTGATTAATATATGTTAGTCAATAGCATGTGTCCACATTAGCTTAGACTAGTGGGTGGATTAGATTTGGGGGCTCTGCCCATTTATTTTGCACATCACAAACAGCAATAGTCCTTGAATAACACATTGTTTTTTGTTTTGTTTTTTCGGCCATAAAAATGAAATAACTCTTGTACTGCAACGACTAATTTCTTATTATTGTCATCAGTTGTGGGAACAAATTAAGCTTTCATGTAGATATATACCTGTAAGTTTTGCTTGTCTCCTTTTAATATCCATATTCTGAGGGAAAGTGTTGAAATTTAAATTTGCATCTGCCAACTTTAATTTAACTTAGTCTCCTTCCACCCCAACAACACTAGTGAGAATCCTAACACTGTGCATGAGACACCTCTTCACAATGAAATAATTGGGGTGTGGTGTGCTATGTCGCGGCACAGTATCATTGGCCCAGCCTTGCATACAACAATGCATACTGCATTCTCTTCCACGAGTTTGTGAATCAGTTGGACGACGAAGTCTGTTCTGGCTATTTTCAGCAGGATGGTGCTACCTGCCACACCTCCAATGTCAGCATGGCTGAAATTGTTTCCTTCTTTAAAAATAGTGTCCTTTCTAAGGAACTTTGGCCGCCAAGGTCGCCTGACATTACCCCACTGGATTTCTTCGTATGGGACATGTGAAAGAGAAATTGTATCGCAACAAGCCTCGGACTTTTGGAACTGCGGGCAAGCATATGGCGGGATTAAGGCTGTGACTCCCAATGCGGCGGTGAATACCTTCCGTAACATGGAGAGGCATGTGCAGGCATGCCTTGATGCTAATGGCAACCACTTTCAACACTTGCTCTAAGATCATCATGCTTCTAATACACCAAGATAGGTATATATCAAATTTCACTGAATTACGTCCATTAGTTTGCAAGTTATAAAGGAAATTCAGGTGCCGAGAGCGAGTGAAACACTCTGTAACTTGTAAAATATTTTGCAGTGGATTAATTGAATGATATATTAATGCCATTTATTTATTTAGTAAAATTTTATAGCAAGAATTTTAGTCCTGGAAGGAATTTGTTTGCTTTTAATGCCTTGTGTTCTTTCGCCAAATAGTCAATGTATAAACCTCCTGAGCAGCCACTTCTGATTTTGACAGAATTGAAAATATTTTTGGTACTGACAGATTACTACTCTCAATATCAGTTTGAGATAAAAACTTTGATTTGTACTCAGCCAGCTCTGTTACTTCCGCAATGCCATAATGCCTTAGAGTGGTTTCTGACCTTACTTTTCTAAGATAACCAAGATTTGCAATTTATAATAATGGACTGGTTGTCTAGAAATGGTTTCATGCATGCAAATCATCAATAACTGTGTGGGCATCTCTTTTAAGTGGACACATTTCATTCCTTCAATTGCTGCACAATATCAGCTAATATTGATCTAACTTAATTGAAAGTCATATCATAAACAGTCCATGTTATAGGAATTGTGAAAAATCATCTGCTTTATGTTCCTAAGTAAATTGAACTTAACTCAAAGACAAACATCATTTTAAAAAAATTGTGAGTCATGCAGCAAACTTTTACTGTATGTTGTGGTTTCTGGAACTGAAATGTCTTTGTGATTTTGAACAAGTGCTTAGGCGTAAGGTATGTTTCTTATTGATATATCTCATGTCAATGCTATGTAAAATACATTCTGCTACATTATATTTTTTTCCCTGTCCAGATTTCTTAAAATTGAGAGTAAATAGGTGGTGAAAACTGTAAACCATGACATCCCCTTTCTGTTTATTGATATTTTATCAATTTTAAAGGAAACTAATACCCCACACAGCTTTTATTTTTTCACTATTACACTGGTTCTTAAATCTGAATCATGTTTGTCAAGGCCTGGTAGTTAGAGAGAAGCCAAAATTCAAAATTTTTTTTTTCAGGAGATTTTTGTGCCCTCTCTAAAATCTTCAATCAAGGACATAAGTAGTCTTGTTGTTTGGTCAATAAAATGCATGCATTTTTGTTTGGTCAATAAAATGCATGCATTTTTGTTTGGTCAATAAAATGCATGCATTTTTCTGAAATTAATCGTTCAGGTGGCATTTTAAATGTAAGATTGCCATCTTTCTAAAACAGCAAGTTGTCAATCTTACATTTAAAATCTAAGGCCTGTAAAATAGTTAAATTCATATAGTAAATTCCTCAGTAAACTATGAATAGATGTGCCATAAATTCATTTACAACAATCACCATGTAAAATTTATATTCAGCACTGATAGGTCTGTCACTTTTTTGTAATATATGTGTAATGTAGATAAACCAACATGCTTGCTGTTCAAATCTTTGAAACAGCACTGGTTGAATTTTATGTGGTGATTGCCCAGAAGTTCTTTTTTTCTAGGCACATCTTTGAGAACAGTGGCATTTATCTTTTTCAAAATTATAAAATAGCTTAAAATGGTAGTCTTGGTTTTACATGTTCATTGATTGCACTGAGCTTAATAATTTCAAATTTGGTACCTTAATAGCTACATCTCTCCTTTTATTTAGAAATATTATGGTGTAGTCTGTTGAGTTTAATCACAATGGGAAGCATGCTAGGAAAACTAAATGTTTGTTAATGAAGTAGGAAATTGCACACTACAAGAATTTCATTGCAGCTGGTTTGATAGTTGCACTAAATTTAGTTCAAGATCTAACTTGACTTGGCAGAGTTTGATGACAGTTGGTATGGACATATCAATAATGCAGCAATACACAACAGAAAAGGAACGCTATCAGTGCATAAGGAGGAAGCATGCACGACTCCAAAAGTAATGCAGCAAGTAGTGTGGATTTCCTGGGTCTAATAGGGAGGGATTACCCTGAACATTGGTGTATCTCGCACAAGCCCACGTTTGCAAGACTGTAAATAAGAGCAGGGTACAATAAGTGCCACTCTCCACCAAGGTGTATTGGAGTTCTGGGAGGAGGTTGCTGTTCCCAGGGCAACCCAGACATGCTCTATAGGTTTCAGGTCCAGAAATCTCGTGAGCAGCTCCTTCCTGTGAATACCCTCACTCAAAGTATTCGTTTATTTTCACAGCAGTTTTAATTCGTGA